>OY856410.1:981646834-982934334 GCA_963693085.1 Alisma plantago-aquatica | reverse complement strand
CTGACTCTCCCTCTCTCTCTCTCTATATATATATATATTTGTGTTTTCCTTTTTATTTGTACTTGGTTAAGTCATGAAATAATTCATTAAGAGAACACTCAGATTTGACTTCAATTGCATACCATTTACCTTGAATTGTAATTCCACAAATCTTTGTGGACTACTACACAATTCCACTATACTTTAGGGTTTAATTTTCAAAGTGAGTGTACAATATCTTTTCTCATTTTGATCTTCATAATCTTTCATGTTTTCTTTGAGTGAATGCTTTTGGCCTTAGTGGATCAGGGTTCCATCTCTTTCTTCCTAACCCTAACTAGTGTGGTTGTAGTCGATTAACCTCTCTAGCGATGTGAACCAACTATATTTCTAAACTAAAAAAATGGTGAGAAGGTAGTCTTCAAAAACAATTAGGCTTCTCAGTTGTTAACTGATGAGAAGTATCGACATGTGAACCGTCTAAGCTCGTAAATATGTGAACCAATGGAGTCATAGTTTGTCCACTGATGAGGGTTAATGCTTGCAAATTGATGGGAAACTTTTGGGTATCGATAGAAGATATGCAGTTATCGATGAGGAAATTAGGAGGGTCAATGTAATGACTACTTTGACCAATAAAAGTTCTACTTTGATCGAGGGATAATTTAGATGCTAGTTATAGTTTATTTCAACACTTGCACCTATTTTGGTTTAGAAAACCAATCCCAATCAACCTATAGACTCATTTGAAACCCCATATTGCTATAAGAACATGGAGAAGATGTCAGGTGGTCCATGGGAACTCCAAGGAGTTGATGGCCATGGTTAGAAGAATGCATGTCAATGCATGTTGTTGATCAAGTTTCTCTAAGATGTTCTCAAGCTTGGTAGTTTTATTTCTAACCCTACTTAGATAAGATCCATAATTGAATCATTTTTTTCTTGTTGTTCCTCAACTCATCTTTTTCCTTTGGTTGAATCCCATGGAGTTCAATGGTGGAACCTAACCCATATAGCTACAAAACCCTCCTTTCCCTCTCTTCATCGTCGAGAAGTTAGATCTTGCTTGGATATTTGCTTTTAGAGGTTTTGGAGGGATGATCTAGGATATTGGGAGATTTTGGTGACTTTTTTAAGTGGAAATTATCACCATCACCCTTGGGGGTGAGTGATATGATATGTGTAAGCCTCTTTTGCCTACTTGGTCATGCAATCCCTAAAATTGATTAACATGTCAAAAAATTGAATATTTTGGGACAATTTTGTTTCTATATGATGTGATGACAAATTTGGTTGTCTTACATGACCCTTTAATAATGATCAATGATCATAATGGTATGCTCTCTTAAATGCCATTTGAATGATATTTCAAAATTAGTGCAATGGTGTTATAAAATAACCTAATCTTGCTATATATTTCCCCATATGTTGAATAATGATTTCTTGTAAACAACTACGGATAGGTAAGACTTGACTACTAAATTTTATGGTATCCCTGATCTTTTTAAAATACTTTATGATGTTAATATCAGAATCACTTAACCATGTATGGGTTAAAATTTGTTTTTGTTTTTGTTTTGTAAATAGATAAATATATTGCCAAAGGAGCATGTACAAAGACAGGACCTACAAACTAAAAAACATGTACATGGTGTTATTATCTAAAAAAAACCCCAGTATCTTTTCGCTTGCTCAGACAGGCTTGCAGCTAAGCCCTTTCTACATTTAATGGACCTACTTAAGGTGCAAGCTATTTTCTTGATGATTTGTTCCTCATTGCAGATCAATCTGCCATGATTTTTGTTGTTCCTTTCCTCCCAGACATAGTAGCAAACACCTATGAGGCACAATCCTCCAATGGTTGTGTTCTGTTTACCATTGAGTTTGGGTCCCAGCATGGTTATCAGGTTTGTAATATTGTCTCCAGCAAGCTGACCCCAACCACACTTAAGGCTAACTATAGCCCAAATTCTTCTAAAGAAGCTACACATCAAAAAATGTGGCTATGGCTCTCATCATCTCTATTACAGAGCACACATTTCATCTCCACCTGTAGACCCCATCGAACAAGCCTATCCATGGTTGGAAACATGTTCAAGATAGCTTTATAAGTGGTTGTGCTCCACTTGGGGATGTGACAGTGGTTCCAAAGCAGATTACACCAGCTCACATCATCACCAGCATAGGTGTTGATCCATGGTGTCGCCCTTGAGTCCACCAAAGAGGCAATACCATTAACATCAACACTATACAAGTTCTGAATGTCAACCCAGTGCATACACATGTTCCTCCAAGTTCTAGAAGAGTTTCTATCCAACTCCCATTGGAGACCTCCATATCATTTAGTCATCCTCTACATCCATATATTTTCCCTCTCTCTACGATATCTGTTGATTCGTTTACCATAACTTTGCTTGACTAAGTTGATGGGGGAGGATAAGTTTAACCCTCCTTTACAAAAAGGTTTAACGATGACTTCCTAAGCCACGCCATGCCCACTGCCGCTCCAGACAACTTTGTCATATGTATGTGAAAATGTTACTAAAAATGTCAACTTTGTCACTCAACATTGATGCAACTGGTCAAAAGGGGCACCTCCCACCCAACCCACCTGAGTTTGAACCCCACCATGAGCGAGCTCCAAACAAAAAAAAAGGCTAGTAGGTGTTTCAACTAGGCAACGCTGTGACGACATATCACACTATTGGGTATGACATAGTAAGTCTTACCCCGAGGTTAACCTACTAGCGAGAGTCCATTAGTGACCCATTTTATGAAGTGTTCCTCATCATCAAAAAAATATCAAGGTTATGATGTATTGGCATCATATGATGGAAAAATTGGCATACATGTTATTCATTCTGACTGGGAGTTGATGTAGAATTATGTGTAGGCTTTTCTTTAATTTTTTTCTCTAAAATTTCATTTGAATTATACCTATTATTTTGAAGTAGCCCGTTTATGCATAAAGATAGTCTTTTTACATACATTCTTGTATTTGACGCAACTTCCACATGCTTTTGAATTCGAAATTGAAATTTTGAATGGTGGTGTTTACTGTAATATGAAATGGAATCCAGAATGTTATGTGGTTATGAGATTCCTACTAGGTCTTGACCTTGATGTGGTCTTATATGGTGAAATTAGTCTTTTTCATGGCTAGTATTGGCGGTCGGTGCCCTAGTGAGTACTTTGAACTATAATATGAATTGTATTATATGTCCCAAAGAGTGCACACTCAATTGAGTCATTAATGAAACTAAAAGTAATTATGGATCAAGAAGAATATTTATATAAATATGCATGAACTCCATCTTTGGGGTAATCCACAAAGTAAATAAGAAGGAGCTTGGGGGTTTCTTAATATAATGTGAAATTTAAGAAAGGATGAAACCTTTTATTATAAGACATTTATACATGGAAATTACATGCACTATGTGTTGAATATATATATATCATTGCTCTTCTTTGTGTAGTCTTAAGAGATTGAAAAAAAGTGTCATATAATTTGGCATTTCAAGATGTATTTTTGGCATGGAAGACATAAGTAGGCTTGATGGTTTGAGTTTTGTACCTTGAGTACTATAATATGGATGTCATCATTGGGAGGATGAAATGGTCCTCTGATTAAAGTTAAACTATATTTGAATATGGGTAAAATAAGAAAATGCTCAAATTATTAAGGAGGAAAATGTTGTGATCTTATGGGTTTGATAATCTTGTTGTGATGGTGTACACTTTATCATAACCAAGTCAGTCCTAAAAGAGATATGAAATGATGACTTATATACTTTAACTAAGTGTTCTTAGGAATAATACAATATGATACATCCTCATGATAATCCTTACACTGGAAGAGTAATTGTTAATATTGTTGCATAATCCTATTTTTTTTATATGATGATTATGAGAATTTTTATTAATGAGATAATGGCCTATATTTTGTGTTTCTATATGCATATTAGAAATGAAATAGTGGAGGAAGAATTATTCCACATGGATTCCTTGTTTAAGGAAGTTGTAACCTAGCTTGATGTAGTGGGCCTTGTTGTGTCTAAGATTGTTAATGTGGGCTTTGTTTTACCCTAGTTTGATGAATTGGCTTTGGTATTACAAAGGTGATTACTTGAACCCTATATTGGGTGTTTTAGTATGTCTATGTGAATATATATGCATGATATAGTAGTAAGAAATTTTATGCACACTTCCTCACAATGTAAAAATGTCGGGGGTGTATCAAATTGAGGAGGCATGTCCAGGTGAGACTCTAACCCGCGTATATTCATTTGGGACCATCAGAATTTTCCATGTATGCCATCTCTCACATATATGTGAATACATTTTATATCATATGGAGTTGTTAATTTGGTTAATGTTATGATAACATCTCTATGCCTTTATTTGTAACCAGTTTGATGCAATCAAATACTAGTAACTAGCCTAATTAATCAAGTGTACCATTAATATTATAGTGCTCAAAGTTTGTAGGACTATTTTGCTTGGATCAATGGAGGAAGTAGAGAAAAAAATTAGTCTTTTATAAGCTTGAGAACTGTGAGAATATGCCCTGAGCATATATTTTTAAACATATGAGGGTTTTTAGGGTTGGTATACCCTAACATCCAAAATTAATATCATGACTCAATTGTGAATGATGGTATTGTGATTTGGGATCGAGAGAAGTTGTAGTTGTAACAATAACCTAGATTTGTACCCCATTTTCCTAGTATCATAACCTGAGTACTTAGGGAGGACCTGTGTTATGTCCTTTGTGTAATCCACAATAGTTCATCCTTTGAGCATTCTACCTTAAGTTAAACTTGCTTCAACCAATTTGTGAAGATATCTAATGGAGTTTGGTAGTCCTTAGATCTTATGTGGGTCTAGTCTTTACCTCACAACCACTAATTAGTAGTTTGAGCAGTATGTCTTAAACAACCCAGTGTTCAATAAAATGAGTAACTCAGTTGTGTTGTATACATGCTTGATTTTTGTATGAGAATCACATTGTATGTGACGTCAATCTTCTCTCTTTCTTGTAAGTACATTACATGATTCATAATAGTATATGCACCTAATTTGTATAACCAAAGTATAATCGTAGTATATGTTTAATATATCAATGTGAAGAGAATTAGTACTTGATGAATATATCTAGTGTAGATATATTTCACCAGTGGATTACTCTGTATTTGAATAATTGATCATAATGTGATTGTAAGCAATAAGTATGCTAACTTTTTCTATATAAAATCACTGGGACATGAATCTCACCTTAGTGGTTCTCTATATCTTTTAGATATGTTGGAGAGAAAAAATAATGTGTTGATTAATACACAATAAGAAGTAATATAGTTAAGTCTATAACATCCATGTACTCTCACTTTCTTGATATAAGGGTGTTTAGTTGATGAGATCCATGATAGGTTAATTTACACAAGGTTATATTAGGATTACATATTGTAACTTAATTAGGACATCTTATATTGTTGTGTTTTCATGGATATGTATAATCTTATAATTCTATTTGATGAAGTCAATAAATGCTTTTAGTTTGTGTTTCTATCATGAATTCTCTTGGAATGGTTCTAATGTGGGGAGTTCTTCCACACAATGGTTCCTATGAAAGTATATGTTCTTAGATTGTAGTGTGGTGCGGCCTTGCCCCTTGATGTGATGAATGACTTCTTAACTTTTACAAGATGATTTCCCAATTTTGGATCTATATTAGGTCCTCAAATTTACTTTCAACTCCCTAGGTTCATTATAATAATTATGTCAATGTGTGTGAACCTATATGCACTATAATACATTGGTAATGAATCATTAATCGATATTACAAGGCATAATCAATGAGTGGTGTCTAGTTACGCATCATTTCCACCCAAGTTATAAGATTAGTGGGATGAAACTAAAATACAAATGTTACGATATTGTATCAACCCTTATTCAAAAATATTTAGACTAAATCATATTCATGGATACCTCATCTCTTCACATTCAATCCAAGTTCCTTCATATTCAAGTAGACTAACAAGATACATTTGAGATCAATATCACATACCAACTCAAATGAGCATATGATTGAATTTATCTAGTCTCACTTGCCAAGAGGCTTAGGATATCACTCATGTTATATTGTTGGGACAAATTCTTTATACATCACTCAAACTGAGTAGCATGACTTTCTTCACACGCAATCAATACCTTTATGGAAACCTCCCCCAAGTCCACACAAGGAAGTGTCAAAGTATAACAAACATCATGTAGCCATTGTAGTGACTTCATTTCAAAGGACCATGTGACCAGCTATCATATTGAGAGTTGATTATGACTATCATATATGGTCCATGAACTACTCTCAAGGTGGGTCTATCCGTTATACTTATTCTAAAACACGTACCCATGTATATGGCTTGGTATCTAACACCTATGACCCATTATACATGATCATAAGTCACCACACATATTAGTCTAGCATGTATTGTTGTTGTCAAAACCACAATAATACGTGGCTAAATATGTTAAACATATTGTTCCTTAGCATATGATAGGATCTCACATTCAAGTCACGTGGTCGAACCACATCTCTTTATACCAATATTTCTAAGGACAATCATTATATACATCAATACCAAAATAATCGAATGCATATTGGTGAATGCAATTGTCGTTGTTGATCACATGTGAAGTACATATACCTCTAAAACTACCATATAATTTTACTTTGTATTTATAAATTTTTTGAAGGAATATAATATTACACTTATAGATAAGCCTTATTACCTTGTATACATCTGGATGACAATATTGAAGCTCAAAAGTGTTGACGAACATAAAAGTAACCTCATGTGTCACATGATTATATAGGGTTAATATGAATGCTATTGTCATGGTATGACACTCAATGATAGATTTTTAGGTATTTCTAATCTTCATGAGAAACATGACTCATATAAATTTTAATGACATAGAGTATAATATTATTGATCATAACTTATACAATTTTCTTTTTGAATTTACTTCCTATATTTCCAATGATAGTGCATGGTATCATGCGGACTTTGTCTATGGGTTGAAATAAATTCATACGGTGGAACTTAGTTTGCAATTTGGTCAAAATGCGAACAATTGAAGGGGATAGAAATGCCTCATATACTTTTTTGGTTTTGCTGAAATATTCTTTTCATGACTTAATGATCTTCCAAGTTCAATCATGAAGCAATTAAACTATTGTGTCAGATGGGTGTGAAGACTAATAAAATACATATGTATTGCTTTGAAAGGATTACATTAACATGTGAATGTTCAAATTGTAGGGCCTCAATGTGCAAGAAGAAAATTAATCCTAATCACAGAAAGATAATCCTACTAAGATGGTGTGGTGTTTACTTATACCACTACATTCTCATTTTACTAATGGAGATGATGCATTGGATATTGTATGCCATGACACATGTAAAGGAAGCTCATAGTGGTGCCTATTCATATTGTTAGATTCAGGTTAGTTGACTAAAATTGATTTTGTTTTCCCTCAATTTTGTATATAGACAAGGATTTGTAGAACTTGTCCATCAAGAAATAGGTAACTATGTCCAATATCTAAATAAACCAACATAGTAATAATTTATATTATGGTCATATACAATCTATGTGATTGTGGATGGAGTGGAAGTATACCATGTTGTTATCATTGATGTAAGGGTTAAAGTAACCTAAAAGTGACATTGATATTCTTCTTGTACCTATGATTTATAAAATAATAAATTTATGGAAAGACAAAGATGAAACAATGTTGCATTTGTGAGTAATGTCATATGCGAATAATACTATATAAGATAAAAGAATCACGTCTATGGTAATCTATTGGGACAGAGTGTAAGAGGTTCTGATTCAAAATCTCATATAAAGTTTGTGTATCCCTCCTCCTCCTTGAACCCTTAAAAAATATAATATAATGCATTTAAATAGGTGGCTGCAGACCACAAGGTGTCAAAGATGAACCATAAAACAAATTAAGAAAAGAGTGAAAGCCATTCTTAATGATTCTAGTAAACCACCTTTGATTTGTTCAATTGACAAAGGTTGTATAAAAATGTATACATTTCAATACTTCGATATTGGATGTCCTTGATAGTCCTTGATACATCCATGTCTTGAATGGAAAAAACAATTTATGATAATACCACCAAACAAGACCGAAGGCAATCTAAAATAAAGAATGAATTTATTATTATGCATTGAGAAATAACTTTAAGCAAAAAAATGTGTTGATACACATATATATATATATATATATATATATATATATATATATATGCATCTAGGTTATATACTCTGTCTAGGTAGGATAAGAAAACATCTAACAAATGCTTTAATAATGTAAAGGTTCCACATATGTATTTAGGGCTGGAAATCGGGTTGTATATTTTCTATTTTGGGTCGAGATGTTCAAAATTGTTGAAATTGAGTGAATCAATGGAATCTTCAAAAAAATGAATTATGGGTCATTTCGGGTCAGGTTGGGGTTAATCGAGTCTCATACAAACAAAAATGCTCACAAATGAAAGAAAATAGGTTTGGAACAAAAAACACATTTTTGGGTCTTGTCGGGTCAAAAATTGCCAAGCCTAGATGTATTTATATGATATGCATACATTAAGATAATGAAAGATTCAAAGTTATTTCTAGTGGCTTTCACATGTTAATTTCATTGCACGATTCATCTCTAGTCCTACCTTTGAGTAGTTATGGAATATTTTCTTCTTGAAATCTCGATATCCTCCTTCATTCGATAACAACAAGTGTAAGACCTTAAATCCATTAATATATACTTAGCATTACATTTTTATAAACTAACGCGATCAAGTTGTCAAGCATGAACACATCTAACCTCCTACATTTTCATCTATACTTGGTAAAACACATAGACCAAGTTGTTTAAATATACGTTCAACTCATAAGAATACTTCAAGAATTGTTGTTATTCATCAGTTGATATTTCTTATGGATTGAGATGCAAGAAACCCACGTTTTCAAACTATACTACAAGAAGAGAACTTATATTACTTATCACTTGACTGTCACAAAACTTTCTTTCCCACATTAGAGGACCTAGAGTAGACAAGGATTGAGACTACAAATTCTACAATAAAACACTATTAATAACTATTTGAGGCATGACTCTTCAGAATATGTTGTTGTCCTCATAATCTAGAGGTTTACCTAAAAAGTTTTTTAGTAGAGTGTGAGATAATGACTTAGTAAATAGAAATTTACCAAGTAGACAACATGATAGATATACTAATTATTAATTGGGTTGCAATATATACAAAAATACTATAAATCTAAAAATACTATAAATGTAGTTGTATATTAAATAAATTATGAAAATACTATAAATCCAAAAATACTCTAGAAAACTATTAATAATTTAGTGAATTAATAAATTCTTTAATGTAATTAGTTAATATCTTATTAGTCTTAGTAATGTTATGAACCTAGTGAAGTGTACCAAAACATGTATGAAACAAGATACAAGCTCATCCCACAACACTTAGAGCTGACCAGGGATCCTGTGTCAACTACGCAGATCCCTGGTTGGAAATGGGGATTATTGTGTTTGGCATGACCGATTATATCATCTAGACAGGTCTATTGGACTCCTCCTATGAACCTAAGTACAAAGGCATAGAGACAAAACACTCATGATTATACTGTCTATATCAATGGCTCCATAAGGGATACTCACTGAGTAGTAACTTAATTGGGTACCACAAGAATCTCCAATTAATGTTAAGTACCTAACTACAATTTACTAAAACTTGTTACCATAGGGATGCCTAATTATCGTTGGGTAATAGTAGACATCATTAAATTCTCTAGATTATGTTGGATACCAATGATATGATTCAAGAGTTCATCCACTCTAGGTTTAAGCCCTTGTCTCCGATTAACATGCTCCAACTTCCTCTCATAGACTATGCTAGTGGGTCAGTCTTTCCTCCACCTCAACACATATCTCTACATAGATCATGTAATGTTCGTGGAATCTAATGCCTAAGAGATTATTAAGTTGCACTGTACAATGATCTACAATACTTCTCTTAGATAAGGCAATGTTAAGATCATTATATTTTCTTTCTGTATTCTTATACTTTCAAGAGGCATATAACTAAGTTTCTAACTCTTAAAATTATATCTTAATGGAAATGAAGAACCTGAGTATATCTAAAAATAAGAGAAGGATCTATGTTTTAAATGATACTGTTAAAATTTCACAATGTATGCTACATGTACTCCACTTACTGAATAACTAAATTTCTAAAGTTTATTATTACATACTCTCTATACTTATTTCAATGTATTGAATGAAATCACTAAAAAAATCTCACAAAATACCATTTGAATACATATCTAGAATCAATAAAAAACTTAATCTTATTGGTAGGCATTTATTATATTCCTTGAGAATAATAACAAATTTGTGTATATTGTTGCCTAAAAAGTTCCACTGAGACTGAGTCCAATAAAATCATATGCAAATATTTTGTGATGAATACAATTATTTTCCATCTATTTATAACTATTGTGCCTAAATGAACAATTAAAATCCAAACTTATGCTGAGAAGGTTCATAAAAAGTGAAATAGTAAACAAGGGGATGTCACATTCTTCATGATGTAGGCTTAGGTTATGTATAATCATGGCTAAAATTCATCCTTCCATGGACATTAAATATAACTCACATTTCTATACTTGAATATAAGCTACCAGATTTGTGTATGGGCTGAAAAACCCAAATCTCCCTCTAGCGTATCACGTGTTTGTTCTTTACATACAAAGGTATTACGAGGAAAAGAAGACAAAAAGGAAAAAAAAGAACTCTCAATCCAAACTTGAGGATAATTTCTCAGAAGGAAAGAGATAGGGAAGAAAGAAAACCTGATCTTACATGAGTTACCTTGATCTATCTAGCCTAGTGTGCATGTTCTACCTCTGTTCATCATGTTCTTTCCTAACACCATTCTAGGAATTTTCCTCTCAATCCCCTCACTTGACTTTTAAGGTTCTTTTTGAGTAAATTCTTAAATCATGAAGTCAGGGTATCAAACTACATCTAGTTCTATTGGTTAAAACTCAAGTTATGTGCATTTTTCAAGTTGTTGTGCATGTTTTCGGGCTACACTAATCGATAACTACATCAAATTGCACATGTTGGGATTCTCTTAAAAGTTTTACTAAAATGCAACATCTATCTTGTTTCTACTTTTTATGTATCAATTTCTTTTGAGTTGGATTCATATTTAAACTTTTAACCAATATTCACCAAATGTTGAATTAAAATATAATAATTTGGAATTAATTAATTACTTATTTCAATTAAATATGGATGTTTTTTTTCCAAAATGCATGTGTATGCTTTTGCTATATCATTTTGTATCCTTTCATGATTGGAGATAATTATATAAATATACCATTTTTTTCTACATGTAAATACTGAAGATGAAAAAATAAACCATTTTTGCGGAAATATAATGGTAAAAAAATCCATAAATTAGTACTATGGTTTTCATAGTCCTAGAATCATCATTTAAACTAAAATAGTGTTAGAAAAACTTATGGTCCGTAAGAATTAAACTTGTTGGTATTGAAGAAAAATGCATTCAAAATATATTTTTGTATATGACATCTTGATATTACATTTATTATGTATTTCTCATATAAACCCATGAGTTTGGTAGTATGCCCTATGTTTCTCTATCAATGTAGAATCATATGCAATAATCATTTAAATTATGATAAGAAATACTTTCCTTTAAGATGGTATGCTCTTTTGATATTCTATCCTTAGTCAACATTCTAATTTGTATTATATCATTTATACACATATTTTACTCCTGAAATACACTATAATGTCATGAAGGATTTTTCTTATTTTTATTTACCATGGTTGGATTCTAATCTTGAATCCCCATAAGCTGAAAGCTAAGAGTTAACACAAATTATCTGAAGTAGACTAGTAATAAATCAAAATTAAATTTGTAATTGATGATTCCTTCCTCTATATATAATACATAAACATGCATGGTTGATACTAGTTTTACATACTTGTTATTAATATCGTGAATCATATTTTAGGACACTACAATATTACAACACATTCCATATGTTTTGAGATGCCTTCTTACATATTATTGCTTTTTATTATTATCATTAATTTGTGTTATTACTTACTATTACTCTCTACTTATTCTTGATCCTTTTCCTATATGATTTAAGTATGTATAGATGTTCACGAGTTAGTTTCCTGATCGAATGAGATCACTATCACTTTGTTGTTCAAAGTTTCATTAGTACATGAAGGGTTTCCCTAATTAAATTGGACTTAGGGGATTGAACTTCATTCTAAAATAGGAGGATAATGAATGTCTTTGGACTTTGTCCTAAACACATATATATCCGAAGGGATGTATCAAAGACAAGACAATCTTGTAATCTCCATGATCTATGGAGTTCCACATTATTTCTAGATATGTTCACAAATGAACATCCCAACTCTCTTTGACATTGATCCAGAAGGTTGTTAAATCAAAGGCAAACTTGATATGACTTGTATTTTGTATAGAACACTAGTATGCCAATCCCTTGAGAAGATTAGATACTTACCGATCACTTTACTTGTTGGTTATGTTTATAGATAAATATATTGTTTTCTCTACTATAACTAGCCACGAACAGAGTATCCACAGAAAAATAGATAAGTGTAGATAGGAGATATAGTATAGATGTGCTAGTACTACCTGTACAAACTTATATAATATTTTCTTTTCTATGGGTTGTCTATAATTGGGTAAAAATACTACAATACTTTTGGATGTGGATAGAAGTTTTCTCAAGATTATCCAGTGGTTCTATAACTTATGAAGAATACATGAATTTCAAGGATCAATGGATAAGAAATGATATGTGTTGTTCATTATATCTAAATTTGTTTATTATTGATACTATCATACAATTAGACTCCTTTTATGTGATCTTATCACTCAGCCTTGTCCATAAACTTTTCCTAATATAATATTTCACTATTCTTTACTTTTATTCTTCCATTGTATTCAATTATATTTATGAAAACTTCTCCTATTTTTACATTGATTCACATTCACGTTATATTTCCTTTTTTTCTTTTTTATACAAGAAGTAAAAGGAGGAAGATAATATATGATGCTTCAGAAGTCTATCCCTTCCATGGATCATTTAGTAATTTCATTCCATCTAAATATAGCTAAATTTTATCATATATATTCTATTATTAGTATTTTTTCGTACTCCTTAATGTTTTTCTCAAAACCAGACTTAATATGGGCTTACATACATATATCACTCTTCTAGTGTGAAACCTCTCCATACTTCTTATCATTATCATGTCGTATATTAAATCTTCCATATAGAATTATTAACACCCACTTATTTTACTTCTTTTGAATATGATTATGCATTGCATGATATATACATAATCCTTATTATCTCTTATCTTTTTCATTTCAATTTGAATCAATATTCAAGTTTCCCCTTTTAGTTTGATACATAACATATATTTCATTCTAGTTAAATAACTCATATAAGAGTAAAAAAAAAATCTATCATGTGAATTATTTTTGTTGTACATATGATTCGTCCTCATGTGACTTAATACTTTACCTAGCATTAGAAAAATCTTTACTAATTTTATTCATTCACAGAGAATGCGTTGAAATGCATCATAGAAAAACTAGTCAATTGCTATGCAATTTCGTCATATATCTTAAAATACAAAGATAATAAAATCCAAGGACACCTATCTTAATATTTCTTTTTTATTTCATAACCTTCTCTTTTTTATTCATGTTAGTTGGTTCCCTTTTCCAACTTCATTTTATGTTATTTTTTGTATCTTAAGTAGTGCTCTTTATTTTAATCCTTTTGAAAATAGTTATTCTGAATGTATCTCTCAGTATTGTATAACTCCTTTCTTCTTGTCCTCTCTTTTTTAAAAATTCACATAAAATGTGTTAACTAAAGTGTTCTCTTAATCCTTTCTTTCTTTGTCATTTCTTAATATTTTTCTCATCATGTAGAATTTCCTATTGAGGATTCTGATGCTAAGACGATTGTCAAATTTTTTTGTATAAATTCAACCTCAAATAATTTGCTTTTGTACCTTTATAGTCTTACATTTTATATTTAGATCTTATTTCTTATATATTTATAAATTGATTTAGTAAGTATTTATTTGAAAGCTTAAATTTTTCTCAACATATCTTATTTCTAAAGTCACTGACTTTTTTTCATTTTCTATTATGAAGATTCTAATATTTTTGTAAAAAACATTTGTCCTTTTAAAATTATGTTAGAAACCTATTCACTCTCTCCTTCTCTTTTGGTACTCTATCTTAGTTTAATTCGATCATATTCCTAGTCAAACTAGTGTATTTATTTTAATATTATTCTTAGTACCTATGTGTTATTTTGACCCTATCAGAGGTTTTTATTATTTTTCTAAAATCTTCTCAATTATTTTTTCATGCTCACTCCAATTTTTATCTTGCTTTCTCATTCTTTATTATTTTATATTCAAAATTAAGGTTTCCTATCACATGCTCAAATCTTGCACAAAGTTATTAATTCTGACAGTTTATTGATTATTCCACCCATACCCTTAGATTTCAATATTTTTTTAGATTATTATTTCCTTTTGTGCATACTTTATCTGTAATTCCTTATCATCAACTTACTAATATAATTCATTATATCCTACTAACACATCATTCGAGTTGGACTGATCCACACCTACAATCCTAAAATCAAGAACTATTTTGGATTAATAGTCTCCTATTTTTCTCGGGCATATAAAAACAATATACACTAAAGCGAACTCGTCTATGAATATTTTCTTGTCTACTTGTAATGATACAACAATATTTTTTTTTGGAATTATTGTTACAGTACTGTTAACAAAATCATATATTGCTTAACTTAAGTTTCAGATATTTATTTAGATAAAGGCATTCCTACTCTACTTCAATCAAATTAGATGTATAAAACAAAAGTCAAAATACATTTTATTATTGTCACTAGTAAAAATTTGGCCATTATTGAAGAATATTTATGAGGAACCAAAAATCGTGAATAATGATGTCTATTTGTGAGGACCCACCCTTCAAATATGGGATTAAATCCCTCAACCGTATTCTTAACACCATTAGGCATTTTATATGGACACTAATCTCTCACAAGTACATTATTCACTAATCACCATATGAAAAATGTGATGCTAAATGTTTCCCTCAATCTCATAATCCTTCCCTCCATTCTAAAACACATGAGTCGTCAATGAGAATAAAGAAAACAAAGAAATCACCTAGTCCAATTGTGCACGCTCTGTTTGTGGCTAGGTGATCCGCCTCCTTTCCCCCAGTTCCATCGCAACTTCCCGCTAAGCCTTCCCCCTCCCGATTCTCTCATCCGCTCCTCGGTGCTCCTCCATAGTCCTCCACACTCCTCGGCGCTTCTCCGCACTCCTTGGCACTCCTTGACACTTCTCTGTGCTCCTCTACTCTCATTGGCACTCCTCCGCATTCCTCCGCCCTGAGGGAACGTGTCGATATTGAGGCTCTACTCTCCTTGCCACCAACCCTCGCTTTGGGTCATCGATCCTTACTGCCAGTTGCCCTTCTCGGCCATTATTCGTTGCTACTATGCAGGCGCCCTGTTTGATTCTTTGGCCATTGTTCATTGCTGCTACTGTGAAAGTTGCTTGGATCAATGGCATCCTCTCTAGGTACGTCCTCCTCATTGCTTGAATTTGAAATAATCAATATTAACCTCTGGCCAGTCCTCCTCATTGCTCTCCAGCTTCTAGAGTAAGACTTCCCACTATCCTCCTCATCTAGGCTAATGTACCAAGATCAAAGTTTCTCATCAAATTACACCTTCATTTAAATGATACTTTATTACCTTTTATGATAATGAATCAATACATTTATGTATTTTGCTGCCTTAAATGACATATGCAGTTATGTATATTTTTGTTTATGCTAGTAGTTGCAATTTTTTATGGCTTTACATGGCAGTAGTAGTACAAGGAGGAGAATAATAAACACCAGCAATAGTAGCAAACATATGCAAAGTTGGCCTATTAGCATTTGTGATGTTTGCCAACCCGCCTAGGCACTCACATTGTTATCTAAACATATTGGAAATGCTACTGGAATCAATAAACATATTGATAATTCTACATAGTCAGTAAGAAGAAATAAGATGTTGTATAAAAGTACTTGTACATAACAATAAAGAAAAAACAAAAAGGTTTTGGTCCTGACCGAGGTGGGTGCTTAACTCCAATCTGCTAAACATCCACCTAAGATGTGATTTAACTAGCTAGGCCTGTTGAACCTTAAGCGGACGCCTAGCATGGTTTTTAAAACATTGAATGGCATTAGTAAAAACAATGATCTATTCACATAATCACATAATTTATAGAGCTGGGAAAGATTTGTCATCGGTATATTTAGGTTCAGCCATAAAACCTACTTGACATATAGGCAAGAATAGTGGCATCCCTTGTCCCAATATTCATGATGAGTTGTCCCCTTAGCTGCATATGGTAACCATCACTCAGGAACCATCACTCAGGAACCATTGTTGTCAAGGATAGAGTAATTTAAATATATATTTGTGAAAAATAAATAAAATGGACGAAAAAGCATGGGGAAGACTAGGGACTAGGGTTCCACCATGGCTCTCTAGGTAACCCTTGGGTGAGGAGGGCCACCTGGCCAGTTTGACAAGTATGCTTTGCTGTAATGAGACCTTAAATAATTTATCTCTCACTTATCCATTTGAGTGCAACATTTCCAAATGGTTGGCAATAGTTGGTTCCTTCTTGGCTCTTGCATGTTGTACTATATTTTATAGTCTCTATTCATGATTCAATATTTTTCTTGGTTATGCTTGGCATTCCACTATGCTAATGAGTTCTCATCATCCACAACCTCTCCCCCCTAAAGAGGATAAGCAACTGAAGGACACATTCAAAGATATCCTTGGGCCAGGAAAGACTGCAATTATTCAACAAAAGGTGTGCTTTTGACCATAATTTGTGTTCCTGTTTATATGAAATATTTGCTGATTGCTTGTTTTTCATAAAGTCACTTTCAATCACCAGTTGAGAAATATGTCAAGTTGGTTCCTTTTTTAAGGAAACTCTTGGCGATCTAGAAAAAGTGACTTGCTTATTATGTGGGTTGTTTAAACATGTAAGGAATTTACCATCATGATGGTAATATATAAATGAGAATAACATCATGTCTTATACTTATATGTTTGATCGATGCTTGGGAAAGTTTACATGAAGGGTGTGGGGTGTGTTTTGGTACAAATATTTCACAGAATGATTCACAATTTGATGTAGGTAGAAGGAGATACACACTAATGATTTAGCACATTATGAAATCATCATACAACTCCCAAAATAAATCATATAGAAAGGTGTTAAACTTTTCAAAAGTGAGAAAAGATCCATAAGAGCTATATGTAAACTATCAAGACAAATAATTTCATGATAGTTTTTTATAACATGTAAAGGGGAACACATGTCTCTGTGATTGTGTTTGACCCATGTTAGCATTATTTGTCTTACAATTTTCAAACTTAAGTGGTTTTTCTATGAGTAGTTGTTCTTCAAACTGTCCTAATTTCTTGATCGATTTTCTATCTAATTGAGCCTTTAGTTCATAATGAGAGTTGTTGACCAATGTCTCCATCACCCCATTAGTGTAGGACCATTCATTAGTTCTTTCCACCTTCAGAAGCTCTTTTAGAAAGTATACGTTAGTGCTTTACTACTTTACAATTTGTGTTGTATTTTTCTAGTGAGAAGGTGGTATGATTGGATATTAGGTTCAAGGCATAAAGCTTGGACCACCACCACCTCGTCCAACTAAAGCACACTACTTACTCAAACACGTTCTTAATTATATTGTATGAGTACCTATTATATAGTGTCCCCTAACTGGATGTATTCCCCTCAAGGTGTCAAATAACCTAGGATTAAAAACCAAAAGTAATACTGTGTAGTACATAATTTCAAGGCTTTATTATGGAATACATAAGATCAAGGCATTATGAATCTCATAGTGTCTTATAGAAAGGACTATAGAATTGAATTTCAACATAAGAAAATGACCATACCTTTCAGTCCAATCACACCTCTCATTGACTTTTCTCCACGTTATCCAGGCTCAAACATAAGCATCTCATTTCCAGTCATTTTTATCTCATTGATTTGTAACTCATGGTTATAAAATCAGAGCACTTAAATCCTTAACTTTCGGATTGCATAATGACTCAATACTCAACCTTATATATCCTTCATGTTCTTCTACTAGACACCAATTTCACAACTTCAGAGAATGGGACAAGTGAATTTACAGCTTCATTATAATTAACATTGCCAAAAATTAGAATTTCCATTGTAGGTTTGGTCATAATAGCTGGGACCTCTTTGGTGTTTGAAGGAGATGCTTCTTCTACAAATTGTCTGTCCTCAAAAACCACATGGTTGGTCACTCCTATAGCAGCCATAAGTGCTTCAGGTTCCTCCAAAACCTCTTGTTGTGGTGGGATGGATTCTTCTGTACTAGGGACCTCCACCTTACTAGCTGGTGAAGCATTCTGTTCCTTATCCTGAATAGGTTGCACCACATCTTTTGTCATTAGATGTTGCTCTATTTCAACTAGAGCATCATTCCCTTCTGGAGATTCATTTAATCTAATGATAT
Organism: Alisma plantago-aquatica; assembly: GCA_963693085.1. Taxonomy (NCBI): domain Eukaryota; kingdom Viridiplantae; phylum Streptophyta; class Magnoliopsida; order Alismatales; family Alismataceae; genus Alisma; species Alisma plantago-aquatica. The sequence continues at coordinate 982,915,534 of OY856410.1, read as the reverse complement.
ATATTATTCACATATTTGATCTACAATCCATACACACCACATCTTTGACATCGAGATATATCTGTTAGACAAAGGCATAGTTGTTACAAGAAAGAATACTACATCTTATTATGCATTGAAGTTACAAGAAATCAAGTAATCAAATATTTTTATTTTTCTTTAAGCATTCGCTTTGACATCTTTGATATTAATTTAGTGAACTACCATGTTATTCATGTTTGATTGTGTATGTTATGCAATATCCATAGTTAATCTATCTAAGTTCTATAATGAATAAATTTTCTTCTATCATCATTATTAAATTGAGTGTCCTTAAGATTCCACACAGATTGAAAGGAAACTTCTATAGAATAACAATACACTCAACCATGTCGTACGACGGTGAATTTTGGGATATGGAGAAGTAAGATGTCACATGAGTGTTGTTGAAACGAGAAGGATGAGATACATATAGAGGAAGGGATTTTTGTTCAACACCATTTCACACTGCAAAATTAAGATAATATTTAGCTATAGATATAAAATAATATTCGATTTCAGGAATGGGTGCAGCCATTTATTTTTGCAAATGTTCTGAAGCTTTGTGCTTTGGAGCACAACAAACATCTATTGGTTGTCCAAATTGAGTTTCTAAAAATACTAAACAATGAGAGCTAATATATTGATTTTCAGACCCACGGGTAAACATTTGAGATGATACACTTTGTATATGCTGATGGAATACCTCATCTCTTGAACATAACAACAACAAATCTTGAATGTAATGACACAAACGGATCCAAACTCTTGTTGGTCCTCTTATTTTGATGGAGTAATTTAAGATGGTTCTCTTTTCTTTACAACCACATGATACAAAGATACTTTTTAAAAGCCACTTATTACAATAGAAAGAAAAGAATCAATATCTTTGGACTGTTAAGTGAGGTGTTTTGCTTCATCGTTTTCTTAATTCCAAGCTCATTGGTGTCTATTACATTTTTTTTGGCTGCTTATGATCCTTGTCATCGCCAATTCAGACTTCTTGCACATACAAGGTATTTATTATACCATTTCAGTTGTTTGAGGTATACTTGGAGAGTTGATATCATAGATAAAAAGCAAGATGGGTATACCTATTCAGACTTCTTGCACATAATGATTTAGATTAGTCATTTGTATTGGGGTACCACCTATTGTTGTTTCGTTTACCTGAAATTGATTCAAATTAGAAAAATATTTATGCTAGATGGTGATGGTTTGTGGGATGAGGCACACTACCTAGTTGAAACATGTGTTAATTGTTAGATTAGAGGTGGTCACTATCATCTTTTGGTGGTAATGTAGTAACACAAAAATATATTAAAACCAAAAATATATGGATATCACGTGATCTTATGTATTATGATGTGACATATGTATACAATGATGGAGGCCTTAATAGATCTTATCTATTTTAGTCATGATAATAATAATAATAGTACCCTACATATAACTATAGTACCTTATCTATAAGGTACCATATGTTGTTTAATTGGATAGATATAATTTCGTCAGCACGACATTCATTGTAACCAGTTGTAAATTTCGAAATGTGAACTTGTCAAATTGACATTTGACGAAAAAAAAACATGCATATGAAATCCTATTCTGGTGCATGTTCTTTATTGTCTCTCTGCATAATAATAACTAAATAACCTATACAAAATAAGCAATATGATAATTATAAGGTGACAAGGTGTCATGACAATCATTACAAAACAATCATGTTTGTAGTACTACATATACAAAATGAGAAATTAATTAAAAATAGAAGACTTACCTTGTTGTTTGGAATTTGCATAGTGATGTATTCAGTTTTAGGTTGTGAGGTCACAAAATTTCTAATAGAGGCTACAAATGGGCCACCAGCTTTGCCCTAAACAAATGGGCCAAGTTCACATAATGAGTATATTCCTTGATAGGCTGCAATATACAAACTTCATTGATTCACTCAAGAATTTATTCGGGTTTGACTTCTCTCCCCAACAAAGAACTTCACCATAGGACAAACACAGAGCAAGCTGAGCACAACCCTCTCTACACAAAAACAAACCTCAAAACATATAAAAAGTTGCAGGACAAGCTATACTTGAAATCAAGAATACTCACAATGATGAATAATCACAATGGTGTGAGGTACTAATGAAAATTTGCTTACTATATGTAAGGTACTAGATAAAATCCATGAATACCTGATGCTATTTTTGTTGATGAGGAGCTTCTATACATACACTCATCCTTAAGATTGAGTGCAAATTCCATTTGCCTCCTCTATGAATCTATTTGAGCTAATGATGTCAAATTCATGGTCTCAGTTTCAAGTTTTTGTACTCATTTACCTTCTGATCCCACCCTCACATTCTTGACATTAAGGGAGAGATACAACTCCATCAGCTCACTTTGACAAGTATTTGAATTGCACACACACACACACACACACACACACATATATATATATATATATATATATATATATTTCTTGTAATGTGTTCTTAACTTATTATATATTTTCTTTCATATAGATGGATTTTCTAATAGATCAGAGTTGTATGTATATTGGGAATAGAGTGCGAAGTGATATATTCAAGGAAGAGTTAAGAAAGTTCATTGAGTTTGCCCTTATCCATCATAGACCAACTAGACAGGGGAAATTAATATGTCCCTGCAAGGTATGTTTGATCAGATACCTTAAAACAGAGGATGAGGTATTCTCACATGTATTACAAAAAGTATTTGTGCATATCTATGATGTTTGTATGTTTCATGGGGAGGTGATTGGTAGGAGCAATCCTATTTTGGCACCAAACATGCCTACCACCGAAAATATGCATCAAATGCTGGGGGATTCGTTTGGTATGGGTGACACAACAAATGACCATTCTACTGAAGCTACATAGGAACCTGCAAATGTAGATGCACAAAGATTTTACAAGATACTAATAGAGGTTGATCAACCACTCTATAGAGGTTACACAAGTCATTCTAAGCTATCATATTTGGTTGCCTTGCTATTTCTGAATGAGGAATCTGGATGGTCCAACGATTCTTTCATAAAGTTGTTACAGTTGATTATTTCAGGATTTCCACAAGAAAAGTGTCTATTCTTAGAGATGTACTATGAAGAAAATGCGATCGTGAAGAATTTACGACTTTATCATTCTACTATAGATGTACATACAAATAATTGCATGCTTTTTTGCAAAGATGCATCTTCAAAATAAAACTGTGATACTTGTGGCGCTTCAAGATGCAACGAAAAGCAATACAAAAAAGGAAAGAAGTTAGCTGCAAAGGTCATGTATCACTTCCCTTTGATACCTTGGTTAGAGAGGTTGTATATGTCTTCATCTGTTGCTAAAGATATGATTTGGCCATCTGAAGGAAAAGGCAAGGATGGTCATGTTCATCATCCTTTAGACACATCAGAATGGTTGTCTATTGATGTCAGGTATCCAGACTTTGCTGTTGAACCACGCAATATTAGACTGGCATTAGCAATCGATGGTTTTAATGCATTTAGCAATATGAGTGCATCACATAGCATCTGGCCTGTGTTGGTGACACCTCTCAATCTTCTGCCTTGGCTTCTTATGAAAGAAAATTTATTATGATGTCCCTATTAATCCCAGGACCACATATGGTTGGCAATGACCTTGATGTATACTTGGAGCCATTAATTGAGGAGCTGCAACTACTTTGGGAGCTTGGGGTCAAAGTTTATGATGCATATAGCAAAAGGAATTTCACTATGCGGGCAATGCTTTTATGGACCATTAACGATTTTCCAGCATATGGTGACTTATCTGGTTGTAGCACTAAAGGTAAGAAAGATTTGGAATGTCCTTTTTGTAATGTGGAGACTATATCGAAATGGTTGAAGTTTGGGAAAAAGCAATGCAATGGTTTCCATCGACATTTTCTTCCAATGAATCATCCATATTGACGTGATAGGAAAAAAATTGATGGTGAAAAAGATTTTTGCCTTCCACCTAAGCCGCTATCTGGAGAATATATACTAAGGCAATTTGATGGATATGAAAATATCACATTTGGAAAAACAAATAAGCGCAAGAGGCATGGAGATGAAATTCCACCATTACCTCCGGGTTGGAATAAGATAAACATCTTTTTTCAACTACCTTATTGGAAGTATTTATCAGTTAGACACAATCTGGATGTGATGCACATAGAAAAGAATGTGTGCGAGAACATTTTAAATACATTATTGGTAGATTCTAAGAAAAGTAAAGACAACTTACAAGCACGTCAAGATATGAAGAAAATGCACATTCGAAAAGATTTATGGTTGGTAGATGCATGTGACCGATATTACTTGCCTCCAACATCTTACACCATGACTAATGTGTAGAAAGATAAGTTCCTTTCTGTGTTAGAACAGTTGAAAGTTCCTAATGGCTATTCTTCTAACATATCTAGGTGTGTTAGCAAATATGACAGAAAACTTATTGGGCTGAAAAGTCATGATTGCCATGTTGTTATGCATCAACTTCTAACTATTGTCTTGAGACATTGCATAAGCTTAGATGTGTACAAGCCTATTGCTAATTTATGCTCATTTTTCAACAAGTTTTGCTCTAACGTTATTGATGTGGATGAATTCAAAGAATTGGAACAAGAAATTGTTGTCACTCTTTTCCAGTTGGAGAGAATCTTCCCTCCTTCTTTCTTCACCATCATGATGAATTTTCCCATTCATTTAGCTTATGAAGCCAGACTTGTTGGATCTGTCCGAACTAGGTGGATGTACCCAATTGAGAGATACTTGAAGAAATTGAATAAGTATGTCAGAAACAAAGCTAAACCGGCTGGTTCTATTGCTAGTGGTTGTTTAGCTGAAGAAAGTTTGACATTTTGTGCTAGGTACTTGCCTATTTTTGAGACAAAACTCAACCACACTCCTCATAATATTGATGGATCTCCAATTAGAGTTGGAGTGCCAAGGAATTTTGACATCCACACTTTGGAACAAGCCCATCGTTATGTCCTTTTCAATAAAAAGGAATTGGGTGTTTACAGTAGGTAAGATTTACGTCATATAATTCTTGCTAAACTATGTTATATTTGTTGCACATTAATTCAGAGACTTCTTATAAAGCAGTGAACACATGTTTATTCTTCAAGATATGGAACCCAAAATTGCCCCACAGACTCTAGAAACAAAACATGCAAAAGGGTTTTCTAAGTGGTTGAAAGAGCATGTAAGTCTCAAACATAAATATTTGTTATCAATCTTACTGTTCATGTTAATGTACATTATAATAATGTTTTACATTTTATAATGAAGGTAATGAAAATGCGAGAGATTAGGATGAATAGTATCAATGAGGAGTTGAGATGGTTATCCCAAGGCCCTTGTGCTGAGGGAATGTCTTATGAAGGTTTTTCCGTCAATGGATATCGTTTCCGTTCAAAGCATATTGAGAGTACATGTACTACACAAAATAGTGGAGTGTACTTGTGTGCAAACACTTCAAGTTATTCAAGTGGTAGAGATAGAAATCCTATAAATGCTCAAGTCACATACTGTGGCTACTTAGAGGAGGTTATGGATCTAACTTTTGGTCCAGGAATCAAAGTTTTGTTGTTTAGATGTTCTTGGTATGATGAAAACACTTCTAACGGGTTGTGAATTGATGAATATGGGTTCACACAAATCAACACTAAGGATGAAACGAAAAGAGGAAGCCTTTATCCTGGCTTCTCAAGCATTGTAATGCTTTTATGTGAAGGATCCTAATGCTAATGATTGGTGCACAGTGTTAAAGCATCCTCCTAAAGATTATTCTGAAGTACCTCTTATTGAGAATTATTTGACCGGTTTACAATTTCAAGCTATTAATGGTGGTGTAACTAATGATGTGTCTTGGATGAGGAGTGACATCGAGGTATCTTTTGTTGATAGAAATAAAAAAAAGCATGATGGGACAAATGTTTAGTTCATTAATCTCTCTGTTTTCATCAAATTATTTTGTTTGCAAATCCAGGATAAAGAATGTTCTGTTGTATTATTAGTATGTTCTATTACTTTTTTTTGGCAATATGTTACTAGATGGTACATACTCTATAATTTGGTCTTGTTTCATATACCAGCAAGTAGAACATCATAATAACTCATATGTTGGTGTCTCAAATTCATATGCGGAATATTCGTTTTTGGGATATGAAATAAAGGTTAAACCCAAGAGCTATTACTTTGTTTTTCAAATGCAACTACTACTTTTGTTATACATTTTTATGCACTAATAATGTAAAAAATTTTCTTGTCAGTTGAAGGATGATAGGAAGAAGAATCACTAGATCTAGTTGTAACATCACACCCGATGAACCTTCTACTATCCCTCCCTCCATAATTGAAGAAAATTTTGAGGATGAACATACTCTCTTATCCAACAATGTTGAAAATGATGTAACAATTGAAGAAAATGTTGAGGATGAACAGGAGAACTGGAAGTATGGATATGGGCCTGAAAGTGAGCAAAGCCTAATTCCTAAGCAAGGGAAGCCACGTCACAAGGTCCAATGGGATTATGAAGGAAATGCTAGCTATTGGGGACAATGGTGCCAAATTGAATCGTTATTGTCATATGTGAGCAAGGAAACCACACATATGGCATCTAGACTTGAAGTGGGGTGAATAACCACAACAAGCTTTTGTAGATAGAAAATCATTTATTGAGGTAATCTTTTTCATAAAAAGACCAACAAATTGTATGATTGTTATATCCAAGGTAATATTTTCAATGTTTTTAGAAATACTTTGATTTAGGCAGTCATCCAAATGCATGAAATCACATTGATGAACATATTAGCAAAGGGATATCAGTGTGGAGGACACACGTAAACAAAGATTACAATGAAATGTACAATATTGAACGAGAATTGATGATGAAGAAAGTTGAGAAAAATGATTCCATAGATATGGACCAATTTAAAAATCTTGTTAAAGAATGGGGAACCGAGAAGTCTAAGGTACAATAGTTTCATATAACTTGCATGTATACCTATCTACTTTTTCTAATTATATGTTTCTTATGGTTTAGAAAATTTCTGAGATCAACAAGGCAAACAGAGCAAAAAAAGTGATGGATCATACCACAATATCAAAGCCATGGAGTTGCTACCGGGCAAAAATGGTATTAATAATGGACATTTGTTTTTTTTTAGTATGAGTTGAAAATATAACATGGACCATGAATATGTGATATATCATGTGTAGGTCAGTGAAGAACAACCTGTTGTGCCTCCTAACAAATTTTGGAAAAAGTTTACGACAAAAGCCCACAAGTGGTTAGAAAATGGATATTTTTTTCCGATCATGTCTACAAAGCTACATATACTCAAATATCTCAATTTAAGCTTTCCTTTTATGATTCTTTATAATTACAGCTTGAAATCTCTGATATTGTGGAAAACCAAGTAGCAGACCAAGAAGAATTAGATCCTAGACATGTTGATAATCTAACACGTGAAGCTTATTTACAAGTTTTAAATCCTTCCAAAAAGGCTAGGATCTTAGGTGGTGAAATTTGGCACAAAGAGATAGGACATAGGGGAAAAGTTGCCCGTATAAGATATGAAATGCTTCTTGAGGAAAGTATTGCAAAGGATGTATGTTGGATTAAAACTAAACTTGAACTATTAGTTGCAACTATTCTATTAGATCAATGTTTGTAATTTGTTTTCTATTTCAAGAGAAACTTAAGGAACTTGAAGAAATAGTAAATGGATTGAAGAACTCTGTCTCCCAAATAATGAGTTGGTATAAACAATCACAGGTAACTTAGAGTTAGTTGTATATGTCAATGCAATATATAAGTTTTTTGACATTATTGATCTATTTGCTATAGCATGGCGGTATTAATGCTGATTGTGCAGCTGAATACCCAATTCGGACTACTACAAGTGTCTTACAGATGCAAAGTGGCCCAAATAGGTCAGGTGTGGGTTCTTTGCACATACAAGATAATACAAGTGGTGGTACAGATGTAGGAATGTATCCTAGACAAAATAATTCAAGCGGGGATGGCTTAGGCAGACTTTCAAGACAAGGCAATTCAAGGGAGACTGGAGTAGGTAGGCTTTCCACACAAGGCAATGCAAGGGAGAATGGAGTAGGCAGGCTTTCCACACAAGGGGTTGAAAGTAGTTGTTTTAGAGTCATGGCTCCCATGTAAAGTGCTAGCAATGGACATCCACTAATCTTTCAACCACAGGTACCTCATAACAGCTAAAGATTGTTTTAGATATCCATACACATAAGAGTATTAACATGTACACTTTATCAAAGGCTACAGTTGAAAGTTGGTGCCCTACTTTTGGTAATAATCCACAAAGTCATCCTCAAATACAGAACACACAAAGCACATCATCATCAGTGTCTTTCACACCAAGAACTCGGCATTTAAATGAGGTATTCAATATTATATTTCCTCTCTTTTATTCAATATTAGTTTTCTATTCTAGTTCTAGCTTTTGATTCAGGTGCTTGATAATTAACACTTAGTTACTCTGGGTTGTTGCTAATGAGTTGGGAATTGACTTGTAAAAAGGACACACTTTAGACATTCAATTCATTTTCACTAAAAGCCTCTATAAAACCTTGTTGTTGGTTCCAATTCTATTACAACACCTACTGGAACTCCTTATTATGGCACCACGAGCCTTTCGTTCTGAAGCCATATTTGGTGCGCTCTTTTTTTACAAGCCTTAGTAATAGAGGGTAGTGATCAGATTTTATGCGGGGGAGATGGACCACTTTCATAAGATTGTACCTATAAAAAAATTATGTGTTTGTGACTGCTCTGTCAAGACGTTCATGCAGAAGGCCTTTCTTATAGGTGAATTTCATTCCTTCAAATAGGATAGCATTGAGAAAAGTAGATTCAAAGAGGCTAGCCTCATTGTAGTTGAAGTAATTGCTGCCTACATTCTCACCCGGAGAGAGCATAGTATTGAAATCTCCCATGGATATCCATGACATATTGGCTGGTCCTATGTTTTCACGGTGTTTTCAGAGTAGGTTCCTAATTGTGATGTTAGGATTAGCATAGATAAAAGTAGTAAGGTAGAAATTATTGACCATGTAGTCCCCGAATTGTTGGTGACTCAATAGCACCACTAGCTGACATTCAAAGGAGTTCCACAATACCCAGATCCCTCCGAAGAATTTGTGTGCCTCCACCCGATGGTGGCTGTCAAAGCCTAACTTCTTTATTATTGTATCTTCCTTAGGACCACTTATGTGAGGTTCTAGGATTCCAACTACCTTAGGTTTTTGTTGAGTGATAAGATCCTTTAGAATAGACATTGTGGCATCATTTCCAATTCCCCTCGTATTCCAACAGAGTGTGTCCATAAAGCAACTAGATGAAGTTTAAATGAGGGCCTCTTCTATAGCGATTCACCCATCTATGCATCATTCTCATTTGTTGAAGCTTCTTCATCTTCTTGTCTTCTAGTTTGAGTCCTTGTGTTGTAAGGCGGTGATTTCATCTTGGTGTTATCCCTATTAGATTTGTTCCCTACTCCGGGTGAGGGTTTGTTAGCATTATCATCTCTTTCGCACTGGTTTGCTACTGGTTGGTCGACTGCTACCAGATTAGCTTGTTCAATTACAACATTTCCCATGATAACCTCATCACCAGAAGGGTTCATGACTATTCACATATTCTTCTTCACTTGACCTCCTTTCTGGTTTGTTTCACAGCGATTAATAGCTTCATTGGCCTGAGAAGAAGAGATATCTTCCGGGACCTTGTGATTTTTTTCGTCCACCTGAGCTACTCGCTTTTTCTTCCAGGTCTTTTGTGGTTTGGGGCTCACTTCATCCACCACTGTAACTTCATGTTCTTGTTCGTTTGTATTTGGCAGCTGATCCTCTATTTCCTTAGCAAGTGTTTAAAACTTGTTGTCTTGTTTTTTCTTCCCTTTCACTTTATCTTGTTCTTTGTTTGCCTATTTCTTTCGAGTGTGTATGTTCTTCTCCTAATATGTTTTCCACTTTCCTTCTTCTTCCATCCTTCTAATGCTTGAATTGTAATTGCCACCAGGAGGTGTGGGGTTTACTATCGCCGCCTGGACATTTTTACAATCAGCTGCCAGGTGACCCAAGCATCGACAATCAAGGCATAAGTTTGGCAGCCCCTCATATTCTAGTTTATACTCACAACCATTTACGATGATGGCTACTGGATCGGTGTTGAAGTGTTGATCTCAATAGCTATCCACACAAATTTAATACAAGTTCTCACTTCCGTGTGGGTGTCCACTTTTATCAGTGTTCCTAGGGTTTTTCCAACTATTTCAAAGAATACTAGGTCATATAGATGAAGGGGGCGGTTCAAGATTCAGACCCAAGTTACAATGTGATCTGGCAACTCATCGGATGGCTGGAACATCGAGTTCCACTTCCACACCATAAGACAACTTCCACACCCAAAGGCCTCTGGTGATCTCGTTCTCATAATCAGATTTTCTCAAGAACTAGACAACATAGTAATGGCGGTCCAGTTCATACAATCTTTCTCACCCTGTAGGCCTCCATAGTAAGAGAAGCCTACCATCCGTGGTCATGAATCCAATGTCTTTTCCTAAGAGATTAACTATTACATAATACTTCCACTGTCTTTTCAAGTTCTCTACTGCTTCATCCGCAATCAAAATATCAGGATAGCTGTTCTTCATATCCAATGTTGTTGTTATGATTTGGTCATCCACATCTATATATCAACCATAATTATGGCCCCCAATATCACCTCTCTACCATAATGTTGGATATATGTTTGATATGGTATAGTTTGGGGGAGGCTTGGCTCAGTTCCACTGTATTAGGGTGATTATGCCATCCCTAGTTGCATCGACAAGTAGGGTCGTTGCAATGATTAGTTGTTGGCCTATAGAGTTGGCAATGGCTATGCCTGTGATGGGATTGCTTGTATCATTTTAGTTTCTAGTTGTTGCTTGATCCTTTGCTTGCCTTGTTGATGTATACATCACAGCTACTTCTTACTTTATCACTGCCTACCTAAATATGTACTTCGTTGTTGATATTTACCTAAGATTTTTACGTCATTGTCTATACTGGTTCCTCATATTGTAAGCCCAATACAACTGAACAAGCTACACGTACAGTTTTCAGTGCTAATTATTGTATTTGTTCTTTTTCTGAATTAGCCCAACGTAGCTGAATTAGCTGAATTAGCCCAACACATCTGAATTAGCTGAACAATCTACACATGCAAAAATATATCTGCCCTTTAGTTGTAATAGGAGATGATTGGTTGAATATATATTGTGCAATACATTTTTGAGTCCGTAAAAAAGGAGCATATAACCCATTGAGTTTTTTTTAAATTATGTACTATTTACTGAATTCAACCATAATTTTAGTTTATGGGTGCATATTTCTGCTATGTTGGTTCACTTACATTTATCTCTACTTCACACTCACTCTGATTCCTTTTTGTATTTATATTGATAGGGTAGAATTTCTTCTAATGATGGATTTCGACCGACAATGCACCTTGGAGTAGACCAAAATTGAAATATAAGGGTAAGTTGTTCGTTGTACTATGATTTATGTATAAACTTTAAATTCTATTAATATAATGATTTGTCATTTTTAGGAGAAGAATACTCAAGTACCTAACTGTATGAGGCCTGGCATTGATGAAGAGCACTACACCATTTGAAGGAATACGGAGACATTATAGATCTTAAGAGCTTCTAGCATGATATGTTGATTATCATCAATCTCAAATTTTAGAACCATATGTATTCTTTATTTATATCAACATTGAGCACACAATGTATGGATGATATTTTTCTTCAATAATAGAAATTGGTTTGAGGTGATTTAACATTTTTATGTGTCATTTCGGTGTTGAATCTTCTTATGATGTCATGTGAATATTATAAAAATATTGCTTGAGGTTATATATACAAAGTTTACATTTCAAATTTGATATTCACAATAGTAACAATTAATTAACATTCAATAAATCAATCAATAATCAATAACCAAATCATTTATAGTAGTCCCTCATAAATATATTGATTAACGTCTTTAGTCCCTAAAAAATGTAGTGCTGAGATCCAGATTGACCATCAAAATCGCATTGATGACAACCACATAGCCCCTCAAAAATAATATTAATGAAGGCATTAGCCCTTCAAAAATATATTCTCCAGGACCATCAAGTCCCTCAAAAATATATTTATGAGAACTAAACATGCCCTCAATAATCTTTTTATGAAGGCTAAATAGTCCCTCAATATAACATTCTTAAGGGTCAGTTGGTCCATGACAATTGTATTCTTGAGGTCCATTGGTATTTGTCACGTGAGTTCTCTTCACGGACTATTTGTGAGGGTTAGACTCACAACCATCTCTTTTTGTGAAGGCATGTAGAGAGGAGTTTGTAACATGACTGACTCATGAATAATGGCCCAATTTTTACTACCTATTCTTTTAATTACATCCTTATCTTCTAACCCTAATACTTCTATGCTTTCACTCAATTCCATCCCTCACTGCATAGATGGACATATAATACATGGAAGAATACATAAAGTATATTGATACTGGTTGATCCAAGTATTCATACATCTGGCCAGAGTATCCAAATGCTCATATTTCACATATTGATATTCACATATCCTACTAACATCCTTGCTTATGACTGTAAATATATAACTTAACGGTTTTTGATGAATTGACCTAGTCTATAGTACCAAGTTGTCAGATCCTGAATCCAAGAATCTCTACTCAAACTACAAGAGTATGATATGAGGTGATCAAGCTAGATTACACAAATCACTAGTAAAAATTGGGCCATTACTCACGAGTCAGTCCTATCACAAACTCCTCTCTACACGCCTTCACAAACAGTGACGGTTGTGAGTGTGACCCTCACAAATAGTCTGTGAACAGAACTCACGTGACAAATACCAATTGCCCTCAAGAATACAATTTTCATGGACCAATTGACCCCCAAGAATGTTATATTGATGGACTATTTAGCCTTCATAAAAACATTATTGAGGGCATGTTTAACTCTCATAAATACATTTTTGAGGGACTTGACGGTCCTGGAGAATATATTTTTGAAGGGCTAATGTCTTCATTAATATTATTTTTGAGGGGCTATGTGGTAGTCATCAATGCAATTTTGATGGTCAATCTGGATCTCAACACTACATTTTTGAGGGACTAAAGACCTTCATCAATATATTTATGAGGGACTACTATAAATGATTTTTTATTGATTATTGATTGATTTATTGAATGTTAATTAATTGTTACTATTGTGAATATCAAATTTTAAATGTAAACTTTGTATATATAAACTCAAGAAATATTTTAATATTCACATGACATCATAAGAAGATTCATCACCGAAATGACACATAAAAATGTTAAATCACCTCAAACCAATTTCTATTATTGAAGCAAAATATTATCCATACATTGTGTGCTCAACATTGATATAAATAAAGAATACACATGGTACTAAAATTTGAGATTGATGACAATCAACATATCTTGCTAGAAACTCTTAAGATCTATAATGTCTCCATATTCCTTCAAATGGTGTGGTGCTCTTCATCAATGCCAAGCCTCATACGGTTAGGTACTTGAGTATTCTTATCCTAAAAATGACAAATCATTATATTAATAGAATTTAAAGTTTATACATAAATCATAGTACAACAAATAACTTACCCTTATATTTCAATTTTGTTCTACTCCAAGGTGCATTGTCGGTCAAAATCGATCATTCAAATCAATTCTACCCTATCAATATAAATACAAAAAGGAATCAGAGTGAGTGTGAAGTAGAGATAAATGTAAGCGAACCAACATAGCAGCAACATGCACCCGTAAACTAAAATTATGGTTGAACTCAGTAAATAGTACATAATTTAAAAAAACTTAGTGGGTTATATGCTCCTTTTTTACGGACTCAAAAAGGTATTGCACAATATATATTCAACCAATCATCTCCTATTACAACTAAAGGGAAGATATATTATTACACGTGTAAATTGTTCAGCCAATTCATCTACTTTGGGCTAATACAGCTAACTCAACTGTGTTGGGCTAATTCAGAAAAAGAAGAAATACAATAATTAGCACTACAAATTGCACATGTACCTTGTTCAGTCATATTGGGCTTACAATACGAGGAACCAGTATAGACAATGATGTAAATATCTCAGGTAAATATCAACAACTAAGTACATATTTAGGTAAGCAATGATAAAGTAAGAAGTAGTTGTGATGTATACATCAACAAGGCAAGCAAAGGATCAAGCAACAACTAGAAACTAAAATGATACAAGCAATCCCATCACAGGCATAGCCACTGCCAACTCTATAGTCCAACAACTAACCATTACAATGGCCCTGCTTGCCGCTGCAACTAGGGTTGGGAGAATCACCCTAATACAACGGAACTGAACCAAGCCTCCCCCTAACTATACCATATCAAACAGATATCCAACATTGTGGTAGAGAGGTGATACTGGGGGCCACAATTATGGCTGATATATAGATGTGGACAACCAAATCATAACAACAACATTGGATATGAAGAACGACTATCCTGATATTTTGATTGCGGGTGAAGCAATAGGGAACTTGAAAAGACAGTGGAAGTATTATGTAATAGTTAATCTCTTAGGAAAAGGCATTGGATTCATGACCATGGCTAATAGGCTTCGCTTACTATGGAGGCCTACGGGGTGAACAAGATTGTAAGAAATGGATCGCCATTACTATGTTGTCCAGTTCTTGAGCAAATCTGATTATGAGAACGCGATCACCAGAGGCCTTTGGGTGTTATTCGGAAGTTGTCTTATGGCGTGGAAGTGAAACTCGATGTTCCAGACATCCGATGAGTTTCCAGATCACATTGTAACTTGGGTCCAAATCTTGAACCTCCCCCTTCATCTATACGACCCAATATTCTTTGAGACAGTTGGAACAACTCTAGGAAGACTGATAAAAGTGGACGCCCACACGGAAGTGAGAACTCACAGTAAATTAGTGAGGATAGCTATTGAGATCAACACTTCAACGTCGATCCAGCAGCCATCATCGTAAATGGTTGTTAGTATAAACTAGAATACGAGGTTCTACCAAACTTATGCCTTGACTATAGACGCTTGGGTCACCTGGCAGCTAATTGTAGAAATGTCCAGGTGGTGATAGTAAACCCCACACCTCCTGGTGGCAATGACGATGCAGGAGATGGATGGAAGAAGATGGAAAGTGGAAAACATATTACGGGAAGAACATACACACTCGGAAGAAATAGGCAAACAAAGAACCAGATAAAGTGAATGGGAAGAAAAAACAAGACAACAAGTTTCAAACACTTGCTGAGGAAATAGAGGATCAGCTGCCAAATACAAACGAACAAGAACATGAAGTTACAGTGGTGGAAGAAGCGAGCCCTAGACCACAAAAGACTTGGAAAAAAATCGAGTAACTCATGTGGACAAACAAACTCACAAGGTCTTGGAAGATATCTATTCTTCTCAGGCCAATGAAGTTATTAATCACTGCGAAACAAACCAGAAAGGAGGTCAAGTGAAGAAGAATATGCGAACAGTCATGAACCCTTCTGGTGATGAGGTTATCATGGGCAATGCTGTGATTGAACAAGCTAATCCGGTAGTAGTCGACCAACCAGTTGCAAACTAGTACAAAAGAGCTACTAATGCTAACAAACCCTCACCCAGAGTAGGGAACAAAGCTAACAGAGATAACACCAAGATGAAATCACCTCCTTACAACACAAAGAGTCAATCTAGAAGACAAGCAGATGAAGAAGCTTCCACAAATGAGAATGATGCACAGATGGGTGAATCACTATAGAAGAGGTTCTCATTTAAAGTTCATCTAGTTGCTTTATGGACACACTCTGTTGGAATATGAGGGGAATTGGAAATGATGCCATGGTGTCCGTTCTAAAGGAGC
The DNA here is from genome assembly GCA_963693085.1 of Alisma plantago-aquatica. NCBI lineage: Eukaryota > Viridiplantae > Streptophyta > Magnoliopsida > Alismatales > Alismataceae > Alisma > Alisma plantago-aquatica. The sequence continues at coordinate 982,899,510 of OY856410.1, read as the reverse complement.
TTATCGCTCAACAAAAACCCAAGGTAGTTGGAATCCTAGAACCTTGCATAAGTGGTCCTAAGGCAGATAGAATAATAAAGAAGTTAGGCTTTGACAGCCACCATCGGGTGGAGGCACGCGGATTCTCCAGAGGGATTTGGGTACTATGGAACTCCTTTGAATGTCAACTGGAGGTGCTTCTGAGTCATCGACAATTCGTGCATTGTAGGGTCAATAAATCCTACCTTACTAATTTTATCTATGCTAATCCTAATATCACAATTAGGAACCTACTCTAAAAATACCTTGAAAACATAGGACCAACCAATATGTCATGGATAGCCATGGGAGATTTCTATACTATGCTCTCTCTGGGTGAGAAAGTAGGCAGCAATTACTTCAACTACAATGAGGCTAGCCTCTTTGAATCTACTCTGCTCAATGTTGGCCTATATGACATGGGTTTTGAAGGAATGACATTCACCTATAAGAAAGGCCTTCTACATGAATGTCTTGACAGAGCAGTCACAATCACATAATTTTTTCACATGTACAATCTTATGAAAGTGGTCCATCTCCCCCGCATAAAATCTAATTACTTCCCTCTATTACTAAGGCTTGTAAAAAAAGAGCGCACCAAATATGTCTTTAGGATGAAAGCCTCGTGGTGCCTTAATAAGGAGTTCTAGCAGGTGTTGCAATAGAATTGGAACCAACAATAAGGTTTTATAGAGGCTTTTAGTGAAAATGAATTGAATGTCTAAAGTGTGTCCTTTTTACAGGTAAATTCCCAACTCATTAGCAACAGCCCGGACTAACTAAGTGTTAATCAAGCACCCAAATCAAAAGCTAGAACTAGAATATAAAACTAATATTGAACACACGAGAGGAAATATACTATTGAATACCTCATTTAAATATTGAGTTCTTGGTGTGAAAGACACCAATGACGACGTGCTTTGTGTGCTCTGCATTTGAGGATGACTTTGTCGATTATTACCAAAAGTAGGGCAACAACTTTCAACTGTAGCCTTTAATAAAGTGTACATGTTAATATTCTTATGTGTATGAATATAAAAAATAATCTATAGTTGTTATAAGGTACCTGTGGATGAAAGATTAGTGGATGTCCATTGCTAGCACTTTGCATGGGATCCATGAATCCAAAAGAACTACTTTCAACCCCTTGTGCGGAAAGCCTGCCTACTCCATTCTCTATTGAATAGCCTTGTGTGGAAAGCCTACCTACTCCAGTCTCCCTTGAATTGACTTTTCTAGAAAGTCTGCCTAAGCCATCCTTGCTTGAATTATTCTTCCTGGGAAACATGCCTACATCTATACCACCACTTGTATTGTCTTGTATGTGAAAAGAACCCACACCTGACCTATTTGTGCCACTTTGCATGTGTAAGACAATTGCAGTAGTCTGATTGGGGTATTTAGCTACACACTCAACATTAATACCACCATCCTATAACAAATAGATAAACAATGTCAAAAAAAATTATATATTACATTGTCATAGAGAACTGACTCTAAGTTACTTGCGATTTTTTATACGAAGTCATTATTTAAGAGATAGAGTTCTTCAATCCATTTACTATTTCTTCAAGTTCCTTAAGTTTTTCAAGAAATAGAAAAAAATTACAAACATCGATATAATAGAATAGTTACAACTAATAGTTCAAGTTTAGTTTTAATCCAACATACATCCTTTGCATTGCTTTCCTCAAGAAGTATTTCATATCTTATACGAGCAGCTTTTCCCTTATGTCCTGTCTCTTTGTGCCCAATTCCAACACCTCGGATCCTAGCCTTTTTTAAAAGGATTTAAAACTTGCAAATAAGCTTCACAAGTTAGATTATCAACATGTCTAGGATCTAATTCTTCTTGGTCTGCTACTTAGTTTTCCACAATATCAGAGATTTCAAGATGTAATTATAAATCATCATAAAAGGAAAGCTTAAATTGAGATATTTGAGCATATGTAGGTTTGTAGACATGGTAGGAATTAAAATAATCATTTTCTAACCACTTGTGGGATTTTTTCATAAACGTTTTCCAAAAATTTGTTAAGAGACACAACATGTTGTTCTTCACTGACCTACACATGATAGATAACATATTCACTGTCGATGTTATATTTTTCAACTCATACTAAGAAAAACAAATGTCCATTATTAATACCATTTCTGTCTGGTAGCAACTCCATGGATTTGATCCTGTGGTATGATCCATCACTTTTTTTGCTCTATTTGCCTTGTTGATCTCGGAAATTTTCTAAACCATAAGAAACATATAATTAGAAAAAGTAGATAGGTATACATGAAAATTTTATAAAACCATTGTACCTTGGACTTCTCAGTTCCCCATACTTTAATAAGATTTTTAAATTTTTCCATATCCATGGAAGCATTTTTCTCAACTTTCTTCATCATCAATTCTAGTTCAATCTTATACTTTTCATAGTAATCTTTCTTTACATGTGCCCTCCACACTGATATCCCTTTGCTAATTTGTTCATCAATGTGATTCCATGCATTTGGATGACTACCTAAATCGAAGTATTTCTAAAAAATAGAAAATATTACTTTGGATATAACAATCATACATTTTGTTGATCATTTTATGAAAAAGATTACCGCAATAAATGATTTTCTATCTGCAAAATCTTGTTGTGGTTGTTCACCCCACTTCAAGTCTAGATGCCATATGTGTGGTTTCCTTGCTAGCATATGACAATAACGATTCAATTTGGCACCATTGTCCCCAATAGCATTTCCTTCAAAATCCCAATGGACCTTGTGACGTGGCTCCCCTTTCTTAGTAAGTAGGCTTTGCTCACTTGCAGTCCCATGTCCATACTCCCTATTCTCCTATTCATCCTCAACATTTTCTTCAATTGCTACATCATTTTCAACATTGTTGGATAAAAGACTAGGTTAATCCTCAAAATTTTCTTCAATTGTGGAGGGAGGGACAACAGAAGGTTCATCGGGTGTGATGTTACGACTAGATCTAGTGATTCTTCTTCTTGCCATCCTTCAACTGACAAGAAAAAAATTTAGATTATTAGTGCAGAATAATCTGTTACAAAAGTAGTAGCTGCATTTGAAAAAAATTGGATCGAAAACCAACACATAAAACATGAAACGATCAACCAAACTAGTGCAGGAGAGGTAATAAGTACTTAGACTAAAAGACACATAGAAGCATTTCCTTTTAAAATCTCTCTCTCTCTCTGTGTGTGTAATCTCAACAAAATCTGCATTTTAAGCAATAAACGTAAAAAGAACTACCTGATGAATAATCTCTCTGGTTATCAGGCTTAGCAAAGAAAATGGTGGAATCGGGATGTTGTAACTGCATATGTATATGTTTATGTCCTTTATGTCCCCTTGCTTGATCAACAAAGTGAATATGCCATATAGTAACAGATTGCAAAAAAAAAGCAATGGAACATACAATAATACAACAAAATACATTCTTTATTCTGTATTTGCAAACAAAACTAAATAGTTTGATGAAAATAGAGAGATTAATGAACTAAACCACATCCCCATCATGCTTTTTTTAATTCTATCAACAAAACATCCCTCGGTGTCACTCCTCGTCCAAGACACATCATTAGTTATACCACCAGTAATAGCTTGAAATTGTATACCAGTCAAACAATTCTCAAAAAGAGGTACTTCAGAATAATCTTTAGGAGGATGCTTTAGCACTGTGCACCAATCATCAGCATTAGGATCCTTCACATAAAAGCATTGCAATGCTTGAGAAGCTAGGATAAAGGGTTCCTCTTTTCATTTTATCCTTGAAGTGTTGATTTGTGTGAACCCATATTCATGAATTCACAACCTGTTAGAAGTGCTTTCATCATACCAAGAACATCTAAACAGCAAAACTTTGATTCTTGGACCATAAGTTAGCTCAATAACCTCCTCTAAGTAGCCATAGTATGTGACTTGAGCATTAATATGATTTCTATCTCACCACTTGAATAACGTGAAGTGTTTGCACACAAGTACACTCCACTATTTTGTGTAGTACATGTAGTTTCAATATGCTTTGAACGAAAACGATATCCATTGACCGAAAATCCTTCATAAGACATTCCCTCAGCACAAGGACCTTGGGATAACCATCTCAACTCCTTGCTGATACTGTTCAGCCTAATCTATCACATTTGCATATCCTTCATTATAAAAAGTAGAACATTACTGTAATATACACGAATTTGAACATTTATATTGACAACAAATATTTATCTTTGAGACTTACATGCTCTTTCAACCACTTAGAAAACTGTTTTGCATGTTTTGTATCTAGAGTCTGTGGGGAAATGTTGGGTTCCATATCTTGAAGAATAAACATGTGTTCACTACTTTATAAGAAGTGTCTAAATTAATGTACAACAAATATAACATAGTTTAGCAAGAATTATATGACGTAAATCTTACGTTATGTAAACATCCAATTCCTCTTTATTGAAAAGGACATAACGATGGGCTTGTTCTAAAGTGTGGATGTCAAAATTCCTTGACACTCCAACTCTAATTGGAGATCCATCAACATTATGAGTGTGGTTGAGTTTTGTCTCAAAATTTGGCAAGTACCTAGCACAAAATGTCAAACTTTCTTCAGCTAAATAGCCACTAGCAATAGAACCAGTAGGTTTAGCTTTGTTTCTGACATACTTCTTCAATTTCTTCAAGTATCTCTCTATTGGGTACATCCACCTAGTTCGTATAGATCCAGCAAGCCTGGCTTCATAAGCTAAATGAATGGGCAAATGCATCATGATGGTGAAGAAAGAAGGAGGGAAGATTCTCTCCAATTGGAAAAGAGTGACAACAATTTCTTGTTCCAATTCTTTGAATTCCTCCACATCAATAACGTTAGAGCAAAGCTTGTTAAAAAATGAGCACAAATTAGCAATAGGCTTGGACAAATCTAAGCTTATGCAATGTCTCAAGGCAATAGGTAGAAGTTGATGCATAAAAACATGGAAATCATGACTTTTTAGCCCAATAAGTTTTCTATCAGATTTGCTATATGTTAGACGAATAACCATCAGGAACTTTCATCTTTTCTAACACAAATACAGACTTATTTTTCTGTGCATTATTCATGGTGTAAGAAGCTGAAGGCAAGTAATATCGGTCACCTGCATCTACCGGCCATAAATCTCTTTGAATGCACATTTTCTTCATATCTTGACGAGCTTGTAATTTGTCTTTACTTTTCTTAGAATCACCCAATAATGTGTTTAAAATGTTCTCGCACACATTCTTTTCTATGTGCATCACGTCCAGATTGTGTCTAATAGATAAATACTTCCAATAAGGTAGCTGAAAAAAGATGCTTGTCTTATTCAAACTAGGAGGTAATGGTGGAATTTGATCTCCATGCCTCTTGTACTTATTTGTTTTTCCAAATGTGATATTTTCATATCCATCAAATTGCCTCAGTATATCTTCTCCAGATAGTGGCTTAGGTGGAAGGCGAAAATCATTTTCGCCATCAAAATTTTTCCTATCACGTCTATATGGATGATTCATTGGAAGAAAACGTCGATGGAAACCATAGCATTTCTTTTTCCCAAACTTCAACCATTTCAATACAGTCTCCACATTACAACAAGGACATCCCAAAGCTTTCTTACCTTTAGTGCTCCAACCAAATAAGTCACCATATGCTGGAAAATCATTAATGGTCCATAAAATAATTGTCCGCATAGTGAAATTCCTTTTGCTATATGCATCATAAACTTTGACTCCAAGCTCCCAAAGTAGTTGCAACTCCTCAATTAATGGCTCCAAGTATACATCAAGGTCATTGCCAACCATATGTGGACCTGGAATTAATAGGGACATCATAATAAATTGTTCTTTCATAAGAAGCCACAACGAAAGATTGAGAGGTGTTACCAAAACAGGCTAGATGCTATGTGATGCACTCATATTGAAAAATGCATTAAAACCATTGGTTGTTAATGCTAGTCTAATATTGCGTGATTCAGCAGCAAAGTTTGGATACCTGGCATCAATAGACAACCATTTCAGTGTGTCTGAAGGATGATGAACACGACCATCCTTGCCTTTTCCTTTAGATGGCCAAATCATATCTTTAGCAACAGATGAAGACATATACAACCTCTCTAATCAAGGTATCAAAGGGAAGTGATACATGACCTTAGTAGCTACCTTCTTTCCCTTTTTTTGCATTGCTTTTCATTCCATCTTGAAGCACCACATGTATCACAATTTTCTTTTGAAGCTGCATCTTTGCGAAAAATCATGCAATTATTTGTACATACATCTATAGTAGAATGATCAGGTCATAATTCCTTCACGGTCGCATTTGCTTCAAGTACATCTCCAGAAATAGACAACTTTCTTCTAGAAATCCTGAAATAATCAACTGTAACAACTTCGTGAAAGAATCGTTGGACCATCCAGATTCCTCCTTCAGATATATCAAGGCAACCAAATAGGATATCTTAGAATGACTTGTGCAACCTCTATAGAGAGGTTGATCAAACTCTTTTAGTAGCTTGTAAAATCTTTGTGCATCTACATTTGCAGGTTCCTCTGTAGCTTCAGTAGAATGGTCATTTGTTGTGTCACCCATACCAAACAAATCCCCCAGCATCTGATGCATATTTTCAGTGCTAGGCACGTTTGGTGCCAAAATAGGATTGCTCCTACCAATCACCTCCCCATGAAACTTCCAAACATCATAGCTATGCACAAATCCTTTTTGTAATACATGTGAGAATACTTCCTCTTCTGTCTTAAGGTATCTATTTAAACATACCTTGTAGGGACATATTAATTTCCCCTGTCTAGTTGGTCTCTGATGGATAAGAGCAAACTCAATGAACTTTTGTAACCCTTCCTTGAATACATCACTTAGCACTCTGTTCCCAATATACACCCAACTCCGATCTATTAGAAAATCCATCTATATGATGGAAAATATATAACAAGTTAAGAAAATTACAAGAAACATATCTATACTACTTAAAAAAAAGCAAATGTTTGAAAGCAATTACCGCAGCGTCAGTTCTACACTATACAAACCATCCAACCAATCACGTTTAAGCTTTTTCATGTATAATAAGTCAAGCACATTACAAGAAACATATCTATACTACTTTAAAAAAATCAAATGTTTGAAACATAATAGATGTCACATGTTGGTAGTTAACTTGACAAGCTTGATGACTAATTTCATGACATCAAATTCATTAACATCTATTGATGATTTTTTTAGTTGCAGACACTTTAATATTATATTTAAAAAATAGCTGACTAATATGAATGTTCTTTTGAAACTTGAAAAATAACATTCAACTAGGCGTGTATCTTTAAACAAGGCAACTAGATGTACTTTCATGATCTTGAATCCTTGGCAAACTGAGTCTCACTAGAACAAAATACTAATAAATCACAATTCGACAAAAAATTATAGCCACAAATTTTTTTTTTCAAATTATGTTTTTAATGTAATTCAACATAATTATATATGCTAACTATTTTCTCAATTGCATAAAAACTACTTAATTACTCAAAATCTCAAATAACTTATAGTGATTCATGTATAAAAGAAATACATCACTAAGTATATCAATTGTTTTACTCTATTTAAAAAAGACCTAATATCAAATGATTAGTTTTATTTGACACGTGCATGGGCACATGTTTGTTTACTAGTATGTATGTATGTATATATATATATATATATATATATATATCTATATATATATATATATATATATATATATATATATATATATATATATATATATATATATATGCAATTCAAATACTTGACAAAATGAAGAAGTCAAAATGACAGTGGAAGTTCACCTTGTCAGTGATTCCTACAACATAATTACAAGAGAAAAATAATAAAATGTTATGGATTTTTTCAATGATATGTAATTATAGATAGATTAATACTGTCCAGGTAATTAATACCTAGACAAATCAACAAATACCTCAAAGAAGCACAAATATGTACACTTTGTAGCTTGAATATTTTCTAGTCTTATCTAAAATTAACTCTATGAATTTATTATAACATGCCATCACAAAGATGATGTTTATTGTCCTAGCTTTCCTTGTTGTGTAGAAAAGGAGATAGTTGGACTGTTAGGCGCTTATCACTAGCAGGTCAAATTACACTTGCTAGGTCTACCACATAATCCACATCACATTGCTAAATAAAGATTGTAGAGGGTTCTACTTCTAGATCTCAAGGTTCTTGAGATCAGAAGTTCAAAGCAACGATTGGGACACATGATGTTGACAGCCATGACAAATCTAGGACGTTCCCAAGGACACCATTGGGATATGTGCTGACTCAATCTACAACTATAGAAGCTTTCTTGATACTTTAGCATCTGTTCCTGCTGTAGGAATTTACAGCCTGGATATGCAGAAATGAAGATTTACTGCCATATTAGACTCCATCAATGGAAGTTGGGGAGTCATTGTTGACTTCAATACTATGATCTCTCACACGGAGAAGGAAGGTGACACCTTATTTTATCAAAGCTTGAGCTCTAAACTCAATGATCTTCTACTCACTGTTAGACTAGCTGACATCCATTTGGGTGGACACTGGTATACTTTCAAAATAGGAAGTTTATATGAGAGGCTAGATTGCTACATTGCTATCAAATGATGGTTGATTGAAACCCATCTGCTAAGGTTGTTGTCCTTTCCCACATCATCTTTGACCAAAACCCCATCTTGGTGGCTAGTAGCAGTTCAGCAAGACATAAAGAAGAAACAAGCTAAGCCACATGCTCTAGATCCTAGGGAGGCACATCCTTCACGAGGCAGAAAGATTAACAAAACTTCAAGACAAAAAGAGCTCAAAAAATATGCAGAGCCAAAGACCACAGAAGCAGTATCAATATAGAATGATATATGCAAATTAGAGGAAAAGAAAGCTATCATCAAAAACAACATATAAGAATATGCAGATTAAAAATCTTATCCATGCATAAGACTTGGGAACTTTAGAACATCAGAGAAGAAAATCCAAAAGTCAGTAAGGAGAACCAGTAGAAAAGTCATAATCATCATCAGTTGGAAGCATCCACTAGGAACATCAAAAGAGTTAATGGAATGCTTTATAATATTTAGCTATATGCTTCCACAAAACATCAACAGATATGTACTTGTTATCATGGACTCTCTGATTTCTCTCACACCAATAGTGATAGTAGATAAGGCTACTAATTGTGTTACTTGTATGTGAACCCTGAACGAGGGAATCCCAGATACAGGGAAAAACAAAATTGGGATCCAGCCTACCAGCAGCCATCCATATTTTAGCAAACATGTTCCAATTTGATACTCAAGCCTAATTTTAGCATTTAAATTACAACAAACTGTAAATTTAACTGCCCCATTCTCTGAAGATGTGAACACCTTCAAGCCCACCATTATGAAATGGAATGCCACAAAGTCAAAGGTAATCAACCGAGAAAAGAACACCCATCATCAAGAAAATAGACTAGCTACATGTATTCCTGCCCTCTAACCCAAACCCCTATTTTAAACTCCATTGCATTATACTACTCCAGGAGAAGCTCCAACATGTACTATAATGCGAAGAAGCTGACTGGCACCAGAAAGCACACCTGAACTGGCTAAAAGTTGGTACTGCAACACTAAATGTTTCCATTCTTACGTGAAAGCGAGACGATTCAATAGATTACCACAATTTAGAATCAAGTTTGTGAATGGATCACTGACAAATGACTCATGAAGTAGTAGCATGTATGGGACTTCTTCAAAAATCTCCTCACCATGTAGCAGCCTCACAACTGGGAGGCCACCCACCACTATGCTGGTGCCTTCCCTAGAGTGGAACCCAATCTTCTTCCCTCTCTCAGCAGCCTTCCGTCGATTACATAAGTTAAACATCCATATATTTAATGGATCCCTCAAAGGAAGCAGGCCTCGATGGTGTCGACAACGAGTTCTTCTGAAAAAAGCAAGTTGCATATTCACCATTCTATAATGCAAACTGTATCCATTGTTTCAGCAATGAGACTGTTAATCCAAATCTTTCTCAATCCTTCATTGTGTTCATTCCTAAATCAAATATAGTGGAAAACTGTAACAACCTCAGACCCATTTCTCTTACAAACAATTTCTTAAATATTATATTCAAAGTTATTGTGAAACACATCAAGCCTTACATGAACAAGTGGATATCCCACACTCAGTCTAGGTTCATACTAGGGTGGCGTATTACATACAACATTCTATTGGTTCAAGAAGCTATACAACCAATGTTGTTTAAGAAGGAAAAGAAGAAATAAATGTCAGTTAAGGTTGATCTCTCAAAAGCATTCGACCATATGATCTAGAATTTCATCAAGGACACACTCTAAAAAGTGGGTCTCTCTTCAAAGTTGATCAACATCATAATGGAAATTATTACAGCTAGCTCATCTTCTATTATGTTGGAGGGGGTTCCTCTTGCCCCCATGAAAGCCTCCCAGGGTGTGCGCCAGGGAGACCCTCTCAACCCATACATCTCTATTCTTTTAATGGAGAGACTTCGTTAGGACATCAACACAACATTGTTTTGGAAAAAATGGAATCCCCTATGCACTATCCAAAAATGGAATTCTCTTACCTCATGTCTGCTTTGCATAGGACCTTCTCCTCTTTGAAGAGGCCTCAATATCGCAAGACACCACAATTATTGAAGTCCACATAAAATTTGCATTTGTCTCTGGGCAATCTATATCAGTATCCAAGTCCAGGTGTTTCTTCTCTACAATTACAAACAATCATAGAAGTGCATCAGTACAACACTTATTATCCCTGCTACATATGATCTAGGTTGTTACTTAGGCATTCCTATAATCCACCACATAATAAACAAAAGCACACATGCTAGCATACTTGAGTCCCTCAAATTCAAAATGAATAGTTGGACTATTAGGCACTTATCCCTAGCAGGTCAAATTACACTAGCAAGGTCTACCACATAATCCACGTCACATTTCTAAATAAAGATAGTAGAGGGATTTACTTTTGGATCTCAAGGTTCTTGAGATCAGAAGTTCAAAGCAACAACCTTGGTAGCCCTGGCACTTTTGTGAAGCCGCCAGGGATATACCAGACTACTTTCTATGGGGAAACAGAACTGCAGCATGTCCAAAAATTGTCAACCTAAAAATTGATCTGACACAACTGCTGATCAGCCATGACAAATCTAGGACGTTCCCAAGGAAATCATTGGGACATGTGCTGACTCAATCTAGAATTGTAGAAGCTTTCTTGCTGCTTTAGCATCTGTTCATGCTTCTGTAGGAACTTTTGCTATTAATTTTGTTGTTCTGTACATACTTACAAGGTGCAAAGCTCCAACGATGGGAACTTGACACACAGGTGCCCTATTATAAATAAAAATTGGTCTACTATAACAACTGATGTTTGTAATTGGTTTTACCTTGACTAGTGTTTCATATTTTTTACATTTATATGGATGATTCATCTCTCTGTCGCCTAAGCTTAAGAAACGTCATTGTTTTATATTTTCCAAGAGATTTGATAAAAGGAGTTTGAGAATGCTTCATTTAATTCATTCTAATATATAGGGTCTGTAACCAGATTTTACCCAAACTGGTATTTCATATTTTTAACCTTTTTACATGGATTATTCTAATCTCTGTCACCTAGGTCTATGTATTAAAAGACTGCTTCAAGCTACTTGATCTATTTAGATCCTTTCTTGTCCCTCATAAAAGAATTTGCACTCACAATGCTCTTTTTTGTCTGAAAAGTATGTTAGGAGTGGTACTTGAAATCAGGCCATTAAACTGAAAGAAAGTACAAATACCAACCCAGCTACCAACTTACATTCATGGTGCTCTTATAATTACTCAATATGGATTTCAAAACATATGTGCCTCTGCAGGATTATTCATAAGAAATATAGTGATTATAACCCTCAGAAAAATGGTGTCGTTGAGCACAAAATCATCACATACTTGTATACCTAGATGGATAGATCTACATGTATTTAGCACATCAATAGCAAAGATCAAATTTTTGTATACTATCTCCCAGAGTTCTACATTAATTGAGAACAGTAATGGCCAACATTTGAACCTTTGTCTATTTCTATATTTCCCTATAGATTTTAGTAATATAGTGTTATATCTATCCACAGCCTATAATATGTCTCATGCCTCATATAATGAACTGAATTTCTACTAACCCTATAATCTACAATGCTATTTTGTGAATATTATTATATAAATGAAATGTCAAGGGAGGGTTTCTTCCCCCTAGGATCCCACCAAACAATGGAGGCACATGCCAAAAGGTAGCTTATAAAAGGGCAGTTGTGTTGGATCGTCAGGAACCAAGTTCTATAAATCGAGAGCCCCAAGCCACATCTCTGGTTCCTCACAAAGAGAGATGCCACATCATTTCTAAATTTCATAACTCACTGCCTTGCAGCCTGGATATGCATAAATGAAGACATTTGTATAAGCTCTCCCCGTGTTAATGGATAGAGACACCAAAATTTGCATCTGGATAGAGACATCAAAATATTACACGAAAGTACTCTACGAGTCATCATTCTTATGTTTAAGTTGAAGTACATAGTCTAGTATTTATGAAGTGCATAAGATATCACCAGTTGTGGAGGATACTTCGTCCAGTGAATCTTATGGTTTTCTGAATCTGAGTAAAGAGCTCACGAAGTTTTTATATGGCAAACTGTAGTGTCTCCTCTTGAACAGGAAGGGGCATCTGATGAAGATATAGGCCAAATTCCAAAGTATAAGTTCAAAAGAACTAGAGATTTGGATAAAAGTGATGCGACCTATGAGGTCTCATAACTAATCATTGATCAAGAGTCTATAATGAAGCCATATATTGACATGAAATAGGAAATATTTGTATGGCTAGAGGCATGCTCACTACTTCATTTTTCTCTGCAGGTTTGATGAATGATAGTGTGGACGGACAAAGACCTTAAATTGTAACTCCTTAGAAAAGGAATACTAACTCGTATACATGCTCCTATGGTAATATGGCTACTTGTTACAATAATCTACTCTATATACGAACATTTGATATAAATCAAATTTTGCTTTCAAACTAACGGTTTTGTTTACTTTAAATCCTTTCAAGGCCGTTATTCAAAGTTTAAGAGAGCGTTCTTATCTCTGAGATTGTATAGACTAAAACTATACTAGAGGATAAAATATTGCCTTTCGACATTAGCATACAAAAGAACCAATTACCGAGAGCCTCAAGCCAATAGGTAGATTATAAAAAGGGCATTTACCGGGTGGTGGATGCCTATGATCTGATCGATCAGACTATTGGGGTCAGAATGATCTGGCAAATGTTCTGTCCAAGCAGGGAGAACATTGTCAAAGGAGAAAGACAAAAGTGGGAAGTTACCGGGTCAAAGCCTGTGATCCGATTGAATGTTCCGTCCAAGTAGGGAAAAGGTTGTCAAACGAGAAAGATAAGGCCCTAGGATAAACCATTGGTAGAGGCAACATGCTCCAGTGATGCAACTTCAAGCCTTAGCACTATAGTAGTATCTCAATGGCCCTTAGTGCCACAGAAGTATCTCCACAGTAGTGCAGAGCGGCGTGAGGAGTGGGGGATGCGGAGGGTGTGAGGAGTGGGGGGATGCAGAGGGCACGAGGAGTGGGGGGATGCGGAGGGCGTGATGAAATAGGGCGCGAGCACAAAAGTTTTTATTTTGTTATTTAGATAGCCAAAATAAACATTAGGCATGGAGGGAACATATTACACAATGGTGGGAAAATCATGAAAAGCTATTTTTCATGGCATTATGAGTGAATAATAAAGTTGTGAGGGGTTAATGCCCCTAAAAATGTCTATTTATGTTAAAAACATGCTTGAGGGATTCACTCTTGTATTTGAGGAGTGAGTCCTCACAAATAGGATTTAGTATTCATAATTCTTGGTTCCTCATAAATTTTCTTGAATAATAGCCCAATTTTTTGTAGTGAATAAATTTGAATTTATTTTCTTTTTATCTTGACTAGGAAGGATACATAGATGGTTACCTTTTCAGATATACATTCAAATCATATGCAAGCCACACCTTATTATTCTTGTCACTTGATATTTCCAATGGGTTCAGGTACACAAATTATATATTTAGAAACAATACTACAACAAGAGAAATTTTATTACTTTATCACTTGAGTAGATAGGAAATAACACCAACTAGTTCTACAATAAAAACAATACTAACAACCTTATAAGTCATAACTCTTTTGAATATAGTTCTATCTTCAAAACTAGTAGGGTTACCTAAGTAGTTGTTCAATAGAGTGTGAGCTATTGGATCAATGAATCAAAACTCACTAAGTAGACACATTTTAGTACAAGTATATTTATTAAGTGGATAGCAAAGGATACAAATAAAGAAAAATAAATTCAATACCGAATTAAATGAGCAGACATTATAAATCCAATAACATGTTAGAATATTGAGAATAACTAAATCAATTAATAAATAATTGAACCAAATTACTTAATATCTTTTTTATTTATTAATGCCCTTGACCAACATTGGGTCTACTACAAAGTGTGAAATTATCACAACAAGTTATGATCTCAACATTCATTTCTTAGGATTGAGGAAGGATCCCAAGTATGCTAACTAAATCCCCAGTCTGCAATGGGGCTCACCATCTAGATAAATTATAAACCTCATATATATGATATAGAAGAGGAGAGTTGCAATATTTTGGCTTAAACACCCTACATCATTGGATTTACAATATCTTATTCTCTGTGTAGTAATTGAATTAGTTGATACACGGATCTTCAGTTAGTTTTGGGCATCTCACTTCAACTATATTGAATCTTGGTACCATTAAGATCTCTGGGTTATTATTTGGCACCACTAGGTATTGCAAATTTTTGTGATCAATGTTTGATACCCCTATCATCATTTAAGAGCTTTTCTCATTGGGATGAACCCCTTGTGTCCCACGACACGCTCTGAGTTCCTCTCCCAGACACTAATAGTGGTTAATTCATTTCCTCCATTTTAGCATAGACCTTCACATGGATTCTATTGTCTTTAGAGTATCTATTGTGTAAATGATTCTTTTCTTTCACTATGTAATGATCTTCTAAACTTCTTCTAATTTAAGAATGTACCTTAATCATTTTATTTTGCTTTTCATATTTTGTATTATATGTACTACACAAAACATACTGCAATACATATTAATACTATTGATACTATGAATAAAAATATAATAGAGTCATTTACATCCATCATTGTATTTCACTTGAACTGAATAATTTGAGTATACCCGAAATATGGGAAGGATCAATACTGTTTTTATTGGTGCCTCTATTTCTTTATATCAAAATCCCACAAAAGTCACATGTGAGAGTTCTAGGGATGAATACAAGTGTAATCCATCAATTTCTAAATATTTACTTTGATAACAATAAATGTTAATATTTTAAGAAAAGAGCTTCACAAATAGAGTAATAGTGGCAAGCCATGTCACACTATTCATGTTTTAATATTAGATCTAAAAATAAAATTTCACACACCTTAAATCTAAGCTAGCTTGATGGATTTAGGTGGAAAACCTTAAATCTCACTCTAATAGACCTCTTGTACATTCTTCATTCCCAAGGATATCCTACTAGAGGAAGAAGAATAAGAAGAAAAGGGAAGAAGAGAACCATCAATTCAGCCTTGAAGATGGATTCACCAAAGGAAAGATGTAAAGTAAGAAATACTCATTATAAATGAGTCATCATGATGGATCTAATCTAGGTTTCATGTTCTTCCATTTTTTGTCACATTCTTGCCCAAAATTGTCATTTGAATCAACTATTGTTGCATTTTTGGGTATTGGTTGGGTAGATGTATCAATTGTGTAGCTACAATATAAAATTGCGCCCATTTTCATGAAGTAGAACTCGATTTATAAGCATGTTAATGAGTTGTGTTGGGATCAACACTGCATTGAGTTGTATGCACCAAGCTGCTCACCCATAATTTCTAGAAAATGTGATATCTTTCTCATTTGAACACCAACTGGACTCAATTTTTTATTTTGGATATGTAATTTAATTTTCTACAAACACTAACAAAAAATTTAACAATATAGTAATTAATTTAAATATTTTTAGTTAGGAAGGCTTTTCTAACATGCATGTGTAGTATTTTGATATGTCCCATTTTCATCTTTTAGATTTATATCTCAATGCATAGACAAAACATTTTTTTAACTCAACCATGCAACATTCAAACTAAAAATATTCATTTCAAACAAATATAATGAGAAAGAACTTAGTAATAAACTGATATTAGGGCTTCCATAACCCTAGAGTTGCCATATAAGCTAGAATCTAGATATAACACTTAGGAAACTAGAAAGGAAGAAACATGGGGAGACTAAATGGTTTGACACAAAATAGGTGTGATGATAGCCCCCGACCCACTAATTAACCATGTCAACAATCACTTATGGGAAATTCAGCCATCGTTGTAACCATACCCACCAGTGAGTTTCTAGTGATCCACTAATCCAATTCTTTATTGGAAGCCTTGCTCGATTTACATAAAATGTGTGTAGGTACTTGTCTAGTTATCTAATTGACATTAAAACTTGAGCTAAGATTATCAATGTCATGCATGACGAGTTGGACAAGGCATTTGATATCTATTAAGAGCTATCCATGATTCAAAGTAGCATAAGCATGAGTAATTGAACTAGAAATCATCCCTAGAACCAATAGGAAGGTAATAGGTGGTAAAGGATGAAACATGGGTAGTAAGAATGTTGGAATGCAAGACTTCTACCCTTCTTAGGTGTGAGATGCGGCATAATCTATTGTGTCAAAAGAAGCATCTTAGAATCTATCTGGATTGTCGAGGTTCAAAACATTACTAAGTTATGAATCAAAACAAATAGATATTATTGTTGTAAACTTCTATATCAAATTGTGTATATAATAATACACTTTTGAGCTTATCTAAAGGCAATAAAAAATAGTGTCCACTAACAATACCCGTATTGGAGGTATGTGTGCTAACATTGATCTTTGGGTCATATATTTCTAGTAGTTTCTTTTATCCATATGCCTTATTATCTTCAACACTTTGCTCTATTTTACCATCTCTTTTATTTGATTCATCTACATATGTTTTATCTTTCAAACACACAAAATATCACTCTTTCCTTCCGTGGATAATGGAACCAAGACATGTGCTTCTTTGGTTGATGTTGACCTCTTACACTACTCAAAGAACATGACATCATACTTATCTCTCCAAGTTATGTTATAGAAAAAGAACAATCATTTTCTTTGGATTAGTTTAGAGCTTGTGTTTTCACGGTACCCCCATGACTGATAAACTTTACATATATTGCCATGCCCTATTGTCACTAACATTAGATTAGTTTCAGTTTTTCTTTTGCCTCGGATGTTGGATGCTTTAATCACTGCTTGCACCTTAGTTTAATATCTTATTCCTATCTAGGTAATATATCCTCACACATCAAAAACAAATTTTCACATCCATGTCCATTTGGTTCACTAAATGTTAATTAGGAAATATATCTAATCAACTTATGTGTTACTTGTCCAAATTAGGACACCCACTGAGGTTAGTTAGAAAATAATCATAGTTCTATTGGATCATCTTATTGTGTTACTTGTCCAAGATAGGACACCCAAATGGTTGAATATTTGGTTTGTTACCAAGTGGTCTATGGTCAAACTTTGACCACGACATGAATAGAATATCCATTAAAAAAAGACTTATTATGCTATTGTCGAATGATTTGTGATACTTATGAATTCGAAATTCTTATTAGTTAATGTGCCTTTTTCAAATTGAGTACTGAATGTCGACTCACGCTTCTTCATTGATGCAATTGTTCCATGACTCCCAATTAAAGGGTCCAAATTTGTTGTTTCAAGACGTTGTTTGGGACATGTTAAATTAAAATTTCGATAGTGAAACATTCAATTATTGTTTTTGAGGTATGTCATTAGAAGTAGATGCAAGTATAGGATTAAATATAACAGTATGTGCAACAGTAACTTGCAACAACATTTAAACGTTCAATAAAGCATTATGCCCTTTCATCCTTTCTGACCCATAGCCTTCACATAAGGCGTCATAACATGGTTTTGTACAAAGAGCAAAATAGCTCATAACCTACCTTACTAAAATGGACATGGATACCTCAAGAAGCTCTAAAACACCTCAAAACCTACCTTAGACATGAATACCTCAAAAGAGCTCTAAATTGTGTTGGTTTGTCCACGTTGGCCAGCAAAAAAACCTACCCCACTAAAGAGGAGATAGATACAGAAAAAGAAGTATTATGCTCCAATTAGTGGAGCACAAAAACCTAACCCTCTAATCCTCTTTTCCCTTCTCTCAAGGGCAGGTTCAGGCCTTCTGACCCTCTTCTTGGCTGCAGCGCGGAAGGCCTGGCTGATGAGGTCGAGCAAGCAACGGCGAGACTCGTGCATCATCTCTGCCCTCTTGGCATCCATCTCTATCCACCCTCTCTCGAACTCGTAAACCATGGCTGTCCTCTTGGCTTCCATCTCCATCCACCCTTTGTCTAACTCCCTCAAGAGCTCCACGCGCCTCCTCTCTATTCCGACGAAACCTTCCTCGAACTTTTGCATGGCCTCCACAAGTTCCAGCGCTGCTCTCGCCCTCCAGTCTGCCTCGCCATCCCCGAGTTCCTCCTCTCCCTCGTACACTGCTTCCTCTCCCCTACCGTAGACAAGTCACAGGTGTAAGGGCCGACAGAGGATCAGACTGGTGGTGCCATTGGCGGCCGCGGCGGTAGCAGGGCTCAGTAAGGGGCTAGATCGTTTGGGATGGTGGCTGCTGAACTGAACGGGTGTGGGCAGCTAGCTTGCCCCTTTATCCAGTGGTGGTGCATTTATCTGTTTTTGATGTTCCCCATGGGGCGGCGTACGACGGGTCTTGGAATTCGCCGGCTGCTCTAGAAATGGGCCTGAGTGGGATTGAGTTATTATTGATGTGCACATGTAAATATATCTCGCATTATACAATTTTTCCTCAGGGCTGATTTAGTCCCTTATCAGGTGGAAATTTCTAGTGTGGGACTGTAGTGTACCCTCAACGATCACTCGTAAATTAACCCCAATAGTATTTCAACTTATAGCGTGAGAAAGCTGTAACTTTAAACTAAATCTTGAAACAATTCCTTGGGCAGAACACAAGCACACTTGACGAACGGGTCTGATATTGTCTAGCGGTGCTTGAAGGTTAAATTAGGTAACTCAGCAGCATCACGATACAAAGATTCTGACAGTGTATACAAAGGCTTATCAAAATTGCAGAACGCATTTCCCCGGTACGTCTAATTTATTAAGGTCGTCTTGTCTTCTTTGAACATTTGATCTAATTTCACTAACACCATATACGATAAGAGTGCCTACTACGTAAAGATCTCATAGTAGATATCCAACACATAATCTCCAATTCATCATGAGCTTTAAGTAATGTAACCAATCAGACTTCACACGATGATAACCAAGGAAGTTTCATCCTAATTGGTGGTTATTGCTTTGTTGATGTGGGTCATCGTAGATTTTATTGTGCATGCTTGGGTTGTATCTTGTGTGGTATTTTTCTTGGGCTTGAAACTTCTGAAAATCTCTTCAAGTGGTATTAGAGCAGGGTTCATGCAAGACAATCAGAAAGCATTAGAGGTGCAAAAAAGTATGAAAACTTCGACAACTACCGTTGGAGGCCATCCGGTAGAAAATTTTGATGACAACGTCATCATGGAATCAGGAGGGTGTGAATCTATTAGTTGTGAAATATCAATGTGATGTGGAGTCATGCTACTTACTTGCAAAGGGCAAGTGGCTATGGAGGCTACCTAGTTCTATCATTTCATCTGATTTTTTTTTTCTGACCAAAAGAGGAGGAGATGACGAGAGGTCTATCAACACGGGAGGCTTAGATGAAGCAGTAGCATGGGTGGCGGACGTCATGAACCCTAATAGTGCTATGTGTATTCAGCTCTCAGGGACAGTCTGGTGTGAGATTGTAAATTCAGCTGCAAATTTCAACAGATGTAGAGGCGAAACTGTCAACTATTGGAAGGGGAAAGACGTGGTAGGACCAACCACACAATGCCATCAAATGAGTGCATTTAAAAGAAGGCACAACCCTGGCCAAAGGTGTGAAGGATGTAATTCTTTCAACTGCAGGTGGAGGTCGTATAGTTTTTCAAACTGTACATTTTGAGGCATGAAGGGTTTAGACAACAATGTCTAGACACGCACTCTATGCAAGCGTGTATGGTGATACACTTCTAGAAATGGAAAAAACATCCAAGGCAGAAGCATAGAAGAAGAACAGGAGCAAACTTCTTGGAGGATCAACTTCAGCGGATTAGATATAAGGTGGAGATTGTTAGGATTTTCTTTCTTATCCTAATTAGATAAGAAATAATATCTAAATATATTGGAAAAGTGAAATTAATGTTAGACTTGGAGTCCAAGATATTATTTCCTTAGCCTATTATATTGTCATTTCCTAATTGGTATAGAATTATCGTATCCTCTCGTACTACCTAATTGGGAGTCCCTATCTATAAATAGGGATAGATACCGTTGGAATATGACGCGCCGATGTGTGGTAACTTCGGGTGTGTCAAGGTGGGACAAAATTATACACCAAAAGGGGAAACCACAAAGGATAACCAAAGAGGGGAGCGAACGAGACTGGATAATGGGATTCTATTGTGGGTACGGGATTGTGAGAGAGCAACAATCCTTGTATTCTTCTTGAGGTTGCTTAATAGAATTCTGTGGTATTCTTCGATAATCATGTTCTCTACTTGGTTATTTATTTGGTGGTTATTGGCTTTGTCTACGTGGGTCGTCGTAGCTTTTATTGTGCATGCTTAAGCTGTATCTCGTGTGATATTTTTCTTGGGATTGAAACTTTCGCAAATCTCTTCAGCTTTCTTCTAGCTACACATAAGTCATTGCAAATAGACCTAGATGACAAATGACCACAATAAGAGATGAAAAAGAGAGAATAAGGTTGATTGTTGAGTCTGCACAACAAATAGAACAAAGAACAACACATATGCAACAAATACAAACATTATAAGCTGCATAAATAATGAATTCAAGTTTTGCATAATTTAGTCTAGACGACCCATTCCACGAAAAGAGAAGATTATTTTACTATTGTAAAAAATTACAAAGGAGAGAAACTCTTAGATATAGAATCGAAAAAACTTTGAGAATGTTATACCAATAAAAAAAGAAAAAATTGTTTGGCACAACTATGTACATTGGTACTTTTCATAAATATGAAATTTTTGAACAATTTAACAAGTGTAAGACTTTGATTGAAAAGAAAACTAAAAAGTAAGTCATTGAGGACTGATAACGTTTTATAAATATTCTCATCTGAGTTCACAAATTTTTTCAATCTGAAGGCATTACTAGACATGATATTGTTACACATACACCACAATAAATTTGTGTTGTGAGCGTATGAATAGAACACTCTTGGAGCAAGCGAGATGCATGATGGACTTGGGCGAGATTTCTAACCTAACGTTATTTCTACAACCGCCTACATTATTAACCTCTCTCCATCTAATCTAATTGCTCGATTTCAAAACTCCTGGAAGAGGTTTGATCTAGTCATCATGAAAACTACTCTAATCATTATAATTTCAGTTGTCATCCTCATGTCTACTTTATAATTATTATTCATCTTATTGCATACGCGTTGTTCATTATTCTTTTCATTGTGCCGAAATCAACACCGTCGTTGCACCACACTGATGATGTGAGTCTTTTGAATTGGATTTAAACAACACTTGGTGTGGTTAGTGCGACAAATGGACACTTTCCTTTTAGGACTTGTTTTGTTGGTATAGTCGAAATAAAAGGTGTGAATTTGATATATATTTCTTACATTACACTATATTGGACTATATCCAACCAGACTTGCCCTTAAAACTATTTTTGTTAAATATAGTCAATTGTAGTTGGACAAGTTCGTAATATAAAAACATACAATACAAACTTACAATTTGTCATCCGGTGAAATGTGACCCTACATTAGCTATGGTGTAAGTAGTGAGAACGAAAGAAGTGGTAATGGTGTTGGAGGGTGATGCATGATGGTATGGTGTGTTGAGATAATGTCTCTTATCCTATTAGGATAATGATATTGTCTTAACAATATAGGAAAGTCCAAATTGGTGATAGACTTGGAGTTTGAGATATTGTTTTCTTTTCCAATTGTCTTTCCTATTTGGTTTTGAATTGTATCCTCAATATCCTATACAATTAGAATAGTTATATCCTCTTGTCCTACTCATAATCTGGGTTGGTCTATTTTTTGGGGGGTCTATTAATAGAGTACCAAACATATGTTGTTGGTGTGACAAAAGGGAGAAGCAAAAAAATAGCCAAAGAGGAGAGAGAGAGAGAGAGCAAGAGTGGGTTACAAGAATCTATTGTGGGTGTAGGATTGTGAGAGAGTGACAATCATTATAATCTTATTAAAGTTGTTTAATTGAATTTTGAGGCCTTCTTCGCCAATATTGTTCTCTTGTTGGTTGTTCGTTTGGCAATTATTGGCTCTGTCGACAGGGGTCGTTCTTGTTCTTCTCATGCATGCTCAGGTTGTATCTTGCATAACGAATTTTTCTTGGGCTTGAAGTTTCCACAAATCTATAAGTTGTATCAGAGCAAGGTCATTGCAAGATGATCAATCAGCAATGATTGCACATAAAGCATGACGGCGTCGATGAATACCGTGGGGAGTCATCATATTGAGAAGTTTGATGGAAAAAGTAATTTTAGTGTGTGGCAGAGCACGGTGAAAGATGTCCTACTACAACAAGGGATAATTGAAACACTTGAAGGGGAGAAGCCGAATTAGATGTTTGATGGAGATTGGAGGATGATGGAGTGCAAAGCGTTTAGTACAATTCATCTAAGTATTTCTCCTGAGGTAAAGTACTCTGTGATCAATGAAGACTCATCGAAGAAATTTTATAAAGTTCTAGAAGAGTTGTACATGGTGAAGTCACTGATGAACAAATGGGTGCTAAAAAGGCAATTGTACACATTGTTCATGGAAGAGGGCACACGGTTCGTTGACCATCTCAATGTCTTTGTAATGACCACATTTGTGCTTAATTGGTAAACTAGGGTTTACCTGAATGATTACATGCTTGATTAGATTGAACATCATTTAGACTTGATTAATGATAGTAGATCAAATGTGATGTTTCAAACCTAAGAAGAAACTCTAACAATGATTTTATTTTGAAGAATTAGGGTTTGAGAAATGTAAACCCTAATCATCAAAAATTAGGGTTTTGATAGTATATGAATATGGAATTTGATCAGGAGAGCAGTGTGGTAAATGATTTTGCATATTTTCTATAAATTTTTTTTATTTAATTGAATTTTGGATATGGTATGGATAACTCAATCATGCATATTGGAGAAAAATTTTAGAATATTTGAATGTTCTTTGAATGTGGTTCCATGTCGAACTATACTTTGACCAAAATGCTGACAGAGTGCTTTTCAGCAATGTAGTGTTTTATTTTTAATTATTTATTAGTAAATCCAAATGATCTGAAATTTAACTAGAGATCTAAAACTCAAGCATAAACAACATGTAAAATTTTCATAATTTTTGAATGTGTTTAGACCTTATTAGTAGACGAATTACAGTAATATTTTTATGATAGAAAATTCAGCTGAAATAAGAGAAAGTATAGTGAGGGGTCAATATGCAATTGACCCAAGCATCTCAATTGCTCTATATGGTCAACCTAACACACAAGGAGCTCTCATAATTCATGATTCAATCTATAGAAATGAAATCCTAGAGAGAGAGGGAGAGTTAAGGTTTGAGAGGAGAAAGTGATGGAGATGCTGACCTAGGGTTTTGTAGTTTGAGGAATGATGAAATTATGTAAGTTCAGCTTCTTTTCGTAGACTTTAATGGTGAATCTTCTCTCACATGTCAAGATTCCGTCCCTCCTCTGATTTGATCCAAAATGGTATACAAACTTCCCCTTTTCTCACTCTTTCTTCATAATCCCTCATTTTTAGGGTTGTGAGTTGAAAGGAAGAAGAATCGGGTGAATTGCTAGAGATTTGTTATGAGATCAAGATTTTTAGGGATGATCTGCATTTTTAAGGTGTTTTCACACCTTAGGGTGAGTGGGAACTTCCTTTAAATAGTATATTGCACTAAAATTGGTTAAATCATCCATAATCTTTAATTGCTTAGTATGCGACTACAAACCCTGAATTGTGTGTTTGATCTAAGTTGTTGTAAAATGATATGAAATGGAATCTTCCTCTGTTTGGATGAATTTCAGATGATAAAATCATATTAGAAATGTATACAATACATCCTAATGAGAATTCCCTTAATATTCACAGAGGTTATAATAGTAAACTAAAATATAGGGAATTTGTCTATGACTGAAATTGTTGTATAATTAAATAGAGAAATTTGTTTATCTGGATTCCCTTGGTTATGAATGGTTGTTTATCTGAATTCATAGTACATATATGTCAGATACTATTTGGGATTTCATTTAAGGTGAATAGTGTTTGTTTGATATCTCAGTAATGAGGGTGAAACCCTAGATGCGAGGAAAGTTGGATATTTGTGAATAGGTATCGTGAAATCCATTTGAACGGATTTTCTTAACATGATAGACTTTATTTATTCAATTTTATTATTGATGCATGTTATCTCAGTGAATGGCATGGAAACCCAAATTCATCTCAGTTCTAAGGTTTCATACATATATTGATTTTATATGATTTGTTGATAGTAGCCTTTATTCAGTGAATGTTTATGTCACATGAAATCCTTATGAGAGCCATGTGATAAGTGAATGAGGTAAATGAAACCCTAAGGATATGGTGCTCAATGAATCAAGTATTTTGGTATCAATGTTCTCAGTATGAGATGTGGTGATGCACAACTCAAGATTTGGGTTGAGATGCACATTTTCTAAGGAAGTACAAATAATTTACATGTGTAAATGACGATTTCTCGTATGTCAAGTAATTAACTCTTATCAGTGTATTAAGAAGTTCAATTGCTTGATTCTAGTGTATAAAGTATCAAGTGGACATGTATTCTGTTTATTTAAGAATTTTAGTCTGCCTGTATGTATAGTATAATGATTACTCAAAATATCATAGTATTTTGAATATATTGCTCTGCCAAGTTTAGAATGATATACATGTTGTGTTATAAACTTCAATTAAATAGATGTGGTACCATAGAGATATCAGAGTCAAGTATAAGTAAGATAAAGGTACAATGTAGAAAGAGCTTTCCAAGAATAATAAAATAATAGACATAGGTTCCCTGAACACCGTAGATTCCCTACGGATGTCTACACTGTAGGGAGGAAATGATCCACCCTGGCAACGACCAGTATACGGGGATCAGATCACACCCACAGAGCGTGCGGGGAGACGAAGCCCTTGAGGAAGACTCCTAAGAGAAGATAGGTTACCAAATATGAACCAGAGATCGCGATGGTAACCCAGAGGTACCCACATAGCATACCAAGATGAGGCCCACAGAGCATCTCAAACCCTCCGCCTGTGTACTCAGCCCAGAAGGAGAGGTCCAGTTAAAGGCCAGCAGTTTAGCCGCCTTAGTCAGACGTGAAGGTTCGAGTCAAGCAGACCCAGATTCAGTTCTAGGATTAGCTTCTCTGGTTTTAAGCTAAGTCTTGTATGGTGAGATCGTAGTTCGCTATGAGTCTTCATATGTTGATTACATTGCATATGATCAGGGCATAAGCTAAAATATGTTCATATAGGTTTAAAGAGTTCCTCATAAGTAAGAAAGGTTAAGAAAGATTCGAGTACAATTTCCCAGTAATTATTCTTTGTATGTTTCTGAATTATTAGTTCTCTTTGAAATTAATCAAGCATGCTCATATATTGATTTGCTCTTGTTGATATCTAGAGTATCCTGTCATATTTATGATTGTCAATGATCAATATCTTTAAAGCTTACTACTATTTGAAATGATATCAGTTGCTCAAATGTATATCTATAATTATATCAGTGCTTTAGACTTTTTCTTTGAAGTACTCATTCACTGAGCGAGTAGGCTCACCCCTCTACTCACAATTTTTTAGGGAAACCGTGGGGATTGAAGATATCATCGCATCAGAGTATATCTGCCGCAAGAGTTAAGTCTGAGTATAGTTAAGTTCAGTTGGTCCTTGTCACTCTAGGTCCTTGTAAAGAAATAAGAGATAGTTGTAAATGATGATGTATAACATTATTCCTCTTTTAGTAATATGTGTGAATTAGCAAGTCTTATGTGCTTAAAAGTATGAAAAACTTAATGAATTTTCATACATGCATTTTTACTGTTGAAATCAAATTAGAGAAATCAATGTTTAGATTCCCTTGTAAAGTTAGTTTATGTGGTTCAATGCGAGAAAACAAAGAGTTTGAAAAAGAAGAAAAAATTAAGGGTGATCATTGTATTACATTAAATCCTCAATTTATGCCCTAATCTCATGATTAATGATAATTGTGAGATCGGGGTGTAACAGTCTTCAACAAGCTTGTCATACAACCGGTTAGCATGGAGGAGAAGATCAGTGAGTGCAATAAGGTAGTTCTCATAGTTTCATCTCTACCACAGTCATGGGAGCAATTTGTGATGAATATTCTTGTTGGAAAAACTACACTCAACTTCAATGAGGCGGTTGCATATCTTTTGGACGCAGAGTCTTTAAAGAACCCATTAGAATCTTCGTCAGGTGGTCAAGCTTTGACTATTACATATGACAACAACAAAAACAAGGGTCACGAGAAGAAGAGTCAAAAGGGTAAGGGTAGACGTACATGCTATATATGTAAAGAGGAAGGTCACATATTAAAATATTGTCCAAAGTTGAAGGAATTGAAGGGTGGAGTTTTATCATTTACATATGGTCTAGAGGGGGGCGAATATAGAGTTTTGATAATTTAAAGATAATTAAAATACTCAACCAAAGAAGGAGGAGGAAACAAGGAAGATACTTGTGTTTAGAGTGGTTCCAACCTTTGAATTCAAAGGTTTCCAATTCATACCCTATTGTCTCCAATTGGGATTTTGAAAGTGATTAATTTTATTACCTCGCAAGGATGTTACATAAAATAGAATCACCTTCCTTGAAGTAACCTTAACCTAGAAGTCGCATCAACCTCCTTCAAGTAGCCTTCTTTGAAGTAACTCCAAGCCCTTGGAGAAGCCTTCTCCTCCTAGAAGTATCTCCACCACCTTGAGATAGCCTTCCTTTGGAAGTATCTCCAATCTCCTTTGAAGTAGCCTTCCTTGAAGTAATCTCAAGCTTGTTACAACCCGTTCCTAGCTTTATCGATAATCCTAGAGACTTAAGATAATCTTAATGATTGTCATGTTTTTGTTAGTGATATTTTACCTTGTGATTTATCTTAACTTTAGTCACCTTAAATACTTGTTTGGGCAACTCATAATCGTGACTTAACCATACTATAAAGATCTGAGTTGGAGTAATATAGCATTAACCCACACATGTATGTAAGAAGAGAGTTAATGACATTAGAGGATATAATTAATAAATAAATATTTATTGTAGAATAATACTTTAGGATTTTATATAATTCAATTATGAATCGAACAAAAAAAGAATGAACCAAATCAAAGTTAAAATGAGAGAGTTATGCCCTTTTTAATAAACATGTACAGACTGTCGCGACTGTGACAGATGTCACCCAAGAAAACCAATCGTAAAATGATCATATCTCAGGATATACTTATCTATTTTTAATGAAAAGAAGTACATTAAAACCACAATTTGATCTTATATCATCTCATACTCTTTTCTCAATGAGAGGGTGGTTGGAAGGCAATTTCTGGGATGGTTTTTGGGGAAAACGTGAAGAATGGCGAAAACCCAAAGGGGTTGCCATAGATTCGACTTAGTAAGTAGTTATAACTATTGATTCTTCCTTCTCTTCATTTCCTCTTGCTTTAAATCCCTAATTCAGTGAATTTGAGGTTTGTGTTAACCTCTGATCTTCATCTTCTACCTACAACATACCTTCTTTAGGATAGAAAGGAAGAAGAAGCCACTGACTTATTAGGGTTTGAATATGGATTCAAGATTTTCAATGATAGGATGTGTTTTGAAGGTGTTTTCACACCTTAGGGTGAGTGTGTACTTCCTTTAAACAGTAGATTTCACAAAAATGAGTCAAGTCATCAACAATCTTCAAGTACAAACCCTAAATTGCCTTTTTGATCTAGCTTTTGCAAGATGATATGAAATGGATTATTTCTCTGTTGCGATGAATTTTAGATTATGAAATCACATTAGAAATTATTACAATTTATGTAAATGAGAATTCTTAAAGTAATTGTAGAGGTTACATGAATATGCTGAAATTTAGGATTTTTGGGTATGATTGAAATTGTTATATAATTAAATAGAGAAATTTATCTATCTGAATCCATTGATTATGACTGATTATCTATCTACATGCGTAGTCCATATATGTTAGATACTATCTTGGATTTTGTGTGATGTGAATATGTTTATTTGATATCTTAGTAAAGAGGGTGAAACCCTAGATTAGTGGAAAGTTGGAAATTTATGAATAGATATTGTGAAATCCATTTGAAGTGCTTTTATTGACACTATAGACTTAATTTATTCAATGTTATTCTTGATGCATGATATCTCAGTGAATGGTGTGGAAACCCTAATTTAGCTTAATTTTGGGATTTCATACATATGTTGATTGTATATGATTTGTTGAAAGCAGTCTTTATTTAGTGAATGTTTATGACACATAAAATCCTAATGTGAGTCATGTGATAAGTTAATGAGGTAAATGAAACCCTAAGGATAGGGTATTCAGTGAATCAAACATTGTGATATCAATGTTTCTCAGCATGAGATTTGGTTATGCTTAGCAATTCAATTGTGGTAAATGTTATCAGATGGACTAAGAAATGAACGATTTACAAAGCTAAACTAATATATGTTGATTTGATGATCGGATTGTGAATTTAAAGAGTGAATTAGACATTTAGATTCCTTGAATACTATAGAATCCTCATAGGATGAGGCCTGTGTTGTGGGGAAGAAATGGTTTCCTGACTGGAGGTAGTCCAGATGAAGGTAAGCCGGAGCGCACCAGTAGGGTGCAGGTGTCTTGGTCAGTAGGTCAGACTCCTTATAGTTGTGTAGAACCCAACACCAACCGGGGATGCCGGTGGTAATTGTGTTACATGTTGTAGTGATCAGTGGTCAGTAGGTCCATTGATGCACAATAAGTCCAAGGGCTTTGACTCACTTCCTGAGTACCCAAGTTGAGAGGTGGAGTCTGAGATATCTAGATTCTCCCATTAGTCGCCGAGAGGCAGATGTGATGAGGCCCATTGCATACGGGGTCTTACTCGAGAGATAGGCTTAGGAGCCCAGGTATGCTTCTAAGCCTTGTACATTGAGATCAGAGCTTGTTGTGATTCTTTCACATGTTGTGGTACACCTCATGTAGGTTCAAGGCATAATAAGATGAATGAGAGGTTAACCAAGTGTGTGTTGTTATTGAATTATCATTTGTATGTTATTGAGTTATTAGTTCTCTTTGAGATTAATCAATCATGTTCATATATTGATTCACTCTTGTATATGTCTAGATTATTCTTCCATGTATATGTTTGTGAATGATTAGTCTCTTTTAAGCTTAGTATTGTAATAATTGATATTAGTTGTTCAATAGTATATCTGCATTTATATGAGTGCTTTAGGCTGTTTCTTTAAAGTACACATTCACTAAATGAGTAGGCTCACCCCTCTACTTACAATTTTTTAGGGATAACTTGTGGACTGAAGATGTCAATGCATCAGAGTAGATCTTCTAGATGAGTAAAGTATGAGATTAGTTAAGTTTGGTCGGTCCCTATCACTCTAGGTCCTTGTATATATGTGAGAGAGTTGAAAATGATGTTGTGCATCTTTGTTTCCTTAATAAGAGAGAATGCATTTGGTTATCATGTTGTATGTACATGGAAGTGTGAGAAATAAAATGAATGTTTGGATGTGTATCATTAATGTTGAGATCATATTACAGTAATCAATGTTTAATTCCTTTGTAAAGTTTGTTTATGTGATTGAATGCGAGAAAACAAAGAGTTTGAAATAAAGGAAAAAAGAGTTGGGAGTGAACTTTGTATTTAGCATAATCCTCAAACTTATGCCCTAATCTCATGATTAGTGATAATCTTGGGATGTCGGTGTAACAACTTAGTATCAGAGCTTAGGTTGAGTTATCAAGGACCACTAGGATAATAATTCAGTGTTATAAGTGTGGCAGATTGGAGGTGATTTGTCTACAACTTTGGGAGGTCTGAGTATTTAGATACCGTGGCCCGGTATCTGAATATCTAGATTGACCAGTATCAAGCTACTCTGTCTATTCATCTCTAGATGCCATGGCCCATATGCAGTGGAAGGATGGGCTAGTGAGAAATCTTAGAAATATTATAGTTAGGAGACTAGAAAGTAATGAAGGAGTAAGAGCTTAAAGATAGAATGTGATACAACTCTTGCTTTATATTGCTTCTTTGATTGGATATCAATGGACATGGTCTGATATATATATATATATATATATATATATATATATATATGTATGTATGTATGTATGTATGCATGTATATATATATACATATATATAGATACATACATACATACATACATATATATATATATATATAAGTTTGTAGAATATGTATGGTTCTTTTAGATTGTTGTGTATCATGAAGTTGATTCAGTTAATCTTTTTATCTAGTAGACCAGAAGTTATTTTTAAATGAGCTTTCCCTATGAGAATATACTTTCCACATGTTTGAGATGAATAGGAATTGGTTAATCCTGAGTAGCTCTTGGCTTCAGGACTATAGGTTCATCTTGGTCCAGCTAGTAGGGTGTGTTACTGGGATCTAATGACTCCTATTAATAATATAATAAGATTAGACTCTGGATTTTTAGACCCACATCATAGTGAGAATGTACATACACTAAAATGTTGAAATGTAAGGGAAAGATTAGAATAGCTAAGAATCAATTGGAACAGATATTCGAGATCCAACTTTGGGGCCTCAGATAAGAAACCCTAAATTGGGAATGAAGAAAGAGGGATATAGATACAAGATATACATCAATATGTAACATACAAAATGAAGAAGAAAGGATGGATAAAGAGACCTAAACTATATAACTAACGGTGGCACTTTATCCAATCTAAAATCAAGGAATGATAAAAGAAAACTACATGGAAAGCCAAGATAGAAAGAATCAATTAGAGTGAAAGGATCATATAATCGATTAAAATGTAGTTATGTACTATACAACAAAAGAAAAATAAGAGAAAAGAGTTCAGTTGCAATAAGTACATAGAAGTGAAGTTCAGAAGAATGAAAATGAAGAGAACTAGATAAACATGTAAATTATAAGACTAGGATAAAAACTAAGATAAAACAAAAAAAGAAAGTGATGGAAATGATGAGTTTTATTTATAAAGAAGGGTTACATGATACAATGAGGAGCATGGAATGTGTACTTTTATCAGAAAGTTTAATGCATTCATCCTTACTAGATTTTGATTCAAAGTCTCTATTTAGTAGCAACCTAGTTGACATCAAGTGTGTTCAATAGGTTCCTAGTGATGAAATGGAACTAGTTCTTGAAAGAATAACAAAGGTGCGACTAAATAAATGAACAACTCATATAAAGGTAAACTATATTAAGAATATAAAGGCCCGATTGAAAAGGAAACTATGGGTAACCCCTGCATGAGCCATTTGATTCGAAATGAAGGACATGTAATGTATTAAGCATAAGACGAAGCTAGTAGGGAGAATATTTATTTAAAACTTCAGCTAGATAAAAGTGAAAGGATGATAAGAAAGTTTATATGGAATGGAATATGGAATCATGCACAAGAGTGAGAAACATGATCAGAAGAGATAAGTAAAAGTAAATAATAACATAGGGAAGAGTAGCAAACATGTTGCCGATGATAGAAAATAAAGGAGGGGATGAAACATGAGGGATTTATATAGATGATAAAAGAGAGAGATTGTGAGATGTGAGGAAATGAAAAATAGTATAGTCTCCTTGATGATGACTAATATGAGAATTTTTTTACGTGAATACTCAAAGATTATAATTATATCTCTCAAATTAGCTTCTCTTCTATATCCCCCTTAGTGAGTGTAACATGGGATGGTGGGATAAGGAAATAAATCATAAATGATACACAACTATCATGAGAGACACATTTACTAAATATACTAATGACACATAAAATGATGATGAAACCCTAGCAGGGAAGAATAAGAAAGTAATATATCAAAATGGTCAAGTAAGAGAAAGAAAATTCAAGTGGTAAATACAATAAAGACTTTAGTAAACTTCAAGAGAGCTAAGGTTTGCATATCTAAATAAGGGAGTAAAATCTTGTCACAAGCATGTTATTGATAAGGATCAAACCCTAGATAGTTTAGGGTTGTAACATTTAAAGGGATGTTAATAGTGATTTGAACTTGAGCATGAACATCTATGTAAAATGAAATCATGAGATCATCAACATGAGAAGAAAATAGCAGTTATAGTATTCGTGGGTTTAAAGGTTGCAAATGTGAAAGATAGATAAACAGGATGGAAATGAGTATGAACGAAGGATAAGAAATAGATTTGAAATATAAGAAGTGTGATTTGAATAAAAGGAGAAGTGCAACATGAGAAAAGTGTAACCTAAAATAAATTCGTGTAGTTTTACCAAGAATGATGAATAACATATTCTTACCTTATTTTAATTTTAGGGATGTTTATTCTAGATGATCAGAATGAGAAGGATAAGTAAGAAGAAGTTATAATGCATAAGAAGAGAAATAGAGAAAACAAATGGCTTTCAACAATATGTGAATTTGTTTTATGGAAGTATAGTTTGTTGAAAACATTTCAAGGGATGAAAAATTTGTTTTACATATGACTTCAATTGTACATGTACAAGCAATATATGAAATTGGAATGAGTTTTAGGGTTTCAATCATTCATATCAATAGTTTGACTCAGTTTTATACAATTATTGTTACTTATAGTCTTGCAATTTATGAGTGGTTTTCTATCAGAATGGCAAAATAGTGAATTTCAAAATAGAAAGGTTAACCGTCTTTAATAATCATGATGTGTTGCACAAAAATAAGTGCAGATTGAACTGTATGAATTAAGATAGTGGGATCAGATTTCCAGTACGAAGGTAACATCTCAGAAAGGTATGTCATTATTAACAAATGGTTGTTTATCTTTATTTTTCCTATTATTGATTATGACATAGAAAACTCTTCTTCTATCATTAAGAAGGCTTGCTTAAAAATTTGTTGTGATTAGAAGAGAAACAAATTACTCAATGTTAAAAATAAAATCTAGACCGTAGAATTTGAAAGCTTAAAAAGAGAGAGATACCCCTAGTAAAGGTTCTTTGGAGGAATCATGGTGTAGAAGAAGCTACTTGGGAAGTGGAGTCGGAGATGTTTAACAAGCATCCTTTCCTCTTTTAGAAATATTGAGATGAAATTTTTATTAGAGGGGGAGAATTGTTACAACCCGTTCCTAGCTTTGTTGGTAATACTAGAGATTTAAGATAATCTTAATGATTGTCATGCTTTTATTAGTAATATTTTATCTTGTGCTTTATCTTAATTTTATTAATTTTAAATACTTGTTTGGAAAATTTATGATCATAACTTAAGCATACTATAAAGATCTGATTTGGAGTAATATAGCATTAACCCATACATGTATGCAAGAAGAGAGTTAATGACATTGGAGGATATAATTAATAAATAATTTTTATTTAATAATATTATCAAAATAATATTTATTATTGTAGATAATTCAATTATTAAACCAATAAAAAAACAATGAACCAAATTGGAGTTAAAATGAGATAATTATGCCCTTTTTAGTAAACATGTACAGACTGTCGTGACCGCGACGGATGCCGCCCAGGACAATCAATCATAAAATGATCATATCTCGGTCTATACTTATCTAATTTCAACAAAAAAGTGTGTTGGAACCAAAATTCGATCATCTATCATTTCAAACTCTTTGGATAATGAGAGGGTGACCTGGAAAGTGATTTTTGGAGCAATTTTTGGGGAAAATGTGAAGAACAGTGGAAATCCAAAGGGGTTGCCATAGATTTGACTTCGTAAGTAATTTTAACCATTGATTCTTCCCTCTCTTATTTTTCCCTTTCTCAAAATCCCTAATCCAGTAAATATGAGGTTTGCATTAATCTCTGATCTTCATCTTCTACCTACATCAAACCTTCTTTAGGGTTGAAAGGAAGAAGGAGCCGCTAACTTGTTAGGGTTTTGATATGGATTCAAGATTTTCAGAGACGAGCTACGTTTTAAAGGTGTTTTCACACCTTAGGGTGAGTGTGTACTTCCTTAAAATAGTAGATCATATGAAAATGTGTTATGTCATCAAGAATCTTCAATTGCTTAGTATGCGAGTACAAGCCCTAAATTACCTTTTTGATCTAGCTTTGCAAGATGATATGAAATGGATTATTTCTCTATTGTGATGAATTTCAGATTATGAAATCACATTAGAAATGATTACAATCCATCTAAATGAGAATTCTTAAAGTAATTGTAGACGTTACATGAATATACTAAAATGTAGGATTTTCGACTATGATTGAAATTGTTGTATGATTAAATAGAGAAATTTGTCTATCTAAACCTCATTGATTATGACTGATTATCTATATTAATGTGTAGTCCATATATGTTACATACTATCTTAGATTTCGTGTGATGTGAATAGTGTTTGTTTGATATCTCAGTAAAGAGGGTGAAACCCTAGATGAGTGGAAAGTTGGAAATTTGAAAATAGATATTGTGAAATCCATTTGAAGTGTTTTTCTTGACACCATATACTTCATTTATTCAATGTTATTGTTGATGCATGATATCTCAGTGAATGGTTTGGAAACCCTAATTTATCTTAATTCTAGGATTTCATACATATGTTGATTGTATATGATTTGTCGAAAGCAGTCTTTATTCAATGAATGTTTATGACACATTAAATCCTTATGTGAGTCATGTGATAAGAAAATGAGGTAAATGTAACCGTAAGGATAGGGTGTTCAGTGAATCAAGCATTGTGATATCAATGTTTCTCCGTATGAGATTTGGTAATGCTTAATAGTTCAGTTAAGGTAAATATTATCAGATGGACTATGAAATGAAAGCTTTACAAAGCTAAACTAAGATATGCTGATGTGATGATTGGATTGTGAATTATAATGAGTGAATTAGACATTCAGATGCCCTAGACACTATAGAATCCTCACAGGATGAGGCCTTCACTGTGGGGGAAGAAATGATTTCCTGACTGGAGGTAGTCCAGATCGAGGTAAGCTGGAGTACACTAGCAGGGTGCGAGGGTCTTGACCAGTAGGGAAGACTCCATATAGTTGTGTGGTACTCAACACCAACTGAGGATGTCAGTGGTTGTAACATACTGAATCTTTGATGTAATCTCCATATAATCCTTTTTCCCAAGTTTCCCTTTCATTTCTGTCCTTTATGTCCTTGATGTTTAAATTGTAGAATTTATAGTGTTTTGGTGAATATTTGTTCAATAATTTTACCAATGTAAGGGTTTATGTAGAATTACCTCAGTGAACGCTTATTTAAGAATCTAAAATGCACAATCACCACTTGTGGAACAATGGTGAATAAATTTGTGGTAGAAGTGTAAGACCACAAACCTTGCTTAATGTATTGAACAAGCTTAACTACCATATTTAGGTTCTCTAAACCTTAATATAACTTTATGATGTGTTTCGAAATCATATAATGGTCCTAAGTTTCAAATTTGGTTCAATTTGGGTGTTGTTTGTTCATGTTATGCAATTTTAGGTACATTCCCGACTTTTACGCAATTCAGCCAATTGGGAGGTTTTCTTTGCAAATGATCACATGAATTATAATCCTTATATATTCCCTTAACATTCTCAATATTTTGAACCATGGGGCACCTAGTTGCACCTTGGTTTGAAGGTGTTTCTCTCCAAGGGCATTTTTGGGATACCCTCTTTATAAATGAGCTTATCTTTAAAAGATATCAACCAATGGGGTTATTTCTTTGATTGAAGGATGGTGGGGATGGTATAGAAGCCTCCATGGGATTTTAGAATTGACTTTTGATATTCAAGAAGCCTGTATGAGCTGTCCTCTTGCATGTCCATGATTCCCTAGGCTAAGGACACATGGAAAGTCCCATAGACACCTCATGCTTTCCCCCTTCTTTATAAAGTCATATCTAACCCTTCCCACCTCCCAATTTGAAAAATCTTGCTCTCGTTCTCTTTCCTCCATCTTAAAGCATCATTCATACTCTGTTTGGCCATGAAGGTTTTGTCCCAAGGTAAAAGAGAGTTCTTACCTTGGTGAACAAGGCTCCTAGGGTTCCAAATTTGCTCTATTTAGGGTTTGTAAAGCTCCTTCTTGGTGATTTCAACCAAAACTAGTAAGTTTCCTCCTTTCCTTCCCTATTTTCATGTTGTTTGTCTTCCTCCCACCTTATTCTAGGTCAGAACCATGGCCTTCCATGGTGAAGCCCCACCTGGAGCCCTTAAACACCTCATTTCCATGTTCTTTTGCTAGGGTTTTTCACCTCTAAAGTGGAGAAGGTACTTCTTGCTTGAGATAGGAGCTTTGCTGGAGAAATAAACCTCTCTAGCTTGAGAATCTTTCTTCTTGAACCTTTCCACCTACCCTAGAGGCTAGTTTTATAACCCCCTTCTCATATATTGCTTACTACATGCTTAAAACTTATGCTTCTATGTTTAAAATCGATGATCTCCATCTCTATTTACCATGTTCTTCTAGGGTTATGGTTTCTTGGTATTTTACCTTCTCTAGAAAATCTAGTTTGGTTACCTATGCATATCAAATCTGATCTTGGGTCAAATGGTTTTCTCTCTCTCTCTTCCTCGCTCTCGAAGATTTCTGACTTGTCATTTCCTGATTGGTTCAAATTGAAAAAATCATATCTTTTAATCCGCTTATCCAAATTTGACAAATATATATATTTTGGAATCAAAACATTAATCTCTATCTAATATAAAATATTTTCAAGGTCTGATTTCGAGATTTGATGAAGGGTGATTTTTGGAAAATAAATTTAATGCATAAAATCCATAACAAGTACATCTTAATCATCATAACTCCAAAATTAACATAAAAATATGTTTTCTTGACCAGGAGAACCTAATAGGTTCACTGGTGATGTTTTTAGAGTCAAAATCTAAGTTTTTCTAAACAGGTCTAAAATATTGGTTTACGTACATTAATGTGCATTATGTACTCTAATACATGTTAATACATTTAAAATAGGCATAGAGGAACTTGGACTCAATTAAATTGGTGAAAGTTATTAATTGATATCAGTAAGAGAGGTATGTGCATTCCTTACACCCTATGTTAGGATAATTTCAACCAAACCCTATATTTCCCTAATGAGGCTTTAATGAACCCTATTTCCTATTTTAATGATTCTCTTGTTAAATTGCCTCAAAATCAGTAACGATATTCTTTTTCTTGGATCTTGTACTCCACTGCCATGTTTTAAATATATGATACTTTTACTTGCCATTGTTCTCTTTATCATGTTGGTTTTATTAGACTATTTAGCTATAGTAGTGGTACTTTTGTACAACCACCTATAGATAGGGCATGTATTAATTCTCCCTGGGAAATGTCTTATCCCCCCTCCCATAAAAATATGTTTAGGTAGCTGGGAATGTATTAATTCTCCCCTCACCTATAGGTTGAGGTCTGGTAGGTGCCTAAACCCTACTTAGTTAATGTAGTCAATATTAATCATGCATGAAAACCTTTGTATTACTTTTTTTTTATATGGCAAACATCTATCTCATTATACCTCATACTCTTGTTCTCTTCATCTTATGATGAATACTTATTCTTTACTTTCATGTTATTTCCTTATCTTTTTGTTCTTGTTCATTATTTGACACATACCTTGCTTTTCTCTCTCTTCCTAGGTGATTTCCCAACCACCCAGGTTTAGATTGAGGTGTTGAACATGATCAAGGAGAACATAGCTTCCAACATGGACCTAGCTCTTGGAGATGTTGCTTGGAGACAGATTTGAAGTAGTTTAGACTTCCATCTACTTAGTTCCTTATGTTGTTTCACACATGTAAACCCATATGGGAGATAATGATGTACTTTTGTAATCTTTTGTGAAAACTGAATATAGTCATTTACTTAATTCCACTGCTACATTTTGGTTATTTTGAATACTACTTATTGAAATTTGAAAAATGTACACCTATTCCGGTATGCCTTTGAGTGTGTTTGGAATGGATATTTTATTCTTCATTTTTTTAGTAGGGAGTGGATCCCCCCTCTCGGGTCCCACTCCTTATAGTGGTACTTGTGTTACATGTTGTAGTGATCACTGGTCAGTAGGTCCACTGTTGTACAATAAGCTTGAGGGCTTTCACTCACCGCGTAAGTACCCAGGTTGAGAGATGGAGTTTGAGATATCTGGCCGCTCCCATTAGCCACCGAGAGGCAGACATGTTGAGGCCCGCTGCAGATGGGGTCTTACTCGAGAGATAGGCTTAGGAACATGGGCATGCTTCTAAGCCTTATACAGTGAGATTGTATCTTGTTGTGATTCTTTCACATGTTGTGGTACACCTCATGAGGGTTCAGGGCATAATAAGATGAGTGAGAGGTTAACCAAGTGTGTGTAGTTATTGAATTATCCTTTGTATGTTTATCAGTTACTAGTTCTCTTTGAGATTAATCAAGCATGTTCATATATTGATTCAGTATTATAGATGTCTAGAGTATTCTGCCATATATATGTTTGTGAATGATTAGTTTCTTTTAAGCTTACTACTATTATATTTGATATAAGTTTCTCAATAGTATATCTATAATTATATCAGTGCTTCAGACTATTTCCTTGAAGTACTCATTCACTAAGCGAGTAGGCTCACCCCTCTACTCACATTTTTTTAGGGATAACTTGTGGACTGAAGATGTCAACGCATTAGAGTAGATCTTCCACAGGAGTTAAGTATGAGATTAGTTAACTTTAGTCGGTCCCTATCACTCTAGGTCCTTGTATATATGTGAGAGAGTTGTAAATTATGTTGTGCATCTTTGTTTCCTTAATAAGAGAGAATGTATTTGGTTATCATGTCATATGTACATGGAAGTGTGAGAAACAAAATGAATGTTTGGATGTATATCATTAATGGTGAGATCATATTAGAGTAATCAAGGTTTAATTCCTTTGTAAAGTTTGTTTATGTGATTGTAAGTGAGATAACAAATAGTTTGAATTAAAGGAGAAAAAAAATTTGGGAGTGAACTTTGTATTTACTATAATCCTCAAACTTATGCTTGAATCCCATGATTATTGGTAATCATGGGATGTGGGTGTAACAAAGCTCCTCTTGAAGTAAACTTCTCCACCAAGAAGTAACTTCAACTGTGCTTCCTCAAGCAGCCTCCATGATCTTAGAATAGCCAAGGAGCAAAAGTAGCTTGTACTTGTGAAGGGGGATTGGAAGAAGGAAATACAACAATGAAATACAACTCTTTGATCCTATATCAAGTGTTTGGATCTCCTATCCACTTAAGATGGACGTGTCTATATGTGGTGTCTAGGAGATTGTAGCTATAGGACAACTTTAGAGCACAAGGAAGAAGATGGCAAGTGAATTTTAGCTTTGTTTCTCTCAATAGTGAATACTCAAGTGTAGCTTGGATGCTTTAGGTGTCCTAAGGCCTCTCCTATTTATAGGAATGGTTTGTAAATGTCTAGGGACGTTCTAGGGAGTGTCTGGAGTGTTCTTAGTGCTTAACTAGTAGTTAGGTGTACATTAGTTGGCTAGCAATTGCTAATTTTTTTGTTCTTTAAAAGAACACTCTAGAACCTTACTCGGTCGACAAGTTGGTCGACCGAACTGTGTCTCGGTCGAGAATTTCTTCGTATGAGCCTGGGATTAAGGCAACAGTGTTGCAACGTCTATTTCCAACTCCCAACTACCAATCACTCAGTCTAACGGTCGCAAGCTTTAGACCAAAGCTTACGTCGCAAGCTTTAGACCGAAGCTTACTGAGTAGAGATTATTTTTGACCGAACACTATTTTAGAGCACATTTGTGTAAGTTGTTAAACAGTGCTCAGAATTTTGACTGAGGTGGTTCTCTGTCGACAAAAACTTTGACTGAGTGTGTCTCAGTTGACAAGTTTTTCGACTGAGAGTGTCCTTGTTTTAGACTTTTGAATCACCTACTAAGTGTGTTTTTCAATGAGTGATGGTGACTCTAACTTTGGGGGGAAACGTACCTAAGGGTTATAAGTAGGTAGGGAAGGTATAACACTTGATTTACGTGATGTCTAAGTACTTGTACATTATTTTTTTATACAAGTGTTTACATTTGAGTACAATCATGAAAATTATACAATTAAGCGCATTTGATCTTCAATTTGCATTGATCTTCATCTTCCCTCTTAGTAGGATTTCATTATTCCTTTAAACCTTGAAATACTTAAATAACATGATAGATCTACAAGTGTGAAATGTTTATCATCATCCAAATAAAGGGTATGCTAATGTCCAATTTAGCCAACAGGATATTCAGAAGCTCTGACTATTTCAAAATCAGGTACACATAATGGTTGAATATTGGTTTCATGTTCTCACTTCATCATA
Organism: Alisma plantago-aquatica; assembly: GCA_963693085.1. Taxonomy (NCBI): domain Eukaryota; kingdom Viridiplantae; phylum Streptophyta; class Magnoliopsida; order Alismatales; family Alismataceae; genus Alisma; species Alisma plantago-aquatica. The sequence goes on along the minus strand of OY856410.1, from coordinate 982,858,566 downwards.
TGTCCAGAGAGGAGAATATTTGATGAGGGTTCTCTATGTTGAGCTTGTGGAACTATGCAATTGGCAGAAGACAAACTCTACCAAATTGTCAAAATTGGAACAATTACGTTCAAGATGTTTGAAGGAGCATGTCACACATTTTTGGGGGTGATATGTCCCCGATTTCAAGAGGAATCTAATATCTAAAAGGGCACATGAATCTATTGGTTGTAAAATTCTAAAGCAAGCTAGAGTGGTGCAAATCACTTGCAAAGGATAAGTAATCATCAAGGGTACCTGGTCCAGTGGAGCATATCGATTAGTTGGATATGTTGTAACCAAAAGAGGAGTAGCTGACGAGAGTTCTACCAACATTGGATGCATAGATGAAGATTTGACACGTGAGGTGGGCATCATTAACCTGGATAGTTCTATATATGAACCACTCTCAAGTACAGTCAAGTGCGAGGCTACAAGATTGGATACAAATTTTAAGAGATGCAAAAGTGAACTATCAACTATTCGAAGAAGGAAGATGTGGGAAGACCGATCACGCAGTACCATTGAGTGGGTGCGGCTTATAAGAGGTACAAACCTATGGCATGGAGGGCCAAAGGTATGAAGGATGTGGTTCTTCCAACTGCAACTGGAGGTAGTGCAGTTGATCAAATTGTACATCTTGAGGAGCTCTCATGTGATGGATTTGGATAGCCATGCCTGGACACACACTCCATATAGGCGTGCAAGGTAGAACACTTCTGGTGATGGAAGCAACCTCTGAGGGAGGAAGCATAGAAGAAGAACGGGATAAAAATTCTAGAAGGAGTAGACACATTTCAGTGGATAAGATCCAAGGTGGAGATTGTTGAGATAATGTCTCTTATCCTATTAGGATAATGAATATTGTCTTAACAATATAGGAAAGTCCAAGTTGGTGTTAGAATGGGAGTTTGAGATTTTTTTCCCTTTTCCAATTGTCTTTCCTATTTGGTTTTGAATTGTATACTCGTTATCTTGTACAATTATAATACTTGTATCCTCTTGTCCTACTCCTAATCTGGGTTGGTGTATCTTTTTTGGGTCTATAAATAGAGTACCAAACATATGTTGTTGGTGTGCCAAAAGGGGGAAGTCAAAAAGATAGCCAAAGAGGAGAGAGAGAGAGCAATTGTGGGTTACAAGATTCTATTGTGGGTGCAAGTTTGTGAGAGAGCGATAATCCTTGTAATAATCTAGAAGTTGTTTGATGGAATTTTGTGGTCTTCTTCACGAATATTGTTCTCTCATTGGTTGTTCATTTGGCAATTATTGGCTCCATCGACAGGGGTCGTTCTTGTTCTTCTTGTGCATGCTCAGATTGTATCTTGCATAACAGGTTTTTCTTGGGCTTGAAGTTTCTACAAATCTCTTCATGGTGGAGTAGGACTACACATGATGTAGGCCGATGTCAAATTGGTGGTGGTAATATTGGAGGTGAGAGAAAAGAAAGTATGGTGATGGCTGAGACATAGTGATGGTAGGCGGTAGCACACATATCTAGAAGAGATGGAAGGTGATAGAGATGTTTTAGCCACACTACAAGCAAAGGGTGTTTATAAACATGTGACACGTTTGATTGTACATTTACCCCCATTTCCTCTCAATAATGTTACATGAACAAAAGAAGGGACCAGAAACAAGACCATTTTTCTCACATATGCATAAAAGAGTTAAAATTTGGACACGCTCATATGTTGTCACACACAGGTGACGAGCTTCCCAAACATGATGCCAATACTGCCTCCCCAACTACCTGCTACAACTGGCCCCCGCTATACCTACTGTAGTCTGAGATGTTTGATTGGGTATTTACTAGAGATTATGTAATAGACAAATAAATTTGTTTCTCTTATAACTTTTGAACTGTGATGACTTTTTTGATGAAACAAAAATTATTCGATTCTTTATGAAAAATACATTCGAACAAGACTAATGTTGATATATTTTTGAGAAAAAAATACAAAAGTGATACATAGGGTGATGCGATGAAAGAAAAAATTGTTTGTTTATAATTTTTAAACCGTGGTTAATTTTTTAATGAAATAAAAAATGATTATTTGACACCCAAACATTTAACAAATCCTTGAATGAATTGGTGGGCAATGGTTAATTGGAACTCAGAGATGGTTCATTGACACCCAGAGATGGTTCATTGACACCCAGAAGTAAAAAAAATGATACTCAAGTACATTTTGTACACGTTAAATCACAACTAAGGTAATTGACAACCAAAAACAATGTAACGGCACCCAAGTAAGTTTGTTTGACACTCAAGAACAATTTAATGATGCCCAAATATGGTTGTACGCATTAAATAGGATGTAAGGGTACTTCAAACCCAAAAATAACTTGATGACACCCAAAAATGGCTAATTGACATCCAAAGATGGTTAATTGATGCCCATAAATGATTCAGTGATACCTAGAAGTATAAAATTGGCACCCAAGTAAATATTATACGTGTTAAATCACATCTAAGGTAATTGACAACCAAAAATAACGTAACGATGCCAAAATAAGTTTGTTTGACACCCGAGAACAACTTAATGGCAACCAAATATGATTGTACGCATTAAATAGGGTGTAAGAGTAACTTGATGATGCCTATAAATGGCTAATTGACACCCAAAGATGGTTAATTGATGCCCATAAATGGTTAATTAACATATAGAAGTTTAAAAAATGATGCCCAAGTAAATACTATACGTGCTAAATCAAATCTAAGGTAATTGAAAACTAAAATGATGTAATGACACCCAAATAGGTTTGTTTGACACTTAAGAATAGCTTAATGGCGCCCCAAATATGGTGTATGCGTTAAATAGGATGTAAGGACACTTCACACCCAACAACAACTTGACAGTGCCCAGAAATGAGAAATTGACACCCAAAGATGGTTAATTTATGCCCAGAAATGGTTCATTGACACCCAAAAGTATAAAAATGGCGCCCAAGTAAATAGTGCATGTGCTAATTCACATATAACGTGATTGACAACCAAAAACAATGTAACAACGCCCAAATAGGTTTGTTTGACAACCAAGAATTTTAGTAATTTTTAGGGCTATTTAGCCATTATTAGCCGCTATTTTGTCATTTTTAAACATTTTTCAACCATTTGTGGGCATATCACCATTTTTTGGTGCTTTTAGTCAGTTTTGGGTGCTATATAGTCATCTTTAGGTGCCTTTAGCTATTTTAGGTGCATATTCACTATTTTCAAGCACTTATGTTTTGGGCATATATTTATCAATTTTGGATGCTTTTAACAATAAATACACGTCTAACTATCATGAATACATACCTACTTGCCTCACGTACTCAATTAACTTTCTCACTTCCCATCTCTTATTACTTCTCTAACATCCCTCATCTTCCCCATCACTTTTCTCCTCGCTTCTCTAATCTTCCATCATCACTTCCGTCCTATGTTTTTACCTATTTCCTTAAAAGTATAACAAAATTACTCTTGTTTGAATGTTTTTTTATCAAAAATTTAATGGTTTTTATTTCATTCAAAAATTTATCATGATTTAGAAATTATAAACAAAATAATTTTCTCTCTCATCACATGCCTATACATACCACTTTTGTATTTTTTTTGTTAAAATGTATCAACATTAGTCATGTTGAAATGCATTTTTATAGGGAATCCAATAATTTTTTTTTCATCAAAAAACTCATCATAGTTCAAAAGTTATAAGAAAAACAAATTTATTTATCTATTACTCAAGTTCCACCTACCATCCAATTAATGTCTACCACATATCACTCACAAATAACCTTTTCTCCTAGAAAGCCATCCAACCCATCGCACATGAGGCAAGCGTTAGGCACTACACACTTTGTGCCCTTCGTGACCAACAAATTTTTGTGCATAAAGTAGAGGAGGGAAGTAACTTGCTTCCATCCTCTATTTTATTTTTATGCATATGTGGGACAAAAAGGTCCCATTTCTTATTCTTATTGCAAACTCCTTTCTTCTCGGACTAAAATTTGATCACACTCACGCTTGTTACGTGGGCTTCACTCCCAATCCAAAACCACCTTGCATCTTGTTGTCCCCTCTTCTCCCACTTCTTTTTCTTCTCCAATCAATAATCGACACGTGGTAGCCTATAGCAACACTGCCCAAACCGGTCCGCAGAAAAGGCTGGGGAAAGTTGGTTTAAGAGAATGACATGGCTGATATTAATTGGGTGGTTGATGAAGGTTATGTAATATACAAATAATTTTTTTTTTATAACTTTTAAACCGTTATGATTTTTTTGATAAAACTTAAATCATTGTATTCCTTATGAAAAATGCATTCCAATGATATTCGTATTGATATATTTTTATGAAAAATACAAAAGTGGTACGTAGAGGTGATGTAATGAGAGGGAAGATTATTTTGTTTATAATTTGTAAACCTTGATGAATTTTTGGAAGAAATAAAAACCATCAGATTAGTTATAAAAAATATATTCAAGCAAGATAAATGTTGGGAGAAAAAAAAATTTGTTGGGTAAATATTAAAATAGGAATAGTTAACAAATTCATAGATGAATTTTCACCTAGTGGTTCATAGACGCCCAGAAAGAATTCAAAAATGCCCATAAAGGGTTCATTGACACTCAGAAGTATTGAAATGGAGCCGAAGAAAATATTGTATGTGTTAAATAATGAATAAGGTAATTGACAATAAAAAACAACATAATGATACCCATATAGGTTTGTTTGACACCCAAGAATAAGTTAATGTCACCCAAATATGGTCATACTGATTAAATAGGGTGTAAGGGTACTTCCCACCTAACTGAAACTTAATGGTGCCCAAAAATGATTATTTAACATACAAACAGTTAACAAATCCACAGAGGAATTGACGCCCAATGGTTAATCGACACCCATGGATGGTTCATTGATGCCTAGAAATGATTCATCGATACCTAGAAGTATAAAAATGGCTCTCATGTAAATATTGTATGCATTAAATCATGACTAAGGTAATTGACAATAAAAATAGTGAAATGGTGCTCAAATAGATTTGTTTGATACCAAGAACAACTTAATGATAACCAAATATACACATTAAATAGGGTGTAAGGGTACTTCACACCCAATAACAACTTAATGACATCCATAAATGGATAATTGACACCCAAAGATGGTTCTTTGACCCTCAAAATTGATTCATTGACACTCAGAATTATAAAAATGGCTCCCAAGTAAATATTATATGCGTTAAATTATGACTAAGGGAAATTGATAACAAAAAATAAGGTAATGATGCCCAAATATGTTTCTTTGACACTGAAGAGTAACTTAAAGGAACCCAAATATGGTCGTACACATTAAGTAAGGTGTAAGGATAAACAACTTAATGGCGGCCAAAAATGACTAATTGACACCCAGAGATGGTTCATTGACTCTAAAAATTGGTTCATTGACAGCCAAAATTGTAAAATAGGCTCCCAAGTAAGTATTATATGTGTTAACTCATGGATAAGGGTAATTGAAAACCAAAATCATGGTAATGACACCCAAATAGGTTTGTTTGATACCTAAGAACAACTTAATGGCTCTCAAATATATTTGTACACATTAAATAAGGTGTAAGAAAACTTCATACCCAAGAACAACTTAATGGCACTCAAATAGGATTGTTTGACGATCAAAAGTAAATTGTTTGACGACCAAACACATTCTTATCATATCCACAAGTGAAATGGCACGTATGGTTAATTGACAAAATTTTAGGGTGATCGCCATTTTTAGGTGCTATTTAGTCATTTTTTAGGTGCATTTCAGCCATTTGTAGGCACATATTCATCTTTTCAGTAACTTTGTTTTTGGGCACGTATTCATCAATTTGGTCAGTTTTACCCGAATGGGTGCATTTAGGCATTTGTGGGCATATCACCATTTTTTTACACTTTTCTCATCTTTTGGGTGTTATATATATAGTCATCTTTAGGCAACTTTAATTATTTTTGGGCTCATATTCACCATTTTCAAGCACTCGTATTTATCAATTTTGGATGCTTTTACCAGTGAATACACACCCAATTATCATGAATACATATCTACCTCCCTCATGTCCTCCATTTACTTCTCTCACTTCCCTTCTCTCATTACTTCCCTCACTTCCTTCCTCTTCCCCCATCAGTTTTCTCCTCGCTTCTCTAATCTTCAATTATCACTTCTCCCCTCTTTTTTGTAAATTTTCCCTCAAAACTATATCAACTTTATTCCTATTTGAATGCATTTTTATCAGAAATCTATTGTTTTTATCTCATACAAAAATTCATCACGATTTAGAAATTATAAAAAAATAAGTTTCTCTCATCATCACATCACGTCTGCATATCACTTTTGTATTTTTTTGTCCAAAATATATCAACTTTGTATTTTTTATAAGGAATGCAATGGTTTTTGTTTCGTCAAAAAATTCATCACGGCTCAAAAGTTATAAGAAAAATAAATTTATTTTTATATTACATAACCTCAACAACCACTCAATTAATGGCTGGCCCATCATCTTTTGAAAACCAACTTTCCCCTCAACTTTTGCCACCTTACACTTGTGACCTGTCAACCTCCAAAACCATCATCCATCAAGGAAAAACTTATCAACTCTCCAAAAACTACCTTAACCCCTGCGTGAAACTAGCGTTTGACAGATTTTTACACTTATGGAATCATTTTCGTTTCTTCTTACATATTTGATCAATTCGGAGCTGAAGTTATGGTTTCTTCCCGTGGAAGATGGAAACACGAGCCACGGAGTTATCTTGCCGAATATATGACAAATAAGGAGATGCTATTGGGAAGAAGAATAGGAAGCAAATTGAGAGGTACTTTGTTGTTTTGTGTGCTAAACAATAAAATAGAAGAGAGCAATAAGTAATTTCACTTTGTCTCCTATTCTGTCTCTACATAGCATTTTTCAAAACATGAACCTATGATTGCTATATGTTATTCAATTTTATATTTCTTTACTCAAATCTAGTGGTCTTGAAAAACTAGGTCCGTCTGTCCAATCCAAGGGTGAATCTCAGTTCTCGCCCTAGATAAGATTTATTGAAAAATATTACATTGATTTTGTTTTGGAAATCAAATGGGATATATTTTTCCATTTACACACAAAAGAAAATATATAACAAAAATGTTTTATTTAATTTGTCTTTTATTTTGTTTGAAAAGGACAGATTGTGTCCTATTTTGATTCAAATTTTGAATCCATAACACATATCTCAATTCAATAAACAACTAAGCATGTTTAAAGTACTTGTAAGATAGTAGCCATGATAGATATAATGTTGCTTTACTTTATCTAACTGAAGTAAAGTTTAAGCAGAAGAAGAAATATTGGAGTTGAAAGGTAATTGTGTTGTAATTAATGTATGGTGAAAGAAAAATGTATACTAAAACTTGTTAAAAAATCAACAACATCGCTAAAAAGAAAAATAAGGAATTACAAGCATGTTGACATTGATCAACTTGACTCCCATTTTATCTATAGTTTCTATCATTGATCTAGGGGTCATGGAATGTGATCGCACCCCCTTTGCCACCATGGGCGGTGTTGGGTTCCATTGCATCTAAAACCACACATCAAATTTTATCAAATTGTCACAACCCTAGAAGCACTAAAAACTACTGTGATATATTAGAGCAACTTTAATTAAACTTTAGTAAATTGAATCATGAACATGAGGACATATTTTTCTGAATTGATACCATGTGGAAATGGATGGGGAGTATTTTTTCATTTAATTTATTTTCTAAATTATAAAATAGTCATTGTATTCTAATTTATATTATATCAAAAAAATAATGTCACATCCCCATTTTCCTTAGGTATGTAATGTCATTCGGTACATAATTTCACCCTTTATGAGATCAAAATGTCGAATATGTTATTGATACTTTGTTAGGGTAAAATAAGAGATGATTTTTTTATGTTAAAGTGTATGATGATATTAACTTCATGAACAATTTGACAAGATTATGATGTTCCTACTTTTAGTTAGCAATTATGGAAGGTTAAACCTAATTAAATTACTTAGGAATATTTTATTAAGAAAATTGGGAATCTAAGCCCACAATAATGTTTTACATGATAATGGGAGGTCATGGTTAAAATTTGTGAGATTTTTGACCTTATTTGGCCCCTCAAACAATCTTTGGAGTTCTCCATATAGTTAGGACTCATATAACCCTAATATATGGTTCATTAAGGGTGATTTCACAAAGTCAGAGCTTAATTCAATGTCACATTGACATTTTCTTGCCCAAAGTGTGGTTGTCACGCAACAATTTCTCAAATTTTCCCCCTAAGATCATTGTCACGTGCGGATTCGCTGTTCATAATTTTGTCGACGTCGTTGGATTGAAATCGGAGGGCAGTACCCTCATCTCCTACCTCCCATGGAAACCTAGACTCTACAAGTCCTCTTGCCAGCCAAAATTCTTGCGGGTTCCTCAGATTTGGGTGTCCCTCATCACAAACTAAGTGTCCCAATCAATCAGGGACATGATTGTGAATCTATATATGCCCTGGTCTAACCCTAACTTCCCCCCTCGGCAAAACGTCCAAAACAAGTTATCCTCCCCTTGTCGGCACCTACTGCTCGCAGGTGGTTTGGCCATCTCAGTCACCATATATGATCGGTAAGGCTTTATATGACCTATCGATATCCTCCTTGTCCTTCAATTTGGACTCGTGATCACAAAAGAAGTCCCCTGAATTCATTCTTCCCCCATGATGATGACAGTCTTGGCACAGTAGCTCTGACCACCTCAATCGAATTACCTATGCGGTAAGATTCCTTTGAACAATGTCTTCCTTACCATCATACTAATTTTTCATTTAATGAACCCAAGTGTTTCACCCTCTATCACGCTACTTATCCATCACTGGCATTCACGACCAAGCCCTCCATGATTGAGTTTGTTCTCTATTTTCTTACGTGATTCCTTGAGTGTGTCATGTGGAAGCTTTTTACACCATGTTTTCAATTGTTCGTTGCTCATGTACCATCTCTCATTTTCAAGCATCAAAGTTCTATTTTCATCCATGGCGGTAGCTGGAACTCTGGATTTGGGTGCACTGCAGATCCTCAACAATGGTTGTTTCAATTTAGAGTATGGCTTGAAATCATTTTGACATCATGTTTCTGCAAAAATTACCCCTGATTCCGGGCTTGGATCAGAGGTCCTGGCGCCAGGTAGAGTAGTTCGACGTCATGGCTAGGAGAAGAAACCAAGTGCGAGATGTAACAATCTACCCCTACTATTCTGATGAATGTATCACACTTCCTAGGGTATTTCACAGTTTTTAACCGCATTAACAATATCATTCGCATAACTTTATAAATGCCCTTGTTACCAAAACACCACCTATCACACCTATGACTGAGAATATAGGGTGATGGGCATATTGGTCTTTTTGTTTTAGAATTATCCAACCCCAGGAATTCAATCAATGCTTTTATCTTTTTCCTGATTGGTCAGACTTCAATGATTTTTGTCTTTGGATTGGTTTGTCGTATGGAGGCAAGTCATATATGAAACTTGACTGGTTTTTCAAGATATAGATGATGAACTAGGATTCAAGACCTGAATTGACTCCATTTTCTCCTTATTCATTAGGGAACCTTAAAATTCTAGAAATCAAGTTAATGATTAATCACTAATGCATGTTAATTAATGTAACATGATAATTAGGGTTTCTTAACCCCAGAATGCAACTAGGGTTTTATCAACCCAAAGAAAGCAACTAGAACTTCTCCAATCTTAGGTAAGCAGGTTCATGCACTTTGAGTATCTAGCATTGGTTTTCATTGCCTTATAATTATTATGACGATCAAGAGGAATTATAGGCATAGTTATGTGTTTCAAGTTCAATCTTAACTACAAGAAAGATCCCACAAAGTTATTAGTTTAATTTTATTCTTCAATGCTATTTCAAGAATTCATGTCATGTTCATGTGGATTCCGTTTGAGTAATTATTTCAAGATAATGATGAATCATGTATTGGGTTGTATTATTTTAACCTCATCATGTTAATGTTCTGCATACGGGCCTTATGAGCACCATTGGTGCATACGTATCAAGGATACTTTAAACAACCATCAAGATTAATTTATGTGAATCCAAATTTACTGTTCAATTTGTTTTTATGTTTTTCCTTTTTGACGTTATTATGATCTTATAATAATATTCAATGTCACTTACTCTAACATGGTTTCTATTGCATGAATGGATGGGGGCGTGATTCCAGCATGTACAAAACAAATTTCCAAAAAGAGCCCTATGATAGTCAACTAAGGAATAGGTCAAGCTTTCCAAAAGACATATATTGTGGGGTGCCATTTACAATAGAAGATCCTAATGTTTATAGATAAATTCATGTATAAATAATGTTTAATCATGTTTGGTAGTTAGTTTCAATTCAAGAACTCAATTTTAAACAATGTATGAATCAATTTCAATTTTAATGCATGGTGTTTCATTTATCTTTTTGTAATATATATCATGTTTTGTAATGTTCCTCCAAGCCAAGTGACCCATGTTATGTACAATATCATGTTTTGTAATGTTCTTCCAAATATGTGCTTGGAGGGGTGTAACATATAATGTGAGATATTGAATGCATATTTTACATTTTAGTTATAAGTAGTTCCTTTATTCTAGTAGCCTATCCTTTAAGACTGCATAAGGACTTGAGTACAATTTTCTTTAATTTTCAAGAATCAGCCCTTGTATATTCTGATAAGGATATATAAAAGGTCGTAGGAGTAGTTCAATGTAATTTTTAACTTTCATTTGGAAATTACGTCTTATGATGTATGAAAGGTCATAGGAAAGGTTGAATGCATTTATTACCTTCAATTTTTTTAATTATTAATTAGACATTGTTTATTCTAACAAGGCTTTGTATACCATTATAGTGAGATTTGATTCTTCCATTCTTCGCACTCATGTCATCTTTCTATAGTTTTTAGTGTTAGGAATGTGGCAAAACAAAAGTAATAGGAGGTAAATGTAACACATGAAAACATGGACTTATAGCTTAACCTCCATTTTCTTAAGCAATTTTTTATTATGTCAATATAGTTTCCTTTTTCCTAAATTAGATACAAATTTAGAGTAATTGGAGTATATAAATATATTTTTTTGTAATTACCCTAGAATGTGGGAATTTAGGATACATTTAATAAATTAAGTCTTCCATGAGGATTAGCTATATCAATTTATTAATCAATTAGTTTTGACCCTAATTTGGCACTTTAAATACACTCTAAGTCTATTTAGTGAACGGAATTAGAAAATTCTGAAATAACGTTTCAAGTTAGTTGAAAAAGGCATTAAATACATTAATCATGTAACTAACTTACAAATAATGAAATAGAATATCAAACAATTTCAAAAGTGCAATTGACATTAAATCTGAATTTATCATATCACAATTATCTTACCTTCAATTTTGTATGTAAACGGGACTCCTTTTGACCACCCTTTTGATTGATACACATATCGGCATTTTTGATTGACTATATTACATTTTTTGCATACATATTTCCTAAGTCCCATCATTTAACATTGTAACCTACTGATCCTCAATGCCTGTGTTCCCTTTTGGGAACACATGAGCCATAATGGATGGGGAACTAATAGCCATCCCCTACTCCCCCCTTCCTCTTCTCCTCCTCTTCCTCACTCTATTTCTTGTCCCTTCCTTCTCTCAATCTTACCCAATAACCATTATCCCCAAACATCCTTTTTCTTTGGAAGAATTAGGCTGCACCTCTTATCTTCGTCAAGACCATCACCTATGGCTGCAATTGACTTTATGATCTAGTGGTGTGCCTCAGTAGCAAGGAATATGTATTCCTTGAGTGAGGTCTCAAGGGTGTTTTGGTGAACAAGCCAAACTCTGTGGGTCCTCACAACCATTCCTGAAGGACCTTCAGACCCGAGTTGTTGATGGTCGGTGGATTTTCATAGACCGGAGGCCTGTAGAGCATGTCGACATACAATTTTGGTTGGCTTAAATTGTTGATGAGGAACCAAATGGTCTCCCATTGCCTTCTCCTTTCTTTAGGTATCGAACCACCATGTTTGTTTTTCTTCCCCTCCTTCTAACCTCTTGATGGTGATTTTCACTTTAATAAAGCCTTTCCATAGTTTGGATTTTAAATGGTTTTAATATCAGGATGCCTTAGGTTGGACTGTTAGGATGTAATTTTGGTCTTCAAAATAGTTGTTCTATATTGTTTATTTCTCCAAGACATTCTCTTAGATCCTTCCATGGTGGGAGTCATGGACACCCTGGCTTTGCTAGTCAACTCTTGCCTGGGTTTGTTCAATTCAGTTGAGGCTAGAAGGTGTGATAATTGTGTTTTCTTTTAAGGTCATGTGTTTTTCTTGTTGTGGGTCATCACTCTGATTGTCCTGGAGAGATCATTGTCTATGCAACTTGCCTAGGTAGAGTGGAGGTAGAGATGGTGGGTGGAGGACTCCATGTCCTTCTCCTGAAGATTGTCACCTCTACAAGGAGTTGGAGAGTGGGTGGTGGATTTCTCTTGCACTGGAAAAGACTGTTTTTGAGTATGTTTTCTCCACTTGAGCTCCAAGCCCCCATCACTGAGCTTTGTCTATTGGAAGTTTTATTTCTTTGCCACATATGAGAAACAAGTTGGAATCCCAAAAACCCAATATTTCCCTCACATTGCTTTCTATTTTTTCATGCCCCTTGAAGATATTTCAATCTTTTTCTTAAGTGTTCACAACTCTAATTGTGAGTGATTTAACCAGCTTGGCATTGCTCTTCTTCCCTTATCACTCAATTAGCCCATAAATCAACCTAGGGTAATATTAGTCTTTTGACAAGTTTTGTTTTATACATAAAAGAAAGTACATTATTCTTGTAGAATTAATGACTAACTATTGGTTACTCACAAAATTAAGTAGAACTAGGATTTAGAATCCTACATTTTTTCCCTACATGATCATATGGTATCTAATATCTAATTCCAATAAATTAAATATGCAATTCTTAGGAATTTTGTATTTGTAAAACTGATAACTTAAGAATCTATAAGTAAAAATAAGGAAAATATGCTATAGAATTAAGAAAATATCATATACATTATGATGTGGTTTCAGTGACCTAAATCAATAATAATAAAAGGTGATTTATATGGTTTAATAAATACATATAATTAATTATTTTTTAGGTTTCTTGTGGCCCTCACTTGGATTTTAGATTGACCGTAGATTATATCTTGACTCGATATAAGGTATGTTGCATTCTTTCTTAATGATATTACACAATCAACTGTGTCTCTCTCTCTTGATCCTTTTGGGACATAACACTTTATAAACTTCTTTCTCTTCTAAGACATTTGACTCATATGAGTGGCTATATTTTAAAATTGATATTCTAATCTTATTCAACTATTGGATATGCATGTCAGACTCCAATTTTCTATCTTGTTCATCCTATTTCATGTTGTACCCTTATTCGTGGATTTGCAACTAGACTAACTCTATTTGCAAAATGGAACCCTATTTCCCAAGTGATGGCCTCTTACGGTCTTATGATGAATCTTAATTATAGAAATGAACTATTTTTCTTACTTTTGTGGTGGATGTCTTATATTGTCCATTTGATGACGGAAATTATTTTATGATTAAATTTTCACTTGCATCTACAATATTGCATTCTTGTTGATTTAGTATCACTAGAGTTAATATTTCTTTAATTTTTGGGTTTTATTATTGTGGGGTTTTATTCCACCTTTACATATTATTAGGGACTATATTTTTAGTCCACCTTCCATGCACTGAGGTTTTTAGTCTCCTACAACGTTATATTTCATGATGGAGGATCATATGCCCCATAGCCTCGACTTGTATGGCCTTTTATATATTTTGGAGTTTTCGAACACGTGATTCTCCATCAAATTCTTGGGTTTTTCCCTAACTACCTTTGGCTTTATGTTTACACTAGTCTTGGGTTTATCTCACTTTCATGCTAAACTACTTGTTGGATATTGTTGAGAAGTAATATGTGTATGCTTTCTTAAAATACTTCATAATTTTTAAATGGTAAGTGCATCTTTTGTAGATCTAAAATTGTTTCTCTTTGATATCTATTTGGATGTTCTCATTCCCTCATTATTGGAATCCTTGAAAAGTCTATTGTTCTCCTTTTCTCCTAAAATTACTCAATATCTATTTACATGCACATACTTGCATTTTATACTAAGAACTTCCACTTTGTCTCCTTATATGGAGTATGCTTTCAACCCCATAGGTGAAGGGTGTGGATTCCTCGACATGATAATTAGGATTTATCTTAGTGGAGTTGACTTTTTGGAGATATACGTGAAGTAGGTCATACTTCCCTCTAATTAGTTGCTAAATTTTTTACCCTCATGTATATTTCAAGTGGGAGATTAATATGTATTCTTTTAAACTAGAAATAGTCATTATATTTTATTTAGGATTTATACATTGGTATTTATAATATCTACTTATGAAAGAGTAAATCACAATTATTCATAAATAGTGTCGTTATTATATGAATGATGATCTCTAAGTTGATTTAGTAAGAAGTGGATCCCCTCACAGGTTCCACTCCTTACAAGATGGTTGTAGAGCATTGGCAATCAAATTCTGACTACTTCACTTTATCTCCCTAAGTAGAACCCCTGTTTTACGTAGAAATTCTCTAAGTGAGATGTTTAGCCTAGAAAATATCTATTTTATCCATGTGAGCATTAATGAAAGATACCCTAGATAATACATATGTTGTATGAGGTAAATATGAGGATGTTAAGTCTTCTACCCTAATGGCATGGGACCCTTAAGCTCATACCCTAATATGTAGGTTAGTTTCATATATCTCTTTGGATGTTATGAGATTTAACATTATTATGGAGTTACATAATGAGGATGTTGAAGTAGCAGGCTAAGTATATCTTAATATGGAAAAGTTGTGACTTAGTTATTGCATTGACTTTGAGCTCATATTTGATTTATATTGCCTAATTTCTTAAGCAAAAACTTATTTTTCATTATACTACTATACATTTTTTAGGATTTATTTGATGTTCTAAGCCACAATGAAGGTATGTATGATTGGTAGGGAAACCCAAAAATTAGTTAGTGAAGAACTGCAACACCCTACTTTTGACTATTGAGTGATAACTAGGAAAATGTGTCCTATAGTAAAGGTTTAATGGAATTACCCTTTGTCTCCCTTAAGTAGTAGAGATTTGCACCAAAAGACTTTTTGGATGCTCCTGTGAACCTTAGGGTTGTTAGGTAAGAACTCCAAAGACCTATGGCTCAATCCTAGGTGGATATGACCTTTTAGTTGAAGGCATGGCCTATGTATATCATAAGCACACCCCTATGTTTGATTTGTATCCTTCATACCTCTAAGAGTAGTTTAGTCTGACTTATTATGTTAAAATCCTTTTAGGGTTGAGTGATGTAACACATCAAAACCTAACCTCCTAGTTGTGGAAACCCTAATCTTAACAATTGGATGTCTTTGTGTTTAGTTTAGTAAGAAACACCCAAACATGGTATAAGTTATACCCATCTAGAACTAAATATGATTAATAAGTGTGTGGTTGGAATTAATTATGGATAAATAGTTAACGTAATTGACCATGCTTAAAACAAATGTTAGGAATCATATAATGTGCAATATATGTATTTTGTCATTAATAGGATGTAAATATAAGTAGCTAGTGCTAAAATTATTAATATTGAATAATAACAAGTAATTTTTTTTTTGTAAAAATCCTAGATCATATAATGTAAAGAAGTCATTCTTTTAAAAGGAATCTTGATATGAATAATGTATGTTGTTGCATTTAAGAGTTAAGGAAAGTTATTCATGTGGAAAATAAATAAAGAACTTCTAGACCTTATGCCCTAACTCGTTATAAGGGTAATTGTGTGGATAACTTTACTTTGAAGACTAAGTGAAATATAATCTAATAAAATCACATATTGTCCCTACATGCAAATAAGTATAATCAATTGAAAAAAATGAAGTGAATAACCACTCTTGATGAATTCTAAATAATGATAAATTTGTAAATACTAAAAAAAGGGAAGTCTAATTTGGTTGATGTCAAGCATATTGGTGGGATAGGTTATGAATGGGTTGGTTTTGAGGATGAAATACTCTTTATGGGGCAGAGTGTTTTGACATACCCAAACCCAAACTTATATATTAATAGGAAACATCTAGTGGATCCTTAGTCCAAATATCTAAGAAGAGACTTGGGCTTACAAGTCTTAGAATAATATGTGGGCATCCAACACTTAGTCTCATGAAGTACTTATGTATCCAGTTGTTCTAAGGAAATAACTTTGATGTCCCAAGAACATTTTGAACGTGATATATGTGAACCCATAAGGATTTGAATTGTAACTTATAACTTTCCTTAACTAACTCTAGCATATGAGAAAATTGGAACTCAAAGGAGATAGTGTCTATCCTTCTTGGGTGGAGAACTTTCATAAATTACTAAATCAACTAGGTTGGAGGCAATGCTTGTGTAACCAAATTGTATCTACATCACAACTCTAAAACATATGTCAGGGTTCAATGTTTGTTATCTATACATGCTCAGTCATCGATGTGGATGTATTCAAGACATACTTGAAAGTTAGAAAGGAAAAAGGTATCAGGATAGAACTAGGGTTAATTGTAGATATGAATGTTCAATTGAACCTCCTCTTTATAGTGCTTGGATTAACTTCCCTTATAGAAAGAGATAAGAACTAATCACTAGAAGAATTAACCATTATGTAGTGAAATTTTCCATCACTATAGAGATGGTTTGGGTGATTATACTTACTCAAAATATGATTCCCAAACACATAAGTGGTTTGGGGAGTGGTAGTAACCAAATTAGTCATGGATCGAAACCCTAATTGGTATTTCAAAAATCATGTATAGGACATAAACAACCTATAAAAGGTCACCTACTACCAAGACAAGGTAGATTTATAGGAACAATAGATGATAACTTGAAGTAGTCAGATTCACTTACTTCAATGAATCAGATACCATACCGTAAGGACTGGGACCTGAGAGGGGATCCACTCTGTAATTAGTATGAGAAATAAACTGCTCCTACCCTTGATGATAGTAAAATGTATGAAGAGAGAGGTGTTTGTATTCATTTCTCAAATAGTATGATACATTAAGTCATGAAGAGTAAGTAGTAGTGAAATGTTTAACAATTACATCATTGCAAACTATAAAAAGATCCTAATACAAGAGGTTTTCTGACAATAAAGAGAAAGATAATACTATATTTACTAAGTACTATTTGGAGACAATGACCTGGTCATCTCAAGCTATCCTTTAAGGTTCATAGTCATGGTTCGAGGTCCTCCAAATTCATCATCCTCTAGAATGCCTAAATATAGATGGTTTGAGAAAAACACTCATAGAAGGATGACACGAAGAAAAGTATGCATCTGAAACATTAGTATAGGTGCATTAATTAATAATTTGGCTTTATAAAGATATATGTATAATGTAAAGGGAGTTCCTAGGAAAAAGAGCTACATCATTTGAATAAGATCAAGAGGAAGTGATCAATAGAATAAATTACCAAATGATTAGTAGAAAATATTGAGGCATTCCAATTTAGAGAAACAACCCATGATTATGAAGTTTCTTGTCTTTTACATTTCACATATACCATCTGATATAAAGTTCATGTCGATTGTAATAAGACTAGAATAATTTAAAATAGATCTAGGGTACCATAAATCATAAGCATGGAAAGATGAATAAAACCTTAGTGTGCAACATATAAAATATGATAGGGGATTCTAATCCCAATGCCCAATAGGAGGAACAAAACCTCAGTGCCTATAAATATATCATGTGGTAGCAGAATTAAACTTGCTTCATGGTAAGAGGAATAAATTTTTAGTGCCTAATATTGGTATGTATTCCCTAAGAGCCAATCATATGATGATGGGATTGGCATACATCATGATTTATTTGATAAATATTAAAGGCAAGCTTCCATTTTATTCTAGCTCGATCGATTATGAGATAAATGATGGAGCAGAATGAATGTCTAAAGAACGACAATACTCAATGACGTATGCCTTCAGGTTGAGGACCTGAACAGTGAGATCATATGGATTCTAAGAGTATGTACATTCTTGTTATGTCCCTAGTCAGATGTCATTGTGGAAGGTTGATAGACAACAATGACACATCAAGACTAGAGTGTGTGTTGGTTGATGACAGTGTCTCATTAGTCATGATATATGACATCAAACCAAGCACATAGATACATGTTAGAGAATAGTGTATCAGACAGACCCACCATGAGAGTGACAGATGGAACCATGAAATGGTAGCTAGAATCATCTCTAATAGTGATGGTGGCGATTGTGATTCTTAGACTTGAAATCACTACACTCGTCAAATGTGATTGGGTACACTTTGACATCATCAAACGTAGTCCAGAAACATGAATTGTTATAACGGTGATGATTGGGTGGCTTTGACGCATGAGATAGAGTGTGAGTGAAAGATATGGGATTTGTCCCTCCAAAGGGAGTATGATGTCCAGGCCACTTGATAAGCGAGACTGAGAAAGGCATGCACATGCACATGTAAATCAATATATGATATTGATGCCACACATATCTCAGACAGTCTTCTCAACATGAATGAACATTGAAAGGATGATGACTCCATGCCTTGAGTTCATTAAGGATATCAGAGACAAAGGAATTATACATTCACTAAAACACCAATCATAGATTTTAGGATTGAAAGTTGTTCTCCAACTTTCCTTTACACTTGGATAGCACTGATGTGCGACTAGGTACTGCTCTTTGCTTGTGATGTCATAAGATAGTTATGGACTTACACTGCCAATGTGAAATGGGACCTATAGGGTCACACACAAAGGATTAACCCGCAAGAGGAGTTTTTCCATGAATGATGTTTGGATTGATTACTAAAGTGTTTAGGTACTCAATCAAACATTCAATCAATAGACTTGACTTAAAATCATCAAGTGTTGAACCAAATGATTAGAGTATCAGATTGATTAAGAACTAAATTAACCGTGTTCTGCACAATCTGGACCACCAACCAACCAGTTCAACTGAACCAAACGAGTAGTATTGAGCTATCCTAGTTTGTGAGAAAAGTTTTTCATTTCACTTGTTCAATTCAATTGGGACAAGAGTTAATATTTTTGTTATTAGAAACAAATAAAGAAAGTCAATTACAGGCAAGTTTGGGAAATGAAATGACTGATTCATTGGGTGAACCGATTGACTCACACTCCCAACCGACCAGTTCACTAGTGAATTGATCGCTCACACTCCCAAATGACCGGTTTAGTTATGAAACAACCGTTTCACCTGTCGCGGTGTAAATTGTTCATAGAAATTCCAGCCCCTTCTACTCTTGTACAGACTGAGAACCCTGACCCTACCCTCTACTATAAATAGAGGGATACAAGGGGCTTCTCCAGAGACATAACTCAGAACATCCGTTGCTCTGTAAAGTTGTTGTCCTCTCTAGTTGTGGTAACTGAGAGAGCCCAAGCAAGTTCTACCCATCCAGGGAAGACAACTGCATAAAAGCAGCTGGTGGTGGGAGAGTGTATTAGTGACTAGTACGCCGATAGAATGGGACAACTCCTTCTAGTCTGTTGTTCAGTATGACTAGAGTTCCTGGTAGCCTGTGTGGACTATCTATAGAGGTGGAAGATTTTTGTCGCTCAGAAGGACGACAGTGAACCACAGTCGATGTCAAGACTAGGAGCTGCACAGATGTCATCCAAGATAGGTGTTTGAAGACCACACTTGTTGCGAGGTATAGTCTCTAAGAAAGCCTCAGGACCAGGTATATCTCGCTAAAAACCATCCTTCCCATTACATAGATATTGATGCGATCTGCTAGTTATAGTTTTATGGTCAAGTAAAAATTTTGTTTCTTCTGCCTACTCTGACCACGTAAAACCCAACAGTGGTATCAGAGCCACGTCAATACTCAATATTTTGGGATAATTGATATGATCGAATTTTGGTTTTACCGTCTTTTATTTATTGCATACGGTGCAAATATTTAAATGACTAATGTGAATATCTTATTAATACCACATGATCCCAAACAATATATATACATATATGATATGGTATATATGCAATCAATATGCATCACCCTAAGATGGTTTTGATGGTGGATGTGTAGCATGGTTATGGCCTATAAACCCTATGTGCATGTGTGTGGTTGGTTATGGTTGTTTGCATCTCAGTTTGCGCATCGATCCCTCTTCTTATATTCTAAATGTAACTCAAGATAACTTGAGATTCTCTTATACCTTTTCTCCCCTCGAATATAACTCAAGGTTTCACAAAGATTATGTAAAACAGGATTAGCTTTATTTCTTGTTATGACGAAGATTGAAGATGACCGCTTGATGGACCGAGATGATTGACTGAGGAGAAGTTGGTGGACCAATGAGAAGCCCAGATGATCAAACGAGTCGACCATCTGGAGGAGCCAGACGACCAGCTAGAGGAGACCAACTGATCGGCTAAGAGGTGAGTCGACTGGTTCAAAGGTTGAACCAATCAACCCAGATTGGCAAGCACAAATCTTCATCAATAACATGTTGCATGTGATGTAGACCTTATATGACCGTAGTTCCTTGTGTCACTAAGTAATACAATAGGATGGCCATAATCATCACTTTATTGTTATTACATGTTTTGTTTGTGGGATATAGCATGTATATATTACATACTATCTATGTGGTGATTGGATACATATATGCATATATAAGCATTTTAAAACCCCTAAAACAAACATATTAAGTTGAAGATGCCTTCCAAAAGTAGCACACATGAAAATCTTGATCGACTAAGTGTGGGCATGCCTTCGCGTGGTGCACCGTCTTTCTCATGAAAGTGTGATGGTGAATATGTGGGGTTGCCTTCACAGGGTGCATATTCATTGTGTTGGCTTTTGGGTTGAACTTAACTAGGTGACCTTGATCAGATCAAGCACCTTGAGGCATGGAGATGATCATGAAAAGGAGTTTTACATGACATCTATCAAGTGTTGCATATGATGCAATTGGCAAAAGTTTCCTACCTAAAAGAATCTAGTTGTGGGTGACAAACCTCACTGGTCCATAACTTAGATGAAATCAGGATCTTTCTCACTAGAAGGTTGTACGTTGCAATCTTCCAAATTCATACATGAGGGTTATCAATTTGATCAAAATAGTGGGAGAGCTAATTAATTAAAGACCTAATCTAAAAATTGTCAATTTTCAAATCAAATCAAATCAAAAGAGTTTTGGACTAAAATTGCAAATTTCCTTTTTATAGAATAAATGGCTGCCAACAACACCCATTTTTGTTGTGATCGATTCTTGAGAAAGGACAAGCTAAATGGGAACAACTTACACGACTGGTTTAGGATGTTGAGAATTATTCTCACTCAAGAGTGAAAGCTCTATGTCCCTAGATACACCAGAGGCAGAAGAACCTGCTCCCACCGCACCAAAGGTTGAAAGGGATGCTTACAAGAAGCATACTGAGGATGTCATTGATGTTCAGTGCTTGATGTTGTGCTCAATGAACTATGAGTTGTAGAGACAACATGAGCACATGGACGGCATTGAGATGGTTTAACATCTGAAGAACATGTATCAAGACCAACCATGATAAGAGAGATATGATGTCCCAAAGGCATTGTTCAAGCACGTCATGACAGAAGGAGATCTAGTAATCCCTCACACACTCAAGATGATTGGGTATGTGGAGAACATAACTCGACTGGGATTCCCTCTAAACAAAGAGTTGGCTACTGATGTGATACTGCAATCGTTTCCAGAATCCGACTGTCAGTTTGTGATGAACTACAATGGCACACGTATAACGTGTGTGTAATACACAAGTGTACGTGTCGAAGTAGTATGGGATTATGAGTCCCAAGTTATCGAACACGGGGAGTTGTGAGGTTAAAGAATATTATTAATTTGGATTGATCAGCTAAGCCAAAAATAAGAGTTGATTGGTTGTTAAATTAACTAAGAACAAAAAGTAAATCTAACTAGGGTTGTTGTGATCAAGAAGGGATGAACTCCTTAGGACTTTTGATTTCACCACGGGAAACACTAAATCTAATCCGTAATTATTAATATAACTCCCTCCTAATCCTGAATAAAGAGCATGTAGCTAGAAACTACCTACTTCCACAGTGTAATTCCCCTACCTAATCTAAAGCCAATTCCATTCGCATAGTAATTGATTCATTAGTTAGGTGCTTTTGGTTTAACTCTGGGTAATCTCCTCCCATTTATGCCTCACCTTTCCCAAGGGACATCGATAAATGGGTGAACCTATGTATTTCAAACCCCGAATCCCCTTTTCAGCAGTAATTAAGGATGTGATACGCTAATTGTGGTGATCAAGCACAATAAGGACATGTGATTTCCATAGATTCATATTCAAAAACTAAGAGGAAAATATATATTAACTCATAAGAATCAGACAAAATGCATACCTGGGCTACTCCTGGGTCCTAAGGAATTATGGTTTTTATCCGAAAATAGATGACATGGTATGACAATAAGTTGAAAAGATGTAAAACATGAATTTTGAGATACAGTAAGTTGGAGAAAGGGTTAAAGAGTGGATCTGGAGAAGATGGAGAGAATTTGTCGTCGTTTCTGCCGCCAAAATGCCTCTGAGGTCTTCCGTGTAGGGTTCCTCTACTTTTCTCTCTCCGTTTGGCTGTCGTATCATCCCCCCGTGATAGATCTCCCAATTGCGGTTCTAATGGTGTCTTTTATATCATTCATACATGTTTAGGTCAAGAGGAAACCTAAAATGTAATTTTTAATACAATGTGTTAGATTTAACACATTAAAATTTGGTCTACAGCATCTGAGACGATGGTATCGAGTTGGAATTCGATCGTATCGACTTCTTCATAGTAAAATGTCCTTTCTCTTTTCAATCTGGAGCAAAAAATATTTGTACTCTAATGCCATGTCGGTACCATCGAGTTGCAAGTCGATGGTATCGACTTTGCTCCAATAAATAATAATTATCTGCAATAAAATAATCAATGAATAAAATCAAATAATTATTATAATAATTAAAACATGTAAAATGTATGTAAAATACATGTAAAATATAAGAAATTATGCACAAGTGATTTTTACTAATTTGGTAAAATATGTATTAAAAAGATATTCAATTAAGCACAAATGACACAGAAAAAAAACCAAATTAGATATCAAAATAATGACAATTTATGTATACATCACACCCCTAAGCTTGAATATTGCTCGTCCTCGAGCAACACTACTCTTGGATTTGTTTTGAAAAGTCAGTAAGAAGATAAGTTCCTATGAATTACTTTTTCTAACCGCCCTCCACCAGTCGGTCACAAACCAATCCTTGCCAACCACTGAACAAGTAACTACTCTAAAGCGATCAGTAATGTTCATAATAGATGTCCACAATAAGATTAATGAAAAACACTATCAATATGAAGTAGTTAATATCATGGCCAGTAGGACACATGCTTGATGCACCATGTGATCTCCCTATCTACATTGCTCTGATCTAACTAAATAAACTACTTGGAAGTAGATCCCCGAATAAAAATGGATGAGGGGATTAATTATGATGGCAACCTACCATGCAGAGCAATGGGTGGAAAAGATGGGTGGCTATGAAAATAGGATTCACAAGAATCATCCAAATTATTTAAGCAAAAAGTAAAAATATAATGCACCTATATGATGGATAAAATGTGAATGTATGACTTCTAATGACTATTTTTTTATTTTGGTGGAATGATGCTTGCAATGGATGTCTCATCCTAATGATGAGTATAAGTGGAAAGGTGTTTATAAAAAGAATCACAATCCCCTCATTTGTTTCTTAGAGAGAATATGGCATTGAACTTAAAATCCTTTTCCTCCTTTTCTCCTATTTTTCTTTTTCTTTTTCAATAACGTTTTTTCTTTACCCTATTTTTAGTAAGATGAACAGTTCATGCTTGGGCTTTTTTTTATTATTTGGAGAAGGAGTAAGGAGATACAACTTTTTTTTACGCTCTTTCATGAGAGAAGACCATAGAAGATAATAAATATGTAACATCTTATGAAATATGCAATGCAAATGCAACTATATGAAATTTTTTTATGCAAACTACAAATGCTCAAAGAATGATATGAATTTTTTTCCCTTCTCTAATGCATAATAAAATGAACTAACTATATGCTTCTTATCATGCCATGTAATGCATACAAGAGGAAAATAGCTTGGATTAAACTTGATCATCCTATGGTGGTGAATGAAGATGAATGGAATGTGGATGAGATCACATGACTAAGAGACAATGTCTTTCCCAACCATGATATGTCCCTCTTCTATCAACTTGTGTAATAGGGTAACCTTAGCGTTTATTTCTAGAATTCACATTAAAGATCACGTTACTATTTGGTTGGTTTGGACTCAAACATCATCGTCATAACAAAAGCCATAGGGATGAGTTAGATTTTACATTCAATCAGTATGTCTTCAAGTTGACTAATCCAAACAATTCCTCCAGTTATGTACTCTTAAACATAGCAAATTTAGCTTAAAGTGCAAAGCATAAAAGCACATTCAGTTTTCAACAGTTATCAGAATTGATACCACATCATCAAGAAATGACTAATCCTAACTAAAATTTTATATTCTGTCCACAAGTACACTAGATAGAAGTGGGAAAAAAAATGAAAAATCTATTTTTTTAACAGAAACATGTAGATGTATGATAAAAAGAAAACATGCAAGAAGTAAAGTTAGAAGCACTGTTCCATTCCTCCCCTTAAGCTTGATTATGACAGTATCCCCAATGTCAAAAGTAAAGGAAGACAAATGGAATGATTGTACCGATATGTGAGCTCAGATCTGGGCAAAAGACGGGTGGGTGGGATCCACATGAAGACATGCCCTCCAATAAGCACTCGAGCTCGGTGAAGTGTCGATGCTTGCTCAGCTCGTGAGATGTCACTGATGAGAACTCAGTACTACCAACAATGAATTCGGTGGTACCAACTCAATGTGTCCCTGCACACTGAATGCACATATCAAGGCACCTTTTTTACTTGCATCAAAACTAGATATCACAATCTACAAATAGGAATGTAAAAGTAGAATTGAAAGTTTGACAAAATAAACATAATTGGTGGGTTTCCTCCCACAAGCTTCCTTGTTTAACGTCCTAGGATGGACACATGTCAATCAACAATAATCAGGTGGTCGTGGAGGAGGGTAAAGCTCTCTCCACCTCTTCCTTCTAAACTTTTGGTTCCTTGCAACAATGAGAAAAAATAAATAATAGTCAGAAGACCAACATGTATGGTTGACATTCCATTTCAATAGTAAATTATCATTGCAATGAACATGAACATGAACACTACTCACAATCAAGTCTTGATGTGGGAGCACATGTAGAAATAGATAGCCATGAGGTGAAAGGTATAATGATGATTGATCCTTAATTTCTATGACAATCCCCAATGGATCACTCCTATCTACACATAATGGAGGGGTTATATCACAGGAGAATTTCTATGCCTTCTCCTTTTCTAATAATTCAATTTCTCCACATTCATTAATATCCTCACAAAAACTTTCAAAATTATCATCTGGATATATATCCCATATAGGATCCTCAATAAGGAAATGAAGAGATGGGTCTTGTGGTGAAGGAATTATGTGTTGAGTAATGGGAAATTCCTCCACCTTTTCACTCTCAATATCCACTTCCTCACACTCTTCATCCTCTATAAGATCACTATCAAATAAAACACCTTCTGGATCCTCCTCTCCTTCACTCATATCCCCAACACAAGTATCAAAATTGTCATCGACATTATTTGCATCATTCTTCTCATTTTCCTCATCAGATCCCCAATCATATTCAAAATCAATCCTAGGAGTCGAGGGTGTGGGTGTGAGATCAATGGAAGGACATGGTAGAGGTGATTCTAAAACTTCATCCAATATGTTCTCCTCACTCTCTAATTCCTTATCCTCAACCTCAACTTCTTTCATTTTCTCTATTCTACCCCATCCTCCATTAGAAATAGGACCTTTGTGATTTAAAACATATTTAACCATAATCCTAATATGCTCATGATGAATTTCCTTTGAGGTTTTCTCATGATGTAATGAAGGTGACTCGGACATCTATAACCTACATGTGCATTTCCACACTCAGAACAAATAGGGGCCATGTGCTTTTTTTAACTTTTTTTTAATGAAAGAAGACTAACTACAAAGAAATATTTAGATGAATATGTACAATGCCTAAACTAACAGTACAGTTTTATGTAATGAAAAATGGGAAGAATAAATAAAAAAATTATAAAAAAAGGAAAATAAATACAATGGCCTAGAGTGGATGATCCTAACTTTTTTTAGTGTTAACCATGCCAACTCCCCAGGAACGGCGCCAAAAACTAGACACGTGTATAATGTGTGTGTAATACACAAGTGTACGTGTCAAAGTAGTATAGGATTATGAGTCCCGAGTTATCGAACACGGGGAGTTGTGAGGTTAAAGACTATTACTAATTAGGATTGATCAGCTAAGCCGAAAACAAGAGTTGATTGGTTGTTTAATTAACTAAGAACAAAAAGTAAATCTAACTAGGGTTGTTGTGATCAAGAAGGGATGAACTCCTTAGGACTTTTGGTTTCACCATGGGCAACACTAAATCTAATCCGTAATTATTAATATAACTCCCTCCTAATCCTGAATAAAGAGCTTGTAGCTAGAAACTACCTGCTTCCGCAGTGTAATTCCCCTACCTAATCTAAAGCCAATTCCATTCCCATAGTAATTGATTCATTAGTTAGGTGCTTTTAGTTTAACTCTGGGTAATCTCCTCCCATTTATGCCTCATCTTTCCCAAGGGACGCCGATAAATGGGTGAACCTATGTATTTCTAACCCTTAATCCCCTTTTTAGCAGTAATTAAGGATCTGATACGCTAATTGTGGTGATCAAGCACAATAAGGACATGCGATTTCCATAGATTCATATTCAAAAATTAAGAGGAAAATATATATTAACTCATAAGAATCAGACACAATGGATACCCGGGCTACTCCCGGGTCCTAAGGAATTATGGTTTTTAGCCGAAAATAGGAGACATGGTATGACAATAAGTTGAAAATATGTAAAACATGAATTTCGAGATATAGTTAGTTGAAGAAAGGGTAAAGAGTGGATCTAGAGAAGATGGAGAGAATTTGCCACCGTTTCCACTACCAAAACACCTCTGAGTTCTTCCATGTAGGGTTCCTCTACTTTTCTCTCTCCGTTCGGCTGCCGTATCATTCTCCCATGATAGATCTCCCAATTGTGGTTCTAATGGTATCTTTTATAGCCGTCGTACATGTTTAGGTCAAGAGGAAATATAAAATGTAATTTTTAATATAATATGTGTTAGATTTAACACATTAAAATTTGGTCTGCAACGTTTGAGTCGATGGTATCGAGTTGGAAGTCGATGGTATCGATTTCTTCATAGTAAAATGTCATTTTTCTTTTCAATCTGGAGCAAAAATTATTTGTACTCTGATGCCATGTCAGTACCATCGAGTTGCAAGTCAATAGTATCGAATTTGCTCCAGTAAATAATAATTATCTGCAATAAAATAATCAATGAATAAAATCAAATAATTTTTATAATAATTAAAACATATAAAATGCATGTAAAATACATTTAAATATATAAGAAATGATGCACAAGTGATTTTTACTAATTTGGTAAAATATGTATTAAAAAGATATTCAATTAAGCACAAATGACATAGAAAATAACCAAATTAGATATCAAAATAATGACAATTTTTTCATACATCATACAACGTGAACAAGTTTGACAAGTCAGGGCATGTTGAGGACAGTCACGACACGGATGAAGAAAGACAAACCCAAATATGTGATGATGATCAGTAGAAAGAAGTGGAAGTCTAAGGGAAAGGGAAAAACAAAGAAAGATTCTGATGCTAGCCAGCAACCCAAGTCATCTTCAACTCTCAAAGCCAAGGGAGGGGTGAACAAGGAAGGCAAATGTCACCATTGTCATGAGACATGACATTGGAAGAGAAATTACCCTCTCTACATAGATGAACTAAAGAAGAAGAAGGAGGGGATGGAAGTCTCCACCTCATGAATTATTAAATAAACTTAAAATGCTTCTTTATCTTAGGTATATGATACCAAGATATAGATATGACATATATGATGTGCAGGATATGAAAAGAAGTGATGGCCTTTATGAAAGGACCAACAAGGAACACTCATCAACATTGGAGCAAGTGTTACTGCCATAGATAGTAGTACCTTTTAGTTCACTTCAGCCCAAAGGGCATGTAATAGAGTTATGAACTGTTATTTCATTTTTCCAATAAATAGAAACATTTTTTGTTTTTGCATCTTGTAATGACAAGGATGTCTATCAACATGTTTCAATTTCAAAGATATGATCTTTTATGAAAATGTCATATTTATCTTGTGGTACTTGATATGCATGAAATAAAATAAATAATACCTTAAAGTTATTGATGACTCAAACAATAAATTAGCATTATCACCTAAACAAACGAATGAGAAATTCATTTCTAGGTTCCATGTTGATGAACCATCATGAGATATGAATGTCTTATTTATTGGGCATGACAACAAGTCAATCTTCACTAGATGTAGTTGGAGAATGACTATTCTATTAGTTATAATACATACTTATGTATATGCATACCTATTGTAATAAATGCTAATACTTCAGATATGGCATTTAATGAAAAACGAATATGAATATCTTGAAATGTTCAAGAATATCATAAATGAACAACAAACTTGGTATAAGTATTAACTCTTTGATATGATCAATGAATGAGATACTTAAACCAAATGTTTGAGGACCTTATGAGTAACTATGATAGTGTATCATAAAGAACTCATGATTAAGGCATAATGATGTCAAAATTAAAGAAGGAATCATAATATAAATAGTAAGAGCATGATCATCAAACAAATAACTAATCTTCTGGAATTCTTCTAAAGAACATGCTTTACACTAAATAAATGTACAAAAGGAGATTAAGAATCACAAGTGTTGTGGAATCTTAAATTCCTTATGTAACCGATACACCTCATATATCTAGTAGAAAACACATTGAGCTTGATGGATAATGATATCCTACAAACTCAAAGGTGTTTAATTGGTCATATGATGATGAGCCAATAATATATCTAGATGATGTTGAGGAACTAGATTTTCAGTTATGGCTTGAAGCCATAAGATCCAAAATGACTTCCATGTGATCCAAATAAGGTATGACCTTAATGTTGGATCCTAGATGGGTGACTTAGATGCTCTAGAGGGGGGGTGAATAGAGCTGAAAGCACTTAAACAAAATTCATTAAACCTTCAAAATATATGACAAGATAAGGTTGCTAAATAGGCAATTTGAGTGCAACTAAATCATGCATAGCAAGGATAAGAGAGATTGAACATGCACCAATTAGACAAGCTATTTAGAGTGGTTCCACACTTCAAACTAGAAGTGTGTCAGTCCACTTGCCTAGAGAGGTCAACCTCTAGGACTTCCAACAATTGCACTCTTATATTCACTTATAAGACTTACAATACATGACCAACAAAGGACTTACCTATCCAATACAAAGAGTCTTCAACCTTACCAAGGACTTACCCACTTTGCAAGAGTCTTTGGCCTTCTCCAAGGACTTACCCACTCTTGCACAAGTCTTTGGCCTTGTAGGAATTACCCACTCTTCTTGGATCTTCCGCCTTTGACTTCACCTTCACTCGGAGAAGCTTCCACCAAGGACTTACCCACTTGAGCTTGAGTCTTCTGCCTTCTCCAAGGACTTACCCACTCTAGCTCCAAGTCTTCAGCCTTGATCTTCACCAAGGGACTCCTTCCCTTGTTCTTCTTCACCTCTCTTGGACAAGAGAGAGAACCTTCATCTTCATGATTGGAAATGAGAGATGGGGAGGTGGTGGAAGTGAGAGCTTCACAAGATATACAAATATGACTAGCTCTCTTACAGATTTCCTACTCACTCTAATGGATGTAGCAAGTGATTAAGCTTAGAGAGAGAGAGGAGGCTGTAGGAAGCACTCAACTATAGAATAGGAACCTCACAAAGAGTTTGCAATGAATTCTCAACCTTGGAATGAAGCCCAAGGGGTCCTATTTATAGATGGGGATGCCTCTTAGCCTTTGGGAACACTTGTGAATGAAAAATAGCCGTTTTACAAGTTGCAACGGATCTATTTTGGGTCCCAACAAAGTCTCCAATGGTTGGAAATGCTTTTTCTGCATTCCAGTACAGTCTGATCGGCCGAGTTTCTATAAAGGAAATTCGGCCGAACCACTAAAAGACAAGGCTGAAAGCTAGACTGTCGGCCGAGTTTCCTTTGAGAAACTCGACCGATCGGTCCATTTCCAGACTTGGACCGATCAGTGGATCGGCCGAGTTTCCTAGCTAGAACTTGACCGAACGGTGAATCGGCTGAGTTTGTAACTCGGCCGATTCCAACAAAAATCCCAGAATATATGGATCGGCCGAGTTTGGAATTCGGCCGACAAAATCCCTGTTATGGGTATTTTGGAATTTTCGTTTGACTATACAAATGATGGATTTTTGTGTCCCAATAATTTTTCTAAGCTTAATTACAAGTCATACAATCATTACATGTGATTACAAAGCAATTCTAAGGTCATTTACATAGAGATCCCAAATTGCACACTTGTAGCTATTTTGACTTGTCTTTTCTCCAATTTGATATGCGCAAGATAGGGCATTTGGAGTGTGTCTAAACCTAATCTGAAATCACTCAATGTAGAAGCATTAGACACCAATATGTGGAATGGTTAGTCATCATCAAAACAAGGGTTTAGTCAATTTAGACGTGAGTCAACATTGACCTAATTGACCTTGAGTCAACATTCTCCCCCTTTTTGAAGATGACAAACCATTCCATAAATGTATTGAAAGCTTGTACGTAAAATCATACCTTCGGAGAAACCTAGGGGTTTCAATAGGATTGAGCTCATATGCTCCTCCTCAATTGATGCGCATGGAGTTCTCATACTCCCCCTCAATTGATGCTATTTCTCCTGCATGGTTAGCTTTCATAACATTTATAGAAACTATGTCTTCTACTCATATATGTTCTACACATATATGTCTTCTCCCATTTACCTTCTCCCCTTTACATGGACACGCTTCTTTGCTTCATGTAAGACATGCCTTCTCCCTGTTGTCAAAAGAAGACATACCTTTCTCCCCCTTTGTCATTTCAAAAAGGTGGGGGTGTGAAGAAACTAAGAAACACCACTTGTTAAGAGAAAGAAGATAACAAAAGTTATATAAGGAGAGTAGAAGATCGCAGATAGGGGCTTGTCCAAGCATAGAAAGAAAAGCAAGTTAAAGCATATACTTGAACATCCAAAAAATGTAAGATAAAGTGCTGCAGAAAAATAATAAATCACAATTTGGACCCTCAAGATGATGGAATTTGACCAAAAACCATCGGAGCTCATGGCAAAGCCATGAGTCTTGCTCAGAAGGTCGTTTCTACATGAAAAGCACTAGTCTTGCACCAAAAACTGAAACTGGAGCAAAATCTGCATAAAAATCCATAAATACTCCAATTTCTACATATAATGTAGCTCTATGTGCCCTGCATCACAATATTATGCAAACAACTCAAGATAGTAGATATTCAATTCAAGGAACAATCTGAGCATGTATGAGATAAGATACAAGCATAACATATAGATGATCAAAGATGGCAATTTGTAAACAAGGTTAGAACTACATGTATATGAACTACTAGTAGATGATATCACAAGTTAGGACTACTAGTAGGATCTAGATCATAGCAAGAGATACTAAAAGATACACAAGATAAAGCAAGCTATGAGTAGATATAGAGATATATCCAAACCAAGAGATATGCAATTTTAGAAGCATGAGAGGATATAACTCACTATATATGCATCCTTACCATAAGATGATTACCCCTATGAACCTCAAGGTTGTATCAAAACAAGATATACACCTATAGAGATGTAGCAAGTTAGAGCACAATGGAAGCAATTTTAGACACAACCAAGAGATCCAAAGAGATCATCATCAAAACCTGCAAAACAACTCAAAGCAAGTAATTGCACGATATAGATATACCAATTTAGAGCAATTAGAGAGATAGAGTTGTATGCAAGATAGACAATTTAGAACATGGCAATATGCATATATAAAGGTACCAAATGAGAGTGCCAAAGAATAAGGCTATTGGTTGAGAAAATCTACTTGAGAGGGAAATTCTCATTCAATAAGCCAAATGTATATTCTGTGCACAGTGTAATCGGCCGAGTTCTGTGCATGGACAACTCGACCGATGACAGCTGTTGGCAACACCCATTGTACCCATCGGTCGAGTTTCAATAGGGCAAACTCGACCGACAGAGCAGCTGTCAAAAAGCACATATATATCATAAAAATATATTTAAAGGCATGCTAAATATACAAACCATATCCAATCATGTCTAAGCAAGTTAGTAATGCACTATAGAAGCATTAGAAACAGTTCTTGAGCAAGAGTGTGAAGAGAAACACAAAGTACCACTTTTGACTCAAAAACCATATGTATAGTGCACACTAACTTGACAAAAACAAGTTAGAAATGGTTATAAGCAATAAAAACATTACCTTTGTGCTTACCATTGCTTTTCCACTTGTTGTCACCCTCTGAACATCTCACCTTTCTTCTTTCATGTGGATTGAGAATTCAATTTGCAATTCAACAGCTCAATTCAATCCATTTTCAAGTACCTATAAGAAGAAAGATGAAATGGTCCCCAATCATATTTTTGGGTCCGAAGGGGTTAGTTTAGCAACCCAAGTCATATTGCTCTTGGGTGCTTTCCTAAAAGGACAACAAGTAGCATAATGACCAAATTCATTGCAATAGTTGCATGTGCCCATAGTCTTGGAACTAGAGGATTCTCCATGGAAGATTGTAGGTCCTTTATCTTTGTTGTTCCCTTGACTACTATCATATCCTAAACCATGTCTACCAATTTGTTTAGTAGAATGGAGTAGGATGTCATTAAGACTCCTTTTACCAACCAAGAATCTTTGCAAAGAAGATCTCAAACTATCATTATCATGCTTAAGAGAAGCAATAGTAGAAGACAATTGATTAATGTTATCTCTAGCATGTAGAAGATCATTTTCTAAGCAAAGAGTTTTAGTTAAATAAGAATCTCTATCAATATGAAGAGCAGTGACATCATTCTCTCTATTTGTAGAACTAGAACAAGGTTCATGCCCATTGATTTTAGCAAGCAAGGAGGCATTTTCAGATTTAAGCACCACTAATTCTCTTTGATAAGAGTAGATTTCTTTTCTCCTAGCATCATCAATAAGCTTGAGTTCTACGTTTTCATTTTTAAGAGTATCAAGCTCATGCATGAGAGAATCAACAATTAAAGTATGCTCTTCATTAGAACTAGGCATGAGAGGTTGAGCTTCTAGAAATTTTATCTTATCAAGTAAACTAGCATTTTCAAGTTTAAGAGAGTCTACTTGGCTAAGACAATCATTTTTATCAATAAGCAAGCAAGAATTAGCATATTCAAGATCATCTAGTTCTATATGCAAATTATCAACAATTTTAGCAAGCTTTTTCTTTTTCCTTTTAGAAGACTTATAAGAGGCACTAATATCATGAATAATAGCAATTAAAGATTCTTTATCTAAAGAGTCTAGATTTACCTCATTTGAGTCCTCACTTGTTGATGATATAAGAGCAAAATGGCATTCTCCTTCATCACTTGAGCTTGAGCTTGATCCTTCACTTGAATCTTCACTTGAGCTTGAGTTGGAGGAGCCACTTGAGCTTGATTGCCATTTCTTCTTGTGAAGATGGGTCTTTTTTCCTTGTGGGCAATCTTCCTTGTAGTGACCCTTCTTTCCACATGTGAAGCACCGGATGGAGTAGGACTTGCCTTTGTAGAGTCTACCCTTGGAGTACATGGCATCTTCTTTATCTTGAGAGGATGGAGAGACTTTTTCCATGATAGCTTCAATTTGAGCCTTTATTTCAGCCATCTTCATTCTCTTTAGCTCTTTCTTCTCTTGTCTTTCTACTTCCTCCCTCTTGTCAAGTGTGGCTTCATGTGCTTGTAGATTTCCAATGAGCTCTTCAATAGGAATATCCCTAAGCGACCTTGCTTCTTGAATGGAAGTCACCTTGGATTCCCATCTCTTGGGGAGAGTTCTAAGGATCTTTGAGTTGATCTCTCCACTAGACATAGGATGTCCTAGAACAGCAAGACCATTCAAGATGGTGTTGAGCCTTGAGTACATGTTGGCTATGCTCTCTTCCTTTCCCATCTTGAAGTTCTCAAGCAACCCTTTGAGCATGTAGACTTTGCTTTCCTTCACTTGATTTGTCCCTTCATAAGTGATGCAAAGCTTTCTCCATACCTCATAGGCCGTCTCACAAGAGGAAATCCAGTTGAACTCGGTGGGGGTCATGGAGGCATATAGGATGTGCATGGCTCTAGCATTCAAGGTTGCTTTCATCAAGGTGGCTTCATCCCATTCTTCAATGTTTGTCTTTGGTAGAATGTATGGGTTGTTCACCATTTGCCACATCTCGAGACTTGATCCTTGGATGAAGAATTGAAGTCTTCTTCTCCAATAGAGGAAGTTGCTCCCATTGAAGATTGGAAGGCTGGTCGAGAGTCTCCCTCCTAGGTAGTCACCCATCTTCTCCTACTTGTAGAAGTATGCTTGGAGAAGACCCGCTCTGATACCACTTGTTGGATCCTAGATGGGTGACTTAGATGCTCTAGAGGGGGGGTGAATAGAGCTGAAAGCACTTAAACAAAATTCATTAAACCTTCAAAATATATGACAAGATAAGGTTTCTAAATAGGCAATTTGAGTGCAACTAAATCATGCATAGCAAGGATAAGAGAGATTGAACATGCACCAATTAGACAAGCTATTTAGAGTGGTTCCACACTTCAAACTAGAAGTGTGTCAGTCCACTTGCCTAGAGAGGTCAACCTCTAGGACTTCCAACAATTGCACTCTTATATTCACTTATAAGACTTACAATACATGACCAACAAAGGACTTACCTATCCAATACAACGAGTCTTCAACCTTACCAAGGACTTACCCACTTTGCAAGAGTCTTCAGCCTTCTCCAAGGACTTACCCACTCTTGCACAAGTCTTCGGCCTTGCAGGAATTACCCACTCTTCTTGGATCTTCCGCCTTTGACTTCACCTTCACTCGGAGAAGCTTCCACCAAGGACTTACCCACTTGAGCTTGAGTCTTCTGCCTTCTCCAAGGACTTACCCACTCTAGCTCCAAGTCTTCAGCCTTGATCTTCACCAAGGGACTCCTTCCCTTGTTCTTCTTCACCTCTCTTGGACAAGAGAGAGAACCTTCATCTTCATGATTGGAAATAAGAGATGGGGAGGTGGTGGAAGTGAGAGCTTCACAAGATATACAAATATGACTAGCTCTCTTACAGATTTCCTACTCACTCTAATGGATGTAGCAAGTGATTAAGCTTAGAGAGAGAGAGAGGAGGCTTTAGGAAGCACTCAACTATAGAATAGGAACCTCACAAAGAGTTTGCAATGAATGCTCAACCTTGGAATGAAGCCCAAGGGGTCCAATTTATAGCTGGGGATGCCTCTTAGCCTTTGGGAACACTTGTGAACGAAAAATCGCCATTTTACAAGTTGCAACGGATCTATTTTGGGTCCCAACAAAGTCTCCAATGGTTGGAAATGCTTTTTCTGCATTCCAGTACAGTCTGATCGGCCGAGTTTCTATAAAGGCAATTCGGCCGAACCACTAAAAGACAAGGCTGAAAGCTAGACTGTCGGCCGAGTTTCCTTTGAGAAACTCGACCGATCGGTCCATTTCCAGACTTGGACCGATCAGTGGATCGGCCGAGTTTCCTAGCTAGAACTCGACCGAACGGTGAATCGGCTGAGTTTGTAACTCGGCCGATTCCAACAAAAATCCCAGAATATATGGATCGGCCGAGTTTGGAATTCGGCCGACAAAATCCCTGTTATGGGTATTTTGGAATTTTCGTTTGACTATACAAATGATGGATTTTTGTGTCCCAATAATTTTTCTAAGCTTAATTACAAGTCATACAATCATTACAAGTGATTACAAAGCAATTCTAAGGTCATTTACATAGAGATCCCAAATTGCACACTTGTAGCTATTTTGACTTGTCTTTTCTCCAATTTGATATGCACAAGATAGGGAATTTGGAGTGTGTCTAAACCTAATCTGAAATCACTCAATGTAGAAGCATTAGACACCAATATGTGGAATGGTTAGTCATCATCAAAACAAGGGTTTAGTCAATTTAGACGTGAGTCAACATTGACCTAATTGACCTTGAGTCAACACTTAATGGTAGCACTTATAGGGATAAAACCCATAAGTGCAATTGGGTCATAAGAGCTAAGATTGACATGGATGACATTAGA
Source organism: Alisma plantago-aquatica (assembly GCA_963693085.1). Classification (NCBI taxonomy): domain Eukaryota; kingdom Viridiplantae; phylum Streptophyta; class Magnoliopsida; order Alismatales; family Alismataceae; genus Alisma; species Alisma plantago-aquatica. The sequence goes on along the minus strand of OY856410.1, from coordinate 982,821,865 downwards.
AGAGCTGATTGGTTGAGATAAATTCAAGTGAGTTCACAGTGTTGAACCTGATGATTTTATTTAACCAATTACAGTGGCTATAGGCCATAAAGGATCATGCTTGATATTGGAACTTAAAGACTATGAAATTTGGCATATGGATATTAAAAATACATTCCTAGTAGGAATAACATGAGGTTGTGTACGTGACACAACCTGAAGGGTTTTATAATTCTGTTAATGCAAATGTAGTCTATAAGTTACAAGAGATTAATCAATATGATTGCTTAAATACAAGCACCTCAGAACTGGAGTCTTTACTTTGATTATATGGTCAAAAGGTTTGACTGGTATATTGAAATAAAGAACGGATCTGTGATTACAAAGATTTAGTGGGAGCATATTCATATTCCACATGATGATGAGGAATAAAACAAAAGTGGTGTGGAAATACATTCTTTAAAGGAATAAAGATGAATGTCCTATGTGATAGGAATAGAGACCTATAGAGATAGTTCTTGAAAGTCTCTTGACCTGATAAAGAGAGAACATACATTGGAAGTCTATGCTGAAGGGTTCGTTATGTAGAGATTCAGTGGGAGAAAACTTGTCCATATTACATGGAGTTAGTCTCTCAGATGCCTAGTGTCTGAAATTCTTGAGAAGAATAGGAACACATAAGATAGATGACTTATGTATTCGCAATTGGATCTATCATGTATGTAATCATCCCATTATTTTGTATGTATCGGACATGAAAAGAAAAAATATATATGCATTCATCATCTTGTACGTATTGGACATGACAATATGATATACTCATCCAGTTATCAAATATGTATTGGACATGACGAGTGGATGTTTGTCTACTTCCAATGAGAGTCACTAGAATACCATAAAGAACTTATTTAAGTACTTATGAAGTATTAAAGGATTAGTTCTATGGTAATAAAAGGAGGATTTGAGTATAAATGAGTTACACTGATGCAAGCTTCCAAAATGAAAAAAAAAGATCGCAAAATGCAAAATATAAAAGTTATATTCAATTGTAAAGTGAACAAGATTTGTTAAATGGAAATGTTGTAAAATTAAAAGGGCCATTTGATTCTAAAAGGAATGCCAAGTATCCTTGTTTTATGAACACCAGAGGATATTATATGGATCTAGAAGTTCATATAGATGAACTTATAGATATTCCAACCATTAATGACAAAGTAGAAATACTAAGTCAAACTATGGAGATAATTGTTAGGTAAGGAATATCAAATAGCATATTATGGCAAATCCATCTCATACGAAATGTCGTACAGTGAGGAGATGTGAAACATGCAATATACTGACTAAAGACAAGTGTTGCTAACTCATTGGTTTAGCACTAGCGTAGAAGAAACATGTAGGACATATTTAGAAATCACAAAGAATATGATTCGAAGGTGATTGGCTCTAAGTGCAAGTGGGAGTCTATTGGTATGTATGCCATGAGATCCAATCATATGATGATTGGATTATAATACATCATGATTGATTTGATAAATATCAAATTCAAGCTTCCAATTTATTGTAGCTCAATCGATTATGAGATAAATGTTGGAGTAGAATGAATGTCTAACAAACGACGATACACAATGATGCATATCTTTAGGTTGAGGACCTGAACAATGAGATCATATAGATGCTAAGAGTATGTACATTCTTGTTATGTCCCTAGTCGAATGTCATAGTGGAAGGTTGATAGACAACAATGACACATCAAGACTACAGTGTGTGTTGGTTGATGACAGTGTCTCATTAGTCATGATGTTTGATATCAAACCAAGCACACAGATACATGTTACAAAACAATGTATTAGACATACCCACCAGGAGAGTAACACATGAAACCATGACATGGTAGTCAAAATCATCTCTCATAGTGATGGTGGTGATTGTGATTCTTAGACATGAAATCACTGCACTCATCGAATGTGATTGGGTACACTTTGACATCATCAAACGCAGTCTTGAAACATGGGTTGTTATAACGATGATGATTGGGTGGCTTTGACGCATGAAATAGACTATGAGTGATAGATATGGGATCTGTTCCTCCTAAGGGAGTATGATGTCCAGGCCACTTGATAAGCGAGATTGAGAAAGTCATGTGCATGGACATGTGAATCAATATATGATATTAATGTCACACATATCTCAGATAGTCTAATCTAGTTCAAGAAACATGAATGAGTGTTGAAAGGATGATGACTCCATGCCTTGAGTTCATTCAGGATATCAGAGACAAAGGAATTTGACATTCACTAGAACACCAATCACAGACTGTAGAATTGAAAGTTGTTCTCCAACTTTCCTTTTCACTTGGGTAGCACTGATGTGTGACTAGGTACCTCTCTTTGCTTGTGATGTCATAATATAGTTATGAACATTCACTACCAATGTGAAATGGGACCTATAGGGTCACACACAAAGGATTAACTCGGAAGAGGAGTTTATCCGTGAATGATGTTTGGATTGATTACTAAAGTTTCTAGGTACTCAATCAAGCATTCAATCAATAGACTTGACTCAGAATCATCAAGTTCAAGTGTTGAACCAACTGATTAGAGTGTCAGATTGATTGAGAACTAAATTGAATGTGTTCTGCACAATCTGGACCACGAACCAACCAGTTCACCGGGTGAACCGATCGGCTAATGGTCAGCGAGATGACCAGTTCAACTGAACCAAACGAGCAGTGTTGAGTTGTCTCAGTTTGTGAGAAAAGTTTTTCATTTCACTTGTTCGATTCGATTGGGACAAGAATTAATATATGTGTTAATTAGAAACGAATAAAGAAAGTCAATTGTAGGTAGGTTTGGGAAGTGAAACGACTGGTTCAATGGGTGAACTGATCGACTCACACTCCCAACTGACTGGTTCACTAATGAACAGATTTTCTCACACTCCCATCATCTGCAAACACCTAAACATCATCTGCAAAAATCAAATGTGTCATTACCTTCATACCATGAACTGTATAAGGCTTGATTTCCTTCTATTCCTCATCTTGTTGCATCTTCCGTGTAAAATACTCCATGACAATCATGAAGAGAAGAGGTGATAGGGGGTCACCTTGGCACAAATCGTTACCCCCTCTAAAAATACCTACGGATATGCCATTAACCAGGATAGAGTAGCTTTGTGGTCCCAAAACATTGTTTCATCCAACCAATCCATTGTTTATTATATCCCATCTGCTGCATAATCCACCATAGTTTCTCCCATCTGACGTTTTCATAGGATTTGGAAACATCTAGTTTTAAGCAAGCTTTCCTACTTCCTCTCATGACATTATAGTCCAGAAAAAAGTCTACCACCAGAAGAGCATAATCGCTAATGCTTCTACCTGTCACAAAGGCCCCTTGATTTGCAGAAATAAGATGGGGAAGGACCATCTTCAATCTAGCAGCCAATATTTTTGCAATAATTTTATATTGTACCGAACAACATGCTATGGGTCTAAAATTAGCAAGAGAGGAGGTGACTTTCTTTTTCAGAATAAGAACAAGAAAAGAATGATTGACCTATCTCACCATATATCCCCCTTCTAGGAACCAGCTCACATAAGCTACCAAGTCATCTTTGATAATATCCCAAGTCTTGTTGTAAAAGAAAACGTTGAAACCGTCTGACCCAGGTGATTTGTTACTACCTATGCTCCAAGCCGCTTCCTTGACCTCTTTCTCATTAGTTCTTCTCATGAGAATATTGTTGTGTGTGCTTGTAAGTTTGAACTTCCATTTCACTGCTCCCCTTCTTCTACATCACTGGTCAAATTCTTGTAGAATAGTGACGTATAGAAATATATGGCATGCTCTTCTAAGTCCTCTTATTTATTGACCACCCTCCCTTCGGCATCAATCAATTCAGAAATGATATTACCTACCTCTCTCCTTTTCACTACAATATGGTAGAGTTTGGTGTTTTGGTCCCCATCATCCATCACTTCTCCTTACTTCTTTGCCAATAGAATTTTTCCTCTGCCTTTTTCTATTCCTCAAGAATCTTTTTTAGGTCCCTATCTTTCTCAATCAAAGTAGGATTTAGTGGATTAGCCAATAGACTTTCTCTAACTTCTTTGCACTCACTTTTTATCTCCTTTATCAAGTTTGGAATGTTCACCTCCTCCTTGGCCCACTTCTTAAGTGCAATCTTGGTGTTTGCCAGCTTTTTAGCAAAGACATACATTGGATTACATGTCACCTGAGCACCCCAACTAATCTTTATGACTTCATCAAATCCTTTCCAATCGGCTCAATACTTTAGAAATATGAAAGGCTTCCTCTTCTGTTTCTTTTCTATGGTTTGAACTGAGATTGGTGCATGGTCCTTTAATTCAGAACCTCCTTCCTTCACTTGAATATCAGAGAGTATTTTCAGCCACTCATTCACCAGAGCTCTATCAAGTTTACTTGTTATCCTATGTTCCGGTCCCCTTTCATTATTCCTTGTGAACAAGTCACCTCCCATCATGGGCAATTCATATAGACTCACTTTATCAATATCCTAAATAAAAGCATCAACCTATGTAGTCAGTGCAAGCCTTTTCCATTTTTTCTCATCCTATAGACGAACCGTCTTGATATCCCCTATCACCAATGATAATTTAACCTGCTTGGATAATAAAAGCAGGTCGCTCCATAGGTCTAGTCTGGCTCTGCCATCATTATGCCCATAAACAGTAGTCATCTGTGTCTATAATCCTCCATTATTCCTGCATTCAACCATAACATATTGATCTGACATCTGTATCACTAACACCTACCAAGCATTAGGCTTCCATGCCACACACACTCAAGCAACCTCAGCACACTCCATGTTAGACACATGGTTCCAACCCTGTGAAAAAGGTATTTAATACTATTGTTATTTTGTACCTTTATTTTTGTCTCTACCAAAGCAACTAATGAATGCCCACTAGCAGCAATCCACTCATAGATTTCATTATTCTTATTCATGTTGCACCCACCCTTAATATTCCAAAGAAGCATGAACATATCAAGGGTTTTTAGTTGACCTGGTTCGCCTGCTCGGCTCCTTCTTGTTGTCCTTCTTTTTCACCCATTTTTCCTTCACAACCTCTCCCTCTTCTTTGTCTGAGTCTGTAAGTACCTCAAAGCTATTTGTAGTCTCTAGGATTGACCCTACACCCTGCAATTTTGGGATACCTGCTCTCTGTGGCCCATTCTTCCATGATGCTGGAGTGAATTCCCCCTCTTTAGTTTGTGATTCCTTCCCCGGGCTTGTCTCCTTCCCAACATCAAAGACCTTGGTCATGTTCATTTCTTCAACATCAGCCAGTTCGTCAACCTGTAAATCCATGGATGCCAGTTCTTTGCCTTTGTCAATATGTTCTATGGTGCCTTCATTGTTGCACATCCTCTTGGCCCTAGGCTTTCAAAATTTCATTGGCCTCGGGTCCTCTGTAGATACAACTTCCTCAAACACTTGCCTGCCCTCCTTACACTCATCATCCTTGTGACCAAACACTCGCTAGTGTAAGCACATGGGTGGGAGATAATCGAATACAATTACAGGGATGGGTTCCCGTCTTTTCACGTTCAGCTAGACAACCTCTGTTGTCTCCTCCTTAGTGTTCAACTTAACAAGCACTCTCGCTTTGTCCGCCTCCAGTGATTTCTCATCAATATGAAGAACCCTTCCAGCTCCCGCAGTGATTGTGCCCACTGAGCATTTCATCCTTCATCGCCCAAAGGATTTCAGTGAGACCCAAGTGAGGATGGTGGAGAAGACTTCCTTCTTTATCTCATCGCCATGGTTGTAATCATTTGCCCCCACCAGATGGGAATCAAACCACCTTAGACTAAGATCCAAGACATCCTTCTTGTCAGTATGTACGTATGTATGTATGCATCAGAATCAGGTAAACATATTCTGACTTTCCCCCTACAACTGTATGAGGGTCAAGAGTTACATATAGCCCTATGCTCTCTATACAATGTGTACGTGAGAAACTCACCCATCTAGCTAACACATAATCTTTTTTTTATATTTTTACAAAAATTTTCAGCGATAGACCTCACACTACTAACTATTCCTCCATGCTTATGAGTGTTTATTTCTTTCCAGACGTGGAAGCACATGGCAGCAAAAAGAAGCAGCTTCTTCTCCTCATTGGCACAACATTTGACCATCTTTATTAGATCTTCATTCAGCTCTATATTCAGTAAGAACTCTTTACATATTTTCTCCCATAAGCTCCTCATAAAGTTGCAACAATCAAACAAGTGACTATGGGATTCATCATTATCCTTGCAGAGGTAGCAGGTGACAACAGTGTTGTGGTTCCATTCATATACTTTGTCCAATGTAGCTAAAGCGATATGCAGAATTTTGAACACACATATGGACCATTTAGGAGTTTGCTTACCCTCCCATATATATGCCATAGTGCCATCTTTTTTTGCCCTTGTCCTTGTGATCTCCCACAAATCAGCTTTTGGGTTTAGCATGTATCGTTCCCCATCCGACTTCAGACAGAAAAGATGCTTGACCTGCGGCCACATACTCCTCATCATATGAATGGTGTGTGTTATGCCTTCTCTAGTGCATGGTTGAAAGCCAAGTCCCTGTGGGTATCTTTCTCTCATCCATCTCCCCCATACAGAGCCACCTATCTGGTACAAAATAATTCTCTTCAAGGTTCCCCATCTAGCTATGTCTCTTAGTGATTTTAGTTATAAACCTCCTTCATCTTTAGGCAAAGCTAGCCTTGAGTAGTGCATGGGGTGGTACTCACCCGCCCAGATAAAATTTGAAATTTTCATCTCCAACCTGTCAAGAACAACACTCGGTATTTCTCCTTGTTGTACCCAGAAGATAAGGAGTCCCTCTATAGATGGTATGATAAGGGTTGCATGACCCTCCATGGAAGTCTTCTATGTAGGCCATCTAGCTATCATCTCATCCAGTTTGTCAATGTAATCAACAAAATCTTTGACCTGTAGGTTGCCCCCGGCAAGAGGGAAGCCCAAGTATTTAGTCGGAAACTTACCCAACTCAACACCAATAGATTCTTGTAGTCTAGCTTCCAACCGGTGACAGTTTTTTGAGAGATAGAGATGAGTCTTATTAGCATTAATTTGCAGCCCCGTATGCTTCCCAAACTCACCCAAAAAAAATTTCAGCTTCTTTAACATATCAACTTTAGCTTCCAAAAATAGTAAAACATCATCTGCAAAGATAAGGTGGTTCATAACCTTCATCCCATGAACTTTGTATGCTTTGATCAATTTTGAGTCTTCTATAGCTTTCAGTTTCCTTGTAAAATACTACATGACCAAAGTGAAGAGGAGAGGAGAAAGTGGATCGCCTTGCCTAAGCCCGTTGCTTCCTTTAAACATACCAGCCAATGTATCGTTGACAAGCACCGAGAAACTTGTTGTGCCGACACATTGTTGCATCCATTGTATCCATGTTTCAGAAAAGCCCATCTCTTGCATGATCCACCACATTTTCTCCCATCTGACACTATCATATGCCTTCGAAATATCAAGCTTCAGGCATGCCTTTCTGCTCCCTCTCATCACATTGTAATCAGCTAGAAATTCATCTGCAAGAAGGGCACAATCACTAATGCTCCTACCAGTAATAAAGGCTCCTTGATTTTCAAAAATCAGGAAAGGGAGGACCATCTTCAGCCTTGTTGCTTGGATTTTTGCAATAATCTTATATTGGATAGAGCAGCATGCAATGGGTCTGAAGTCAGCAAGAGAGGTTGTAACCTTCTTCTTTGGAATGAGGACCAGGAAAGCATGATTGACTTGTCTAACCATGTTACCACCATTAAGAAACCATCTCACATACCTCAGAAGATCTTCTTTAATAGTTTCCCAAGCTTTCCTGTAGAAGAAAGCATTGAATCCATCAGACTCGGGAGATTTGTTGCATCCAATACTCCAAAGTGCGTCTTTAACTTCTTGCTCGGTAACCTCACTAGTGAGAATGTTGTTATGGGTGCTAGTGAGCTTGAACTTCCAATCAATATCCTCTTCCTCAACTATGTCTTCAAAGTTTTTGTTGTAAATATCATTATAAAACTACATGACTTGGTCCTCAATATCTTCTTGTTTGTTCACCACTTGCCCGTCTTTGTCAATCAGCTCACAAATAATATTAGCTGCCTCCCTCCTTCTAATAGCCATGTGATAGAGCTTGGTGTTTCTATCTCCATCTTTCATCCATTTCTCTCTGCTTCTTTGCCAATAGAATTTCTCCTCGGCTTTCTTTAGATCAGCAAGCATCAGTCTCAGCTCACGGTCCTTCTCTATCAAATCCCCATTGAGCGGGTCAACCATCAAGAGATTTCTAACTTCGCTACATTCCTTCTTTGTTGTTGCAATCAAATTGGGAATGTTCACCTTCTCCTTTTCCCACTTTTTTAGTGAAGTTTTCAGCATCGACAACTTTTTAGCAAAGACAAACATAGGGTTACCATGAATGTGAGTACCCCATACCTCCTCCAGGATATCGTCAAAACCTTTCCAATCAGCCCAGTAATTCAGAAATTTGAAGGGTCTTCTCTTTTGCTTTTTCTCTATGATGTTCACAAGGAGAGGAGCATGGTCACTGAGTTCAGATCCACCAGCTTTCACCTGTACATTCGGAACAAATTTCAACCATTCTTCATTAACCAAGGCTCTATCCAGCTTACTCGCTATTCTGTCCTTCAGGTCTTGTTTGATGTTCCATGTAAAAATCTCCGCCTATCATGGGAAGTTCTATTAACTATGCCTTATCAATGGCCCTGTTAAAAGCATCAATCACAACACGTAGTGCAGGTCTGCCCCCTATCTTTTCCCCCTGTAATCTGACATTGTTGAAGTCGCCAATCACCATCCACGGTGTTGTCACCTGTGTAGACAATGTTCCCGGATCATGCCAGAGTTCCCTCCTACTTTTTGCATCATTATGAGCATAGACAGCTGTCAAGCACATGTGTAGACATTATGCATTCTTGCATTCCAGAGTGATATGTTGGTCAGTCAACATTTTCACTGTCATCTGCCATGCATTGGACTTCTGTGCCACACACACACTCTAGCCAGTTGAGAATATTGGAGGTTGGATACATGTTCCCACCCTTGTGGAAACAAAGAGCCAATGCTTAGTTTATTATTTTCCTTGATCTTGGTTTCAACCAGAGCTGCAATTGAACACCCACTAGAACCAATCCATTCTCGGATTTCCTTCTTCTTGTTCTTGTCACACCCCCCTTTAATGTTCCACATTAATATGGACATATTAAAGGTTTTTGTTTGCCCGAGTGCGCCTGGGCTGCTCCTTCTTCTTGTTGCCTTCTCTCTTCTTCCTTGGTTCAACCTATTCAGGTTCTTCTACATCCAATTCACTTAGAGCATCACACCTGTTGGTGGACTCTAGTATGGAACTGACACCTTGTGTCTTTGGCATCCCACTTGGACTTTTCCTCCTTGATGTAGGAGTAAACTCCCCTTCTTGTTTCTGTTCTGCATTTTGTGTGTTCTCCTCATCATTAGCAGTAGCCATGGGCTATGTGTCTGCACCCACAATAGTCCCAGCCTTTATGTTCTGTACCTTCTGTCAACCTTCATTTTTAGTGGTAGCAACATGCTTTTCCTTCATCATAGTGGCGGCAGATGTGGAGGCATCCTTGCCTTGTCCCCCGCCCCTCCCTTTATCTCCCCCAACAATAGTAGCACTCCCCACATTCTCAGCATGTGTACTAGCCGTAGCTGCCTTGACCTGGTCATTATCGATTGTGGGGTTCTCAATAGGCATCGTGCCCTTTCGAGTCTTCTCCACCCATTGTAAGGAGCCTGTCCCTTCCTTCTTGTCTTGCTTAGGTGTCTCCTCCTCTTTACATGTGTCGTCTGGGTGGTTGAACGACCAGCAATGGTTGCACTTCAGTGGCTTATGGTCATATAGTATCCGAACAGGGATGGCTTCCCATCCACGAATGTTCAGCCATACCAGTTCCATGATTTCCTCCTCCGCATTAAGCTCCACCAGAACTCGAGCCTCATCAGACACTAGAGAGCATTCATCGATGTGAAGAACTCTTCCAGCTCCAGTCGTGATGGTTTCAGACGCCCTCTTTGTCCATGATCGACCTATGGATCCCAGGGTGACCCACATGGGGATTGTGGTGAAAGTGTCACACTTCATCTCATCGCCAAATCAGTAGTTTTTAGTCACCACCAATTGGTCGTCGAACCACCTCGGTCCGAGGTTGAGGATGGCTTGCTTGTCTGCCGCCGTGGAGAAACGAATCAGGAAAACACCGAAGTCCTTTGAGATCAAATCAAAGGAACCTGTGGGACCCCAGTTCCTCTTGATCCAAGCCAGAAAGTGTGGGTAAAAGGGACGTTTTCCTATGACGTAGGCCATGATCATATACTCCCACACGTTCTTCATCTTCTCGAACTCGTCCTCCGCCAGATCGATGTGGATTTCACCATCAGTCCTTCTCCGTGTCAGAAAGTTCTCCTCATTTATCTTGCTTGGAGCAGGCTCCTTTAGGACCTGTGTCCACACCTTCCGACCTCCCTTCATGGTCTTCTCAGCCCCCGTAGGCGGGGGTTCCTTTGGCTGGCCTCCTTCCTGTGTTTGGCCACTAGGGTTAGCACCATCATCACATCTTCTCTTCTCCTTCTCCCTATTCGCGTGCATGTGGGTGGGTTAAGGGATGGTGGCGGGGGTGCAGGGTGGATGAGAGTGGACGCTGACGGACGGAGTAGCCGCCAATGTGGGCATCATGCCCTAGGGTTGGACGTCGCCAGGAAATCGCCCAGACGGACCCAAGGGAGACGGTGTGTGGTTTTTTTGTATATGTATGTATGTATGTGTGTGTATGTATGTGTTTATGTATGTTTGTATGTATGTGTGTATGTGTGTATGAATGTATGTGTATATGTTTGTATGTGTGCATGTATGTATGTATGTATGTATGTGTGGGATTAAGAGAGAAAGATTCCCCCCTCTCCCACGCCCGTGGCAGATGCCGAATGCCCGGGAGGGTGGTAAATCAAGGCGACAACTAGGATTCAAACTTGGGTCCCTTTGTTAGGAGACACTGTGCTTGACCACTTGAGCCACTCCTTGTCGGCATGTATGTATGTATGTATGTATGTATGTATCATAATCAGGTAAATATATTCCGACGTCCCCCCTAAAAAAATATTAGGGGGTCAAGATTGCATGTAGGCCCAACGTCATACACCCAAAACAACATTACAACTCACACATTTAATGTAGTCTACGTCTAATGCATTTACAAAATTTCACAACAATGTTTGTGGCATTCATGGACATCCCTTGATGTCTTCTAGCATTCTTTTCCTCCCAAATATGATAGCATATGGCAGCAAACAAGAGATTTTTCTTCACATCTCTTCTGCATGTAGCAATCATCCTTCTCAGTACAGTAATGAGTTGAATTTGAAGATTGAAATCTCTGCATAAATGCTTCCAAATTTACTTCGTGAACTTGCATTCCCCTACGAGATGATTGTGACTTTCTTCCTTATCCCCACATAACAAGCATACAGTAGATATATCATAATTCCAACTCTTTATTCTATCGAGAGTAGAGAGAGTATGGTGCAGAAATTTGTATACATACATGCTCCATTTAGGCACATAACTATCCATACATATTTGTTCTCCCATTAGGTCCTTCACACCTCTAGTACGAGATATCTCCTACAAGCTTGACTTCTTGTCAATGAGCTGCCATCCACCTAAATTATTAGCAGCAAACAGGTGTTTAATTTGCGAACAAATTTCCCTCATGACATTGATGGATCTTGAGTACCCTTCTCTTGTTTTCGGAATAAAATCCACCCCTCTAGGATATCTATTTCTCATCCATTTACCCCATGTAGATGTGCCTTCTTGGTATGCAATCAGCCTTCTCATGGAACCCCATCTAGCAATATCTCTAGGAGTCTTCAAATTCAATCCTCCTTCATCTATAGGAAAAGCCAGCCTGGAATACTTCATAGGATGATGCTCACTTCCCCAAAGGAAGTTAGCAATCTTCATTTCAATTCTATCCAGAACAGAGATAGGAATTTCACCTTGTTGTGACCAAAATATGAGAAGACCCTCAATAGCAGCTTTAATCAAGGTTCTGTGCCCAGCCATGGAAGTCTTTTGTGTAGGCCATCTATTTATCATCTCCTCCACTTTATCAATGCAATCTGTGAAATCCTTGACGTGAAGGTTGCCACCTGCAAGTGGAAATCCCAAGTATTTGGTTGGAAATTTGCCTCTTTCAACACCCATTGCATGTGTGAGTTTGTCATCCATTTGATGGCAATTCTTTGACAAGAAAATATGTGTTTTATTTGCATTAACACACAACCCTGTTTGCTTCCCGAAATCTTCCAATAAGCCTTTTATATTTTCCAGGTAATGTTGTTTGGATTCAATTAACACCAGAACATCATCAGCAAAAATCAAATGCATCATTACCTTTGTGCCATGAACAGTGTAAGGCTTTATTACTTTCCTTTCTTCGGCTACCTGCATCTTCCTTGTAAAATATTCCATGACAATCACAAAAAGAAGAGGGGATAGAGGATCACCCTGGTGCATCCCGTTGCTTCCTCTGAAAAGACCAGCAGATGTGCCATTCATCAAAACTGAGAAGCTAGTAGTCCCGACACATTGTTTCATCCATCCAATCCATTGTTTATTGAATCCCATCTATTGCATAATCCACCATAATTTGTCCCACCGTACACTGTCATAAGCTTTGGAGATATCAAGTTTTATACAGGCCTTCCTACTACCTCTCATAACATTATAGTCTAGAAGAAATTCACCATCCAGAAGAGCACAATCACTTATGCTTCTACCTATAACAAAAGCTCCTTGATTTGTAGAAACCAGAAAATGTAGGACCATTTTCAACCGAGTGGCTAGAATTTTTGCAATAATTTTATATTGTATCAAGAAGCAAGCAATGGGCCGAAAATTAGCCATAGATGATGTAACTTTCTTCTTCGGAATAAGAACAAGAAATGAGTGGTTAACCTATCGTACCATATTCCCTCCTTGCAGAAACTTGTCCACATAAGAAAGCAAATCCCCTTTAATAACATCCCACATCTTCTTGTAAAAGAAAGCATTAAAACCATCAGATCATGATGACTTATTGTTTCGAATGCTCCATACAGTCTCTTTGACCTCTTGTTCATTGGTCCTTCCAATAAGAATGTTGTTATGAGTGCTGGTGAGTTTGAATTTCCAATCAAAATTCTCCTACTCATCAATATTATTAGAAAAATCTTTATTATACACAGACGTATAGAAACCGATTGCATGTTCTTCAAGGTCTTCCTATTTGTTTACTACCATACCTTCAACATTAATGAGTTCAGAAATAATATTACCTACCTCTCTCCTTCTAACTACAGAATGATATAGCTTTGTATTTCTGTCTCCATCATCCATCCACTTCTCTTTGCTTCTCTGCCAAAAGAATTTTTCCTCTGCCTTCTTTAGATCCTCAAGCATCATTTTTAATTCCATGTCTTTCTCAATCAGAATAGGATTTAGTGAATCAGCCAACAATCTTTCTCTGATGTTTTTACACTCTTGTTTGGCCTCCTTCAGCATCTTTGGTATGTTCACCTCTTTTTCTACCCATTTTTTAATTGCCATCTTGGTGTTTGATAGCTTTATTACAAAAACATACATGGGATTGCCTGTTACCTGGATACTCCAACTTTGCTTTATGACATCATCAAACCCTTTCCAGTTAGCCCAGTAGTTTAGAAATCTGAAAGGTCTTCTTTTTTGTTTTTTCTCAGTAATCTGGACAGCAATATGAGCATGATCACTAATATCAAAACCTTCAGCCTTTACCTGCACATTAGGAAAAAATTTCAGCCATTCATCGTTCACCAGAGCTCGGTCCAGTTTTCTTGCTATTCTATCATCAGGGCCCCTTTCATTGTTCCAGGTAAAGATATCCCCTCCAACCATTGGTAGCTCAAACATACATGATTTATCAATGGCTCGATTGAAAGCATCTACTTCAGCATTAATAGCAAGTCTTTTACCTTTTTTCTCAGCCTACAATCGCACTGTATTAAAATCACCAATGACCATCCAAGGAAGCATAGCCTGTTTAGAAATAGAAACCATAGTGTCCCATAGATCCAATCTCACTTTGCCATCATTCTGCCCATAAACAGCTGTCAACCACATATGCAAGCCTCCATTATTGACACAGTCCACTGTAATCTGCTGATCTGACATTTGTACCACTAAAAGCTGCCATGCATTAGGCTTCCACGCCACACAAACTCTAACAACCTCACCACAGTCAACATTGGATACATTCTCCCAGCCCTACAGAAACAGATATTTAATACTATTTCTATTATGTACTTTTATTTTCATCTCCACCAATGCAACTAGAGAATGACCACTAGCCACAATCCATTCTCTAATTTCCTTCTTCTTGTTCCTATCACACCCACCCTTAATATTCCACAAGAGCATGGACATATCAAAGGTTTATATTTGATCTGGTACGTCTAGGAGACTCCTTCCCGAAATTCTTTCCCTTCCCTTTCTGCTCCTGTTGCTTAATTGCATTTCCCTCCTCCTCATCTGATTCAGAAAGTGCCTCAAAGTTGTTCGTTGTGTCCAGAATAGCACTAACACCTTGGTTCTTGGGAATTCTTGTCTTCTTTACCCCTTTCCTACATGAGCTTGTCACAAACTCACCCTCCTCTCTGTCATTTGTCTTCTCATTCTGCACCTTGTTATCTTCGACATCTTTACTTCTGTCGGTTCCTTTTCCTTTGGGTGTATGTTGTTCCTCTTTGTTCACTTCTTCTTCCTTGGACCCTTCCTTCTCTTCACCTTGGATGGCTACATGTGGTTTGGTAGAAGAGGCCTTCTCTTTCCAAACCTATCCACCTTCCTTGTTGCTATCCACAACCTTTTGACCACAGTATCCATCTGCATGCCCAAACACCTTGCATGTTGAGCGTCTCGTCGGTACATGATCGTACTCGACCCTCACCGGGATGGGATCTCTGCCCTTCACATTCAGCATGACCTTTCGCGGTGTTGGCTTCTCAATCTCCACGATGACCCGTGTTTCATCAGCATCAAGTGACTTGTCATCTATGTGCAAGACCTTTCCGACCCCACTGGCGATAGTACCCACTGCTCGCCTTGTCCAAGAGCGCCTGATTGAATGCACTGTGATCCACGTAGGGACGGTGGAGAATATGTCCCTCTTTAGTTTGTCACCGAACTGATAATCTTTCACAATCACCAGTTGACGGTCGAACCATATGGGGCCGACATGTAGGGTGTCAGCCTTGTCCGCAGTGTTAGAAAACCTCACAAGGAAGATGCCATTGTCCCAGAATAGCAGATCAAACGACCCCTTTGGCCGCCACTTGCATTTAATCTAGGCCTTGAGATGAGGATAAAATGACCTCCGTCCTAGAACTCAGACCATCACAGTGAATTCCCATACATCTCGCATCCACTCAAACACCTCTGGCTCGAGATCAACGTGGATCTCTCCTTCCTTCACCAACGACTTTGGGAAGTCCAATATTTCTTTGACTGTCATCTTCGGTTCCGTCAGAATTTGAGACCAGGCCTTACATCCGTACATTCCCTCCTTCTTCCCCACCCAGCTAGGGTTCCCTAGTTCTGGTACAACAACCTCCATAGCCGATAGTCGTTCACCAACTACAGACGCCGTCTCCTTCACAGCACAGTCTTCACTACTTGTTCCTTTCCTCATCCCAGCGTCATAATTCACGGACCCTACCGCC
The DNA here is from genome assembly GCA_963693085.1 of Alisma plantago-aquatica. NCBI lineage: Eukaryota > Viridiplantae > Streptophyta > Magnoliopsida > Alismatales > Alismataceae > Alisma > Alisma plantago-aquatica. The sequence goes on along the minus strand of OY856410.1, from coordinate 982,806,035 downwards.
GTGTTGTTGAGCCTCAGGGAACCATGGCTCTGGTTCCTCTCTCCTTCCTGGTTTGATTTCGAGTGTGTGGAGTGGTAGGGGTGGGTGGGATTGTGGGTGGGGTGAGAGTGGACGTCGACAGCCTGGGTGGCCACCAGCGTGGGTGCCATGCGCCTAGGACCTTCGATCGCTAGAAATCACCCAGCGAGCCCTAGGAGACGACGCGCCAAAAAATGAAATATTATATGTCTATATGTATGTGTGTATGTATGTATGTATGTATGGGATTAAGAGAGAAAGATTTCTCCCCCCTCTCCTATGCCCGTGGTGGAGGCCAAACTCCTGGGAGGGTGGTAAATCAAGGTGGCGACTGGGATTCGAACCCGGGTCCCTTTGTTAGGGGACACCATGCTTGACCACTTGCGCCTATGTATGGGTTAAAGAGAGGCATTCTCTCCCCCTCTCCCATGCCCGTGACGGAGGCCGAACGTCCGGGAGGGTGGTAAATCAAGGCGGCAGCTGGGATTCGAACCCGGGTCCCTTCGTGAGGAGACACCGTGCTTGACCACTTGAGCCACTCCTTGTCGGCTATGTATGTATGTATGTATGTATGTATGTATGTATGTATGTATGTATGTATGTATGTATGTATGTGTGTGTGTCTGTCTATATGTATGTATGTATGTGTGTGTGTGTGTTTGTGTGTATGTATGTATGTATGTATGTATGTATGTATGTATGTATATATGTATGTATGTATGTATGTATGTATGTATGTATGTATGTATGTATGTATGTATGTATGTATGTATGTATACATGTATACATGTATGTATGGATGTATGTATGTATGTATGTATGTATGTATGTATGTATGTATGTATGTATGTATGTATGTATGCATGTATGACGTATGTATGTATGTATGTATCTATGTATGTATGTATGTATGTATGTATGTGTGTGTATGTGTGTATCGAAACTATGGTAAATATATTTCCGAGCCCAAATGGGCACAAAGTTACAAATCACACTCAGACGTGTGAGCTACAAAGGGTATCTGAAGGTATATTACAACAGTTCCAAGTTTCTAATGCTAGTTTTTTGACACAGTTCCTATTTTAGTCTTGAAGACATTAAATAGGACCCCATCTCATGCTCAATTTTTGCAAACAAGACGAGCGAGTCACTCCCCTTGCCTCCATGTTTCCTCTGATTCCTGTCATGCCATATATAATGGATACATCCAGTGATGCTCCATCGAGCTAGGGCAGCATCACCTTGTTTCAAATTACTGATAAATGAGATAGCTTGTCTAAAATTCAGGTCTCTAGGTAGATTTAGTTTAAGCCCAAATCTAGCCCATATGTACTTCCAAACTTTGCATTTGCCAAAGAGATGTGGTACGATATCGACACCATCTTCACATAAGTAGCAAGCTTTCATTTCTCCTGGGATCCAGTTGCAAATTCTGTCAGAGGTAACCATATAGTTCATATGAGCTTTGAAGGCTGAGTAGGTCCATCTAGGATGATGATGTTGTCCCCAAATTGCTTTAGGAATGTCGTCAGCCTCTCACTTCTATCTACATCGCTCCCATGTGGCTTCCTTATTCTCTGATGGAATAAATCTATCCCACATATCAGTCATGCATCTCCACATTGTCGTGAAAACCCATCTGTGCTTCGGTTTACTGTCAGGCAGGTCTCCATAGCATTTAGTCATCCAAATAGCCCACGTCGATTCCCCCTTCAACAGGTTGTCGATCCTTTGTAACGTATACATATCAGCAAGTTCTTCAAGAACAGGTAGGCCTAGACCACCTTCATATAAAGGGAAAGCCAATCTAGTCCAGCTAGCGGGGTGAAAAGAACTACCCCAAACGAAATCAGCAAGCATGATTTCCATACTTCTAAGTGTCGAGCCTGTAATTTCCCCTTGAGTCATCCAAAATCGGATTAAACCCATTGTGCAACTCTTAATCAGAATGTATGTGTGTATGTGTGTATGCATGTATGTATGTATGTGTGTATGTGTGTGTATGTGTGTATGTATGTATGTATGTATGTGTGTGTGTATGTTTGTGTATATGTGTGTATGTTCCCTTAACAAAGGGACCCGAGTTTGAATCCCAGTACAACCCTCTCGGGAGTTCGGCCTCTGCCACGGGCATGAGAGAGGGGGAGAGAATGCCTCTCTTAATCCCACACATACATACATACACATACATACATACATACATATGCAAACAATCGTGCCTGCATCTCCCTGGGCTCTCGCGATCATTTTTCTGATCAAGTCTCAGGCATGAAGCCACCCATGTCGACAGTCATCTAGGCCACGAGCTTCCACTCCCAGCCAATACCCCACACCCCATGCGCCTTCACCATGCCCATCATACACCCCCACCCTCGATCTCACTCACATAACGGTGAGAGTCCTAAGGACCTGAAACCTAGCCCTAGTGCCAACACTGGGCAGGCGTCGGGAGAGGAGGAAGGATCGGCCACCACGAAGGTCGATCAAGGGAGCAACAATGGAGGAACGTCGGGTCGGTGCCAGTGGACCCAGGTGTTGAAGCAGACACCGCCATAGGCTGAGATGGAGGTGTTCCCACCACAAAGGAAGGAGGATGGATAGGTACACATCAAGCTAGAGGCAGATGAATTTGAGAGAATGAATAACATCTGGGAGTTCACGATCATGACCTATGTCTTGGGAAAGAGGCCCTTTTACCCACATCTCCAGGCATGGATGCAATGGATGTGGGGTCCTAAGGGCGCCTTTGAGCTGCTCTTAAGGGTTAATGGAGTCTTCTTGGTCAGGTTTTCCAATGTTGTGGACAAGAAGGCAGTGCTAGACCTTGGTCCAAGGTGGTTTGATGGTCAACTAGTGATTGCCAAATACTACAAGCATGGAGACGAGCTACGGCATGACACCTTTGCTACGGTGCCGACCTGGGTCACCTTGCCGTCCTTTGGGAGATCTTGAACTAGATGGGCGGCTAGCACCATTGCTGTTGGAGTAGGCAGAGTCCTCTTCATTTACGAGTGTTCACTGGAAGGAGATGAAGCTAGAGTCTTGGCAGAGGTGAAGGAAGAAGATGACATTCCAGATACGGTGTGGCTGAATGTCCATGGACAGGAACCCATATTGGTGAAGGTTTTGTTCGACCACAAGCCACCCAAATGCAACATATGTTGAGCTGTTGGTCACCCTGATGGAGCCTGTTCTGAGAAGATGAAAAGAATAGAGAAGATGGCTCAGAAGACTAAGGTATGGAAGGAGAAGCCAGCTGCTACAGATGGGTCAGAATAGGCAAAGATTCCTAACGATGGGGTAGATCAAGCAAAAACCAATGTTGTAGGGAAACCATCCATGTCCAAGGAGCCGGGTGAGGGCAGCTCAGCTTCTGGGGCTATGGAAGCTGCTCCTTTTGATACGACTACTACTGATGTAGGGGGATCTACTAAGCAAAAAGAAGAAGGAGAATTCTCTCCTCCATCTAAAAGAAAGGGAGAAAGGAAGCCTGGTATACCTAAGATGCATGGAATGGTATCCATTCTGGATACATCCAATGTGTTTGAGGCCCTGAGTGATTCTGATAGAGAAGAGATAAAGCTTAATTAGAGAAATGAAGGGGAAAGCAAGAAGACAACTAAGGAGCCTTCTAGGCACACTAGAGCCCAAAAGAAGAATTAATATGTCCATGCTTCTATGGAATACTAAAGGAGGTTGTGACATAAATAAGAAGAAGGAGATATGGAAGTGGATTGCTGCAAGTGGGCACTCATTGGTTGCGTTAGTTGAAACCAAAATAAAGGTGCAGAATAAAAATAGTATTAGGTACCTCTTTCCACAGGGATGGGAACATATTTCTAATGTAGAGTGCAATGAGGTGGAAAAGGTCTGTGTGGCTTGGAGGCCAAGTGAATGGAAGGTGTCAAAGATACAAATATCAGATCAATAAACCACAGTTGATTGCAAAAATAGTGGAGGGTTGTGCATGTGGATGATAGTTGTATACGGTCACAATGATGCTAAAGTTAGACTAGATTTATGGAAGGATTTGGTCTCTCTATCCAAACAGGTAACTTTACCGTGGTTAGTGATTGGGGACTTTAATATTGTTCATATGTAGGCTGAAAAAAGGGGGAAAAGACTGACATTAAATGTGAAGATAGAAGCTTTTAACCAGGCTATTGACAAGGCTGATTTCTATGAACTTTCTATGGTGGGCGGTGATATTTTCACATGGAATAACAAAAGGTGTCCAGATGACAGAATCGTGAGCAAATTGGATAGAGCCTTAGTGAATGAGGAATGGTTGCAAATTTTACCTAATGTTCAAGTGAAAGGAGGTGGTTCCGAGTTAGGTGATCATACATCTATTTTGGTTCAGATTACAAAAAAGAAGCAAAAAAGAAAACCGTTTAGATTCTTAAACTATTGGGTTGAATGGAAAGGGTTCGATGATGTCATAAAGGAAGGCTAGAACACATAGGTGATAGGGAATCTAATGTATGTCTTTGTAAAAAAGCTGGCTAATACCAAGATTGCTTTGAACATGTGGGCCAAGGTAGAAGTCAACATCCCTAGATTAATCAAAGAAACAAAATGGGAATGCAAAAAGGTCTAGGAAAATCTGGCGGCTGACCCCCTTAATTGTACTTTGATAGAAAAGGACAGAGATCTGAAGAAGATGCTTGAAGACTTGAAAAAAGCGGAGGAATTTTTTACTAGAAATGGAGCAAAGAGAGGTGGATGAATGGGGATAGGAATATAAAACTCTACCACACTGATGTTAAGAAAAGAGAGGCAGGCAATATTATTTCGGAATTGATTGATGCTAAAGGGAGAGTGATAAAAAAATAGGAGGATCTAGAAGAACAAGCCATAAACTTCTACACGTCTATATACAACAAAAGGTTTGCGAATGGCATTGAAGAGGAAGCACTGGAGTGGAGGTTCATGCTTATTAGTTACATAATAACATTCTCACAAGAAGCACCAATTAATAGGAGGTCAAAGATGCAGTATGGAGCATTGGAAGCAATAAGTCCCCCTAGGTAAGATGGATTTAATGCTTTCTTTTATAAGAAGACATGGGATATCATCAAGAAAGATTTGATTACATAAGTTAGATGGTTTTTGGAAGGAGGGAATATGGTAAGACAGGTGAATCACTCTTTCTTAGTTATCATCCCAAAGAAGAAGGTTACCTCCCCTCTTGCTGATTTCAGACTTATTGCATGTTACTCAATACACTATAAAATAATAGCTAAAATCTTGGCAGCTAGATTGAAGTTGGTCCTTCCATATCTTATATCTACAAGCTAGGGAGCCTTTGTGAAGGGAAGAAGCATTAGTGAGTGTGCTTTATTGACTAGAGAGTTTTTGTTGGACTACACCATCATGAGAGGGAGTAGGAAAGCATGCTTAAAATTGGATGTTTCCAAAGCCTATGACAGCATGAGGTGGGAGAAATTATTGTGGATTATGAAACAAATGGGTTTCAATGAACAATGGATCTGCTGGATGAAGTAGTGTGTGGTAACTACTAGTTTCTCTATTCTGGTTAATGGAACATCTGCCGGTAGGGGTGGAAATTGGGTTTGGGTTGAGTGGGTTTTATTTCAGGTCATTTTGGGTCAACACTTTTTGCTAGACCCTAAACTTGCAAAAGATGGATTTTCAGATCGAAACCCTTGACCCTAACCTGACCCGCAAATAACTTCGTGTCTGACCTGTAAATCCAACACCAAGACAATAGTTTTAAAAGAAATCCTATGATGTGTCTAGTCCTTGATAATTCCCAAGTGTAATTAACAAATTTCATTGTGATAAACTTACAATGTGATTGAGAAATACATATAAAGCCTATTGTAGTTTGTTCGAGACTTTAAACACAAATTCCTAATATAATTAGTATAATAAATCATACAAATCAATACAAAACCATGTAGAATTGCCAAAATAAACTTCATGATTGATGGATTAGTAAATTAATGGGCCATCATGTGTCTTAAAGTATAGTATTTGTAATTTTATTTGAAAATATAATTATGAATTTTGGGTCAATTTGGGTCTAAAGTCCAAACCCAGACCTGACCCTAAATTAATTTTGGGTTCTTCGGGTTCGGGTCAATTTCGGGTCGGGTCGAAAAACCTTAGACCCTAAACTTGCTTAAAATTTCGGGTTCGAGTTAGGTCGTTCGGGTCAGGTCTTGTTTTTCCGGCCCTATCTGCAGGTAAGTTTAGGGGAGGCAATGGGTTGTGCCAAGGAGACCCCCTATCCTCTCTCCTCTTTGTGATCCTCATGGAGTACTTCACAAAAAAATGCAACAAGCTTAAATGAAGAAGGAGATCAAGCCTTACATAGTTCATGGCGTGAAGGTAATGACCCATTTGATTTTTGTGGATGATGTGTTAGTTTTAATAGAAGCTAAGCAGCACTCTCTAGAGAATCTCAAAATTCTGCTAGATGAATTCAGAGAGCAAACATGGTTGTGTGTGAATGCTAGCAAAACACATATATTCCTTTCCAAAAATTGTGCTCAGATGGAAGACAGATCGGTTAATGCAATGGGGGTAGAAAGAGGAAGCTTTCCTACAAAATACCTTGGTTTTCCCCTATCCAGGGGTAATCTTAAGGTCAAGTACTGTGCTAATTGTATTGACAGGATGGAGGAAACGATCAATACATGGCCAACACAGAAAACATCTATGGTAGGACGGGCTACACTAATAAAAGCTGCCATTGAAGGACTTCTTGTTTTCTGGGTACAAGGGGAGGTATTTGGTCATGTCCTAGACAGAATGTATATGAAGATGGCTAATTTCTTGTGGGCTAGTGAGCATCATCCTATGAAATAAGCAAGAGTGGTGCTTCCCAGAGATGAAGGTGGGTTGAATTTAAAAGCAACCAGAGACATAGCAAAATGGGGAATAATATGGAGGATAATCATCTATCAAGAAGGAACCTCTATGTGGGGGAAATGGATGAGAGAGATATATCCAAAAGGTTTGTACTACAAAATAAAGACAAGAGAGGGGTCCTCACACAATATCAATGTCATGATAGAAACTTGGTAGCATGTTAGACATTTATTTGAGATGCAAGACATGGGCATATGGAGGCTTAAAAATACAAAGAGGTGCCTATAGAGGTGACGTGCTCAAGGAATGTGAAGGATAAATATAGAAATAAGCTTTGGATAGTTATGTATGTGCCAAAATGGAGTATCTGTGTTTACAAAATTCAGCATATGCTCTAGCCACTCTTGATAAGATAAAAGGATGGTATTATGATGTTTCCATGTTATGCTTTCTATGCAAAGACACTGGAGAATCTCACAATCGTTTAGTAGGAGAATGTAAGTTCACAATAGACATATGGGAGGCATTTTGTAAGGAACCAAGTTACAAATTCACCTTGTGGAAGACCCAAAAAAAATGCTGATAAAGTGTGGAAATGATGATAGGAAAAATCTCTTATTTGCTGCTCTATGCTACCACATTTGGGAGGAAAGAAATGCCAAAAAACATCGAGGTGTGTCTGAAATGCCATGCTTATTGTTGTAAAAATTTGTAAATGTGTTAGACGTAAGATGCATAGTAATTAGACGAATGAGTTGTAACTTGCGTTTGTGGATGTATGGCGTTGGGTCTACATGTAACTTCTGACCTCCTACATTTTTAGGAGGGAGTCAGAATATATTTACCTGATTCTGATACATGCATGCATACATGCATACATACATACATTTACAACAGGGTTTGAATCACAGTTGTTGCCTTAATTTACCACCCTCCCAGACGTTCGACCTACGTCACGGGCATGGGAGAGGGGGAAAGAATGCATCTCTTAATCCCATACATACATACATACATATATACATACTACCGACAAGGAATGGCTCAAATGGTCAAGCATGGTGTCCCCTAACAGAGGGACCTAGGTTCGAATCTCAGTTGTCACTTTGATTTACCACTCCCCAGGGCATTCGGCTCCACCATAGGTGTGGGAGAGGGGGGAGAAATCTTTCTCTCTTAATCCCATACATACATACATGCCTACAAGGAGTGGCTCAAGTGGTTAAGTATGGTGTCTCCTAACAAAGGGACCCGGGTTCGAATCCCAGTAGCCACCTTGATTTACCACTCTCCCAGACGTTCGGCATCCACCACGGGCATGGGAGAGGGGCATAAATCTTTCTCTCTTAATCCCATACATACATACATATATACATACATACATACATACACAAACGCAAACACACACACTTACATACATACATACATACATACACACTTGTTGACAAGCAGTGGCTCAAGTGGTCAATCATGGTGTCCCCTAATAAAAGGACTCGGATTTGAATCCTAGTTGTCGTCTTGATTTACCATCCTCTCAGGCATTCGACCTCCACCACGGGCGTGGGAGAGGGGGTAGAAATCTTTCTCTCTTAATGCCATACATACATACACACATACATACACACACATACATACACACATACAAACGTATGTACATACATACATACATATATAGATGCATGTGTATATATGCACACACACATGCACATGCACACATACACATACATATATACATATATACATATATATATATACATATATATATACATATATATATATATGCATCTCTTCTGGCGAGGGAATTTCTATTGGATTATAATGTCATGAAAGGGAGTAGGAAAGCCTGTTTAAAATTGCATGTTTCCAAAGCTTATGACAGTGTCAGATGGGAAAAACTATGATGGATCATGCAACATATGAGATTTAATTAACAATGGATTGGTTGGATGAAACAATGTGTTGGGACCACAAGCTACTCTATCCTGGTTGACAACACATCTGCATGTCTATTTAGAGGGGGGTAATGAGATGCACCAAGGTGATCACTTATCACCTCTTCTTTTTGTAATTGTCATGGAGTACTTTATAAGGAAGATGCAATAAGTTGAAGAACAGAAGGAAATCAAGCCTTATATAGTTCACCGGATAATGATAATGACACATTTGATATTTGCAGATGATGTTCTAGTTTTTGTAGAAGCTAAACAATACTACCTGAAAAATCTTAAAAACCTTCTGGGAGAGTTCGGAAAGAAAATGGGGTTGTGTGTAAATGCAAACAAAACACACATCTTCTTATCTAAGAACTGCTATCAGATGGAGGACAGGCTTGTACAGGCTATGGGTGTGGAGAGAGGAAGTTTTCCAACAAAATATTTGGGATTCCCTTTAACCAGAGGTAATCTACACGTCAAAGATTTTGTTGAATGCATTGATAAGGTGGAAGAAATGACTAATAGACGGCCGACGCAAAAGACATCCATGTTGGGACGTATGATTCTAGAAAATGTTGCTATAGAAGGACTTCTTATCTTCTGGGTACAACAAGGTGAGATCCCCATTTCTATTTTGGATAGAATAAAAATGAAGATGACAAACTTTTTATGGGGAAGTGAACATCATCCTATGAAATATGCTAGATTGGAACTTCCAAGCGATGAAGGAGGGCTAAATTTGAAAACTCCTAGGGACATTGCTAAGTGGGGGACTATGTAGAGAATCATCACCTACCAAGAAGGCACTTCTACATGGAGAAAGTGGATGAGAGAAAGATATCCAAGATTACTAGATATCACGTCGAAGACAAGAGAGGGACACTCACACAACATCAATGTCATGACGGAGACCCGACAACAAGTCAAGCACTTGTTTGTGGCTGCAAATGGCGCAGGTGGATGGTGACTCGGGACCAGAAGAGGTGCATCTGGGAGGTAACTCGCTCAAGAGGTATAAAGGACTCACATGGAGAACAGATCTAGACTGGAAGGTATGTGCCGAAATGGAGTATGTGTGTATATAAAATTCTACACATTGTTCTTGCAACTCTGGATAGGATAACGATATGGAACTATGATGTTTCTAATTTATACCTGCTACACCAGGAGAGGGAGGAATTCCACAACCACCTTGTGGGAGAGTGCAAGTTTACAAAAGAGATATGGGAGACTTTATGCAAGGAATTCAGATTACAAATTCAGCTGTCTGGTGATCCAAAAAGAATGCTATCTAGGTGTGGGGATGATGATAGGAAGAAACTTATGTTTACTGGTCTATGCTATTATATATGGGAAGAAAGAAATGCCAGAAGACACCAAGGTGGTGCTACAGATGCTGTGAGGATTGCTGTAAAAATATATAAATGTGTTAGACGTAAATTACACATTAGATAGAAGAGTGAGTTGTATTTCTGTTCTGGATGTATGACGTTGGGCCTACATGTACTCTTGATCTCCTATAATTTTAGGAGGTAGTCAGAATATATTTACCTAATTCTGATATATATATATATATATATATATATATATATATATATATATATGCATATGCATATGCATGTATATATGTGCAAACACACATGCACACACACATACATACAAGCATATGTATATATATATATATATATATATATATATATATATATATATATATATATATATATTCCCATCCATCTAGAAGGATCCATGTTATAAAAAGTGTGATAAAATTTTATGGATGGTTGTCAACCTACCAGCATCCCTCCCCCTTTAATTAGACTTGGGATTAGCTACATTTTGCATAAAATGTAAAAAACATGGGCAAAGATATATATATATATATATATATATATATATATATCCACCAAAGAAATACACTGATGAGTTTTTGTTACTAGTGGATTACTATTTTCACCCATTGTTACTCATTTGATGTTATCAATATTTTCTTGATATCTCAGTAAAGAGGGTGAACCCCTAGATGAATGGAAAGTTGAAAGTTTGCAAATAGACATCTTGAAATTCAACTGACATGATTGTTTTATTTTTATAAATTCATTTATTCAAGGTTACTCTTGATGCATGCTATTTTAGTGAATGGCGTAGAAACCCTAGTTCAACTCATTCTTGGGTTTCATATATATATATATATATATATATATATATATATATATATATGTTTGGTTATATGTAAACTATTGAAAGTAGTCTTTATTTAGTGAATATTTATGACATATTATATCCTTATGTGAGTCATGTGATATGTGTGAGGCAAAGGAAACCCTAAGGAAAGGACATTCAATGAATCAAATATGTTCATATCATTAATTCTGAGTATGAGATGTGGTGTTGCTTACCAGTTCAATTTTTGGTACCTATTACACATGATATATGAAATGAAATGTTTGCTAAGCTAAAAAAAGAACGTTGATGTGATGATTGTATCATGAATTTAAAGAGTGCACTAGATATTTAGATGCCCAAACACTGTAGAATCATTCACAGCAAGGCCTCGTTGTGGGGAGAAAATGGTTTCTCGAGTGGATGTAGTCGAGATCAAGGTAAGGTAAAGCACACTAGTAGGGTGTGGGGTTCTTGATCGATAGGGTAGACTCCTTACAGTTATGTGGTATCCAACATCAACCGGGGATGCTGGTGGTATTTGTGTTACAAATTGTGGCGATCAGTGGACATCTTCAATAGGTTCACTAGTGTACAACAATCCTGAGGGCTTTGACTCCCCACCTAAGTACCTAGGTTGAGAGGAGGAGTCGACATATCTGGCAGCACCAATTAGTTTTGGAGAGTCAGACATGGCGAGGCCCACTACAGAAGCGGTCTTACTCAAGAGATAGGCTTAGGAACCTGAGCATGCTTCTAAGCCATGTACAGTGAGACCATAGCTTTTTGTGATACTTTCACATTTTGTGGTACACCTCATTGTGTTCATAGAATAATAAGATGAATGTGAGATTTATCGAGTGTGTGCAATTATTCACATATTCTTCATGGTTATATCCAGTAACTTTCCATTTGTATGTTTTTGAATTACTAGCTCCATGTGTGATTAATCAAGTATGTTGAAATATTGATATACTCTTTTTGGATATCTAGAGTATCATGCCATATATATATATATATATATATATATATATATAAAAATATATATATATGAATGATTAGTTCCTCTATAGTTCATTGATGTTCTACTTTAAATTCACTTGATCAATAATATATATTTGTACTGTTAAAGTGTTTTATATTATTTCATTGAAGTACTCATTCAGTGAGTGAGTAGGCTCACCCCTCTAGTCAATTTTTTTTACGTACAACATGTGGACTGAAGATATCATTGCATTAGAGTAGATCTTCCACAGGAGTTAAGTATGAGATGAGTTAAGTTCAATCGGTCCATGTCACTCTAGGTCTTTGTATAGAGTTGGGAGAGTTGTAAATGATGATGTGTAACTTTTTTTCCTTAATAATAGAGAATGAATTTGATTATCATGTTGTATGTAGATTGAAGTTTGAGAAATAGAATGAATGTTCCAATATGTATCTTTTTGTTGAAATCAATTTAGAATAATCAAGTTTAAAACCCCCTTGTATAGTTAGTTTATGTGATTGAATGTAAGGAAACAAAGAATTTGAAATCAAAATAAAAAGTTAAGGGTGTTCTTCATATTATGTTTAATCCTCAACTTATGCCCTAATCTCATGATTAGTGGTTGTCGTGGGATGTGGGTGTAATAGTAGGCATGATAGGGAAGTGATAGAAAGGAGGTCAAATTCTTAAGCTCCACAGTTTTTGATCAGGTCCTTAGATTATTGTAGATAAATCTATCTTCGTGGAACACTTAAACTCAATAAGATTTAGAGTAGTAATTGAATCACCATCATGCATTTTTTCATATATTAAAAAAGTTAGGAAGTGTGATCCAAGCCCATGTACTTTAAAAAAATTTCTAACACTGAGTACCCGAGTAGGCACGAATGTCAAATACCACATATCTTGATGATACCCCTAGAGTTGAGATTTCTATGTTTTAGTGGAAACAACGATGTTTCAAACCCTTAATATGACAATATTTTAATTGTTCTAGAGTCTGATCTTGCAATTGTTCTACAATCTGAAACTGTGCATTAACTATCTGACTTTGCGCAAACAAGTCAAGTTTTTGGGTTGTCAAGGATAACTTCTCAATCAAAGTTGCAAGTCATACATATATGGAGTTCTGATAAGTGTTAAACTCATCAACAGTAACCATGTTATCATTGGTATTCATGCTATCATTGGTATGCATGTTTTATTTAATAAGAATCAATAATGTATCTTGCTTTTCCCTTTTTTAATCGGTTTCTTGAATTCAACATTCACCTTTTTTTGTTCATCACATTCGATCACCACATAAAATTATCATGATGTCTTCATCTCCGTCTCGATCTGTTGGCTGGATGATGGGATGTAAGGGGCAAGAGGTTGATTGGGGAAATTTTTGGTGGGGTGGGGTGATAAGAGATTAAATGGAGGTGGCACACACGAAAGGGATGAAGGCAACCAGTGAAAATGGGTGGGGTGACAAGAGATGAAATGGAGGTGGCACACACGAAAGGGATGAAGGTGGCCAGTGAAAATGAATGGTAAATGAGGAATTTCCTTGGCAGCTTGATCTCTAGTAGTACAGAATATGGTGGGAACAAAGTTAGAGAGAAGGGGTATGGGGCGAGAAGGTGTGTGAGCGGAAGGTGTGAGGTACCTTGGTTATAGGGTTGTGAAAAGCAAGGTGTAATGTCCATGGATTCCACCTTCCTAAAACCCTTAGTTCCCTTCCACTTGCAACATAATTCTTGAACCTCATATGGTCTTTTTATGATTCCTTCACTTGTAGTTCAGTACATCTCCTCTAGCTTTACTTGTCATCCCTAGCCATTGAATATCTCTCTGAATCAACATCTCGTGTATCCAATAGCATCATCATTTTCGCCTCGCAAAAATCCTTTCTCAGGTTGCATTTTTAGCTTCTTCCTCCTATGTTTTCTTCTTCTACTCACGTATGTGAGAATGGCATGAGTGGATCGAACATCATGGTGACATTGTAACTGACATGCCCATACATTGTCACACTCTTAATTTTATTAACATGGTCATTTGTGTCATTTATCCTTCATTGCAACCCTCTTCTGCCAAGCAGGGCTCACATGTCAAATAGAGGATCTGTAAAATTAGATCCCTTCTCTGATCCATGAAGATGGTTGGCAAATCTCTTTTTTATTCTATTTTTTATATGTTATCCCTTTTCTATTGAATGGTCTTGTAAAAATGATTATAAATATCTCCCATGTCTAATAAATTCCCACAAAATACCATTATCCATAGAATAATGTCTACTTTATTGCTAGACTTCTAGACTAGTATTATGAAGAACATCAAATCAACATCTCTAATTTAGATGTTAATGTTTCCTACAATGGTTTGTAAACTGGAATCATAATCAAATGACACATATTTAATATGAGAAAAATACTCCTGGGTGTTTGAAGGGGGGTGCTTTTCAACCTAGGAGAACCACATGACCTCGAGAAACCAAATTGCGACCTTTGTAGATACAAGGATTAGGTGAGGGTGTGTAATAGGAAGGTCCAATTTTTTTACCAATGATGGATATATATATGGGAAAGGTGGAGGACTTGTCATTGTATATTGGACCACGCAATAGGCATGAAGAGGATCTCTAGTGGACTTCAATCCTCAGAGTTGAGGATGGAGCTACAAAGATCATTCCCCCCTTTGTCTACAACAACATACTTGTCTGATCTCTCTCTGCCTAGGGATCTAGGGAGCTTCTTGCTTCAGGGTGTTCACCAGTCAGGTTCAACTAGAAGTATGAGATAACTCCTTACCCGATCAATCTATAGAATTTTAAGGCTGGGGAAGAAGGCATGCATCTCTTATAAGATATCAAATGAGTGACTTATAATATCCACAACCCATAAGATTTTGAATCTCATTTGACATATATTTGGTGGATCACTTACATCAAAGTGGATTTATCATATTCCAAAAGATAACTCAAAACTAAATGAAATTTGAAACATGGGTTCAACATCACACCAAGCCTCTTATCACAATGCTTGAAACCATAACTCCTACATTTGTTTATCTAACTTAATTTGTCAAATCACCTCATGAATAATTGCATAAACCTTAATTACAAGTCATATTATTTGTCAACTCTTGATAAAATAAGTTCAACTTGCATCATTTTACGTGATCACACCTCAAGGTTTTATTATTTTACTCCAAGTAAGTATTCAAACATTATATTAGATATCAAAGTCCTAAATTAAGGGTCGTCACACAAGGTCACAAACAAAGTGTGGTTGGTGGTGAGCTTTTGTAGGGGCGGGTGGGCATGTCCTATGGAAGTGGCTCAGGCATAGAGGAGACACTTGTAACATGGATGAACGATATTAATGAAGGGGCATCAATTATTGGTGGGTAGGTAACTACAGATAGTAGGTCGGGTTGCCACTGGGAGAATATAGAAGGCTGCTAGATCAAAGGTCACAGTTTTTTATAGTCTATGGGGTTGGGGGACAAGTGTGGGGTTGACGTGGGAAATAAATAAGCGAGGTTGATGGGATCAAGAAGGTGTGGGGGTCGGGTGTTCTGGTTAGCAGCCAAACATGAACTGTGAACAAAGTGCATCTTCTTTCTTTTATACTCTATGGTGAGTTTTTGGAAACCATGAGAGCGTAGGGATCATAGAAGGGTGGGTTCATGGGATTTGTTGTAGGTGTTTTTTGGTGGGTATAGAGATTTGGTAGGGTTAGGAGGTTTGATAGTGGTTGGTTTTATAAAAAGTGAGGTTGTTGAAAAGGATTGTTCGGTTGAAAAAATCAGTGAGATACTTGATGGGGATAGTGGAAGAAATGAAAAGGTTGGGCAAAGAATTAGGGAAAGGGTAATAGGCGGTTGGATCTTGCATGACGACTGGGATATGTACGAAGGAGAGTTTAAAATGTGACTTTTAACAAGAACGACTGATACATTTTCTCAGGAAGATGACGAGTGATGTGGATTATAGCGGGTTTGTATCCTAAAAAATTAGGGTTTGTTTTTTATTCCACTCAATTGTGGTACCTGTCGAGGAAGAAGAAGACCAAAGGGGAAATGACAACTAGTTATTTCAATTCATATTCAACTGTCTGGAAAAGCCACAAAAGGTTGGTATTTATACTAAAAGACATGAAACTAGACATGAGCCAATTGCATATATTGCCCAAAAAAATATAAATTAAAATATAACAAATAAATTAGCAACTAAGTTCTTATAACTAGATAATTGCACTTAAGTCTGTAATAAAAAATAAAAGCAAAACAACTATAATAATGACACATTTGTACTACAACACATGGTTTTCCAATTGGATTTCATGGATATTTAGCCTATCCAACATCACCATGAAGCAAATGTCTTTGACTATCATCTTAATGATGACTGAAAACTTCCATTAACATTTCAATTTTTCTTCCACTTTGTCCTCTATGTAGATATCTGGGACTCCTCAATTAAATACCAGTTGTCTTTGGTGTCAAGGCAACATTTCAAACTGATGTCGATGAATTTTTTATTTGGTCCTTTGGAGTTGTTGCACACTGCCTTCTTATATTCTTTAGCCTGGCTCAGCTCTCCTGCATTTCCACTTCATTCAATTGGTTCATTAGGTACTTGCGACACCCTAGGAATTGATTCAATCTCCTTCTCTGCATAGGTCTACGGATCATGTGTTTCTTCCCCCATCTTGATTCTTAGGTCCTTGCATTCATTCATAGAAAAGTTTAGACCCAATCTCTTATACATAGACCTTTTCTCCCCGTGAAGGTGTAAGCCCATATATCCCATGCCTCCTCCTCTCCTGTGTTGCCCTCCCAAACCTATCTACTGCCAAGGAATCTGAATAACCTACCACCACCCCCACTACCACAACCTCTGAATGACATTGACTCTCCATTTCTCAACATGTAATTCTCATCCCTATATTCTTCAACCTGCCCTAATCTTGTAAAAAAGAGTAACTTTATTTTTTTGTCATGCCTTTTGGTACGAATACTATGTTACTTACAATTTTCTCTATATAGGTTGATCCATTTGGCCTTGAATTTTTTATTTTTTAATCACCCATTATTCATTCAAGTTTTTTAATTGTATTACTATGAATGAAATATGTCTAATTTATTAAAAACATTTGTCACAACCTAATTCATCTTATGCACTTGAGGTTAATTAGCAAATTCTCATATTTCTAGTCAATCAAGTGATTATGTTACTTGCCTAAGGAGTGGCACATGAATGAATAAATCAATGGTATATCACTATTAGGATATAAGATGGATCCTTTCTTAGGTGAGATGATGAGCACAATCACCATCTATTTGCAAAAAAAACAATAGCGATACTTATTCAATTCAAATCCACATTTTTCAATGTTGTTACTTTGAATTAGAAGCCTAATTTTAGACCAAGACATCCTCATTGACATGATAATTGTAGAAATTTGATAAAATCAATCATGTCTAATTCATCCTCATAGACACGTAACATCCGCAAGAGGCATGATGACATACTTTTGTAGAATGAGAAAATGAGCTCAAAAGTTACACAACTAAACAAGACATAAACATACAAATGCATGGCTACTCATGATTTAGTGATGAAAATTGTATGAGAGACCTATTTGGACTTACAAAAAAATGTGCATAGTTTTTTATTAATATGTGATCAAACATAAAAATGATCAAAGATTGCCAATGCAGTGCATGCAGAGTTTTACAAGGATTACAATTGCCACTTAGGGCCATCCAAGAGTCATGTTAACATGAGCATGAGTGGTTGAACTACAAATTGGCCCTAGAACTGATAAGAAGGTTATTTGTGGTAGAGGATGAAATACAGGTGATGCAAATGATGTTGCAAATAAAACACATTCATATTATTCAACTCTATCAAACAATACCCCCATGCATATGTAATTGTAGTTAGTTTGCGAGAAGCCCTAATTGGATTTTTTCTGCTTAATAACTAACTAAATAAGAAATATAACATGAATAATTAATAAATTATAAGTAAGTCCCTAATATTATGCTTAGGTCCTAAAATTGAAGTAATTGCTTAATAAATCTTAAATAAAAACAAAGACAACACAAATATATAAAAATAATATAGATAAACAAATATAACTAATAACACATTCTAATGAAGAGGCACCAATCCCTAGTTAGGATTTGAATGAGGAGGTTGACCTACATCAACAGGTAGCGAATATTCTTAGAATGCAAGGCTTTGAGCATTCCTAGGGGTGATGTGTGGAATACTCTTTAATGTGAAGTGAAGTATGGTAGACTTGGTTTGGATGTCGAGCTCAAGATGTTTCCAATAATGAATCAACAATAATTAAACATTCATTGTTATAAATCTATGTGTCAAAACATTTGTGTAGTAACACACTTGTAATACTCTATAGACAAGGAAAGATAGCGGCAACTAACAATAAGCCTAACCTTATTATAGGGTCAGGCTATGCATGCTAGTATTGTTCCTTGGAGTGTATATTCCTAGAATTGTCTTTTGTCATCATTCTTTCATATGTCTGGATCAAGTATCAAGATTTTGATTTTTAGCACGTTTTTTCTATTTTATTACCTGCATTCTCTATCCTTGTACGCATAATCAGTTAAAAACAATATCATTTATTGTCAGTGGATAACGAATCAAAATTGATGCAAGCTTGGATGATGTAGTGACGTCCTCTCACATTACTCAAAGCCTGACAACAACACATGACATCAACCTTATCTCTCTGAGTTATATTATAAATCAAGTTCGATCTCTTTTTGGGTTAGTCAAGAACCTACATTTTGGGGGCGGTCCTTTTTTGATAACTCAATCTCTCCTTTTGTTGCATTTCTTTATAAATATTTAGAATAGGTATAAGAAAGAGACCTCGTCATAAAGATCAGTACATAAAATATGGAAAGAAGCAAAATCTTAACCCAACACCCACAAATAGGTCCTGTATACAAAACTTTGATCAAAAGATTGACAAAGCACTGATTCAAATTGGAAGAATTATTTGAAACATCAAACAACAACTAAGAAACTATACTCAGTAGGTCATAAGAAGTAGGAAATGTTAGTAAAATTATTTTTCCATAGGACTTTCTGATTCAATTCCAAGCCTTCATGAACTCTATGATTCCTCTTTCTCAGAATTCCATGCATGATTGCTAGAGCAATAATTTGATCAGATTTACCAGATCATTTGAGCAAATCAAATTTACTCAAAGTAATAAGAGAAATATTCAGATATTTAGAAACTTCCTTTCAAATTCTTTAGAAAAATAGCAATCAAATGTAATATGTTGAAAATATTTAGTTAATTTTTGCACAGAAAGTAATAGGAAGGAGTGGAAAAACCAATCATAATCAGTAGTGGGTAGCCTATTGTACCAAACTATCCAACCATTGGTTTGAAATATCCTGGGAGTTTTAAACTTCCATATCCACTTAAAGACATCACCATATGTCTTTACAGACCTGATCCTATCCCAGATACTTTTCATATTAACATCAATAATACTATTGAACTAGACACTATCCACTTCTCTATCAAGAAGAGGGAAATTGTAGAATGTGTGACTAAATTGTTCATGAACTCTTGAGTTAGAGAAACTCTACTGTTTATTCTTAATGGAATTGAGTTTTCTTATAACATGGAACCCGATTCTTATAATGTCTTCTTTACCAAGAAGATCTGTAATGAAATCAAATTCAAGAGTCTAGGATCTTGTCGCTAAAAGATATTGCAAACATTCCCAATGACAAACTTGACCATTCTTTTGAAATCATTCATATACCTCAACATTTTATTGAAGTACCACAATGAATTTCCAGTTTGTTCAACACACCAGAAGGAAGTCTTATTCAAGTAACATTCCTGAATCCACTTAATCTACATAGAATTTATGTTGGTAATAATCTTACAAATGTTCTTAAAATTGCATCCTTGCATACATCTTTAACCTTTTTGATACCCAGGCATCCTTCAGCCTTCATCTTGGATACCTTCTCCCATTTAACTAGATAAAGGTTACTCTTCTCTTTAGACTGACCTCAAAGTAAGTTTTGCATATTTAGTCAATCTCTTCCACTAAATAACAACAAAGGGGAAAAGTGGGACTCCAATACAGGTTAATGGAGGATAAGGTATACTAGATTGGTTCCAATCTAGCTGTAAATGATAACTATCTTGCTTTCCACCCCTCCAATCTTCATTTCAGTTTATCAAATACAATACTTCTTAGACAACATACCAATATAAAATGGAACACCAAGATATATGTGAGGAAGAATACCCTCCTAGATTTCCACAATTTCATAATTGATATCTTTCTCATCCCAACACAAAAAATAACACTTTTTACTTTGTTAACTCTCAACCCTATGAGATTAGTAAGAGATTCAAAAAGAATCTTGAGACAAGAGAATTGCTAATAGTTGCATCCATGAAAATCATCAGTCAAAGTGGGGTGTCCCATTTCCTGGTTTCTTTTGTCATACCTTTTTTGTCACAAAAATTAGCTTGGTTTTAGTTTTTTACGTTATTGGTTCATCTCTTTTGGCCTCAACCCCTTGTACCTTTGTATTTTTATGAATATATTCCTATCCGTGAAATGTATCTAGTTATAGAAAAAAAAATATCACATCCAAGTCAATCTTGTGCACTCCAATTTGTATTGAATCAACAATTGGTTGTGTTACTTTCCTTAGAAAAACTATTTGTGGTACTTTCATAACAAAAAAATTGGTGTTGTTACTTTCCTTCAAAAAGAGTAGATCGGGGCCAATGAAGTGGCACCAAATGGCTAAATCAATAATTCATAACTAAGTGGAAACATGGTGGATCCATGCTAAGTGGTGATAAGCATCTGATCGGGTTGTCTCTATCAACCGACCAATGTTTCAACCCGCATAAGCTCATAATCGGTCCCTACTTTTACTTTGTTGGAAGAGGTGAAAATCTTGACCCAAATTTTTATACAGATTGGTCAGGGGTCGAGGTCAATCTAAATCTGAAAATCCATATACCACATTCACTAAACTTATATATAACTATATGTTTATATAATATATATATATATATATATATATATATATATATATCATTTGTAAAATACATTACAGTGTGAACTGTAAAAATGAACTTTGTCTAAAATTTGTTTGGTCAATCATATTATGAATATTAGAATTAATAGTTTGTAAAAGTACATTTAAGCTATATGTACTTGTTTCAAGTTTAACATACTTGCAAAAATATTACAACACAATCTAACATCATGGACAAGATTCATATTACTTACATTAAATGTGCTTAAAATCATCTTATTCTGGCATTTGTAACACATTCGTTGAAATAAAATAAGGATCAACGACAAGTTGTAGAAATTCCAACAATGATTTGATAATTTTCAATTATTTCTCGTACATGAGATATGACTGTGAGTTTTTAAACATATTAAATATAGACAATATCAATTCCATATGTATAGTTAGTTGTAAGTAACAAGATGTAAATGTGCTAGTTTTGCAGTCAATGCATATCTTTAATGTAGTGGTCGGTATGCACTTATTAAACTCTATTGATAAACATTATATCTACACATATGTTCAAAAATATTTTCATTTTAGTACGATTACATGTCTAGTCAAACCTAAAAGTAGTCTATTATGTAAGTCATTTATGTGTTGAAATTCACTAACACTATTGAGACCAGGACTGATTTGCAAAATTGTTTAACAATATAGATTCAAGCATGTGTCTATAGAAAAGGAGAGATCAAGTGAAGAACAAAATCACCATTGTTTGAAAGAAATTTAAAAAAAAATCAATTCTGATACACATTCCATCTAAACGGGTCTCTTTTCATGTGGCAACTTTAATTTTCAATGCAAGCAACGATTATAAAATAAAGTCGCTACTTTAAGTTTTAAACCTACTGTTTAACTCTAAAGCTTCCTCATTGACACAATTGCTCCATAACTCTAAAAAAAGCGACTATGTCTAGTTCATCTTCCTAGAAGCACAACCTTCACATGAGGCATGGCAGCATACTTTTGCACAATGAGCGAAAGAACTCAAACTCTACCAAATCAAAGAGGACATATATATCTATCTAGATTGTGTTTATTTGTCCAAGTTGTCCACCCACTTAAAGGATATTAGGGCATGTTTGGTACATGATAAATGGAGGGGAGGGGAAGGGAGGGAAGATGACTTGGGCTGTTTAGTTAGACAAAGTGATGGGAAAATGAGGAGAATGATGAGGAACAAAAGGAAAAGAAGTATATTTTCAATCATTTTTTTCCATTCTTCGGAATGGAGAAAAAGGAAAGGAAAAAGACTTATTGAGAAATATATTAGAAAGTTTGGAGGAAAATATGAAATGTGTACTGAAAATATAATTAATATAATGGAAAAAATTAGTGTCACTAAAAACTAATAGGAACAAATATGATGTAATATTTCACGCAGGTCACTTAAAGGGACATATAGTATGTTGTAGAAGTTATATCAAATTGCAAGAAATCTTTTTGAAGAAAAATAAAATTAAATTAAAGAAAACTAATATAAATTGTATGCATATTTTTGAAGGAAAATTTAAAAGTTTAGACTTTTTGTTAAAAAAGTTTGAAATTATTATAAATATAAATATTTTGGGAGGAATTGTGGCATAAAATACTTGAATACGTGAAGGAAAAGTTTGTTATAAATACAAAAATGTGAATGAAACTACCACTACAATCACAGTAGATTTTGAAGAAAGTTGAGTCTCATTCCTATATAAAAAATCTCTTCTATAACACCTTCAACGAATAACCAATAACCAATAGCAACCTTATGATGCCTTCGTTTACATCTTATACTTTCATTTTTAGATTTATAAACTTTACCATCTCGAATTGGTTGAAAATATAATTCGTTGCTCGTACCTTTGTAAATGTATTTTTATAAAATAACTTATATAAATAATATAGAAATATAATTATCATATATGAAAGTATTTTTACATCACCAACATGTCACGCCATTGTACAATTTTTTATAGTTACATTTTTTTAATGTTTCCCCTCCCTATGCTACCAAAAACACTAGCATAATTGTTCCCTCCCCTCCCTTCACTTTCCCTTCATTCACCACTTACCAAAGAATTAGGGGATTTATATTTCCTAATTAGCAAATTCCCTATTTATTAATTACTTTTTTTGGATGACGATAAATTTGAAAATACAACAACTATAATTACTACCATTTCAAATTATTTTGTTTGGTAAACATCTGTTTATAATGCAGCATTCACATTGATCTTTTGATTTATGTACTTACCTAATCTTAATATGTCAACAGTGCACGCTACTTTTGATCCTCTCACTAGTTGCTGGGAGGGTTCCCACTATACTTTCTAGCAATGCAAAGTATAGTCTGTAGTCAAAGAACAATGGATACGATGCTTAACCAAGGTGAGGGAATAACGCGAAACATCCCGAGGGGGGCAATTTATGGAGACTTTAGGAACAGATTTTGGTGCAAGGGAGCAGGCTGAGAAGAGGTGTAGCCCATGAATCGAGAATGAGGACATGCCCATAGGTGAAGATTGGACTGACAAAAGACTCTCCTGATGATGGTTAGCTCGTCGGAATTGTTTCGAACAGATGTCATGCTGGCACGTACTCTCCAAGTCCGGCATAGTCCACAAAGCATGGTGTTCCAGGCTACCACTGTTGCCATTGTGGCATAGTCCACAAAGCATGTGTTCCAGGCTACCTCTGTTGCCATTCCTGCATAGTCCACAAAGCATGGTGTTCCAGGCTACCTCTGTTGCCTTCATCTTTCCCTCTCGAGCGTGATGTGTACCCACTCGATAGTGATCATCACATTCTGGCTAACGCATATCTTCAAGACATTGCGTCGAACAGCTCCCTCATTTATTCTGCCATCTTGTTGCTCACATTCCCCGTCCATCATTGCATTCCAGATCACGACGTCGGACCGATGCTTCCGTTGAACAGAGCTTTCGCCAATGCCATGTCCCCAAACCACGCTTACATATGGATGAACTCTTTGCGCGCAAACAGGTCCCAGTCTGATATGCATATCACAGAGCGCCCATCCACGGCGGCGACGCATACCTTGGGGCCACACACCGACAGTGAAAGAAGGCACGGAGGATAGTATGTGCATGCGTATGCGTCCGGGTGGTCGAGGTTACAAAAGAGGTGCCCGACGAGTGGAAGGGAGGCGGAGTCGACATGACAGGGACACAGGAGGGGCGGGACCAGTTGCTAGTGGATGAAGAAGAACGTCGAAGGTAAACGGCCCCACGATCGATGGAGAAGATGATCGACAGAGGGTAGGAGAGGGACCGAGAGAAACTATGGGGGGGTCGCGGTGGAGCGCTCGCGCTGGGTATTTTGTGTGAAGTTTGATAATCGGATGTTTTTCTATTACTTGCTTGAGTGCAGCGAAGTACAAAACTTGCTATTTAACAGATTACAAGTGAACGTTCTAGAGCAAAGAAGATGAAACGAAAAGTGCAATCAGGACTGTTGTTTAATGCAGATAGAGTGCAGGCGTGACTCCTCGATCATGAAGCACGTCTGCGGAAAGCTTGTCATTAATGCGTCTTGCTTGAGTGCAGCGAAGTACAAAGCTTGCTATTTAACAGATTACAAGTGAACGTTCTAGAGCAAAGAAGATGAAACGAAAAATGCAATCAGGACTGTTGTTTTATACAGATGGAGTGCAGGCGTGACTCCTCGATCATGAAGCACGTCTGCGGGCGGCTTGTCATTAATGCGTAGGCTTTGGTTGCTTAACATCCTCCCACAAGCTTGGTCTGAGAGAAGCGAAGGCCGAGCTTGAGAAGAAGATGGTGAAGGGTCTGCTTGTTCAGGGCCTTGGTGAAGAGTGAGCCGGAGGGAAGCATTTGTTGTAGTGCTGTGAAGCAAGCTATCCGTTGCTTTATAATTTGTCCCTTGTGGATCTTCGTAGCATTCTTTCGTTGTAGGTGGTGCGTCTGGTGCCACCAATGGATTGTTGGGCATGACATTAGTTCTTGGATAATCAGAAAAGGGCAATTTGATTTGGTTTCTTGGAGAGGAGGATATATCTTTAAGAAGTAGAAGTGAAGAAATGAGGGAAGTTGGTGCTTTGATTAGGATGCATCAAGAGGAATTCAGGGTGAGGGAGGATATTTTTGTAGATCTCTGGAAAGTTATAAGAGAGGAAGGAGGACTTGTCTTTTGGTTGTTCAGAATGGTTTTATACCATGTTTGAGGTTGACACACATGTTGGTGTTTGGAGAAGGTTATTTTGTAGGAGTCATTTGTTGGAGGGAGGGGTTTGAGAAAGGAAAAATTTGTTGAGGTTGACACATATATTGGTGTCTTGGGAAGGTTGGTTAATCTAGCATATTTCTGGTCGAGGTCATGTGTAGTGGATGTGAGTTTTCAGACTGGTGTTGGTAAAGTAGAAGAAGATTTGAGGTTGGTTTCTGGACTTAAGGGGATAGGAAGGGGCTAGGACTTCCGGCTGATATTGGTGATGATTCAAGAACTGTAGATATTGGAGAGAGTTCAGGAACATGGCTAGATATTTGTGACAATTTAGAGGGTGCACAAGAAGGCATCGGTGACATCATTAAAGAAGCCACAGAGATTCCATTGGAGACTGGAGCCACACGGTGGGCTACAAATGATACAAAAGAAAAGTTGGTAGATGTCTCTAGTTTGGGAGGAGGAGGTGGTAGTTCACGCATGGGATGTGGCATGGTGCAGGGAGAGGTAGTAATGCCTTGGAGGTTGCCGGTATAGGTGCCCCTCGTCTCGTACGGACTGTTTTGGAAGGTGAAGGTGAAGATGAAGGTATATGAATGTGTTTGCGGAGAGAGGAGAATGGGTATGTGATGCTACTGTTTGGGTGCGGACATGGCGGTGGGAAGCCATGTGCATGGTAGTGGGGAGTGCTGCGTGGGCTCTCTGGGTGGTTTGGAGTTGACAGACTGTCGGAGTGGGTGACGCCGAAGACGACGTGGCGGAGTGAGAGGGGCGGTGTATCCCGCGACGCTTTAAGCGGGAGCCATCAGCGACGGCACGATGAAGATGTGGCCGCGGCGGAGAAGACGAGGGAGAGCCAAGCAGGGACGGCGAAGAGGAGCGCAAAGCAGGTGACGAGTGCGGCACGGACCGCGGCGAGGTGGTGGTTGTACGAGCAGCACCCACGGTTGAGAGTCGTTAATGAAGGCCAGATCGGGATCACGCTGCAGAGGCAGTTGGAGTTTAGATGGGGTAACGCCAAGTCCGTCAGCAGGTCGAGAACTGGCGGTGTCGGCGTGGTTGAGATCGATGTCGGCAATGATGACTGTGGAGTTACCGGAGGGAGAAAGGGCGCAGTAGACGCCACGGAAGGAGCACACGAAGTTGATCGGAAAATGAAACTCGTCGAGGAACCTTTCTTAGAATAGGAGACGACCATGGTGGATCGGGCGCCGGATGAGGCCTATGAGGCTCTGATACCATGTGAAGTTTGATAATCGGATGTTTTTCTATTACTTGCTTGAGTGCAGCGAAGTACAAAGCTTGCTATTTAACAGATTACAAGTGAATGTTCTAGAGCAAAGAAGATGAAACGAAAAGTGCAATCAGGACTGTTGTTTAATGCAGATAGAGTGCAGGCGTGACTCCTCGATCATGAAGCACGTCTGCGGAAAGCTTGTCATTAATGCGTCTTGCTTGAGTGCAGCGAAGTACAAAGCTTGCTATTTAACAGATTACAAGTGAACGTTCTAGAGCAAAGAAGATGAAACGAAAAATGCAATCAGGACTGTTGTTTAATACAGATGGAGTGCAGGCGTGACTCCTCGATCATGAAGCACGTCTGCGGGCGGCTTGTCATTAATGCGTAGGCTTTGGTTGCTTAACATCCTCCCACAAGCTTGGTCTGAGAGAAGCGAAGGCCGAGCTTGAGAAGAAGATGGTGAAGGGTCTGCTTGTTCAGGGCCTTGGTGAAGAGTGAGCCGGAGGGAAGCATTTGTTGTAGTGCTGTGAAGCAAGCTATCTGTTGCTTTATAATTTGTCCCTTGTGGATCTTCGTAGCATTCTTTCGTTGTAGGTGGTGCGTCTGGTGCCACCAATGGATTGTTGGGCATGACATTAGTTCTTGAATAATCAGAAAAGGGCAATTTGATTTGGTTTCTTGGAGAGGAGGATATATCTTTGGGAAGTAGAAGTGAAGAAATGAGGGAAGTTGGTGCTTTGATTAGGATGCATCAAGAGGAATTCAGGGTGAGGGAGGATATTTTTGTAGATCTCTGGAAAGTTATAAGAGAGGAAGGAGGACTTGTCTTTTGGTTGTTCAGAATGGTTTTATACCATGTTTGAGGTTGACACACATGTTGGTGTTTGGAGAAGGTTATTTTGTAGGAGTCATTTGTTGGAGGGAGGGGTTTGAGAAAGGAAAAATTTGTTGAGGTTGACACATATATTGGTGTCTTGGGAAGGTTGGTTAATCTAGCATATTTCTGGTCGAGGTCATGTGTAGTGGATGTGAGTTTTCAGACTGGTGTTGGTAAAGTAGAAGAAGATTTGAGGTTGGTTTCTAGACTTAAGGGGATAGGAAGGGGCTAGGACTTCCTGCTGATATTGGTGATGATTCAAGAACCGTAGATATTGGAGAGAGTTCAAGAACATGGCTAGATATTTGTGACAATTTAGAGGGTGCACAAGAAGGCATCGGTGACATCATTAAAGAAGCCACAGAGATTCCATTGGAGACTGGAGCCGCACGGTGGGCTACAAATGATACAAAAGAAAAGTTGGTAGATGTCTCTAGTTTGGGAGGAGGAGGTGGTAGTTCACGCATGGGATGTGGCATGGTGCAGGGAGAGGTAGTAATGCCTTGGAGGTTGCCGGTATAGGTGCCCCTCGTCTCGTACGGACTGTTTTGGAAGGTGAAGGTTAAGATGAAGGTATATGAATGTGTTTGCGGAGAGAGGAGAATGGGTATGTGCTGCTACTGTTTGGGTGCGGACATGGCGGTGGGAAGCCATGTGCATGGTAGTGGGGAGTGCTGTGTGGGCTCTCTGGGTGGTTTGGAGTTGACAGACTGTCGGAGTGGGTGACGCCGAAGACGACGTGGCGGAGTGAGAGGGGCGGTGTAACCCGCGACACTTTAAGCGGGAGCGATCAGCGACGGCACGATGAAGATGTGGCCGCGGCGGAGAAGACGAGGGAGAGCCAAGCAGGGACGGCGAAGAGGAGCGCAAAGCAGGTGACGAGTGCGGCACGGACCGCGGTGAGGTGGTGGTTGTACGAGCAGCACCCACGGTTGAGAGTCGTTAATGAAGGCCAGATCGGGATCACGCTGCAGAGGCGGTTGGAGTTTAGATGGGGTAACGCCAAGTCCGTCAGCAGGTCGAGAACTGGCGCTGTCGGCGTGGTTGAGATCGATGTCGGAAATGATGACTGTGGAGTTACCGGAGGGAGAAAGGGCACAGTATATGCCACGGAAGGAGCACACGAAGTTGATCGGAAAATGAAACTCGTCGAGGAACCTTTCTTAGAATAGGAGACGACCATGGTGGATCGGGCGCCGGATGAGGCCTATGAGGCTCTGATACCATGTGAAGTTTGATAAACGGATGTTTTTCTATTACTTGCTTGAGTGCAGCGAAGTACAAAGCTTGCTATTTAAAAGATTACAAGTGAACGTTCTATTGCAAAGAAGATGAAACGAAAAGTGCAATCAGGACTGTTGTATAATGCAGATGGAGTGCAGGCATGACTCCTCGATCATGAAGCACGTCTGCGGGCGGCTTGTCATTAATGCGTATGCTTTGGTTGCTTAACATTTTGAAGCTCGCCAATTTTGACTTGTTAAGTGTCAAAACGATATTATTACAAATGTTGTAGTTAGACTACCTAATATAACTACAACACCCACCCCTGAAAATGGTGTTCTGCTACGGGTAGGGGCACACAAACCCACCCCTTTATTTCCGTATCTCCGGGGTGGGTTGAGACCTCTTGGCCCTATTCTTCTTGGCCGCACGGTAGAAGGCGCTGCTAATGAGGTCGAGCAGGCAACAACGTGACTTGTGCATCATCTCTGCCCTCTTGGCTTCGATCTCCATCTATCCTTTTTGCTGCTCCACGCGCCTCCTCTCCAAGCTATGGAAACCTTCTTCGAGCTTCTGCATGACCTCCACCAGCTGCAGGCACTACCAAAAAAACATAGATAGGTGACAGTCATGTAAAATGTTACACATTTTAGGTGACATGTTTGTACATGACTTATAATTTATATAGACCTACGTAAAATAGATGGCATACATTATATCATATTTAAAAGGGTTACATACTTTAGGTGACATACATGTATGTCACATGTAGTCTGTGCAATATAGTTGACAGATATTTTATCATACTTGAAATGGTGACACACTATAGGTGACACACATTTGAATCATCTATGTTCTAATGGGATTTTACTATTTAGGAGACATGTATATGAGTCAAGTTTAATATACAAGGAGGCATATCTTTTAGGTGACATGTATGTCTATCACCAAAGTTTTAGATGACATACATTCTTGTCACCCAACCTTAGGTGACAGACATGTCAGTCATACAACATCTTCCAACTAATAATAAGAATCAGCAATTTGCTCAATGCAGTTTTATGGGAATATATCAACACATTTATTTGACAACTCATAAAGGAGAAGTTTGAGAAAATTTATTGTTGACAGTCATTCTAATTTATTTGACTGTCATTCATAAAGAGATATTGATCATCCCCAAACTCATATATATCTCTTTTGTAAAATTCTAAGGCTAATGGGCCTTTGTCTATTAAGGCAAATTTCTCTTTGGAAATAGTTCATGTAGACCACCCACCCCCAACAACAATTATTGCAAATGATAAGTGGCTACCGCAAGCACTCGATCAACCATTCACCAATCGTCCCCAAGCTCGTAAAGGTCTCCTTTGTGAACAATTAAGAAGACAATACATATACACACATCTCAGGTCAAAGTATTTCTAGGGACTTATTGTGAGAGGATACTATCATGATATGGGCCCTAGCTCCTCCCTAAAGAATTTTTACAGACTTACTATGAGAGGACACTATCTTGATATGGGCCTTAGATCCGCGTAAATGCAATACGGGGGACTTGTTGTAAGAGGAAATTCTCGTGATGTGGGCCCCAACCCTCACTTATGCATTTTCAGAGAATTGTTGTGAGTGGACATTGCCATTATATGGGCCCCAGTTCCTAAGAAATGCATTGAAAGGGACTTGTTGTGAGAAGAAATGGGTCATGGCTCCTCCAAAGTGCATTTTTGTAAGGATATATAAACACATTTATTTGACAATTTAAAAAGGACATGTGTGGGTGGATTTACTGCTAAGAGTCATTATAATTCAGTTGAAGTCATTCATGAAGGGATATTGACATGACAATTGTCACTAGACTCATACAAGTCTCTTTTGTGATCATTATAAGGCCAACAAGTCTTTGTCTTTTTAGGCAAATTCCTCCTTGACAACAGATTGTGTAGACCACCACCCCCAACATCAATTGCTACAAATGGGCAGTGGCTCCCGTAAGCACCTGACTGATCGTTCTTCAATCGTCCTCAAACTCATACACATCTCATTTATGGACATCTATGAAGACAATACATACATACACATCTCCGATCAAAGCATTTCCATGGACTTGTTATGAGAGGACACTGTCATGATATGAGACTTGACACCTACCAAATGCATTTTTGGGGACTTGTTGTGATTGGACACTATCATGTTATGGGCCTTGGTTCCTAAAAGCATTTTTAGATACTTGATATGAGAGGACATTATCATGATATAGTCCCCAACACCATGCAAATGTATTTTTATGGACTTTCTATGAGAGGACATTATCAAGATATGGGCCTTGGCTTCTCCCTAATACATTTCTAGGGACTTATTTTGAGAGGAAACTATCATGATATGGGTAGTGAATCCTCTCAAACATACTTTTATAGACTTTCTATGAATGACATTTGTCATGATATGGACCTTTGAACCTCCCAATATATTTTGAGGGACTTGTTGTGAGAGGATATTGTCATGATATGGTCCTTGTCTCCTCCCAAAAGTATATTCAGGGACTTGCTGTGACATCACACTGTCATGATTTGAGCCTTGGTTCCTCACAAATTTATTTTTAGGGACTTGATCTGAGAATACACTATCATGACATTAGTTGTGGCTCCTCCCAAATGTATTTTTAGAGACTTGTTGTGAGAGGACATTGTCATGATATGGGATATGACTCCCCCTAAATACATTTTCAAGGACTTCTTGTGAAAGGACATCATGATGTGGGGCATGGATCCTCACAAATTTGTTTTGAGAGACATGTTGTGAGAGGACATAGTCATGATATGAGTCATGGCTCCTCCCAAATATATTTCTATGAACTTGTTATGAGAGGACATTGTCATGATATGGAATGTGACTCCTCCTAAATACATTTTTAATGACTTGTTGGGAGAGGAAAATGTCATGATATGGGATGTGGCTCCTCTCAAATTCATTTTCAAAGACTTGATGTGATAGGATGTCATCATGATATAGGCCCTGGTTCCTCCCAAAAGCATATTCAGTGACATGTTTTGAGATGACACCATCATGATATGGGCCCTGGATCTTCACAAATTTATTTTCAGGGACTTACTGTGAGAGAACACTATCATGATATTGGTCACATATCCTCCCAAATGCAATTCTAGTGACATGTTGTGAGAGGACATTCTCATGATATGGGATGTAGCTCCTCTCAAATGCATTTTCAGGTACTTGTTGTGAGAGGACACCATTATGATATGGACATGTCTCCTCGCAAAATCATTTCCTGGGACATGCCACGAGAGGACACTGTCATGATATTGGTCGTGGCTCATCCCAAATGTATTTTCAAGGACTTGCTGTGAGAGCACATTTCCATGATATGTGATGTGGCTCCTCCGAAATGCATTTTTAGGGTCTTCTTGTGAGAGGACACCATCATGATAAGGGCCCTAACTCCTCACAAATTCATTTTCAAGGACATATTGTGCGAGGAAATTGTCATGATATGGGCCATGGCAACTTTCAATACATTTTGAGGGACTTGATGTGAGAGGAAATTGTCATGATATGGGCCATGTATCCTCCCAAAAGTATATTTAAGGACTTGTTGTGAGAGCACACCATTATTATATGGGCCATGGATCCTCACAAATCTATTTGTAGGGACTTTCTATGAGAGCACACCTCATGATATTAGTCATGTCTCCTCCCAAATGTATCTTTAGGGACTTGTTGTGAAAGGACATTGTCATGATATGGGATATGACTCATCCTAAATGCATTTCCAGTGACTTTTTGTGAGAGGATATTGTCATGATATGGGATGTGGCTCCTTCCAAATGTATTTTCAGAGACTTGGTGTGACAGAACACCATCATGATACGGGTCTTGGTTCCTCCCAAAAGCATATGCATCAACTTGTTGTGAGAGGAAACCATCATGACATGGGCCATGGCTCCTCACAAATTTATTCAGAGACTTGCTGTGAGAGCACTCTATCATGATATTAGTCACGGATCCTCCCAAGTGCAGTTCCAGCAATATGTTGTGAGAGCACATTCTTGTGATATGGGATGTAGGTCCTTTGAAACACATTTTTAGGTACTTGCTGTGAGAAGACACCATAATGATACGAGCATGTATGCTCACAATATCATTTCCAAGGACATGCTAGAGGACACTGCCAAGATATTGGTCATGGATCCTCCCAAATGTATTTTTTGAGACTTGTCGTGAGAGGATATTTTCATGATATGGGATGTGGCTCCTCCAAAATGCACTTTTATGGTTTTGCTGTGAGAGGACATTGTCATGGTATGGGGCCTAGCTCCTCATAAATTAATTTTCAAGGACATGTTGTGAGAGGGTGTAGTCATGACATTGGCCCTGACACCTCCCAATACATTTTGTGGGACTTTCTACGAGAGGACATTGTTGTGATATGGGATTTGGCTCCTCCTAAATGCATTTTCAAGGACTTGTTGTGAGAGGACATCGTAGTGATGTGGGCCATGGATTGTAATGACGTGGGCCATGGATCCTCATAGATTCATTTTGAGGGACATGTTGTGAGAGGACGTTGGCATGATATCGGTCTTGACTCATCTCAAATGTATTTTATGGACTTGTTATGAGAGGACATTATCATGATATGGGATGTGGATCCTCCCAAATGCATTCCCAGTAACTTGTTGGGAGAGGACATTGTCATGATATGGGATGTGGTTCCTCCCAAATGTGTTTTTAGAGACTTTATGTGAGAGGACACCATCATGATATGGCCCCTAGTTCCTCCCAAAAGCATATTCATGGACTTGTTGTGAGAGGACACCATCATCATATGGGTCATGGCTCCTCAAAAATCTATTTTTGGGGACTTGTTATGAGAGCACACTGTCATGATATTGGTCATAGATCCTCCCAATTACACTTCCAGCCACATTCTATGAAAGGACATTCTCATGATATGGGATGTATATCCTCTCAAGTGTACTTTCAGGTACTTGTTGTGAGAGGACACCATCATGATATGGACCTGTCTCCTCAAAAAATCATTTTTAGGGACATGCTATGAGAGAACACTATCATGATATTGGTTATTGCTCCTCCCAAGTGTATTTTTAGGGACTTGTTGTTAGAGGATATCATCATGATATGGGCCCTAGCTCCTCACATATTTATTTTCAAGGACATATTGTGAGAGGACATTGTCATGATATGGGTCATGGTTCCTCCCAAATGTATTTTTAGGGACTTGTTGTTAGAGCATATTGTCATGATATTGGATGTGGGTCCTCCCAAATGCATATGAGGGCCATCCCATATCATAAAATCTTAAACCCAATCATTGTGGTTAATAATTAATGATTCAAAGTCACATCATCTTATATAGATTATTACACTATGTATTGATCATCTATACATGTATGAATATAAGTGTATCGACCCATCACCATAAAGTGTAGTGACCTAGACACACACCATGTGTTACGACCACAACACTTGGTGTTTTGACCCTAGATCATGAAGATGTATAGACCTCAACCATTCAAGGTGTATGGACCTCATAAGACATGAGTGTCTCAACCTCCAACCAAAGTGTTACGACATCCACACTTCAAGGTGATTCAGCCATAACCATTCATGGTTTCAACCCTAATATGAGTAGAGTTTCAACCTCAACCACATGGGGTGTATCGGCTGTAACACTTTACATGATCTTAATCACTCTTATCACAAGAGTTTCGACCTCTTTATACAAAGATATCGACAGTAACACTTCATATATTTGCTATCTTCAAAACCCCAAGTGTTTTGACCATTTAACATGTGTGGTCACCACCACACACCATCCTAGGTGTTGCAACCTCATGCAATATAATATTGCAACCGACATGACATCTAGCCCGCTACCAACAAGTTGTAACACCTGGGAAGAAAATAGGTAATACCAAACGTAACCCTTCACAAAGATGTTTTTCAAACCCTAGAACAACTTCATAGAAAATCATCTTTAGGATCGTGCTTAATGGTGTGGAAATTAGGCTTCTCACAAATGCAACTATCATTAATATCATCATTTATACTAAATGAACACATCATAAACTGAACTAAATAGTTCCATTAATAAAGAACAAGAGATCATCACTCATTCTTTCAAAATCCCAAATCGGGTACAAGGATGTTAGGGTTTGCAAGAAGTATAGTCACAAACTCTTCATAAATTCACTTTTAGGGACTTGCTGTGAGAGGGTACTATCGTGATATGGCCCCAACTCCTCACAAATGCATTTCAAAGGACTGTCTATGAGAGGACAATATCACAATATGGACCATGGACCTCCCAAAATGCATTTCTAGAGATTTTGTATGAGAGGACAGTCTCATGATATGGGACATAGCTCCTTCCACATGAATTTTCAAAGACTTTCTGTGAGAGTACACTATCATGGTATTCCTCCTAAATTATTTTTAGAAACTAACTGTGAGAGAACATTGTCATGATAAAGCATATAGGACCTCACAAATGTATTTTTTGGAACTTGATGTGAGAGGACAATGTCATGACATGGCCCATACCTCATCACAAATGCATTTCTAGGAATTTTCTATGAGAGGACATTCTCATGATACTGGCACCGACTCACTCACAAGTGCATTTCTAGGGACTTGTTGTGAGAGGACACTGTCATGATATGGGCCCCAATTTCTCACAAATACATTTCAAGGGACTTGTTGTGAGAGGACACTGTCATGATATGAGCCATGACTCCTCCCAAAAGTATTTTTGAGGACTAGTTGTGTGAGTATACTCTCATGATATGACCTTGGCTCCTTCCATATGCATTTCTAGGGACTTGTTATGAGAGAACACTGTCATGATATTGCTCCAAATGCATTCTGAGGGACTTAGTGTGAGAGAGCATTGTCATGACATGAGCCATGACACCTCAAAAATACATTTATAAGGACTTACTGTGAGAGGATAGTGTTACAATATGGCTTATGTCTACAAACAAATGTATTTCCAGAGATTTACTGTGAGATGATACTCTCATGATATGGACCATGGCTTCTCACAAAAGTACTTTTAGAAAGTTATTGTGAGAGGATACTATCATGATATGGTTGTGATAAGTGTTACAAGACGAGCAAGCGAGGGATGCAAGACCTATGACCGAGTGTTGCAAGACCACCTAGCAAGAGTTGCAAACCCCACAAACAAGTGATGTAAGACTGCCTGCCACTTGTTACAAGCCCCACAAGCAAGTGCCACAAGCACCTAACATGAGAGCTAGAATCCCAATAAGTAAGAGATGCAACCACAACTAGTTGCGAGTCCTCAACCAAGTTTTGCAAGCATCACTATGTAATGATGCTAGCCCAATAAATGAGTATTGCAAGCCTCACAAGTGAGTATGGAATTTTTATTTCTAGGGACTTGTTGTGAGAGTACATTCTCATGATTTGGGCCCCAACTCCTCACAAATGCATTTTCAGGGACTTATTGTGAGAGGGCACTTTCATGATATGGGCTCCAACTCCTCACAAATGTATTTTCAGGGACTTGTTGTGAGAGGGCTCTTTCATGATGGCCGCTTCTCCTTGGGTGACGTTGGCATATGATCCTCTTTTGTAAAATTCTTGATGTGAGTGGACATTGTCATGATATCCCTTCAAATGAATTTTCACAGATATTGTGAGAGGACATTGTCATGATATGGGCCATGTCACCTCACAAATGCATTTCTAGGGACTTGTTGTGAGAGGACAATGTCACATTATGGGCCATAGCTCCTCACAAATGCATTCCTAGAGAGTTTCTATGAGAGAACACTCCCATGATATGAGCCCTGACTCCTCACAAATGCATTTTTAGGGAATTGTTGTGAGATGACATTGTCATGATATGGGTCATGGCGAGTGATACAAGCCCTTCTAGCAAGAGTTGCAAACCCGCCAATTGATTTTATTTAATTAAATCATATGTTGTGCATGCCCAATGGGATGTGTAGGGATGGATATCACATAGGTCTCACTTTGTCTAACAAAGGTTCTATTACTTGTTCTCAATGTTGTTTTGGTGACACTTTGTGAGAGGCACTCTTATGATGAGTGCCTAAACTCATCCTCAAAATGTTGGTTCACAAGATGGAGATCACATATATATCATTCTGTCTAACAAGGGTTCAATCCATTATTTTTTCATCTTGATGCTTCTTTTAACCCCTCATTACTTATTTGACGACAATGTAACATAGAAGACGTCTTAGAGAACTAGTACATAACCGACCTTTAGTGTCAGTTATTTAAGGCCTTTAGCGTCGGTTTTAATGTGACACCTATGTTGGCGCCACTAAAAGGCAAACTGTTAGGCGTCAGTTTTCAAACTGATGCCACAACCCTTCGTGCTCCACCGAAAAAGCCCCAGCAGGGGGTATAGGCATCGGTTATTAGTTTTGAAACTGACACCATACACCTTCTCGCCACAGAAAGGGCGCCATCTGGGGCACTATCAACATCGGTTTATTAGTGATAATCGACGCCATCTCACCCGGTGCCACAGTCGTGCTAGCTAGCACGGCCGTGTTGTCTGGCCTGCTGCCACTGCTGTACTGGCCAGCACGACCGTGGTGTCTGGTCCGCTTCCACGACCGTGCTAGCCAGCACAGCCGCGGTGTCTGGCCCGCTGCCACGACTGTGTTGGCCAGCACAGCCGTGGTGTCTTGCCTCATTAGGGAAATTGACGTCGGTTACTAGTCAGGCAACCGACGCCAGAACCATCAGCGTCGGTTTATTATTGATAACCGATGCCACATCACATGTATTAGGCGTCTGTTATAATTATTTATCTGACGCTGTAATCATTTGTCGTTGGTTTTAAACAAATAACCGACGCCTATTGCAAGTTTTTTTTTCTTATCAATATGCAGGCCTGTTGTGGCTGGTCGCAGGATGAGAAACCTGCAGTTCAGTTATGAACTGTAGGTTTTACGACATCCATTGATATCAGCCAACAAACATGCCACAATCTTGTAAAATTAACAACATTAATTTTCACACATTTAACAACTTATAGTTCCATTCGATTTTCACACATGTAGAAACAGTCATGTAGCAATTTGCAGTTCCATTCATTTTTACATTCACACATGTAGAAACATTCATATAGCAACCAGCAGTTTCATTCATTTTCACATATGTATAAACATTCAGACACATGTAGAAATATTTAGACTTGTAGAAACATTCACACATATTACAATTCAAAAATTCATTTACAAAATATCATTCTTTAGTCATTATTCACTATCAACATCCCAATTATATTTTAAAAACCCCACTACTTGTATGGCTTTTGCCCATTCTTCTCTTACATCATTTAATTCTTCTGTCGTATAGGGAGCATGTACATCTAGTAAGGCCTTTCCTGTAGTGTGGTCAGTTTTAAACACCTGCAAATAGAATGATGTATATATAATTAATAATATATAAATAAGATTGATATATTTCATATTATCTAATGAGACTATATATAATACCCTAAGAATGGTATCGATGTCCACTGCGGCATATTTGATAATCATGTGCATAAATCACATCACATAGTATGCACATGCCCATCCGTTGTCTTGTGTAGCACACTATAAATTGAAACATACAAAATATTAAAAAATACAACTAATTAAGTATTGTTCATATAAATAATATATACATTGCATTCGGGAACTTACTTCCACGTTCTTCCAAATTATTGGCTGGTTCTTTTTCATGGGGACCTTTCCTCCAGCCTTTTTGAACTCATCTAAACCCCTACATGTTAATGTAACACAGTACATTGCATAATTAAATAGTAATGTAATAACATATGTTAATAGAT
Organism: Alisma plantago-aquatica; assembly: GCA_963693085.1. Classification (NCBI taxonomy): domain Eukaryota; kingdom Viridiplantae; phylum Streptophyta; class Magnoliopsida; order Alismatales; family Alismataceae; genus Alisma; species Alisma plantago-aquatica. Next base: position 982,767,586 of record OY856410.1, on the reverse strand, counting down.
ATGAAAATGAAATATTTCTCACCGTAATAATGCCATTTTCATTGTGTGTCCATATTTTGAATTCAATTTACTCCCCTTAGGATCTTGATAATAGACAATGAACGCCTCGAGGACAATAACTAGTAACTCCCAATGCATACCACTAGAGGTAAAACAGTTAAAAATTAATAACTCAAAATCCATAATAAAAATGTAATTTTCTTAAGTCCAAATTATAAACAAAGTAAACATACTCCACATTGAATGGAGCTATTATCACCATCTTGTTATTTTGAGCAAAATTTGTAAAAGAATCACAGCAGTATTGTTGAACTGATGAAGGGCCTTTAGCTACTAGACTAATCAAAGATGGAATAAAAAATCCTACATGTTTGAATGAAAAATCTACACATATGTTGTCTAAGTAGTTGCAAAACATGTATTACATATGCATTAATAAATAAGAAATCAGATCACCAGATCCTACACAAGGTATATGGATGTATAAAGAAGATCTCACCTTATCCATAGCTCTATCAAAGATGTATTCAGCCAATCATATCGAAACAACTCCAAAATATCTTGTATAAATAGTTTACTTTTGTATGATTGACCTGCAACATCCTCATCTATAGAAATAGTTATAGGGAAATTTATATCATGTTCGCCTAACCATATTTCCATACCCCTACAATTAGGACCTAACGGGATAGGTAGGTCATGTGGAACCCAACTTGGTAATGTAGGAGGTGGAGGTGGAGGCCTAGATGCTCTGGGTGTCTTCTTTTTAACCTGTATATATATATATATATATATATATATATATATATATATATAATTTTATATCAATTGACATCATATATTCACACTAACAATTTAATGTAATGTAAATTTACCATACAGTTTCAATATAGAGGACATCCGCTTTTGGCCACAATATCACTCCGCCTTCTGCCTCACTAAGTGTTTCACAATCTGGGTGGGTATATGGCAATGGAAGATCCATCCACTTGGGGAATATACGTAGCGGGCTCACACGAACCCAACCAGCTGGTAATGGAGACCCATGAAACATTTCCCCTGGTAGGGATGGGTAAGTCGGCGCTTCTACAATGACAAATTCTTTACTTTTTAGACGGCATGGCTTCAACCCCTACAAATTTGTGTGAAGAATGTTATATACATATATACATATCATCTTGAAAACATATCATCTTGAAAAGACTAGTTACTATGTCATAAAAATACTTACAACAGATGTGCTAGGTGGTGGGTCTACAGGATTACTCCCAACCTCTGTAGTAGGAGTAGAGCGGAATGCCATAGGTACTGTCTACTGAGTGGCAGTCAGAGATGCCTGCCACTTGTTCATTGCTTCATGGAGTGTCTTATCAACTACTTCCTTGATTCTCTTATCAACTACTTCATCGACTCTCCTATATCTACCTATACATGGTTAAAAGAAACGTTAGCTTCTGATTATTGAATTCTCTTTTATAGTAACATTCTAAAGAAAGAATAGGTTACCTCTTCTTGTGAAATTCCTACTTTTGGGACATGTTTGCGCTGGGATGGCCCAAAGAATGCTTTGATGCCCACACCAGCGCCTACAGCCCTAACACGTCCAGGATGCTCTGGGTTACCCAAAGCAACTATCAATTCATCCCTTGTGCCCTCAGGGATGAACTTGCCTTCTTTCCTCAGCTCGTGTAGCTCCCGCTAATCGCCAAAACAAAAAATTGTAATTAAGTAAACACCAAAAATAATCAATATTCAAATGATTTCTCTAAGAGTTGTATTTTACCATTTTTGCAGCCGCATCAGCAATTGCGGGCTTCCTTATTTCTCCCTTCTTATTTTGCCTCCCAGCTATCCAGACATCATGGTGAGGCAGAGGTGTGGTCCCTATAGTAGAGGACTCCTGAGTAGCAACAGACTAAGTAGTAGAATCATCCTATAGTCTTTGGCGAATGCCTGCATACCCCTTTGGACCCATTGTGTGGTCATGCACATTCAGTGCACGCCTTGCTCTTTGCACCTCACTGAGGGCCTAGTTAGTATGCACATTAATGATTTGGTTAGTAACACTAAATGTTAATCTTGAATAGGTGAATACAATGTATACTAAATAAATTGGGAGTGACGCCTAATTACCTTGAATTCATCAGTTGTTCTTGAAGCAACAAACGCGTCCCATTCTTCTTGGTCCAGGAAGTTCCACTGTTCAGTGGTTGTCTTCTTCCTCCTATCACCTTCTTTTATGTATTCTTGGGTGAGATTTGTCCTATAGTTCCTTAGGACTCTCCCACAGCATTGCATCATGCATTTACGATGCAACTTTTCATCCAATGCAAATATACTCTGCAAAATAAAATTTCTATTAACTAGTATCCAAAAAATTAGTAATCTACAAAATAGAATTGCAAATTAATAATAACTCACGCATAAATCCTTCCATATAACGTCTTTCTTCCCCTTAGGTACTTTATGCCAAGAATCTATCTTATAACCGCATTGGCTACGAGTAACATACCCAAGATATGAAACAAACGAATTGCGATTCACTCCAATTGCATTTCCTACATTAGAAAAATCCACAACAAGTTTGGGTCCATTGCCCCTTTGCGCTATTAACTTCTTCATCATAGTGATGCCCCTTCTCTTGTCAACTTTTTGGTGCTGCTCATCAAGTGCCTCAAGTGCTTCAAAGGGTACATGTGCATCATCAACCTAAAATTTGACAAAATAAACACACTTATAGGATATAACTATAAATGGACATATATATAAATATATGATATATTTTTAAAACTTACATTGTGAGGTGGCACATTGACGTCCTCACCCTCACGGTAATCATCAGCACGGTCATCAGGAGAATGCTCATCCATCTGAAAGTTCACATTCACATTGTAAAGTAATTCACATTGTAAAGCTCACATTGTAAAGTTCACATTCACATTGTAAAGTAATTCACATTGTAAAGTAATTCACATTGTAAAATTCACATTGTAAAGTTCACATTCACATTGTAAAGTAATTCACATTGTAAAGTTCACATTCAGAAAAATAAAACATATAAAAAAATATAAACATGCATGCCTCTAATATTGTGATTTTTTATCAATTAACAATCCTTCATTGTGATCTTCGCACACATACAAGTCATCATTAGCTTCAATATTTGTTGGTGTTGGCAACTCAACTGAGAATGGACTAGAGTCATCATACTTATCATAGTACTCTTCTTCATCTATATGATCTTCAATGAACTGTCTTTTACCATGAAGAACAACCGACCATTTATCATTTGCAAGATCATCGATATAAAATACTTATTTCTCCTGTGATGCCAATATGAGTGGTTCACCCTTCTCACCAATCTTTTCACAGTTCACTAAAGTGAAACCCAATTCATCCACTATAACTCCTTTGGTGTTATCAACCCAATAACATTTGAAGAGCGGGATTCTGAAATCTATGTAGTCAAACTCCCATTTGTCTTCAATGACACCGTAATATGACATTTTAGCTTCACGTGGACTCTTATCCTTTGTACTTGCAAAAAACATAGTCGACGCTTGAAGGGTGACCCCACTGTTTTGGACGACACTCTTATCATCTTGGCACTTTGTGTAATATGTGAATCCATTAATGTCATACCCTTCATTAAACATAACATTCAATTTTGGTTTAAAGGTGAGGCATTTGATAGTTTCAGTAATATCATCTGGTGTTTGAGATAGTTGATGTAAGACTTTATCTTCAAACCACTTAATAAATGTCTTATTATGCTCTCTAGAAAGCCACATTGTATTGGCTCGAGGATATTGTCTCTTCATGAAATTGGTATGTTCCTCGATATAAACACTCACTTCATCCATGTTGTGTAAAATATACAAGTGACCTTGCTCCAACTGGTCACGGCTGATTACTTTCACCCACTGTTTAGAAAATCGGCCGCTTAGGCCGAATAATCGGCCGAATATTCCTTTTTGGGGGTCTACCGCTCCGATTATGAATAATCGGCCTATAATCGGTCCATGACCGATTAATCGGCCGATCGGGGGAATAATCGACCGATTAATCAGCGATTTTCAAAATCAAATGCAAGTAATAAATTTTTTTTTACATTAATTTTTTCTAATACTACTATTGGTCATTACAATTACATTCTCTTCTTCCAATTTACATATTTGGTCTTCTCCTCATGTTTTCTCTATAAGTTTATAGTTAGTGTTTATTGAACTGATCCTTACTATTGATGTTTTCTTCTTTAATTTCATTAATGTTTCTAATTACTTCTTAATGCAATATTAGTCTATGACTTATCAATGTTTCTAATTACTTATCGATGTTTTTTCCCTAATTTCATCAATGTTTCAAGTTACTTATTAATGCAATATTAGTCTTATCACTTATCAATGTTTCTAATTATTTATTAATGCAATATTAGTCTATGACTTATAAATGTTTCTAATTACTTATTAATGCAATATTAGTCTATTACTTATCAACGTTTCTAATTACTTATTAATGTGATATTAGTCTATGACTTATCAATATTTGTAATTACTTATGAAAGTTTTCTTCTCTAATTTCATCAATGTTTCTAACTACTTATGAATGCAATATTAGTCTATTACTTATAAATGTTTCTAATTACTTATCATTGTCATTATTATATGGTCAATATATAATTTACATATCTTTATGGTTAATATTAAAAAAAAAATCAAAACCGATTAAAACCGAATATTCTCCCGCTTATACTCCCGCATACCGTATATACTCTATTCAGTACCCTCTCCGCCCGTACACCGATTACCGCTTTTCAGAACAATGCTTTCACCCGTGATCCCAAAATTCCTTTGCCAAACTGCTCCTCAATATTCTTGTCATTACCAAGAGTGCCATTACCACTGAGAAAGTCATTGCAAAAATCCATAACCTCTCTCACCACATAACCCTCAATAATACTCCCTTCAGGCCGATAACAGTTTCGAACATCACTTTTAAAAACGCTCATGTAACATTCAAAGGGATATATCCAATGCAAGAAAACGGGTCCCAACATTTTCACTTCCCTAGTCAAGTGGACAACAAGATGTACCATGATATCAAAGAACGAAGGAGGAAAATACATCTCAATCTGACATAGGGTAACAACCACTTCTCTTTACAAATTATCAAGAGTATCAGGGTCAATAACTTTGTTGCACAGACTGTTGAAAAAGAAACAAAGTCTGGTGATTGCAAACCTTATATGCTTCAGCAATATATATCGAATTGCCATAGGAAATATTTGTTGCATTAGAGTGTGACAATCATGAGATTTAAGACCTATCAACTTTAGATCTTTCATTGATACCAATCTACAGATGTTGGATGAGTAACCCTGTGGCACCTTAACATTTACCAAACATTCACAAAAGGCTTTCTTCTCCTTTCTAGACAATGTGTAACAAGCGGGAGGTAAGTATGTTTTCTGATTTCCCATTTCATGTAAGTCTGTTAATTATGACCTTATTCCCATTTCACGTAGGTCCAGTCTGGATTATCCCATCTTTAGTCTTACCTGGTATATTCAACAAAGTACCAATGACACTATCACAGACATTTTTCTCAACGTGCATGACATCGATACAATGTATGACTGTCAAAGAACTCCAATAAGGAAGATCCCAAAATATTGACTTCTTCTTGAATAAAGATTTGTCACTCTGTGTGGACATAGTACATTGTGATCTCTTACCAAATTCATTGACAAAGTTTTTTACTCTTTCATAAACAACCTCCCCTGGTATAGGTTTAGGTGCACTCCATTCCTCATTCAATCCATTGAATGCTTTGAACTTCCTACGATACAGATGGAATTTTGTAAGAAACCTTCGATGACCGAGATATACAGTCTTACTGCCATTTTTTAGTCTTTTTAAATCAGTGTTCTTTTCACATATATGACATGCTTTAGCTCCTTTGACACTATATCCAGAAAAATTCTCATATGCTGGAAAGTCATTAATAGTGCAAAATAACATAGCATGCAAACAAAATGTCTCTCTTCATGAAGCATCATAGGTCATCACACCTTCACCCCAGAGTTTCTTTAAGTCATCAATCAGAGGTTCAAGATAAACATCGATATCATTTCCAGGTTGTTTAGGGCCCGATATCAACAACAACATCATTACGTACTTATTTTTCATACACAACAAGGGAGGAAGATTGTATATAACAAGCATGACTGGCCAAGTGCTATGTTGGTTGCTCAATGTCCCGTATGGATTCATCCCATCTGTACAAAGCCCAAGTCTTAGATTCCTGACTTCTTCACCAAATTCAGGGTACAATAGATCAATCTTCTTCCACTGTGGGGAATCAGACGCATGTCGTAGGATCCCATCATTATTTTTCTTAACACCTGCATGCCACCTCAAATTCTTCGCATCTATCAGATTGGAAAACAAGCGTTGAAACTGTGATATTATAGGTAGATACCACATCACCTTGGTAGGAGAACTAGTTTTGGACTCCCTCGAAGTCGTCAATTTATACCGTGACATACTACATTTTGGACAATATTTCAAATCCACATAGTCCTTTTGAAATAATACACAATCATTTGGGCATGCGTGTATCTTCTTGGCATCCATTCACAATCATTTGGGCATGTGTGTATCTTCTAGGCATCCATTCTCATTGGGCACAACAATTTCTTTACCTGGTATGTTGAGATTGGTAGCTCGTTTCCTTCAGGAAGCATTTCTTTCAACAAAGACAACAATGACATGAAGCTTTTGTCGCTCCATCTATTGTTAGCTTTCAGCTTATACAATCTCAACACAGCGCTAAGATTTGTAAACTTAGTACAAACTGTGTATAACGATGTCTTAGCATCATGCACAATGTTTCTAAAAATGGGAGGTGGATCAGTGTGCTCTACCCCACACCTATCCAACATCACATCAACGATGTCTACTGGAACTGGTTCATTCATATCTACGTCATCAGAGGCAATTTCTTATTCCACACAAGCACTGCTATCGACATCCACTAGTTTTGGGTTTGAAATCTCTCCATGCCAGTTCCATTCTGTATAGCCTTGTATAATCCCGTTGCACATGACATGACTTTTGATTTCGTCACCAGTGCTGACTTTCAAGTTGTTACCGCAATGCCTACATGGACAGTAGAACCTATCTCCAGTTTGTTTCCTATGTTCCTCGGCAAATCTAATAAATTGGTCAAGACCAGAAATAAACTCTGGGGTGCAACGATTGCGAATGGGCATCCATGATCTATCCATTCTATGATCAAAGATAAAACAAGTATATATTACAACAAGATTAGAGTCTAGGGTTAATAGATTAGAGTTTTTGCATCATTAAAACTTTAGGCCAACAAATACATGAGTTGTCATTCTTATAAATAATAAATGTGTACCACCTATCCCATTCTTGAACACCTAATCTCACTAGTAAGTGTATAATGTGTATTGGGTTTTCAAGAAAATTTTGGCAGCATTTCCCCGCTGTTATCTAAGTACATATGTACTTAGAGAACAAACGGGGAAATGTTGCTGAAATTTTCTTGAAAACCAAATACACATTATACACTTACATCCTAAGTGATATTAGGTGTTCAAGAACAGTCCCAAACTGAGGACTATCCACGATTTACTCCTAATGAGTAAATCTTGGATGGGTTTCTAGGCCAACAAATACATGTGCTATCATTCTTATATATAATAAATGTGTACCACCTATCCCATTCTTGAACCCCTAATCTCACTAGTAAGTGTATAATGTGTATTGGGTTTTCAAGGAAATTTTGGCAGCATTTCCCCACTGTTCTCTAAGTACATATGTACTTAGAGAACAAACGGGGAAATGTTGCCGAAATTTTCTTGAAAACCAAATACACATTATACACTTACATCCTAAGTGAGATTAGGTGTTCAAGAACAGTCCCAAACCGAGACTATCCAAGATTTACTCCTAATGAGTAAATCTTGGATGGGTTTCTAGGCCAAAAAATACATGTGTTGTCATTCTATAACATTGATTTCAACATTTTGAGTGTCCATGCATGTTCATCATCAAGATAAAGATTACACATAAATTAGTATGACCTAGGGATGGAGATATTCATAATTGATTTCAAAATTTCAAACTAGCTCATGCATTATCATCATCTACATCATACAATAGGGATTCGTGTAGATGTTAGGGTGACACATCACTATAAAACCAGAGATTTAACATTAGGATTTTAATATCTTACATAGATTGAACACAAGATTTCTACAATATAGTTAATTCAAGATTATGGTGAAATGTGTATTAGGGCTTTAATATTTTAATTCAACATGCATCAAAATTTACAGAATTAGGTCAAGCATTAGTATTCAATTGCAAATGTATCCTACTCCCTCCTTACCAAATGGATAAAAGCAAGGCCACTACTGTGTGGGCTGGCCACGACCGTGGTCGGCCAACACAGCCACGGCCGTGACCAGCCCACACGGTCGTGGCCTTGCTTTAATCCATTTGGTAAGGAGTGGGAGCAGGAAGAAGAAGAAGAGGGGCATGGAGGAAGAAGAAGAGGGCTACCTGAGGAGCAACTAGCAATGTGGAGAAGAGAAGTGGCGGTGTGAGGAGCAGTAGCGGCGGCAAGAATTGAGCAGCGAGCTAGCAGTCAGAGTAGCTAGGTGCACGTCCCATAGCCAGAGCAGCTAGGCACACGTCCTTGGAAGGCAGAGGGCAGTAGTAGGTGTCCGGGCAGCGGAGGGCAGGGAGCCAGTGAGAACAAAGGGCAGGGAGTCGGCAGAGGGTAAGGAGCACCGGTGGCGGCGAGTAGGGAGAGGGTGGCGGTGGCGAGCAAGGAGAGGGTGGAGGCAGAATCGGAGAATCACCAGACCTATTCTCAAGCGCAATGAAATAGAGGAAGGGGAAGAGTCTGCTTCGTGCGGGTGCTATTAACTTACCAATAGGCATCGGTTAATTAAAAAAAATGACGCTTATAACAAAAGGTGTCAGTTATAAATAAAAAATCGACACCTATACTCAATTATGGTCATTGGTTTTTATATCAAAACTGACGACTATCCTCATATGCCGACAAAAACAAAATGTTCTCAAATTCTGACCATAGTCGTCAGTTTCCGTAGGGAACCAACGCCAAATAAGGGTGAAAATTTCCACTGGTACAACGTGTGAAAACACATCGGTGTCAATTATTACAACCAAATCGACGATTAAAATGGGCCCAATTTCTGTCTCATGGAAAACATTTAGTCTTCTGTTGTTTAATTAACAACTGACGCCATGTGTTAGATTTTGGAGGTAATTTCTTTCATTGAAAAGTTTGGATTTAGTGGGTGTTTTTAGTCATCGGTTGCTTATTTAGGAACTGACGCTAAATAAAAAGCGGTGCCCGTGTTTGGTCACTCGTAACATATATATGTTGGTTTGTGTACTTAACCGACGTTTTAGGGTTTGGGTGTCAGTTTTGATAAAAAATCAACGCCTGTAAATGTGACTTTATAAGCCATTTCTGTAGTAGTGGAGAATATGAAGCTATGATATTCTTACATATATTGGAAATATCATGAGAAGTATCAATTTTTGGTGACCTTTTGTGAGAGGGCACTTCCTCATCATACATGAAAGCCACCCTGAGTCACCATGCCATATTGGTCCTATGTGATGTGATTTCTCTCACTCGTAGTGAGAGGACACTAACATAATGAGGGTTGAAGCTCGTCCTATTGTATTTTTTTGACAAATATTTTTTAGTGTGAATATCTCAATATTGTTGGCTTATCTACACCGCATTGTATGTAAGTTTTCATATATTGTTAAAATATTTAATGCATTCATACTGAAAAATCTAAGTATGCTATAATTTTTTTGATGTCAAACCGATTGGAACTCACCAATTGGATTAAAATTTGATAGTCCTACTTTGAGAGGTTGTTTGGCTTGTCAAGGATCCAAGTGTAAAACTTGAAATAGTAGGAAAAATGACTTCCCCTCTCAGTCCTAGGTTATAGGGATTTAACTATAATATTCTAAAAATAAGTCCAGGGTGCATAAATTTTCAAATAAGCCCCTCTCCCCCACACTCGATCAATCTCATGCTTCCTTGTATACCCCACCCCCTACAACTCACACACCCATCGCTCATTTCTCTCTCTTCCTTAATTCCTCACCTCCCAACCCCCACCCCCACTTTACGCCTCTACTCACCTCCTTCCTTCCCATGCGTAGGTTGGTGCGATCTGTAAAATCCTCCCAAACCCAATTACTCAATCTGGCAACTGCAAGTGTAGATCACTGAGGATGCCCATGGGAGGGTCGGTGCACCATTCATCCATCGTCCCCGATACTGAAAACCACCATCCTCCTTGGAACAAACAACCGCCGCTGCTGGTACATACCCATGTAAATGGTTCTCTTTTCTCCTTACTTTCACGATACCTCTGATCCTTCCTTTTTCCTCTGACTATATATACTCTATTCTATTTGTTTCCTTGTTACCTTCTGGTGACGCCACTGAAGACCACATGCTCGAAAAAATGCCTTTTGGTGTTGGAGTACCCTTGAGTCACAGATATGATGAGTGGCCCCTGGCGACGAGTCTTTTTGGGTTCAAATTAGTCTCTTGCAACCTAGATGCACATCGCAGGTGGCGATGGGCAACTGATCAGATCGCCAAAGGAATAGTCAAGCTTCCAACATCCGCTGCGACGACCATTCAATACGGGGGAGCTGAAGGCCAGCTGATGGTGGATGTGAAAAGCAAGATGGTAGGAGGGCGCCCCTCAAGACAATCTTAGATCTTGCACACAAGGTAAAGTAATAAATATGTCCATTGGCCAAACTCACTCCCTTCAGTAGTTATTATTTGCATAGGAATCAAATGATATAGCCTTCCCTGTATTTTTTTTCCCTCAATGATAAGCACAACATCACTATGTATTCGGCCTAAAATATAGAGGAGAACCATACACGAGGGAATCTTAGCCCAGAAAGAGAGAAATGCTAGAGGATTTGAGGCCTACAAGCTTGATAGGGTACTTTTGATCACAATCTCACTTGCCGTAGATAATTTTTCTTCTCCTACCCTAAGGGAATGAAGAATTTGTTCCTCATCTCACATTAAAATATTTAGAGAAGATTTGATAATGTATACATCACCCCTGGTCCATTAAATTATTTTGACTTAAGTAACAAAGCCTTTGCCCACTTGTTATTAACTAATGATAACAATTATGTGTTCTCCAACCTTGATGTTGAAAGAAGTTGTCCTTATATCAATCTATGTAGTCATGTCAAATCCCTTTAAGAAACCTTGTCTTTTTCTTTGATGAGTGTGATAAAAGGTTCACATTAGTTTTTGTAAGAAAACACAATACAAAGGCCTATTGTGTTAGATTTCAAATTTCTAACATTGATGTATTGTGTGTACTCTTCTATTAGCTTCCTAATTCCTTTTTAGTTGAACAACTAAAAAGAAAAAGTTTCTCTCTAGTGAATTTCCTTGTTCTTTCTTTGAATCAACTTAGGCTAGTTAGTTCTTATTTGTTTTTTATGTTTCATAATGATGAAGTGCTTGAATTGGTAGTTGCTTTATTGATCTAGAAATTGAGGTTATGGTACATCATGCGAAAAACCCATTTGTTAATGCCTTTCTTTAATATTATGTCTTCTTTGCAGGATGCCTTACATCTATAAGAAATGATGAAGCATGAGCCAACATGGCCAACTAATAAAATTAGTTGTTGATGTTCCCACTACCACTATAGAAATCGATCTCTGTCTACAACATAATTGGATTTTGTTGATGAAAAATAAATCTGTAATGAATTCTCATACCATGGCAATGCCAACACAACTAGTCCTTTCTTTTTGGTATGCAAGTCATTCAAATCAAGTAGAAAATCAGACCAGGTTGTCGTCCCTATGCACATTCCAAGATATTACAGATGATGTACTTGTGTACCCCTCCAAATTTGATATATTTTTATTCAATGAGTGTCACATAATTCAATTTGTATTAATATTCTAATTATAATTTACTATTCTTTACTTGTAGTATTTATAAAATTTATGTAATTAGAACACAATGGCTTGTTGACATCCCCTTAGCCAAATATTTATGCATGCAACATTCAACTATTTGTTTGTAGAGATGGGAACAAAGGACTCATATGTGTTCAATTGGCTTTATTTATTGATTTTCCTTCACCCCATCAAAAACTCTTTCCCTCTTTGCCCCTTTGGTAATTTCCCCTCTTCAAATTTCCCTCTAGCCCCACTCCCACATAGGAAAATTTGTACCCCTGGCTTCACCTACCAAACCTTTGTCCCTTAGACTGCCTCCACTCAACATTGTTTTCCTAACCTCCACGAACTTAGTCCTCCATCATGGAACTGCATCCAGGGTCATGTTGGTGGAACTATCACCTCCCTAGTGGCATTGATGGCTGTAGTAGCCAAATGAACTCCGATCATGGCAGTTTAACATCCACTAGACTTGCCTAGATCGAGCTCCACAATGCCAGGTACACTACCTTCTAATGCGTCCACCAATTTCATGCCTATTTCAACCTATATCTCTCCCCCCTCAATTCCATTTCTCTTAGCCTCCTTCTTCATTGTGAAAACATTTCTAGGTGCTCTTCTCAATCTTATAATCATTTGCAACCACTTATCAACACATACTTCTCGATAATAACTTTTCCTGAGATTTGCTAGAATAAGACAGACTGGGTTGTTGGCAAAGCTTCTCTACAATGCTATTTTCTTCACTTCACTCACAATAGTGTCTTTTTTGGTGATTGTCATTCTATATAGATTAAAACATGTCAAAAATTTTCAACTAGTCCGAATAATGCCCACTATTTGTTTATTATACGAAAATGTCTAGTTTTGTGATGTATAAAGTTGTATAATTCTTCTCTTTATCTAGCATATGTTTTTTATGGATGGCTTAAGTATACATATTGTTACTCTGGTTTGTTTCTTGAACCAACTATTGGATGCATTAGGTTTTTATCCTTTTTTAGTTGAACTAATTTCATATACAAAATTAACTTGCGTCGATTGTATTCTAGATTATTTAGTCATCCACGCTTAATTTCTCATATTTTTTTATCAAGGAAAGGATGTTTGACATGTTTGAGGAAATGTTGGAATTTGGAACATGTAACTTCCCTAGATCATTGGCTAGCTGACCTTCAAGTAGCTCTCTTTTATTCGTAACAAGTAGATATCTACTGGTAAATATGGTCTCATATTTTCTTCCCATTATTTCCTATGATTTCGTGATGATTGACAAAGTCAATTCATGTACACAATATGGTATCATTGTCTTATGTCGTCGAAACATTGTATTGTTACATATCTACAATGTACACAATTAAGCACCCTCTTTAGTAAAATTGCATTATCGTTGATATTTTGATGTTTTTGGTGTCTTCACATTGTGCTTGACTCAAATATAGGTTCGTCTTGAATTCTACATGAGTTAATCTTTTGAGTTAACGATGTTGTGTGATGTTTACGTCACTAGTCCAACAAACCTACAAATGTGTTTTGTACATGGTTACTATTTTTAGTAATCCAATGACCTTCTACAGCCCATAATCTTAAAATGTTACCAAAAGAAAGTTTAGATGTATTGTCTTCTTGTACTACTGATGCTCTACTTGGAAAGAAGAATCATGAGTGATGTGTTCTATTAGAAGAGAGTATATCTAGCATGATGATTTTTACTCACGAGGCAACGAATGAGGCATTGATGACTCTCACCTTCTCAATACTGGCTAATTGGCATCCTCCTCGGCTGCTCCACTTTCTTTTAAGAAAGGTCCCCACCAAACCTTTAATTTAGACCTCACCAAGGTCATGACCCCACAAGTAGATGAACATAGTATATGTCTGATTTGACTCTCTATGTTACTATGTTTTCCTATTGTTTGAGATACTATTTTTTGGTTTAGTGATGTCAATTGTTTATTTATCCATTGCAGCAACCAGAGTTATCACATCACCTCGTTCATCAATGGGCACCAAAACACCTACCTTTATATATACCTTCCAACGACATTAACTCATCAACAACATGCTCACCATAAGCGGAGGTGTTGGTCCTCTTAGTGAAGATGCATTTACAATCTCATTCCAGAAGTTCCAGAGCAACAACAAAGACAAGGCCACTACATTGCAAGTTGACAAGTTTGGATTTTGCAGAAACCTTGCAGGGGACATGGGAGCACTAGTTCCAACATGAGGTTGAGTCCTGATGTGAGAAGATTGCTTGGAATAAAAAGACTCTAGTGGTGCACATGTGTTCATAGGTGACAAAAATCATTACCTTGTCTATTGATCTGATCATGAATGATGGTTACACAAAGCATGTCAAAAGCTTTCCAAACACTACCCCTAAGGGAGTTAGATGACTTGGTAATAGTATGGTGGGCTATATAGACGAACATAAACAACATGTTATTCATTGCCCGATGTTACTCCACCAGCTTCAACTATTTAGAGCCTTAATTGTTGATTGTAGATCAATTCTACCTATCAGCAAAAGGTTGCGGCTTATACGATGGACGACTGGGTCAACGTGGGTCTAATCTTCAAAGATCACAGTGGCACGATTTTGAAAAGGGATGCAATAGCTAGCGAACACTGGTTAGCCACCGGGTATAGCTGAAGCCAAGATGAAAAGGGAGACAGTATAGATTCAAGCACCATGAAAATTAGGTAGGTCCAACTAAAGATCATCTCTCTAACTCTTACTAAATCTATCTGCTAGAATTATATCAGTCTTATTATACCCAAAATCACACCGATGAGTAGGGTCTTAACATCTTTTTCTCCTTCACCTGTTAGGAAATCTTGTAATGTTATTGCCTTCTTATAGCACATGTGTTGGGTTTTAGGGGAGACAGAGAAGGCAGCGGAAACAAAAAAAAAATTCTTCTCTGCAACCCAGAATAAAGGAATCACGTCAACGTCTATACAGTAGGAAAGATGGTTTGTATAGGCATACCTTGTCCTGAAGCTTACTCAGAGACGTTACCTCGCGGCTTGTGCGGTCTTGGACGGTGTCTTGCAACTCCTGGTCTCATTGGGACTGTCGGGATTGACAGTTGTCCTTTGAGCAGCAGAAGTCTCCCGCCTCTGAAGTCATCCACACGGACCACCTGGAACTCCGATCTCCTTGTCCCACAAGGAATCGGAACGAGTCACACCCTCCTGTCAGCATACTAGTCACTGACACACTCTCCTGCCACCAGTCGCTTTTCTACAATTGTTTTTCCCTTGCTATGCCTCCCTTATCGGGTAGCACTTGCTCAGGCTCTCTCGGTTACCAAAACCAGAGAGAACGACAACTTTGCAGAGCAACTGGTGTTCTGAGTTGTTCTTTGAGAAGCCCCTGATACCACTATATATATAGGAGGGTCATGGGACAGAGTTCTCTACCCCGGGCAATGCGGGATTAAAGCAGGAGTAGAAGGGTTCGAGATTTTCCACAAAACAACCAACTTGTGCCAGCTGAACTGATTAGTTCACACCATGAAATGATTGTTTTGGGCACTGAGCCGATCATTTAGGACCTGAGTCGATCGTCTGGTGCTCTGAGCTGATCGGTTCATGCCTGAGTCGATCGGTTCGTGGTCCTGATCTAACTCAAATTGACTTTCATATTTGTTTCTGATTAATCAAATATTAATCCTTGTCCAAATTGAATTTGTACAAGTGAAACAAATTGTATTTGCAAAATAGTCTTATGACTTTCCAAAATTGCTCGAATGGACCAGTTGAGCCGATCGGTTCAACCCTTGAACCGGTCGGTTCATCTTGTCCTGAGTCGATCAGTTCATCTCATGAGTCGATCGGTTCACCAAGTTGAACCGATCGGTTCATCATATGAGTCGATCGGTTGGGAGTACATACTGTGCAAAAATTAGTCAATTGTAGTTTCAATCAATCTGATACTCTAATCAATCGATCCAACACCTTGAACACTATGATATTGAGCTATCAATTGATTGAGTGTTCAATTGAACTACTAAACTCCTTTAGTAATCAATCTAAACATCATTTGTGGATAAACTCCTCTTCTAGGTTAAATCCTATGTGTGACCCTGCAGGTCCATTTCATGTTGGCAGTGAAAGTCCATAACACTTATGACTTCAGAAGCAAAGAGTGGTGCCTAGTCACACATCAGTGCTACCCAAGTGAAATAGAAAGTTGGAGAACAACTTTCAATCCTACAATCCATGAATGGTTTTACAGTGAATGTATAATTCCTTTGTCACTAATATCCTGAATGAACTCGAGGCATGGAACAGTCATCCTGTCAACGTTCATTCACTTTCTTTATCTCAGAGTAGATTGGAGGAGATATGTATGACATCAATATCACATACTGATTCACACATGCATGCACACCTATCTCAATCCTACTCATCAAGTGGCCATGGATATCAAACTCCCTCAAGAGGGACAAATCCCATATCTATCACTCACTCCTCAAAAGCCCCATGTGTCAAAGCCACCCAATCATCACCTTTATAACAACCCATGTTTCAGGACTGCGTTTGATGATGTCAAAGTGTATCCAACGACATGTGTTGAGTGTAGTGATTTCAGGTCAAAGCATTACACTCACCACCATCACTGTGAGAACTGACTATGACTACCATGTCATGGTTCCATGTCTCAAGCTCACGGTGGGTCTGTCTGGTAAACTGGTTCTGTAACAAGTACCTATGTGTTTGGTTTGATATCTCCATATCATGACTAATGAGATTCTATCATCAACCAACACCACAATCTAGTCTTGTGTGTCATTGTTGTCTATCTACCTTCCACAATGACATCCAACTAGGGACATAATAAGAATGTACAAACTCTTAGCATCCGTATGATCTCATCGTTCAGGTCCTGAACCTGAAAGCATACATCATTGAGTATTGTCATTCTCTAGACATTCAATATGTTCTATCATTATCTCATATGACTGAACCAGAAAGAATTGGAAGCTTGCCTTTGATGTTTATCAAATCAATCTTAATGTATCCCACCAATCATCCCATGATCGGCTCTCGGGGCATACATACCAACAGACTCCCACTTGCACTGTGAGCCAATCACCCTTGAATCATATTCTAAGTGATCTTCAAACATGTCCCACATGTTACTATGCTCTAGTGCTAACATAGTGAGTTATGGAAACACCTTGCCAAAGTCGGTATTAACTGCATGTCTCTCATCTCTTCACTGTACGTCACATGTATGAGATGGAGTTGCCGTAATATGTAATCTAGTATTCCTTTTCTAACCTTTAGCCACATTGCATGACCAAGACTCCTAACTTGTCATCAATGACCGGAATAACTATAAGTTCATCTCTATGAACTCCCTGATCCATATAGTATCTACTGCTATTCTCTAACACATGGATACTCATCATTTCCTTTTAAAACGACAATATTGGAACGTTTCCATTTATCAACAAACATTCACTTTTATATATCCCATATATATTGCGATTAATTTTCTGTCCTTTTTTTGAAGTTCGCATTAGTGTAATTCTTTACAGTGAACTCTTCCTTATTTCCATAAAACTAGTACTTCTCAAGTACTTATCAAGTTCTTATGGTATTCCAGTAACCCTTACTAGAACTAGACAGACATCCACTCCTCATGTCCCACATATGAGTTATCAGGATGAGCACATCATATTGTCATGTCCTACATACAAGGTGATGAATGCATTTTATTCTTGCCATGTCCATACATGCAAGATAATGGGATGATTACATACATGATAGATCCATATATATTCTTAGTGTTCCAATTCTTCATAAAAATTGGACACTTGGCGTTGGGATATCAACTCCATGTAACATGGACAAGTTTTCTCCCACTGAATCTGTGCATACTAAACTCTTCATTATAGATTGCCAATGTATGCTTTCTCTTTTCAGGTCAAGAGGTTTTCGAGAACTATCTCTATAGATCTCTATTCCTATCACATAGGAAGCGTCTCTATCTTCCCTAAAGATAATTCCCACTTTGGATTTCCATTCTAGAACATTTCCATTTCACATCAACATGTGGAATGTGAATACGCTCCCACTAAATCACAGATCCCTTCTTTATCTTTGTCATATCAGTCAAACCCTTTGATTACATCATCAAAGTAAAGATCCCAATTCTGAGCTGCTTGTACTCAATCAATCACATTGATTAGTCCATTGTAACTTATAGATTTCATTTGCATTAATGGATTCATAAACCTTATAGGTTGTGTCACGTACACATCCTTATTTTATTCCTCATAGGAATGCAATTTTAGTATCTGTATGCCAAATATCTTAGTCATTAAGTTGTAATCAACAAGCATCATCCTTCTCAAAATGTTATCCATGTGTCTTAATGCTTAAGACTCATTTGCACTTATGGATTTCATCCAATGGGTGCTACCATCAAGGTCATGCCTTATGGTTCACATGGAAGTCATTTAGGATGTAATGGTCATAAACCATAACTCAAAATACGGTTCCTCATATTCATCTAGATAGTTGATTCATCGCATGACCAACTCATCGCATAGATAATCGAGGTATATCTGTCAAGGATATAAGAACTCACAACTCCTTGTGATTCTTAATGTCCTTTATTAGTGCGGGGTATTCTTTATTTAAGAAGAAATTAGTTATTTGATAATCATCCTCTAACTCCTTAGAGTATGACTCCTTTTGATTTAGACATCACCATGCCTTAATCATGAGTTCACTATGATACACTATCATAATCACTCATAAGGTTCTCAAACATTTGGTTCAAGTATTTCATTCATTGATCTCATCAATAATTAACACTTTACCAAATTCGTACTTCATCTATGATATTCTTGAACACTTCAAGATATTCATATTGGTATTTCTTTAAACACCATTTGAAGTATTAGCATTTATTCCAATAGGTATGTAAATACATCACATGTATTATACCTAATAGGATATTCATTCTCCCACTACAACTAGTGAGGATTGATTAATCATGTCTAAGAGATTCATGTTTCTTACTGGTTCTCTAACCAAAAGAGTCTAGCTTATTCATCATATGGAAACTAGAAATGGATTTCTCATGATTTATGCTAATTTGATTGTTTGAGTTATTAACAACTTTTAGGTATCATTTTATCTTATGCATACCAAGTACCACAAGATAAACAAGGTATTGCCACCAAGATTGAAACATCAACTTTATTAATTGCCATTATTGTCATACAATATGCAAAATAATATTCTTCTATCTATTGGCAAATATGAAATAGCAGTTCATAACTCTATTACATGCCTTTAAGGATGAAAATAAACTAAAGTACTCCTATCTATGGCGGAAACACTTGCCCCATTTATTGACTGCTTTACATTTTATATCTTGGTATCATATACCTCAAAAAAATGTTACAAGTTTATTTCATGACACCTTCAGGTGGAGATGTTTGTCGCCTCCTTCTTTAGTTCTTCTAGATAGAGTGGACAATTCCTTTTCCAATGTCCTGGCTTTTGATAATGGTGGCAATTGCCTCTCTTGATCACGCCTCCCTTGGCCTTAAGAGTTGAAGATGACTTGGGCTGTTGGCTAGCATCAGAACCTTTCTTAGTCTTGCCTTTGACCTTGCGCTTGGACTTGCCTTTCTTGCTACTGATCATCATCATAGACTTAGGCTTGTCCTTCTTCATCTATGCCTCAGCTGTCCTCAATATTCCCAACAACTCTGTCAACGGCTTGTCAAAGTTGTTCATGTTGTAGTTCATCACAAACTGACTGTAGGATTCTGGCAACGATTGTAGTATCACGTTAGTAGCCAACTCTTAGCTCAGGAGAAATCCCAGTCTTCTTAGGTTCTCCACATACCCAATCATCTTGAGTGTGTGGGGACCAACTGGATCTCCTTCTGTCATGATGCACTTGAACAACATCCTGGAGACATCATATCTCTCTTGTCGTGCTTGATCTTCATACATGTTCTTGAGATGCTGAATCATCTCAATGACACCCATGTTCTCATGTTGTCTCTACAACTCATAGTTCATGGAGCACAACATCAAGCACTTTGCATCAATGGCATCATCAGAATGCTTCTTATAAGCATCCTTTTCTGCCTTTGGTGCGGTAGGGACAGGTTTCTCTAGAATTGGAGTATCTAGGACATAGAGCTTTTACTCTTGAGTGAGAACAATTCTCAATGTCCTAAACCAGTCGTGGAAGTTAGTCCCATTCAGATTGTCCTTTTCAAGGACAGATCACAATGAAAAGTGATTGTTGTTTGTTGTCATTTATACTACAAAAGGAAATATATGCAGTTTAGTCCAAAAATCAATTTTGACTTATTTGATTTATTTGAAAATTTGACAATAAAATTAGGACTTTAATTAATTACCGCTCCCACTATTTTGTTCAAATTTATAGCCCTCACCATCAATTCAGAAGATTGCAATGTACAATCTTCTAGCGAGTCAAGATCCATATTTCATCAAGTCATGAGTCAGCTTTGGTTGATCGCCCACAATCTTGACTATTTAGGTAGGGCATCATGCCAATTGCATCATATGCAACTCTTGATGAATGAACATGCACAACACCTTGCCATGAACATTCTATGCCTCTGGGCTTAGACGCTCTAAGAATCACCAGTTAAGTCTAACCCAAAATCCGACACGGTAACCATGCACCCTTCTTTGGCAGAACCTACATGTTTACCCTTCACACTTCCACGAGATAGATGACGCACCACGCTTTGGCGTAACCTATGTTTGGTCGATCAAGTTTTTTATGTGTGCCGCTAATGGAAGGCATAAAAGACTTAATATTTAGATGAGGGATTTGGTTTTTATAGGTACATATACATATCCAATCACCACAATATATAATATGTATCATATACATGCTATATCCCACAAAAACATATGAAACGATAAAAGCAATGATTATGGCCATCCTAATGTGATTCTTCGAGCCAAGAGGAATCATGGTCATCTAGGTCTACATCACATGCAACCTGTCCACGATGAAGTGCTATAGTCGTCCGAGTTGATCAACCCATCACATGAATGATCTGCTCGCCCTGGCCGGTCGACTGGGCGCCACCATCTGATCAATTGGTTCCTCCAACCGATCGGTTCACTGGTCATCATGCATCTCCTCGAACCGGTCGTCTGGATCGCCAACCGATCAGTTCACTCCTTGAACCGATAATATCAGTCGTCGTCATATTGTCCTCCAGTCTTTGACATAACAGGAAATATAAAAAGATCTATCCTATTTACATTTAAAAAGAGAAACCCCGAGTTACATTCAGGGGGAGCAAAGGTAGGAAATAAATCTCGAGTTATCTCAATTACATCAGGAATAAGGAGGTAGGGAATCAATGCGCAGATCGAGATGCAAGAAACCACATACAACAAAGCACACATATATAGGGTTTATTGGCCATAACCACACAATACATCCACCACAAAACTCATTTAAGGGTGACGTATATCGAGTGCATTCATATTACATATCATATATGTATATTGGGATTTGTGGATTTAGGATCGGACATGCATAAAGCCAATTTTATTCACATCGTATGCAATAAATAAAGGTGACAAACCAAAATCGATCATATCAATAATCCTAAAGTATAGAGAAGTTGATGTGGCTTTAATACCACTATTGGGTTTTAAGGGAGACAGTGAAGGCAGCGGAAACAAAAAAAAAATTCTTCTCCCCAACCTAGAATAAAGGAATCACGTCAACATCTATACAATAGGAAAGATGGTTTGTAGAGGCGTACCTTATCCCGAGGCTTTCTCAACGACATTACCTCATGGATTACGCGGTCTTCACCTCCGGTCTTGTACGGTGTCTGTGTAGCTCCTGGTCTCACTGGGACTGTCAGGATTTATATCTGTCCTCCAAGTGGTAGAAGTCTCCCACCTCTGAAGTCGTCCACACAGACCACCTGGAACTCTGATCTCCTTGTCCCATAAAGAATCAGAAGGAGTCACACCCTCCTGTCGGCATAATAGTCATCGACACACTCTCTTGCCACCAGTCACTTTTCTACAGTTGTCTTTCCCTTACTATGCCTCCCTTATCAGGTAGCACTTGCTCGGGCTCTCTCAGTTACCAAAACTAGAGAGAACGACAACATTGCAGAGCAACTGGTGTTCTGAGTTGTTCTTTAGAAGCCCCCAATACCCCTATATATAGGAGGGTCATGGGACATGGTTCTCTACCCCGGGAAATGTGGGATTAAAGTAGGAGTAGAAGGGTTTGAGATTTTCCACAAAACAACCAACTTCCGCCAGCTGAACCGATCGGTTCACACCCTGAAATTATCGTTTCGGGCACTGAGCCGATCAGTTCGTGGTCCTAATCTAACTCAAATTGAATTTCATATTTGTTTCCGATTAATCAAATATTAATCCTTGTCCAAATCGAATTTGTACAAGTGAAATAAAATGTATTTGCAAAATAGTCTTCTGACTTTCCAAACTTGCTTGGTTGGACCAGTTGAGCCGATCGGTTCAACCCTTGAACTGGTCAGTTCATCCTATCCTGAGTCGATCAGTTCATCTCATGAGCCGATCGGTTCACCAAGATGAGCCGATTGATTCATCATATGAGTCGATCAGTTGGGAGTGCAGACTGGGCAAAAATCAGTCAATTGCAGTTTCAATCAATCTGACACTCTAATCAATCGGTCCAACACCTTGAACACTATGATATTGAGCTATCAATTGATTGAGTGTTCAATTGAACTACTAAACACTTTTAGTAATCAATCTAAACATCATTTGTGGATAAACTCCTCTTCCAGGTTAAATCCTATGTGTGTGACCCTATAGGTCCATTTCATGTTGGCAGTGAAAGTCCATAACACTTATGACTTCACAAGCAAAGAGCGGTGCCTAGTCACACATCAAAGCTACCCAAGTGAAATAGAAAGTTGGAGAACAACTTTCAATCCTACAATCCGTGAATTGTGTTACAGTGAATGTATAATTCCTTTGTCACTGATATCCCGAATGAACTCGAGACATGGAACAATCATCTTGTCAACATTCATTCACTTTCTTGATCTCAGAGTAGATTGGAGGAGATATGTATACCATCAATATCACATATTGATTCACACATGTGTGCATGCCTATCTCAATCCTACTCATCAAGTGGCCATGGATATCAAACTCCCTCAGGAGGGACAAATCCCATATCTATCAGTCACCCCTCAAAAGCCCCATGTGTCAAAGCCACCCAATCATCACCTTTATAACAACCCATGTTTCAGGACTTCGTTTGATGATGTCAAAGTGTACCCAACGACATGTGTTGAGTGTAGTGATTTCAGGTCAAAGAATCACACTCACCACCATCACTGTGAGAACTGACTGTGACTACCATGTCATGGTTCTATGTGTCAAGCTCACAGTGGGTCTACCCGGTAAACCTGTTCTCTAACAAGTACCTATGTGTTTGGTTTTATATCTCCATATCATGACTAATGAGATTCTATCATCAACCAACACCACAATCTAGTCTTGTGTGTCATTGTTGTCTATCTACCTTCCATAATGACATATGACTAGGGACATAATAAGAATGTACAAACTCGTAGCATCTGTATGATCTCATCGTTCAGGTCCTGAACCTGAAAGCATACGTCATTGAGTATTGTCATTCTCTAGACAATCAATATGTTATATCATTATCTCATATGACTGAACCAGAAAGAATTGGAAGCTTACCTTTGATGTTTATCCAATCAATCTTAATGTATCCCACCAATCATCCCATGATTGGCTCTCAGGGCATACATACCAACAATATTAAGTTGTAGTGTTTATTTTGGTCGATGAGTAGGATCTGGTAATGTTGTTGCCCACATTTTGTGGCATAGAAAGGATGCAACATTTTTTTGTCAATGAGTAGCGTTTTGTAATGTTGGTGCTCACTTTGTGGCACAACATCATAGATTTGAAAGAATCATATAGCATGGTGTGAAATTGAGATTATTCTTTATGCATTTGCAATGTCTTAAAAATGATTAATGATTCATATCTTCATGTTGAAAATGAGTTGTGATTTTATAAAACATCAAGACATACACTTTTTAATGTGATAATGGGGATAAGATATTTCTTATTTCCGATTGTTAGGCATTGCATGTATATATATGACGTGCATGCTTTTCACACATTAGCCAAAACTTTATAAAATAGGTGACAGGAGTTAGTGTGGTTTTTTCAAGGTGGGTGATTGCCAATGTTGTCATCCATTGTCATGTTTTAGATTCTGGTAAATGCCAATAGGTGACGTTTATTCCACATAAGTTACATAACACAAAGGCCATTCTCAATAGGTGACATACATTTTTAAGGTAACAAGTAGCCATGTCACCTATTTTCTTAAACTTCACATGCTTAAATGTCACATATTCTCCTTTTTTTAAGTAGTGAGGGCTACTCGTGCCCTTTATTGTGCTTCCCCTTCCCCAATGTCTTCCTCTTTCTTGCCCACTACTGATGCTACTATAGTTGTCATGGGTCCCCTCTCTTTGCCCCAGATACTAACGTTTGGTGTCTTGGTGTTTCCCATGTTAAAGAATTCACCCTTCCTCTTCTTCCCATTGCTTCTCATCCCAAATACCAGCTCTGGTCCCCGCTGCCTCATTTCGTGTTCAATAAGTTCTTATTGTTCTTCATCATCTTCTCCTTCTTCTTCTTCTTTTTCTTCTTCTTCTTCTTCTTCTTCTTCTTCTTCCCCTTCCTCCTCCTGTTGTTCCTATTCAGCATCATCATCAACGTCCTCTTTGTCCTTCTCGCCACTACTAGCACCCTCCTCACTCTCCTTGCTATCTCTCCCTCCTCGACCTCAGACTCCCTAAATCCAGCCTTAGAGGCTGACGGGTGCGAACATAGCGGAGATGGTCCCCACTTAAGCAGGTTCATGAACTAGAGGAGGCTCTTCATCTTGCGGTTGCACTGGGCGGCGGTCCTGGCGGATCTGTTGGGGCCGAACGACGTCTGACGCTGCTCAACGACTGCGATCGCAACCTCCTACCACCAATACCCTACCCTAAGATTACTGCTACGTTCTTCTATTGAACTGTGGCCCCCCATGCACAATTTCCTGGCTACGCCACTGATGTGTACCATATCTTCTTGTATGCCTTGACAAGGCTGTCTACCTCATAATTCTTCCAATGGTTAGGACGTCTCATCCACGACGGACGCTGGTCTGGAGAGATTGGGGCTTATGGGTTGGCAATCGTGTTCATCACGACTGGATGCGACAGTGGATGGGGTGACCGGTGTAGGGCATCAATGTGGTGCTTGTGATAATGACAAGTCAGGAAGGACCCACAGAGATGCAGAGTGGTGGTGCCATTGGCGATGGCGGCAGAGTTTGGGGTTGTGATTGCAACTGTGGTGGTCACTAGGAGACCATGGACTGGAGGGGTGCACAACTAGTTTGTCCCTTTTACTTCGTTTGGAAAAGCGATTGTCATGGTGGACCACCATGGTGGATCATAGCTCGATGAGTGACCGTCAATGTACATGCTTGGCAAAATGGTAATCAGTCTCTTGGTTGTTGGCGTTCTAGTAACACAATGGGCAAATGCTCGATTGCTTAATTAATATTCAAAATAATAATCACCAATAGGAATCAATCTGTTCTTATCAAAACAAATTCACAACAAGCATACAAAATTAAACATAATCACAATAAAGGCAATAATAAGTTGGTAGGTATTATGTGATTCCCTAACTGCATTTGTTCTACACACAACTTGCGAAATATACCAAATAGTTTCTCAGTCCATTTAACTTTGTCATTGTTGACCATCTAATTATTTTACCAAAAATATATAGTTGTTATAGAAAGACACCACCACATATCAAATTACGTACCTACAAAAATTCAGTGTTTATAATCATGTGTCATTGAACTATTTTTTTGTTTGCTTATTGTTCTTGACTCGTGAGCCAATGTTTATACAACTCAAATATACAACGACAAACCATAAAATGAGACTTTAAAAAGGATCATGATGTAGCAATTGTTCCAAGCAAGTTTTGCCAAGTTAACATTTCGAACTAGTCATGGACGGAAAGTAAAACAGAATATCATAAAGTATCATGTACGGAAGAATTACATTCAAGTCAATAGCATTCTGGTTCGTCTTGATCGGCAACTGACAAAAATTAATCAAAGAATGATCTCTTCACCCCGACATGAAACTATTGACAGTGGCTTGTTAGGTGAAAAATAAGATGCAAATATCCCAATATTGTTGAGAGTTGATTTTTTTTTTTTTAAAATTAAATCGAAAGGGTATTGTATTCATCTTGTCCCCGCTACGCGTAAAACAAAAAAAAAAAGGAGTCGTATACAATATAAGACCCACATGGAACAAGACAAAGCTCTTATTCAGAGTAGATGCATTGTTGAGTAATTTAGAGGCTTTTAGTTGCGCTCATGTCCGTAGTTGGAGAAGATCGACCGGACAGATTTTACGGCCAAGACTGTGCTTTCTGTTTCGACGACGCTAGGGTAGAGGAGCTATGAAGAGTCGAAGACCTGTTGTAAATGTATACAGCGCGCCAGGAAACAATTCGCGGGAAGTCCAATTGCGTGGGACTTTGATCGCCTTGATTCTCACCACGTTGAAAACCCTCAATGAAAATAAGACTCGGTGGGCCGCTCCTCAGCGCTTCCCAGCGCTCCATAAAAAATAGGACGTTCTTCCAAATATACTTTAACTAGCAACACACACGTGCATATGCACGTGCCCCATTGAACATATTTATTTTAAATATTTAAAAAATATTTAAATTGTAGAAGATTTTTCAACTTTCACCAAAAAGATAAATATTGGATTGCCTAATTCAGTTCCTCATTTAATTTTTCTGTCTCGGTAAATAAGTCAGTTAGCCTTCTAATCAACTTTAATCACCTTTCGCATCTAAAACATGCTCACCTTTTTAAAAATCCAAAACTAAAGATCAGTTACGATCATTTCCATAATCAGCTTCATGATCTCCTCTAAGTAAACGACGTTTCTCATTTAAAACATGCTCACCTTTTTAAAAATCCAAAACCGGAAAATCAGTTACGACTCCATGGAAGTAAACCCCACGTTTCCTTCCCCCGCACGGTCATGAGATGGCATCATAAAAGAAACATATACCCACATGTCTCTCCACTCTCTCCGCTCCCAAATGTTCACTCCGCACACTTCGCCTCCTTGAAGGACGGTTGCCTAACAAACCCACCTCTCGTGGAGTAGAACGTGGGAGAAGGGTGTGTGGTTCTGGAAGGAGAGAGAAATTAAGATTAAAAAGGAACAAAATAGAGAAAAAACGTCAGAAGAGACATGGTCAAGGAGAATGCAGAGATTTTGAATCCTTGCTTCTGATTGGTTGGAATAATTTTTCAAAAAAGAAAATGACATCGGATGTAATTTAAACAGCAAACTCGCTCTTTTTATAGTAGTATAGATTATCAACTATTGCGGTATATGCCACCGGGGTGCGTTTGATCACCGTATTCCCATGCGGTGCATTTGATTTGAGGTGGAGTGGGTGGTGGTGGCGTTTATCAACTTATGGACCCAACTGTTTGCTTTGCGTTCCTTGTGGGGCGGCCCACAATTTTCGTGATCGAAGGCTGATCTAGAAATGAGCCTCCGTGAGTTTGAGGTATGATTGTTGCCTCACATTATGGGATTTTTGTGCAGGCCCAGTTACTCTCTTACCTTTATGTTCAGGTAGGAATTTTAGCTTGAGCACCTTATTGTACCCTCATGCAACGATCATTCTTAGTAAAACTCGAGTCATATTCGAACTTAGTATGAGAACTTTGATGTCTATACTGAATCTTGAAACAATTTGTCGGGAGTAACATAACTATAATTGACAATAGGATATCTTGTTATATGTCAGTGCTTATATGTTCAATGAGTGATCTGAACTACATGACAACACAAAAATAACTTAAACAATATACCAACGCTTATAAAAGATAGTAAAATTCATCTTCTTTGGTCTAATTGATTTCGGTCAAGTTGTCTTCCTTAAACACATGGCCTCTTTCACTAAGATATTTAGAGTGCCTTCACTACTAGAAAGACTTTTGCCCTTATAGTCTTTATTTGACCCACATCAAGCACTTCGATCACATAATTCCTCTAATGTTCCTATTTTAAATTGAAAACATCCCAAATACAAAAACAACGAGATAATATATATTCCATTATTAATATAATATTGTATTGATCAATTTATGATGCACATGTTTTTGTTAAAAGCACACACGCACAAAGTGTTGAACCTATGAGTGTTTGCTTACTAGTTTATTACTCTCTAATAAGAAGTATATTGTAGTTGAAAGATAACATGTGTGTAGAGGGATTGAAAAAAAAAGAGCAATAAATATTATCAGCACATAAAGTATAGCTAGATGCAATAAGCTTCATAGTGTAAATTTCATTAGTGATTATGTTAACGACAAACTCCTAAAGAGATCACCTTTCATCCTAAGAGCTTGCAACAGTTTATATGAAACAATATGTATGTGTGTACCAGAATCGGGTAAGCTTATCATGATATCCTCCTGAAAAATATTAGGAGGTCAAAGATAACTATGCAACCAATGTCGCACCTTTACAAAAATATGACACAACTCACACATCTATTTCTTTACACGTGTCATGTACTTTACATATTTATATATTTTCTTTGTTGTTCTATCCTCTTCTGAGTTTTTACCTTCATGCTTCATGCTATTCATTTCATTCCAAATACAGAAGGAAAAGGATAAAAAATCAGCATCTCTTGTCATTGTCGCACTTTAACAATGTGCTCTTAATTTAAGGATGGTGTAGATACAAACTGGCAAAAAGGAAAAACAAGTGAGAGAGGGAAAAAAACCTATGCTAGGGTTCGGAGGGAGAGGTGGCGGCCGTGGCGGCCGTGGTGCCGGCGCCGGTCCCTCCCGTCGTCCATCTGTTCCCGCTGCACCTGCTGCTCGCACCGATGGCAGTCCCATCCCTGTTCAAAACCCGGACACAGACACTGCCATGTCCCAGGCTGAGGAAACCCCGTCGCTATCGTACAAGGAGGCGATAGTCGGGCGTACCATCAAGACTCCTGCTACTCTCGCTCAAGTTCCGTCGGACATGCTTAAGGCTGAAGACATCCATGTGGACCGAAACAGCAACATCCCAAAAATCACCATCAACCCTAACTCTATCTCGCCGCTGATGGAACCCTGGAAATTCGTGGTTATCATCAAGGTTATGGGAACGACGGTCAGTTTCAACGCCCTGATGAATAGGATCGCCGTGCTATGGAGCCTGACGGGGGAGTTCCGCGCGATCGACCTGGACATGGGGTACTATATTATCCAACTCGCCAACAAAGATGAGTTCGTCCGTGCCATGACGGGTGGTCCATGGCTGATCTTCAACCATTATCTATCGGTCCAATCATGGTCCAAGGAGTTTCGCCCCTCGGATCCCATCCCACGTAAACTTGTCGTGTGGGCAAGGATCGCGGACCTGCCAGTATATTTTTCCAAAACCAGCTCCTTTCCAGCATCGGCGACCTCATCGGCAAGACTATCAAGATCGACACAACCACCCAATCCGGCCACCGTGGCAAGTTTGCTAGGATTGCAGTGGAAGTGGATACTTCTAAACCCTTACTTCCTGTGATAGAGGTGAACGACGAGAAGTTCTGATTGGAGTATGAAAACCTTCCCACACTTTGCATGAAATGTGGGTGGTTAGGTCACACCGAGGGGGAGTGTAAGTCTGTGCCTGCGTTCCTTGCGCCGGCAGACCCGTCAGCGTCAACGGTGCCGCTTCTATCTACTCCTATGTACACCGAAGCCATCCATGCAAAGATGCCGCCAAGGAAGACACTTACTAAGAAGGCTCCCGCAACGCAGCCTCCAGAGGCAGCCAAGGAAGCGCTAGTATGTGCTCGGGTTCAGACCGTGGGAAACCCTGCAAACCAGCAATCCACGGATAACAAAGACCCCTTCGGTGCTCAGTGGGAGGAAGTTGTTAGCCGTAAAAACAAGCAAAAGATGAATAAGAACGCAAACGTCACCTCTGGTCAGAACCCACACAAGGCGAAAGACAAACCCTCGTCATCCAAAGAAGCCCCGCAAGGTGACGACATGGTCGTGGTCTTGGTTGACGATGAGACTCTGGATGGAAGGCCTGCTCAACAACAACTAGACGCGTTCGAATTCCAAGCTAACATCCCCGCTGCCCCTGATGGGATTCCCTCCGGTTTCAGTTGGGGCTCCCATAGCGGTAAGGGGGGCGTTCTCCTCAGAAATAGACATATTGTCTATTAGACGATCAGTCCAGGCAGAGAAAGGAAGAAGGGCAAGTTAGCCCAGCTATTGGGCAATATCAATGAAGCTAACCCCTCCGCTAGGAGGTCCATTCCCTTTGATGCACCGGACACATGAGCAGACACTTGCATGGATGGCACGGAGGAGACTTCTGGTCTTCTCGCTGCTCTCCACTGAGGTCCTAGGGCCTTACCTTCACCGGTAGTTACCAAATGACAAACATCTACTGTTGGAACATCCAAGGAGCTTGCTCCAAGGATAATTTGAATCTTCTCAAAGAGTACAAAAGGAGATATAATCTCCACATTCTTGCTATCTTAGAACCACGGTGCAGTGGTCCAAAATCCACAAACATCATCCGGAAATTGGGTTTCACCTCCTCGCATCGCGTGGAATCCCTGGGCTTCTCAGGTGGTATTTGGGTCCTGTGGGACTCCCACAAATGCAATGTAGATATTGTGCAGAGCCATCGACAGTATGTCCACTGCTTCACTAATAATTCTTGGCATCTTACCTTTGTTTATGGGTCGCCGAACCCCATCAAAAGGGACCTGCTCTGGAAAAGGTTGGCTGACATCGACGCCCCTATGTCTGGAGCCTGGGCCCTTGCCGGAGACTTCAACACGATGCTAGACCCTTCCGAGAAGATTGGAGGTAAAAGCTTTGATCGACGCTCCAGCCTCAAGTTTAACTCTTTACTGCTCAACTCTGGGCTCGCTGATATCAAGTCCTCGGGGAATCGCTACACTTATAAAAAGGGCAACCTTTTTTAGAAGCTTGATCGTGTTATAGCTAATGCGGACTGGCTGTCCATCGAGAACGGCATGACGGTCAGCGTCCTTCCTCTTATCCATAGCGATCACAATCCCATCCTTATCTCTGGTCACCGCCCCTCTCAACGCAAGAAGCCTTTCTTTAGAACTAGATTGAGTTGGAACCAATCCACCTCCTTCAAGTCTGAGCTCCTTCCGGCTTGGGATAGCTCTCTCTCTTTCTTGGATGCCCTCCCGGCATTCCAAGCTACTGCTCTAAAGTGGGATAGTCTGCGTATAAAACAACAACACAAGCAGAAGGATATCATCCTCCGCCGCCTGGCAGCCTGTCGGGTATCATCCAATTTTCATAGCACTGCTAACCAATTACTTTCCATTGACTTGCAAGAGTAGCTCGATTCAATCCTCGCCAGTGAGGAGGCGGATTGGCAACAAAAGGCGAATATCAATTGGCTTCAATACGACGATGGCAACAATAAATTCTTCCAGTATTGTGTGAAGTCTCGCCGTCATAACAACAAGATTTCTCATCTTTGTGCCGAGGATGGAAGTTGGATAGAGTCTCCCATGGCCCTACGAGACCTGGTCCGTTCTTATTTCTGCAATCTTATTTGTACTCCCACCATCCCGGAGCCCGGGGACATCGCAGAGTATATTGGCCACTTCCCGGACATTCTAGAAGCAAGATCTACTGGACATATTCCTGACGCAGCAGAGATTAAACGTGTGCTTTTTCTCATGTTACCTGTAAAGGCCCCAGGTCCCGATGGTATTCATAATGAATTTGTTCAAACAAATTGGTCCCATGTCGGTGGTTCCTTTGTTTCTACTATTCAAAATGCCTTCATCCATAGTAAGGTGGACGATCGTCTAGCTGATTCCCTAATGGTGCTTATACCAAAAGTTGCCACTCCACAACGTTGTTCTGAGTTGAGGCCCATCACCCTAAATAAATGTTGCTTCAAACTTGTTTCAAAGATTATCATGGAAAGAATCAAACCCTTTCTTCCTACTTGGATTTTGGAAACTCAATCTAGCTTTGTTCCAGGCCGTCGTATTTGTGATAATATTCTGTTAGTCCAAGAGGTTGTTCACTCTATGAAGCTGATGCGAGGCAAGAAGAAGTGGGTTGCTGTTAAACTTGACCTCTCTAAGGCGTTTGATCGCATGAGTTGGTCCTTTGTGGAAGACACTCTTCTTAAAACTGGTTTGCCGAACGGACTTATCCAGTTGATCATGCAAATCATTTCATCTGGGAGTACATCTATACTCTGGGAAGGTACGTACATGAAGCCATTCAAGGCATGCCATGGTGTACGTCAGGGAGATCCCATTAGCCCCTATCTTTTTGTTCTCTGCATGGAAAGACTCAGTCAAGCGATTATTGCTGCTGCCTGCAATGGGGAGTGGAAACCTGTTATGTTGTCAAGGAACGGGGTGCCACTCACCCATGTTATGTT
Source organism: Alisma plantago-aquatica (assembly GCA_963693085.1). Lineage (NCBI taxonomy): Eukaryota > Viridiplantae > Streptophyta > Magnoliopsida > Alismatales > Alismataceae > Alisma > Alisma plantago-aquatica. Next base: position 982,734,912 of record OY856410.1, on the reverse strand, counting down.
CACGGACGATATACTCCTTATGGATGAAGTGTCTAAACACCAAGCCGATCTAATGAGCTCCATTCTTCAGACCTTCGCTCGGCTGTCAGGACAAGTCATATCCAACGATAAGTCTAGGTGTTTCTTCTCTGCAAATACCACTGTCAGAGAACGCAATTCTTTCTGTCGAAGGCTGGGAATCTCTAGTACCATGGACCTGGGACGGTACCTTGGTGTACCTATCTTGCATCATCGCCTTAACAAGCACATGCATGCATCTATCTTACAGTCCACCAAATCCAGGATGAGCAGCTGGTCGTGTCGTTGTCTTTCTCTGGTCGGTCGTATCACCCTTGCCAAAAGCGCACTCCAATCCATTCCTTCCTATATAATGCAAGCTGTCGAGTTGTCTCCCTCCCTATGCGATGACATTGATCGTCACATAAGGAATTTTATTTGGTCTGGGGGACGGGACCAAAGAAAGTCCTCCATGGTATCCTGGAAAAAGCTCACTAGGAGTAAGAAGCTCGGAGGCCTTGGAATCAAGGATGCCAGGAAGAAAAACGAGGCCTTGATGATGAGGAACGCTTGGTATTTTATGAACAACCCATCTTGTCTCTGGGTGCGTGTGATGCATGAGAAATATATCAGAAGAGGCTCTATATCTAAGAAGCCTGGATCCGCCGCCTGGTCTTTCATCAAGTCACAGTTACCCAAGCTTGAAGGTTTCTGCTCTAAATCAGTAAACTCAGGCACCTCCACAAATGTATGGCATGACAAATGGCTCTTCCGACGTGTTTGGTATCAGCTATGGTGGCATATAAGTTGTTACGACAAGGATGTGAGGCATTCCTAGCTCACGTGGTGGATACCGTTGTGGTTACCAAGGCGAAAGGTCCTAGTCTTGAGGAAGTGTCAGTAGTTCAAGAGTTTGCAGTCGTGTTTCCTGAGGAGTTTCCTGGTGTTCCTCCACCCCGAGAGATTGATTTCGAGATCAATCTGGTTCCTGGAACGCAGCTAGTTGCTCAGACAGTGTATAGGATGGCTCCAGTCGAGATGGAAGAGTTGAAGAAGCAGTTGCAAGAGTTATTGGAGAAAGGTTTTGTCTGACCGAGTATGTCGTCGTGAGGTGCTCCCATGTTGTTCGTCATGAAGAAGGATGGTTCGATGCGGTTGTGCATAGACTACCGGTAGTTGAACAAAGTCACGATCAAGAATAATTACCCGTTGCCGAGGATAGATGATCTGTTTGATCAGTTGCGTGGTGCTACAGTGTTTTCGAAGATCGATCTATGGTCTGGATACCATGAGTTGCGGATAAAGGTGGATGGCATACCAAAGTCAACCTTCAGGATGAGATATGGTCATTTCGAGTTCGTGGTTATGCCGTTTGGGTTAACCAATGCACCTGCATCTTTCATGGATCTGATGAACAGAGTATTTCGTCTGTTTTTAGATCAGTTTGTTATAGTATTTATAGATGACATCTTGATCTATAGTCGGGACAGGAAAGAGCATGAGCAACATCTTCGTCAAGCGTTGACTCTTCTTCGTCAACATCAGTTGTATGCCAAGTTCAGTAAGTGCGAGTTCTGGTTGACGGAAGTGACCTTCTTGGGTCATGTGATATCTGCTGAAGGAGTTAAAGTAGATCTGAAGAAGGTGGAATCCGTTGTGGATTGGGAACAACCGAAGACGCCGACAAAAGTTCATAGTTTCCTTGGGTTGGCAGGATACTATCGGAAGTTTATCAAGGACTTCAGTGTGATCGCTTTGCCGATGACGAAGTTGACCAGAAAGGATGTACCTTTTGTTTGGGATGATCGATGTCAGCAAGCTTTTCAGAGTTTGAAGGAGAAGCTGACCAGTGCTCTAGTGTTGATCTTGCCAGAGCCTGGGAAAGGCTATGTTGTTTTTTGTGATGCTTCCAAGAAAGGTTTAGGTTGTGTGTTGATGCAGAAAGATCATGTGGTTTCTTTTGCCTCGCGACAGCTCAAGAAGCATGAGGAGAACTATCCCACTCATGACTTGGAGTTGGCGGCAGTGGTTCATGTGTTAAAGATTTGGAGACACTATCTGTATGGGAAGGTGTGTCAGATCTTTACAGATCATAAGAATCTGAAGTACATCTTTACGTAGCAAGAGTTGAACATGCGACAACGACGATGGATGGAGTTGATTAATGATTATGACTGCACTATCGAGTATCATCCTGGTAAGGCGAATGTGGTAGATGATGCACTTAGTAGAAAGTCTTCTTCTTCTCTTTCGGTACAGAAGGCACAGTTGAGTTCTCTGGTATGCCATAGATGAGATATGTTTGTTTCTCTACGACAGATGAATGTGTAGATGAAAGTTTCTTTGTTGTCTGGTCTTTTTGCACAAATGCAAGTTAAGCCTATGTTGAGACAGCAAATCAAGGATGCGTAGCAGACAGATGATGCGGTACAGATGATTAGATCAGAGTTCGACAGCGACAAGCGTGATGGGTTTCATGAGTCCGAGGATGGGCTAGTTTGCTATCGTGATAGGATGGTGGTTCCAGATGCTGATGATCTGAGGAAGTTGGTGCTTGAAGAAGCACATACGTCGATGTATGCGATGCATCCAGGTGTCACCAAGATGTACCATAGTCTAAAGGACTTGTATTGGTGGCCCGGTTTGAATAGAGATATAGCTAAGTTCGTGGCGAGATGTGCGGTATGTCAACAAGTGAAGGCTGAACATCAGAAGCCGGCAGGTACGCTGCAACCTTTACCGATACCGCAGTGGAAATGGGATCATATAACCATGGATTTCGTAGTTGGTCTACCCCGGACAACTAGGAATCATGATTCCATTTGGGTGGTAGTGGACAGATTGACTAAGTCTGCCCATTTTCTACCAGTGAAGACGACGTATACAGCTGAGAAATTAGCTCGAGTATATGTGGATGAGATAGTACGTTTGCATGGTGTGCCATCGACGATAGTTTCTGACAGATGTCCTCAGTTTACAAGTTGTTTTTGGGAACAGTTGCACAGAGCGTTGGGAATGCAGTTAAGGTTCAGTACAGCTTTTCAGCCGTAGACAAATGGACAGTTTGAAAGGACTATACAGATTTTGGAAGATCTTCTTCGAGGTTGTGTTTTGCAGTTTCTAGGCAACTGGGATGTACATCTGAGTTTGATAGAGTTTGCTTACAACAACAGTTATCAGCGGAGCATTGACATGGCTCCTTATGAGGCTTTGTATGGAAGGAAGTGCAGATCTCCTTTGTGTTGGTATGAATCAGGTGAGTATCAGCTTTTGGGTCCTGAGTTAGTTCAGCAGACAACAGATAAGATCAAAGTGATACTGCAACAGTTGAAAATGGCACAGGACAGGCAGAAGTCTTATGCGGACAATCACTGACGACCTTTGGAGTTCCAGGTAGGAGACAAAGTGTATCTCAAAGTCTCGCCGTGGAAAGGTGTGCTAAGGTTTGGACGGAAGGGTAAGTTAGCTCCGAGGTATATGGGGCCTTACTCAGTCAGAGCACGTGTTGGAAAGGTAGCTTACGAGTTAGAGTTTCCTCCAGAGTTGCACAGGTTGCATCCAGTGTTTCATGTAAGTATGCTGAAGAAAAGTCATCCAGATTCATGTACAGTGATACATCCAGTTGAGGTTGAGCTTGATGCAGATGTGACCTACGAGGAAGGTCCTGTGGCGATCCTTGACAGAAGGATCAAGAAGCTGAAGAGGAAGGACCTGGCTCTTGTGAAGATTCTTTGGCAGTGACGTGGCATTGAGGAAGCCACATGGGAGCTTGAGGAAGAGATGAGGAGGAAGTATCCCTCGCTTTTCTCTTCGGATTTCGGGGACAAAATCCCTTAAAGGGGGTTAGATTGTAAGGACCCTGACATGTGTTTAGGGTTTACCCTGTTTTTTTATCTTGATCTTGATGCTTTGATGCTTGCTAATCACCTTTGGTGGTGATTAGGGTTTTGTTGTGCTTTGTTGAGAGTTGAGGGGGCTACTTGCAAATAACCCAAGTTTAGGGTTTTTTGTGCAAGTTTGCCATCTTGAGAGATGTTTTCCCCTCTTTGCTTCCTCTAGGGTTGAGAGGAAGGCTTGGGCTTGTTGTTTGTGCTCTTTGGGCCTGAGTTGAGCTTGTTTGGGCCTTGAGATGTGTTGTTTGGGCTTGTTTGAGCCTTGTGTCGGCCATGGCTTGCCTTGTTGACGTGTATTTTACTACGCGCTTAAACGCAAGTATACACGTCGAGTAATATAGGCCTTTGTGAGGCCCGAGTCGAACTCAGGGATACGTGAATTATTGGAGACTCCTACTAACTAATCGCAATCAGCTAGGCCGAATGACAAAATAGGGTTTGTTGTCGAAATTAAAAAGAAAACAAAATGAAACAAAGAAAACAATCGATTAAAGATTAATTTAATCAATTCAAAAGAGTATCTTTAGGATTGCGGTTTCACCGCGGGTCAACATTGTATTAAGTTTTATATAATTCCTCACTCTTCTCTCTCTATCCGGGTAGTGGCCTGAAAACAGAATTACCCACTGTCGTGGTGTAATTCACTACTTAGGTTTAGGTTGATTCCACCGTCGTAGTAATCATTCCCCTAAACTAAGCGCATTACAAACGGTCTCTCAGTTTCCACCATTAATTTTACACCTCCTTTGTCAAGGGATTTATCGATTAATGTAGGTTTCGTCTCTTTTCAACCGTTAATCCTTCTGTCAAAGTGATTAAGGGCATTAGATTATTATTATGGTGATCAAGCATAACAATATATATGGAGAAAACGAAACTATACCATGGATTTAAGAGAGAAAATATGAATTATCAATATAAAATTATCATACAATGCATTCCCGGGCTACTCCCGGTCCTAAAGATGGAGGGTTTTAGCCTCTCATGTTCATCTCACACGAATACATGGTAGAAATAGGGGAATTCATAAGAAAAACGTGAAACAAGTGGGAAAACCCCTGAACGGAGAAGAACCGGTAGATCCTTGGCGTAGAATACGAGCTTTCCTGCCTATCGGTGGTGGAATTTGTCTTCGGCAGCGTCCGAATCACCCAGGATGAGCCTCTGGCCTCTGGCCTCTGGCCTCCGTTCTCCTTTCTCTCCTTCCTCGGCACTCATGCAATGCAAAAAAATAATGAGATCCTCTCCTCTGGGCGGCCGTCATTAGGTATAAGTCCCTAATTAGGTCGTAAAATAACTCCAGCCGTCCGATTGAGATCAAAACGAATCCAACGCATATTTGCCGGTGTCGATACCATCGACGCGGGTCGATGGTATCGACCCAGCGTATTAGCGGCAGCTTTCTTTTTCTTTTCTTCTGAGCGCCTGTGGTCATCTCGATACCATCGACTTGGGTCGATGGTATCGACTCTCTTTAGCGTCGGTTGTTGTCGTTTAGCGACGTTGTAGCTCTCCATGTGTCGATGGCATCGACTCTGTGCTGCTCCTCTTGGCTGGCAACCTGTGGCTTGGTCGATGGTATCGACTTCCGTCGATGGTATCGACGGAAGAAGATACTTGTTTTTCCTGAAATTCCACAATAAGACCAAGTAAATCCACACAAATTATGATAATATGATAAATAATGCTCAAAATGGTAACACAAAGGGGATTTGACATAGAATGCTGGCAAAGACCGAAATGAGTGAATTATGCAATATTATCCATAAAAATGAGTAATTAGAGCACAAAACACATATGAAAAAGGTCTATAAATGCGACTCAAAATCATCGCATCAAACTCCCCTAAGCTTGACCATTGCTCGCCCTCGAGCAACTAGTCCTTAGAATAGAATTGCAGATGTCAACTAAAAATCAACACACCAACCCAACATCCCATGCGACTCCCACTGAATGTTCTCAAGCCGGCCTTCTCTAACCACAGAACAGTAATTACCCTAAAGGCGACAATAATCATCAATAAGAGAAATTATCCTTAAAACCGATGAACACTATCACATAAGGCAGTTAACATAATAAAATTCGTCGATTCAGCATTGGTGCATCTTGTGATCACCTATACTACGTTGCTCGCCCTAACTACCATCTACATGGGAGCAGTTCTCCTGATAATCATTAGTGAGGAGAATTTCACGGTGGCCTACCAATCCGAGCAACGGGTGGATGGAAATGGGTGGTTCATGAAAGAACTTGGAAGTATTGCACAGTTTCAATATGCATAAAACAAAATGCCCTACGTGATGTAAATGCACATTAAAAATGTCCTAATGCCTAAATTGGGTGAAATGATGCATGCACTAACCTTCCACCTCAAAATGAGATGGAAATCTAATTAAGCCACATCATGTACTCAATTTTCCTATAATGCGAATGATATCATGTTCCTTTCTCCCTCTTATTCCATTTCCTTCTAAATTCTCTTTTTTTTAATTTTTTTCAGATTTCCAGACAATTTTTTTTATATTTTTTTTCTTTCTTTCTTTTAGCCCACATATCCATAATTGCTTAGAGATACATGTATTGGGTTGTTTTCTTCATGATTGGAAATCTTTGCAATATTTCAAAGGTATGGAACAGTTTAGATCACTTTTTGAGGAAAAATTGGGATACATGGTGTACTTTATGCATGATAATCATGAAAGTCATGAGTGCAACTACATGGCATGCACCTAAAGGTAATGTGCATGAATCCCTATATTTTTCTCTTTTTATGCAAAAGTATGGAAAATATCAATGCAATTCCTGTCTAAATGCTATGCACACAAGAAGGAATTAAAACTGTACTTTACTTCCAATTCTTAGGTGGATTATGGAAAAATGACGTGGAATGATCACAAGATTAAATGACTGAACCTTAGAAGGATATTATGTGTCCCTCCTTACTGACATGTGTAGTAGTTTAGAGGGTTCTCTCTCTTACATCCAATTAAGGTCTCATTACCATTTGGTTAGGTTAGGCTCAAACAACCGTTACTATCCACTTTTCATGAGTCAATGGGAGTATAGGTGTGACATATTGTTTTAAAGTTGACATAATCAATCATTTTCATAGGATAAGTTCCCCAAGGACAACCAAGTCAAGCTATCCAAAAGACACAAAAATTTTAAAATTCCCTTAAATTTCCCATGAATACACAGCAAGATGACAACTTTTACGACATCCACAGTTACACTAGATAGATGTGGATCCTAAACAAAAAACTAAAAATGCAAGAACAAATAGCAAAGCAAAAACTAAAAACAACAAAAGAAAAGATAGAGCTGTTCCAGCTACCCCCCTAAGCTTGAATTCGAATATGGCCTCATAGTAAAAAACAAACTTAAGAGTGGAACAGAGATACCCTGATCATTCTTGTGGAGGCAGAGGCGGGTACTGTGGGGCCGTAGGATCCCAAGAAGGATACTCCCCCTGGAAACTCGGATCGTAATGGGTCCTCGGCGGAGGCTGTGGATAGCCTCCAAAGTAGCTCTGACTCCAGTAATGGTCGTAAAAGGGCTCATGTTGCATCTCCATCCTTTGCAACCGATTGTGTATCTGCTGTTGGTTGTCGAGGAGGAGACGTTCATTCTCGAACATTGCCCTTTGGTTGTCAAGTAACCGGTTCGTAGTATCCTGAATACCGGTATACATCTCTAGATGCTGCTGCTGTGTCTGATGTATGTCCTGCAGCATCGTATACATGCCTTGCATTGAGTAGACATCCTCGCCTGGCTGCGAGGGCTGTGGTGATGGCGGTGGGGGCTGTGATGATGAAGACGCACCCGGATGCATCCTAGGACGCTTCCGTGGTGCTACTCGTGCGCGAAGAGGTGTGAAAGCCTCCTCTTCCTCCTCAGCCTCACCTTCTTGGTCGTCATTATCGCCTTCTTCTTCATCGGACTCGATGGCTATGATCGGCCACCGGAAGTGATGTGCTCCCTCGATGTGGAAGACGGCGTCCAGCAGTGCGCACTCCTGATAAGCATGGTTGATGTGGCAGTGTGCGTACGCCAACCCATCCCGGAGAAGGATAAAGTTTGAACGGTGCAGATGTTGCACGTTCACCTTACTCCTCATGGAAATCGGAGTCATGGACTGGAGATTCAGCCCCAAGTAGTGCGCCAACTTGGTGATGAGCCCACCAAAATGGATCGGAGCCTTCCTTGTACTCCTCTTCACCGCCAGGACGCGCTGCAGAAAGAACGCACCCCAGTTGCATTCTTGTCGCTTCAGGAGCATGTAGAGGAAGAAAAGATCGCTCTCCTGAAACTTGCTCAATGCTAAATCGCTCTGAGCAAAGAACGTAAGGCTCAACATCCGGTGTAGGACCCGGACGAAGGGATGCTCGAAGTCCTCTACCGCAGCATTGTGGTAGCTCACTGTCTTTCCCGCCGACACTGTGACTAGCTCGGCGAAGATCTTGTCGTAGTCGGTGCGGGAATCTGGGCGCCGGTGATCATGTTGGGAGTGGTTCCAGTTAAAGATGTTGTTGAACTGCTTAAGAGTGATGTTGTAGTTGATGTTGAACAGCCGGAACGATACCCGGCCCTTGATCCACTCACGATCCGATGCAACACGTCATTGGGCACAACGCAGACATTGAGGGACGCCATAAACTCCGCCACCAATTCCTTGTAGGTGGGACATTCGCCGAAGAACGGCTACCCATCCGCATGGCGCTCTAGCTCGTCTGGCCTTATGCTGGTATGGCGTGCTTGACCCTTCAGCACATAGGCCAAGTTGGCCTCGAATCCAAGATCACGGATCATTCCCCGGTCCACATACCGGGTCGGCTCGATCTTCCGCTTCATGATCTCCTCATAGACCTTCTTCACCTCCGCGGATGGGTGAGCCAGGCGCGGACGTGAGACTGAAGCAGTAGGGGGTGGAACAAACTCCACGATCTCCATGGGATTCGCGCTCGAGGACGATGATCCGACGGCGTGCACCATTGTTGCTAGAAAGATGGGATTAGAAGAAAAGAGCTCGGGGAAGATGGAGAAGTGATTCTCCGCTCGGTGAAGATCCCTGCTCGCTGTCGCTGCTCTTCAGTCTTGGAGGGCTCGGAGGAGTGCTCGGCGCAAAGGAGGACGTTTGCTCTGAAGGTGTGACGTCAAATGACGTTGCAATTCTCCTTAAATAGACTTGGCCGGCACCACTGTTAACCCGTCGATACCATCAACGCGGGTCGATGGTATCGACACGTCTCACTGGTATCCGCCTCCCTCGCAAGTATCGACGGATGACGTTTGCTGGATCGGGAAACCCGGATTGCTGACGTGTCGATACCATCGACGGAAGTTGATTGTATCGACGCAGCACCCAGATCGCTGACGTGGAATCACGATCGTCGTCGATGTCTTTGCGTGGATCGGTGACCTGGATGTCGATTCCATCGACGAGGGTCGATAGTATCGACTTGCCTTTATTGCGACACCGCCACTTCTTCAATTCAGCCTGTGATCATGTCGATACCATCGACGAGGCCGTCGATGGTATCGAGTTGACTGAGCAAAATCGTTCTGAACTTCTCCAGAGATCTCAATGGTATCGACTGGTGTGTCGATACTATCGACACTTTTATTGCGACCTGCCTATAGGTATGTCGATACCATCGACGGGGCCGTCAATAGTATCGACTCAGTGCGATTTTTGCGGCTGTCAACCTGAACCCATGTCGATACCATCGACCAGTGTGTCGATGGTATCAACCCTGCCTGTGCCTGCACATTGAACAAACGGATCAAGGTATCTTCTTTACACTAAAATTTAAATGAAATAAAAGCAATCTACGACTATAACTAAACTATCCTAATGTACCAATGGTTGGGTTGCCTCCCAACAAGTGCCCTTCTTTAACGTCTTAGGCTAGACGTCTTCCCAGCATCTCATTCATTCACAAGTGTAATGAGTTTGAACTCATTCACTTTTCTCTTGTAGTTTTCACCAAAATACAACTTCAACCGCTGCCCGTTCACCAAGAACGTGGCATCTCCATCACGCACAAGAATCACACCATGCGGTCTCACCTCTTCCACTACGAAGGGTCCACTCCACCAGGACTTCAGCTTCCCGGGATGCAATTTGAGACGGGAGTTAAACAATAGAACACTATCTCCTTTCTTGAACGTGCGCAGCTCGATATGTCGATCGTGGATCAGCTTTGTACGCTCCTTGTAGATGCGGGCGTTCTCATATGCCGTCATGCGTAACTCATCTAATTCATTCAACTCAAACATCCTCTTTCTCCCGGCTTCATCATAACTCAAGTTCAGCCTTCTTAGCACCCAATGGGCCTTGTGCTCCAACTCCACCGGAAGGTGGCAAGCCCGGCCATACGCCAACCTAAAAGGCGTGGTGCCTATAGGTGTTTTGTACGCCGTTCTATACGCCCAAAGTGTGTCCGGTAGTAGGGCACTCCAATTTTTCCTTGTGGATGCCACTGTCCGTTCTAGAATCTTCTTGATTTTCCGATTTGAGACCTCCACTTGTCCTTGCGTCTGTGGATGATATGGGGTGCCGATGTTGTGCTTGACCCCATATTTCTTCAAAAGTGTCGAAAATTTCTGATTCCAGAAGTGTGTGCCTCCATCACTTATGATCATTCGGGGTATCCCGAACCTGCAGAATATATTTTCTTTCACAAACCTGCACACTACATTAGAATCATTAGTCCTTGTGGGGATTGCTTCCACCCACTTCGACACATAATCAACAGCAAGCAAGATATATAAATTTGAATTCGAGGACACAAAGGGTCCCATGAAGTCTATGCCCCATAAGTCAAAAAACTCAACTTCCTGAAATACATTCAGGGGCATTTCTTGTCTCCTTGAAATGTTACCTGCTCGTTGACACGGGTCACATTGCCTTACAAACTCGTAGGCATCCCGGAACAAAGTTGGCCAATAAAGGCCGCTTTCCAACACTTTGGCTGCTGTCCGTGAACTAGCATGGTGTCCTCCCGTAGGCGACGCATGGCAATGGTGGAGAACACTCTCGTACTCCACCTCCGGCACACACCTGTGAAGAATACCATCCCTGCACTGCTTCAAAAGAATTGGGTCATCCCAAAAATAGTATCTCAAAGAATGAAAGAATTTCTTTTTCTCTTGATAAGACCAGTCTTCCGGGATGATCCCGCAAGCCAAATAGTTAACAATTTCAGCAAACCATGGTTCCTTAGAATCAATTTTCAAAAGTTGTTCATCGGGGAACGTCTCGGTTATGGGTATGTGTATATCTTTCTCATCTACCCTATCTAACCTAGACAATTGGTCAGCCACCACATTTTCAATTCCCGACTTGTCCTTGATTTCAATATCAAATTCTTGTAAAAGCAAAATCCACCTAATGAGTCTAGGCTTTGCATCCTTTTTCTCCATCAAATATTTTATCGCAGCATGATCAGTCCACACAACTACTTTAGAACCCACTAAGTACTGCCGAAATTTTTCAAAAGCAAACACAACGGCAAGTAACTCTTTTTCTGTAGTTGTATAGTTCAATTGAGCATCATTAAGTGTTTTGGAGGCGTAGAAAATCACAGCGGGCTTATTATCTACCCTTTGCCCCAAAACGGCTCCCACTGCATAATCGGAAGCGTCGCACAACAATTTGAATGGTTTTGTCCAATCCGACGTCTGAACAACCGGAGCCGAAATCAATCTTTCTTTCAAAACTTCGAATGCGTGAAGACACTTATCATTGAAATAAAAAACTGCATCTTTTTCCAACAATTCGGATAAAGGTTTTGAAATTTTCGAAAAATCCTTGATGAATCGCCGATAAAACCCGGCGTGTCCCAAAAAGCTTCTCACCCCTTTTACAGAATTTGGTGGGGATAGCTTGGAAATCACCTCAATTTTTACTGGGTCTACCTCAAGACCCTTGCTAGACACCTTGTGTCCTAGCACTATTCCTTCCGTCACCATCATGTGACATTTCTCCCAATTGAGGACCAAGTGTGTATCCTCACAACGCTGCAACACCTTGTCCAAATTATAAAGACACTCATCAAAAGACGCCCCATAAACCGAGAAGTCTTCCATGAAAACCTCAAGACAACACTCCACCATGTCAGAGAATATGGCGAGCATGCAGCGTTGAAACGTCGCCGGCGCATTACATAATCCAAACGGCATACGTCGGTAAGCAAAAGTCCCATAGGGACAAGTGAACATAGAATTCTCTTGATCCAAAGGATCAATAGAAATCTGGTTATACCCCGAATACCCATCCAGAAAACAAAAATGCGACCGACCGGCAAGACGTTCCAAAATTTGATCGATAAATGGCAAAGGAAAATGATCTTTAAGAGTGGAGGCATTCAGTCGGCGGTAGTCAATGCAAACACGCCACCCGGTTACCAATCGGGTGGTGACAGGTTCATTCAAAAGATTTTTAGTAACAGTAATTCCCCCCTTTTTAGGGACTACCTATGTGGGACTCACCCTCGTCGAATCTGATATGGCATATATGATCCCTGCAGCAAGAAGTTTTATGACTTCTTCTTCACAACCTCCATCATGCTCGGATTTAGACGTCTTTGAGGTTGAATGACTGGCTTGGATCCCTCCTCGAGCCGTATCTTATGCTGACAAAGTGTAGGGGAGATTCCCTTGATGTCTGCAACAGACCACCCAAAAGCTCCACGGTGGTTCTTGAGCACTATCAGTAGTTGCTCCTCCTCATCCGCACCCAAGTAAGTAGATACAATCACTGGTAACTTGTCCTTCTCAGCTAGAAAGACGTACTTAAGATGCGGGGGCAGTGGCTTCAACTCCAACTCCGGCGGGCAAGTAAGAGATGATTGCAGCGGTGGGGGAAGTGTACCTAAGTCTTCATAGTGCCTTGTGTAGAAACATGGAAGCATCTGAAGCATTTTGGCGCACTCCTTGAGTGAAGTACTCCGCATCCAATCATAAGTGACATTCAACAAACACGCCTCCAACGGCAATTCTGGATATGCATCAAAAACTGAAGTAATAATCGCATCATCCTCCCAAGAAGGTGGAATGTCCTCATTCTCATCATTCGGAAACCCAACAGCTTTGCATAAAGAGACAACTTTAGTTTGCTCCATAATGTCTACAGCTAATGTTCCATTATCCATCTTGCTCATCACATGAGCCATGTCCAAGAATGGCTTCCCAAGGCAAAGTGAGATATTGTGGTCCACATGTTTCACCATGTTACAATGTTCTTTTGCTTTAGTAGATGCATTGCTAGTGGGCATGACCATCTCAAAGCGATCATCCGCAATGCCCAAGGTCAAGCGACCTCTCCCCATCTCCAAGATCATATCGGCTGTTGCTTGGAATGGGCGTCCAAGTAGCAACTCATTGCCATGCTCGTCCTGCATTTCCATAACCACGAAATCAGCCGGAAAAACAAATCGGTCTACCTTTACCAAGACATCTTCGCAGATTCCATAAGGTTTTACCACAGAATTATCGACCAATTGGATAGTCATGTTTCTTGGCCTTGAATCCTTTAATCCCAACTTTTTAAATGTAGAAAGGGGCATCAAATTGATGCTTGCCCCAGAATCACAGAGTGCCTCTCCAAATTTGAACTTCCCGATAAAACAAGAAATATTGAAACAACCGGGGTCCTGTCTCTTCGGCGGCAAAGTGCCCATAATGAAAGCACTCACTTGCTCCTTCAGCACCACGACCTCAGTGTCAGGTATTTTCCTCTTTTTGTTGATGACATCTTTTAGAAACTTCCCGTAAGATGGGATTTGCTCAATCGCCTCTAACAATGGAATATTTACCGATAACTTTCTAAAGCTGTCCAGAAATTTCTTGAATTGTGCATCCACCTTCCTTGCCTTTGCACTATTGGGATAGGGGACCGGAACGGTATGTGCCCTTTGATGAGGTGGCACATAGGGTGTCAATTTCTGTGGTTCCTCCTCAGTAGCTTGTTCTTCATTACCATCCACAGCTATATCTTCAGCTTGCCCTGTGACAGATGTGGGCTGCTCCTTCGTGGTTGCATCTTCAACTTTGTCCTGCGGTATGCTTGTGTCATCCATCCTTGGATTCAACACCTTCTTGCCGCTTCTCAGTAAGATGGCCTTGGCCTGTTGGTTTCCCCCGGGAACATTGGTGTTCCCCGGAAAACCCGGATGTGCTGGCTTCTTCAAGCTTGCAATTTCAGCTGCCATATGCGCCATGGAAGTCTCTATGGTTCTCATTTGAGCCCCATGGCTCTGCAAAGTCTGCCCAAATTGGTTCATAAATTCACCCTGTTGCTTGATTTGTTGCCCAAATGTGTTCATTAACTCCTGGTTTTGTTTGATGACCTGATTGAGCAACTCCGTGCTCTTGTCCTCTGTGGCTGGTGCAGGCTTGGTGTCCAGATCCTGCAGAAAATTGTTCGGATCCTTCCATGAGAATTTCTTGTCCTTGCGCCATGAGTAATCATTATTCCTGTACCCTTGCTGTTGCCTTATGTACTTGGCTTGAGCCTCATCCTCGGACTCATTGTCTTCCTTCTACAGTAGCTTCTTTGCGAGAAGATCCATCTTCTCATTTAACTCTCTCATTGCCTTTGACTCACTGGAAACTCTTGCTTGCTCAACTGGGCCTCTCTCTCTTTCTCCCCAAGATTGCTTTTTTGCCATGTTCTTCAGTATTTCCCAGCATCTCGTATCAGTGTTATTTAAGAAAAATCCTGAATCGGCTAAGTCCAAGTTACTTCTATCATGCTCGGAGAGAGCAAAATAGAAGATCTTCACCTGTGTCTCCTTGTCCAGTCCATGATGCGGACATCTCCTCAACATTACCTGGAATCGCTCCCAGGTCTCAGAATATGTTTCACCCGCCTGTTGGGTAAAATTGTGAATCTTCCTAATCATGTCGTTGGTCTTCTCAGGAGGGAAAAACCTCTTGAAGAAAACCTCCACCATATGATCCCATGATTCAACAAACTCATCGTCGAGGTTATGTAGCCACTCTCTCGCAACTCCTGCCAGGGAGCTTGGGAACAACTTGAGGTACAGAACATCCTGTGGGAACCTGTCTATCTTCACCATATCACAATTTTCAATGAACTGACTGATGTGTGCCACTGGGTCCTCATTCTTCAACCCGTGAAATGCATTTGATTTAACCAAGTTAATCAACGCTGGATCAATCTTGTAGGTTGGAATGTTGAGCCCCTGTTTCTTGATAGGCCCCTTTGAAGCTGATGAAGAAGACGCTTTGATCTTCTCCCATATCGTCTGTGATTCGGCCATTTCTTCTGCTTGCTCTTGCTCAGATTCAGAATCTATGTCGCTTTGGTGATCTTGCTCGTAGTAATCCTCGTCCTCTAGTCCCAGAGGTGGAACCTCAGGTGTGCGATTGTCGTAGTCTGTACTACGTGTATGCACCATGCAAAGTACCTGAAATAAGAAAATCGGGGTTCAGTACTATGCTTTGAACGAGTAAACACAAATATAGAGAAATTTAAGAATATTTAAAATTGTTTCAAAATAAAATAAAAAATGTGGCCTAGAGTGGCCGCTCTTAGCACTCGAAGTGCCAACAATTTGTTGTTTCCCCGGCAACGGCGCCAAAAACTTGACGTGTATTTTACTACGCGCTTAAACGCAAGTATACGTGTCGAGTAATATAGGCCTTTGTGAGGCCCGAGTCGAACTCAGGGATACGTGAATTATTGGAGACTCCTACTAACTAATCGCAATCAGCTAGGCCGAATGACAAAATAGGGTTTGTTGTCAAAATTAAAAAGAAAACAAAATGAAACAAAGAAAACAATCGATTAAAGATTAATTTAATCAATTCAAAAGAGTATCTTTTGGATTGCGGTTTCACCACTGGTCAACATTGTATTAAGTTTTATATAATTCCTCACTCTTCTCTCTCTATCCGGGTAGTGGCCTGAAAACAGAATTACCCACTACCGTGGTGTAATTCACTACTTAGGTTTAGGTTGATTCCACTGTCGTAGTAATCATTCCCCTAAACTAAGCGCATTACAAACGGTCTCTCAGTTTCCACCATTAATTTTACACCTCCTTTGTCAAGGGATTTATCGATTAATGTAGGTTTTGTCTCTTTTCAACCGTTAATCCTTCTGTCAAAGTGATTAAGGGCATTATATTATTATTATGGTGATCAAGCATAACAATATATATGGAGAAAACGAAACTATACCACAGATTTAAGAGAGAATATATGAATTATCAATATAAAATTGTCATACAATGCATTCCCGGGCTACTCCCGGTCCTAAAGATGGAGGGTTTTAGCCTCTCATGTTCATCTCACACGAATACATGGTAAAAATAGGGGAATTCATAAGAAAAACGTGAAACAAGTGGGAAAACCCCTGAACGGAGAAGAACCGGTAGATCCTTGGCGTAGAATACGAGCTTCCCCGCCTATCGGTGGTGGAATTCATCTTCGGCAGCGTCCGAATCACCCGGGATGAGCCTCTGGCCTCCGTTCTCCTTTCTCTCCTTCCTCGACACTAGTGTAATGAAAAAAAATAATGAGATCCTCTCCTCTGGGCGGCCGTCATTAGGTATAAGTCCCTAATTAGGTCGTCAAATAACTCCAGCCGTCCGATTGAGATCAAAATGAATCCAACGCATATCTGCCGGCGTCGATACCATCGACGCGGGTCGATGGTATCGACCCAGCGTATTAGCGGCAGCTTTCTTTTTCTTTTCGTCCGAGCGCCTGTGGTCATCTCGATACCATCGACTTGGGTCGATGGTATCGACTCTCTTTAGCGTCGGTTGTTGTCGTTTAGTGACGCTGTAGCTCTCCATGTGTCGATGGCATCGACTCTATGCTGCTCCTCTCGGCTGGCAACCTGTGGCTTGGTCGATGGTATCGACGGAAGAAGATACTTGTTTTTCCTGAAATTCCACAATAAGACCAAGTAAATCCACACAAATTATGATAATATGATAAATAATGCTCAAAATGGTAACACAAAGGGGATTTGACATAGAATGCTGGCAAAGACCGAAATGAGTGAATTATGCAATATTATCCATAAAAATGAGTAATTAGAGCACAAAACACATATGAAAAAGGTCTATAAATGCGACTCAAAATCATCGCATCACTTGTGTCGTCCAAGGTGGTCTTGTGTCGTCCAACACCATGGTGTGTCGCCTAGTAGCTTGTTTGTGTCGCCCAACAGAAGTTGTTGCTTGTGTCGCCCATGTGTCTTGGCCTTGGTTGGTGACACTTGGTGCCTAGCTTGGACAAGTGTCTTTTGGTGTGATAATGTGTTGGCTTGAACCCTAGGACAAGTGTCCCTTGGGTGGACGACACTTAGTATAGTTGTACCTTGGTTTCTCCTCCCGTTTCT
This sequence comes from Alisma plantago-aquatica, assembly GCA_963693085.1. Taxonomy (NCBI): domain Eukaryota; kingdom Viridiplantae; phylum Streptophyta; class Magnoliopsida; order Alismatales; family Alismataceae; genus Alisma; species Alisma plantago-aquatica. The sequence goes on along the minus strand of OY856410.1, from coordinate 982,717,641 downwards.
TCTATATAGGTAGCTCTTCTCCTTGCCTTGGTCTCCTTTGATCTTTTGGTCTCTCCTCCACCTTGAGTGAACAATATCCCTCTCCATATTGCTTGTGTTGGCCGATACACTCCCTTGGAGTTGAAGTGGTGGCCGATACACCTTCCTAGAGGAGCTTGGTGGACGATAGCTTTGGACCTTGGAAGTACCTTGGAGCTTGGAGCTTAAGGCGGGTTGCATAACTTCTAAACCTAATTCCTTTACCTCTAGAAATAACCTTGTTACATGATAATAGTTAGCTTAGTTCCTTAGTTTTCTACCTTGCTTGAGTTTCCTTTGGTGGCCGATATACCCTTAGGGTTTAGGGTTTCTAGTGATCTAGGGTTTGGGTTCCCTTGAGATGGAGGCTGATGGTGACCTAGGGTTGGGAGATATCCCTTTGTTGTGGATGTATTGGATGATATCCTTGAGGTTGGACGACATGGTTCCCTTTTTCCTTGTGTTGGACGATAGGGTGCTCTCTTTGATGGACGATATGGTACCTTGCTGGACGATATGGTGAGTCCTTGAGGTTGGCCGATACCTTGCCCATGTGTTGGGCGATAGGGTGAGCTAAGCTTTGGTTGGCCGATATGTTTGTATACCTTGTTGAGCTATGTTCTTGTCCTTCTCTTGGATGATAGGCCTTTGTTCTTGTGGTGGATGGCATGGATTGGTTGGATGGTTTGGTTTGGGTTGCACAACATGCAACTAAGTGTAACAGCCGATAGCCCTGACGGGCGTTGCATCTTGGTGTGTCGACCGATAGGCCTAGGCTGTGACGCGCGACAGTGAGTGGGGCTGTGATGGGCGTCACACCTCTAGTTTGGATGAGTGTTGGCCGTTAGGCCTGGAGAGTGGTTGCACGATATCAGGAGCACTTCCCTCTCTCCTTTCCTTCTCTCTCTCTCCTTCTCTCTCCTGGCTGTTGTGGAGTTGTTAGATGGGTGTTACCCCTTGGTTATCGGGCGTCAGGTGTTGGCTGTGACGAGCGTTGCCCGATGGGGTGTATCGCGCGACACTCCCTGGTGCGCGACACTCCTTCTAGTAACAGGGCGTTGCGGGCTGGGCGTTGGGTGCAACACAGCGTTGTTGCCTTCCCATGCCTAGCCGAGCAAGTTAGCTATAGTGAGGGTTGTGAGGTCTTAGGTGAGGGCAGTTAGGTCCTTTGGTGATGGTCCCAAGTATCATGACAGTATACGCTTATGCATAACCAAATCTCAGTAGTAATACCTTGCTTAGTAACAATAATAATGACATGGTAGTATTAATGATAGTCATGATGATAATGTTGTTGATAACTAAGATGTCAATAGTGTTGGTGATGTTAGTTGTTGTAACATCCCTGACCTGGGTTATGAGTTAACCCTAGGTGTTTTGCCTAATTATGTAATTAAGATACTGGTGATTATCTTTTTGCATGTAATTAAGTTCCTGAGGAACATACTTTTCCTTTTCTGTTCCTTTTAAACAATGTTGAATTGATTGTTTTATTATACAGGGACCTATGTGCAATTTACCCAGTTAGAAGGGTTAACTTGCAATTTGCACATGTTGAGATGTTCCTCTGATGTTGAGACATCATAATAATGATTATGGTAAAGTTTGAGGGATTTCCCAAGCTTGAGCACCAAGGTGCAGCTGTGGAAGCAATCCCTGTGCTTGAAACCCTAAATTGGAGTAAAGTGCAATTTACCCAATTTGAGGGGTGCAACTTGTAAAATACACCATCTAAAATATCTTGTAAGACTCTTGTCATCATTTAGAGAAGAAATGATGAAGAAGTCACTTCAATTGAATAATCATATAATGAAAAACACCTTTGTGATTGAATAATCAAGGTGTAAGTACTATAGCCCTTTTATGTGTGTGCTTTAGTAATAGGTTGATCTTCTTTGCCTTCATTTCTTGACCTTAGAAGAAGTTTGTCCTCATAAATAAGAGGTAGGGGCGAGCAAAGAAGAAAGGGAGGACTTAGATGAGAAAATGAGGAAAACCTATGTACTTATGTTGAAATTTCCACCCAAGTATATAAGCCCTTTTCCTCACTTAGCAAAGGAATGTTTCTTTCATTTCCTTCACTGTTCCCCCTTGCTCAACCGACTAAGGAGAGCTCTGGAGCTCAGGAGGACGACCAGGGGAGTGCAAGGTAGGTTTGGATCCTTCCTTTTTCTTAAATTCTTGAATGAAACTCGAATTCAAGGTCAAATTCATGGCTAGCTCACTTAGCTCTATCTTTCTAGCCATCTCTTCTCAACTTTTCTTGGAGGATTCACCTTGGCCGACCTGTGGATCTTCTAGGACGCCATCAAAGGCTTGGAGCTCGAAATCTTGGAGCTCAAGGAGCAAGCTTTAGGTGGGTTTTATAACTCTAAACCTATGCTTTGTTATATACATCTTTTCTATGCTTTTAGTTGCTAGTTCTTCTTCTTCCCTATCTTCCCTTGCTTCCTTGCAAGCAAATCCGTGAGGAACTGTTGCTGTTCTTGAGCTAGAAGATGAGGGCGTTATTTCCTATGCTTATCCACAGTTTTCCACTTTACCATATGACCTCAACCAATTGCCCATACGGTTTACAAAACCGTTTGGTGGGCAAACGGTTTCAAGGTCGTATGAGGGCATACGGTCTCAAGACCGTATGGCCGCGTTGACCAAGCGTGGACCGTATGGGAATTCTGTTCAAAATTATGAAGGTTAATCACCCACACAATTTGAGAGGTTAACTCCAAAGGAATCGTGGGATATAGGCAAAGTAATTAGCAAATTCAATTGAATTTAGTTCTGATTTTCAATCTGCTTAATTTGCCCTTTTTGGGAAAACGGTCTCAAGACCGTATAAGATGGTTGACTAAGCGTTGACCGTATGAGATTACTGTTCATAATGATGTTAATTAATGACTCATCAAATTTGATGGACTAATTCCAAACGAGTTAAGAGTTGAAGGTTGATTACTAGGGCAAACCCTAATTGAAATCAGTGCTGAAATCACAATGAGCTAATTTGAGATTTTGGGTTGATTAGCCCAAACGGTCTCAAGACTGTTTGGGGAATCATCCAAACGGTCTCAAGACCGTTTGGGGATCACCCAAGGCCGTATGTAGGTCTGGGGTCAAGTATAGTTGACCAATTGAAGGTACAAAGATACCAAATTACATTGCAATTAAGTATTGATGTAATGATCAACTCAATAAATCAAACCTTGATGATTTTTCACTAGAGTCCAAAGGATGGATGGGAAAATGGTCTCAAGACCGTTTGGAACTCATACAAACGGTCTCAAGACCGTTTGGTGACAACCCAAGACCGTTTGGAGGTCTAGGGTTAAGGTAATTTGATCAATTGAGGACCCAATTACAATGGGTTATTGAAATAATCAAATTGCTGATTTATGACTTAATTAAGGTTCAACCCCTATCAAATCAATCTAGATTTTTATGAATTCTTGGGAAAACGGTCTCAAGACCGTTTGGAGTATATCCAAATGATCCCAAGACCGTTTGGGCCAAGTTTGAGCCCAATTGTAGGTCAATTGATGGGTTCAACTTCGATTTGATTCACATTGTTGAGTGTTGATGGTTGAACGTTTATAGACCTTAATTGAACCAACTCCAACCCTAATTGGATATCAATTGAGGGTCAATTGAGTGACCAATTGGTTACGTCTAACCCTAATTGTCTCAATTGGTAAGTGGTTAGCAAGCTTGAGACCAATTGATGGCTTCAACATAGGAAACCCTAATCGAGTTTACCCTTGAACCACCTTGGAGGTCCATACGATCTTGAGCTTTTGAGGGCATTCGACCTCAAGACCGTATAAGGTCATTCGACCTCAAGACCGTATAAGGTCATTCGACCTCAGACCGTATAAGGTCATTCAACCTCAAACCGTATGAGGGCATTCGATCCTAAACCGTATAAGGTCATTCGACCTCAAACCGTATGAGGGCATTCGATCTCAAACCGTATGAGGGCATTCGACCTCAAACCGTATGAGGGCATTCGACCTCAAACCGTATGAGGGCATTCGATCTCAAACCGAATGAGGGCATTCGACCTCAAACCGTATGAGGGAATTCGACCTCAAGATCGAATGAGGGTATATGACCTCAAGATCGAATGAGGGTATACGGCCTCAAGATCGAATGAGGGCATACGACCTCAAGATCGTATGAAGGTTGAAGGTGTGAAACCTAGTGGAGACTTTTCAAGTTATGTCTGCCTAATGCCTTGAAGGCTTAAATGGTTTAATAGTTGTTCAACCTAAACCCTAATGATACCAAAAGACATTAAGGGTCAAGTGGTTAGTAAATTAAACCATGATGATGATCAATGTGTAATTTACCATAATACCCTTGAAAGGTTCAATTGAGTGAAACCTTATTCTAATCAAACCCTAATCACTTAATAGTGGTGATTTGGTCTATGTTAATCAAAGTGGACTTAACCCAACCTGATCTAGATTGGTGTTATCACCATCTACAAGTATGAGGAGAGATAAATTATCTTATGAAAGAGAAAGTACCCTTTTATGATGAAAATTCAAGTAAAGTACCTTCAATACACATGAATGTGCATGATTAAGGTATGATCCACCTATGTGAGTTCATGGAACCCTAATTATGATAAATGATGAATCTTAAACTAATCTGAGAGCATCAATGATGATGTTCCCCATACATGACAATGTTATGAGTTCAACTCACCATAATGTGAATAGTAAACCCTAATTCAAGGGTGATGACATGCAATATGAGTAGTAAACCCTGATTGATGAGAATCAGAGAACTTAGCTCTTATGACAAGAGTGGAAAGTATATTCTTGTTTTGAATTACCTTTATCAGTTGAATTAACCATGCAGGTTCTAATATGAAGGTGATCATATCCAGCTATGAATGATGATACTATATTCATTGAAAGCATGTTGTTAGCTTTATGAATAGTAAAATATCTTGATGCCTTGTCAGTGGCATCCTATGTTTTAATGGGATGTAAGAGCCATGAATACCATCAAGGTCATGCTTTAGAGATGACTTGTGATGAGTATACTGAGAAATGATGATTGATGTGAGTTAGGTTTGTTACATTTAGTATTCTACTTTCATAGCTGTTATGCTACTGTTATTGTTTGAAGAACAATGTATGATGTAAAAGAATACTGAATATACCTAACTAATCAAGTGAAATGTATAGCCCTGATCATAGATCCATCATTGTCAGAGATCAAATGATGGTGAAACAGGTTTTCCTACGGGAACTCCTGGATCACATACTGTTGAGTATGTGGGGTATATGGATGTGTAGAACCTTACATCCTAGTGTAGGAATTTGATGTAGATGTATAATCTGTCAATCCTTCACTACAAAACTCATACCGTATCATTGGATGGTAAACATGAAACCTCCTGATGACGAGGAAAACATAGATATCTGTATCAGTGAAGATAAACATGAAATCTCCTGATGACGAAGAGAGTACAGAACGCCACTATAACTCTAAAATAGCGAAGGACCAGATTACCTTGGTGAGCTATAATAGTAGAGACACAAGATGTCCTACAAGTGATCCTCTTACTGACTGAGGAAGGTGAAGGTCATGAGAATCTGGCTCTTTCGATGACCTAGTATGATACTAAGGCACTTAACAGTGATTGGTTGGGGTATGAGTGGTAAACCTCATCTCCACAGGGCATAATAATAAGAATGTTGAAAAACATAATCTACATCGTAGTATACCTGTTAAAGGTAACTATGAGCTAATTGATTGATGTCACACTGTATAGTGCATATGTTCTTCATGCTTGATAAATGTTGAGCTCTTGTATACAACTGTATCTGCTATTGAATACTTTGTAAGCTTTTACTGCTTAAGTTATTCTTTGATGTTATAATAAAGCTTCTGGCGGAGAGTTATAACTCTCGCTGGGGCAATTATGTACAATTGTCTCACCCCGTAGACTTCAACTTTTTAGGTGGACATCGGAGACGGAGGAACAGGTCTACAGGTGACCAGTCCCAGTAGCAACAGCACCAGGAGCAACAGTAAATCTCAGGTGGAGATTTAGCCTGCCATGTGGTGTAGTTAGAGTCAGTCCTATGTGTCCTCTGTACTCTCAGGTCTTGGAGTCTTTTGGTTATGATTTCTTGAGATTTTGTATCTTGTTGTATATAATTACTCAAGAAGTAATTATCATGAGATGTAAACAATTTATCTCCTTTTATGAATGAAGCTTTATGGATTCAAGCTCTTGTCTCGAAAAGTTTTAATTTCCCGTGATTTCTGTCTTCTACTGTTAATCGATTCGCTTCCGCTAAGTTTAAATCGTGTTTATATCGTGGTTTGGAGATCAGATCCCACAGTTGTGTTGATGAAGGTGATGCCTTGCTAGTAAGAGAAAGTAATAATACTGATAATGATTGGAATAATGTGGCTAAGTGGCAGTTACATTAATAGTTTTCTTAATGACATAGCAATGAAGATAATAGTAGATGATGATGCTGATAATAGTAATAATGGTATCAAGAGTAGTAATGACATGATATTGATATGAGTCTTATGCTTACTTATTAATGATAATGATAAATGGTAGTTGCATTGATGGTTGCTTAACGACAAAGATATGAATGATGATAGTGGATGGTAACAGTAATGATTTTGGTAACAATAGTAGTTGCTTTGTATACTCAATATAATTACTATATAAAGTGAATACCTTGATTGTTTGTATAATCCTGAGATAAGGGTAGGCATGATTATGGTATGATGTGCTTAACAAGCTTGATCATCAAATAGTGTAATATTGATAAATAGATTATCTTGAATGATAGCTCATGATAGTGAGCATATTCCTTACGTTGACTCTATGGTTATTGTGTATCCTAACCATGCAGGTGATGTGTAGCCATGAAAGGGCTATGTGACATATGTGATGAGTAACATTACCTTGATATTTGTTCTATGTGTTGGCTAAATTGGACATTATGTTAATCCCTTTGTTTTGATAATGACAAACATTTCATTCTTGTGGTTTTAACGTGCTATTTGAGTATTTCAGGTGGTGGATAACAAAGACTTGGAAGAACAATTTGATAAAATCGCTTTATTTTCATGATTGTAATCAAATGTAAAAGCTTGTACAAGTATATAATGTACAAGTAATTAGATATCATGTAAATCAAGCGTTTAGATCTTCCCTATCCACTCACAACACTTAGATAGGCCATTCCCCAAGATAGTATCATAATTGCACATTGATACACACACTTAGTAAATGAATACATTGAGTCAGTAATATTCTCAGTCGACAAATCGTCGATCGAGAAAATATCGGTCGACAAAAACTTCGACCGAGAAACTCTCGGTCGACAAAATCTTCGATCGAGAATAGACCCTACTAGCCGTTAGACCCAGCAGACAAAGTGGTTGGGAGTTGGAAATGAATGTTGAAAACACTTGCTCCAGGAGGTCCCTCGGTCGACAAATCTTTGACCTAGAAGGACTCTCGGTCGACAAATCTTCGACCGAGAAAAGTTCTGTCTGCACTTTTCAGGGTCAATTAACTAGCCGTTGCAAATACAATTAGTGGACAAATAACGACTAGTTAAGCATTTAGAACCCCCTAGAAAGTGTCTAGAATGTCCTTAAGCATTCATAGGCCATTCCTATAAATAGGACAAGCCATAGGACACCAAAACACACCCAAGCTACACTTGTGCTACACTTGAGCTTGAATACTCATTGGCAATCTGTTTTGAGCAATAGAGCATTTCCCACATTGGCTATTCATTCCCATTGCTCTAATTTCGTGTCCTATAGGCTAGAATCTCCTTTCCACAGCACTTACACTTCTACACTCATTGGTTAGGAGATCAATACGCTTGATATAGGAAAATCAAGCCTTGTGCTTAAAAAGATAAGTTGTAATTTCTATTTTCCTTCTTGTTCCTTTTATTCTTTGTATTCTCCTTGCTACTCCTAGGGTTGGAGGCTGCGGATTGGAGAAGGTTCTTCTCGGAGGAGAAGGTGGACTTCAAGCTACTTCAAGAAGGCTATCGCAACGGGAAGATACTTCAAGAAGGCTATTGCAACGGGAAGCTACTTCAGGAGGAAGGCTGCTTCAAGGTTGGTGCAATTACTTCTAGGTGAAGGCTGCTTCAAGGTTGGTGCGATTACTTCTAGGTGAATGTTGCTTGAAGGGTTTAGGGAGAGAGTTGTAATTTTATGTAAAGTCCTTGCGAGGTAATAAAATTAAATTCTTTCCAAATCCTGGTTGGGTAAGCAACCGGGTAGTGGACTGACAACTTTAGTATTTGCTAAAGTTGGAACCACTCTAAATCCTTGTCCCCTTGTCCAATATTTTGGGGTTGGTTGTTTGAGTTAAATAATTGTTAAAATTGTTTTAAAACTCTATTCACCCCCCCTCTAGTGTTTTTCAATTGGTATCAGAGAAGGCTTCAAGGAACCCTAACCAGGTCTTGAAGAATGGAGGGTAATGATGATTACAATCACAACAAAAGGTGCTGCTTGGACAAAACTACAACATGTTGCAATTGGTGCTTAGGAACAAGCCACACAACAACTGGATGTCCATGGAGATCAAAGAAGGAAGATGAGAACAAAGATTGTCTCATTGCTACAACTAGCGAGGAAGAAGAAGAAGAGGTAAGTCTTTTTGATTTATCTAAAGAAGAACTAGTTGCTAGCCTTGAAGAAACACATATTAAATATGTTGAATGCAAGAAGAAATTAAAGAAATCTAATAAAGAAAATGATGAATTACATGCTAAGCTTCTGGCTATTACATCTGAAAATGAAGATCTTAAAAAGATCATTGAAGATCATGATATTGAGATAAAATCTATAGAGGCAAATTGTAATCTACTTTCTTTAGAGAAAAATAATTTGCAAAGTCAAGTGAATGATCTTCAAAAACAACCCATCTTATGCAACCATCTTGATTATGATTCTATTGTCAAAGAAAGAAATTCATTGTCTTCTAATCTAGATCAAGAAAAACTAGATATCAAGAAGAGAATGGAAGAGATTGCCAAGTTACAACAAAAAGTTAGTAATTTGAATAGTAATGGCATTCTTGATAAAATCTTAGATAATCCCTATCATCAAATCGGGAGAAGAGGACTAGGTTACAAGCCTAAAGGGAAATCCTATCAACAACCTAGTTGGAGAAAGTCACAAACACATCAATCTATATATGTACCTAAAGGAATATCATCACAATATGACAACACTGCACACAACCATAGAAAAAGATATGAGGTTGACTCGATATGCTGTCATTATTGTTTGCGCATTGGTCATTATTCCTTTTCATGTCCTTACAAAAGAAAAGATGTCGAGTTAGTTTGGGTTCCAAAACTTTTAAACTAAATAAACACAATTAAGTTGAGATATGACCAAGAACCTTAGTTGCATAATTCTACGTCTATCTCAACTCAACATAATGGGATAACAAATAAATTTAAGTATCTAAATATTTAACTTGCATAATTATGTTTTATTTGGAAGCAATTAACAGTTTCAGGAATATTGTCGGTCGAGAGACTGTCGACCGAGATACTTTCGGTCGAGAAATTATCGACCGAGCATGTCACTGATTTCCAGTCTGTTGCAAAATTGCTGAATTCTTTGATAAAATTGCTATCTATTCATGATTGATGATTGGATATATATTTTTTGGAAATCATTCCTACAAAGTTAAATTAATATTAGTTTATTCCCTAAATGATTTAAGTTTAAACTGAAATTATGCTTAGTTTAATGAAAAGAAAATTTCTATCATTATTCACACGATTTCTTTATTTTCTGGTCTATCCATATAGAAATCATGTGATTAAAATCATGTGATTATTTACTGTTATTGTTCTATTATTACATCATGGATATGCTTTCACTACTTTATCATTCAGCTCATAAAGATGATGCTATGTTACATAGAACAAATAGATAATGATTATTGCATGGATCCTTGATGAGACATAGGCAAGAAAAATGATTCATTGGTGATTTGTTGCTTAGAAAAAGAACTTTAAGGTTTGCAAAACATAAAATAAAGAATTTCTCAATTGGTATCCATAAGAAATTGCGATATCATTCATGCCTTCAAGGATATATGTCTTTTCATGAAGAATCACATGATTAATATGAACAGAAATAGGACTTGATTTATGCACTCATAGTAAAAAGGACATCATTCATAATAGGTTTTATTCAAAGTAATTTAATTGATATCTCTTTAAGGTACCTGCAAAATTTATACTTCACATGTGAAATCTGCAGATTCTGCCTCTTGGTTGAAATAAAATTTAGCCAAGGGGCGCTATGGTCGTAGTCAAGGACGACCTAAAATATGCTTTGACAAAATGCTTATTCGGATATCATTTTATTGTACTTAATCTTAGTATACTTTTGATAAAGGTCAAAATCAAAATTTAAAATCATCTGTGACCTTAGAAGCTTTAAATTGCTTTAATGGTAAGATTAAGGGGGAGCTCATACAAACAAATTTGATTATCTGATTAAAACGATTTTGAAGCTTGTTACGATCTTAGTATTTTTACTCTTGGTTATGAAGAAATCTATGAATTTCATAAAAATGATATAAGGAACTCTCTAAACAAATTGGGATTAACATCCCTTGCATTTGGTTAGAGACATTTTTTCATGAACTCTGAGATTAAAGGACTCTCATTTCATTTTTAGGGCTTAACATCCCTTGCAAAATAGATGAGAAATCAATACATATGCCATGAACCTAACAGGATCTCATATCATTTCAAGGCTTAACATCCTTTGCAAATGATTGAGAAACAAATTGTGGCTAAATTAGACAAAAATGATATTAAATCCATGTTCCTAATAGAATATCTATCTAAGGGGGAGCATAGTATAAAATTAAGGGGGAGAAGAAATATAAAATATTAAACTTGGATATCTTTTTGAAATGACAAAGGGGGAGAAATAATATAAAATCAAAAACATAAAATAAAATGAGTTTCATAATATCTCAGCCAGCACCCACTTGCAAACACAAGATTGGATACAAAAGGTAAACTTCAGGTATGAAACTCATATGATTTATATTTCCTTATTTTATATTTAGGAAATGTTTGTCATCTTCCAAAAGGGGGAGATTGTTGGCTAAATTGGACATTATGATAATCCCTTTGTTTTGATAATGACAAACATTTCATTCTTGTGGTTTTAACGTGCTATTTGAGTATTTCAGGTGGTGGATAACAAAGACTTGGAAGAACAATTTGGTAAAATCACTTTATTTTCATGATTGTAATCAAATGTAAAAGCTTGTACAAGTATATAATGTACAAGTAATTAGATATCATGTAAATCAAGCGTTTAGATCTTCCCTATCCACTCACAACACTTAGATAGGCCATTCCCCAAGATAGTATCACAATTGCACATTGATACACACACTTAGTAAATGAATACATTGAGTCAGTAATATTCTCGGTCGACAAATCGTCGATCGAGAAAATATCGGTCGACAAAAACTTCGACCGAGAAACTCTCGGTCGACAAAATCTTCGATCGAGAATAGACCCTACTAGCTGTTAGACCCAGCAGACAAAGTGGTTGGGAGTTGGAAATGAATGTTGAAAACACTTGCTCCAGGAGGTCCCTCGGTCGACAAATCTTCGACCGAGAAGGACTCTCGGTCGACAAATCTTCGACCGAGAAAAGTTCTGTCTGCACTTTTCAAGGTCAATTAACTAGCCGTTGCAAATACAATTAGTGGACAAATAACGGCTAGTTAAGCACTTAGAACCCCCTAGAAAGTGTTAGAATGTCCTTAATCATTCATAGGCCATTCCTATAAATAGGACAAGCCATAGGACACCAAAACACACCCAAGCTACACTTGTGCTACACTTGAGCTTGAATACTCATTGGCAATCTGTTTTGAGCAATAGAGCATTTCCCACATTGGCTATTCATTCCCATTGCTCTAATTTCGTGTCCTATAGGCTAGCATCTCCTTTCCACATCACTTACACTTCTACACTCATTGGTTAGGAGATCAATATGCTTGATATACCTTGTGCTTAAAAGGATAAGTTGTAATTTTTGTTTTCCTTCTTGTTCCTTTTATTCTTTGTATTCTCCTTGCTACTCCTAGGGTTGGAGGCTGCGGATTGGAGAAGGTTCTTCTCGGAGGAGAAGGTGGACTTCAAGATACTTCAAGAAGGCTATCGCAACGGGAAGCTACTTCAAGAAGGCTATTACAACGGGAAGCTACTTCAGGAGGAAGGCTGCTTCAAGGTTGGTGCAATTACTTCTAGGTGAAGGCTGCTTCAAGGTTGGTGCGATTACTTCTAGGTGAAGGCTGCTTGAAGGGTTTAGGGAGAGAATTGTAATTTTATGTAAAGTCCTTGTGAGGGAATAAAATTAAATTCTTTCCAAATCCCGGTTGGGTAAGCAACCAGGTAGTGGACTGACAACTTTAGTATTTGCTAAAGTTGGAACCACTCTAAATCCTTGTCCCCTTGTCCAATATTTTGTGGTTGGTTGTTTGAGTTAAATAATTGTTAAAATTGTTTTAAAACTCTATTCACCCCCCTCTAGTGTTTTTCACTATGAGATTATATATGTAATGTTTTGGTCCCACGATGATGATGTGAGCCTTGAGAGGCAGTGACAGTACATGATGAAGGATTGATATCCTATGGTATGTGATGATCCTTGATATGGATCTGGATGGTTGGCAAGAGGCCAAGTGGTAACATGTGATGCTGGATCCTTGTGATGGATCAGGTTGATGAGGTTTCAATAATATTATAATGTTCTTTATTTTCTATTATATCTTGCATGTTATATAACTTGGTTGAATCCTACAATCCATCTAAAAGATACTAATTAATTATAGTGGAATTATATCATGTAGTTTGCCCTGGCCATAGATCCATCATCATCAGGACTTGGTGATGGTGAAACAGGTTCTCCTACGGGTTAACCTGGAAGCACATATTGTTGAATATGTGTAGGTTGCTCCTATCCTGAAAATGAGGAGGTAAGAGTGTAACTTCGGTTATAGACTCAGATATGTATAAAGAGCATGGTGAACAGGCCCATGGCTCAGGATATGTGATGTGTAGAGCATGAATGCGTTCATGGCTCAGAGCACAGTGAACATGCCCGTGGCTCAGTCATACTAGCGCTGAGACCTGTACCAAGGCGGGCTAGAGTGAGGGTAGCCTATGGAGCTGACCCTGTGGCTTAGACCACTTCAGCATGTGACTGCGGTCCTGCTTGTGTTGTACTCGTGTACTAACCACGAGGTGGGAGGTCGTGGAGTCCGGATCTTCCATTGACCTTGTATGGCACCGGCTTGGGTTTTGTAACTGAAGGTTGGGTTTGAATGGTACGATTCAAATCCTCAGGGCATAATAATACGTAACACAGCCGTTTAGTATTTACTGCTTAAGATAAACACGTAACATTGGTTGAGGCCTTGTTTGTGTAATATCTTTGTTATATCTTGTAGGTTATGTGACAATATGTCTTATCTTGATAATCAGGTTATGTGATCTTGTATCTTGTCCTGATGATCATGTTACATAGTGATATATCTTATCTTATCAATCATGTTCCTTTGAATGATATCTGGTTATATGCTTTTGTATAGCTGGTAAGCTTGTTGGTAAGAATAGCCTTGCTTTACGTAGACTGCTCATGTTATATCTGTTAATTAGTTATCTGTTGTTATAGTTTATCTTGCTGAGGTTCTGTAGTTGCGGTGGGGAGTAATGTTTCCCGCTGGGACAATTGTTCAATTGTCTCACCCCACTGGTTTAACCCCTTTTTAGGTGGTCGAGGTAGACGTGGTCGTGGTCGTGGTGTAGCGCCCAAGCAGCTTGAGGAGCAGTAGAAGGCAAGCGTTGGATATGCTGCTGTTTTGGATGTTTTGTAGTAGCGTCTAGAGTCATCCCTGTACTCTCAGGTCCTTGGCAGTGTTTTGACGATGTTTCACGATGATCGATCGATGATGTTTGTATATCCTGCTGTTGGCCGGATGTGGGCCTTTTCTGTATATGAACAGGTGGTGAACTCATGTGATGGATGAATAGATGTTTCTGAGTTGTGGATACGTATCATATCTCGTGGATGTATATATATGACATGTTTCCTTGCAGAATGAGGACTGGAAAGTAATAGTTTCACAGTTTATCTGTTTTCCACAATCAGTTTTAATTAACCCATGTTTTCATAATCTGTGGTTATGGTGATTTCCACACGTTTTCGCGTAACACCTCGTTATCTGTATGATAATGGGATGTGTTGCCACAGAAATGGCCCTTTAGGGTTCATGATAAGCTCTATAATGTTCGAGAGGATGCAAAAAAGTTGACAATACACATCCGTATGAACAATGATGAATGGCTTGTTGGTGACATGGATGGATATAGATTTCAAGTAATAGTGCGTCCAAATGGTGGCATCCAATATGCAGTTGTGGTTTTCCACAACAATGGCATTATCCATGTTCTCATGTTTGGGTAGTTACAGACTCTTTCAATTGGGATCTTGATGCACTTGTGAGTGCATATTATACAAATGAGGCTTATCTAAATGCATACAGAACTGAATTTCGTGGTATTTCCGAAAAGAGGTATTGGCCTCAATTTGATGAAACTAGAGGTATTTATCCCTTATTACCCCCTAGGAAACGAAGGCAAGCTGGAAGATCAAAGAAAAAGAGAAGGCATTCAACTATGGATGTTGATCCAAATCAGTATACATATCACTGTCATAAGTGTGGCAGAAAGGGCCATAATAGACGCACTTGTCCTAATGTCATATGATGTCTGGTCATGTAATGTTTGCAATTTCAAATTACTCAAGTCATGTAATGTTTGCAATTTCAATTTATTCAAGTCATGTAATGTTTGAAGTTTTAATTTACTCAAGTCATGTAACATTTGCAATTTCACTAAAACAATGAATTTATAATGGTTTTTTTATAGATGGCTCATCGAAGGACATGGACATTTCACATGTCCGTAGTGTTAATCCAAATAATAGCTACGAAGTGCGTACAGGGAAAAATGGCTCATCAAACTCTATTGGATGATGACTGGAATGATGTACCAGATTTGTTGTACAACAAGTTAGGATTTATAGTGACAAAAGAACAAGCAAAATTTCATTGGCAATTTTTAAAGCAAATGTTTCACATGTATGAAGAACTTCTTGAGCTACCTGGTTGGTATTGGGATCACACGAAATAGAAAGTAATGCCAATCAATGAACAAGTTAAAAACCAGTTAGCTGTATCACATCCAGAGATACATTGAGTTGTACATCAAATGTGGCCATTTTATGAACCTCTAGATGAGATATTGAATCAAATGCAGAACTAATTATTGTAGTATTTCTCTTTTAGTAGTTCATGTTGTATTTTTATATTGTTTGTTAGTTCATATATTTGAATTAATTTCATCTTATCTAATGAAGAATCTTGACAAACTTAAATGTTGTACAATATTTGCACTTTTCATTTAATATAATATTTGCACTTTTCATAGATATGGCTCCTAGACAAGCAACCTACCGACTCTCCCAGCACCACATCATGTTGGCACAATGGCCTATTACTGACCCAGATGATTTAGAAAATATTTCCATGGCTGGTTTTGGGCTTGTTCATAGGCTGCCCTCTATCGACCTTGACCCTACTTTAATCACTGTATTAGTTAACAGGTGGGACAACTCTGGCAATACTTTTAGGTTTCCCCCTTTTGAGATGAGTGTCACTCTTCAGGATGTTGCAGTTCTTTTAGGCCTGAGGATCGATGGCCCACCGGTTATAGCTTCATATCCTTTAGGTGTATACGAGGGGCAATTTTCTTCATGGACTCACCTTTGTGAGA
Organism: Alisma plantago-aquatica; assembly: GCA_963693085.1. Classification (NCBI taxonomy): domain Eukaryota; kingdom Viridiplantae; phylum Streptophyta; class Magnoliopsida; order Alismatales; family Alismataceae; genus Alisma; species Alisma plantago-aquatica. The sequence goes on along the minus strand of OY856410.1, from coordinate 982,701,715 downwards.
ATTTCTTAGGAGATGCACCAAATGGGATGTCTAAGGGACATATCTCCTTGATTTGGCTGCGTGAGACCTTCAAGGATATGGATCTGACCGCGGGTGATGAAGAGCAACAATTAGAACTGAGGACAAGGTACACTAGGACATATCTCTTATACTTCTTAGGTAGTTACCTTATCCCAGATAGTACCGGGGATAGAGTTCATGTTAGGTACCTCCCTCTTGTATCCGATTTTGTATGTTGTGGCACTCTATCTTGGGGTGCTGCAACTCTAGCTTTCTTATATAGGGAGTTGTATAAGGCAACCACCCAGTCCAGGAGAACTGCCCATCTGTTAGGTTGTGTCTTCCTATTACAGCTGTGGTGTTGGGAGAGGTTGGGAATTGGACGCCCAGGTACAATTACAATGCGCTGGGATGATTGGCCAGAAGATGTTTCCTTGGGTTACAGGTTAAAGATCTATATAATTAATTTTTATATTTGTCCGAGCATTATGTCGTATTTATCTAAATTTAGTTTGTCAATTTAATAGGTGACCTACCTTTGTCCAAAGGAGTCAAACTATCAAGGGAACAATTTAGTTTTACGATTCAACATTTGACCAGATTTTTCCCTCATAGGTATAACTTACTTACCTCTACTAACATGTTGTACGGTATATGCTTTATTTATTTGCAATTTACTCTGTTTTATATGATACACATTGTCTATATGAATAACAGATAGAGTTGACTCCTTACACTACTGATGTTCTCGAGAGATTGTCTGTCATTTGTAGATATGGCAGTGATATTTGGTTGACATGAGTGCCTCTGCTGTGCTACACAATAGTGGAGTGGCACTTTCCCGACAGAGTACTTGAACAGTTCGACTTTGTTCAAGTACAACCTACTCTTGAGCTGCCGCAACTTAGCCGAATAGATGTGAGGGGTCATGCGGCTGAGGATTGGATGCTTCATCATAGGCGGGAGGTGCAGATGTGGAACAACATACGTGAGAGCTTAGTTCCCGCTCCACCAGCTGATACAGTTTTCAGTCCTCAGGTTCACTATGCATGGTATCATCCACAATACATCGTGCCCCCTCCAGCTATGCCTCCAAGCATATACTACCCGCAAAGTTATCGCCAGCAGGAATTTGTGAGTATCATTATTTTTTTATGACGAAGGAACCACTCCCGTACGAGCGCCACTTTTGTGACCCCCGCAGGCAGCGTAAACCCCTGGGTGGACCCCCGGCCCGTACAGGCTGCCCACCAAACTAGCTGCATCGTTGGCCGGCCGACGCTATGGGCAATTCACTTCGGAGGATAGTTGGGAGTCGAACCCGTGCCCCCTCGCAAGGGGCTTGCGAGCCGCACCACCCGAGCTAGTCCTCAATTGTTATTATTTATCTTTCTTATTTGTAATATATGTAATTGGTCTTTATTATGTGTACATACTTTATTTTACAGGTACAAACACAAGCGGCGATCCAAGCGGCATTAGAACACACCCCTACACAGATCAGAGGCATCATCTGTAATATCCAGTGGAGTTACTTTGATAGTCTTCCTGACTATGCTCGGCCGTGGGATCCCATACCCACTCATACCACAACCCCTGAGCCCACTCCTACTCCTACTGCTAAGCCCACTCCCACTCCCACTTCTCAGTTCATGTCATGGGGACCGACACGGCCATATTTTTCAGGAGCTGCTTCATATTCCTCATTCATCACCCCACCTCAACTAGCATCATACTATGGAGCAAGTTCTTCTTTTGTTCCATACACTCCATTCCCACCACCAATTATTCCTGAGAGCCGACCACCACCTTATGTCACATATTCACCTACTCCGTTTGATTTCTCATGATGCACCCCACCTGATGCATCCTATCCTGGTTTTCAGAGACCCCTCACCCCACCTCCACCTTTTCATTTCTTCCCTGATGCTCTCCAGTAGCCTCCTACACAGTTGTCCCCAGTTCATCCGTCTCCAGATGACATTGGTACAGAGGATCCAGATGTAGAGGGAGGTGGGCGAGGACGACGTACTTAGTTTTTTATATATTGTACAGTTTTGTATGTGTGCCTTTGTGAAGACATCTATTGTATGTGGATCTATCATATTATGATATCACATTGGTTCATTTTGGATCTATAATATTGTTCAGTTGTGTATGTATGTCTTTGTGAAGACATCTATTGTATGTGGATCTATCATATTTTGATATCACATTGGTTCGTTTTGGATCTATCATATTGTTCTGTTGTGTATTATTTTCTCGTCATGTTGATTCATATTTTAACCTTGTTTTTAATTGCTATCTCATTTTTTTGGATTAAGTTCTTATTATATAATTAATTAGGAACCATCTGATGTTGGTTGCAATACACTTATATATTCTATATGCATGTTACGAGCTATTGAAATTGACACATTTATAATAATTCGGTATATTATAGACATCCAAATACAAGCGAACGAATTGTAAATGTACAAATATAATCAATATTGTTAATATATATATCAATAACCATGAAACAATATCAGTGACTGCAAAAATATGATTAAAAAACACAATGTGTCCTACATGGGGGACGCATTGGTGCAATGCGTCCCCGCGTTGGACGCATTAGTGCCACACGAGGGCAATGCGTCTAGGTTCGAGACACATGGCTCTGTTGTGGGACCAATGCGTCCCCTGCTGGGACGCATTGCAGCAATGCGTCCCGTTAGAGGACGCATTGATCCCACAATAGCACAATGCGTCCTGAACCGGGACGCATTGCCCTCCTGTGGGACCAATGCGTCCCCCGCGGAGACGCATTGCTCAATGCGTCCCAGCAGAAGACACATTCATCCCGAAATGTGCCATTTTAGACAATAAGTTCAAGAACGTGCCATTTAAGTAATAAAAATTGGCAAATGTGCCATTTAGGTTTTTTTACCAACATATTTTTCACCTTTAGCCACGTAGATTTTTGCGATCGCCATCATAAAGGTTAGCTTGATGAACATGCAACACTTTCATGTTTTATGTCGTGACAGAGAAATCAAAATCAAATCTTTCCCTCTCGGAAGTGCGCTCTTGCACCTCACGATGCACAACTACTTCGCTCCTTGACGTTCTGGCCATTCGTTTTCGTGCCTTGCCACCATGGCCGCTTATAGCTTCCACTTCATTCGCCGCTCTTGGCAACTTACGATGAGTAATAGACAGGATCTCAAGATAAAGATCTAAAAGTTCTACTCAACAGGATGAACGAAGGTACTCTCGATCTCTTTATGGTTCATCTCAAATACGATTATCAAGTTGTTAAATAATAATAATATGACATAATAAACCCAACTATTATATTTTAAAACTGACAAATGCTGGATTCATGAATTTTTCGGTACTTGTGTTTTGAATTTAGCTTAGGTTATTCCGAATTGCATGTTCATCAATTTATGGTTGAATCTGGCTCCCACTCTTTATATCAAAGTCAGACATATACCTGGATGTGATTTTGGAAAGGAAAATAAACATGTTAATGTGTTTCTCTACCCATATCCATGTATCTCGGTTGACCTTTGGATACTACCATCTAATTCAAACGCAAACCGTGTAGCTTGACCAGAGCAAATATTCAAGGAAAACCTAGCATTCTTCAAGATATATGTCGCCACAGCAGGTACAGATGAAAACCAATCGCCACAGCAATAAAGGGAAAAGGTCGTCAAAAAAAGGTCCGTCTTTGTACTTGCAGTTGCTGGTGGCGAGCACAGAACCGATGGTTTCCTTAGCGATACCAACAAGGTCCGGGTGTTCTGAATGGGACTTGTGGCACGCTAGGTGCAGCCAGAGCCACAAGCCCACAAATGGATACCAGCAAGGACCGGGTGCTCTGAATCGGTGGTGGTGCTGGACTGGCAGCAGCAATTGAGTGGGTGAACTATGAGCCGGTCGTGAGAAATCAAGAAGTGCTGGTGGTGGAGGGTGATGGTACAGTGAAGGTGGACCACACATTATGCAGCCACTGTCGATCGAACTGGTGGATGGTGGTGGCGGCACTGGCGGGGGAAAGAACGCACGCATCATCCGATAGTGGAGGGTGTAGTAATGGCGGAGGCTGGAAGTGACGATGAAAGGTGGCGGAGACATTTCAGCAGCTAGCACTACAGGCTATGGGAGTTTATGTGGACGGTGATGGTGCTGCAGCAGCCACTGAGTCGTCACGTGATGGTTCCGTCCAAGAGGATGATGATGAATTTCAGGGCGGAAGTGTCTGTCCAAGTTGATCCCGTCCAGTTTCACGAGACGAGTTGTATGAAACTTGAGCTGAAGCAGGAGGTAGCCGGTAGTATGGACGAGTCCTATATATTTTTCAAACTTGTATTCAGGGCTCGCCCGCCCAATGGGTGAAGTCTGCAAAGTCAAACCATATAGGAGACGTAGATTTGACTGACAATAACGGGGTTTTGGTACGCCTGCTGTTATAACTTGTTGTTGCATTACATCATTGCCTTATATTTATTGTAAAGGTCCACTACTTAAAGAATTAATTAGGTCTTTACACGACAAAGATTAAATGTAACAGTCCCAAGCAGCAAATTCGGAACAACGAATTTGCTCCCTTTTAGTACATCCATTCACTCGCATTTTATACTAGGTAAAAAAAACTTAAATAGCATACTGAAGTTATTTCTAATATAATCTAATTTGAAGGGAGGGAGAGAGAATGGAGACGCCATTCCGTTTGGGTCTCTTTTCCCATTGATTGGATTTTTTTTCTCTCACGACCAAGTAAGGGTCGTTCAGTGCTACGTGGTTGCACTATGTTAAAGACGTCATTTCAAATGGCAACTTCCCCACCCGACCGTCGAGGAGTTTTTTTCTTCTAAAAATTATACCACGTATATATTGGGTATAATTTTGAATGTCATATGAATTTAATTAATTACTAGATCAAAAATACAATATTATATAAATACAAACAATTCTATATGAATAAAGTACACTACATGCTTTATTTCGATACAAATCCAAGATTATGAATCTAAATAAAACATATGAATAGTGATACATATGAGTAACACAATAATGTTAATAAAATATATTATACTTGAATAACACAATAATATGAATAAAATACATTACATATGAATAATGATACATATAAGATCTTATCTATCATGAATAGAAAATATACATTTTATGAATAACATAATAAAATTACATCATATTTTATACAATTTTATCTACTATGCTATTCAAAAATATACATGCTATGAACAACACAACACAAATTATATATTTTTATAAACAACTTTACTATCAAAAATGCATGCGGGTGCATCTTTATTTGTATATTTATTTTAGATATAGTTTATTAGAAATAAATTAGATAATTTGATATGAAACAAAACTATAATCGAATATTGCTATAATATATACAGAACACTAAAGTATATTGTATGTAAAATATGAATAAACATATAAGCACTTAATATATGTTACATATTAAATATAATCATTTATCATATATATAGCCATTCAATATATTAAATTCGGATAAAAACTTTCAAGTTCACCTCTATTTTAATGTCTATATAAACTATATAGTTATTAATTTATGCAACAAACCATCATATTATTAATATTATTGTGTTAGTTATATGTAACATTATCCTATTTTGTGTTATTTATACCAAAATTATTCATATGAAATTCAAAACGTTTTATTATGTAATTTGTTGCATCTTTATTCAAATGTAACATATTTTATTTGCATTATTGTGTTAGTCAAGTATGATATATTTTATTAACATTATTATGTTATTCATATGTAACATTGTTCATATGTTTTACTTCAATTCATTTAATGTTTTCTTTGTATCCAAGTTATATATTTAATTATTTAAATTTATGTAATATTCCATGCTCGACTTATAATTAACAAATTAAAATGTCATTTATAATTATACCTAAATATAAACATGGTATTAAAATTAAAATTTAAAAAAGATAAAGGAAAAACACCTCAATGGTTTGGAGGGGGATAGCCAACGTCACGTGGCAACACCCTATTGAAGGCAACATGATGCATTCGCATGGCGCCGACCAATCCCCCGCTAGCCCGTGAGATAAAAAAAATCAGCCAATGGAATAAGAGACACCAAAAGGAGTGGCGTCTCCACTCTCTCTTCCTCCCTCAAACTATATTATATTAGAAATAATTCTGAAAATAGGTTACTTTGATAATTAAATTAACAAAAGTAAGTTATTTAATTTTTTTCCTCACATCTTCTACCCCTGATTGCAACTGCAAAGCAAACCATCCTTGCACCAAGGCATGTAGATTTGGCTGGTAAGGGTGGGTTTTTGATGTTTATAAATGGCTAGAATTAAATAGGATAGTTTGGAACATAAAGTTGGATTAGAAGACTCGGATGACCCGATTCAATTTTGCTTGGATGTGTTAGCATCATCTCGACTGTTTCCTACATGGGTATTTTTGTAACCACCAAACCCATCCAAGCCTCTATCATGTCACCTATTTCACACTCCATCACTTCAAATGCATCAAGAGTGCACTTAGTATAGTACCTAATAGGGATGATTAGATGGTCCATCGCTTCAAATGCATCGAGAGTGCACTTAGTATAGTACCTAATAGGGTTGATTAGATGGTACAAATATCGTCTATTTACGTCAAGCTTTAAATGATAATATCAACTCATAGACACAAGTGTGACGACCGCTATCAAACCGACAGCCAAGACGTCACGGTGACTACTCAGAATAACCATTAGCAGTAGATTAACAAAAATCACGAAGAATTAAAACCATATTGCAAAGAGATCCATTTCCAAGAAACTCTCAAAGAAAGAACCAAGATAATATATACAGCACGGTTCACATTGTACATACATTATACCATCTTATCTTGAGGATATCATATACCAGTTGTTTTGCCAAACATATACATAAGCAACATAAAACCTCGAGGCATACAAGTCAAAATCTCAGATCATTTATAAAACCATTACATACTAACTCCCAAGGACCTGAGAGTACATAGAAGACACATAGGAATTCTATCTACAAGAAACGAAATACATCACACCCAACCTGAGATGTTACTACTATCCCTGTTGTTGTTCTCCTCCCTCTGTAGTACGGTCTCTACCTCCTCGTCCGTGTCCACCTAAAAAATGTTGGAACCAATGGGATGAGACAAAAGTCCCAGTAAGAGATATAACTCTCTGCCAATAATATTATTATCACAAGTAAATAGTATAAAACTAAGAAGATGGTATTTTATATTAATAATCAAGATTAACCACTATTTAAAAGCAAAACAAAGCAATATCATCTATTCACTTTACAAGGAATACGAAGAACACATATAACATCTGTAACATCCCTGACCTGGGTTATGGCTTAACCCTAGAATTTTTGCTTAAGTTACTTACAAACTTGTTCTAATCTTTTGAACGGTAATTAAGGCCCTGTGTGAAGTTTATTTTCAAATTTGAGCTTATATGCAAACTATGTGTGTATTATATGATAGTCTGAGTGTAAAGTGCAAATTACCCAAGATGAGGGGTTATATTGCAAATGTCACATGTTGAATGTATTCTAAGTATTTTAACATCATGAGAGAGTGAATGATGCTAAGTGATGGCTTGTGGAAAGCCTAAATTATAAGTGAGAACTTGTTGAAAAATGCTAAGTGCTTGGTGCATCGATTATGGTACAAATTGTAATATATTCAAAATATGGGGTTGATGTGTAAATTACCACCTCTAGATTATCTCTAACTCTTCCTAGTATCATCTAGAGGAGAGATAAAGAAGGATATACTATGTTTAAATCATCCTAGAGTGATGGCACTCTTAGTAATGGAAAGACCAAGAAAATGCATAGTTAAAAGCTATATATATATATATATATATATATATATATATATATATATATATATATATATATATATATATATATATATATATATATATATATATATATATATGAGCTATATCAAGTTGAAGACTTGAAGTAGGAGTCCCTATTGGCCATGGATCCATAAAGGGAGTCTCCTATCGGTTTGTGGAGTCTTGGCTTTTCTCATGACGGGCAAGTCACTTATATGAAGTGATATGTATCGGCTTGTAACTTTTTCTAAGAAAAGATTTTGTTGAATATAATAATGAAGTGAGTGGAAGAAGTCTTGCTCTAGAAGATAACCAAGGAGCCCATCCCTTATCCTTTGAATTATCCTTAAGTTTTTATTTTTTCATGGCAAGATAAAGATAGGATGCATGCAACTACATGTCAACCATGCATGGCTATGTGGTGTTGTATGTATGCCCTAAGCGAAAATCATGGGATGATTGATGGGATACATTAAGATTGATTTGATAAAGATCAAAGGCAAGCTTCCAATTCTTTCTGGTTCAGTCATACGAGATAGTGATAGAACATATTGAATGTCTAGAGAATGACAATACTCAATGACGTATGCTTTCAGGTTCTGGACCTGAACGATGAGATCATATGGATGCTAAGAGTTTGTACTTTCTTATTATGTCCCTAGTCAGATGTCATTGTGGAAGGTAGATAGATAGAAATGACACATAAGATTAGATTGTGGTTTTGGTTGATGATAGAATCTCATTATTCATGATATGGAGATATCAAACCAAACACATAAGTACTTGTTAGAGAACAAGTTTAACGGACAGACCCACCGTGAGTTTGACACATGGAACCATGACATGGTAGTCATAGTTAGTTCTCACAATGATGGTGGTGAGTGTGATTCTTTAACCTGAAATCACTAAACTCAACACATGTCGTTGGGTATACTTTGACATCATCAAACGCAGTCCTCAAACATGGGTTGTTATAAAGGTGATGATTGGGTGGCTTTGACACATGGGGCTTTTGAGGGGTAAGTGATAGATATGGGATTTGTCCCTCCTGAGGGAGTTTGATATCCATGGCCACTTGATGAGTAGGATTGAGATAGGCATGTGTATACATGTGTGAATCTGTATGTAATATTGATGTCATACATATCTCCTCCAATCTACTCTGAGATCAAGAAAGTGAATGAATGTTGACAGGATGACTGTTCCATGCCTTGAGTTCATTCGTGATATCAGTGACAAAGGAATTATACATTCGTTGTAACACCATTCACGGATTGTAGGATTGAAAGTTGTTCTCCAACTTTCTATTTCACTTAGATAGCATTGATGTGTGACTAGGCACTGCTCTTTGCTTGTGAATTCATAAAGGTTATGGGCTTTCACTACCAATGTGAAATGGATCTGTAGGGTCACACACATAGGATTTAACCTGGAAGAGGATTTTATCCACAAACGATGTTCATATTGATTACTAAAGGAGTTTAGTAGTTCAATTAAACACTCAATCGATTGATAGCTCAATATCATAGTGTTCAAGGTGTTGGACCGATTGATTAGAGTATCGAATTGATTGAAACTGTAATTGACTGATTTGTACAAGTCTGCTGCTCCAACTGATCGGCTCATGCGATGAACCGATCGGTTCAGGTTGGTGAACTGATCGGATCAACAGGTGAGACGATCGACTCATGTGCAATGATCCGATCGGCTCAAATGTTGAATTGGTCGGCTCATGTGACCAATCGAGATCGTTTGGAAAGTCGATTTTGCAAATACAATTTCTTTCACTTGTACAAATTTGATTTGGACAAGGATTAATATTTGATTAATCGGAAACAAACTTGAAAGTCAATTTGAATTGGATCAGGACCACGAACCGATCAACTCAGAAGTGAACTGATCAGCTCAGGGGTCCCAACCGATCGGTTGAGGTTGAACTAATCGACTCAACTCCCCAACCGACAGTTTCATGTATAAAACGATCGGTTCAGGTGGTGTAGTTGGTTGTTTTTGTGGAAAATCTTGAACCCTTCTACTCCTGCTTTAATCACGCATTGCCCGGGGTAGAGAAACCTGTCCCATGACCCTCCTATATATAGGGGTAGTGGGGGCTTCTCAGGACACCAACTCAATGCACCAGTTGCTCTGTAAAGTTATCATTCTCTCTGGTTTTGGTAATCGAGAGAGAGCCCGAGCAAGTGCTACCCGATAAGGGAGGCACAGTAAGGGAAAGACAATTGCAGAATAGCGAATGGTAGCAGGAGAGTGTGTCAGTGACTAGTACATCGATAGGAGGGTGCGACTCCTTCTGATTCCTTGTGGGACAAGGAGATCAGAGTTCTAGGTTGTCCATGTGGACTACTACAGAGGCGGGAGACTTCTGCCGCTCAGAGGTCAACTGTCAACCCCGACAGTCCTGGTGAGACCAGGAGCTGCACAGACATCGTCCAAGACCAGAGGTAAAGACCAAGCAAGATGTGAGGTAACTTCGTCGAGCAAGCCTCGGGACAAGGTACGCCTCTACAAACCATCCTTCCAATTGTATAGACATTGACGCGATTCCTTTCTTATGGGTTTGGGTGGAGATTTTTTTTTCCGCTGCCTTCTCTGCCTCCCCTAAAACCCAACAGTGGTATCAGAGCCAAGTCAACTGCTCTATACTTTAGGATTATCGATATGATCAATTTTGGTTTGTCACCTTTATTTATTGCATACGATGTGAATAAAATTGGCTTTATGCATGTCCAATCCTAAATCCACAAATCCCAATATACATATATGATATGTAATATGAATGCACTCGATACACGTCGCCCTTAAATGAGTTTTGTGGTGGATGTATAGTGTGGTTATAGCCAATAAACTCTATGTATGTGTGCTTGGTTGTATTTGGTTGCTTGCAACTCGGTCTGCGCACTGATTCCCTATCTCCTATTCCTGATGTAACTCAAGATAACTCGAGATTTCTTTCCTACATTTTCTCCCCCTGAATGTAACTCGAGGTTTCCCAATTCAAATGTAAATAAGATAGAATTTTATTTCCTGTTATGTCAAAGAACGAAGGACATATGAAGATGACTGAGACGGTCGATTCAAGGCGTGAACCGATCGGTTGGCCATACATACGATTGGTTCGCGGAGCAAGACGATCGAGTGGCGGCAATGAGGAGATGCACGATGACCAGGCGAACCGATCGGTTGGAGGAGCCAACCGATCGGCTGGTGGCACCCAGATGACCGGACAGGGCGAGCAGATCATTCATGTGATGAGTTGATCAACTCGTACGACTACAACACAAAGTTCATCTTATACATGTTGCATGTGATGTAGACCTAGATGACTGTGATTCCTCTTGGCTCGAGGAATCACATTAGGATGGCCATAATCATCACTTTTATCGTTTCAAATGTTTTCTGTGGGATATAGCATGTATATGATACGTACTATATATTGTGGTGATTGTATATGTATATGTACCTATAAAAATCCAAATCCCTCATTAAATATTAAAGTTTTAGATGCCTTCCAAATGCGACACACGTGAAAATCTTGATCGACCAAGTGTCCCTATCATGGTGCACTGTCTATCTCGTGGAAGCGTGAAGGATGAATATGTGGGTGTGCCCTAGCAGGGTGCATATTTCATCGTGTCGGCTTTGGGTCGGACTTAACAAGGTGACCTAGATAGGATCTAGAACCTTGAGGTATGGAGGTGATCATGGCAAAGAGTTGCATATGACATCTTTCAAGAGTTGCATATGATGCAATTGGAAAAAGTTGCCTACCTGAAAGATCTAAGTTGTGTGTGACAGTCCTAGCTGGTTCATGACTAAGAGGATTTCAGGATCTTGACCCACTAGAAGGTTGTTCACTACAATCTTCTGAATTGATGGTGAGGGCTATCAATTTGAACAAAATAGTCAGAGCGATAATTAATTAAAGTCTAATTATATCGTCAACTTTTCAAATCAATTAAATAAGTCAAAATTGAGTTTTGGATTAAATTGCATATATTTGCTTTTGTAGTTAAAATGACAACAAACATCAATCACTTTTCATTGCGATCGGTCCTTGAGAAGGACAAGCTGAATGGGACTAACTTCCATAACTGATTTAGGACATTGAAAATTGTTCTCAGTCAAGAGTGAAAGCTCTATGTCCTAGATACTCCAGTTCCAGAGGAACCTGCTCCTACTGCACCAAAGGCAGAAAGGGATGCTTATAAGAAGCATTCTAATGATTCCATTGATGCAAAGTGCTTGATGTTGTGCTCCATGAACCACGAGTTGCAGAGACAACATGAGAACATGGGTGTCATTGAGATGATTCAGATCTCAAGAACATGTATGAAGATCAAGCACGACAAGAGAGATATGATGTCTCTAGGGCGCTGTTCAAGTGTGTCATGACAGAAGGAGATCCAGTTGGTCCTCACACGCTCAAGATGATTGGGTATGTGGAGAATCTAATGAGACTGGGATTTCCCCTGAGCCAAGAGTTGGCTACTGATGTGATACTGCAATCATTTCCAGAATCCTACAGTCAGTTTGTGATAAACTATAACATGAACAACTTTAACAAGCCATTGATAGAGTTGTTAGGCATGTTGAGGATAGTCGAGACACATATGAAGAAGGACAAGCCTAAGTCTGTGATGATGATCAGCAGCAAGAAAGGCAAGTCCAAGCACAAGGACAAGGGCAAAGCTAAGAAGGGTTCTGATGCTAGCCAGCCCAAGTCGTCTTCAGATCTCAAGGCCAAAGGAGGTGTGACAAAGAGAGGCGATTGCCACCATTGTCAAAAGCCAGGACATTGAAAAAGGAATTGCCCACTCTATCTGGAAGAACTAAAGAAGAGGGAGGTGACAGATGTCTCCACCTGAAGGTGTCATGAAATAAACTTGTAACATTTTTGAGGTATATGATACCAAGATATAAAATGTAAAGCATTCAATAAATGGGGCAAGTTTTGCTTCCATAGATAGGAGTACTTAAGTTTATTTTCAGCCTTAAAGGCATGTAATAGAGTTATGAACTGCTATTTCATATTTTCCAATAGATAGAAACACTTTATATTTTTGCATATTGTATGACAATGATAGCAATTAATAAAGTTGATGTTTCAATCTATGTGGCAATGCCTTGTTTATCTTGTGGTACTTGGTATGCATAAGATAAAATGATACCTAAAAGTTATTGATAACTCAAACAATCAAATTAGCATAAATCATGAGAAATTCATTTCTAGTTTCCATATGATGGATAAGCTAGACTCTTTTGGTTAGAGAACCTGTAAGAGACATGAATCTCTTAGACATGATTAATAAATCTTCACTAGTGGTAGTGGGAGAATGATTATCCTATTAGGTATAATACATGTGATGTATTTACATACCTATTGGAGCAAATGCTAATACTTCAAGCGGTGTTTAGAGAAATACCAATATGAATATCTTGAAGTGTTCAAGAATATCATAGATGAAGTACAAATTTGGTAAAGTGTTAATTCTTGATGAGATCAATCAATAAAATACTTGGACCAAATGTTTGAGAACCTTGTGAGTGATTATGATAGTGCATCATAGTAAACTCATGATTAAGGCATGATGATGTCTAAATAAAAAAGGGAGTCATACTCTAAGGAGTTAGAGGATGATTATCAAATAACTAATTTCTTCTTAAATAAAGAATACCCCACACTAATAAAGGACATTAAGAATCATAAGGAGTTGTGAGTTCTTATATCCTTGACAGATACACCTCGATTATTTATATGATAAGTTGGTCATATGATGAATCAACTATCTAGATAAATATGAGGAACTAGATTTTGAGTTATAGTTTATGACCATTACATCCTAAGTGACTTCCATGTAAACCATAAGGTATGACCATAATGGTAGCACCCATTGGGATGAAATCCATAAGTGCAAAAGAGTCTTAAGTGTTAAGACACATGGATAACATTTAAAGAAGGATGATGCTTGTTAATTGCAACTTATTGACTAAGAAATTTGGCATATGGCTACTAAAACTGCATTCCTATGAGGAATAAAACAAGGATGTGTACATGACACAACATATAAGGTTTATGAATCCATTAATGCAAATGAAGTCTATAAGTTACAATGGATTAATCAATGTGATTAATTTAGTACAAGCAACTCAGAGCTGGATCTTTACTTTGATGATATAGTCAAAGGGTTTGACTAATATGTCAAAGATAAAGAAGGGATCTGGGATTTAGTGGGAGCGTATTCACATTCCACATGTTGATGTGAAATGGAAATGTTCTAGAATGGAAATCCAAAGTGGAAATTATCTTTAAGGAAGATAGACATGTTTCCTATGTGATAGGAATAGAGATCTATAGAGATAGTTCTCAAAAACCTCTTGACCTAAAAAGAGAGAGCATACATTGGCAATCTATACTAAAGGGTTAAATATGCACAGATTCAGTGGGAGAAAACTTGTCCATGTTACATGGAGTTGGTATCCCAAGGCCAAGTGTCCAATTCTTATGGAGAATGGGAACACGAAGAATAGATATGGATCTATCATGTATGTAAACATCTCATTATCTTGCATGTATGGACATGGAAAGAACAAAATGCATTCATCATCTTGTATGTAGTGTGACGACCGTCTCGCAAAAACAGGATTAACTATTGCGGAAGTGAATTATTAGCAGCGGAATTACTGAAAATCACTAAAAATTAAAACTTTTTGCAAGAAGATCCACAAACTGTGAAACTTTGACATAAAGAACCAAAGTAAGTTATTTACAAACTGATTCATCATTACATCTTTGTATCATTTCATCTCGAGAGTCATAACATTGTCAGCCCTGTTAAACTATACATGAGCAGGATACAAAAATCTCGAGGCTTAAAGCCAAAATCTCAGATCGATCCATCAAAACATTACTCCTAGGACCCGAGAGTACAGAGACGACTCATAGGACTTTCTATATACAACTTGACAGCTCATATCCCCACCTGGGATTTACTGCCGTCCCTGCTACTGCTGCTGTTGCTCTTCCTCTGTAATAGGTTCCTTGCCTTTTCGTCGGTGGTTACTTAAAAATTTAATCCCACAGGGGTGAGACAATTATAAAAATTGTCCCAGCGAGAGATATAACTCTCCTACAGAAACATTATTATTGCCGATAATAGAATAACACTGAGCAGTAGAATTATATTTACTCAACATCAGGTAAATCATTGAATAAGATATGCAGGGCAATATTCTCTATGCAATCATTTTAATTATAACTTGATTAAGCAACAAGTCATTCATTTAAGAAGGAATATGAAGAACATGTATATCATTTATCCAACTAGAACATGTTAATCAATGTATTCTCAACCATTGATTCTCGTAGTTCAACCCTAAGCAAATATGCTACACGGCTGATTACATATTACAAACATACTTATGCCCTGAGGAGATGAGATATACCGCTCATACTCCAACCGACCACTGCGAAGTCGAAATCGGTACCATACATAGGTCATCAGAAGAGCCGGATTTCTATGACCTCATCCTCCTCAGTCAGTGTGAGGAACAACATACAGGACATCTCGTGTCTCTGCTATAATAGCTTTCCAGGGTATTCTGGCAACTTCGCTATTAGAGTTACAGTGGCATTCTGTACTCTCTTTGCCATCGAGGGATTTCTTGTTTATCTCTCATCGATGCGGCATTAACAACATCATCGGGAGATTAGTGATACATCATCCCGGCATATACATATAATGAAGAATTGAGAGATTTAGTGTTTATCTCACATCAATTCCTTCATTAGGGCGTAAGGATATTCGCGCCCATAACCCCCACATACTCAAAAGTATGCTCTCCAGGAGTTCCCTTAGGTAAACCTGTTTCACCATCACCTAACTACAGACGATGATGGATCTATGGTCAGGGCTCTACATGATATCATTTCACTTGATTATTTAAGTACATTACAGCATTCTTTTAGCATCAGGCATGTTGTCAATCATATAACATTATAACATTTGCTATAAAGAATGAGTACTATTTCTATCAAGTTCATTTCACAGCTTTGCTACCATTGGGATCTCAATCCCTTATCATCTCATCATCATGATTCAAGAATATGGGTGTTCAAACCCTTAAATCATCAAGACACATGTTACCACTTTAGCAGGTAACTTAATGCCATCAAGTCATCTAACAGTGTAAACATGATAAATGTAATGCATGTATTTCACATGGCTCTTAAAGCCTATCAAACTCTTTTGTTACCTTTCACTAGGCAACATGGCATATCATTGCTTATAGAACTTATAAAGTGTTTTCAATACACAAGGCATCATAGCTCATACGTGACTATGTTCAATACCTCATGAAACCTGCATGATTAGTACAGATGATAACAACACATCAATTTCATATCAAGAGTAATGTCCCACGGCCGTGCTGCCAAAAACGGTCGTGCAAAGGGGAATCACCACGGCCGTGCTACCTTGCACGGTCGTGCAAGAGGTATCCACCACGACCGTGATGCCTAGCACGGTCGTGCTACAACAGATCCCAATTATTTTACATTTGTGAATTTAATACTCCAAACCAATTAGGGTTTATTGTTATCCCTAAGTGGAGATGATTAATAAGTACCTTTAATTTTTAAGCTTGCCATGTCATCATTATGAATTAGGTTTATATCATCATCATATAATAGAACTTCATCTATCAATGCCCTCAATTAGGGTTATGATTCATTAACCTTCATAACTAGGGTTTCATGATCTTACTATTAAAAATCATGCCCTTACTAGGCATTCATACATGAAGAATATCTTATCCCTCATCTTCTATAAGATGAAGTTACTTCAACCTTGATTAATCTAAGTCAACTCAATCTTGAAAGAAGAATTGACATCATAGGATATGTTATTATATCAAGATCATTAAGAACTCAATCTCCCTTGGATTACATCATGTGATTGATTACATAAACCACTGACCTTCATCCAATTTGAGAGTTCATACTCTTTGGTTGATTACCTTCCAAGTGATCTTGGAATAGGTGAAACCATTTAGTAGAATAGAAATTGAAACCACTTAACAAAATTGAACTTCTGAGACTGTTTAAGCCTCAACTGATTTGGGATCGTTTGGTCCCAAACGGTCTTGAGACCGTTTGGTCCAAACCACCTCAAAACCGAAAGGACCAAATATGGTTTCCATCAATCACATTGAATTAGGGTTTTCAATGTTGAACCCTTCAATCGATCTTGCACATGTTAGACACTAATCAATTGAGTTAATTAGATCAACCCTAAACTGATTTGATACTCAATTGACCCTCAATTGATCCTCAATTAGGGTTGGAATCAATTGAATTAGGGTTTAGAATCAATGAACCTTCAATATTCATCAATGTGTGACTAGTTACTTCATAACTATTGAACCACCATTCAAATGGGGTATGACCTGACCCCAAACGGTCTTGAGGTCGTTTGGATGACCTCCAAACGGTCTTGAGACCGTTTTCCCATCATATCACTCAAAACCAAGCAATCCAATTAGGGTTTGGTTCATTGAAGTGCTCACCAAATCAGCAATTTATTGCAGATCAACTTGATATCTTTAGACCTTCAACCACCTAAACATACTCAACCCTAGACCTCCAAACGGTCTTGGGTGACCACCAAACGGTCTTGAGACCGTTTGGCCCATCCAACCTTTGGATTCTAGTGAAAAATCATCATGGATTGGTTTATCAAGTTGATCAACAAATCAGTACTACATTGCAATATGATTAGTACCTTTGGACCTTCAATTGGTCAACTATACTTGAACCCAGACCTCCAAACGGTCTTGGGGTGATCCCCAAACGGTCTTGAGACCGTTTGGGTGATCCCCAAACGGTCTTGAGACCGTTTCGGCTAATCAACCCAAAATCTCAACTTAACTCATTGGAATTTCAGCACTGTTTTCAATTAGGGTTTGCCTAATTGATTAGGCTTCAACTCACGATTCCTTGGGAGTTAACCCATAAAATTTGGTGAGTCATTATCCAACATAATAGGGATCAATAATCCCAAACGGTAAACGCTTGGTCAACGCACTCAAATGGTCTTGAAACCGTTTGCCCAAACAGGTCAAGTTAATCAGGTTGAAAATCAGCACTTAATTCAGTTCGATTTTCCTAATTGATTGGCCTTCAACCTATGATTCCTTTGGAGTTAACCCCTAAAATTTGGAGGGTCATTATCCTACATAATTAGGAATGATATTCCCAAACGGTCCACGCTTGGTAAACTCTTTCATACGGTTTTGAAACCGTTTGGTCACCAAACGGTTTTGGTGAAACTGTTTGGTCCCAACCAATGAGATCATTTTCTCCCAAGATATTTGGTGAGGTTCTTGCTTATGATGATGTCATCATCATCTTCCTTCGTGCACCCAAGAACAGCAACCGTTCTTGATGGAATTTGCAGCAAAGAAGCAAAAGTTTATCAAATTGAAGAAATCAATCAACAAAGCATAGAAGATTGATGCAATAGCAATGTTTGAGGGTTTAAGTTATAAAACCCGCCTCAAATTTGATCTCCAAGCTCCAATCTCCGTGTCTTTAATGGTGGATGGAGCTCCAGCAACTATCCAAGGTTCGTTCTTGAGCTTTTGGATGAAATGGATGGCTAGAAATGGAAATCGAGTGAAGAAAACCTAGAATCAATCATTGATTTAGGGTTTTCACCATGAATCGAAGGTAGAAGATGATCAAACCTTACCTACAGGTGGTGTTCGTCCTTCTCCTGCTCCTGATCTCTCCTTAGGTCGTCCAAAGCAAAAGGAATAAGGAAAAGGCTAAGGGAAACATTCCTTATGTGTTATTGAAATAAGGTATATATAAAGAATATGTATATGGGTCTTTGATGAAAGAGAAAATGAAATCATTTTCCTTAAATAAATTCCATACTAATTTCCCCCTAATCCTCCTCCATTACTTGATCACGAAACCACCTTCAAACTTTCGTAAAAGCTCTTCATTATCCAAGAATTAATGGAAAAGAAATTAAGCACATTAATCCATTATAATAATAATATATATGTTTGAGTGGAAATTCTTTTCCTTATAATAAGGTGAGTGGAATTTCACCTCCTTAGGATACTTTTGATCCTTGAAAGCTCAAGGACGTCCACACACACATCTGAATTCCACCATTCAAGTTTTGATTGAAAGCCCTTCAATTATTTTTATTTATTTTTGCATTAGGGTTTCAATTATGCTTATATCTTGATTATTTTAATGTCAAGATTCTCTCTCCTCCAAGATAATTCAAATGGGGTGACCATCTCATTTTCTTTGCTCTACTTGATGCCAAAGATTATTAGGGACCTTATTGAAGTGGTAATTTGCATATTGAACCCTAGGTTTTGGGTAAATTGCACTTTACACCAAAACTAGGTTTTAATGTACAAACTTTGCTTTATCAGCACTTTCTTGGTATTCAGGCTATCACAAGCCATACCTCTGCATCATCTTCATTATTATGATGCATCAACACATGAGGAACTTATTATCATACACAATTTGCAATATAACCCCTCAACTTGGGTAATTTTCACTTTAGTCCAAAATTAACAAAACAATGTTTCAACATTATTCAAAAAGGACTGAAATTGAAATATAAGTTCCTCAAGAGCCTTAATTACATTTCAAAAGTTAACCACAAGAATCAAATCACATATTTAAGCAAAACACCTAGGGTTAGTTCATAACCCAGGTCAGGGATGTTACATGTAGGACATGACAATATGATGTGCTCATACTAATAAATCATATGTGGGACATGATGAGTGGATGTCTGTATAGTTCCAATAAGGGTTACTGGAATACCATAAGAACTTGATAAGTACTTAAGAAGTACTAGTTCTATGGAAATGAGGAAGAGTTCACTATAAAGAGTTACACTGATGCGAACTTCCAAAAAGGATAGAAAATTAATCGCAATAAATATATGGGATATATAAAAGTGAATGTTTGTTGATAAATGGAAATGTTCTAATAAAGCTGTTTAAATGGAAATGTCGAGTATCCATGTGTTATAGAACAATATTGGATACTTGATAACACCAAATTTTGTGATGTTTTTGGCCCTTATTTCACTGTCAAATCTCCCCTTTTAAGCTGTTTTCCTCTTCTTTTTGTCATGTTTTTGAATAAATAGGCCACGCTACGCTATTATCCCATTTTTATCATCTTTTGCAGGGTTTTCCTCATTTTTTCCACTTTTTTATCAGAAAAAAGGCCCGTCCCGACCTATGAACGTGTTCTACCTACATCGACCCTCCTACCAATCGGCCTACACACTCACTTCCCGATATATGGAAGCACGATACACTACCGCGCGACACGGGGGTGTCGCGCAAGGAGGATCTGACGGGCGATACGCCACTTACCCAACACGGAACTGTACTCGCTATGACTACTAAAGCGTGTCGCGCGATACAAGCCACCCACTCATCACGACACCCAACACACTTACAGCCCGACACCCTCTGTGCCGGGTGACACGCATATCGGGCATCTCAGAAGCCGCAATGATGGAGCTGATGGAGGACACGTGGTGCCCGGAGAACCACAACTTCTCCCAACCGCTGCCTATAAATAGAAACTACAGGACTCCGATGGGATGGGTTGGAATTTCACAAAAGCTAACTTGGGAAAGCACCTGGAGCTAGCGTGTCGCGTCCCAGAGGTGCACCGGGTGATACTAGGTGAGCACTTCTCCGACCTGAGAGGGAGAGAACGGTTCACTTAGAATCTGCCACAGTCACCACAATAGCCCGATATCGACCAACAAGGGAACCTGATATGAGTAACCCGACACCCTAGCTGCCTCTAGCCCGACACGAAATCGAGCCTGATATGAATTGCCCGATAGGTGTGTCGCCCGAGAGGGCAACACCCCGTCACGACCGTATCGGGAGAGAGTGCTCTGGCCGGTACGTTTGCCCGTCGTGGCCTATCGCCCGATAGTGTGTGCCGCCTGACACAGGCGTATCGGGTAGAGTTCTACACCGGTATTGGGCTAGAGGAATCTTAGGGATCTGCTGCTGCATGTCGCTTTTCTAAATCAAGGAGGCGATACTTATCTTTCTTTTTTTTGTGTTATCTACTTTCCTTACTTACACAATGTAACCAAACCCTTTTATATATATTATTATGCTAGTAGAATCATAGGAGCTTTAAATATCTATTGCTTTACGTTTGGTTCCTTTTTGTTGGATGATTGCTTTATTTAGCATCCATACTCTAGCTTGTATGCTTGGATCATGTTTTGACTAGCTATCGAATCGTGTTTCCCATTGCAGCAACCTCGAGAGAGGTGTTGTGTCTCTAGTGTTTGGTCTGATACAGGAGTACGAGAGTACCCAGGATCGGAGTGGCTTTAGTGATCTTTCCACTCTAACCCAAGTCCAGCAACCTCGAGAGAGGTGTTGGTGCTTAGTTATAGGTACCCTCTTCGAGAGGAGGGGTACTGGATGCTCCTACTGTCGCTTGTTTTACCAAAGTTTCCTCCTTCATTCCTTACTAAGGCCATAGTGTTATTCTCCCTGGTTCTATTGCACAAAACCCCTAAAAACCAATAAACGCTTAAAACCTTAATTTTCCTTGTAGCTCTAGTTGGAGATAGTTTTCTTTTATTTTTATCGATCATTGCCAGTTGTTCCCTTTGGGAACTTTATCCTCGTTTTGATTTTACCAAAGTGTAATGTGTAGATTCCGAGTTCTTAACACTACCACCCTTGTCCTTGTGGTTCGACCCCGATCGCTACTTCGGACTCCGTCATCGTTGCGGGGGCCTAAGAGTCGGGTAATTTAAAAGCCCGACTACTTCAAATCCGCTCCTTTTGGATGCACGATTTAGGCCGGTCAACTTTTGGCGTCGTTGCCGGGGACAAGGCAAAATGGTATTGTTAACAAACTGAGTCCACTAACTACACTCCCGTGCCTCAAGCTTAGTAATGAGCTTGACAACACTTTTTCCTTTTTGATCTTCTAACCTGAAATGAGTATAGAGTAGTTCGTCTTATTAATACAAGTCTTTTAACTTGATTATACGTGCTATTCAAGTACTCAGGAAGGAAGCATTCTACTCATTTGAGCACCAACATCACTAGACATGCCACCTCACATCGAACCACCTCTTTCAGAAGGTGAACAACACGCGAGAGTTAGACCTCACTCGCCTTCGCAGGAAGACAATGATCGTTATGATGGCCACCCTCAACATGAAGATCCTGAAACAAAACAATTCGAGGTTGACCATCGCCATGAGAGACGCCGTCATCACCGAAGACGCAGAAGAAATCGACATAACCAGGAGCAGAATCAGGGAGACAATGACAGCGAAGATTCTAACGAAGAAGAAAAGACCCTCAGGGAGTTAGCTGCCACAAAGGCCAATAATTCAAGATGTCCTGTCGTCATCCCTAGGTTCAACACAACCAACTTTGAGCTAAAACCATCTGTCATCTCTATGATCCAGAATAAGAGCTTCAGAGGGAATTCAAAGAATGATAACCCTTACCATCATCTGGATGCTTTTAAAAACATCTGCAATACCATTAAAATGCGGGGAGTCCCACAGGAGGTGATTTATTACAAAGGTTTCATCTTTTCTTTAGAAGACAAGGCCCTATCCTGGTACCTCAGGCTGCATCATCAAGCTCTGAACGGATGGAATGTGCTGGCAGATGCTTTTGTGAACACATTTTACCCCACGGAGAAAACTTTCAGGAATAGACAGAGGATCACGTCTTTCATGCAAAAGCCAAATGAGAATCTACACGAAGCTTGGGAATGGTATCAATAATATCAAAGGGACTTCCCCCACCACAACTACAAGAAGGGTTTCTTGATAACCACCTTCTACAATGGTCTGACCCCTGAGGAAAGGGTTTTGTTGAATGCAGCTGCAGGCAGTGACTTTCTGGGGAAAAGCCTAGCCGATCCAAGAAGATCTTCAAGAACATGGCCGAGTTACAAGCTGGCACTAACTACGACAGATCTGATAGAGGATATGCCAAGAAGGCGGCTAGTGAAGGGCCCTCTATAGAATCTGAAGATCTGGAGGCTATCACCACTCAAATCCAGAAGATAGCCACTGATGTCAGACACTTAAAAGAATCAGGTGGAAAAGGGAAGAAGCAAGTTGAGAAAGTCATAAAATGTGTCACTTGTGGAGAAGGTGGACGCGGGGTTGATAACTGTGTTTACACCCGACCTGACGAGTCAAGTGAAAGTGAATCTGAAGTAGAGGAAGCCAAGAACGTCTCTTTTGTCAACTTCAAGAGAGCCGATCACCCTGGCTTTAACTACGGCAACAAGGATGAGACTGAAAACTCACATCAGCTGAATAACCCCCCCAAGCAACCGCAAGGTTTTGAGAAAAGAGGGGGACAAGGTCAGTTCACCAGAACTACCACTTTCCAATCGAACAAGGCAAACTTCCCAGGACAAGGAAAGTACCAAAGTCGGCAAGCAGCTAACCCTAGTCACAACCAGGGTCAAGCTAAGGAGCAAAGTCAAGACAAGAGTTCGAACCAACCAGATTTGGTGGGTCAATTGTTCGATTTTGTCAAAAGACAAGATACTATCAACAACCAGCTGGCGCAAAGCGCGCTGTCGAATTCAGGAGTTCTGAACACAATGCAGGTTCAGATGGTGGACATGCAGACACACCAATGCCAAATCGATCAGCAGTTGGCCTAGATGGCCAAGTTAATAAAGAATCCCTCGGGTAAGATACCCTCCAACACCGAATCTGCTAAAATGGCAGTGTTGAGATCAGGGAAGACAGTAGAATGCCCTGAAGAAGCCAGACCCGAGGAACCTAAATCAAGGACTGCGGCTGATAAGCCCGCAGAAGAAGACAATCAACAAGCTGATATCAGAGAACCTGAACCAAGATCCTTTGAGGAGTTGTTTGGTAAGAGAAGTCCTTACTCTCCCAAGTTGTCATTCCCTTAAAAACTGATAAAGGCACATCTTAAAAAGCGTTACGAGAAGTTTATGGAATCAGTAAAGAAACTTCACCTCGAAGTACCTTTTATGGACGCTTTAGAGGAAATGTCGACCTACACTAAGTTTTTCAAAGATGTGATCACTAAGAAGAAAAGAGGAGGAAGAATCGAGACTTTGCATCTAGCTAGTATGTCTTCTACTCTTGTCAAAGTAAATTTACCCAACAAGAAGAAAGATCCATGGGCTTTCACCATTCCTTTCGCCATTGGAGATAATGTCAAACGAAAAGGTCTTGTTGATTTAGGGGCTAGCATCTGCCTTATGCCCCTTAGCCTCGCACAGCGTTTAGGTTTCACTGATATGGTCAAAACCAACATGAGGATTGAATTGGCAGACCATACCTTCAAAAGACCTGTAGGTGTTGTCAAGGATGTACCGATATGAGTGGGAAGTTTCTTCATTCCTTGTGACATTGTGGTCATTGATACTGTGGAGGACCCTGGCTGTCCTATCATCTTTGAACGCCCTTTCTTGGCTACAGGAAGGGCATTTATTGATGTTGCTGAGGGAATAATCACTCTAAGGGTCGGAAATGATCACTTAGACTTCAAAGTAAAGGATGTGATGAAAGGACCATCCCTGTTAGAGTCTTCTTGCTTTGTAGAAAGCTACAACTAGTTTTGTGAAGAGGTGGAAGAAGATATCCTAATGGTAGACCCTCTTGTAAGAGCAATAAACAATCAAGACTCTGATTCTGAAAATCCAGAAGTTGTCAAGTTTCTCAACTACCTTAACCAGTCTGATGAAGATCTAAGCGATGAGGAAGAGGTAATAGAAACAGTTAAGTTTGCCTCTCTGGAGGAGGCGCCAGAAGAAAAGGCACCCAAGGCTAAACCTGAGTTGAAGCAGCTACCTGAAGGGTTAAGGTATGAATTTTTAGATCATGAGGAAAGAAATCCTATCATCGTTAATGCCCATCTCACGAAAGATCAATTGGACAAACTTCTTGAGGAGTTGAGACTCCACAGGCAGGCTATAGGATACTCGGTAGAGGATATCAAAGGCCTTAGCCCTGCATTATGTATGCATCGCATTAATTTGGAAGAGTCTGCTAAACCTCTAGCTCAACCTCAGAGAAAATTGAACTAGATGCTAAAAGAAGTTGTGAAGAAAGAAGTAATCAAATTGAGGGATGCTGGGATCATTTACCCAATTAGTGATAGTAACTGGGTGATCCCGATCCACATAGTACTGAAGAAAGGAGGTATAACACTAGTTAATGGAGACAAAGGAGATGAAGTGGTGGTTTGGACCGTCACGGGATGGAGGATGTGTATTGACTACCGAAAACTGAACCAAGCCACGAAAAAAGATCATTATCCGCTTCCTTTCATTGATCAAGTTCTTGAAAGATTAGCACATCATGACTATTTCTATTTTTTGGATGGGTTTTCAGGGTTTTATCAAGTCCCCATCTTACCAGATGACCAGGAGAAAACTACTTTTACCTATCTCTATGGCACCCACGCCTTCAGAAGAATGCCTTTCGGCCTGTGCAATGCTCCCGCAACGTTTCAGCATTGCATGATATCGATGTTCTCGGATTTTCTGGAGGATATCGTGGAAGTTTTTATGGACGACTTTTCTGTCTATGGAAAGGACTTCGATGCCTGCCTAAAAACCTCTCTCTAGTCTTGCAACACTGTGAGGAAAAGAGTTTGGTCTTGAACTGGGAGAAGTGCCATTTTATGGTACGAGGAGGCGTCGTGCTAGGGCATAAAGTCTCGAGGCGCGACATCAAGGTAGACATTTGCAAAGTTGAAGCCATGTCTAAACTTCCTCCACTGAAGTCTGTAATGGGAGTGAGGAGTTTCCTCGGGCCCGCCGGATACTACCGAAGATTTATAAAAGACTTCTCAAAGATCTCGAAACCGTTGTCCAACCTTCTGGTAAAGGATAATGAATTCAATTTTTCTGACGATTGTCTAATCACTTTTCAGACCTTAAAGGGTGCCCTTGTCTCACCGCCCATCCTTCAAGCTCCAAACTGGGAGCTACCTTTCGATCTTATATGTGACGCCAATGACTATGCTCTAGGAGTTGTCCTAGGACAGAAAAAAGGATAAAAAGCACCACGTCATTTGCTACGCCAGTCGTACTCTGGATGAAGCTCAGGTGAATTATACGACTACAGAAAAGGAGATGCTCGCGATAGTGTTCACTTTTGACCAATTCAGATCCTATCTTATCGGAGTAAAAGTGAAGGTCTACACATGCCATGGGGCAATAAGATATCTCATGCAGAAGAAGGATACCAAGCCCAGGCTATTGAGGTGGGTTTTGTTACTACAAGAGTACGACCACAAGATCGTTGATAAGAAGGGTGCGGAGAATGTGGTCGCTGACCACTTATCAAGGATCATGGTGGAAAGGCAGAAGGAACCACCCATTAATGACAACTATGTTGACGAAGCCTTGCTGATGGTTGAAACCAAAGATGAGAATTTACCTTAGTTTGCAGATATTTGTAATTATCTTTCCTGTGGAGAGTTGCCCCCTGATATAACCTATAATCAAAAGAAGAAGCTCTTTGCGGATGTAAAGAACTACTACTGGGATGATCCTCTCCTCTTCAGAAGATGCGCAGATAACCTATACAAAAGATGTATCCCAAACATCCTAAAAGAATGCCATGACTCTCCATATGGAGGACACCTGGGGAGCGAAAGGACCGCCGCCAAGGTACTACCATCAGGTTTTTACTGGCCCTCCTTGTTCAAGGACGCTGCAAATTATGTAAAGGTTTGTAAAGAATGCCAATCATCAGGAAACATTGGAAGAAGAAACAAAATGCCTATGGCCACTTGGGTCGAAGTCAAGATCTTTGATGTATGGGGAATTGACTACATGGGTCTATTCCCCCCATCAAAGGATATCATTACATTCTAGTGGCAGTGGATTATGTGTCTAAATGGGTGGAAGTTGTTGCCACCCAAATGTGCGACTCTAAATCAGTGATCAAGTTGTTCGAGAAGACTATCTTCCCTCGTTTCGGAGTACCTCGTACTGTAATAAGCGATGGTGGATCACATTTCGGAGAAAAACAGTTCGAAGCACTCCTGCGAAAGTATGGAGTTAAACACAAAGTCACTGCGCCCTACCACCCACAAACTTCTGGGAAGGTAGAGTTTTCGAATAGACAGATCAAGCAGATTTTATAGAAGACTGTCAACCGCACGAGGAAAGATTGTTTGACAAAGCATGATGACACACTTTAGGCCTATATAACTGCATATAAAACACCCATTGGAATTACCCCTTACAAATTGATTTATGGGAAATCATGTCGTCTACCCTTAGAGCTTGAACACAAGGCCCTTTGGGCGATTAAGTTCTTGAATATGGATCTGGAGAAGGCAGGAGAGAAGAGATATCTACAGTTACAGGAACTCGAAGAGTTGAGAATGCATGCCTATGAGAATGCAAGGATCTATAAGCAGGGGACAAAGGTGTGGCATGATGCCCACCTAAGGAAGAAGGATGTAAGTGAGGGTGACAAAGTTTTATTATTTCAATCTTCCATTCGTCTTTTTCCAGGTAAGGTGCAAACAAGGTGGTCTGGACCCTTCACCGTAGCAAAGATATACCCATCCGGAATGATGGAGATGTATGATAAAGAAGATCCTTCCAAGGTTTTTCAAGTGAACGGGCACAAGGTAAAACGATTTTATGAAGACAAAGCTTTCGTGAGAAGGACAGAGATCAATTTGCAAGATCTAGAAATAGCTGAAGGAGAAAAGTGAAGGATCTGGAGCAGTCGAGCTGACAATGCTAACTACAGCGCTCCTCGGGAGGTAGCCCGAGTTTTACTTTTCTTAGAATAGGACGTTATTTCCTTTCTTGCAAGAAAAACATTATGAACATTATTATTGTAATAATGCCCGAGTCAGTGCATGTGTCACATGCCCTGACTCTTCTGTTTTATGGGCCACTGCTCTGTTTTATGAGCATTGATGGGTAATACTATATGAGGTCGGGAACTTCTCTTTAGGCCAATGATGTTTTACCCATCAATCGCTTTTCCCTTCGCTTTATTTTGGTTTTTCATCAAGAATCTTGTTCTGAAGCTTTGTATCGGACAAGGATACCGTGTCCCCTGACCTTATCAGGCAAAAGACTCAGGCGGCACATAAGATATGCCTGTATCGGGCGATGTCGTATCGGGCGACACGTTTTAGCCATGAGTTGTGTCGGACGATACGCCTGAGCGGCGAGCACCCGTGTCGGGTGACATGAGTAATTAGCCTTGATTAGACAGATGGGACTGCTCGTCTCAGGAATGATTTATCTCAACGGATGACATGCACCCCTGTTTTACCCATTTTACCCCCGGCTTGGATTGCTATATATAGTACGAAGGTTTAACTATGTCGGGCTACTACATTTACTTGTCACGTACTCCTGTATCGTGCTGTAATTTCTCTCGTTTCACTTGTGTCGCACAGCCTAACATCTGCTCTCGTGTCACGTAAGATAAACTTAAGATAGCAAAGGTATAGCCTGACAGCCATATCATTCTACTTGCCCGACACGACCCTAATATCGCGCACCATCCGACACTTCAGAATGACCCTATCGAGCACTTCACATCACGTGGCTGTGTCGCCCGACACTCTTAGAATTACAGCGTATCAGGCAAAGGCTATGTCACACAAATTTTCCCCATATCATCCAGTTTTGTATCGCCTAGCATGTTCTTTCCGACGGGCGACACTCGTGTCTTGTATAGGGCATGAAATCCGTTCACGATGATGCCCGATATCTCACGACGAACTTATGCAATTTTCAGTCGAGCTTCGTATCGCCCGACACAGGCGTATTGGGCGAACATGATATCGCTCAGTTTTGAAGCCCGATACGGATGTGTCGGGTAGTTCTTGTATCGGGCTGAACTTTTCTTATCATTCAATTAGTTTTCTTTTAAGCACCGATATCGACTTTACGTTTTACCTACCTAATATAGGAACATTCAGATGCTTAATGAACTTGTCTTATATGTAACAGAAATGGCCCGTACAAAGCAAAATGTTTTTCAAGTTGACGAACATGGTCGGAGGATCGAAACCGAGGCCACAACCGAAGCTGCGGTAGTCTGGCAGAAATGCCCAAATCCCGAGGCAGCTGGGCCATTCACGGCTGAGAAGAGAGCAAGGACGGAAGAAGTAACGACCCCAACAACAGTTTCAATCATGGCAGGAGAACCCCTGGATCACACACCAGGAAGGTTCATGCCCATAGATAATGAGCATTGGCGTTGGTACTCAGAATTGGCAACAAAACTCTACAGGCCGAGCAGATTCTGCCACCATTCATCCTTCCTTCAGCTAGGTATATTCGACAGACTCAAAAATGTCCTGGCTACAGCAGGGCTGCAGATGATCTGCTTCAGCCACTCTGCCTCCTACACGAAACTCACCAGTGAGTTCATGTCATCTCTCCGTCGGGTGTAGAATAGACTCAAAGAAATCGAAGAATACGGCGGAGCAGATAGACTGTAGGGGCGGTTTTACAATCTGAGCACGTCATCTCTGAAAAGTTGCTCAATGAGATCTTCTCTTCCAGTGAGGAGGAGACGGAACAACTTAATAACAGTGCGAGGATCACTGAAGGAGACGCGTTCAAGCCCGTGGAGCTCTGGAGGAAGCTGACCGGCGAGTCATCATTCAAGCCGGGAAGCAAGGTGGCGGCGGTGCACTCCTGCTTCTGGAGAATAGTGAACAAGTTGGTGGCATGCCTTCTCTTAAGCAAGAACGAATCAAGCAACATTTACACCGAAAAACTCCATCTCATGTGGCACATGATGGAGGGCAATGTGATCAATCTGGGGCGCTTCTTTCTGAATAGGCTACACCCAATAAAGGATGCCACTGAAAAATATTGCATGGGTGGCATCATCAATCTGATCAGGGTTGGGTTAAGGTACCCACGGGAGTCGCGTAGTCTCTCAAGGAAAAGGGGGGATGAGAAGATCGACCTTAAGTTCCTCATGAGAGCCAGCATCATCAAGAAGGAGGGGAAAATCCACTTCTACAAATTCACAAGAACAAGCACCCTCCTTCCTCTTCCTAGCTGCGCCAACTACGACGTAGAAAAGTTGGTCTTCACCAGCGCCGAAATTGAAGCAGTGGTAGTCGAAACTGCTTATGCCGCCACCACTAGTATACAAGAGAGGGTGGCTGCGAGAGGAGAACCAATTCCTCTCGACGTACGGCAGGACAAATCTTCCACAACTCCTGCCGAGCCGCCCACTACTCCAGAGACACCGAAGACAACAATTGATAGAGCTGTCATCGCTCCTACAATTCCAGCCACGATCACGACAACATCTGCAGTGGCTGAAGAAGAACCGACAATCATCGAGGTCGCTGAGACAACCGGGGCAGAAATAACCGTACAAGCCTCGAGGGAAGCTGTCACGGAAGAGACAACCACAGCTCCAGAATCTTTTGTGGTGCCCTTAGAGGAAGAAGAAGAAGCACAGTCAGGCGCCATTAATGGGGTGTTCACCGAGATCCTAGAGATGGAGCTCAGAGCAGCACATGTTACACCGACACCGCCGCCGGTGTCCCCCGTAGCAGCTGCAGAGGAGGTCGCCGACAACGCATAGGTGGAGCAGCAGCCACCAACACCACGAACTTATCCACCAAAACAAGAGGGCGAGGTAGAGACAGCCATAAAAGTGCTGACGCCTCGCCCCGAAGCATCCACATCATGAACAGTACAGATCGACACTACCCCGAGCGAGGAAGCACACTCGTTGGGTAGATCTACTCATGGGAGGAGTGTCGTGAGGATGCAAGGGAGATCTGCAGGAGCCCCTCCGTCACTCGGACAGATGCTGGGAAACGAACTCGATAACTTGCGGGAGGTAACAGAAAGCCACTCTGCTATTTTTTCTTCACTCACCCACAAGTTTTCCATTTTCCAGCAGAGGTTGAACATCCAGGAGCAGCAACTGTTGACTCTAGTTGGTCTTCCCAGCCAACTAGAGGCACTCAACGCCACACTTCACCAGGCCCTCCAGTGCCTTGACGTGATCGAGGAGAGGCTAAACAGGGGGGACGACCATCCGCGCCCAAAGGCAACCGAGAAGGTCTCCATCGCATCCTGGCTCAGGCTCTCAACCCTCCTCGTCAGCACCCTCGTCAAGATCATCGTCCACTTCCTCCTCCAGCGGGCCATCCCCAATGCCCGAGGAAGGGACGCCACAAAGGTCAGCCAACGGAGCTCCAGGAGGACAAGAGAGCTCCCACGGTCTAGAAGAAGCAGCTCCCTTAGTCCCCCTAGATGAAGTTGAGGATGACAACGAAGAAATCAGTGTCGGGGAGGACTCTTCTGACGAATCTGAGGGAGAAGGGGGGGACATATGTGCCTCCAATGAAAGAAACCCCCCCAGAGGAAGAAGCTCGACGGCAGATGAATTTTCTGCGTTGTCAGAGATACCTTCCTTTGAGATGGCCAACTTCGACAGAAGGGTCATCGGCTACCTGTCGATCAGGGACCAGAAGCTGCTGAACAAGGTACTGAGGTCACAGGATGATGAAGAAGACATAGTCTGGAGCGACGACTACTTCTCCGTATGACGGGGAGCACTCAGAAGCATATTCCACTCACCAACAGTCATCAGAAAGAAGTTGTTCAGGGTCCTAGAAGGTGCTATAATAGAGAATACCAGCACCGGGACAGGTCGGAGAACAATATACAATGCCACCCCGACCTTGGCAAGAAGATTGATGAAGGGAGTACCAGACTCCATCATGGTGGCCAACATGTTGCAACACATCGAAGAGCACAACACGAACATCGTGTTGGCCCCGTACAAGCACCACAACATGTGGTTACTGTGTGTGGCAGACCTTCGGAACCACGACATCCAGCTCCTCAACTGCTGCAACAAGGAGGTGCCACACTCAGGTCTTACTTTCAGTCGCCTATAGGACAAACATCTCAGGCTTCTACCGCTGCGTCTTCTACGAGTCATCAAGCAAGGAGTCCAACGTCATAGTGGCATTTAGAACTTCTTATCTATTAGGAACTTCGCCATCCAAGTAGAAGAGGGAAGCGGAAACATCACCTTTATCATCATACGTGCCATGGAGCTGCTCAACATATTCGGATACATAAGGCATCTCCAAGGCCAAAACTTCTACCAGTTCAGGAGCACCTACTCCTTGCTGCTGATCAAAGACAGGTGCTATTTCCAAGACACAGGGGTACCAGAGAGGCTGCTAGATAGTGATCAGGCAGACGAATCTTCGCAACCCAGCAGCAGTCCAGAGAAAGAAGCTAAGATAGAAGCAGACATCTACGGGGCAGGCAAGCAGTTAGAAATCCTGTGGGAAGTTCACGGAATCGAAGACCCCGCTTTTCCTGAAACATCAGAAGAAATGATCAACAACTTTGACCGCTTCTCGTGCTCTACACTCATGCAGGAGCAGGTCAACGAAGTTCTTCTGAAGTTAGATGACTCTACCCCAGAAGATGTTATCTACGAGGCAGGCAGTGTCATAGTCCCGGTTGATGACTTGAGGGACATGGTAAAAGAAGGAGGATGTCTGGCGATATCTGTGGTGGCCGCCTACATCCATACACAACAGAAGAAGTTTGAACACACATACATAGCTCATCCAATGTTGTTCAATGACATCTGCCTTGTCGATGAATCAGGAGCGAAGCAATCATTTCTGGTAGAGTTGCATCACAGGGTTCCATGCACAATCTTCCTACCCATCCTGCACTACAACCACTGGACGCTCTTGACGATGTACACTCACCAATGAGCAGGAATCTTCTACAATAGCTCTGACAGCAACAAAGATCATCCAATGTAGTGTACATCGACGTCATTGACCTCCCTCGAGCGCTTAGTACAAAAATACTACGACGAGGTGAAGGTGCTGATACAACCATTCCTGGAGACGGAAGTGAGTAAATGGCACAAACTCCAGTTCTGCCACCGCAGTCCACAACAAATTCCTTTATCCAACGACTGCGACATCTTCGTGTTGGAATGGATATCGAATGAAGAGACGCCTGACCAACTCCACCACATCGACTACCATAGAAAACGAGGAGAATATGTGTGGGAGCTTCTATCTGGCAATGGCGCGCTCACCAGCTAAAACCCTCACTGAGTTAACATTACCCTACCTTATCTACTTCACAAACTCTAGGTTAGAGTGTGGAGTAAGTTTGGGGGGGGTACTATGTACCAGTGAGGGAGGCACTAAAAGCACTTCAAACTTCACCCCTTTTTGTTCTTTCTATTCTTTTTCTATAACATGTGTACATATACATATACATGCTCATACCAAAAAAAATACTAAATTTTTTTTGCTTATTTCATCTCCATACATATGTACTAAGACACTGCATAGTAAAAACATGATACGACTTCTTGCCAGTTTGTTTTCAATATGTCCAAAGAGGTACATGTTTTTTTATGTCTTTTTGAAAATGCAGCCTCAAACAACGAAAGACCATGACTTTCCATGCCAAAAATTTCGAAAAATAATCTCGCAACAGCTAAGAGATGTGTATGCAGAAGGAAAAAGCTGCCCAAACAGCAAAACTTTTCTCTTGTTTTCCCTTACCCAACAAAAATCCCAAAAAGAGAGAATAGACTTATGAGAGTGAATAAAAACATGAGAGTTGTGCCAAATGAAACAGAATATATATATATATATATATATATATATATATATATATATATACACTTGCGCTCTAAAAGTACCCATCTTTAGGCATGGTAGATCCGGGGCAGTGGTACGTAGGATGTGAAATCACTACTTTAAAGCCAACTGGCTTGGACTATAGGGACCACTCACTCACTAACGGACCCATACCTGGATGGACTGATGGAAAACAAGAAAAACCCAAAAAGCCTTAAACCTACCCAAACACACAAATTTCTGTTATCAAAAGCTATTTGGTGTGAAAGCTAACTTCGAAATCATACACCAAAGTCTTGTAGAAGCTGTGGAGAAAATTTTGCTTAAATAAGGCAGGAAAAGCAAAGTCTATTGTTCATGGATGGGCAGTGTTCTCTTTAAGACATCTCAAATACCCACTCAAACTCATGGTCTGAAAACCATACCGTTTAAGAAGAAGAATCACAAAACAAAGTTTTAAAGATTGATTGAGGACAATCAAAATGCTAAGTTTGGGGGAGTTGATAACAACAAATTTTGTGATGTTTTTGGCCCTTGTTTTGCTGTCAAATCTCCCCTTTTAGGTTGTTTTCCTCTTCTTTTTGTCATCTTTTTGAATAAATAGGCCACACTACGCTCTTATCCCATTTTTATCATCTTTTGTAGGGTTTTCCTCATTT
Organism: Alisma plantago-aquatica; assembly: GCA_963693085.1. NCBI lineage: Eukaryota > Viridiplantae > Streptophyta > Magnoliopsida > Alismatales > Alismataceae > Alisma > Alisma plantago-aquatica. Next base: position 982,667,418 of record OY856410.1, on the reverse strand, counting down.
TTTCCACTCTTTTATCAGCAAAAAGGCCCGTCCCGGCCCATGAATGTGTTCTACCTGCATTGGCCCTCCTACCAGTCGGCCAACACACTCACTGCCCGATATATGGCAGCACGATACACTACCGCACGACACGGGGGTGCCGCGCAAGGAGGATCTGACAGGCGATACGCCACTTACCCGACAGGGAGCTATACTCGCTACGACTACTAAAGTGTGTCGCATGATACAAGCCACCCACCAGAAGGTGCCCACTCATCACGACACCCGACACGCTTAAAGCCCGACACCCCATGTGTCGGGTGACACGCATATCGGGCATCCCTGAAGCCGCAATGATGGAGTTGATGCAGGACACATGGTGCCCGGAGAACCACAACTTCTCCCAACCACTGCCTATAAATAGAAGCTACATGACTCTGATGGGACGGGTCAAAATTTCACAAAAGCTAACTTGGGAAAGCACCTGGAGCTAGTGTGTCACGTCCTAGAGGTGCACTGGGCGATACTAGGTGAGCACTTATCTAACCCGAGAGGGCGAGAATGGTTCACTTAGAATCCGCCCTGGTCACCACAGCATCCCGTTATCGACCAACAAGGGCACCCGATACGAGTAACCCGACACCCTAGCAGCCTCTAGCCCGACACGATACCGAGCCCGATATGAATCGCCCGATAGGTGTGTCGCCCGAGAGGGCATCACCCCGTCACAACCATATCAGGAGAGAGTGCTCTGGCCGATACGTTTTCCTGTCGTGGCCTATCGCCCGACAGGGTGTGCCGCCCGACACAGGCATATCGGGCAGAGTTCTACACCGGTATCGGGCTAGAGGAATCTTAGGGATCTGCTGCTACATGTCACTTTTATAAATCAAGGAGGCGATACTTATCTTTCTTTTTTTTGTGTTATTTACTTTCCTTACTTACACAATGTAACCAAACCCTTTTATATATATGATTATGCTAGTGGAATCAGAGGAGATTTAAATATCTGTTGCTTTACGTTTGGTTCCTTTTTGTTGGATGATTGCTTTGTTTAGCATCCGAACTCTAGCTTGTATGCTTGGATCATGTTTTGACTAGCTATCGAATCGTGTTTCCCATTGCAGCAACCTCGAGAGAGGTGTTGTGGCTCTAGTGTTTGGTCCGATATGGGAGTACGAGAGTACCCAGGATCAGAGTGGCTTTAGTGATCTTTCCACTCTAACCCAAGTCCAGCAACCTCGAGAGAGGTGTTAGTGCTTAGTTAGAGGTACCCTCTTCGAGAGGAGGGGTACTGGATGCTCCTGCTGTCGCTTGTTTTACCGAAGTTTCCTCCTTCGTTCCTTACTAAGGCCATAGTGTTATTCTCCCTGGTTCTATTGCACAAAACCCCTAAAAATCGATAAACGCTTAAAACCTTAATTTTTCCTTATAGCTCTAGTTGGAGACAGTTTCCTTTTATTTTTATCGATCTTTTCCTGTTGTTCCCTTTGGGAACTATATCCTCATTTTGATTTTACCAGAGTGTAATGTGTAGATTCTGAGTTCTTAACACTACCACCCTTGTCCCTGTGGTTCGACGCCGATCGCTACTTCGGACCCCATCATCGTTGCGGGGATTAAGAGTCGGGTAATTTAAAAGTCCAACTACTTCAAAACCTCACCTTTTGGACGTGTGATTTAGGCCAGTCAATACTATATGGATCTGGAAGTTCATGAGATGAACTTATAGTTATTCTGGTCATTGATGACAAGTTAGGAGTACTTGGTCATGCAATGTGGCTAAAGGTTAGCAAAAGGAATACTAGATCGCATATTACGACAACTCCATCTCATACGTGTGACGTACATCGAAGAGATAAGAGACATGCAATTAATACCGACTTTGGTAAGGTGTTGCCATAACTCACTATGTTAGCACTAGAGCACAATAACATGTGGGACATGTTTGAAGATCACTATGAATATGATTCAAGGGTGATTGGCTCACAGTGCAAGTGGGAGTCTGTTGGTATGTATGTCCTGAGAGACAATCATGGGATGATTGATGGGATATATTAAAATTGATTTGATAAAGATCAAAGGCAAGCTTCCAATTCTTTCTGGTTCAGTCATATGAGATAGTGATAGAATAGATTGAATGTCTAGAGAATGACAATACTCAATGACGTATGCTTTCAAGTTCAGGACCTGAACGATGAGATCATACGGATGCTAAGAGTTTGTACATTCTTGTTATGTCCCTAGTCAGATGTCATTGTGGAAAGTAGATAGAAAACAATGACACATAAGACTAGATTGTGGTGTTGGTTGATGACATAATCTCATTAGTCATGATATGGAGATATCAAACCAAACACATAGGTACTTGTTAGAGAACAAGTTTACTGGACAGACCCACCGTGAGTTTGACACATGGAACCATGACATGGTAGTCACAGTCAGTTCTCACAGTGATGGTGGTGAGTGTAATTCTTTGACCTAAAATCACTACACTCAACACATGTCGTTGGGTACACTTTGACATCATCAAACGAAGTCCTGAAACATGGGTTATTATAAAGATGATGATTGGGTGGCTTTGACACATAGGGCTTTTAAGGGGTAAGTGATGGATATGGGATTTATCCCTCCTGAGGGAGTTTGATATGCATGGCCACTTGATAAGTAGGATTGAGATAGGCGTTCACACACATGTGTGAATATGTATGTGATATTGATGCATACATATCTCCTCCAATCTACTCTGAGATCAAGAAAGTGAATGAACGTTGACAGGATGACTGTTCCATGCCTTGAGTTCATTCGGGATATCAGTGACAAAGGAATTATACATTCGTTGTAACACCATTCATGGATTGTAGGATTGAAAGTTGTTCTCCAACTTTCTATTTCACTTGGATAGCACTGATGTGTGACTAGGCACCACTCTTTGCTTGTGAAGTCATAAATATTATGGACTTTCACTGCCAACGTGAAATGGACCTGCAGGGTCACACACATAGGATTTAACCTAGAAGAGGAGTTTATCCAAAAACGATGTTCAGATTGATTACTAAAGGAGTTTAGTAGTTCAATTAAACACTCAATCGATTGATAGCTCAATATCATAGTGTTCAAGGTGTTGGACCGATTGATTAGAGTATCGAATTGATTGAAACTGCAATTGATTGATTTGCACAAGTCTACTGCTCCAACCGATCGGCTCATGTGATGAACCAATCGGCTCAGGCTGGTGAACCGATCGGCTCAACAGGTGAAACGATCGGCTCATGTGTAATGAACTGATCAGCTCAAATGTTGGATCGGTCGGCTCATGTAACCAACCGAGATCGTTTGGAAAGTCGATTTTGCAAATACAATTTGTTTCACTTGTTCAATTTTGATTTGGACAAGGATTAATATTTGATTAATCAGAAACAAATTTGAAAGTCAATTTGAGTTGGATCAGGACCACAAACCGATCGGCTCAGAAGTGAACTGATCAGCTCAAGGGTCCCAATTGATCGGTTGAGGTTGAACCGATCGGCTCAACTCCCCAACTGACTGTTTCATGTATGAAACGATCGGTTCAGGTGGCATAGTTGGTTGTTTTTGTGGAAAATCTCAAACCCTTCTACTCCTTCTTTAATCCCGCATTGCCCGGGATAGAGAACCCTATCCCATGACCCTCCTATATATATAGGGGTAGTGGGGGCTTCATAGGACAACAACTCAGTTCACCAGTTGCTCTGCTAATTTGTCGTTCTCTCTAGTTTTGGTAACCGAGAGAGAGCCCGAGCAAGTGCTACCTGATAAGAGAGGCACAACAAGGGAATGACAACTGCATAATAACGATTGGTGGCGGGAGAGTGTGTCAGTAACTAGTACGTTGACAGGAGGGTGCGGCTCCTTCCGATTTCTTATGGGACAAGGAGATTGGAGTTCCAGGTGGTCCGTGTGGACTACTACATGTTGGGTTTATAGGGGAGACAGAGAAGGCAGCGGAAACAAAAATTTTCTCCCCCAACCCATACCGAGGAAATGCGTCAACGTCTATATAATAGGAAAGGATGGTTTGTGGAATCATACCTTGTCCCGAGGCTTGCTCGGCGACAATACCTCACGCAATGCGCGGTCTTCAACTCCGGACTTCGACGGTGTCTGTGCAGCTCCTGGTCGCACCGGGACTGACAACTCTTACTCAAACCAGACTGTCAGATGACAGTTGTCCTCCTAAGCGGCAGTGTCCTCCCGCCTCTGTAGTAGTCCACACGGACCACCTGGAACTCCACTCTCCTTGTCCCACAAGGAAGTGGAAGGAGTCGCACCCTCCTGTTGACGTACTAGTCGCCAACACGCTCTCCTGCCTCCTGTTGCAACTGCAGTTGCCCTTCCCTTGCTGCACCTCCCTTTTGCGGGAAGCACTTGCTCGGGCTCTCTCACGGTTACCAAAACCAGAGAGAACGACAACTTGCAGAGCAACTGGTTGCACTGAGCTGTACTTTGAGAAGCCCCCAATACCCCTATATATAGGAGAGTCATGGGACAGGGTTCTCCATCCCGGACAATGCGGGACTAACGCAAGAGTAGAAGGGTTCGAGAATTTTCCACAAAAAGCAACCAGTTCGCAACTTGAAATGATCGGTTCACAACTGAACCGATCGGTTGGACCTGAGCCGATCGTTTGGGGCACTCCAACCGATCGGTTGGTGCCCTGAACCGATCGGTTCATGGTCCTGATCCATCTCAAAAAGACTTTCCTTGTTTCTTTCCCCATTGGTATCGAATACCAATATTATTCCCAATCGAATTGGGCAATTTGAAACGAAAAGAAAATTCTTGCCGGCATGACTTTCCCAACTGGTCGGTTGCACCAGTTGAGCCGATCGGTTCAACCCTTGAACCGGTCGTCTCAACCTGGGCATGAGCCGACCGGCCTGGACATTCCATCCGACCGGTTCAGCACCTCAGCCGACAGGTTCATCACATGAACCGATCGATCGGGAGCACAGGTTGGGCAAAATCAGTCAATTGCGATTTCAATCAATCGGATACTCCAATCAATGCGTCCAACACCTTGAACCATACGATATTGAGCCATCGACTGATTTAGTGTTTAATTGAACTACTAAACTCCTTTAGTAATCAATCTAAACATTGTTTTGTGGACAAAACTCCTCTTCCAGGTTAAATCCTATGTGTGTGACCCTGCAGGTCCATTTCACGTTGGCAGTGAAAGTCCATAACACTTATGACTTCACAAGCAAAGAGTGGTGCCTAGTCACACATCAGTGCTACCCAAGTGAAAGTAGAAAGTTGGAGAACAACTTTCATCCTACAATCCGTGAATGGTGTTACAGCGAATGTATAATTCCTTTGTCACTGATATCCCGAATGAACTCGAGGCATGGAACAATCATCCTGTCAACGCTCATTCACTTCCTTGATCTCAGAGTAGATTGGAAGAGATATGTATGACATCAGTATCACATACTGATTCACACATGCGTGCACGCCTTTCTCAATCCTACTCATCAAGTGGCCATGGATATCAAACTCCCTCAGGAGGGACAAATCCCATATCTATCACTCACCCCTCAAAAGCCCCATGTGTCAAAGCCACCCAATCATCACCTTTATAACAACCCATGTTTCAGGACTGCGTTTGATGATGTCAAAGTGTGCCCAACGACATGTGTTGAGTGCAGTGATTTCAGGTCTAAGAATCACACTCACCACCATCACTGTGAGTACTGACTGTGACTACCATCTCATGGTTCCATGTGTCAAACTCACGGTGGGTCTGTCCGGTACACTTGTTCTCTAACAAGTACCTATGTGTTTGGTTTGATATCTCTATATCATGACTAATGAGATTCTGTCATCAACCAACACCACAATCTAGTCTTGTGTGTCATTGTTGTCTATCTACCTTCCACAATGACATCCGACTAGGGACATAACAAGAACGTACAAACTCTTAGCATCCGTATGATCTCATCGTTCAGGTCATGAACCTGAAGGCATACGTCATTGAGTACTGTCATTCTCTAGACATTCAATCTATTCTATCACTATCTCATATGACTGAACCAGAAAGAATTGGAAGCTCACCTTTGATGTTTATCAAATCAATCTTAATGTATCCCACCAATCATCCCATGATTGGCTCTCAGGGCATACATACCAATAGACTCCTACTTGCACTGCGAGCCAATCACCCATGAATCATATTCATAGTGATCTTCAAACATGTCCCACATGTTACTGTGCTTTAGTGCCAACATAGTGAGTAATGACAAAACCTTGCCAAAGTATGTACAAATTGCATGTCTCACATCTCTTCGCTGTACGTCACACGTATGAGATGGAGTTGCCGTAATATGCGATCTAGTATTCCTTTGCTAACCTTTAGCCGCATTGCATGATCAAGGATTCCAGACTTGTCATCAATGAGTGGAATATAAGTTCATCTCATGAAATTTCAGATCCATATAGTATCCATTGCTGTTCACTAACATATAGATACTCGGCATTTCCCTTTTTCAAAAGGCTTTATTGGAACATTTCCAATTATCAACAAACTTTCACTTTTATACATCTTATGTATATATATTGTGATTAATTTTCTGTCCTTTCGGAAGTTCACATCAATGTAACTCTTTACATCGAACTCTTCCTTATCTCCATAGAACTAGTACTTCACAAGCACTTATCAAGTTCTCATGGTATTCCAGTAACCCTTACTGGAAATAGACAGACATCCACTCGTCATGTCACACATACGAGTTATCAGGATGAGCACATCATATTGCCATGTCCTACATACAAGATGATGAATGCATTTTATTCTTTCCATGTCATACATGCAAGATAATGGGATGATTACATACATGATAGATCCATATCTATTCTTAGCGTTCACGTTCTTCATAAGAATTGAACACTTGGCCTTGGGATACTAACTCCATGTAACATGGATAAGTTTTCTCCCACTTAATCTGTGCATACCGAACACTTCAGTACAGATTGCCAATGTATGCTTTCTCTTTCCAGGTCAAGAGATTTTCGAGAACTATCTCTATAGATATCTATTCCTATCACATAGGAAACATCTCTTTCTTCCTTAAAGATAATTTCCACTTTTGGATTTCCATTCTAGAACAATTCCATTTCACATCAATATGTGGAATGTGAATACACTCCCACTAAATCACAGATCACTTCTTTATCTTTGACATATCAGTCAAACCCTTTGACTATATTATCAAAATAAAGATCCAATTTTGAGTTGCTTGTACTCAATCAATCACATTGATTAGTCCATTGTAACTTATAGACTTCATTTGCATTAGTGGATTCATAAACCTTATAGGTTGTGTCACGTACACATCCTGGTTTTATTCCTCATAGGAATGTGGTTTTAGTATCCATATGCCAAATGTCTTAGTCATTAAGTTGAAATCAACAAGCATCATCCTTCTCAAAATGTTATCCATGTGTCTTAACACTTAAGACTCATTTGCACTTATGGATATGATCCAATGAGTGCTACCATCAAGGTCATACCTTATGGTTCACATGGAAGTCATTTAGGATGTAATGGTTTTAAACCATAACTCAAGATTCGGTTCCTCATATTCATCTTGATAGTTGACTCATCACATGAACAACTCATCACATAGATAATTGAGGTGTATCTGTTAAAGATATAAGAACTCACAACCCTTGTGATTCTTAATTTCTTTTATTAGTGTGGGGTATTCTTTTATTAAGAAGAATTCAGTTATTTGATAATCATTCTCTAAATCCTTAGAGTATGATTCCTTCTTGATTCAGACATCACCATGCCTTAATCATGAGTTCACTATGATACACTATCATAATCACTCATAAGGATCTCAAACATTTGGTCCAAGTATTTCATTCATTTATCTCATCAAGAATTAATACTTTACCAAATTTGTACTTCATTTATGATAATCTTGAACACTTCAAGATATTCATATTGGTATTTCTCTAAACACCATTTGAAGTATTAGCATTTATTCCAATAGGTATGTAAATACATCACATGTATTATACCTAATAGGATAATCACTCTCCCACTACATTAGTGAAGATTGATTAATCATGTCCAAGATATTCATGTCTCTTACTGGTTCTATAACCAAAAGAGTCTAGATTTATCCATCACATGGAAACTAGAAATGAATTTCTCATGATTAATGCTAATTAAATTGTTTGAGTTATCTATAACTTTTAGGTATCGTCTTATCTTATGCATATCAAATATCACAAGATAAATAAGGCATTGCCACAAAGATCACATCTTTATAAATTGAAACATCTCTTTATTAATTGCCATCATTGTCATACAATATGCAAAAATAAAGTGTTTCTATCTATTGGCAAGTCTGAAATAGCAGTTCATAACTGTATTACATACCTTATTGGCTGAAAATAAACTAAAGTATTCCTATCTATAAAGGCAACACTTGCCCCAAGTAAGAATGCTTTACACTTTACATCTTGATATCATATATCTCAAAAAGTGTTACAAGTTTATTTACATGACACCTTCAAGTAGAGGCTTCAGTCGCCTCCTTCTTCTTTTGTTCTTCCAGGTAGAGAGGACAATTCCTTTTCCAATGTCCTGGCTTTTGACAATGGTGGCAATTTCCTTTCTTTGTCACGCCTCCCTTGGCCTTGAGAGCTGAAGATGGCTTGGACTCCTGGCTAGCTTCAGAACCTTTCTTAGCTTTGCCCTTGCCCTTGCGCTTGGACTTGCCTTTCTTGCTCGTGATCACCATCACGAACTTAGGCTTGTCCTTCTTCATTTGTAACTCGGCTGTCCTCAACATGCCCAACAACTCCGACAGTGGCCTATCAAAGTTGTTCATGTTGTAGTTCATCACAAACTGACTGTAAGATTCTGGCAACGATTGCAGTATCACGTCAGTAGCCAACTATTGGCTCAGTGGAAATCCCAGTCTCTGTAGGTTCTCCACATACCCAATCATCTTGAGTGTGTGAGGACCAACTGGATCTCCTTCTGTCATGACGCACTTGAACAGCGCCCTAGAAACATTGTACCTCTCTTGCCGTGCCTGATCTTCATACATGTTCCTGTGATGCAGAATCATCTCTATGACACCCATGTTCTCATGTTGCCTCTGCAACTCATGGTTCATTGAACATAGCATCAAGCACTTTGCATCAATGGCATCATCAGAATGCTTCTTGTAAGCATCCCTTTCTGCCTTTGGTGCATTAGGAGCAGGTTCCTCTGGAATTGGAGTATCCAGGACATAGAGCTTGCGCTCTTGAGTGAGAACAATTCTCAATGTCCGATACCAGTCGTGGAAGTTTGTCCCATTTAGCTTGTCCTTGTCAAGGACCGATCGCAAAGAAAAGTTGTTGTTGTTTGTTGCCATTTGAACTACAAAAAGGAAAATATGCAATTTTAGTCCAAAACTCATTTTTGACTTATTTGATTGATTTGAAAGTTTGATGATATAATTAGGCCTTTAATTAATTATCGCTCCCACTATTTTACATCAAATTGATAGCCCTCACCATCAATTCGGAAGATTGCAGCGTACAACCTTCTAGTGGGCAAGATCCTGAAATCCTCTAAGTCATGAGTCAGCTTTGGCTGATCGCCCACAACTTAGATCTCTCAGGTAGGCAACTTTTGCCAATTGCATCATATGCAACTCTTGTTGAATGAACATGCACAACACCTTGCCATGAACATTCCTTGCCTCTGGGCTTAGACACTCTAAGAATCACCAGTTAAGTCTAACCCAAAAGCCGACACGGTAAACATGCACCCTGCTTTGGCAGAACCTACATGTGTACCCTTCACACTTCCACAAGATAGACGGTGCACCACGCTTTGGCGTAACCTACGCTTGGTCGATCGAGCTTTTCATGTGTGCCGCTAATGGAAGGCATATAAGACTTAATATTTTAATGAGGGATTTGGTTTTTATATACATATACATATCCAATCACCACAATACATAATACGTATCATATACATGCTATATCCCACAGAAAACATGCATAAACGATAAAAAGCGATGATTATGGCCATCCTAATGTGATTCCTCGAGCCAAGAGGAATCACGGTCATCTAGGTCTACATCACATGCAACCTGTACAAGATGAACTCTGTGCCTTGCCATCCGAGTAGATCAACTCATCACAAGAACGATCTGTACTCTCCAGCCGGTCGTCTGGGTGCCACCAGCCGATCGGTTGGCTCCTCCAACCGATCGGTTCGCCTGGTCGTCGTGCATCTCGTCATGTCCACCACCCGCTCGTCTCGCTCCTCGAACCAGTCATCAACCAATCGGTTCACTCCTTGAACCGACCATCTGGAACGTCAACCGATCGGTTCACGCCTTGAACCGATCGTTTCAGCTGTCATCTTGATGTCCGCCGGTCTTTGACATAACAGGAAATAAAATTCTATCCTATTTATTACATTGCTTTTAAAAAGGGAAAACCAGATTTACATTCGGGGGGAGCAAAGGTAGGAAGAATCTCGAATTATTTCGAGTTACATCGGGAATAAGAGAGGGAAGATCGATGCGCAGACCGAAACAACCACACACAGATAGGGGTTTATAGGCCATAATCATGCTACATACATCCACCACAAAAATCGTTTAAGGGCGACGCATATCGAGTGCATTAATAATACATATCATATATGTAATTAGGGATTTGTGGATTTAGGATTGGACATGCATAAAGCCGATATTATTCGCATCGTATGCAATAAATAAAGGCGACAAACCAAAATCGATCATATCGATATTCCTAAAATATAGAACAGCTGACGTGGCTCTGATACCACTGTTGGGTTTATAGGGGAGATAGAGAAGGCAGCGGAAACAAAAATTTTCTCCCTCAACCCATACCGAGGAAACGCGTCAACGTCTATATAATAGGAAAGGATGGTTTGTGGAATCATACCTTGTCCCGAGGCTTGCTCGGCGACAATACCTCGCGCAATGCGCAGTCTTCAACTCCGGACTTCGACGGTGTCTGTGCAGCTCCTGGTCGCACCGGGACTGACAACTCTTACTCGAACCGGACTGTCGGATGATAGTTGTCCTCCTAAGCGGCAGTGTCCTCCCGCCTCTGTAGTAGTCCACACGGACCACCTGGAACTCCACTCTCCTTGTCCCACAAGGAAGTGGAAGGAGTCGCACCCTCCTGTTGATGTACTAGTCGCCAACACACTCTCCTGCCTCCTGTTGCAACTGTAGTTGTCCTTCCCTTGCTGCACCTCCCTTTTGCGGGAAGCACTTGCTCGGGCTCTCTCACGGTTACCAAAACCAGAGAGAACGACAACTTGCAGAGCAACTGGTTGCACTGAGCTGTACTTTGAGAAGCCCCCAATACCCCTATATATATAGAAGAGTCATGGGACAGGGTTCTCCATCCCGGGCAATGCGGGACTAACGCAGGAGTAGAAGGGTTCGAGAATTTTCCACAAAAAGCAACCGGTTCGCAACTTGAAATGATCGGTTCACAACTGAACCGATCGGTTCGGCCATTGAGCCGATCGGTTGGACCTGAGCCGATCGTTTGGGGCACTCCAACCAATCGGTTGGTGCCCTGAACCGATCGGTTCATGGTCCTGATCCGTCTCAAAAAGACTTTCCTTGTTTCTTTCCCAATTGGTATCGAATACCAATATTATTCCCAATCGAATTGGGCAATTTGAAACGAAAAGAAAATTCTTGCCGACGGGACTTTCCCAACTGGTCGGTTGCACCAGTTGAGCCGATCGGTTCAACCCTTGAACCGGTCGTCTCAACCTGGGCATGAGCCGACCGGCCTGGACATTCTAGCCGACCGGTTCAGCACCTCAGCCGACTGGTTCATCACATGAACCGATCGATCGGGAGCACAGGTTTGGCAAAATCAGTCAATTGCGATTTCAATCAATCTGATACTCCAATCAATGCGTCCAACACCTTGAACCATACGATATTGAGCCATCGACTGATTGAGTGTTTAATTGAACTACTAAACTCCTTTAGTAATCAATCTAAACATTGTTTTGTGGACAAAACTCCTCTTCCAGGTTAAATCCTATGTGTGTGACCCTGCAGGTCCATTTCACGTTGGCAGTGAAAGTCCATAACACTTATGACTTCACAAGCAAAGAGCGGTGCCTAGTCACACATCAGTGCTACCCAAGTGAAAGTAGAAAGTTGGAGAACAACTTTCATCCTACAATCCGTGAATGGTGTTACAGCGAATGTATAATTCCTTTGTCACTGATATCCCGAATGAACTCGAGGCATGGAACAGTCATCCTGTCAACGTTCATTCACTTCCTTGATCTCAGAGTAGACTGGAAGAGATATGTATGACATCAGTATCACATACTGATTCACACGTGCGTGCACGCCTTTCTCAATCCTACTCATCAAGTGGCCATGGATATCAAACTCCCTCAGGAGGGAAAAATCCCATATCTATCACTCACCCCTCAAAAGCCCCATGTGTCAAAGCCACCCAATCATCACCTTTATAACAACCCATGTTTCAGGACTGCGTTTGATGATGTCAAAGTGTGCCCAATGACATGTGTTGAGTGCAGTGATTTCAGGTCTAAGAATCACACTCACCACCATCACTGTGAGTACTGACTGTGACTACCATCTCATAGTTCCATGTGTCAAACTCACGGTGGGTCTGTCCGGTACACTTGTTCTCTAACAAGTACCTATGTGTTTGGTTTGATATCTCTATATCATGACTAATGAGATTTTGTCATCAACCAACACCACAATCTAGTCTTGTGTGTCATTGTTGTCTATCTACCTTCCACAATGACATCCGACTAGGGACATAACAAGAACGTACAAACTCTTAGCATCCTTATGATCTCATTGTTCAGGTCATGAACCTGAAGGCATACGTCATTGAGTACTGTCATTCTCTAGACATTCAATCTGTTCTATCACTATCTCATATGACTGAACCAGAAAGAATTGGAAGCTCTCCTTTGATGTTTATCAAATCAATCTTAATGTATCCCACCAATCATCCCATGATTGGCTCTCAGGGCATACATACCAACACTACAGGGACGGGAGACTTCTGTCGCTCGGAGGACAACTATCAACCTCGATAGTCCCGGTGAGATCAGGAGCTGCACAGACACCGTCCAAGACCAGAGGTAAAGACCACGCAAGTTGTGAGATAGCGTCACCGAGCAAGCCTCGGGACACGGTACGCCTCTACAAACCATCCTTCCTATTGTATAGACGTTGACGTGATTCCTTTCTTATGGGTTTGGGTGGAGAAAATTTTGTTTTTGCTGCCTTCTCTGCCTCTCCTAAAACCCAACATGTGGCACTTAGTAGCTTAAGCTAATGACACCTCTTACACTCTTTTCCATAAATCCCAAGTATAAATACCCTTCCCTTCACCTATTAGTAGAATTTTTGAAATCTTGTTATCAACTTTCCCTTTCATATCGTGCATATCACTCTAGTATCGTGCATGAGTGAGGAGAGTTGAGTTGTAGAGTGGTATCGACCAAAGACAAAGGGTATCGACCAAGAAGGAGATATCAACCTAGCAAGGTGATATCGGCCATAAGGAGGGAAGATATCGTGCAAATGTTGAAGAACTCAAGTCTTGGATCTTAGAGAAGCTCATCTTCAACCTTGGAATGATAAGAGTTATATCTTGAAGCTTGGAAGTTGTTTTAGATACAGGTTATATAACTTGAACCCAACCATATTATTATTTCTTTTCAATATTGTTGAACTTGTTCATTACTTTCAAATTTAGTTTTCTTTTGATTTATTGATATATCTATGAGTTCCAACAAGTAGTTAGGACTGTGGTTCATGGTTGAGAATAGCAAGATAAAGGTCTTGAGGATGATGATGATGACATCATCATGGTACAACCCGATATGGGTTGAAGTACCTTAAAATATGATATGGAACCCAAGATGGTGGTTCACCCGATTCAAAAGTAGGTGATACCTCATACACGATATGAGGCATGTCCTATGGACGATATAGGAGATACCAACTAGCACCTTATACATGATACAAGGTTAAAACTATACCTTTTACGTGATATGGGAAAAAACCCTAGATGAAGAAGTGGAAACCAAACATTCTTTGAAATTCGATTGCCTTTGAAACCCGACATACACTACTACCTTATGATGGGTTGAAGAGCAACTAGGTATCTATCTTGTCATGTAATTATAATGAAAACATTGAACCACGAAAGTATAATGAGGTTATGAGTTTAAGGGTTTATCTAATATAGGTAACCCGATAAGATACCCAACATATAAACCGATATGGTAAACCCATGATGGGAATCCGATATAGTATGTAATCCAAGATGGAAAACCAATATGGTAATCCAAGATGGAAAACCAATATGGTAATCCAAGATGGAAATTTGATATGGTAATCCAAGATGAAAAACTGATATGGTAATCCAAGATGGAAAACCAATATGGTAGTTCAAGATGGAAAACCAATATGACAATCCAAGGCAAGAAACCAATATGATAGTATCTCCATATTGCTTAAATGATACATGGTGAAGCAATACATGATATGCCCAATATGGTGCACTCTCGTGTACAATAAGAGAATCCAATATATGTCTATACCCGATATAAGGTCAAGAGTCTAACCCATACACGATATGAGGTTGACTTGAGATGATAAAAGTTAAGTGATAGCTAACCCGACATGGCTACATGATATGGTGTTAGGTGATAAACCCTAAACCTGATATGATGATGTGGTTTATGCCACATGACTAATATGGATCCATGATATGATGATATGTGCATCTCTAAGGACGATAGGATAACATTATATACCATGATACCTGATATGGTAGGCATGCTCCAATTCATTAGACTTGTCTAAGTGATGTATGTTGTATGATTAATGCAACATTGAGATACAATGAGTTTAATTCAATTTAATAATGATGAGATAATAGACCTTAATAGGTGAATTAAGTAATCAACACCCTAGTGAGGAAGAGGGAGAAACTAAGACTGGAAAGTTAATTATGTAATGAACATATGTTAATACTCCCATCATGAATGGAGTATGATTTGGGGTTTAATATTTTATGATGAGATCTTGAAACCCTAATTAAATAATAAAGGTAAATCATAACCCTAAGGGTAGGTGATGAGATGGTTTGCTACCCTAATTAGTTGTTAAAGGGAAACCCTAATTCTAATTCATGGAAAGAATATGTTTCTTTTGTATTACATGGTTATGACTTGTATGTGATATTGTGAATAGCCTGATATACTAACCATGCATGTATCATAAAGTAATGAGTATAGCTAAGTAAGAACTATGATGTTATATGATATAGATTTAATAAGCTATGTGAAATATGTGAATAAATACCCTGGTCTGATGACCTAGAGGTAATTGTTTTTTGCTAAGTGGTGACAAGACCCAGCGATGAACAAAGGGTTTGAATACCCAAGCATGATGATGATAAGAGAATGAAATTCTAAGTGATCTATGTGTTTCAAAGAACATGAAAGTACTTGATAAACACATTTATGCATTTCTTTATAGCATCTGAAATAATTCTTGTTTGTAACTTGATTTATGCTAAAAGATACTGAAATGTACTTAAATAAGCAAGTTAAATATTATCATGTAGTTGCCCAGACCATAGATCCATTCAGGGTCAACATTTGCTGAATGGTGAAATGAGTTTTACTCCGTATGCATATTTTTGAATATGTAAATCATTATACCAGGGTGCTTAGTGGACTCCACAAACTAAATGGGGGTGCTCAGTGGACTCCCCAAATACACCAGGTTGGTCAGTGGACTTCCTGATGAAACTAAACCAGGATTGCTCAGTGATCTTCCTGATGACAAAAAATCTGGGAAAGCTTAGTGGTCTTCTCCCGAAGAGAGTACATGCTACGGCTATAACTCTATAGTGAAGATACCACTATACCCCGACATAGCTAATTGCAGCTGACACGAGATGTCCTGCTAAGTCTAAGTGGTCTCGTACTGACTGATACAGGTGAGGTCTTGACAGTCGGCTCTGCCAATGACCTTGTATGGTACCGATTTTGACTTACTAGTGGTTTATTGGAGTATGAGCGGTATACCTCATCTCCTCTGGACATAAATGTGAATGTGAACATGTAATCAGCCATGTAGCGTATTTGCTTAAGGATTGAATATCGAAGACATTGGTTGTGGCTTTATTACTTTTATACATATTAGTAGATAAATGTTATACATGTTCTTCATATTCCTTTTAAAGCAAATAGATGACTTAATTCTATTATCAATAAATATACCTGCTAGTTTTATGAAATATCCTCTGCATAGTTTCATACTATTTCCTGTGATAATAATATTGTTGGCAGAGAGTTATTTCTCTCACTGGGACAATATTCTCACCCTGTGGAATCCACAATATTTAGGTGGATGCAGACAAGGGCATATGAACAAGACTGTAGAGGAAGAACCACATCAATTGGGACAACAGTCGTAGCTCAGGTTGAGTACACTGTCTGTCATGTCTTGTAGATAGAAGTCTTATGTGTCATCTCTATACTCTCAGGTCCTTGGGAGATAGCTCTTAGTGGTTTTTATGAACGGATTGAGATTTTGGTTTTCTTACCTCAAGGTTTTATGTTTCTATTGTATATGTTAAGGTAAAGCAACTGGTATCTGTTATCCTCTAGATGAGACAGTACAATGTATGTATGATATGAATCACATGTATATAAAGTTTTTGTTCTTTTTATAAGAAATTCTTGGAAAAGGATCTATGTGAAAAATGATTTTAATTCTTAGTGATTTTGTTATTTCTGTTGTTTATGTTTATTCTGTGATTATTACTGGTGATGACTTAATTTGTAATTTGGTCACCACAAAGTTTTGGTATCAGAGCCTAAGGTTTGCTGAGTCTGTAGAGATATAGGATTAAGTTTGTTGAGTCTGTTCTAGTGTCCTCTAGTGTATATTATAGTGACTTATCCGAGTACAGGAGAAGAAATAAAACTGAAGATGGTTGGAGCACATGAAGAACACGCTATTGAGAGCAGTGTTGCTACACCAGGAGGTGGTGCAAGGGATCAAGCTAGAGAAGAACCAGTGCTTGAGAATCCCTAGCTTGACTAAACTCTGTTAGAAAACCCAGCTTTTCATGCTCTTTTTGGGCAGATCATGAATATGATGACACATATGGATAACCAGATACCAGTACCAGCAACTAGGACACTAGTTTCCAGTGAGGGACATGGATCTGGTATGACCTTTGAATGGTTGCACAGGGTAGGAGCCACTGAATATGTAGGAAAAATTGACCCAACAAATACAGATTCATGACTTACTAAGATAGAGAAAGCCTTTAGTATCCTTGATATTCCAAAAACTGATAAGGTTAAGCATGTTGTATACCTTCTGAAGGGTAGCATTGGCCATTAGTGGGCCATCGAAGAAGAGAAAAGACCAGGTGTTGAGATCGGATGGAAGGAATTTTGACAAGAGTTTTCAGTAGATACTTTCCTAATACTTATCTTGATGAGAAGATTTCACAGTTTGAGCAGATTAGACAGGGACCGATGAAGGTTAGCGAGTATGAAGCTAAGTTTATGGAGCTTTTACGGTTTTGTCTGCACATGGCTACCACAAATGAGGAGAGAATTCGGCATTTCGAGAAGGGTTTGAATGCTAAACTAACCACACATGTATCTGCTTTAGAGAATAGACAGAGGTTTATCACCTTTGTGGATTCAATTAGGCGGATAGAGAGCTTCATGATTGAGAAACTAGAGGTGAACAGTAGGAAAGTACATGCACGGTTTCAGGGTCAGAGGTTTGGCAGTTTTAAGAAACCAAGGTTTACTGCACCCGTAGAACCATAGAGGTTCAATACTCAAACAAAGTGGATGCCTAGCCGAGGTAGAGGCCATAGTTTTCTGCCAAGTGGAGCCCATTTCTCAACATCGATGTTAGTGATAGGACCGCCTAGGTCGCAATGGGGGGACAGAGTCTGCTACAAGTGTAGGGAGACATGTCATGTGATAAAGGATTGTCCAGTTAGGGAAGTGGGAGTAACCCAACCACTGAGGCAGAGTCAACATGGCTCATAGAGAAAACAATTCAGTAATAACACATGAGGATGTGGACAAGCATCCCAGGCAAGATCATTTGCACCAGCCAACAGAGCACGAGTTCGGCAACAGGCAATGGCAAGATTTTATGCTATGAATTAGCTGGAGGCAGTAGTTAACCCCCGCGTTGTGACAGGTCATATGGAATTATTTCACTCTTATATGTCTTCATCCTGTTTTGTATCTATTTTTATTGATCTGGGTGCTACGTATTCCTTTATTACTCGAGAAGTGATTCATGACTGTGATATAGCTATCAATCCTAGAATGGGTAATATGTTATTAGAAACTCTATTAGTTGGATCTGTAGTGTTGAGGGAGGTATGTTATCCCTGTGTTCTTTCTTTCTCAAAACACAACATTCAGGTGGATCTTATACCACTTGAAATGCATGGGTTTGATGTAATTCTTGGGATGGATACCCTAGAGAAGTATAAGGTTGTCTTGTATTATGGTTCCAAGAAAGTTATGTTCACACACGGTGATAAGACATGGGTCTTTCAGGGGGACAGAAAGATTCTTCCAACCTGTCTAGTATCAGTAATGGTAGCTGAGAAATTGATGCAACAAGGGTGCTTTGCATTCTTAGCACATGTGATAGACACTAGAATAAAGAGTCTTATTCTTTCTGAAGTTCTTATTGTTAGGGAATTTGAGGATGTGTTTCCTGAGGAATTTACAAATATTCCTCCACCCCGAGAAATTGATTTCAAGATTAATCTTATTCTGGGTACGCAACCCATAGCCCAAACACCTTATAGGATGGTGCCAGCTGAGATGGCACACTTAAGAAATAGTTACAGGAGTTACTTGAGAAAGGTTTCATTCGACCGAGTACTTCGCCATGGGGTGCTCTAGTTCTTTTTGTTAAAAATAAAGATGGGTCTATGAGACTATGTATAGACTATAAATAGCTCAATAAGGTGACTATTAAGAACAAATATCCTTTTCCAAGGATTGATGATCTGTTTCCAATTGTGTGCTGCAACAATATTCTCTAAGATAGATCTAAGATCAAGATATCATCAGTTACACATCAAGGATAGTGACATACCTAAGTCGGCCTTTAGGACAAGGTATGGTCATTATGAGTTTGTAGTTATGTCATTTGGACTAACTAATACACCAACTGCATTCATGGAGTTGATGAATAGAATCTTTCGACCATTCCTTGATCAGTTTGTAGTGGTTTTCATATATGACATCTTGATTTACAGTAGAGACATACAACAACATTAACAACACCTTTGTCAAGCCTTGACTTTGTTGAGACAGCACAAGTTATATGCTAAGTTTAGCAAGTGTGAATTCTGGCTGTCAGAAGTGTCTTTTCTTGGACACGTTATATCTACTTTAGGTATTCGTGTTGATCCAAAGAAAGTAGAATCTGTTGTGGAATGGGAACAGCCTAAGACACCGACTGAGATCCATAGTTTTCTAGGTTTGGTAGGGTACTATAGAAGGTTTATCAAAGACTTTAGTTCTATAGCATTACCCTTAACTAGGTTGACTAGGAAGGAAGTTCCTTTTGTCTAGAATGACAAGTGTAAGCGTTCTTTTCAGTTGTTGAAAGAAAGGTTGACTAGTGCACCTGTGTTGGTTTTACCTAAGCAAGGACAGGGATACGTTGTTTTCTATGATGCTTCTAAGAATAGTTTAGGCTGTGTGTTGATGCAGAGCGATCATGTAGTTTCTTTTGCTTCTCGACAGCTTAAGAAACATGAGGAGAATTATCCGACGCATGATCTAGAACTAGCTACAATGGTTCACATGTTGAAAATCTGGAGGCATTATCTCTATGGAGAAACGTGTTAGATTTTCACATATCATAAAAAACTTTAAATACATTTTCCCACAGCATGAGCTGAATATGAGACAACGTTGCTGGATGGAGTTAATCAAGGACTATGATTGTACAATTGAATATTATCCAGGGGAGCCAATGTAGTGGCTGATGCACTTAGTAGAAAATCATTGTCTCCACCCTCAGATAAAGCACAATTGAATTCTTTAGTGTGTTGTAAGTGGGACATGCTTGTCTCTTTGAGACAAATGAATGTGTAGTTAGAAGTATCTTTGCTAGCCGAATTGTTAGCTGAGATGCATGTGAAACCTACTCTGAGAGAACAGATCAAAGGGGCACAACAGGAAGATACTGTGATTCAGCAGATTAGGTCAGAGTTGGGCAATGAGAAACGGGATGGTTTCCATGAGTCAGAGGACAAGATAGTCTGTTACCATGGTAGAATGGTAGTTCTTGATGTTAATAACTTAAGAAAGTTAGTTATAGAAGAAGCTCACTCATCCATGTATGCAATGCATCTAGGGATCACTAAAATGTATCATAAGTTAAAAGATCTGTATTGGTGGCCCAATTTGAAGAGAAATGTAGAAGAATTCATTATGCAGTGTCTGGTGTGTCAACAAGTTAAAGAAGAACACCAAAAGCCTACAAGAACATTACAACCCCTACCTATACCTCAGTGGAAATGGGATCACATGACGATGGACTTTGTTGATGATCTACCTAGAATAGCCAAAATCCATGATTCCATTTGGGTGATAGTTGATAGGTTGATTAAGACAACACATTTTCTTCCTATCAAAACAACCTACATTGCTGAGAAGTTTGCACATATTTACATAGATGAGATAGTGTGGTTGCATGAAGTCCCAGCTACGATTGTGTCTGATAGAGGTCCCTAGTTTACGAGTTGTTTTTGGGAATGACTACATAAAGTCATGGGTACACAGTTGAAGTTTAGCACAACTTTTCACCCACTGACGGATGGAAAGTCTGAAAGGATTATACAGACTTTGGAGGACTTGCTTAGAGCATGTGTTCTTCAGTTTGTGGGAAGTTTGGACTTACATTTGAGCTTGATAGAGTTTGTCTATAACAATAGTTATCAGGCTAGTATTGATATGGCACCATATGAAACCTTATATGGTAGACGTTGTAGATTGCCGTTATGCTGGTTTGAAACCGGAGAATACCAACTTTTGGGTCCTAAATTAGTGCAACAAACAACTGAAAAGATTAAATTTATACAACAACAGTTGAAGGCTGCACCGGACAGACAGAAGTCTTATGCTGATAAATGCCATAGACCTTTAGAATTCCAAGTTGGGGACAAAGTGTATCTTAAAGTCACTCCTTGGAAAGGTGTTCTCATATTTGGGAAGAAGGGTAAGTTAGATCCTAGATTTATGGGACCTTACCAAGTGACAGCATGGATCGGAAAGGTAGCTTATAGGTTGGAAATTCCACCTGAGCTACATAGACTACATCCAGTGTTTCATGTGTCTATGTTGAGAAAATGTCATCCTAATACAGAGATGGTGTTGCAACATGTAGAGGTTGAATTGAATGAAGATATATCCTATGTGGAAGGTCCTATGATGATTCTTGACAAAAGAGTCAAGAAGTTGAAGAAGAAAGACATAGTTCTTGTAAAATTTCTCTGGCAATATCATGGTGTTGAAGAAGCCAAATGGGATATAGAGGAAGAAATGAGGAGGAAGTACCCTTCTCTTTTCTCTTGAGATTTTGGGGATGAAATCCCTTTTTAGGGGTTGATAATTGTAACATCCTTAACTTGGGATATGGCTTAACCCTAGAATTTTTTCTTAAGTAAGTTACTTACAAACTTGTTCTAATCTTTTGAAAGGTAATTAAGGCCCTTTGAGAAAATTATTTTCAAATTTGAGCTTATCTGAAAACTATGTGTGCATTATATGATAGTCTGAGTGTAAAGTGCAAATTACCCAAGATGAGGGGTTATATTGCAAATGTCACATGTTGAATGTATTCTAAGTATTTTAACATCATTAGAGAGTGAATGATGCTAAGTGATGGCTTGTGGAAAGCCTAAATTCTAAGTGAGAACTTGTTGAAAAATGCTAAGTGCTTGGTGCATCAATTATGGTACAAATTGTAATATATTCAAAATATATGGTTGATGTGTAAATTACCACCTCTAGATTGTCTCTACCTCTTCCTAATATCATCTAGAGGAGAGAGAAAAGGAAGGAGATACTATGTTTGAATCATCCTAGAGTGATGGCACTCTTAGTAATGGAAAGACTAAGAAAATGCATAGTTGAAAGCTATATATATGAGCTATATCAAGTTAAAGACTTGAAGTAGGAGTCCCTACTAGCCATGGAGCCATAAAGGGAGTCTCCTATAGTTTTTTGGAGTCTTGGCTTTGCCCATGATGGGCAAGGCACTTATATGAAGTGATATGTATCATCTTGCAACTTTTCCTTGCAAAAGATTTTGTTGAATATAATAATGAAGTGAGTGGAAGAAGGCTTGCTCTAGAAGATAACCAAGGAGCACGACCCTTATCCTATGAATTATCCTTAAGATTTTATTTTTTCATGGCAAGATAAAGATAGTATGCATGAAACAACATGTGTCAACCATGCATGGCTACGTGGCACTTTGTAGCTTAAGCTAATGACACCTCTTACACTCTTTTCCATAAATCCCAAGTATAAATACCCTTCCCTTCACCTATTAGTAGAATTTTCAAAATCTTGTTATCAACTTTCCCATATCATGCATATCACTCTAGTATCATGCATGAGTGAGGAGAGTTGAGTTGTAGAGTGGTATCGGCCAAAGAAGAAGGGTATCAACCAAGAAGGAGATATCAACCTAGCAAGGTGATATCAGCCATAAGGAGGGAAGATATCATGCAAGTGTTGAAGAACTCAAGTTTTGGATCTTGGATAAGCTCATCTTCAATTTTGAAATGAGAAGAGTTGGAGATTGAAGCTTGGAAGTTGTTTTAGAGGTGGGTCATATAACTTGAACCCAACCATATTATTATTTCTTTTCAATATTGTTGAACTTGTTGATTACTTTCAAATTCAGATTTCTTATGATTTATTGATATATCTATGAGTTCCAACAAGTAGTTAGGATTGTTGTTCATGATTTATAATAGCAAGATAAAGGTCTTGAGGATGATGATGATGACATCATCATGGTGCAACCCAATATGGGTTGAAGTACCTTAAAGTCCGATATGGAACCCAAGATGGTGGTTCACCCGATATAAAAGTAGGTGATACCTCATACATGATATGAGGAATGTCCTATGGACGATATAGGAGATGCCTACTAGCACATTATACATGATACAAGGTTAAATCTATACCTTTACATGATTTGGGCAAAAACCCTAGATGAAGAAGTGGAAACCCAATATACTTTGAAATCTGATTGCCTTTGAAACCCGACATACCCTAATACCTTGTGATGGGTTGAAGAGAAACTAAGAATCTATCTTGTCATGTAATTATAATGAAAGCATTATACCTCGAAATTATAAAGAGGTTATGAGTTTAAGGGTTTATCTAATATAGGCAACCCGATATGATACCCAACATATAAATCGATATGGTAAACCCAAGATGGGAATCCAATATAGTATGCAATCCAAGATGGAAAACTGATATGGTAATCCAAGATGGAAAAACGATATGGTAATCCAAGATGGAAAACTGATATGCTAATCCAAGATCCAAAACCGATATGGTAATCCAAGATGGAAACCCGATATGCTAGTTCAAGATGGAAAACCAATATGACAATCCAATGTAAGAAACCAATATGATTTTATCTCCATATTTATTAAACGATACATGGTAAAGCAATACATGATATTCCCAATATGATGCACTCACTTGCATGATAGGAGAATCCAATATATCTCTATACCTGATATAAGGTCAAGAGTCTAACCCATACACTATATGAGGTTGAGTTGAGATGATAAAAGTTAAGTGATAGGTAACCCGACATGGCTACACGATATGGTGTTAGGTGATAAACCCTAAACCTGATATGATGATGTGGTTTTTTCCACATGACTAATATGGATCCATGATATGATGATATGTGCATCTCCAAGCACAATAGGATAACAATATATACCATGATACTTGATATGGTAGGCATGCTCCAATTCATTACACTTGTCTAAGTGATGTATGTTGTATGATTAATGCAACATTGAGATACAATGAGTTTAATTCAATTTAATAATGATGAGCTAATAGACCTTAAGATGTGAATTAAGTAATGAACACCCTAGTGAGTAAGAGGGAGAAACTAAGACTGGAAAGTTAATTATGTAATAAACATATGTTAATACTCCCATCATGAATGGAGTATGATTTGGGGTTTAATATTTTCTGATGAGATCTTGAAACCCTAATTAAATAGTAAAGGTAAATCATAACCCTAAGAGTAGGTGATGAGATGGTCTGCTACCCTAACAGTTGCTAAAGGGAAACCCTAATTCTAATTCATGGAAAGAATATGTTTCTTTTGTATTACATGGTTATGACTTGTATGTGATATTGTGAATAGCATGATATACTAACCATGCATGTATCATAAAGTAATGAGTATATCTAAGTAAGAACTATGATGTTATATGATACAGATTTAATAAGCTATGTGAACTGTGTGAATAAATACCATGGTCTGATGGCCTAGAGGTAATTATTTCTTGCTAAGTGGTGACAAGACCCAGTGATGAACCAAGGGTTTGAATACCCAAGCATGATGATGATAAGAGAATGAAATTCTAAGTGATCTATGTGTTTCATAGAACATGAAAGTACTTGATAAACACATTTATGCATTTCTTTATAGCATCTGAAGTAATTCTTGTTTATAACTTGATTGATGCTAAAAGATACTGAAATGCACTTAACTAAGCAAGTTAAATATTATCATGTAGTTTTCCAAACCATAGATCCATTCGGTGTCAACATTTTCTGAATGGTGAAATGAGTTTTACTTGGTATGCATATTTTTCAATATGTAAATCATTATATCGGGGTGCTCCGTGGAATCCCCAAACTAAATGAGGGTGTTCAGTGGACTCCCCCAATACACCAGGTTGCTCAGTGGACTTCCTGATGAAACTAAACTAGGATCACTCAGTGGTCTTCCTGATGACAAATAATTTGGGAAAGCTTAGTGGTCTTCTCCCAAAGAGAGTACATGCTAAGACTATAACTCTATAGTGAAGATGTCGCTATACCCCGAAATATCTAATTGCAGCTGACACAAGATGTCCTGCTAAGTCTAAGTGGTCTCGTACTGACCGAGACAAGTGAGGTCTTGACAGCCGGCTCTGCCACTGACCTTTTATGGTACCGATTTCAACTTACTAGTGGTCGGTTGGAGTATGAGCGGTATACCTCATCTCCTTTGGGCATAAATGTGAATGTGAACATGTAATCAGTCGTGTAGCGTATTTGCTTAAGGATTGAATATGGAAGACATTAGTTGATGCTTTATTACTTTTATACATCTTAAGTAGATAAATGTTATACATGTTCTTCATATTCCGTTTAAAGCAAATAGATGACTTAATTATGTTATCAATAAATATACCTGCTAGTTGTATGAAATATCCTCTGCATAGTTTTTATTATTTCCTGTGATAATAATATTATTGGCAGAGAGTTATATCTCTCCCTGGGACAATAGTCTCACCCTATGGGATCCACAATTTAGGTGGATGTGGATGAGGGCATAGGAATCAGACTGTAGAGGAAGAACTGCATCAATAGGGACAATAGTAGTAGCTCAGGTTGAGTACATTGTCTGTCGTGTCTTGTAAATAGGAGTCCTATGTGTCATCTTTGTACTGTCAGGTCCTTGGGAGATAGCTCTTAGTTGTTTTTATGAATGGCTTGAGATTTTGGTTTTCTTACCTTGAGGTTTTATGTTGTTGTTGTATATTTTAAGGTAAAGCAATTAGTATATGTTATCTGTGAGATGAGACAGTACAATGTATGTATGATAAGAATCACATGTGTATAAAGTTTTGGTTCTTTTTATAAGAAATTCTAGGAAAAGGATCTATGTGAAAAATGGTTTTAATTCTTAGTGATTTTTGTTAATTCCGCTATTTATGGTTATTATGTGATTATTACTGGTGATGGCTTGATTTGTAATCAGGTCATCACAACATCTATCTATTTAATATGTATAAAAGTAATGTAACATCAACCAATGTTTCTGTATTCAATTCTTAAGCAGATATGCTACATAGATGATTACATATTTACAATCACACTTATGCCCAGAGGAGATGAGGTATACCGCTCATGCTCCAACCAACCACCTCTTAGTTGAAATCGGTACCATAAAAGGTCAATGGAAGAGCTGGATGCCAAGACCTCACCCGTCTCGGTCAGTACGAGACCACTGACAGTGACATCATGTCAAACTACAACTAGCTTGTCAGGGTATAGCAACATCTTCGCTATAGAGATACAGCCACAACATACACTCTCTTCGGGAAGATCACACATCAATCCATGGAACATTTTCATTAGGGAGATCACACAACAAGCCTGGTTGTCCTCAGGAGATCGCACAGAAATCCCTATCTGGATGTAAGGATATGTTCATTCGTCACCGCCATATATTTAAAAATATGCACTCTGAGTTAAACATTCAGAAAATCCTGACACTGAATGGATCTATGCTGTGGGCAACTACATGATAAGGTTCCATTTGATTAACTAGGTGCATTACAGTATCTTTTAGCATCAACCAAGTTACAACCATGAATTATAACAGATGCTACAAAGAAAGGTATAATACATTTATCAAGTACTTTCATAATCTTTGGAACACATTGAATGTGTAACACTCGGGATCTTAGTCCCTTATCACAATACTAGGAATTCTCATCCCTTAATATTATCATCATCATGATTGCTGGATCTGGGCATTCAAACCCTTAGTTCATTACTGAACATTGTCACCTCTTATCAGGTAACAATTACCTCTAGGTCCTCAGACCAGGCATACATTATACTTATTGCACAAGTATTTCACATGTCTCACAAGGCCCATTTAATATGTATCATATGAAACATCATAGCTCATACCTGGCTATGCTCATCATCTCATGATACCTACATGGTTAGTATTTCATGATAAAAATGATATCAAGTACATAACATCACCATCAATACAAGAGAAATATAACCCTCCCATTATTAGGGTTAGGGTTTCCCTTTCAAGCTGATTAGGGTTTCAAGCCGATTAGGGTTTCAAGTCAATTAGTGTTTCAAGTCGATTAGGGTTTCACGTCAATTAGGGTTTCAAGTAGATTAGGGTTTCAAGTTCATATTATAAAGAATCAAAACCCCGATTCATAGATCCACACATATTAGGAGCATCAATGTATGATCATTAAATGATTATCACACAAAGTATGAGTTTCTATCTCATCCTCACTCGGATATTGATTACATCATACTTTATTAAGTTGTCTCAACCCTTTTCTCAAGGTATATTAACCTACACTTATCTAAATGCATTAAACTCTTTACATATTAATGTATCATTTCACATAACACACTTCATGTGTTACTTAATCAAGTGTATCAGATTGTATGTTTGCTTACCATATCGGGCAAGAGGTGTATATTTTCTTACCATATTGGGCAACAGGTGTATGTTTTCTTACCATATCAGACAAGAGGTGTATGCTTGCTTACCATATCAGGCAAGAGGTTTATGCTTGCTTACCATATCAGGAAAGAGGTGTATGCTTGCTTACCATATCAGGTAAGAGGTGTATGCTTGCTTACCATATTGGGAAAGAGGTGTATTCTGGCTTACCATATCGAGAAAGAGGTATGTGCTTCCACCATATCGGGCAAGAGGTGTGTGCTTCCACCATATCGGGTAAGAGGTGTGTGTGTGCTTCACACCATATCGAACAAGAGGTGTGTGTTCTTCACACCATATAGGGAAAGAGGTGTGTGTGTGTGTTCTTCACACCATGTCATGCAAGAGTTGTGTGTGTGATTCACACCATTTCAGGTAAGAGGTGTGTGTGTACTTCACACCATATCAGGTTTCATCATCATATCGGGTTGGAGGAGCTTCAACCCCATATCAGTTTGTGCCATAATGATGTCATCATCATTAAGCTCTAGACTTTCGTTCCTTACTATCCTAGTTCATGGACAACAGTCCTATACAACTATTAGAACTCATGGATTCAACAATTATTCAAGAAAACTCGAAATTGAAAGTAGATCATCAAGTACAACAAGATTGAAGGTGAATAATAACCTAATTAGGTTCAAGTTATATAACCCACCTCAAGAACAACTTCAAAGATCCAAGCTCTAAAGATTCACATTCCCAAGCTTGAATATGAACTTATCAAAGATCCAAGATTGTTCACAACTCCTCTATATGCAAAGAATCCTTAGATAAGAACTTGGTGAAGAAGAAAAGAAATGAAGAATCACAACCCGGGATTCATGCTTCAACTAAGGTTGAAGATGACCATAGATTCACCTTAAGCTTAAGGCTCGAGCTCCTTCTTGCTACTCAACTACTATGCATGATATATAAGAGAAAGAGGGTGGTAGGATTCGAAAAGTTTCACTAGTAGGTGAAAGGAGTGGTATATATAATTGAGGTTCATGAGAGAGAGTGTATAAGTGTGTCATCACCTTATACTACTAGGTGCCACATGTCCATGCATGGTTGACACGTGTCCATTAATGCACAAATATTTATATTGACATTCAAAACTCTTGAGGATAATCTAGGGATAAGATTTCAGCTATTAGTTATCTTGATGAGCAAGATATTTCAACTCAACATCACTTTATTCACAAACCGATACACTTTTTCCAAGGAAAGTTGCAAACCGATATCCATCACCTTCTTGAGGTGATTAAATCATCATTTCAAAGGACAAGAGTTGACAAAACGATATGGGACCTCCTATATGGCTCCTTGGCCGATAGGCACTCCCATATAAGCTCTACAACTTGATACAACTCAATTAGAGTTTCAACTATACAACTCTTCTTGGTCTTTTCATCATCAAGAATACCATCACTCAAATATGATTCAAACAAGGAGACTCTTTATTTCTCTCTCTCCTCTAGATGATGATAAGAGAGATTAGGGACACTCTAGAGGTGGTAATTTGCATATCAACCCTACATTTTGGGTAAATTGCAAATTGCACAAAAACTGGTACACAAGGCACAAGCATTATTCAAACAAGCTCCAACTTGGAACTTAGGATTTCCACAAGCCA
Source organism: Alisma plantago-aquatica (assembly GCA_963693085.1). Lineage (NCBI taxonomy): Eukaryota > Viridiplantae > Streptophyta > Magnoliopsida > Alismatales > Alismataceae > Alisma > Alisma plantago-aquatica. The sequence continues at coordinate 982,638,135 of OY856410.1, read as the reverse complement.
CCCCTTAGCATCATTCTCTCTCTTATGATGCTAAAGCACTTGAAGCATGTTAAAAAATGTGACATATTGCAATATAACCCCTCATCTTGGGTAAATTGCAATTTACACCCAAACTATCATATAATGCACAAATAGTTTGCAAATAAGCTCAAACTTGAAAATTAAACTCTCCTTGAGTCTTAATTACTTTTCAAAAGATTAAAAAAAGCTTATAAATAACTTACTTTAGCAAAACTACCAGGTTTATGGCATAACCCAGGTCTGGGATGTTACAATTATCAACCCCTAACAGTGATTTCGTCCCTGAAATCTCAAGAGAAAAGAGAATGGTATTTCCTTCTTATTTCTTCCTCCAGCTCCCATGTGCCAGAGAACTTTCACAAGAAATATGTCTTTCTTTTTCAACTTCTTGATTCTTCTGTCAAGAATCATCATTGGACCTTCCACATAGGATATATCTTCATTCAATTCTACATATACATGTTGCAACACCAACTCTGTATCAGGATGACACTTTCTCAGCATATATATATGAAACACTGGATGTAGTCTATGTAGCTCAGGTGGAAAATCCAACCTATAGGCTACCTTACCAATCCATGGTGTCATTGGGTAAGGTCTTATAAATCTAGGAGCTAACTTACCCTTCTTCCCAAATTTGAGAACACCTTTCCAAGGAGTGACCTTGAGATACACTATGTGTTGGGTTTTAGGGGAGATAGAGAAGGCAACGGAAACAAAAAAAAATTCTCCAAAACCCAGAATAAAGGAATCGCGTCAACGTCTATACAGTAGGAAAGATGGTTTGTAGAGGCGTACCTTGTCCCGAGGCTTGCTCGGAGACGTTACCTCGCGGCTTGTGCGGTCTTCACCTTCAGTCTTGGATGATGTCTGAGCAACTCCTTATCTCACTGGGACTGTCGGGATTGATAGTTATCCTCTGAGCGACAGAAGTCTCCTTCCTCTACAGTCATCCACATAGACTTCCTGAAACTCCGATCTCCTTGTCCCACAAGGAATCGGAAGGAGTTGCACCCTCCTATCAGTGTACTAGTCACCGAAACACTCTCCTACAACCAGTTGCTTTTCTACAGTTGTCTTTCCCTTGTTGTGCCTCCCTTATCGGGTAGCACTTGCTCGGGCTCTCTCGGTTACCACAACTAGAGAGAACGACAAATTTGCAGAGCAACTGGTATTCTGAGTTATATTGAGAGAAGCCCCCAATACCCCTATATATAGGAGGGTCATGGGACAGGGTTCTCTACCCCGAGCAATGCAGGACTAAATAGGAGTAGAAGGGTTCGAGATTTTCTACAAAACAACCAACTGCGCCAGTTGAACCAATCGTTTCAACCCTAAAACGGTCATTTGGTAACCTTAACCGATCGGTTCACGCCTGAACTGATCATTTGGGACACCTGAGCCGATTGGTTCACTTCTGAGCCGATCGGTTCGTGGTCCTGGTCTAACTCAAATTGACTTTCATATTTGTTTCTGATTAATCAAATATTAATCCTTGTCCAAATCGAATTTGTATAAGTGAAACAAATTGTATTTGCAAAATTGACTTTCCAAACGATCTTCGTTGGTCACATGAATCGACTGTTTCAACAATTGAGTCGATCGTCTCATTGATACATGAGTCGATCATCTCACAAGTTGAGCCGATTGGTTCACCAACCTAAGCCGATCGGTTCATCACATGACCCGATTTGTTCAAATTGCAAACTGTGTAAAATCAGTCAATTGTAGTTTCAATCAATCTGATACTCTAATCAATTGGTTCAACACCTTGAACACTATGATTTTGAGCTATCAATCAACTGAGTGTTTAATTGAACTACTAAACTCCTTTAGTAATCAATCTAAACATCATTTGTGGATAAACTCTTCTTCCAGGTTAAATCTAATGTGTGTGGCCCTGCAGGTCCATTTCATGTTGGCAGTGAAAGTCCATAACATTTATAACTTCACAAGCAAAGAGCGGTTCCTAGTCGCACATCAGTGCTACCCAAGTGAAGTAGAAATTTGGAGAACAACTTTCAACCCTACAATCCGTGAATGGTGTTACAGCGAATGTATAATTCCTTTTTCATTAATGTCCTGAATGAACACAAGGCATGGTACAATCATCCTTTCAACATTCATCCATTTCCTTGATCTCAGAGCAGACTGGGTGAGATGTGTGTGACATCAATATCACACATTGATTCACACATGCATGCACATGCCTTTCTCAATCCTACTCATCAAGTGGCCATGAACATTAAACTCCCTTAGGAGGGACAAATCCCATATCTATCACTCACCCCTCAAAAGCCCCATGTGTCAATGTCACCCAATCATCGCCTTTATGACAACCCATGTTTCAAGATTGCGTTTGATGATGTCAAAGTGTACCCAATGACATGTGTTGAGTGTAGTGATTTCAAGTTGAAGAATCACATTCACCACCATCACAGTGAGAGACGAATGTGACTACCAAATCATGGTTCCATGTGTCATTCTCACGGTGGGTCTGTCTGGTACACTTGTTCTCTAACAATTACCTATGTGCTTGGTTTGATATCACTATATCATGACTAATGAGATTTTGTCATCAACCAATACACAATCTAGTCTTTAGTGTTATTGATGTCTATGGTTAATTCCACAATAACAACCGACAAGGGACTAAATTTGAATGTATAGTCTTAACATCCATATGATCTCATCATTTAGGTCCTCAACCTAAAATCATACATCATCAAGTAAAACAATTCTTTAGACATCTATCATGTTACACTATCATCTCAGAAATAGTCAAAACATATAGATCAGAAATTGCCTTTATTATTATTCAAATCATTTACAAAGTATCCCATTACAATCATCACATGACTTACTCTATGGGCATACATATCAATAGACTCCCACTTGCACTTAGAGCTAGTCACCTAGGAACCTCAGTCCTTATGACCTAGCATGACCATCATGCTTCTGCTGAGAAAGGGCCTTGGTCAGTGGATCAGCTATGTTGTCTTCATTTGGTACTTTGCAAATCTTCACATCTCCTCGCTGTATGATCTCTCGTATGAGATGGAAGTGCCACAGTATGTGCTTGGACCACTGATGTGATCTGGGCTCCTTAGCTTGAGCAATTGCTCCATTATTGTCACAATAAAGCTCAATTGCATCACAGCTACTGGGAGCTACACCAAGTTCAGTGATGAACTTCCTGATCCAAACAACCTCCTTTGCTGCATGTGAAGAAGAAATATACTTGGCCTCTGTAGTAGAATCGACAACTATTTCTTGCTTGGAATTCTTCCAGCTCACAGCTCCATTGTTTAGGCAAAATACAAATCCTGATTGTGATCTGTAATCATCTTTGTCTATTTGGAAGCTTGCATCGGTGTAACCCTTTACAACCAATTCTTCCTTGTCGTCGTATATAAGGAACTGATCCTTAGTCCTTCGCAAGTACTTGAGGATGTTCTTTACAGCTATCCAGTGAGCATCCTCGGGATCTGACTGGTACCTGCTCATCATGCTGAGGGCATACGAGACATCTGGGAATGTGTACAACATAGCGTACATGATGGATCCGATGGCTGATGCATATGGGATCCCATTCATACGCTCCCTCTCTTCACAAGATTGGGGACATTGAGCTCTAGAGACGGTGACTCCATGTAGCATGGGGATGTTGCCTCTCTTTGAGTTCTCCATGCTGAACCACTTCAGCACTTTATCAATGTACGTGCTTTGACTTAGTCCAAGAAGCCTTTTAGATCTATCTCTATAGATCTTAATTCCTAGAATGTAGGATGCTTCTCCTAAGTCCTTCATTGAGAATATATTCCCAAGACAAGTATTTACCTTCTCTAAGGTTGAGACATCATTCCCCATCAATAGTATGTCATCCACATACAATATGAGGAATGTAGTCATGCTACCACTAACCTTCTTATACACACAAGGTTCATCTTCATTTTGAATGAAGCCAAACACTATGACTTCCTCATCAAATTGAAGATTTCAACTCCGAGATGCTTGCTTCAATCTATAGATTGACCTTTGTAGCTTACAGACTTTATTGGCATTCTTTGGATCCACAAAACCTTCAGGTTGTGTCATGTACACATCCTCATTTATATTCCCATTAAGGAATGAAGTTTTAACATCGATTTGCCAAATCTCATAATCATAGTAAGCCACAATACCAAGCATGATCCTGATGGACTTAATCATGGCAACTGGAGAAAAGGTTTCATCATAGTCAACACCTTGAACTTGTTGAAAACCCTTTGCAACCAATCTGCCTTTATAAGTTTGCACACTTCCATCCATATGGGTCTTCTTCTTGAAGACCCACTTGCACCCTATGGGTTTTACCCCTTCAGGTGGTTCCACCAAAGTCCATACTTTGTTGGAGTACATGGATTCCATCTCAGATTTCATGGCCTCAAGCCATTTCTCATAATCTGGTCCCTCCATAGCCTCTAGATAGGTAGTTGGATCATCATCTATGATCAACTCACCACCTTCCTGAGTTACAAGGTATCCAAACCTCTCAGGTTCAACGTGTGTCCTACAAGATCTACGAGGTCCTTGTATTACTTGAGGAGACTGAGATTCCACAACACCTTGTGAATCTTTATGTTCCTCTTGTACATCTATCGGTTTAATGTTTTCTTATTGGGCTTGAACCTCTTCAAGCTCTATTTTCCTCCCACTATTTCCTTTGGAAATAAATTCCTTTTCTAGGAACATAGTTGTCCTAGCAACAAACACTTTGTTTTCAGTAGGGTGGTATAAATAGTATCCCCTTGTTTCCTTGGGGTATCCAACAAAATAACATTTATCGGACTTGGGTCCAAGCTTATCAGGAAACATTTTCCTGACGTAAGCCTCACAACCCCAAATCTTAATAAAAGACAAATTGGGGCGCTTCCCATGCCATATCTCATATGGTGTCTTTTGAACCGATTTAGATGGTACTCGATTAAGTATAAACACAGTGGTTTTAAGAGCATAACCCCAGAAGGAAATCAGAAGATTAGCAAAACTCATCATTGATCGCGCCATATCCAGTAATGTGCAATTCCTTCTTTTAGACACACCATTATGATGTGGTGTTCTAGGCAGAGTCCATTGTGATACGATATTATGGGCTCGAAGAAGGTATGTAAACTCTTGGCTTAAGTATTCTCCACCTCGATCAAATTGAAGTGCTTTGATACTTTTACCAAGTTGGTTATGTACTTCATTCATGAAATCCTTGAACCTTTCAAGGGTTTCTGACTTATGTTTCATCAGGTACACATAGCCATACCTACTGAAGTCATCAGTGAAGGTAATGAAGTACGGATACCCACCTATGGCATTAGTTCTAAAAGGCTCACATATATTAGTATGTATGAGTCCTAATAGATCACTAGCTCTCTCACCTTTACCTAAAAAGGGAGTCTTGGTCATCTTGCCCAATAAACAAGATTCACATGTCTCTATTGATTCACAATCAAAAGAGTCTAGATAACCATCTTTATGGAGTCTAGAAATGCACTTCTCATTTATGTGCCCTAGACGACAATGCCAAAGATACATTTTGTTTGAGTTGTTGAGTTTTTGCCTTTTTGTGTTTACGTTGTATACACTTATCTCTAGATCTATCAAGTATAGACCATAAGACATTGGGGCTCTATCATAAAAGATCCCATCTTTAAAAATAGAACACTTTCCATTCTTAATAAGAAATTCAAAACCATCCTTGTCCAAACAAGAGATGGAAATGATATTCCGATTTATGGTAGGTACATAATAGCAGTTCTTCAACTCTATTATTAGCCCACTAGGTAGAGTTAACTCATAGGTTTCGACGACACTAGCAGAAACTCTTGCCCCATTGGCAACACGTAGTTCAACCTCGCCCTTCCCCAAAGGCCTACTTCTTTTAAGATCCTTCACATTTGAACAAATGTGAGATCCACATCCGGTATCTAGTACCCATGACAAAGAAGTAGTAAAGTTAATCTCTATCACATATACACCAGAAGTAGATATCTCTATCTCTCACTTCTTCCATTGTTCTTTCCATCCTCTCCATGTTTTGAGCACAGAAGATTCTGACATTGGTTTGGTGAGAGAACCCTTCTCTCCCTCACCTTTGTCCTTAGACTTTATCACATTGATCTCCATCAATGAACTATGCTTCTTCTTAAGCACACATAGAGTGGATTCAAAGGCTAACATTATTTCTAGATTATGCAGAACACTTCTCAAAATCCTCAACCAGTTATGGAATTTATTCTCAATTAATTTGCCCATTTTAAAAGATGATTCTTTTGCCATTCTATAAGAGAAAATTGCATTTGTCAAAACTCCTTTTGATTTGATTTGAATAAAATTTGACAGTAGTTAATTAGGCCTTTAATTAATTACCGCTCCCACTATTTTGATTCAAATTGACAACCCTCACCATCACTTCGAAAGATTGCAGCGTACAATCTTCTAGTGGTTCAAGATCTTGAAATCCTCTGAGTCCTAGACCAGCTAGGGTTGTCACCCACAAATCAGATCTTCTAGGTAGGCAACTTTTTCCAATTGATACATATGCAACTCTTGAAAGATGTCATGCGCAACTCCTTTCCATGATCACCTCCATGCCTCAAGGTGCTAGATCCTATCTAGGTCGCCTTGTTAAGTCCGACCCAAAGCCAACACGATGAATATGCACCCTGCTAGGGCAGACCCACATATACATCCTTCATGCTTCCATGAGATAGATGGTGTACCACGCTAGGGCGTGCCCACACTTGGCCGATCAAGATTTTCACATGTGTCACATTTGGAAGGCATCTAAAACTTTAATATTTAATTAGGGATTTTGTTTTTATAGGTACATATACATCTCCAATCACCACAATATTGTAAGTATCATATACATCCTATATCCCATAGAAAATATGTGAAACGATAAAAGCAATGATTATCGCCATCCTAATGTGATTCCTTGAGCCAAGAGGAATCACAGTCATCTATGTCCACATCACATGCAACCTGTACAAGATGAACTATGTGCTTTTCCTTTTTGGGTTTGATCAACTCATCTCCATGATTGATCTGCTCGCCATTAGGTCGGTCGGTTGGGTGCCACCAGCCAATCGACTGGCGCCTCCAACCGATCGGTTCATTGGTCATCGTGCATCTCCACAGGCTGCCACCCACTCATCTCACTCCTTGAACCGGTAGTCAAAATGTAGGTCGTTCAATGACATAACAGGAAATAAAAATCTATCCTATTTTACATTTGAAAAATGAAACCCCGAGTTACATTCAGGGGGAGCAAAGGTAGGAAAGAAATCTCGAGTTACATCAGGAATAGGAGATAAGGAATCGGTGTGCAGACCAAGATGCAAACAACCACATACAACCAAGCACACATACATAGGGTTTATTGGCCATAACCATGCTATACATCTACCACAAAACTCATTTAAGAGTGACACGTATTGAGTGCATTCATATTACATATCATATATGTATATAGGGATTTGTGGATTTAGGATTGGACATGCATAAAGCCAATTTTATTCACATCGTATGCAATAAATAAAGGTGACAAACAAAAATTGATCACATCGATAATCCTAAAGTATAGAGCAGTTGATGTGGCTCTGATACCATTGTTAGATTTTAGGGGAGACAGAGAAGGCGGTGGAAACAAAAAAATTTCTCCCAAACCCAGAATAAAGGAATCGCGTCAACGTCTACACAGTAGGAAATATGGTTTGTAGAGGTGTACCTTGTCCCGAGGCTTGCTCGGCGACGTTACCTTGCAGCTTGCATGGTCTTCACCTCCAGTCTTGGACGGTGTCTGAGTAGCTCCTTGTCTCACCGGGACTGTCGAGATTGACAGTTGTCTTCTGAGCAGCAGAAGTCTCCCACCTCTGTAGTCATCCACACAGACTGTCTAAAACTCTGTTCGCCTTGTCCCACAAGGAATCAGAAGGAGTCACACCCTCCTGTCATCATACTAGTCACTGACACACTCTCCTGCAACCAGTTGCTTTTCTGCAATTGTCTTTCCCTTATTGTGCCTCCCTTATCGGGTAGCACTTGCTCGGGCTCTCTCGGTTACCACAACCAGAGAGAACAAAAACTTTGCAGAGCAACTGGTGTTCTAAGTTGTATTGAGAGAAGCCCCCAATACCCCTATATATATAGGAGGGTCATGGGACATGGTTCTCTACCCTAGGTAATGTAGGACTAAGCAAGAGTAGAAGGGTTCGATATTTTCCACAAAACAATCAATTGTGCCAGCTGAACCGATCGTTTCAACCCTGAAATGGTCGTTTGGTGACCTTAACCGATCGGTTCACACCTAAACCGATCATTTGGGACACCTGTCCGATCAGTTCACTTCTAAGCCGATCAGTTCATGGTCCTGGTCCAACTCAAATTGACTTTCATATTTGTTTCTGATTAATCAAATATTAATCCTTGTCCAAATCGAATTTGTACAAGTAAAACAAATTGTATTTGCAAAATTAACTTTCCAAACGATATCCGTTGGCCACATGAATCGACCAGTTCAACAATTGAGTTGATCATCTCATTGATACCTGAGTCGATCATCTCACTAGTTGAGCCAATCAGTTCACCAATCAGAGTTGATCGGTTCATCACATGAGCTGATCGATTGGAAATGCAAACTATGCAAAATCAGTCAATTGCAGTTTCAATCAATCTGATAATCTAATCAATTGGTCCAACACCTTGAACACTATGATTTTGAGCTATCAATCAACTAAGTGTTAAATTGAACTACTAAACTCCTTTAGTAATCAATCTAAACATCATTTGTGGATAAACTCCTCTTCCAGGTTAAATCCTATGTGTGTGACCCTTCACATCCATTTCACATTGGCAGTGAAAGTCCATAACATGTATGACTTCACAAGCAAGGAGCGGTGCCTAGTCGCACATCAGGGCTACCCAAGTGAAATAGAAAGTTGGAGAACAACTTTCAATCCTACAATCTGTGAATGGTGTTACAATGAATGTATAATTCCTTTATCACTAATGTCCCGAATGAACTCAAGGCATGGTACATTCATCCTTTCAACGTTCATCAATTTCCTTGATCTCAGAGCAGACTAGGTGAGATGTGTGTGACATCAATATCACATATTGATTCACACATGCATGTGCATGCCTTTGTCAATCCTACTCATCAAGTGGCCATGGACATTAAACTCCCTTAAGAGGGACAAATCCATATCTATCACTCACCCCTCAAAAGCCCCATGTGTCAAAGTCACCCAATCATCACCATTATAACAACCCATGTTTCAAGACTACGTTTGATGATGTCAAAGTGTACCCAATGACATGTGTTGAGTGTAGTGATTTTAGGTCAAAGAATCACATTCACCACCATCACAGTGAGAGCTGATTGTGACTATCAAATCATGGTTCCATGTGTCATTCTCACGGTGGGTCTATCTGGTACACTTGTTCTCTAACAAGTACCTATTTGCTTGGTTTGATATCACTATATCATGACTAATGAGATTCTGTGATCAACCAATACACAATCTAGTCTTTAGTGTTATTGATGTCTATGGTTATTTCCACTATAACAACCGACTAGGGACTAAACAAGAATGTACACTCTTAACATCCGTATGATCTCATCATTTAGGTCCTCAACCCAAAAGCATACGTCATCGAGCAAAAAAATTCTTTAGACATCTATCATGTTACACTATCATCTCAGAAATAGTCAAAACAGATAGATCAGAAATTTCCTTTATTATTATTCAAATCATATACAAAGTATCCTATTACAATCATCACATGACTTGCTCTATGGGCATATATACCAACACTTTGTCTCCAAATTGGAATTCTAAAGGTCTACGACATTTATTGACATATGACTTATGTCTATCCTGTGCAGCCTTCAACTGTTCTTGTATTACTTTAATTTTTTCAGTTGTCTGTTGCCCTAATTCAGGACCCAAAAGTTGGTGTTCTCCTATCTCATACCAGTATAATGAAGATCTATAATGTCTACCATATTATGCTTCATATGGTGCCATATCAATACTAGTGTGATAGCTATTGTTGTAGGAAAACTCTATTAAGCTCAAGAGTAAGTCATAAATTCCAATAAATTGAAGAACACATGCCCTAAGCAAGTCCTCCAAAGTCTGTATAGTCCTTTCAGATTGTCCATCAGTCTGAGGGTGAAAAGTTGTGCTAAACTTTAACTGCATACCCAAGGCTTTATGTAGTCATTCCCAAAAATGACTTCTAAACTGAGGACCTCTATCAGACACAATTGTGGATGGAACTCTGTACAACCACACTATCTCATCTATGTAGATCTATGCAAGTTTTCCAACAGTATAGGTTGTTTTAACAGGAAGAAAATGTGTTGACTTAGTCAACCTATAAACTATAACCCAAATGGAATCATGACTTTTGGCTATTCTAGGTAGACCAACCACAAAGTCCATTGTCACGTGATCCCATTTCCACTGTGGTATAGATAAGGGTTGCAATGTTCCTGTAGTCTTCTGGTGTTCTTCTTTAACTTGTTGACACACTAGACACCACATAGAAAACTCAGCTACATACTTCTTCAAACTAGGCCACTAATGTTGTGTTTTGCGGGAGGCAGAGGAGCAGTGGAAATAAAAATTTTCTCCCTCAAACCCAGAACAAAAGGAATCACGTCAACGTAAATACAATAGGAAAGATGGTTTGTGGATGCATACCTTGTCCCGAGGCTTGCTCGACGATAGTACCTCGGGCCTTGTGCGGTCTTCACCTCCAGTCTTGGATGGTGTCTTTGCAGCTCCCGGTCGCACCGGGACTGATGACTCCTGGTCTCACCGGGACTGTCGAGATTGACAATTGTCCTCCGAGCGACAGAGGTCTCCCGCCTCTGCAGTCGTCCACACGGACTGCCTGGAACTCCGATCTCCTTGTCCCACAAGGAATCAGAAGGAGTCACACCCTCCTGTCAGTGTACTAGTCGCCAGCACACTCTCCTGCCACCATTCACTTTCTGTAGTTGTCTTTCCCTTGCCGTGCCTCCCTTATCGGGTAGCACTTGCTCGGGCTCTCTCGGTTACCAAAACCAGAGAGAACGACAACTTTACAGAGCAACTGGTTGCACTAAGTTGTACTTTGAGAAGCCCCCAATACCCCTATATATATAGGAAGGTCATGGGATAGGGTTCTCTATCCCGGGCAATGCAGAACTAAAGCAGGAGTAGAAAGGTTCGAGATTTTCCACAAAAACAACCAACTGCGTCACCTGAACCGATCATTTTACAACTGAAACGGACGGTTGGGGATCTGAGTTGATCGGTTGACACCTCAATCGATTGGTTGGGACCCATGAAACGATCGGTTCACTTCTGAACCGGTTGGTTCGTGGTCCTGATCAGTTCCCGATTGACTTTTCTTCTTTTGTTTCGAATTGGTATCAAATACCAATCCTTGTTCCAATCAAATTGGGCAAGTGAAACAAAAGGAAATTTCTCACCAATCTTACTTTCCCAACTTACTGGGTTGGACTTGATCCGATCATTTCAACACTTGAACGGATCATTTCACCCTGTCCATGAGCCGATCGACTCACCAGTTGAGCCGATCGGTTCACCAAGCTCAGCCGATCGGTTCATCACATGAGCCGATCAGTTGGTAGTGCAAATTGTGCAGAATCAGTCAAACGTAGTTTCAATCAATCTGATACTCTAATCAATCAGTCCAACACCTTGAAGACTCTGATACTGAGCTATCAATTGATTGAGTGTTTAATTGAACTACTAAACTCCTTTAGTAATCAATCTAAACATGTTTGTGGACAAACTCCTATTCCAGGTTAAATCCTATGTGTGTGACCCTGCAGGTCCATTTCACATTGGCAGTGAAAGTCCATAACACTTATGAATTCACAAGCAAAGAGTGGTGCCTAGTCACACATCAGTGCTACCCAAGTGAAATAGAAAGTTGGAGAACAACTTTCAATCCTACAATCTGTGAATGGTGTTATAGTGAATGTATAATTCCTTTGTCACTGATATCCTGAATGAACTCGAGGCATGGAACAATCATCCTGTCAATGTTCATTCATTTCCTTGATCTCAGAGCAGATTGGGTGAGATGTGTGTGACATCAATATCACATATTGATTCACATGTGCATGTGCACGCCTTTCTCAATCCTACTCATCAAGTAGCCAAGGACATCAAACTCCCTCACGAGGGACAAATCCCATATCTATCACTCACCCCTCAAAAGCCCCATGTGTTAAAGCCACCCAATCATCACCTTTATAACAACTCATGTTTCAAGACTGCGTTTGATGATGTTAAAGTGTACCCAACGACATGTGTTGAGTGTTGTGATTTCAGGTCTAAGAATCACACTCACCACCATCACTGTGAGAGATGACTGTGATTACCAAGTCATGGTTCCATGTGTCACTCTCACTGTGGGTCTGTCCGGTACCTTGTTCTCTAATAAGTACCTATGTGCTTGGTTTGATATCACTATTGTGGCAACACATCCCATTATCACACAGATAACGAGGTGTTACGCGAAAACGTGCAGAAATCACCATAACCACAGATTATCGAAAACACGGGTTAATTAAAACCGATTGCGGAAAACTGATAAACTGTGAAACTATTACTTTCCAGTCCTCATCTTGCACAGAAACATGTCATATATATACATCCATGAGATCTGATACGTGTCCACAGCTCAGAAACAGTTGTTCATCCATCACATGAGATCACCACCTATTCGTATACATAAAGGCCCGCATCCGACCAACAGCAGGATATATAAACATGATCGATCGTTCATCATGAAACAACATCAAAACACTGCCAAGGACCTGAGAGTACAAGGATGACTCTAGACTCTACTACAAAACATCCAAAACAGCAGCATGTCCATCGCTTGCCTTCTACTGCTCATCAAGCTGCTCGGCCGCAACGCCACGACCACGACCACGTCTACCTCGACCACCTAAAAAGGGTGTAAACCAGCGGAGTGAGACAATTGAACAATTGTCCCAGCGGGAAACATAACTCCCCACCGCAACTACAGAACCTCAGCAAGATAGACTATAACAACAGATATCTAATAACAGGTATAACAAGAGCAGTCTATATAAAACAGATTATTCTAACCGACAAGCTTACCCGCTATACAAAGCATATAACCGGATGTATCTCAAGGAATATGATTAGCAAGATAAAATGTATCACTATGTAACATGATTATCAGAACAAGATATAATGTCAAATAACCTACTTCTCAAGATAAGACATATTGTCACATAACCTGCAAGATATAACAAAGATATTACACAAACAAGGCCTCAACCAATGTTATGTGTTTATCTTAAGCAGTAAATACTAAACGGCTGTGTTACGTATTATTATGCCCTGAGGATTTGGACCGTACTATTCAAATCCAACCTTCGGTTACGAAACCCAAGCCGATGCCATCCAAGGTCAATGGAAGAGTCGAACTCCACGACCTCCCACCTCGTGGTCAGTACATGAGTACAACACAAGCAGGACCGTAGTCACATGTTGAAGTGGTCTAAGCCACAGGGTCAGCTCCATAGGCTACCCTCACTCTAGCCCGCCTTGGTACATGTCTCGGCGCTAGTAAAACTGAGCCACGGGCCTTTTCACCATGCTCTGAGCCATGAACGCATTCATGCTCACGCATCACATATCCTGAGCCATGGGCCTGTTCACCATGCTCTTCATACGTATCTGAGTATGTAACCGAAGTTACACTCTTACCTCCTCATTTTCAGGCTAGGAGCAACCTACACATATTCAACAATATGCGCTTCCAGGTTAACCCGTAGGAGAACCTGTTTCACCATCACCAAGTCTTGACGATGATGGATCTATGGCTAGGGCAAACTACATGATATATTTCACTGTGATTAATTAGTATCTTTTAGATGGATTGCAAGATTCAACCAAGTTGTATAACATGCAAGATATAACAGAAAGTAAACAACATTATATTATTATTTAATCACATCAACCTGATCCATCACAAGGATCCAACATCACATGTTACCACTTGGCCTCTTGCCAACCATCTAGTTCCATCTCAAGGATCATCACATACCATGGGATCTCAATCCCTCATCATGTACTGTCAATGTCTCTCAAGGCTCACATCATCATCATCATGGATCTTAACACATTATACATATCATTCTATTAACCAGAGTAATTACCAAGTGATGTTACTCATCACATGTGTCTCATAGCCCTTTTCAAGTCTAATCATCACCTGCATGGTTAGAGTACACAATAATCATAGATTCAATCATAAGGAATATGCTACCATCATGAAATGCTATTCAAGATACTTCTACTTATCATTCTTACACTATTTGCTGATAAAGTGTATAAAGTACATCATCAACAAACCACATCTATACTTATCCTTATCTCAAAACTATATGAATAATCAAGATGTTCAAACATACAAAACAAGTACTATTGTTACCACTACCATTATGTCGCCATCCACTATCATCATTATTACAATATCATTGAGCAAGCTACTAGTGTAACTAACACCATTCTCATTTAACAATTAAGTACAAGGATTACTTCATGCATATCATTACTACCATTATTGTCATCATTATTATGATCAACATTAATATCATGTTCTTTATTATTAACAAATAAGCATAAGGATCACATCATGCATCTTATTACCATTACCTTCCTCATTATCATCACTACTACCATTATCATCATTAATATTATCAGCATTATCATCCACTATTATCTTTATTGCCATGTCATTAAGCCAACTATTAATGTAACTGTTAATTAGCAACATTATTACCATCATTAATCAACATTATTACTTTCATTACTAGAAAAGCATTACCATCATCACATGACTATTAATATCATTTCTATCAACAACATTATCATTGGCTTTATTATTGTTTGCAAGGCATCATATTCATTGTTGTTATCACTAACAAGACACCACCATCATTAAGCATAAACATCCACTTCCATAACACAAAGGACTGTTACTATAGGATTACAAGACTCTCACCATAACTCTTATCAACCCTCACTAAAACCTGTCATGGCCTATCGGCCGACACACACACCAACCCTATCGGCCAGCACTACTCAAGGTTGTCGCCCACCATGCCTATTGGCCATTAGGGCTATCGGCCATCATGGGTGTCGGTCAACATGGATATCGACCAACACACCATGCATGGCTATCGGCCAGCACCAACAAACCTCCAAGAAACTTAGGTCTATCGTCCACCATGAGGAAGAGTATGTCTCTCAACACAAGATGGACCATCTCGCCCATCATGCCCACCATGTCGACTAACTCATCATACTAACCTATCGTCCAACACACGACACTCATGTTGCCCAACACCATCATAAGAGAGGATGTTGCCCAACACACGCAAACAAGGTAGGGTATTGCCCAACAGGGGTCACCATATCAGCCAACACAAAGAACGTCACTATGTCGCCCATCCCAAGAACAAGGGTGTCGCCCAACACACCCAAACCAAGGGAGGATATCGCCCCTCATCAAGGCAAGAGAGGATGTCGCCCATCCAAGGGTCATCACCTACCTCCAGCACAAGGAAACCCTAAACCCTAGAGAGGGATCGGCCACCAAAGGTACATAAGCAAGGTATAAAAGCAAGGAACTAAGCTAAACTACTAACATGCAACAAGATCATAGCTAGAGGTAAAGGAGTTAGGGTTAGAAGCTATGCAACCCGCCTTAAGCTCCAAGCTCAAAGGAAGAAGAAGCACTTCAAGCTCCAAGGGATGTCATCCACCAAAGCTGATCCAAGAGAAGGTATCGACCACCACTGCAACTCCAGGAGAGTGTCTTGGCTGACACAAGCAAGAGAGGGAGGAGTGTCGTGCACTCAAGTTGGAGGGGAGACCAAGGGATCAAAAGGAAGCTAAGGCAAGGGAAAGAGCTACCTATATAGAAGGAAAGGGAGGAGAAAACAAGGTAGACCTATGCTAAGTGTTGTCCACCCAAGGGACACTTGTCCTAGGGTTCAAGCCAACACTCTAGCACAGCAAGAGACACTTGTCAAAGATATACACCAAGTGTCCACCAAACATGGTCAAGGTTGGACCAAGCAACATGGGTGACACAACTAGCAGCTCTGGTGGATGACACACACAACTCCAGGTTGACACAACACCTCTAGGTCGACACACACTCTTCCTTGGGCGAAAAAAGCTGGTCTTGGATGACACAAGGCTCAAACAATCCCAAACAAAGCACCTCAAGGCCCAAACAAGGCTCAAGCAAGGCCCAAGAAACTCAAACAACAAGCCCAAGCCTTCCTCTCAACCCTAGAGGAAGCAAAGAGGGGAAAACATCTCACAAAATGGCAAACTTGCACACAAAACCCTAGACTTGGGTTACTTGCAAGTAGCCCCTCAAGCTCTCAAAAAGGCACAACAAAAACCCTAATCACCACTCAAAGGTGATTAGCAAGCATCAAAGCACCAAGATTAAGCAAAACAAACAGGGTAAACCCTAAACACAGGTCAGGGTCCTTACAATCTAACCCCCTTTAAGGGATTTCGTCCCTGAAATCCAAAGAGAAAAGCGAGGGATACTTCCTCCTCATCTCTTCCTCAAGCTCCCACGTGGCTTCCTCAACACCACGACGCTGCCAAAGAACCTTCACAAGAACCAGATCCTTCCTCTTCAGCTTCTTGATCCTTCTGTCAAGGATCGCCACAGGACCTTCCTCGTAGGTCACATCTGCATCAAGCTCAACCTCAACTGGCTGTATAACTGTACCTAAATCTGGATGACTTTTCTTCAGCATACTGACATGAAACACTGGATGGTGCAACTCTGGAGGCAACTCTATCTCGTAAGCTACCTTGCCAACACGTGCTATGACTGAGTAAGGTCCCATGTACCTGGGAGCTAACTTACCCTTCCGTCCAAACCTTAGCACACCTTTCCACGGCGAGACTTTAAGGTACACTTTGTCTCCCACCTAGAATTCCAAAGGTCGGCGGCGATTGTCTGCATAAGACTTCTGCCTGTCCTGTGCCATTTTCAACTGTTGCTGTATCACTTTGATCTTATCTGTCATTTGCTGAACTAACTCAGGACCCAAAAGCTGATACTCACCTGATTCATACCAACACAAAGGAGATCTTCACTTCCTTCCATACAAAGCCTCATAAGGAGCTATGTCGATGCTTCTTTGATAACTGTTGTTGTAGGCAAACTCTATCAAACTCAGATGTACGTCCCAATTGCCTAGAAACTGCAAAACACAAGCTCAAAGAAGATCCTCCAAAATCTGAATAGTCCTTTCAGACTGTCCATCTGTCTGTGGGTGAAAGGCTATACTGAACCTTAACTGCGTTCCCAACGCCTTGTGCAACTATTCCCAAAAATGACTCGTAAACTGAGGACCTCTGTCATAAACTATGGTTACTGGTACTCCATGCAAACGTACTATCTCATCAACATATACTCTGGCTAGTTTCTCAGCTGTATACGTCGTCTTCACTAGTAGAAAATGGGCAGACTTAGTCAATCTGTCCTCTACCACCCAAATGGAATCATGATTCCTATTTGTCCGGGGTAGACCAACTACGAAATCCATGGTTATATGATCCCATTTCCACTTCCGTATCGGCAAAGGTTGCAACATACCTGCCGGCTTCTGATGTTCAGCCTTCACTTGCTGACACACCGCACATCTCTCCACGAACTCAGCTACATCTCTCTTCATACTGGGCCACCAATACAAGTCCTTCAGACTATGATACATCTTGGTGACACCTGGATGCATAGCATACATTGACGTATGTGCATCCTAAAGCACCAATTCCTCAGATCATCCGCATCTGGAACCACCATCCTATCACGATAGCAAACTAGTCCATCCTCAGACTCATGAAACCCATCACGCTTGTCGCTACCAAACTCTGATCTAATCAACTTTACTACATCATCAGTCTTCTGGGCATCCTTGATCTACTGTCTCAACGTAGGCTTAACTTGCATCTGTGCGAAAAGACCAGACAACAAAGAAACTTCTATCTGCACATTCATCTGCCGCAAAGACACAAACATATCACGCCTATGGCATACCAGAGAACTCAACTGTGCCTTCTTTAAAGAAAGAGAAGAAGACTTTCTGCTAAGCGCATCAGCTACTACATTCGCCTTACCAGGATGATACTCGATAGTGCAGTCGTAATCATTGATCAACTCCATCCATCGTCACTGTCGCATGTTCAACTCTTGCTGCGTAAAGATATACTTCAGATTCTTATGATCCGTAAAGATCTGACACACTTCCCCATACAGATAGTGTCTCCAAATATGTAACGCGTGAACCACAGCTACTAACTCCAAGTCATGAGTTGGATAGTTCTCCTCATGCTTCTTGAGCTGTCGCGAAGCAAAAGAAACCACATGATCTTCCTGCATCAGCACGCAACCTATACCTTTCTTGGAAGCATCACAGAAAACAACATAGCCTTTACCAGGCTCTGGCAAGATCAAAACTGGAGCACTAGTCAGCTTCTCCTTTAGACTCTGGAAAGCTTTCTGACATCGATCATCCCAAACAAAAGGTACATCCTTCCTGGTCAACTTTGTCATTGGAAACGCGATCACACTGAAGTCTTTGATAAACCTCCGGTAGTATCCTGCTAATCCAAGGAAACTACAAACTTCTATCGGCATCTTTGGTTGTTCCCAATCCGCAACGGATTCCACCTTCTTTGGATCTACTTTGACACCTTCAACAGACATCACATGACCCAAGAAAGTCACTTCTTCCAACCAGAACTCGCACTTACTGAACTTGGCATACAACTGATGTTGACGAAGAAGAGTCAACGCTCGACGAAGATGTTGCTCATGCTCTAGCCTGTCCCGACTATAGATCAAGATGTCATCTATAAATACTACAACAAACTGATCTAAGAACGGACGAATCACTCTGTTCATCAGATCCATGAAAGCAGCAGGTGCATTGGTTAGCCCAAACGGCATAACCACGAACTCAAAATGACCATACCTCGTCCTGAAGGCTGACTTTGGTATGTCATCCGCCTTAATCCTCAACTGATGATATCCAGACCGTAGATCGATCTTTGAAAACAATGTAGCACCACGCAACTGATCAAACAAATCATCTATCCTCGGCAACGGGTACTTATTCTTGATCGTGACCTTGTTCAACTGTCGGTAGTCTATACACAACCGCATCGAACAATCCTTCTTCTTAACAAACAACACAGGAGCACCCCACGGTGACGTACTCAGTCGGATGAAACCTTTCTCCAACAACTCTTGCAACTGCTTCTTCAACTCAGCCATCTCTACTGGAGCCATCATGTATGGTGACTGTGCAACTGGCTGTGTTCCAGGAACCAGATTGATCTCAAAATCAATCTCTCGGGGTGGAGGAACACCAGGAAACTCCTCAGGAAACACGTCTGCAAACTCTCGAACCACAGACACCTCCTTAATACTAGGACCTTTTGCCTTGGTAACCACAACGGTATCCACCACGTGAGCTAAGAATGCCTCACATCCTTGTCGTAGCAACTTATATGCCATCATAGCTGATACCAAACATGTCGAAAGAATCTTCCTATCCCCCTGGAAGATCCACTTCTCTCCAGTAACATCGAACACTGCCTGCTTGGAACCACAGTCCAAAACAACCTTATACTTCTCTATGGTATCCATCCCAAGGATAACATCGAAACCATGCATATCAAGTGGTATAAGATCCACTTGGATACGGTGTCCCGAGAAAGACAAAACAAAAGATGGACACTCTTCTTGAAGCAAAGAGGAACCATCAAGAGGGGTTTCTAACAACAAGCTATGCTTCTTACAGCTAATAGGTAAATGACAGGTTTCAAGCATACTATAGGCGATAAAAGAGTGTGTAGCACCCGGGTCAACCAGAACAGATATAAAGCAAGAAGAAGACATATCAGAATGAAATAACTCCATCTGACCTGTCACCACTCGTGGGTTGACTATCGCCTCCAGCTGATTCATGGCATAGAATCGAGTCGTTGCTTGCTGTCCACGACCTCTTCTCCCTTGAGCAGACGATCCAGCTTGAGACGCTTGCCTGTGTCCTCGTCCTCTACTACCACTGGGCTGTGGTCTCTCTAACTTCTGAAAACTCTATCTCGGCTGCTGCGTCACTTCGACATCTCTATTTGGGCAATTAAGCCTGAAATGCCCGACTTGTCCACAAAGATGACATGACTTGTCCTCAAACCGTGGCCTAGCTGGCCCTGTCACTACCACAGAAGTTGAACTGTGTGCCTTAGATGGCGAAGAAACATAACCTCTCCCCTTACTCGGAGACCACTGAGATGGTACACCAGAACTTCTCATCGCTGACGGTGCTGAAAACCTGGGCTTCTTAAAGCCACCAAAACTCCATCCTTGAAACTAAGCAGGTCTTTTAAGAGACATAGACTCTCTTTTCTCCCGTACTATCCTCTCGACCCGTCAAATAGATTCCACGAATGTAGCAAACCGCTCTCGGTTCTCCAACGCAGACACTAGGGTTGTCAACTCAGCACTCAAACCCTTCTCGAAACGTCCGATCCGTTCCTCGTCTGTTGCCGCCATGTGAGGACAGAACCTTAACAGATCCATAAACTTAGCATCATACTCGATGATGTTCATCGTTCATTGTCGCAACTTCTCAAACTTACTGATCTTCTCATCCAGATACGTCTTTGGAAAGTATCTGGTGATGAACTCACGTCGAAACACTTCCCAGCAGATCACCTCACCAGGCCGCTTCTCTTCCTCGATGGTCCACCAGTGACCAGCACTACCTTTCAGAAGGTAGACATCATGCTTTACCTTGTCTGCTTCGGGGATGTCAAGGATCTGGAAAGCCTTCTCGAGACTTGTCAGCCACAGATCTGCATCCGCTGGATCAGCCGTCCCAGCATAATCTGAAGCTCCAACTCAGCGAAGCCGCTCAAAGGTCTTCCCAATACCCGATGCTTCTCCATGGGGAACCTGTGCTCGCGAAGGAGGCACTGGTAATCGCTCAACCATGAGATTCATCGTAGCCATTAACTGCCCCATAAGCTGTTGGTAAGTAGGATGTTCAAGTATGGCTGGGTTAAATTGGGGAACCTCAGGCACCCGATCTTCATGTGCCTGTCCATCTGCTCCATCAACCGATGCAGCATCACTATGCTCAGGAGCATGTTCTTCATGGTTTCCAGACATCTTGACTTTTCTTCCGCTGAGGGCAGAAGATATTGTAAGAAAACCTGAAAAACTCATGAGAACAGACTCAACCTAGTCCTAAATCCCTGTAGACTTAGCGAACCTAAAGCTCTGATACCAAAACTTGTGGCAACACATCCCATTATCACACAGATAACGAGGTGTTACGCGAAAACATGCGGAAATCACCATAACCACAGATTATCGAAAACACGGGTTAATTAAAACCGATTGCGGAAAACTGATAAACTATGAAACTATTACCTTCCAATCCTCATCCTGCACAGAAACATGTCATATATATACATCCACGAGATCTGATACGTGTCCACAGCTCAGAAACAGATGTTCATCCATCACATGAGATCACCACCTGTTCGTATACATAAAGGCCCGCATCCGGCCAATAGTAGGATATATAAACATGATCGATCGTTCATCGTGAAACAACGTCAAAACACTACCAAGGACCTGAGAATACAGGGATGACTCTAGACTCTACTACAAAACATCCAAAACAGCAGCATGTCCATCGCTTGCCTTCTACTGCTCGTCAAGCTACTCGGCCGCAATGCCACGACCACGACCACGTCTACCTCGACCACCTAAAAAGGGTGTAAACCAGCGGAGTGAGACAATTGAACAATTGTCCCAGCGGGAAACATAACTCCCCACCGCAACTACAGAACCTCAGCAAGATAGACTATAACAGCAGATATCTAATAACAGGTATAACAAGAGCAGTCTATATAAAACAGATTATTCTAACCGACAAGCTTACCTGCTATACAAAGTATATAACCAGATGTATCTCAAGGAATATGATTAGCAAGATAAAATGTATCACTATGTAACATGATTATCAGAACAAGATATAATGTCACATAACTTGCTTCTCAAGATAAGACATATTGTCACATAACCTGCAAGATATAACAAAGATATTACACAAACAAGGCCTCAACCAATGTTACGTGTTTATCTTAAGCAGTAAATACTAAACGGCTGTGTTACGCATTATTATGCCCTGATGATTTGGACTGTACCGTTCAAATCCAACCTTCGATTATGAAACCCAAGCCGGTGCCATACAAGGTCAATGGAAGAGTCGGACTCCACGACCTCCCACCTCGTGGTCAGTACATGAGTACAACACAAGCAGGACCGTAGTCACATGCTGAAGTGGTCTAAGCCACAAGGTCAGCTCCATAGGCTACCCTCACTCTATCCCGCCTTGGTACAGGTCTCGGCGCTAGTAAAACTGAGACACATGTCTGTTCACCGTGCTCTGAGCCATGAACGCATTCATGCTCACGCATCACATATCCTGAGCCACGGGCCTATTCACCATGCTCTTCATACGTATCTGAGTATGTAACCGAAGTTACACTCTTACCTCCTCATTTTCAGGCTAGGAGCAACCTACACATATTCAACAATATGCGCTTCCAGGTTAACCCGTAGGAGAACCTGTTTCACCATCACCAAGTCCTGACGATGATGGATCTATGGCCAGGGCAAACCACATGATATATTTCACTGTGATTAATTAGTATCTTTTAGATGGATTGCAAGATTCAACCAAGTTGTATAACATGCAAGATATAACGCGAAGTAAACAACATTATATTATTATTTAATCACATCAACCTGATCCATCACAAGGATCCAACATCACATGTTACCACTTGGCCTCTTGCCAACCATCCAGATCCATCTCAAGGATCATCACATACCATGGGATCTCAATCCCTCATCATGTACTGTCAATGTCTCTCAAGGCTCACATCATCATCATGGATCTTAACACATTATACATATCATTCTATTAACCAGAGTAATTACCAAGTGATGTTACTCATCACATGTGTCTCATAGCCCTTTTCAAGGCTAATCATCACCTGCATGGTTAGAGTACACAATAATCGTAGATTCAATCATAAGGAATATTCTACCATCATGAAATGCTATTCAAGATACTTCTACTTATCATTCTTACACTATTTGTTGATCAAGTGTATAAAGTACATCATCAACAAACCATATCTATACTTATCCTTATCTCAGAACTATATGAATAATCAAGATGTTCAAACATACAGAACAAGTACTATTGTTACCACTACCATTATGTCACCATCCACTATCATCATTATTACCATATCATTGAGCAAGCTACTAGTGTAACTAACACCATTCTCATTTAACAATTAAGTACAAGGATTACTTCATGCATATCATTACTACCATTATTGTCATCATTATTATGATCAACATTACTATCATCTTCTTTATTATTAACAAATAAGCATAAGGATCACATCATGCATCTTATTACCATTACCTTCCTCATTATCATCACTACTACCATTATCATCATTAATATTATCAGCATTATCATCCACTATTATCTTTATTGCCATGTCATTAAGCCAACTATTAATGTAACTATCAATTAGCAACATTATTACCATCATTAATCAACATTATTACTTTCATTACTAGCAAAGCATTACCATCATCACACGACTATTAATATCATTTCTATCAATAACATTATCATTGGAATTATTATTGTTTGCAAGGCATCATATTCATTGTTGTTATCACTAACAAGACACCACCATCATTAAGCATAAACATCCACTTCCATACCACAAAGGACCGTTACTATTGGATTACAAGACTCTCACCATAACTCTTATCAACCCTCACTAAAACCTATCATGGCCTATCGGCTGACACACACACCAACCCTATCGGCCAGCACTACTCAAGGCTGTCACCCACCATGGCTATCGACCATTAGGGCTATCGGCCATCATGGGTGTTGGTCAGCATGGATATCGACTAGCACACCATGCATGGCTATCGGCCAGCACCAACAAACCTCCAAGAAACTTAGGTCTATCGTCCACCATGAGGAAGAGGATGTCTCTCAACACAAGAAGGACCATCTTTCCCATCATGCCCACCATGTCGACTAACTCATCATACTAACCTATCGTCCAACACATGACACTCATGTCGCCCAACACCATCACAAGAGAGGATGTTGCCCAACACATGCAAACAAGGTAGGGTATCGCCCAACAGGGGTCACCATATCGGCCAACACAAAGAACACCACTATGTCACCCATCACAAGAACAAGGGTGTCGCCCAACACACCCAAACCAAGGGAGGATATCACCCCTCATCAAGGCAAGAGAGGATGTCGCCCATCCAAGGGTCATCACCTACCTCCAGCACAAGGAAACCCTAAACCCTAGAGAGGGATCGGCCACCAAAGGTACACAAGCAAGGTATAAAAGCAAAGAACTAAGCTAAACTACTAACATGCAACAAGATCATAGCTAGAGGTAAAGGAGTTAGGGTTAGAAGCTATGCAACCCGCCTTAAGCTCCAAGCTCCAAGGAAGAAGAAGCATTTCAAGCTCCAAGGGATGTCGTCCACCAAAGCTGATCCAAGAGAAGGTATCGGCCACCACTGCAACTCCAGGAGAGTGTCTCGGCCGAAACAAGCAAGAGAGGGAGGAGTGTCGTGTACTCAAGGTGGAGGGGAGACCAAGGGATCAAAAGGAAGCTAAGGCAAGGGAAAGAGCTACCTATATAGAAGGAAAGGGAGGAGAAAACAAGGTAGACCTATGCTAAGTGTCGTCCACCCAAGGGACACTTGTCCTAGGGTTCAAGCCAACACTCTAGCACACCAAGAGACACTTGTCAAAGATATACACCAAGTGTCCACCAAACATGGTCAAGGTTGGACCAAGCAACATGGGCGACACAACTACCAGCTCTGTTGGGCGACACACACAACTCCAGGTCAACACACCACCTCTAGGTCGACACACACTCTTACTTGGGCGACACAAGCTGGTCTTGGCCGACACAAGGCTCAAGAAAGCCCAAACAAAGCACCTCAAGGCCCAAACAAGCTCAAGCAAGGCCCAAGAAACTCAAACAACAGGCCCAAGCCTTCCTGTCAACCCTAGAGGAAGCAAAGAGGGGAAAACATCTCACAAAATGGCAAACTTGCACACAAAACCCTAGACTTGGGTTACTTGCAAGTAGCCCCTCAAGCTCTCAACAAGGCA
The DNA here is from genome assembly GCA_963693085.1 of Alisma plantago-aquatica. Taxonomy (NCBI): domain Eukaryota; kingdom Viridiplantae; phylum Streptophyta; class Magnoliopsida; order Alismatales; family Alismataceae; genus Alisma; species Alisma plantago-aquatica. The sequence goes on along the minus strand of OY856410.1, from coordinate 982,612,697 downwards.
CAACAAAAACCCTAATCACCACTCAAAGGTGATTAGCAAGCATCAAAGCACCAAGATTAAGCAAAACAAACAGGGTAAACCCTAAACGTAGGTCAGGGTCCTTACAACTATATCATGACTAATGAGATTCTGTCATCAACCAACACACAATCTAGTCTTCAGTGTTATTGATGTCTATGGTTATTTCCACAATAACAACCAACTAGGGACTAAATAAGAATGTATACTCTTAACATTCGTATGATCTCCTCGTTTAGGTCATGAACCTAAAAGCATACGTCATTGAGTAAAACCATTCTTTAGACATCTTTTGTGTTACACCATCATCTCAGAAACAGTTTAAACATATAGATCACAAATTGCGTTTATTATTATTCAAATCATTTACAAAGTATCCAATTACAATCATCATATGACTTACTCTATGGGCATACATACCAACAGACTCCCACTTGCACTTAGAGCCAGTCACCAAGGAACCTCAGTCCTTGTGACCTAGCATGACCATCAAGCCTCTACTGAGAAAGGGCCTTCGTCAGTGGATCAGCTATGTTGTCTTCAGTTGGTACTTTGCAAATCTTCACATCTCCTCGCTGTACAATCTCTCGTATGAGATGGAAGCGCCCCAGTATGTGCTTGGAGTGCTGATGTGATCTGGGTTCCTTAGCTTGTCCAATAGCTCCATTATTGTCACTATAAAGCTCAATTGCATCACAACTACTGGGGACTACACCAATTTCATAAATGAACTTCCTGATCCACATAGCCTCCTTTGCTGCATGTGAAGCAGCAATATACTCGACCTCTGTAGTAGAATCAGCAACTGTTTCTTTCTTGGAACTCTTCCAGATCACAACTCCATTATTAAGGCAAAATATAAATCCTGATTATGATCACAAGAAGGTCCTCAAACTCTTGGCTTAATTATTCTCCACCTCGATTGGATCGAAGTGCCTTAATACTTTTGCCAAGTTGGTTCTATACTTCATTCATGAAACCCTTGAACCTTTCAAGGGTTTCTAACTTATGCTTCATCAGGTACACATAGCCATACCTACTGAAATCATCAGTGAAGGTAATGAAGTACTGACACCCATTTCTGGCATTAGTTCTAAAAGGCCCACATACATCAGTATGTATGAGTCCTAATAGATCACTAGCTCTCTCACCTTTACCTGAAAAGGGAGTCTTGGTCATCTTGCCCAATAAACAAGATTCACATGTCTCTATTGATTCATAATCAAAAGAGTCTAGATAACCATCTTTATGGAGTCTAGAAATGCACTTCTCATTTATGTGCCCTAGACGACAATGCCAAAGATATGTTTTGTTTGAGTTGTTGAGTTTTTGCCTTTTGGTGTTTACGTTGTATACACTTGTCTCCAACTCTATCAAGTATAGACCATAAGACATTGGGGCACTGCCATAAAAGATCCCATCTTTAGAAATGGAACAATTTCCATTCTTAATAAGAAATTCAAATCCATCCTTATCCAAACAAGAGACAGAAATGATATTCCTATTTATGGTAGGTACATAATAGCAGTTCTTCAACTCTATTATTAGCCCACTTGGTAGAGTTAACTCATAGGTTCCTACGGCACTGGCAGAAACTCTTGCCCCATTGGCAACACGTAGTTCAACCTCACCTTTCCCTAAAGGCCTACTTCTCTTAAGATCCTTCACATTTGAACAAATGTGAGATCCGCATCCGGTATCAAGTACCCATGATGAAGAAGTAGTAAAGTTAATCTCTATCATGTATACACCAGAAGTAGAGATCTCTATCTTTGACTTCTTCTTCCATCGTTCCTTCCATCCTCTCAATGTAGAAGAAATTGGTTTGGCGAGAAAACCCTTCTCTCCCTTACCTATCGTTCCATTGATCTCTATCATTGAACTTTCTTTCTTCTTCATCAACACTTTAAGCATACATAGAGTGGATTCAAAGGCTCCTGGTATATCTGGATTGTGTAGAACACTTCTCACAGTCCTCAACCAGTTATGGAATTTGTTCTCAATTAATTTGCCCATTTTAAAAGATGATTCTTTTGCCATTCTACAAGTGAAAAATGCATTTTTCAAAACTCCTTTTGATTTGATTTGAATAAAATTTGACGATAGTTAATTATGCCTTTAATTAATTACCACTCCCACTATTTTGAATCAGATTGACAGCCCTCGCCATCAATTCAGAAGATTGCAGCGCACAATCTTCTAGTGGGTCAAGATCCATATTTCATCAAGTCATGAGTCAACTTTGGCTGATCGCCCATAATCTTGACTATTTTGGTAGGCCATCATGCCAATTGCATCATATGCAACTCTTGATGAATGAACATGTGCAACACCTTGCCATGAACATTTCGTGCCTCTGGGCTTAGATGCTCTAAGAATCACCAGTTAAGTCTCTCCCAAAAGTCGACACGGTAAACATGCACCCTCCTTTGGCAGAACCTGCATGTCGACCCTTCACACTTCCACAAGATAGACGGCGCACCAAGCTTTGGCATAACCTACGCTTTCTCGATCGAGTTTTCCATGTATGTCGATAATGGAAGGTGTATAAGACTTAATATTTAATGAGGGATTTGGTTTTTATATACATATACATATCCAATCACCACAATATATAGTACGTATCATATACATGCTATTTCCCACAGAAAAAACATGTGACATGATAAAAGCAATGATTATGGCCATTCTATTATGATTTCTCGAGCCAAGAGGAATCACGGTCATCTAGTTCTACATCACATGCAACCTGTACAAGATGAAATCTGTGCCTGCCTTTCTGGGTTTGATCAGCTCATCTCCATGACTGATCGACTCGCCATCAAGTTGGTTGTTCGGGTGCCACCAGCCGATCGACTAGCGCCTCCAGCTGATCGGTTCACCAGTCATCGTACATCTCCTAAGATCGCCACCCTCTCATCTCGCTCCTCGAACCAGTTGTCTGGAACATCAACCGATCGGTTCATGCCTTGAACCGATCGTCTCAGTCATCGTCAGGTTGTTCTCTGTTCTTTGACATAACAGGAAATAAAATCTATCCTATTTACAATTGAAATGTGAAACCCCGAGTCACATTTGGGGGGAGCAAAGGTAGGAAAAGAAATCTCAAATTATTTCGAGTTACATCAGGAAAAGGAGAAAGGGAATCGGTGCGCAGACCAAGATGCAAGCAACCACATACAGCCACACATAGATATAGGGTTTATAGGCCATAACCATGCTATACATCCACCATAAAACTCATTTAAGGGCGATGCGTAATGAGTGCATTAATATTACATATCATATATGTATATTTGGGATTTGTGGATTGGACATGCATAAAGCCAATTTTATTCGCATCGTATCCAATAAATAAAGGTGACAAACCAAAATCGATCATATCGATAATCCTAAAATATAGAGTAGTTGACGTGGCTCTGATACCACTGTTGGGTTTTACAGGAGGCAGAGGAGCAGCGGAAACAAAAATTTTCTCCCTCAAACCCAGAACAAAAGGAATCGCGTCAACGTCTATACAATAGGAAAGATGGTTTGTGGATGCATACCTTGTCCCGAGGCTTTCTCGGCGACAGTACCTCACTCCTTGCGTGGTTTTCACCTCCGGTCTTGGATGGTGTTTGTGCAGCTGACACGATTTTACCGTGCGTCAAAGCAAGTGCACGCGTCAATGTAGTATAGGGCCTTGTGAGGCCCGAGTCGAACTCAGGGACACCGAACTATCAGTAGACTACTACTAACTGTTTGTGATCAACTAGGCCGATTAAAAGATTTTGATAGTTGTTTGAAAAATAAAAGAAAATAAAATAAAACAAAGCAATCGATTAAGGGTATAGTTTAATCAATTCAAGTGGAGATCTTTAGGATTGCGGTTTCACCGTGGGTTTTCATTGTATGAATTTCCATATAATAATTCAGGTTCATCTCTCAATCCGGGTAGTGGCCTGTAGTCAGAATTGCCCACTATCGTGGTACAATTCACTACCTATGTTTAGATCGGTTCCACCGTCATAGTAACCTCTACCCTAAACTAGGTGCATTAAAATCAACCTCTGGGTTTCCACCATTAACCGTACATCGCCTTATTCAAGGGATTTGTTAATTAATGTGAATTTCATCTCTTTTCACCCGTTAATTCTTCTTTCAAAGTAATTAAGGGCATTAGATTATCATTATGGTGATCAAGCATAACAATATAATTGAGAAAACAAAATCATACCACAGATTTAAGAGATAAATGATGAATTACTATGATAAAAATGTCATACAATGCCTCCCCAGGCTACTCCCGGTCCTAAAGACAAAGGGGATTAGCCCTGCATGTTCATCTCAGAGCAAAACATGGTAGAGAAAAGGGGAAACATGGAGAAAAACATGAATAAGTAATAAAACCCCTGAACGGAGAAGATCCAAGCGTTCCTCGGCGTAGAATGCACGATCTACAGCCTTTCGGCGGTGGAAAACGTCTTCTTCGGCTTCTGGAACGGTTAGGGCGTGCTTCTGGGCTCCGTTCTTCTCTCCACACCTTCTCGGGACGTGTGCAGCGGCTAATGACGTGATGCCCTGCTCTTGGCCGCCGTCATTAGGTATAATCACCAAGTTAGGTTGCAAAAATACCACAACCATCATATTTAGATTGATCTGAAGCAAACTTGTATCTGATAGTGTCGATACCATCGACGTGAGTCGATGGTATCAACCCTACACGATATCGACAAGTCTTATTTTCTTTTCTTCGTTGCTCCTACTGCTGACTCGATACCATCGACAAGGGTCGATGGTATCGATTCTCTTAGGCATTGCTTTTTGTCCTCTTCCATCGCAGAAGCTCCACGTGTTGATAGTATCGACTTTTGGGTCGATAGTATCGACTCTCTTCTCACCAGCAACCTGATGGTAAGTCGCTACCATCGACTTTTCCATCGATGGTATCGAATTTGTGCTGCTCCTTGCGACTGGCAACCTGTGGTTGTGTCGATGGTATCGACATCTACATATATTCATTTTTCCTGAAATTGTAACACAAAACCACATAAGCCGAAATAAAACATATTATTGTAATCATTTATGCTCAAAACTATAAAATAAGGGAGATTTGACACTGAGAAGGATCATAGACTAAAGTAAATGAATTATGCAATATTAACCACTAAACTGACCAATAAATGCATAAAACACAAGTAAAATAGGTCTATAAATGTGACTCAAAATCATCGCATCAAACTCCCCTAAGCTTGAACATTGTTTGCCCTCAAGCAACTAAACTTTAGAATAGAATTGTGAGGGTCAACTAAAGAATAGATCATCACAACAAACATCACTATATGATTCCCACCAGACATTCACATACCGGCCCTTACTAACCACGTAATGATAATTACCCTAAAGGCGACAGTAATCAACCATAAAAGATATCTACCTCAAAATTGATGGACACTGTCATATAAGGCAGTTAACATAATGAAATTCTCCAGTTCAGACTCAGTGCATCTTGTGATCTCCTTTTCTACGTTGCTCGCCCTAACTACCATCTACATGGAAGAAGATCTCCTGATATTCACAAATGAGGAGAAAATCACGGTGGCCTACCAATTCGAGCAACGGGTGGATGGAATGGGTGGCTCATGGAAGAAATGGAAGCATTATATGATTCTAACATGCACAAAGAAAAAATGGCCTAAATGATGCATATGCAAATGAAAATTTCCTAATGCCTACATTTGGGTGGAATGATGCATGCACTATCATTCCATCTCCAGGTGAGATGGAATATCTAAGAAAACTACATCATGTACTTACTCTTCTTTAAAATGCAGTCAGAACATGTTCCTTTCTCCCTCTCATTCCCATTTATTTCTTAATTCTTTTATTTGTCTTTTTTTTTAATTTCTAAATTTTTCTTCTTGTTTTTTTCTTTTAAGGCCCCTTATATCCATAAATGACAATGAATTATTTGTCAGGCTCACTTCTTGTCGCATAACTATATACTTGAAGCATTCAGAAGGTATGGAACAAGTTTATCACCTTTAATGTTTCAGAAGAAATAAGATACATGATGTACTGTATGCACAAAAATGTGAATGAAGCTACAAAATGATGATTATGCAACTAAATGACACGCACCTAAGGATAATGTGCATGTATAACTCATCTATATTTTTTCATTTCATGCAAAATATGTGAAAATAGCTGCAATGCAAGACCTATCTACATGGAATGCAATCAAAGAAATTAAAACTGTAATGTACTTCCAATTCTTATGGTGGAGTATGAAAACAATGGGGTGGATAGATCACAGGACTAATTGACTGAACCTTTGAAAATTATTATGTGTCCCTCCTTAATGACCTGTGTGGTAATTAAGAGGTTTCTCTCTCTTATTTCAAATTATGGTCTCAATATCATTTGATCAGTTCAGGCTCAAACAACCAATTCCGTCCACTTTTCATGAATCCTAGGCATGTACAGTTGTGATTTCCTATTTTAGAGTTGACCAACCCAATCAATTCCTTAAGTTATGTGCTCAAAGTTGAACAATGCAAGCTTGCAGAACACTAAAATTTTTTAAATTTGCCCTTGATTCCCATGTACAAGCAGCGAGATGACACATGACTTAAGACATCCACAATTACACCAGATAGAGTGTGGATCCTATAAACAAACTAATAACTAAGAGAAACAAATGACAAAAGACAAAACAATAAAAACTAAAAACTGAGAAAACTAAAGGATAGAGTTGTTCCAACTTCCCCCCTAAGCTTGAATCCGACTATGGCCTCATAGTCAAAAACAAACTTAAAAGGTGGAACAGTGATACCGATCATTCTTCCGGAGGAGGCGGGTACTGCGGAGCCGTGGGATCCCAAGATGGGTACTTCCCTTGAAAACTCAGATCATACTGGGGCATAGGCGGAGGTTGTGGATACCCCCCAAAGTAATTCTAGCTCCAGTAATGATCATAGAAGGGTTGCTACTGCATCTCCATCCTATGCAACCTGTCGTGGATGTGTTGTTGGTTGTCGAGGAGGAGGCGCTCATTCTCAAAAATAGTCGTCTGGTTGTCAAGCAGCCGGTTCGTCATATCCTGAATACCGACATATGAAGTTGTTTGCTGCTGTTGTGTTTGATGAATATCCTTCAGCATTGCATACATCCCTTGCATGGAGTAGACATCCTCACCTTGCTGCGAGGGTTGTGGTGGCGGAGGCTGCGAAGAAGAAGATGCACCCGGATGCATGCGGGGATGCTTCTTGGGTGCCACTTGTGCCCGAAGAGGAGTAAAAGCCTCCTCTTCCTCTTCATTCTCGTCGCCGTAAATGTCGTTGTCGTTGTTGCCACCGTCTTCATCCGAGCTCTCTATGGTGATGACAGGCCATCGAAAATGCTGAGTGCCCTCGATGTTGAAGATGGGGTCTGGAAGTGAACACTCTTGATAGGCGTGATTAACATGGCAATGTGCATATGCCAGGCCATCACGAAGTAGGATGAGGCTGGAGCGATGCAGATGTTGTAGGTTGACTTTGCTCCGGTTGGAGAGGGGAGTAAGCTGGGAGAAATTTAACCCAAGATAGTGGGCTAACAGTGTGATGAGCCCTCCAAAGTGGATTGGAGCCTTCCGCGTACTCCTCTTTACTGCCAACATGCACGTCAAGAAAAATGCACCCCAATTACATTCTTCTTGCTTCAGCAACTTGTGTAGGAAAAACAAGTATGTCTCTTGAAACTTGCTGAGAGACAGATCACCACGAGCGAACAAGGTGGTGCAGAGCATGCGATGAAGAATCTGCACAAACACATGTTTGAAATCCACCACCGCCGCATTGTGGTAGCTCACGGATTTGTCGGGCGAAGCACTCACTAACTCAGCAAAAATGGCATTGTAGTCCGTCCTGTTGTCTGGCCGCCGGTACTGATCTCGCCCATGATTCCAGTTGTAGATGGAATTGAACTGCCGCAGGGTGAGAGTGTAATCGTTGTTGTACAGCCGGAAAGAAACACGGCCCTTGATCCATTCCCGATCAGTTGCGATAATGTCGTTTGACACGACGCATATGTCCAGTGACGCCATGAACTCTGTCACTAGCTCCCTGTATGTCGGCCATTCACTAAAGAATGGCTGGCCGTCGGTGTGGAATTCCATCTCATCGGGACTCCTTCTCGTATGCCTTACTTGCCCCTTGAGAACATAGGCAAGATTGGGATTGAACCCAAGATAACGAACCATGTCCCGATCGACATAGAGCGTGGGCTCAATCTTTCTCTTCATCAATTCCTCGTAGACCTTCTTGACCTCCGCAGAAGGATGGACAATCTGTGGACACGGAATAGATGCAGTCGGTGGAGGAATGAACACTGGGATCTCCATTGGTGTTGTGCGTGAAGAAGATGTGTCGGCGGTATGCACCATTGTCGAAGAAGAAGGGATAGAAGATGGAGCTTGGGGGAGGTCAGAGAAGACAATCTTCGCTCTGGGAAGGATCGTGGTAGAACGGGCTCCTTGGATGCTCATAGCCGAGCTATGATTGCTCAACAAGATGCTTGGCACAAGTGGAGGAAGAAAGCTCTAAAGGTGTGATGTCATATGACAACAATCCATCCCTTTTATAACTGTGGCCGGCGCTGCTGTATGACCGTCGATACCATCGACACGATTCGATGGTATCGACTCCTGTAGCACAATCCATCTTCTGCTAGTATCGACGGTTGTCGATAGCTTGATTTGGGGGCCTGGATCGATGACGCGTCGATACCATCGACGGGTGTCGATGGTATCGACCATCCCACGAATCGACTCTCTTATTGCAGCGATCACCGTTGATTTCCTCTCGCGGATCGGTGATATGTCGCGTCGATACCATCGACGCGGGTCGATAGTATCGACTCTTCTTAGGGCACATACCCTCGCCAGGCCCAGCCACCACTTTCTGCATATAACTGGGTCAATACCATCGACAGGCCCGTCGATGGTATCGACTTTACTGAGACAAATTTGTCTGAATATCTCTAGAGATCTCGCGAGTATCGACACCTACGTCGATTCTATCGACCCTGTTTTGGCGAGCAATTTGATGGTGGGTCGATACCATCAACGAGGCAGTCGATGGTATCGACACAGAGAGATTTCTACAGCCACCCACCTGTGCCCATCTCGATACCATCGACACAAGGGTCGATGGTATCGACCCTGCCTCAGTCCTGCACATTCAACAAACGATCAAGGTATCATTTTTACACTAAAAACAAAATCAAATCAAACTAATCTACAAATGTGGAAGAAACTAAATGAAACGATCGATGGCTGGGTTGCCTCCCAACAAGCGCCCTTCTTTAACGTCTTAGGCTAGACGAAATCAAGCTCCTCATGCATCTGGAAGCACAATGAGTTTGACCTTATTCACTTTCCTTTTGTAATCTTCACCGAAATACAACTTCAATCATTGTCCATTAACCAAGAATGTTGTCTCGCCATCACGCACCATGATTGCGCCATGTGGCCTGACCTCCTCTACAGTGAACGGTCCACTCCATCGGTATTTCAATTTCCCAGGATGCATCTTTAACCTGGAGTTGAACAAGAGTACACGATCTCCTTTCTTGAAGACGCGCATCTGAATATGGTGATCATGAATCAGCTTTGTTCGCTCCTTGTAGATCTGCGAGCTTTCATATTCATTCATCCTCAGCTCGTCAAGTTCATTCAACTCAAGCAACCTCTTCTTTACCGGTTCATCATAGTTCAAATTCAGCTTCCTCAGTGCCCAATGCGCTTTATGCTCCAATTCCACCAGCAAATGGCAGGCCCGACCGTAAGCCAACCTAAAAGGTGTAGTGCCTATAAGTGTCTTAAACGCCATCCTGTACGCCCACAAAGCATCTGGTAGCAGGATGCTCCAGTTCTTTCTCGTGGAAGCCACAGTGCGCTCCAAGATCTTCTTAATCTCCCGATTGGAGACTTCCACTTGCTCCTGTGTCTGCGGGTGGTACGGGGTACCAATGTTGTGCTTTACCCCATACTTTCTCAACAGTGTCGCGAACTTATGATTCTGGAAATGTGTACCTCCATCACTAATGATCATTCTTGGTACACCAAACCTGCAGAAAATGAGTTCCTTGACAAACCTGCACACTACGGCGACATCATTAGTCCTAGTGGGTATTTCCTCTACCCACTTCGATACATAGTCAAAAACTAATAGAATGTACAAGTTAGAATTGGAGGACACAAAGGGTCCCATAAAATCAATACCCCACAGATCGAACACCTTGACCTCTTGAAATACATTGAGGGGCATCTCCTGTATTTTTGAAATGTTACCTGCCCTTTGGCAAGAATCGCATCGCCGCACATAGTCATAGGCGTCCCTGAACAAAGTAGGCCAGTACAGAGCACTCTCCAGTACCTTGGCCGCAGTTCTAGAACTTGCATGGTTGCCACCCTTCGGTAGAGTATGTCAATGATGTAAGACACTTTCGTATTCCACTTTCGGTACACACCTGTCTAACACACCATCCCTGCACTGCTTCAACAGAATACGGTCATCCCAAAAATGATATCGTAAAGAATGGAAAATTTTCTTTTTCTCTTGATATGTCCAATCATCCGGGATAATTTTACAGGCGAGATAATTAACAATGTAAGAAAATCAAGGATCTTTTGATTTCACAGATAGAAGTTGTTCATGAGGAAACGTCTCAGTAATGGGTATATGCAAATCCTTCTCATCTACCCTTTCCAACCTAGACAAATGGTCCGCAATCACATTTTCTATTCTCGCCTTATTTTTGATTTCAATATCAAATTCTTGTAAAAGTAAGATCCACCTAATCAGTCTAGGTTTGGCATCCTTTTTCTCCATCAAGTACTTAATGACGACGTGGTCCGTCCATACCACGACTTCAGATCCTACAAGATATTGTCGGAATTTTTCAAAAGCAAAAACAACGATGAGAAGTTCTTTTTCAATTGTCATGTAGTTTAACTGTGCATCATTTAAAGTTTTCGACGCATAAAAAATCATAGCGGGTTTATTGTCCACACGTTGTCCCAAAACAATCCCAACTGCAAAATCTGACGCATCACACATCAATTCAAATGGCTTGGTCCAATCCAGTGTTTGCACAACCGGTGCAAAAATCAGTTTTTCTTTAAGCATGTTAAACGCATGTAAACACTTTTCGTTAAAATCAAACACAACATCCTTTTCCAACAACTCAGATAATGGTTTGGAAATTTTTGAGAAATATTTTATAAAGCGGCGATAAAAACTGGCGTGACCTAGAAAACTCCATACCCCTTTAACGGAATTCGGTGGGGGCAATTTGGAAATCACTTCAATCTTCACTGGGTCTTCCTCCAACCCTTTTCTAGACACTTTATGTCCCATCACAATCCCTTTGTTGACCATCATGTGGCATTTCTCCCAATTGAGGACCAAATGCGTGTCCTCACATTGTTGCAAAACCTTGTCTAAATTGTATAAACATTCGTCAAAGGATGCACCATAGACGGAGAAATCGTCCATAAAAACCTCCAAACAACGTTCAACCATATTGGAGAAAATGGCAAGCATGCAACGCTGAAAGGTTGTCGGTGCATTACACAGACCAAAAGGCATATGGCGGTATGCAAATGTTCCGTAAGGACAAGTGAAGGTGGACTTCTCTTGGTCCTTAGGATCAATGGAAATCTGATTTTACCCTGAATAACCATCGAGAAAACAAAAATGAGATCGACCTGCTAATCGCTCTAAAATCTGATCAATGAATGGAAGAGGGAAATGATCCTGAAGTGTAGCAGCATTCAATCTACGGTAGTCTATACATACACGCCACCCGGTTAGCAAGTGGGTCGTGACAGGTTCATTTAACAAATTATGTGTAATAGTAATTCCCCCCTTTTTAGGGATTACCTGTGTCGGACTTACCCACGTCGAGTCAGATATAGCATAGATGATACCTGCAGAAAGGAGCTTGATCACCTCCTTCTTGACGACCTCCATCATGCTAGGATTTAGTTGACACTGTGGCTGAATCACCGGTTTGGCTCCCTCCTCAAGACGGATCTTGTGCTGGCACAAAGTAGGGGAGATCCCCTTGATGTCTGTGACCGACCACCCAAATGCACCTCGGTGGTTCTTCAACATGATCAGCAATTGATCTTCCTCCTCGGCACTCAGATATGCCGAAATAATCACAGGAAGCTTCTCATCCTCAGCTAGAAATGCATATTTCAAGTGCGGTGGCAATGGCTTCAATTCTAAATCTGGCGGGCTGATCAAAGATGAATGAAGCGGTGGTGGAAGTTCTCCAAGGTATTCATAGTACCTAGAATAAAAACATGGAAGCACCTGAAGCATCTTGGCACACTCTTGTAGTGACTTGCTTCTCATCCAACCATGTGTTATATTAACCAGGCAGGCTTCAAGTGGTAATTCTGGATATGCATTGAAAACAGAACTTGCTATGGCCTCATCTTTAGTAGAGGGAGGGATGTCCTCCTCTTCATCATTGGGAATACCCACAAACTTGCTAAGAGAAACAACCTTGGTCTGCTCCATGATGTCTACAGCCAGTGTCTCTTTTTCTACTCTAGTAATCACATGAGCCATATCGAGAAATGGCTTCCCTGGACAGAGAGAGATATTTTGATCAAAGTGCTTCGCCATGTGGCATTGCTCCTTAACTTTAGATTGCGTGGTGCTGGAAGGCATGACCATCTTGAACCGATCGTCAGCGATACCCAAGGTCAAATAACCTCTCCCCATCTCAAGTATCATGTCAGCAGTGGCTTGGAAGGGTCGTCCAAGGAGTAACTCATTACCCTATTCATCTTGCATCTCCATTACAACAAAGTCTGCTGGAAATACAAACCGATCTACTTTCACCAACACATGTTCACAAATACCATAGGGCTTCACCACTGAATTATCCGCCAACTATATTGTCATATTGCTCGGCCTTGATTCTTTTAATCCCAAATTCTTGAAGGTAGAGAGAGGCATCAGGTTTATGCTTTCCCTGGAATCACACATTGCTTCGCCGAATTTCACCTTACCAATGTAACATGAAATATTGAAGCAGCTCGGATCCTGCCTCTTAGGTAGCAATGTGCCCATGATGAAGGCACTTACCTATTCCTTGAGAACCACAACCTCAGTGTCAAGGATTTTCCTTTTCTTTGTGATGATGTCTTTCAAGAACTTCCCATGGGAGGGCATCTACTCGATTGCTTCTAATAATGGAATGTTGACAGAGAGCTTTCTAAATCTGTCCAGAAACTTCTTGAACTGGGTGTCCACTTTCTTTGCTTTCACACTATTTGGATATGGGACACGGACAACCTGTGCCCTTTGATGCGGCGGCACATATGATGTCCTTTTCTTTGTCTCTTCCTCAGCAGTAATAGGTTCAGTTGTGACTTCCTCTACTATATCCTCAACCGGCTCTGTGACTGGAATTGGCACTTCCTCTGCGGCCTCACCTTCGGTTTCTGACTGGTGTTTTCTTGGTTCATCGGCCCTGGGGTTTAAAATCTTCTTGCCACTCTGTAGCAAGATTGCCTTTGCCTGCTGATTTCCCCCTAGAATATTTGTATTACCTGGAAAGCCTTGATGCGCTGGCTTCTTCATATTTGCTATCTCAGCTGCCATTTGTGCCATTTGTCTCTATCGTCCTCATCTGTTCCCCATGGCTCTGCAATGTCTGCCCAAACTGATTCATGAATTCCCCCAGTTGCTTGATCTGTTGGCCAAAAGTGTTCATCAATTATTGGTTTTGCTTTATCACTTGGTTGAGCAACTCTATGCTCTTATCCTCTGCCACCAGCTGGGGTTTTGCATCGGGGTCCTGCAAGAAGTTATTTGGATCTTTTCAGGAAAATTTCTTGTCCTTCCTCCATGAGTAATCGTTGTTTCTGTACCCTTTTTGCTGGCACATGAATTTGACTTGAGATTCATCCTCAGATTTGGTATCTTCTTTTGCAAGTAGTTTCTTGGCTAGAAGGTCCATCTTCTCATTCAGTTCTTTGATGGCCTTTGACTCCCCCGCAGCTCGAACGTGCTCTACGGCGTCTCTGTCGCCCCAAGATTGCTTCTTGGCCATGTTTTTCAGAATTTCCCAACACCTCGTGTCTGTGTTGTTCAAAAAGAAACCTGAACCTGTGGAATCCAGGTTACTTCTATCATTCTCGGAGAGAGAAAAATAGAAGATTTTAACCTACGCCTCCTTGTCAAGCCCATGATGCGGACACCTCCTAAGCATGATCTGAAACCTTTCCCAGGTCTCAGAGTAAGTCTCTCCTGCCTTCTGGCTGAAATTATGGATTTTCCTGATCATATCATTTGTCTTCTCAGGCAGAAAGAACCTTTCAAAGAACACTTCCACCATGTGGTTCCATGATTCCACATATTCATCGTCAAGATTGTGCAACCATTCTCGTGCATTTCCTGCCAGAGAGCTCGGAAACATCTTCAGGTATAGTGTCTCCTGTGGAAACCTGTCTATTTTTATCATGTCGCAGTTCTCCACAAACTGGCTAATGTGAGTCACCGGGTCTTCATTCTTTAGCCCATGGAATGCATTTGACTTGACCAAGTTGATTAGTGCAGGATCAATCTTATAAGTCAAAATGTTGATCGCCTGCTTCTTAATTGGCCCCTTTGAAGCGGATGAGGAAGAAGCTTTTATCTTCTCCCATATCGTCTGCTCTTCTGCCATGGCTTCTTGTTCTTAGTCGAAATCTATATCTTCTAGTTGGTCTTGATTGTAATCCTCCTCGTCGTCAGGTCCTGGCAGTGGAACCTATGGTGCTCGTTGTGTGTAGTCGGTGCTACACGTCTGCACCATGCACAGTACCTACAAAAATGACAATTTCAGTTCAGTACCGTGCTAGATGATTGCTAAATATGAAAGGTAAACTATGAATTTCAAAAATAATTATTAAATAATAAAAAAATAAATAGTGGCCTAGAATGGCCTCTTGTAGCACTCGTAGTGCCGACAGTTGTCGGGTCCCCAGCAACAGCGCCAAAAACTTGACACTATTTTACCGTGCGTCGAATGCAAGTGCACGCGTCAATGTAGTATAGGCCCTTGTGAGGCCCGAGTCGAACTCAGGGACACCAAACTATCAGTAGACTACTACTAACTGCTTGCGATCAGCTAGGCCAATTAAAAGATTTTGAGAGTTGTTTGAAAAATAAAAGAAAATAAAATAAAACAAAGCAATCGATTAAGAGTATAGTTTAATCAATTCAAGTGGATATCTTTAGGATTGCGGTTTCACTATAGGTTTTCATTGTATGAATTTCCATATAATAATTTAGGTTCATCTCTCGATCTAGGTAGTGGCATGTAGTCAGAATTGCCCACTGTCGTGGTATAATTCACTACCTATGTCTAGGTCGGTTCCACCGTCGTAGTAACCTATACCCTAAACTAGGTGCACTAAAATTGACCTCTGGGTTACCACCATTAACCGTACATCGCCTTGTTCAAGGGATTTGTTAATTAATGTGAATTTCGTCTCTTTTCAACCGTTAATTCTTCTTTCAAAGTAATTAAGGGCATTAGATTATCATTATGGTGATCAAGCATAAAAATATAATTGATAAAATGAAATCATACCACAGATTTAAGAGATAAATGATGAATTACTATGATAAAAATGTCATATAATGCTTCCTCGGGCTACTCCCGGTCCTAAAGACAACGGGGATTAGCCCCGCATGTTCATCTCAGAGCAAAACATCATAGAGAAAAGGGGAAACATGGAGAAAAACATGAATAAGTAATGAAACCCCTGAACGGAGAAGATCCAAGCGTTCCTCAGCATAGAATGCACGATCTAGAACCTTTCAGCGGTGCAAAATGTCTTCTTCAGCTTTCAGAATGGCTGGGGCATGCTTCTGGGCTCCGTTCTTTTCTCCACACCTTCTCGGGACGTGTGCAGCGGCTAATGACGTGATGCCCTACTCTTGGCCGCCGTCATTAGGTATAATCACCGAGTTAGGTTGCAAAAATATCACAGTCGTTAGATTTAGATCGATCTGAAACAAACTTGTATCTGACTGTGTCGATACCATCGACGCGAGTCGATGGTATCGACCCTGCATGATATTGACAAGTCTTCTTTTCTTTTCTTCGTTGCGCCTTCTACTGACTCGATACCATCGACAAGGGTCGATGGTATCGACTCTCTTAGGCATCGCTTTTTTTCCTCTTCTGTCGCTGAAGCTCCACGTGTCGATAGTATCGACTTTTGGGTCGATAGTATCGACTATCTTCTCTCCAACAACCTAATGGTAAGTCGCTACCATCGACTTTTCTATGGATGGTATCAACTTTGTGCTGCTCCTTGCGGCTGGAAACCTGTGGTTGTGTCAATGGTATCCACAGCTGTCGATGGTATCAACATCTGCAAATATTCATTTTTCCTGAAATTGTAACACAAAACCACATAAGCCGAAATAAAACATATTATTGTAATCATTTATGCTCAAAACAATAAAATAAGGGAGATTTGACACTGAGAAGGATCATAGACTAAAGTAAATGAATTATGCAATATTAACCACTAAACTGACCAATAAATGCATAAAACACAAGTAAAACAGATCTATAAATGTGATTCAAAATCATCGCATCAGTAGCTCCTGGTCGCACCAGGACTGAAGACTCCTGGTCTCATCAGGACTGTCAGGATTATTAGTTGTCCTCCGAGCGACAGAGGTCTCCCGCCTCTGCTGTCATCCACACGGATTGCTTGGAACTCCGATCTCCTTGTCCCACAAGGAATCAGAAGGAATCGCACCCTCCTGTCGGTGTACTAGTTGCCGACACACTCTCCTGCCACCAGTTGCTTTCTGTAGTTGTCTTTCCCTTGATGTGCCTCCCTTATCGGGTATCACTTGCTCGGGCTCTCTCAGTTACCAAAACCAGAGAGAACGACAACTTTACAGAGAAACTGGTTGCACTAAGTTGTACTTTGAGAAGCCCCTAATACCCCTATATATAGGAAGGTCATGGGATAAGGTTCTCTATCCCGGGTAATGCGGGACTAAAGTAGGAGTAGAAGGGTTTGAGATTTTCCACAAAAACAACCAACTGTGTAACCTGAACCGATCGTTTCACAACTGAAATGGTCGGTTGGGGATCTGAGTTGGTCACCGACTGGTTGGGACCCATGAAACGGTCGGTTCACTTCTGAACCGGTCGGTTCGTGTTCCTGATCAGTTCTCGATTGAGTTTTCTTCTTTTGTTTCGAATTGGTATCAAATACCAATCCTTGTTCCAATCAAATTGGGCAAGTGAAACAAAAGGAAATTTCTCACCAATCTTACTTTCCCAACTTGCTCGGTTGGACTCAATCCGATCATTTCAACACTTGAACAGATCGTTTCACCCTGTCCATGAGTCGATCGAATCACCAGTTGAGCCGATCGGTTCACCAAGCTCAGCTAATTGGTTCATCACATGAGCCGATCGGTTGGGAGTGCAGATTTTGCAGAATCAGTCAATCACAGTTTCAATCAATCCAATACTCGAATCAATCAGTCCAACACCTTGAACATTATGATACTGAGCTATCAATTAATTGAGTGTTTAATTGAACTACTAAACTCCTTTAGTAATCAATCTAAACATGTATGTGGAAAAACTCCTATTCCAGGTTAAATCCTATGTGTGTGACCCTACAGGTCCATTTCACATTGGTAGTGAAAGTCCATAACACTTATGACTTCACAAGCAAAGAGTGGTGACTAGTCACACATCAGTGCTACCCAAGTGAAATAGAAAGTTGGAGAACAACTTTCAATCCTACAATCCGTGAATGGTGTTACAGTGAATGTATAATTCCTTTATCACTGATATCCTGAATGAACTCGAGGCATGGAACAATCATCATGTCAATGTTCATTCATTTCCTTGATCTCATACCAGACTGGGTGAGATGTGTGTGACATCAATATCACATATTGATTCACACGTGCATGTGCATGCCTTTCTCAATCCTACTCATCAAGTGGCCAAGGATATCAAACTACCTCAGGAGGGACAAATCCCATATCTATCACTCACCCCTCAAAAGCCCCATGTGTCAAAGCCACCCATCATCACCTTTATAACAACCCATGTTTCAGGACTGCGTTTGATGATGTCAAAGTGTACCCAACGACATGTGTTGAGTGTAGTGATTTTAGGTCTAAGAATCAAACTCACCACCATCACTGTGAGAGCTAACTGTGATTACCAAGTCATGGTTCCATGTGTTGCTCTCACGGTGGGTCTGTCTGGTACCTTGTTCTCTAACAAGTACCTATGTGCTTGGTTTGATATCACTATATCATGACTAATGAGATTCTGTCATCAACCAACACACAATCTAGTCTTCAGTGTTATTGATGTCTATGGTTATTTACACAATAACAACTAACTAGGGACTAAACAAGAATGTATACTCTTAACATCTGTATGATCTCATCGTTTAGGTCCAAAACCTAAAAGCATACGTCATTGAGTAAAACCATTCTTTAGACATCTTTCATATTACACCATCATCTCAGAAACAATTTAAACATATAGACCGGAAATTGCCTTTATTATTATTCAAATCATTTGCAAAGTATCCCATTACAATCATCATATGACTTGCTCTATGGGCATACATACCAACAACCAATACATATCTTTTAAGTTATGATATATTTTAGTACTTCCTAGGAGCATTGCATACATGGATGAATGAGCTTCCTCCATAACTATATTTCTTAAGTCATTGGCATCAGGTACAACCATCCTACTATGGTAACAAACTACCTCATCCTATGACTCATGGAAACAGTCCTGTTTCTCACTACCATACTCTGATCTGATCTACTGAATCACAATATCAGCCAATTGTGCCTCTTTAATTTGTTGTCTCAGAGTAGGTTTCACATGCATCTCGACCATGAATCTGTCTAACAAATATACTTTTAACTGTGCATTTATTTGTCTCAAAGAGACAAACATATCCCATTTAAAGCACAGGAAATAATTCAACTATGCTTTATCTATGGGTAGAGATGAAGATTTTCTACTTAGTGCATCTGCCACTACATTAGCTTTTCCTGGATGATAATCAATTGTACAATTGCAGTCCTTGATTAATTCCATCCAGTGGTGTTGTCTCATATTCAACTCATATTGTGAGAAGATGTACTTTAAGTTTTTATGGTCTATGAAAATCTGACATGTTTCTCCATAAAGAGAATGCCTCCAAGTCTTCAATGCGTGGACCACTGTAGCTAATTCTAGATCATGCGTTGGATAATTCTCCTCATGTTTCTTAAGCTGTCAGGAAATAAAAGAAACTACATGATCACTCTACATCACCACACATCCTAGACCATTCTTAGAGGCGTCACAGAAAACAATGTATCCCTTTCCTTGTTCAGGTAAAACCAACACTGGTGCACTAGTCAACCTTTCTTTCAACAACTGGAAAGAACACTGACACTTGTCATTCCAGATAAAAGGAACCTCCTTCCTGGTCCACCTAGTTAGGGGTAATGCTACAAAACTGAAGTCTTTTATAAACCTTCTGTAGTAACCTGCCAGACCTAGGAAACTGTGAATCTCAATTGGTGTCTTGGGTTGTTCCCACTCAACAACATACTCCACTTTCTTAGGATCAAAACGAATACCTAAAGCAGATATAACGTGTCCTAGGAAAGATACTTATGACAACCAAAACTCACACTTTCTATATTAGCATATAGTTGGTGTTCTTTCAACAAAGTCAAGGCTTGACGAAGATGTTGTTTATGTTGTTGACCATCTCTACTATATATCAGGATGTCGTCTATGAAGACCACTATGTACTAATCAAGGAATGGCTATAAGATTCTATTCATTAGCTCTATGAATGCAGTTGGTGCATTAGTTAGTCCAAATGACATAACTACAAACTCATAATGACCATACCATGTCCTAAAGGCCGACTTAGGTATGTCACTCTCCTTGATACGTATCTGATGATACCCTGGCCTTAGATCTATCTTAGAGAACATTGTTGCACCACACAACTAGTCAAATAGATCATCTATCCTTGGCAGAGGATATTGATTCTTTATAGTCACCTTGTTAAGATATCTATAGTCTATGCATAATCTCATATACCCATCCTTCTTTTTAACAAAAAGAATTGGAGCACCCCATGGCGAAGTACTCAGTCGAATGAAACCTTTCTCAAGAAACTCCTATAACTATTTCTTGAGTTCTTCCATCTCTGTAGGGGCCATCCTATAAGGTGTTTGGGCTATGGGTTGTGCATCTGGAATTAGATTAATCTTGAAATCAATCTCTCGAGGTGGAGGAATATCTGGAAATTCTTCAGGAAACACACCCTTGAATTCCCTGACAACAGGAACTTCAGAAAGACTAGGACTCTCTACTTTGGTTTCTACCACATGTGCCAAGAATGCTTCACATCCTTGTCACATCAATCTCTCAACTACCATTGTTGGCACTAGATAGTTTGGAAGAATCTTTCTATTCCCCTGAAATACCCATGTATCATGATTGTCTGCGAACATATCTTGCTTGGAACTACAATACAAGACAACCTTATACTTTTCTAGGGTATCCATCCCAAGAATTACAGCAAACCCATGTATCTCAAGTGGTATAAGATCCACTTGAATGATGTGTTCTAGAAAAGAAAGAACACAAGGAGAACATACCTCCTACAACATTGTAGATCTGACTAACAGAGCTTCTAATAACAGATTATTTGCTCTACGGCTGACAATCATATTGCAGTCATGAATCACTTCTTGAGTGATAAAGGAATATGTATCACCCGGTTCAATCAAAATTGATACAAATTAGGATGAAGACATATCAGAATGAAACTATGATGCCTCGATCCTTGAGCCATCTCTAATGACCCCGAAGACTGGGGAGTCACCCTCGGTAAACCACCCTTAACTTTTTCCTTTCTTGATTACTTAAAATCAGCTTAAAGGAAAAAAATCTTTTAACTTAGAATAATCTGAAACCTTAATAACTGCGGAAGCAAACTTACTGTTTCTAAATCTTGAAAGATACCACAGAGTTTAAACAACATATTACAACTTACTTGTAGAATATAAAGTGCAACAGTTAATTGAAAACTAAATTACAGATTACTTTACATTCTCTCTCTTTCTACCACACCATGTCCCAAGGACTGAGGGGAAAGGACTAAGAGACCTCTAACTAACCATGTACTACCTTCTAAGTACTTGGGTGATACGATCCTTCAGCTTCCTCGTGCTGACGCTGACCTAAAAAATGTTTCAGTAGGTTGGTGAGCTATTGGCTCAGTGAATAGAATTTCACCCAACCATCGTAGATAACTCATTTATGTTTATTAATTGGAATAATATGCAAGAAATACTACACTGAGCAGGTTTAAAACAATATAGCTTAAATATTAGGAAATATCAACATTTCATTAAAATAACAACTACTGAAAGTTATAGTTACAATTAAATAATAGGGATTATCAACATTTCATTTAAAGAACAATTGATACAAATCTAAACTCCAGCTTTCCTAACTCTTTAACTTATAATAAACTCTGTGAACCTATATGAACATATTTTATCTTATGCCCTGATCATATGCAGTGTACTCTACATATGAAGACTCATAGCGAACTACGATCTCACCATACAAGACATAGCTGATACCCCGAGATAGCTAAGTCTGACTGTTGTCCTAGTCTACTATAGGAAAACTGGCTCTCTGGCCTTGACACTCCTATGGTGCCATAAACTGGACTCCTCCTCTAAGCTGAGTACACATGCGGAGAGTCTAGCCATGCCACCAGGATGTCTGGTTAGTGTTGGACACGCTTTTCTGTACTCCAGTGCCACCAAGATGTCTGGTTAGTGTTGGACACTGTAAACTGCTCTCTAGTGCGACCAGGATCATGTCTCTAGTTGATGATGGACACTACAACCTGTACTCTCATGCCACCAAAATGTCTGTTTAGTGTTGGACATGAGATCCGACCCCCGTATACTGGACATTTCCAGGGTTAGGTCGTTTCACCCCTAAGGCGTAGACCTCACATAGGGGTTCTATGGTGTTCAGGGCCCTTAAATCTATTATTTTATTATTCATAGAAAGCTCTTACTATATTGTCTCTCTCTCTCTTACTTATTCTTGGTTTTGGTATCTCTATGGTACCTCGTCTATTTGATTGCAGTTCAAATCACAATACAATATCATTTTAGAACTGACAGAGCAATGTACTCAAAATCATTGTAAATACTGAGTAATCCATATATCATGCATGCAGGTAGATTGAAAATTCGTAAATAACCCAAACTTATGTCAATTTGGCACATATACATTGAATTCAAGCAATTGAACATCTTATTGCATTGATAAGAGTAAATTACTCCACATATAAGAAATCATCAGTAGCATTTGTCAATTATTTGAAATTTCTCAAAAAATGTACACATTAACCCTAATCCTAGTTTGTGCATCACATAACTCAATTAAGAGTTACTTACATATCATAACACGAATTATTAACAATAATTGAGAATTTCTAATAATATCTTAGAGAAACATGCCAATTTGTATAAATATTAAACCACTCTCATTAAACATAGTAGAAAACATGCAACTAGGGTTTTCTTCTAACTTTCCATATCATCATCATTTCCTTGAAATTGTACATCTGATAAATTTCTAAAATATGTATTGTCTTGTATTATACCCAAACCATATTGTTATTGGTTGTGTGCTACTAATTTCAACATTCAAACTAAGCAATTTAGGTTTCGATTAACCATGCAATTCCACTGGTCCAAACCACACTGATCAGATGCTAAACTAGATCATATAAAAGCGTAATGAAGCCATTTATGAAATAAAAAGTCGAGCAACGTCAAATACCACACAATGCCTGATAACTGGTGTTATCAGTGAAAAATGCACAATTAACCAAAAATTTCCAATTTCCAGAGTTAAATCTTGGATAGTGAGTGAAATTCTACTCATAGTGGTTCGGGATGTCCGAATTCGTTTGGAAATGCATCCAGAGCATGTTTTCGGGTGATTTTTGGGTTGTCTTCAACCTTGGAGTTCACTATTTATGGTCCTTATATACACAGTAGCCGCACACTCAACTCAGGTTGACGGAAGAAGCCAAATTGGCGGCTGAATCATGGTGGAAAGCTATGAATCTTAGTGGGTCCTCAGAATTGGAGCTCAAGAGAGCTTTCCCTACTGCTGGCGCACCAAGGTGACCCCCGCAGGTTGCTGCCAAGCGTAGCTTGCTGCTGGCCAGTGATCCAGGCTGCTAGGGCTACAGGTAGTTGCTGGATAGAAGAGTGGAGGGAGGAAGAAGTGAGGAGGAAGAAAGGAAGAAGAGAAGAGGGCATGTTCCGTTGAATCGGGCCAAGAAGACCAAGGATCACCCGCCATTTGCCTCTACAAGTCGCTCTGCTATAGTACACCAACTAAGGAAATCGATCGCTCGAAGAAGATAAAGGAAACAGGAAAGGAAAAGTGTTTATAAACCAAAAACTTGGAAAATTTGCAAATTCGACCCTAGAAATTGAAAAGGTCATAACTTTCGCCTAGTAGGTCCAAATCAAACGATTTCTTTTGCAACTTTTCAAGCGCGAGATCTACTACAACCCTAATGCATGAAAACATGTTATTTCGCTTGTCTAAGCTAATCAAAACACTAATCACATCTTAAGCACTTAGCTTAGCTTAATTAACTTGATGATGCACTAATCACCACATGAGCACTTAACTTATCTCAATTAACTTAATGATGTTGTTATCATGATACTTACTAGTTAACTTTAGTGTGGGTTATAATAGAAACAATTCCATCTGACTTGTCACGACTCGTGGATTGACTACTGCCTTCGACTGATTCATAGCATAGAATCTTGTTGTTGTCTGTTGCCAACTCCGTGCTCTATTGTTTGGTGCAGATGAACTTACTTGGGACACCTGTCCATGTCCTCGTGTGCCACTGCTAATGTTACGACCCCATCTGAGCTTAATTGGTAAACTAGGGTTACCAAGATGATTACATGATTAATTGGACTGATCACTCTTGAAATCTAATTTATGACGATAACACAATTAGGATGTTTTAACTATGCTTGAAAAACACAGTTTTAGACACTCTGTTAAATTGGCATAATTTTTGGATGACTTTTGATCTTGGTAACCCTAGTTTACCAATTAAGCTCAGATGGGGTCATAACAGCTAAACTGTTTCCTCTGAGAGCCTTGTTGACTCTTCCTCAGTGGTTGGGTTACTTCCATGTCTTTAACTGAACATTCTCTCATCATATGTCTTGTCTGCCCACACTTGACGTAGTTTATGTCCCTCTATGGTCTACATGGTCCTATTACTAACATTGATGTTGTACTATAGGCTCCACTTGGTAGAAAACTATGGCCTCTACCCTTGCTTGATGTCCACTGCGTATGTGCATTGAACCTCTGTGGTGCTAATGGTGCAGGAAACCTTGGTTTCTTGAAACTTCTAAACCTATGTCCCTGGAACTGGGCAGGTCCTTTCCTACTGTTCACCTCATGTTTCTCAATCACATACCTCTATATCCTCCTAACTGATTCCAAAAAGGTGACAAACCTCTCTCTATTCTCTAGAGCATCTACAGTTGTAGTTAACTCAATGTTCAAACCCTTCTCAAAATGTCGAATCCTCTCCTCATCCATAGTATCCATGTGTGGACAAAACCACAGAAGCTCCATAAACTTATCTTCATACTCACTAACCTTTATCAGTCCTTGTTTAATCCACTCAAACTGTGAGATTTTCTCATCCAGATAAGTCTTGGGAAAGTATCTACTGACAAACTCACGTCGGAATTCCTACCATCCAACCTCAACACCATGTCTTTTCTCTTCTTCAATGGACCACCAATGGCTAGCGCTTCCTTTTAAAGGGTACACAGCATGCCTAACTTTATCAGTTCTGGGATACTAAGGATTCTAAAGGCCTTTTCTAGCTCAGTTAGCCATAAATATGTGTCTTCTGGGTTAGCTGTACTGGCATATTCGGTGGATCCTACTTGACGTAACCGCTCAAAGGTCTTACCAGATCCATGTCCCTTGTTGGGAACTAGTGCCCTAGGTGCTGGTGTTGGCATATGATCTGCCATATGCGTCATTGTGGTCATGAACTGCCCAAAAAGAGCATGGAAGGTTGAGTTTCCTAGGATGGCTTGTTTAAGATGGGGATTCTCATGCATTGATTCCTCTCTAGCCTAATCCCTAGCACCTCCTCTTGGTGCAGTAATACTGCTCTCAGCAGCATGTTCTTCATGTGCTCCAGCCATCTTTCAGCTTTACTTCTTGTCCTATATGAGTAAAAGTCACTATAAGATAAGCTAGAGGATACTAAAACATACTCAACAACCATAATCCTATGTCTCTATAGACTCAGTGAACCTTAGGCTCTGATACCAAAAATTTGTGACGACCGCTATCAAATCGACAGCTAAGACATCACAGTGATTACATAGAATAACCATTAGTAGCAGATTAACAAAAATTACTAAAAATTAAAACCATATTGCAAAGAGATCCATTTCCAGAAACTCTTAAAGAAAGAACCAAGACAATATATACATCATGGTTCACATTGTACATACATTGTACCATCTTATCTCGAGGATATATATACTAGCTGCTTTGCCCAAACATATATATAAGCAACATAAAACCTCGAGGCATACAAGCCAAAATCTCATATCATTTATAAAACCATTACGTACTAACTCCCAAGGACATGAGAGTACATAGATGACACATAGGACTTCAATATACAAGACACGATAGACATCACACTCAACTTGAGATGTCACTATTGTCCCTGTTGTTGTTCTCCTCCCTCTGCTGTATGATCTCTACCTCCACGTCCGCGTCTACCTAAAAAATGTTGGGACCAACGGGGTGAGACAAAAGTCCCAGCGAGAGATATAACTCTCTTCCAACAATATTATTATCACAAGTAAATAGTATAAAACTAAGTAGAGGATCTTTTATATTAATAATCAAGATTAATCAATGTTTAAAAGTAGAACAGAGCAATATCATCTATTCACTTTATAAGGAATACATAGAACATATATAACATCTATCTATTTAAGATGTATAAAAGTAATGCAACATCAACCAATGTTTCCATATTCAATCCTTAAGTAGATACACTACACGGCTGATTACATATTCACAATCACACTTATGCCCATAGGAGATGAGGTATACCGCTCATGCTCCAACCGACCACCTCTTAGTCAAAATTGGTACCATACAAGGTCAATGGAAGAGCTGACTGCCAAGACCTCACCTTTCTGGGTCAGTACGAGACCACTGGTAGTAATATCATGTCAAACTGCAACTAGCTTGCCAGGGTATAGAGGCATCTTCGCTATAGAGCTACAGCCGCAACATGCACTTTCTTCAGGTAGATCACACATCAATCCCTGATACATTTTCATCAGGGCGATCATACAGAAACCCTGGTATTCCTCGAGAGATTGCACATAAATTCCTATCTGGACATAAGGATATGTTAGTCCTTCACCCCCACATATTCAAAAATATGCACTCCGAGTTAAACTTGTTTCACCATTCAGCAAATCCTGACACTGAATGGATCTATGGCCTGGGAAACTACATGATAAGGTTCCACTTTACTAACTAGGTGCATTACAATATCTTTTAGC
The DNA here is from genome assembly GCA_963693085.1 of Alisma plantago-aquatica. NCBI lineage: Eukaryota > Viridiplantae > Streptophyta > Magnoliopsida > Alismatales > Alismataceae > Alisma > Alisma plantago-aquatica. The sequence continues at coordinate 982,585,914 of OY856410.1, read as the reverse complement.
ATCAACCAAGTTACAAGCATGAATTATAACAGATGCTACAAAGAAAGTTGTAATTCATTTATCAAGTACTTTCATAATCTTTAGAACACGTTGAATGCATAACACTCGAGATCTTAGTCCCTTATCACATTACTGGGAATTCTCATCCCTTAACATTATCATCATCATGATTGCTGGATCAGGGTATTCAAACCCTTAGTTCATTACTAAACATTGTCTCATCTTTCATGTAACTATTACCTCTAGGTCCTCAAACCAGGTATACATTATACTTATGGAGCAAGTATTTTACATGGCTCACAAGGCCCATTTAATATGTACCATTTGAAATATCATAGCTCATACATGGCTATGCTCATCATCTCATGATACCTGCATGGTTAGTATTTCATGATAAAAACAATATCAAGTACATAACATCACCAAGCAATACAACAGAAATACAACCTTCCCATTATTAGGGTTAGGGTTTCCCTTTCAAGTCAATTAGGGTTTCAAGCCGATTAGGGTTTCAAGTCGATTAGGGTTTCAAGTCGATTAGGGTTTCACATCGATTAGGGTTTCAAGTCGATTAGGGTTTCAAGTTCATATTATCCAGAATCAAAAACTTTATTCATCGCTCCACACATATTAGGAGCATCAATGTATGCTCATTAAATGATCACACAAATTATGAGTTTATGTCTCATCCTCACTAGGATATTGATTACATCATACTTTATTAAGTTGGTTGAACCCTTTTCTCAAGGTACATTGACCTACACTTATCAAAATGTATTAAACTCTTTACATCTTAATGTATCATTTGACATAACACACTTCATGTGTTACTCAATCCAGTATATCGAATTGTATGTTTGCTTACCATATCGGTTAAGAGGTGTATGTTTTCTTACCATATTAGGCAAGAGGTGTATGTTTGCTTACCATATCGGACAAGAGGTGTATGCTTGCTTACCATATCGGGAAAGAGGTATATGCTTTCTTACCATATTGGGAAAGAGGTGTATGCTTGCTTACCATATTGGGCAAGGGGTGTATGCTTTCTTACCATATAGAGTAAGAGGTGTGTGCTTGCTTACCATATCAGGCAAGAGGTATGTGCTTCCACCATATAGGGCAAGAGGTGTGTGCTTCACACCATATCGGACAAGAGGTGTGTGTGCTTCACACCATATTGGGCAAGAGGTGTGTGTGTGCTTCACATCATTTTGGGCAAGAGGTGTGTGAGCTTCACACCATATCAGGTCTCATCATCATATCGGGTTGGAGGTGCTTCAACCCGATATCATTTTGTGCCATGATGATGTCATCATCATCATGCTCTAGACTTTCATTCCTTACTGTCCTAGTTCATGGACAAAAGTCCTATGCAACTAATAGAACTCATAGATTCAACAATTATTCAAGAAAACTAAAAATTGAAAGTAGATCATCAAGTATAGCAAGATTGAAGGAGAATAATAACATGATTAGGTTCAAGTTATATAACCTGCCTCAAGAAAAACTTCAAAGCTCCAAGCTCCAAGCTCCAAGATACAAAGCTTCCCATTCCCAAGGTTGAATATGAACTTGGATAAAAAACCAAAATAGCACACTTTGATAAAAAAATGCGTACTGAAATAGCACCAAACACATCTTAATTCCCGAAATAGCCCACTTTCAAGAGAAAGCGCCAACACTTTTGGCGTTTTACTGTTTCCAGGAGCAAAAGCGCCAAAAAAATGGCATTTTCAACTGAAAGCACCAAAAAATGGCGTTTTCAGTTGAAAAATGCCAAAAAGTAGGCTTTTTATTTTTAACGGTTTTACATGAAAAACGCCTAGTTTTTGGCGTTTTCAGGTGAAAACACCATTTTTTTGGCGCTTCCAGTTGAAAACGCCATTTTTTTGGCACTTTTGGTCCTGGAAACAGTAAAACACCATTTTTTGGCGCTTTTGGTCCTGGAAATAGTAAAACGCCAAAAGTGTTGGCGCTTTCTCTTGAAAGTGGGCTATTTTGGGAATTAAGATGGATTTGGTTCTATTTCAGTACATATTTTTATCAAAGTGTGCTATTTTGGTTTTTTATTCTATGAACTTATAAAAGATCCAAGACTTGTTCACAACTCCTCTATATGCAAAGAATCGATAGATAAGAACTTGGTGAACAAGAAAAGAAAGGAAGAATCACAACCCAAGATTCAGGCTTCAACCATGATCAAAGATGAGCATGGATTCACGTTAAGCTTAAGGCTCGAGCTCCCCCTTGATCCTCAACTACTATGCATGATATATAAGAGAAAGAGGGTGGTAGGATTCAAAACGTTTCACTAGTAGGTGAAAGGAGTGCTATATATAATGGAGGTTCATGAGAGAGAGTGTATAAGAGGTGTCATCACCTTATACTACTAGGTGCCACATGTCCATGCATGGTTGACACGTGTCCATGCATGCACACATATTTATCTTGACATGAAAACCTCTTGAGAATAATCTAGGGATAAGATTTCAGCCATTAGTTATCTTATTGAGCATGATATTTCAACTCAACATCACTTTATTCACAAACTGATACACTTTTTCCAAGGAAAGTTGTAAACTGATATCCATCACCTTCTAGAGGAGCTTAACTCATCATGGCCAAGGCCAAGAGTTGACAAAACGATATGGGACCTCCTCTATGGTTCCTTGGCCGATAGACACTCCCATATAAGCTCTACAACTCGATACAACTCAATTAGAGTTTTAACTATACAACTCTTGTTGGTCTTTTCATCACCAAGAATAACATCACTTAAATATGATTCAAACATGGTGACTCTTTATTTCTATCTCCTATATATGATGCTAAGAGAGAGTAGGGACACTCTAGAGGTGGTAATTTGCATATCAACCCTAAATTTTGAGTAAATTGCAAATTGCACCAAAACTGGTGCACAAGGCACAAGCTTTATTCAAACAAGCTCCAACTTGGAACTTAGGCTTTCCAAAAGCCATGCCTTAGCATAATGATCTCTCTTATGATGCTAAAGAACTCTAAGCATGTTCAAAATGTGACATATTGCAATATAACCTCTCATCTTAGGTAAATTACAATTTACACCCAAACTATGATATAATGCACAAATCGTTTGTAAATAAGCTCAAACTTGAAAATTAAACTCTCCTTGAGTCTTAATTACTTTTCAAAAAATTAAAACAAGTTTATAAATAACTTACTTAAGCAAAAAATCTAGGTTTATGGCATAACCCAGGCCAGGGATGTTACAATTATCAACCCTTAATAAGGATTTTGTCCCAGAAATCTCAAGAGAAAAGAGAAGGATATTTCCTTCTTATTTCTTCCTCCAACTCCGATGTGGCTTCTTCAATTCCACGGTGATGGTACAGAACTTTCACAAGAACTATGTCTTTCTTTTTCAACTTCTTGATTCTTCTGTCAAGAATCATCATTGGACGTTCCACATAGGATATATCTTCATTCAATTCTACCTCTACATGTTGCGACACCAACTCTATATCAGGATGACACTTTATCAGCATAGATATATGGAACACTGGATGTAGTCTATGTAGCTCAGGTGGAAACTCCAACCTATAGACTACCTTTCCAAACCATGTTGTTACTGGGTAAGGTCCATAAATCTAGGAGCTAACTTACCCTTCTTCCCAAATCTGATAACACCTTTCCAAGGAGAGACCTTGAGACACACTCTGTCTCCAACTTGGAATTCTAAAGGTCTATGACATTTATCGGCATATGACTTTTGTCTATCATGTGCAACCTTCAACTTTTGGTGTACTACTTTAATTTTTTCAGTTGTCTATTGCACTAATTCAGGACCCAGAAGTTTGTGTTCTCCTATCTCATACCACCATAATGAAGATCTACAACATCTACCATATAATGCTTCATATGGTTCCATATCAATTCTAGTCTAATAACTATTGTTGTTGGCAAACTCTATTAACCTCAAGTGTAAGTCCCAACTTCCAATAAATTGAAGAACACATGCCCTAAGCAAGTCCTCCAAAGTCTATATAGTCCTTTCAAATTGTCCATCTGTCTGGGGGTGAAAAGTTGTGCTAAACTTTAACTGCATACCCAAGGCTTTGTGTAGTCATTCACAAAAATGAATTGTAAACTGGGGACCTCTATCAGACACAACTGTGGCTGGAACTCCATGCAACCGCACTATCTTATCTATGTAAATCTATGCAAGTTTTTTAGCATTATAGGTTACTTTAACAGGAAGAAAATGTGCTGACTTAGTCAATCTATCAACTATCACCCAAATGAAATCATGACTTTTGGTTGTTCTGGGTAGACCAACTACAAAGTCCATTATCACGCAAATCCATTTCCAATGTGGTATAGGTAAGGGTTGCAATGTTCCTATAGTCTTCTGGTGTTCTATTTTAACTAGCTGACACACTGTACACCACATAACTAACTCAGCTATATCCTTCAACAAACCAGGCCACCAATACATATCTTTTAAGTTATGATACATTTTAGTACTTCTTGGGTGCATTACATACATGGATGAATGAGCTTCCTCCATAACTATCTTTCTTAAGTCATTGGTATCAGATACTACCATCCTACCATGGTTAGGAAACCTTGGTTTCTTGAAACATCCAGACCTATATCCCTGGAACTAGGTAGGTCCTTTCCTACTGTTCACCTCACGTTTCTCAATCACAGACCTTTCTATCCTCCTAACTGATTCCACAAAGGTGGAAAACCTCTCTCTATTCTCTAGAGTAGCTATAGGTGTGGTTAACTCAGTGTTCAGACCCTTCTCAAAATGTCAAATCATCTCCTCATCCATAGTAGCCATGTGTGGACAAAACCATAGAAGCTCCATAAACTTAGCTTCATACTCACTAATCTTCATCAGTCCTTATTTAATCTGCTCAAACTGTGAGATTTTCTCATCCATATAAGTCTTGGGATAGTATCTACTGAAAAACTCACATCGAAACTCCTGCCATATAACCTCAACACTAGGTCTTTTCTCTTCTTCAATGGCAAACACTTAATTTTAAAAGGTACACAACATGCCTAACTTTATCAGTTTCTGGGATACTAAGGATTCTAAAGGCTTTTTCCAGCTTAGTGAGCCATCAATCTACATCTGTTGGGTCAACTGTACTGACATATTTGATGGCTCCTACCCGGCGTAACCGCTCAAAGGTCTTACCAGATACATGTCCCTCATTGGGAATTAGTGCCCTAGGTGCTAGTGTTGGCATCCGATCTACCATATGCATCATTATGGTCATGAACTGCCCAAAAAGAGCATGGAAGGCTGGTTTTTCTATCATGGCTTGATCTAGATGGGGATTCTCAGGCACTGATTCCTCTCTAGTAGCATGTTCTTCGTGTGCACCATCCATCTTTCAACTTTACTTCTTCTCCTATATGATAAGAAGTCACTATAAGATAAATTGGAGGACACTAGAACTGACTCAACAACCTTAATCCTATGTCTCTGTAGACTCAGCAAACCTTAGGCTCTGATACAAAAACTTTGTGATGGTCGCTATCAAACCAAAAGCCAAGTCATCATGGTGATTACGCAGAATAACTATTAGCAGCAGATTAATAGAAATCACCAAAAACTAAAACCATATTGCAAATAGATCCATTGTGAGGAAACTCTTAAAGAAAGAACCAAGACAATATATACATCATGTTCACATTGTACATACATTGTACCATCTTATCTCGAGGATATCATATACCAGTTGCTTTGCCCAAACATATACATAAGCCACATAAAACCTCGAGGCATACAAGCCAAAATCTCAAATCATTTGTAAAACCATTACGTACTAATTCCCAAGGACCTGAGAGTACAGAGACAACACATACGACTCCTATCTACAAGACACGACAGACAACACACTCAACCTAAGTTGTTACTGCTATCCCTATTGTTGTTCTCCTCCCTCTCCAGTACGGTCTCTACCTCCTCGTCCGCATCCACCTAAAAATGTTGGGACCAACGGGGTGAGACAAAATCCCCATCGAGAATTATAACTCTCCCCCAACAATATTATTATCACAAGTAAACAGTATAAAACTAAGTAGAGAAACTTTTATATTAATAATTAAGATTAACCACTGTTTAAAAGCAGAACATAGAACTATCATCTATTAAATTTATAAGGAATAAGAAGAACATATATAACATCTATCTATTTAAGATGTATAAAAGTAATGTAACGTCAACCAATGTTTCTGTATTCAATCCTTGAGCAGATACACTAAACGGCTGACTACATATTTACAATCACACTTATGCCCAGAGGAGATGAGGTATACTTCTCATGCTCCAACCGACCACCACATAGTCAAAATCGGTGCCATACAAGGTCAATGGTGAAAAACACTAGAGGGGGGGTGAATAGAGTTTTTAAATAATTTTAACAATTTATTGAACTCAAACAACCACAATTGAAAATTGGAAGAAGGAGACAGGTGTTTAGAGTGGTTCCAACTTTAGCAACTACTAAAGTTGTCAGTCCACTACCTGATTGCTTACCCAACCGGGATTTTGAAAGTATTTATTTTATTACCTTCCCAAGGATTTATACAAAATACAATACTTTCCTTTACACCCTTTGAACAGCCTTCACTTGAAGTAGGTGCACCAACTTTGAGGTAGCCTTCTTGAAGTAACTCCAAGCTCCCCCTTGAAGTGGCCTTCCTCTCTAGAAGTAACCTCCCGTTGCACCAGCCTTCTGAAGTAGCTCAAAGTCACCTTCTTCGCCAAGAAGAACTTCACCCTCTCCAATCAGCAGCCTCCAACCTAGGAGTAGCAAGGAGAGTACAAACGGTAATAGAGAACAAGAAAGAAAAAGGAAATTACAACTTATCCTTTGAAGCCCAAGGCTTGATTTCCCTAGATCAAGCGTATAGATCTCCTAACCAAGTGTGTGGACTTGTGATTGTAGTGGGTAGGAGATACTTAGCCTATAGGACACAAATTATGAGCTAAGGAATGAAATGGCCAATTGTCACAATGCTCAAATTGCTCACAAACAGATTGCTCAAAGTATGCTCAAGGATTTCTCAAGTGTAGCAAGTGTATTTGAGTGTCCTATGGCTTGTCCTATTTATAGGAATGGCCTAAGGATGCTTAAGTACGTTCTAGACAACTTCTAGGGGTTTCTAAGTGCTTAACTAGCCGTTAGGTACAAAGTTGTTGCTTTAACAACGGCTAATTAATTAATTCTGCAGTTGCTGTCAGAGACCATCTCGGTCGAGGAATGGTCGACCGAGACACCTACTTGGTCGAACTTTTGTCGACCGACAGGCACTCTGGAACAAGTGATTTGCAACGTCTTTCTCCAACTGCCAACTAACTTGTCTGTTGTGTCTAACGGCTACTTTGGATCTTTCTCGGTCGAGAAGATTGTCGACCGAGAGTGTCTCGGTCGAGGAGTTTGTCGACCGAGATTGATCATGTTTCAATGTTTCAATTTAGGCACTAACTATATGTACGAGTGTGCAAATGTGATCCTATTTGAAGGGAATGACTTATCTAAATGTGGTGTTTAGCTAGGGAGAATCTAACGCTTGATTTACATGCAATCTAAGTACTTGTACATTATATATTTGTACAAGTTTTTACAAAGCGATAACATTGCATGAAAATATAAACATGTAAGCATATGGATTTCCCTAGTTGCTTTGTCATCCACCTTAATCCTGCACACTCAAGTAGCTCGTTAGATCAATAAGAATGAAATGTTTGTCATAATCAAAACAAAGGGATTTATAGATGTCCATTTAGACAACAAATGGAAAAGCCGATTGCCAAGACCTAACCCATCTCAGTTAGTATGAGACCATTGGCAATGACATCATGTCAAACTACAACTAGCTTGTCAGGGTATAGTGGCATCTTCTCTATAGATCTACAGCCACAACATGCACTCTCTTCGAGGAGATCACACATCATTCCCATGTACATTTTCATCAGGGAAATCACACAACAAACATGGTATTCCCTGGGAGAGCACACAGAGATCCCTATATGGATGTAAATATATTTCATCTGTCACCCCCACATATTAAAAAATATGCACTCTGAGTTAAACTCATTTCACCATTCAGCAAATCCTAACACCGAATGGATCTATGGCCTAGGCAACTACATGATAAGGTTCCACTTGATTAACTAGGTGCATTACAATATATTTTAGCATCAACCAAGTTACAAGCATGAATTATAACAGATGCTACAAAGAAAGGTGTAATAGATTTATCAAGTACTTTCATAATCTTTGGAACACATTGAATGCATAACACTTAGGATCTTAGTCCCTTATCACATTAATGGGAATTCTCATCCCTTAACATTATCATCATCATGATTGTTGGATCTGGGTATTCAAACCCTTAGTTCATTATTGAACATTATCACCTCTTATCAGGTAACTATTACCTCTAGGTCCTCAGACTAGGTATACATTATACTTATTGCACAAGTATTTCACATGGCTCACAAGGCCCATTTAATCTGTATCATATGAAACATCATATCTCATACTTGGCTATGGTCATCATCTCATGATACTTGCATGGTTAGTATTTCATGATAAAAACAATATCAAGTACATAACATCACCATGCAATACAAGAGAAATACAACCATCCCATTATTAGGGTTAGGGTTTCCCTTTCAAGCCGATTAGGGTTTCAAGTCGATTAGCATTTCAAGTCGATTAGGGTTTCAAGCCGATTAGGGTTTCAAGTTCATATTATCAAGAATCAAAACTCTGATTCATAGATCCACATATATTAGGAGCATCAATGTATGCTCATTAAATGATTATCACATAAAGTATGAGTTTATCTCTCATCCTCACTAGGATATTGATTACATCATACTTTATTAAGTTGGCTCAACCTTTTTCTCAAGGTACATTTGCCTACTCTTATCAAAATGCATTAAACTCTTTACATCTTAATGTATCATTTGACATAACACACTTCATGTGTTACTCAATCAAGTATATCAGATTGAATGTTTGCTTACCATATCGGGCAAGAGGTGTATGTTTGCTTACCATATTGGGCAAGAGGTGTATGCTTGCTTATCATATCGGGTAAGAGGTGTATGCTTGCTTACCATATTAGGAAAGAGGTGTATGCTTTCTTACCATATCAAGAAAGAGGTGTATGCTTGCTTACTATATCAAGAAAGAGGTGTATGCTGGCTTACCATATCGGGCAAGAGGTGTATGCTTGCTTACCATATCGGGTAAGACGTATGTGCTTCCACCATATCAGGCAAGAGGTGTGTGCTTCCACCATATAGGGCAAGAGGTGTGTGTGTGTGTTTCACACCATATCGGGCAAGAGGTGTGTGTGTGATTCACACCATATCGGGCAAGAGGTGTGTGTGTGCTTCACACCATATCGGGCAAGAGGTGTGTGTGTGCTTCACACCATATCAGGTTTCATCAACATATCAAGTTGGAGGTGCTTCAACCCGATATCGACTTGTGCCATGATGTTGTCATCATCATAAAACTCTAGACTTTCATTCATTACTATCCTAGTTCGTGGAAAACAGTCCTATGCAATTATTAGAACTCATGGATTCAATAATTATTCAAGAAAACTCGAAATTGAAAGTAGATAATCAAGTATAGAAAGATTAAAGGTGAATAATAGCATGATTAGGTTCAAGTTATATAACCCACATCAAGAACAACTTCAAAGATCTAAGCTATAAAGATTCATGTTCCCAAGGCTGAAGATGAACTTATCAAAGATCCAAGACTTGTTCACAACTCCTCAATATGCAATGAATCCATAGATAAGAACTTGGTGAAGAAGAAAAGAAAGGAAGAATCACAACCTGAGATTCATGCTTCAACCAAGGTTGAAGATGACTATGGATTCACCTTAACATTAAGGCTCGAGCTCCTCCTTTCTGCTAAACTACTATGCATGATATATCAGAGAAAGAGGGTGGTAGGATTTGAAAAGTTTCACTAGTAGGTGAAAGGAGTGGTATATATAATTGAGTTTCACGAGAGAGAGTGTACAAGAGGTGTCATCACCTTATACTACTAGGTGCCACATGTCCATGCATGGTTGACACGTTTCCATGCATGGCCACATGTTTATCTTGACATGAAAAACTCTTTTGGATAATCTAGGGATAATATTTTGGCCATTAGTTATCTTGTTGAGCAAGATATTTCAACTCAACATCACTTTATTCACAAATCGATACACTTCTTCCAAGGAAAGTTGTAAACCGATATCCATCACCTTCTTGAGATGCTTAACTCATCATGGAAAAGGTAAAGAGTTGAAAAAACTATATGGGGCCTCCTATATGGCTCCTTGGCCTATAGGCACTCACATATAAGCTCTACAACTCGATACCACTCAATTAGAGTTTCAAGTATACAACTCTTCTTGGTCTTTTCATCACCAAGACTACCATCATCAAATATGATTCAAACATGGTACCTATTTATTTATATCTACTCTAGATGATTCTTAGAGAGAGTAAGGAAACTCTAGAGGTGGTAATTTTCATATCAACCCTACACTTTGGGTATATTGCAAATTGTACCAAAACTGGTACACAAGGCACAAGCATTATTCAAATAAGCTTCAACTTGGAACTTAGGCTTTCCACAAGCCACCCCTTAACATCATTCTCTCTATTATGATGCTAAAGAACTTGAATCATGTTCAAAATGTGACATATTGCAATATAACCCCTCATCTTGGGTAAATTGTAATTTACACCCGAACTATCATATAATGCACAAACAGTTTGCAAATACGCTCAAACTTGAAAATTAAACTCTCCTTGAGTCTTAATTACTTTTCAAAAGATTAAAAAAAGCTTATAAATAACTTACTTAAGAAAATCTTCCTGGTTTATGGCATAACCCAGTTCAGGGATGTTACAACAAGGTCCTCATTCAAAATCTTTCCTTCCACAATTTACCACTGAAGAAGCGAAAATTTCTAGGCAGAAGTCGGCAAACCAAACACCTTCAACAACAAAAGTATGCTTGGCATTCTTCTTTCATATGTAATCGACCATTTTTAGTGAAAGTGATAATGAAAAATGAAAGAGAAAGCTCTATTATGTGGAATAGAACAAAAAGTACAAGCTCAGAAAGTCATAAAGTTGTTGACAACTGAGGGATATCTCCTCAACTGTTCGATTAAATGAGTATTCTTATAAACTATGACAATCTTCTATTCCCCTTAGCATAATATAGATATGTTGATTGTGCTAATACTTTGATATGGCATAGCTCCATCTATAGGAGTGGCTCTTCTTATCTTCCTTTTGTAATGATTATATATCACTATCTTCCCTTTTCTTTCTATTTATAGAGATTTGGTTGCTATGAGGATGATATCTTGATGGAAAAATACATACATTCACGCTTGGATGTCTGTTGCATCATTGATTTTGTCATTGATGCACACGTCGATGCCATTATGTAGAGGCATGTTGAAGGCTGAAAAAAAAGGTGAAGAAAATATACTTTCCAATCCTTCTTTGTGTAAGTGTTGTATATGTTAATGACCCTCCAATGACAGTTTCTTGTTTGTGTAAGGGTACTCATTTTGATATGCAGATGTCCCACACTATATATCCCCATGTGTCAATTTAGTAGGTGTCTATAACTTTTTTGGATCACATTTTCCAATTTTCATAGTAGCACGTGTTAGTATTTGTTTTTATTGAACACAATGTTTTGCTCATGTGTGTGATACATGTGTGCAAATTTTTGAAAACCATTTCTACCCATTTTCTTATTGTTTTGTGCCAATGTTCTTACTTGTTTTACTTGCCTTTGTGCCCATTTGTGGCATGTGTGGTAATGGTATTTTTCTTTCTTTTCGCTCTCGTTTGCATATCAATGTTGGTTTGCTTCCATGCCAATTTCCATCTGGGTTTTTTTCCCATTTTTGTGTGATTGTGTGTCAATTTGTCTCATATTTCATTGCATATTTCATGTGTGTACATGCTCATTTTCCAACTATGTGGTGCTAGTGTTCATTTGCATTTGTACCAACATTTTTTACTCTTGTAGTAATTTTATTTGTAGAAAAATAACTTGGATTCATATGAATCATACAACGAGTCCCTTGAATGATTTTCACTAGATGTTCTAGGTCGACTATTTATAAAACCCTAGGTGTTTTGATCGTAGTGATTGTGATTATTTAGTGATTTACTTATTCTAAAATTTACTCTTGACTATTTGGCAGTGCCTCGATCACATGATATTCACATGCTCTATTTATTATGTAAATTGCAACATGCAATATGCGATCCCAACCTACTACAGCAATTACTACTTTGTGGTTTTCTTATACTTTCCTAAAAGGACATTTATCTCACTCAACAATCCAAATTTTCTAGATGTATTTGAGTTTGAAAAATCAATCATCTAGGAGATTGTGAAGTCTATGAGATCTATTTGTTCACCTCTAGATTGGTGGATTGGAACACGGGGTGATGGAGCATTCCACTAGTCCATGAAAAAATGCACAAATATATATGTGGGGGATTTTTTCTAATCCCAATGAGTTATTTATTCATCCTTGATTCTAGACCCATGAAAATCCATCCACATACAATTTTGGTTCACGTTTAAATCTCCTTGAATAATGTTTGAGAACAACTCAGGGTATGAGGCAACTTAACAATATTTTTATGTTGTTTAGTTGTCCATCTAGTTTTGGCATTGACATTTGTGTTACAACTTCTAACAAAGAAAAATGGATTGGTTGAGTGACTTGTCTCTCATAATGCACTTATAGATCAGTTTATATTGATGTGATATATTAGATTTTTCAAGTTATCATCTTCTATGCCTATGGATAATTTGTTGCTTCATTGTTTGGTTTGCATGATTCCAAGTTCAAATGAATGGCTTTCAACTTAGCTTCTAGTATGCCCCTACCACTTCCCTTTTTTAATCATCTACATTCATCACCAACATCCCCATCATACCATTTGAGACATAAAATAAAGTGCATCCTTTTCTTCTTACATTGTAGTATGTTTGGAATTGGATAGTTTCAATCCTCATCTTAGTGAGGACTGTAGAAATACATGGAGAGATTAGAGAGATAAGTGCAACTAAAGAAATATATATAGTTTTGTCACTCTACATGTGGCGACTGCTATCAAACCAATAGCCAAATCATCATAGTAATTATGCGGAATAAACATTAGCAGTGGATTAACAAAATTCACTAATAATTAAAACCATTTTGCAAAGAGTTCCATTTCTAGGAAACTTCTTAAGAAAATAACCAAAGTAATATATACATCATGATTCACATTGTGCATACATTGTACCATCTCATCTCGAGGATAACATATACCAGTTGCTTGGTCAAAACATATATTGACGCAACATAAAACCTCGAGGCATACAAGCCAAAATCCCATATTGTTTATAAAACCATTACATACTGACTCAAGGACCTAAGAGTACAGAGACGACACATAGAACTTCTATATACAAGACATGACAAACAATACACTCAACCTAAGTTGTTACTGCTGCCCATATTGATGTTGTTCTCCCTCTATAGTAAGGTCTCTACCTCCTCGTCCACGTCCACCTAAAAATGTTGGTGACCAACGGGATGAGACACAAGTCCCAGTGAGAGATATAACTCTCCTCCAACAATGTTATCATCATAGATAAACAGTATAAAACTGAGCAAAGGTTCTTTTATATTAATAATCAAGATGAATCACTATTTATTAGTAGAACATAGCAATCTCATCTTTTAAAGTAATGCAACTATCTATGATAGAGCAATAAATCATCTATTCACTTTATAAGTAATATGAAGAACATGTATAACATATATCCATTTAAGATGTATAAAAGAAGTGAACATCAACCAGTGTTTTTTGTATTCAATCCTTAAGAAAATAATCTACACAACTGATTACATATTTACAATCACACTTATTCCCTGAGGAAATTAGGTATACTTCTCATACTCCAACCGACCACCGCTTAGTCGAAATCGGTACCATACAAGGTTAATGGAAGAGTCGTATGCCAAGACCTCACCCGTCTCGGTCAGTACAAGACTATTGGTAGGACATATTGTATCAACTACAATTAGCTTACCAGGGTATACTGGTATCTTTGCTTTAGAGCTACAACCGTAGCATGCACTCTCTTCAGGGAGATTTCAATTATCCATCCCCAGATTATAATAATAAGGAAGATTATACATCAATTCCTCATTTGGTCGGGAGATTCACATATCAATCCCGTTATCAATTAATGAAGAAGAATTTACACATCAATTCCTCATTTGGTTGGGAGATTCACATATCAATCCTGATATAAAATAAATGAGGAAGATGCTACATCAATTCTCCATTAGGACGTATAGATAGATGTCATCCTTCACCCCCACATATTCAAAAATATGCTCTTCGAGTTAAACTCATTTCACCATTCAGCAAATCCTGACACTGAATGGATCTATGATCAGGGAAACTACATGATGAGATTCCACTTGATTAATCAGGTGCATTATAGTATCTTTTAGCATCAACCAAGTTACAAACATGAATTATAACAGATGCTACAAAGGTGTAATACATTTATCAAGTACTTTCATGATCTTTGAAACACATTGAATGTATAACACTCGGGATCTCAGTCCCTTATCACATTACTAGGGATTCTTCTCCCTTAGAATTATAATCATCATGATTACTAGATATGGGTATTCAAACCCTTAGTTCATCACTGAACATTGTCACTTCTCATTAGGTAATTGTTACCTCTAGGTCCTCAGAACAAGGTATACATTATACATATTGCACAAGTATTTCACATGGCTCACAAGGCCCATTTACACATCTTATTAGTTCTCACTAGGAAACAATTATCTTTTTAGGTCATTAGACCCTATAAGCATTATACTTGTTGTGCAAGTATTTAACATGGCTCACAAGGCCCATTTAAATCTGTACTATATGAAACATCATAGCTCATACCTGGCTATGCTCATCATCTCATGAATCCTACATGGTTAGCACTTCATGATTAAAACAATAACAAGTACATAACATCATTATGCAATACAAGAGAAATACAACCTTCCCATTATTAGGGTTAGGGTTTCCTTTTCTAACTGATTAGGGTTTCAAGTATATATATCATCAAGAACAAAACCCTAATTCATACTCCATACATATTAGGAGTATAAATGTATGCTCATAACATGATTATCACACAAGTATAAGTTTCTATCTCATCCTCACTTGGATTTTGATTGCATCATACACTATTAAATTGGCTCAATACTTGACATATCATACTTCATGTGTTACTTCATAAAGTACATTGAATTGAGGTGCTTCCACCATATCGGGCATAGAGGTGTGTACTTGACACTATATTGTGCTTCCATATCATGTTTGAGGTATATCCTCACCACCATATCATGCTTCCATATCGTGTTTGAGGTATATCCTCACCATATCGTGCTTCTACATCAAGTTTCTTTATCATTAGGGTTTGCATATCGGGTTAGACCCTTATGCTCACATTTCTTCAAACCTTCATGGTATCGTCCTACCCTTCATCATGTGATAATTGATAGGCCAGATAACATGTTAGTCTAAACTAAACAAAGTGTAAAAACCAATAGGGGTTTGGTGTTCCAATGTATATCGGGTTCCATATTATGATGTTGGGCTTCAACACCATGTCAATTTAAGGTATATACATGACACCATGTCGTGCATAAGGTGTGTGCTTAACCCCATATCGTGCACAAGGTGTATGCTTGACACCATATCGTGCATAAGATATTTACTTCATCTTCATATCGTTCATGAGATGTGTGTATGTGTCACTCATATCGTCCATGAGGTATAAACTCATCACTATATCATGCTAGAGGTGTGTTCACATATCATACCTTTTTCATTACTTTAAGGTATCAACCTATCATTGAGTTGAGTGATAAGCTAGACAATTAGTTGAGCCCTTCACAAACCATTTTACAAAACAATAGGGGTGTGAGATTTTAAGGTATATCAGTTTTCAAATCATATTGGGTTCCATCACCATATCGGGTTAGAGGTGTGTGCTTCAACCCGATATTGGTTTATAGCTTGATGATGTCATCATCATAAACCTCTGGACTCTTGTTCTTACTGCTCTAGTTCATGGACAACAATCCTAAAGAACTTTTAGAACTCATAGGATCATCAATTATTCAAGAGAATTCGAAATTCAACGTAGATCAATAAGTATAACAGAATTGAAGGTAAATAATAACATAATTGGGTTCAAGTTATAAAACCTGCCTCAAGAACAACTTTAAAGCTCCAAGCTCTAAAGCTTCATATTCCTAAGGTTAAAGATGAGCTTCACAACTCCTCTTAGGGTTAAGGCTTGATCTCCTTCTTGTTCCTTAGCACCAAGCATGATACCTCACCAGTCATGCATGATATCCCCTCACTTGTGGCCAATATCCCTTCACTTATGGCCGATATCACTTTACTATGGATGATATCACCGTGCTATGGCCAATATCACCTTGCTATGACCGATATCACCTTACTATGGCTGATATCAAGGCACTATGCATGATACTCCTTCACCTATTCACAATACTAAGACACTATGCATGATATCTAAGAAAAAGCGGGTGGTAAGTTTCAAAAAATTTCACTAGTAGGTGAAAGGAGTGGTATATATAGTTGTGGTTCATGAAAAAGAGTGTATATGAGGTGTCATCATTTTACACTACTAGGTGCCACATGTCCATGCATGGTTGACACATGTCCCTACATGCATATTTATCTTTTCATGCAAAACTCTTGAGGATAATCTAGGGATAAGATTTCTGCCATCACTTATCTTATTGGATAAGATATTTCAACTCAATCACCACTTTATTCACAACCTGATACAACTTTTCCAAGGAAGTTGTAAAACGATACACTTCACCTATTTGAGGTGATTAGTCCATCATGGAAAAGTCCAAGAGTTCTAGAACCGATATGAGACTCCCTCTATGGCTCCTTGTCCGATAGACACTCTCATATGAACTCTACAACACGATACAACTCAAATTAAGGCTTCACATTCAACCCTTTCTTGGTCTTTTCATCACTAAGAGTACCATCACTCAAATATGATTCAAACCTGATGTATCCTTCTTTCTCTCTCCTCTATATGATACTAGGAGGTAGTAGGGACACTAAAGAGGTGCTAATTTTCATATCAACCCTACATTCTGGGTAAATTACAATTTGTATCAAAATTGATACACAAGATACTAACATTATTCAAACAAGTTCAAGCTTGGAATTTTAGGCTTTCAACAAGCCAACACTTAGCATAATTCTTTTTATTATGATGCTAAAACACTTAAGGAGCGTTCAACATGTGAAACATTGCAATATAACCCCTCATCTTGGGTAAATTGCATTTTGGTCCAAAACAAGATTGTTCAAACATCATTCAAACAGGACCAAACTTGAAGGATAAGTTTGTCACCTGATAAAAAAACACTTTAGAGAATCATATTAAAGTTCTAAGAAACTTATTTAAGCCAAACAAATAGGGTTAGCCCTAAACCCAGGTCAGTGATGTTACACTACATTTCCATCCATGGATCTCGTTAGCAAAAATATAGCAGCAAGGAAGGTTTGTGAGTTTATGCCTTTGTTCTAGAGTAGATCTGACATTGGATCTCACAAGAATAGAGAATGAAGGTGATGACAAAGCTGATCTCCTAATCTAACTACTATATAATCACATCTCTACATTGTTCGTGTGGAGATAGGGAGCTCTACTTTTCTCCACGAGCTAGCATGGAAGGAGTTTTCTTTCCATAGACAATGTGTTAGCATTGCACTAACTTTACTCTACCCTTTTTTCCTTGATGGTAATGGCAACTGGTCAAACACCTCAAAAAGGTGCCTCCTTTTTATCATAAGAGTTGTCTCTCAAGAATTTCCAAAGGATGTAAAACACATGTTTGTAAAACCCTAGCCATCATACCCCTATATATAGGAGATCTAGAGAAGTAGAATTTCTAATAAACCATAGGAAATGAAAAGACATGGCAATCAATTTTCAATAGTTGTTGGATAGTTTGATCAAGTCTGATCAGACTCATTCTGATTGGTCGACTAGGTTCACTCTAGTTAGGCGATCAAGTTGTCCACCCGCACTACTACAGAAATGGCTTATAATGTCACTTTTACAGGTGTCGGTTGTACTAATACACCGACACCTAAACCATACAGCGTCAGTGTATAAAATAAGCCGACATCAATCTCTGAAGGGCGACCAGACACGGGTATTGCTTTTATTCGGTGTCGGTTACTTAATAACAAACCGACGCTGAAAATTAACCTCCAAATCCAAAATTTCTAGCGAAAAAAATTACCTCTAAAAATTTAACATATGGTGTCAGTTATTAACTAAAAAACCAACGACGAAAGGTTATTCGCGAAATAGAAATTGGACACATTTTGATTGTCAGTTTTACAACTATGACTGACACATATGGGTTTTCCCGCGCTCTTCGTGGGAATTTTTTCACACCCTTTGAGCGTCGGATTGTCAAAAACAACCGACGACGATGGTCACTAATCGAGAACCAATTTTTTAATCGGCGCATGTATATAGACGTCGATTTTGTTCTAGTTAAAACCGATGATTATCATTGGGCACAGGTGTCGGTCTGTGTTGTTAACCGACACTGTTAGTTTTATGTGTCAGTTTGTTGAATAACCGAAACTGACTGTTAACTTAATATCGTGCAAGCGAGCCCGACTCTTTCCCTTTCTCTCTGTGATTGTAATCGGCTATTAGGGTCTGGCGATTCCGGCATTCTCCTTGCTCGCCACCGCCGATCTCCTTGCTTGCTGACATCGTCAAGCATCGTCATGAAGCACCGATCTCCTTGCGGCCGCCGTGAAGCACCGCCGTGGAGCTTTTCTTTTGTGGAGCTCGTCGGCGTTCGTGGAGCTTGCCACCTCCATGGAGCTCGCCGCCTCCATGGAGCTCGCCGTTCGTGGAGCCACCACTGTTTTTGGTCCTCTCCTCCAGCCAGTCCTCCTCTCACCGTTGCTAGCAGTAGCCAGCGCCAACAGCAGCAGCCAGAACCAGAGCCAGCGCCAGTAGCCAGCGCCAACAGCAGCAGTCGGAACCAGAGCTTGCCATTATCGTCACCACTGCCACTGCTAGAGGTAAAGCCTCCAATTGACTAGGTTTTCATCCTCAATTCATCCTTGGCTTTACCTATTTTTTAATGTGTGTTGTTGATGTGTGTTGACCTTGGCTTAACCTATTTTTTAAACAAGTAGATTTCAATGATAATTTAGTTAACCAATCCCTATGATTGATCCTAATTTAGTTCAGTATTGTTTTGCATTCATACATGATCGTGCTAAAATTTGTAGTGTGCATTTCCAGTTTTAGGTTTGACTTTTTTTATGTTACTAGCGGATAGGAGCCAGGCTCCTGTTCATTTTCTGATTCACTTCAAAATGATTAGAATGTGCCTAGGTCCTTATTATAAGTATGTTCTTTTATCCTTTTAAAAAGTATTTCAAACATAGTGTCATGTACTCATAAAACTAAATATGAGTGTTGATTAAACAAATAGATAATAAGTGTCACCTCATTTTATGAAATACCAAAATACATCAAATTATAGAAAATACTAGTCTGAAAATTTATAACATCATTATATGTACTTACACTTTTTCTGAAAATATATAACATCGTTATATGTACTTACGTACACTTTGTTAATACTAATATTATGCAGTCTCTGTCCACCCACAACAGTCACTATGAACTGGGCCTCTATGTCAATGTTAACGTTCCCTATTGAAGAACAATTGGACATCATCCTAGATGATCGTTCCTTAAACCAATTGGCCATACCCAAACATTGGCATTTTCTAAAAGGAAGACACTACAGGCCTGGTGAAGTGACCCTAAATTTTGGCAATTATTCACATGTTATCGAGGTTGAGTATGATTTGGCGGGAAATCTTGTATCAAAATCTGGTTGGCATGATTGGATTGGAAAGATGCATGTGTGCTGTAGCGACAGGCTTTTTCTCCGTCCAGTTGGCCATAATACCATCAATGTTTGGATAACCAACATCAACTGTGAGACCCCCGATCATCTACTGTGGTATGAGCGCACGGAGGAGGATATCATCTATGAAGAATCTGATTATGAGGCCCCTATCAGTTCAGATTCGTCTAAATACAGTGAGGAGCTCTGCGACACAGCATCATCAAAAAGGCCACGGTAGGTCCAATTAACAAATATAATTGTCAAGACAAAAAATTTGTGTTTACACTTTTTGTCTGAAAGCAATCAATACTCATATAGCTGCTTTCTTTTCTAAACTTCAGGAGAAGATCGCCACAATGATAAGTCCTCGAAGTTACTGATGCGGGACCATGTTGGTGTAATATTAGTTGTCTATCTATCTAGACTTGTCTGTATTAATAGTTATTTTAATTATGCGCATGTTTAGGGGTACACCAACCCCTTTGTTTAGTTACTGTTTAGGGGTACACCAACCCCTGTGTGTGGATGTAAAAAGAGATTAATGAATGGAATTGAAAGTTGCTACATGAATGCTTCTAACTGAATTGATGATTGGCTTGGTTATTGAATGTTAGAAATTACTGATAAATTTCATTATAAATGTTCTTTTATCCTTATTATAACTATGTTTTCAATGATCACTTCCATTACGATTCAGGAGCTTGTCGGCCTTCTGCCTGCCCGTTCGACTTCCACGTGCACCCATCTGTCTCGCCTCTCTCCCTGCTCCAGAGCAAGACACCCGACTGGGCTCAAACAGAGGTAAACATCCCCAAAAACCCTCTGCCTCGCCCTCTGATTTGTATTTACTTAAATACTGATATGTATTTACTTATCCACTCGTTCATCTAATGATTTTTTATTCATCACATTATTTAAATTCAGTGCTTTATATTTAAATGCATCTAAACATTCATAAGGTATTAATGTTGATTAATTTAGGAAGCATTGATATGTTGTTATGGCTGTCCACAAATGTTTTTATAAGAAATTGTGTGTTGAATGGGGTTGTGAACAAGGAATTGGTGTTGTATTTGTTGGCCTAGAAACCCGTCCAAGATTTACTCATTAGGAGTAAATCTTGGATAGTCCCTGGTTTGGGACTGTTCTTGAAAACCTAATCTCACTTAGGATGTAAGTGTATAATGTGTATTGGGTTTTCAAGAAAATTTCGGCAGCATTTCCCCGTTTGTTCTCTAAGTACATATGTACGTACTTGGAGAACAGCGGGGAAATGCTGCTGAAATTTTCTTGAAAACCCAATACACATTATACACTTACTAGTGAGATTAGGTGTTCAAGAATGGGATAGGTGGTACACATTTAAGAATGACATCACATGTTTAAACCCTAAAGTTTTAACCATAAACTCTAATTTGTTTACCCTAGACCCTAATATTGTTGTAATATATACTTATTTTCTCTTTGATCAGAGAATGGATAGATCATGGATGTCCATTCACAATCGCTGCACCCCAGAGTTTATTTCTGGTCTTGATCAGTTTGTTAGATTTGCTGAGGAACATCGGAAACAACCTAGAGATAGGTTCTACTGTCCATGTAGGCATTACGGTAACAACTTGAAAGTCAGTACTGGTGACGAAATCAGAAGTCATGTCATGTGCAACGGGATTGTACAAGGCTATACAGAATGGCACTGGCATGGAGAGATTTCAAACCTGAAACCAGTGGATGTCGATAGCAATGCTTGTGTGGAAGAAGAAATTGCCTCTGATGACGTAGATGTGAATGAACCAGTTCTAGTAGACATCGTTGATACGATGCTGGATAGTTGTGGGGTAGAGAACACTGATCCACCTCCCATGTTTAGAAACATTGTGCATGATGATGATATATCATTATACACGGGTTGTAAGTTTGTGAAGCTTGGCACTGTGTTGAGATTGTATAAACTAAAAGCTAACAATCGATGGAGCGAAAAAAGCTTCATGTCATTGTTGTCTTTGTTGAAAGAAATTCTTCCTGAAGGAAACGAGCTGCCGATCTCAACATACCAATTAAAGAAATTGTTGTGCCCAATGGGAATGGAGGCCAAGAAGATACACGCATGCCCGAATGATTGTGTATTATTTCAAAAGGACTATGTGAATTTGAAAGATTGTCCGAAATGTGGTGCGTCAAGGTATAAATTGACGACTTAGGGGGAGTCCAAAATTGGTTCTCCCGCCAAGGTGATGTGGTATCTACCTATAATACCATGGTTTCAATGCTTGTTTACCAATCCTATAGATGCAAAGAATTTGAGGTGGCATGCAGATGTTAAGAAAAATAATGATGGGATCCTATGACATGCGTCTGATTCCCCACAGTGGAAGAAGATTGATCTATTGTACCCTGAATTTAGTGAAGAGGATAGGAATCTAAGACTTGGGCTTTGTACAGATGGGATAAATCCGTACGGGACATTGAGCAGCCAACATAGCACTTGGCCAGTCATGCTTGTTATATACAATCTTCCACCCTAGTTGTGTTTGAAAAATAAGTACGTTATGTTGTCGTTGTTGATATCGGGCCCTAAACAACCTAGAAATGATATCGATGTTTATCTTGAACCTCTGATTGATGACATAAAGAAACTCTGGGGTGAAGGTGTGATGACCTATGATGCTTCACGAAGAGAGACATTTTGTTTGCACGCTATGTTGTTTTGCACTGTGAATGACTTTCCAGCATATGGGAATTTGTCTGGATATAGTGTCAAAGGATCTAAAGCGTGTCCTATATGTGAAAAGAACACTGATTCAATATGAATAAAACATGGCGGAAAGACTGTATATCTTGCTCATCGAAGGTTTCTTCCAAAATTTCATCTGTATCGTAGGTTGCGCAAAGCATTCAATGGACGGAATGAGGAACGTAGTGCACCTAAACCTATATCAGGGGAGGCTGTTTATGAAAGAGTGAAAGGCATCGCCAATGAATTTGGTAAGAGATCACAATGTACGATGGCCACAAGGAGTGATAAGTCTTTATTCAAGAAGAAGTCGATATTTTGGGATCTTCCTTATTGGAGTTCTTTGACAGTCAGGCATTGTATCGATTCCATGCACATTGAGAAAAATGTATGTGATAGCATCATCGGTACTTTGTTGAATATACCAGGTAAGACTAAAGATGGGATAAAATCCAGAATGGACCTACGTGAAATGGGAATAAGGTCAGAATTAATAGAATTATGTGAAATGGGAAATAAAAGAACATACTTACCTCCCGCTTGTTACATGTTGTCTAGAAAGGAGAAGAAAGCATTTTGTGAATGCTTGGTAAATGTTAAGGTGCCACAGGGTTACTCATCCAACATCCGTACATTGGTATCAATGAAAGATCTGAAGTTGATAGGTCTTAAATCTCATGATTGTCACATTCTAATGCAACAAATATTGCCTGTGGCAATTAGATCTATATTGCTGAAGCATGTAAGGTTTGCAATCACCAGACTTTGTTTCTTTTTCAATAGTCTTTGCAGCAAAGTTATTGACCATGATACTCTCAATAATTTGCAAAGAGAAGTGGTTGTTACCCTATGTCAGCTTGAGATGTATTTTCCTCCGTCGTTCTTTGATATCATGGTACATCTTGTTGTCCACTTGACTAGGGAAGTGAAAATGTTGGGACCAATTTTCTTGCATTGGATGTATCCCTTTGAACGATACATGAGCATTTTTAAAGGTGATGTTTGAAACCGTTATCGGCCTGAAGGGAGTATTATTGAGGGTTATGTGGAAAGAGAGGTTATGGATTTTTGCAATGACTTTTTGAGTGGTAATGACGCTCCCGTGAATGACAAGAATATTGAGGAGCATTTTCGCAAAGGATTTTTGGGAGAACGGGTGAAAGTAATCAGCCGTGAGAAGTTGGAGCAAGGTCACTTGTATATTTTACACAACATCGACGAAGTGAGTGTTTATATCGAGGAACATACCAATTTCATCAAGATACAATATCCTCGATCCAATTCAATGTGGCTTGCTAGAGAGCATAACAAGACATTTATTAAGTGGTTTCAAGATAAAGTCTTACATTAACTATCTCAAACACCAAATAATGTTACTGAAACCATCAAATGCCTCACCTTTAAACCAAAATTGAATGTTATGTCTTATGAAGGGTTTGACATAAATGGTTTCTCATATTACACAAAGCGTCAAGATGATAAGAGTGTCGTCCAAAACAACAGGGTCACCCTTCAAGCGTCGACTATGTATTTTGCAAGTGCAAAGGATAAAAGTCCACGTGAAGCTAAAATGTCATATTACCGTGTCATTGAAGACATATGGGAGTTTGACTATGTAGATTTCAGAATTCTGCTCTTTAAATGTAATTGGGTTGACAATAATAAAGAAGTTATAGTGGATGAATTGGGCTTCACGTTAGTGAACTTTGAAAAGATTGGCGAGAAGGGTGAACCATTCATATTGGCATCATAGGCAAAACAAGTATTTTATATTGATGATCTTGTAAATGCTAAATGGTCGGTTGTTCTTCATGGTAAAAGACGGTTCATTGAAGATCCTATAGATGACGAAGAGTACTATGATAAGTATGATGACTCCAATCCATTCTCAGTTGGGTTGCCAACACCACCAAACATTGAAGCTGGGGATGATAATGACTTGTATGTTCGCGGGGATCATAATGAAGGATTGTTAATTGATAAAAGATCACAATATTAGAGGCATGGATGTTTATATTTTTATTATGTTCCCATGATGACCGTGTTGATGATCACCGTGAGGGTGAGGATGTGCTTGCACCGCCTGACAATGTAAGTTTTAAGAATATATCCCTGAGGTTTCTATCTATATGTTCATTTATAATTATATTATGCAAGTGTGTTTTTTATCAAATTTTTTGGATACTAGTTAATAGCAATTCTATTTAATTTGCAGGCGTTCGCCAAAGACTACAGGCTATGCAGGACGGCCATGACATATCTATGTAGGCCATCGACATTGCTTTGTAAATCCAAAGCGCAACAGTCGGAGAGAAAGCAAGCATCCCACACTATAGCTTAGTACATATATATAGTGGGACTAAGGTGATGATCCCACTTGCTAAAACAGGTTACCAAAAACTACATGTTACGAGTGGGAGGTCGTGATTCAACAACCGTATGCATTAGTAGGAGGACAAACATATTTCACCACGAGTTAACATTGAAGACGGTCTACTAACCTACATTGAGCTAAACAAGTTTATCAGTACTAGCCTAAGGCACAAGTACCGTTCGTCGGGACAATGACAGTCGTGGAAGCTTAGTGGCCACTGGCCAGTTGAACGTGTAGTGGCCACTAAGCTTCCACAACTGTCATTGTCCCGACGAACGGTACTTGTGCCTTAGGCTAGTACTGATAAACTTGTTTAGCTCAGTGTAGGTTAGTAGACCTTCTTCAATGTTAACTTGTGGTGAAATCTGTTTATCCTCCTGCTAATGCATACGGTTGCTGAATCATGACCTCCCAGTCGTAACATGTAGTTCTCAGTAACCTGTTTTAGCAGGTGGGATCGTCATCTTAGTCCCAATGTACTAACCTATAGTTTTGTATGTAAATTCAGCACTGTTGTTATTATGCACTATATATGTGTTAGTCTGTCATGTTGTTATATGAATCTGAAACACTTGTGCGTGCTTCACTTTATGTATTGTATTTGTATCATGCTTCCCTTCATTGTGGATTCTATATGAAGAAGGTTTGAATATATGATTTTGTTGACAATGATGACAATGTGAATGAATTTTTATGAATTGTGTGTGAAAATCATCAATACATGAATGTTTCTACATGTGTATGAATGTGAAAAGAGATAAAATGTTTGTAGGTTTGTGGCATGTTGTTGGATGATATCAATGGATGTCATAAAACCTACAGTTCATAACTGAACCGTAGGTTTCTCATCATGTGACCAGCCACAATAGGTCTGCAGACTGACAGAAAAAAAAACATCGGCGTCAGTTATTTGAAAAAAACTGACGATATAAGGTTACAATGTCAGTTTCCATACTAGTAACTGACGTCGATTTCCCTAATGAGGCTAGACACCACGGCTGTTCTGGCCAGCACGGCCATGGCAGCGGACCAGACAACCGACAACATAGGGTAACAGTATTGGTTTCCCTACTAGTCACCGACGTCGATTTCCCTAGTGGCCAGACAACACGGCTGTGTTGGTCAGCATGGCTGTGGCAGTGGGTGAGATGGAGTCGGTTGTCACTAAGAAACTGACGCTGATAGTGCCCCAGATGGCGCCCTTTCTGTGGCGTGAAGGTATGTGGCATCAATTTCGATCCTAATAACTGACGCCTATACCCCCTGCTGGCGCATTTTCGGTGGCGCGCGAAGGGTTTTGGCGTCGGTTTGAGAACTAACGTGTAACGGTTGGGCTTTTAGCGGCGCCCACATAGGTGTCTCTTTAGAACCGACACTAAAGGCCTTAAAAACCCGACACTAAAGGCATGTTATGTACTAGTGCCGATTAGTTGGAACCATCTAGGTCCGTCAAGCAAACATCAAATTTAGTCGGTCAATCAGTCTCGTCTAGTCGCTATTGGACCCAGTTTGGTCAGTCGACCAGACTCTGTCTAGTCAACCAATTAGCCATCAATAACTTAATTAACTGCCTCAACGTTTTCACATCATTTCAATCATATACCCACGATTGTACCCCTCTTCCTTATGCATCCTTTTGCATGTGACCCCATAGGCTCCAAATGGGATTGGTAATGATATCAATAATGATACTATGATTTTACAGACAATGATTCATATCTAGCAAACTTCATTCTCACCCAAGTAATTGGAGAAGTTGGAGAAAAACTTCAACCTAGTATTGTTAATAGTATTAAAGTGACTAAATAATCTCTTTTTCATATATATCTAGATTGAAACTAAGAAATGAAAATCCATTCCATTATCATTCAACCTATGTTCCTTGTACTAAACTCACATGATCATGGCTATGCATTTCTTATTCTCACTTATCAAGTGGTTGTGATATCAATCCTAAAGGAAGGAAAAAATCCATATATATAACTAATTGTGTTCCTTAGGTGTCATTGTGTACTCAAGAATCGTCTTTCTTGTGATCCATATTTCAGAGTCACATTGGGTAGTTTCAAAGTACATATAACAACATGTTTGACTTGTGTTTCTAGTGTTCCATTTTGACCTTCTTAAACTTTTCAATGGATTCTTACTTGAGTTTCATTTGAAAAATATAGCCAAACTCATTGAGATCATTAGTAAATGTGATGAAATATTGGTAACCATGTTTGGAGTTTGTGCTAAAAGTTCCACATACATAATTATATATGAGTCGTAATAAGTCACTTGCCCTTTCAATATTTTCAATAAAGGGATCCTTTGTCATTTTACTTAATAAACAAGGCTCAGGTGTATCAATTTATTCAAAATAAAATGAGTCTAAGTGTCCATATTTATGGAGTCTAGAAATGTGTCTCTCATTTATGTGGCCCAAAAGACAATGCCAAAGATAAAAAAAAATTAGTTGTAAAGTTTTGGCCTTCTAGTATTTATGTTATACATATGTGTCTCATTATCTAAGAAATAAAGACCATAAGACATAGGGGCACTTCCATAAAATATTTTAGCTTTAGAAATATAACATTGACCTTTTTGATATAAAATTCAAACCATTTTGTGCAAACACGAAATAGAAGTGATGTTCCTAATAGTAGTTTATTAACTCTATTACAAGCCCACTGGTATAGATGAACAACATGTTCCTATAGAAGCGACAACAACTCTTGCTCCATTTGATACATGTACCTCCACCTCCTCTTTCTTCAAGGGTCTACTTCTTTTCACATCTTGCATATTTGAGCATATGGGAGATCCACATCCATTATCTAATACACATTTTGAAGAACTAGATAAGTTTATCTGTTCTATAGGCTCGTACAACCCTATCCTTTGGTAAAAAGGAGACAGGGCCCGAAGTCTGGTTGATGACATGGAGCCTCATGGCCTGAGCGTGATTAACGGCCAGTGTTTTGGTGAGAGATCTTGAGGCTATAGATGATCGTAAAAGATAAGTTTATTTCTATGATATATATACCTAAAGTGGATATCTCTATCCACGACTTCTTATTCTTTAGTTCCTCAAGGTAGAGAAGACAAATTCTCTTCCAATGTCCAATCTGGTGACAATGGTAACAATTGCCTCCTCGTGCCCTACATCCTTTTGATTTAAGTGTCGATGACTTTTGGTCTTCCTTAGAACCTTTCTTAGCTTTGTCTTTTCCCTTAGACCTTTTTCCCATTGCTGACCATCAACACAAAATTGGACTTGTCTTTTACTGCCTCTCAGTTGTTCTCAACATGCCAAGTAGCTCTTTTAATGTCTTAACAAAATTGTGCATGTTGTAATTCATGAAAAATTGTATGTATCAACTTGGAAACAATGAAAGAATCACATATGTTGCCAACTCTTGACCCAAATAAAATTCTAGTCTTGTAAGGATTTCCACATACCCAATCATTTTGAGTACATGGGTCTCATTCGATCCCCTTTTCCATTTTACACTTATATAATACCATTGTGGCATCATGACTCTCTTGTCTTTCTTGTTTTTATACATGTTCCAGAGATGTGTTATCATCTTAATAGCATACATCTTCTCATATTACTTCTTAAGTTCACTCTTCATGGAGCAAACCATAAGGCATTTAATGTCCATTACATCACGATATGTTTCTTATGATCTTCCTTTTTTCCCTAAGTGCACCCAGAGTTGGTTCATTAGGCACTAGTGTGTCCAGTAAATAGACCCTACACTCATGTGTGAGAACAACTCTTAGTAACCTAAACTAGTCATTGAACAATTCCCATTTTATTTTTCCTTTTCGATGACAAATCGCAATGAGAAATGTTATTTGTGTTTGCCATTGGTCTACATAGAAAAATACTTGCACAACTCAATAAATTGATTTGAAAATTAATTATGATTTCAAAATTCTTGTTTTTGATGGAATAATTTGGACTTTAATTAATTACGTTCCCACAATTTTATTCAAATTAATAGCCCTCACTATTAACTCAAAAGATTATAGCACGCAATCTTCTAGTGAGCCATGATCCAAAATACATTAACTCATGAATCAACCAATGTTGACACTCACAACTTAATTATTAAGGTAGGTAATAATTACCAATTGCATCACATAGAATTCTTGGATAGATGGATGCACAACTCTTTGTCATAACCATATTTATTCATATAGGTGCTTATTCCTATTAAGGTCAACTAGTTAGGTCAGATCCAAAAGCCAATAAAATAGAATATGTACCAGGCTTTGGTAGACCCACATATCTATTCTCATACTTTCATGAGATAGATAGTGCACCACGCTTTGGCATGCCCACACTTTTTTATCAAGCTTTTCATGTGTATCTCTTATTGGAAAGTATCAAAGACTTGGTATTTATTAATGGTTTTTTAATATTTACACACATAGAATATATATATATATATATATATATATATCCACTCACCACAAACTCATACATATTATACTAACAATTTACAATCATAATCATGTAATAGATAAAATTAATTATGGCTTTACGAATGTAACCCTTGCATCCACAAATGATTATCATCTGCCTAAGGTTTATTGCATCACATGCATCTTCAACCTACACTTGTTTAGCATAATGGATCAATATAAGATCCTTGAATATTCATGGTTGCCTCATCACGCCAAGTCCTTCAAAGTCTATTGTATTACTATCTCTGTAACATATATAGAAACCCAAAGTTACATCTGAGGGGAGTATGGAGGAATAGAAACCATTACATGTGGAATAAAATCAAGAAGGCTCGACATGTGAGCCAAATATTTATTATCTAGAAAATTATCCATCCATTTCAAGAACACAAATGGTATTTGGTCATAACCATGTACACAACCATCAAACAGAACATTTTTTGTCAACCAAACAGAACATTTTTTGACGGCAACATGTATGACTTATAGCTATATCTTATCTTATACATATATAAGATTATATCTTTTCATAGCGTGTCCATGAAAATATGTGGAATTATCTGTACATATATGTTAACAATTAATCATTCATATCATATGTAATGACGCAAGAGACCTAAATAGAAATTCAACCAATTTGGTTTTGAATCCCAACATATCATATATTGATGTTGCTCTAATATCACTATAGGCATCCATGGAGAGATCAAACTGACAAGAACAGTAGAAGAAATAAATAAAAGTTTGTATCTTCGCATTTCCATCCATGAATATCATTAACAATGATAGTGGGAAGGAAGGTTTGTGAGTTTATACCTTTATTATAGAGAAAATCTGACAATAGAGATCTCAAGAATAGAGATTGAAGGTGATGACGAAGTTAATCTCCTAACATGGCCACTAAAGAATACACATCTCTATGAAATCCATGCATTGTATAGGGAACTCCACTTTCCGCTCTAAGAGTCGGTGTGGAAGGAGTTGTCTTTGCATTGGGAATGTGATACCATCACACAACCTGTCCTCCCCCCTTATTTCCTTGATAGTAATGGTGGCTAGTCAAAGGTCACTCAAAGGTGCCCTTTTTTATCATAAGAGTTGTCTCTCAAGAGTTTTCAAAGGATGTCAAACACATGTGTACAAACCATGCATGTCATACCCCCTATATATACGAAAAAATGGGAAGCAATGTTTCTAATAAACCCTTAAAAATGAAAAGCATATTAGTCATTTTCCAACAGCCACTTGTGGATAGTCTGATTAGGAGGTTAGACTTAGTCTGACCGGTCAACCAGACTCAGTCCAGTTAGCCAATAAGGATATCCACCCGATCAATTGGAACTATCTCAGTCATTCAACCAAACTAAGTCTGGTCATTTAATCAAGCTGGTCTAGTTGGGCTATTGGACCCAATCTCGTCAGTCTACCCAACTCATCTTGGTTAGTCAACCCAACTCAATTTGTTCAGTCGAACAGCCTGGTCTAGTTGGTCCATTAATGACTTACTTAATTTCCTAAACCCATCTTACAACCAATCAATCATATGCTCATGATTGTACTCCTCTTTCTTACGCATCCTTTTGTGTGTGACCACATAGGCTCCGAATTATGTTGTCAGTGATATCAATTATCATATTATGGTTTTATAGATAATTATTGGCATCTATTAAGACTTCAATATCACCCAAGTTATAACAGGAGTTGGAGAACAAATTCAACCTAGTATTGTGAACAGTATGATAATGATTGTATAATCCCTTTGTCACATATACCCATTTTAAACTGGGGCATAGAAAGTCATCACCTTATTATTCAATATATGTTCCTTGAACTAGAGTAGACTATTCGAGATATTGTGAGCACAATATCACATATTGAATCACAGGAGTATTATGGACATGCATTTCATAGTCTCTCTTTTCAAGTGGCTAGGATATCTCTCTTAAAGGTGGGAGAATTTCATCTACATTAGTGAAAGTATTCCCTATATGTCAAAGTGTTTCCAATACCTTTCCAGCAACCCACATTTCAAAGTCATGTTGGACTAGTGTCAAAGTACACAAAATAATATGTGACTACCATAGTGACTTTAGGCCTAATGATCACAGTTACCATTGTCAATTTGAGAATGACTCTGATATGTCATTATATAACTTTCATGTGTTAGTCTCAAGGTGGGTCTATCTAGTATAACTTGTTATCTAACAAGTACCCATGTATTTGATTTAGTAATCAATATCATGACTAAAGACACATAGTCTCACTCACCATACATGCTAGTCGTGTTCATTATTATTGTCCTATATTATCCACCATAATAATTGACTAGGTACATAAAAATAATGAGTACTCTTATTATACACATGATCTCATGTTTAGGTCCTCAACCCAAACCATACATCATCGACTTAAAACATTCTTAGGACATTATTTAGGTTCATTCTTTATCTCAATACTATAATTAACATAATAAATGGAATTGCCTTTTATTATTAATAAAATCAAGTACAAAATATCCCTTTCACAATCATCACACGGTGACTCTAAGGGCACCTAATAAACAAGGACTGGATCCCCTAGAAAATCCCCCTACTTCAACATATCATCATCAATGTGTGAATTACAAAATATTAGGGATTTTTTGGCATAACACTCGTTATCACAAAATATAGCAAGATAGTGTTGCATTGCCCTGATACATTCACATTAGCCCTATTACACTGAGATTAGGGTTTAGTTCTATAATATAAGGGATAATTACAAGACAAGAATGTGATATAAATTAGGGTTTAATATTAACACGAGTATGGTTCATAACATGTCACATATATGTAGCGGTGCATATCATCATGTTTATATTCCACATATAGGAATAAGTACATGTCTACACGCATGTAGGCACCTATGTTCATCATAATTTATGTAGTTTGTTGTGGCAATTGTACATGTAACCACACATGGGTCTCATTGAGGTGTTGGTAGGCAACATCATATGCAAGGGTCACCTTTAACAAATGTTATAGTTAAGTATACATGAGTAATGTCTACGCACTAATGCACATCACCATATGCATGTGCCACCACTAGGAAATGGCACAAGTAACTACACAATGGCTATGTGAAGAAACTAATATGTTAGGAAGGTCAAATCCCTAAGCTTCAACTTCAAACAACTAACAAAACCAAGTCAAAAAATAGAGGCCAAGGCCATACAGATGTAAAAATTAACCATTGGGCTCTCAAACGCCCACACTGTAAGGCCCTGACCTTGTTTTATGATTGAATATGCTTGATTATCTTAATTGTATGCTTAAAACCTTAATCAAACCCTAATCCATGATTTGATATCATATTACAAAGCTAACTTTCATGTTTGGTTTAGTTTGGACATTGTTTGAGTAAGTTTTGCAATTTATGTGCTTATAAGGACTTTCATGCAATTTTCTCCATATCTAGGGTTTTGTCATAGTTTGCTACATGTATGTTGTGCGTTATAAGTTTTCATAACATGTTTGATCTAGTTTCTCCTTTTGGTGCATTGGATGCACCATTATATTTTTTCTCTTTAGGGTTGAGAACTTAGGGTTTCCTACCTTAATTAGTGTAGAATCGATGGTTTTCCAAGTATGATGATAATCTGATGGCATCACCAAGTAGGTGAAAGATCACAGGGTCCTCCCTTGTAGTAGAGGATCTGATGGCCTTCCCTTAAGGCATTAAAATTGATGGATACCCTAGTTGAGGTACACAATCTGATGGAGGGGAAGAGTTGCATATATGGCTGAGTAAACCCTAGAATCCAATGGGTTTTCTCATGATACCTATGAAGGATCTGACAGGATATCTCATAGCACACCTTTGTAATTTTTCTAAGGCAAGAAACCAAGGATAACTTTGCAAAAGATTCTATGGAAGTTCTGCTATGCATGTATGCAATATTTTCAAGTTTTGACACATGGCATGCATGTTTTGACACCTCTACCCACCTTTCTCTTTCACCCTAAGATTTATATACCT
The DNA here is from genome assembly GCA_963693085.1 of Alisma plantago-aquatica. Lineage (NCBI taxonomy): Eukaryota > Viridiplantae > Streptophyta > Magnoliopsida > Alismatales > Alismataceae > Alisma > Alisma plantago-aquatica. The sequence continues at coordinate 982,552,225 of OY856410.1, read as the reverse complement.
CTCTCCTTCCACCCAAACGAACCCTTTACACACCCTCTTCATCTTCTTTCTACTTGGAGGTTTGTCCCTCTTGCTTGGTGAAGGAGAAGGAGCTCTAGTGAAGGAAGCTTGGCCGAGCTTGCTCACATGTGCATATAGGGTTTAGATCTACCCTCTATTGTGTTGTGTGAAGCTTCCCTACCTTGTTTATTGACCTAGGTAAGTAAGATCACCTTACTTCCATCATTTTCCTTACTTCTCTCCTTCTCTCTTCCTTCATTGTAATGACCCTAACCTGGGTTATGAGTTAACCCTATTTGTTTTGGTTAAGTAAGTTGCTTATAACTTTAATATAATCCTCTAAGGTGTTTTGTTATCATGTTACACACTTATGTTTCAAGTTTGGTCCTGATTGAATGTTGTTTGAGCAATGTTCCTTTATTGTGGACCAAAGAGTAATTTACCCAAGATGATGGGTTATATTGCAAAATTTCAAATGTTGAACGTGCCTTAAGTGCTTTAGAATCATAATAGAGAGAATTATACTAAGAGGTGGCTTGTGGAAAGCCTAAGTTCTAAGTTGGAGCTTGTTTGAATAATGCATGTGCCTTGTGTACCAGTTTTGGTGCAATTTGCAATTTACCCAAATTATGTGGTTGATGTGAAACTTACCAACTCTAGAGTGTCCCTACTCTCTCCTAGAATCATATAGAGGAGATAGAAAGAAGGAGATACCTTGTTTGAATCATAATTGAGTAAACCTGGTGATGGAAAGACCAAGAAATGTGTATAGTTAAAACCCTAAAATGAGTTGTTATGAGTTGTAAAGCTTATATGGGAGTGCCTATCGGCCAAGAAGCCATAGAGGAGGTCCCATATCGTTTTTTTAACTTCATGGAAGTATTCTTATCAGACTAGCACCCCAAGGAGGTGATCCATGATGAGTTAGATGCTCCTTGCAAAAGTTGTTTCGGTTTGCATAATTTGTGAGATAAAGATGAGATATCTTCTCAAACAAGATAACTAATGGCCGAAATCTTATCTCTAGATTATCCCCAAGACTTTTTCATGTCAAGATATATATGTGTGCATGCATGGACACATGTCAACAATGCATGGCCATGTGTCACGTATTAGTATATGGTGATGGCACCTCTTATACACTCTCTCATGAACCCCAATTATATATACCTCTCCTTTCACCTACTAGTGAAAGTTTATGAATTCTATAGCTCTCTTTCTCTGATATGTCATGCATACCCTCATAGATATCGTGCATAGTATCTCAAGGAGCAAGGGGAGCTCGAGCACCAAGCTTAAGGTGAGGCCATGGTCATCTTCAACCTTGGTTGAAGATTATTCTTGGGTTATAGTTATTCCTTTCTTTTCTTCTTCACGAAGTTCTTAACTATGGTGATTCCTTGTATATGGAGGAGTTGTGAACGAGCCTTGTACTTTTGATAAGTCATCTTCAACCTTAGGAACGTGAATCTTTGGAGCTTGGAGCTTTTAAGATTGTTCTTGAGGCAGGTTATATAACTTGAACCCAATTATGTTATTATTCACCTTCAATATTGCTATACTTGTTGATCTACTTTCAATTTCAAATTTTCTTGAAAGTTTGATGATTCTATGAGTTCTAATAGTTGCATGGGACAGTTTTCCATGAACTAGAATAGTAAGGGACGATAGTCTAGAGCTTGATGATGATGACATCATCATGGAACAAACCGATATTGGGTTGAAGCAACTCTAACCTGATATGCAAAACCCTACTCTTATGTAACCGATATGTATGTGGTCAACTTGACTCATACACACCTCAAAAATGATATTGGGTTAATAATACACCTCTAAACTGATATTGGGTTAAGCATACACCTCTAAACCGATATTCGGTTAAGCATACACCTCTAAACTGATATTGGGTTAAGCATACACCTCTAAACCGATATTGGGTTAAGCATGCACCTCTTGGACGATATAGTTGTAAGCACACACCTCTTGATATGGTGGGAAATCCAATACACTAGATGTCAAAAGTAGTAAGGTGGTTAATACCCTAGAACATGTGATGGCCAATAAACTAAAGTATGGTGTGGCCAATATCTTCAAGTGAGGTGAGGATGTTACACCCATGTATGGTGAAGGTGATACACCATATGATTGGTAAGGTTGATACCTTGATGGGCAAGGGTATGAGGGATATGATGATGACTAGCCCGATATACACCTAACCCAATACATGTGTTCAACTTGACATATATGATTCAACCTGATACACCTTGTAAAGGTGAGGGCAAAACACTCTTAGAAGTGATGAGTGTAACACCAAGTAATGGTGTGGCTAATACCTTGATAGGTGAAATACCTAAAGTGGTTGATAATGGTCAACCCTATATCAACAATGCCTTAACCCAAGATGAGTCCATATCACTTGATGATAGTTAGGTCATTCAAGTGTGTGACTTGTGGCCAATACACTACAAGATAAATGTGATGAGTTAGTGCATAAAGTATTAGGATGGGAAATACCCTAATACAAGATAAGTTGATGAAATTAAGTAAGTTAAAAGTTATGAGGGAAGTGATACACCAAGGCATCATAAATATCACATCCAACACCTCAAGGTTGATACACCTTAATGCACCTCAAATCCAATATACTTGGATGAGTAACACGTGAAGTGTGTCAAGTCAATTGTTACATTAAGATGTAATGAGTTTAATGCACTTTGATAAGTGTAGGCTAACATACCTTGAGAAAGGGGTTAAGCCAAGTTAATAAAGTATGATGTAATCAATATCCTAGTGAGGATGAGAGAGAAACTCATACTTTGTATTGATAATCATTTAATGATAAATGATGAGAATAAATGAGTATGATTGAATACTTATGATAGCAATGTATGCTCCTAGATGTGTGGAGCAATGAATTAGGGTTTGGATTGATAATATGAACTTGAAACCCTATTCAGCTATAAAGGGAAACACTAACCCTAATAATGGGAAGGTTGTATTTCTCTTATTGCATAGGCCTTGTGACACAAGTTAAATACTTGTATAACAAGTATAATGTTTATGTGGTCTGATGACCTAAAAGATATTTTTGCCTAATAAGAGGTGACAAGATGTTTAATGGGGCTTGTGAGCCATGTGAATAGTTGTTGCCTATTAAGAGGTGACAAGATGTTTAAATGTCCTTGTGAGCCATGTGATTAGTTATTTCCTAGTGAGAGGTGACAAGACGTTTAATGGGCCTTGTGAGCCATGTGGATAGTTGTTTCGTAGTGAGAGGTACTAGATGTTTTGGCCCTTGTGAGCCATAAGAAATACTTTAACAACAAGTATGATATGTTCCTAGGTCTGAGGACCTAGAGGTAATGGTTACCTGATAAGAGGTGACATTGTTCAGTGATAAACTAAGGGTTGAATACCCAGATCATATAATCATGATGATGATGATGATTAAGTGATAAGAATTTTCAGTAATGTGATAAGGGACTGAGATCCCGAGTGTTATGAATTCAATGTGTTTCAATGATCATGAAAGTACTTGATAAATGTATTACATCTTTCTTTGTAGCATCTATTATAAATCATGTTTGTAACTTGGTTGATGCTAAAAGATACTATAAAGCATCTAATTAATCAAGTGGAATCTCATCATGTAGTTTCCCTAACCATAGATCCATTCAGTGTCAGAATTTGTTGATTGGTGAAATGATTTTAGCTCAGAGAGCATATTTATGAATATGCGGGGGTGAAGGATGAAGTATATCCATACGTCAAGATGAAGAATCGATGTCACACCTTCCTTATTTATTTTATGAATCTCCTGACCAAATGAGGAATTTATGTGTAAATTCTTCTTCATTCTGTGTGTATCGGGATTGATGAGTATCTCCCGAATAAATGAGGAATTGATGTATAATCTTCCTTATTTATTATAATCAGGGGATGGATAATTGAAATCTCCCTAAAGAGAGTGCATGTTGAGGTTGTAGCTCTATAGTAAAGATACCAATATACCCTGGTAAGCTAATTGTAGTTGGCACAAGATGTCCTTCCAGCAGATGACACAAGATGCTGTGCTAGTTGTCTTGTACTGACCAAGGCGGGAGAGGTCTTAGAAGCCGGCTCTTCCATTGACCTTGTATGGTACTGATTTTGACTAAGAGGTGGTCATTGGAGTATGAGCGGTATACCTCATCTCCTCAGGGAATAAGTGTGATTATGAATATGTAATCATCCGTGTAGCGTATTTGCTTAAGGATTGAATACGGGAAACAGTGGTTGATGCTTCATTACTTTTATACATCTTAGTTGATAGATGTTATACATTTTATTCATATTCCTTATAAAGCAAATAGATGATTTATAGCTCTGCTATGGATAGTTTAACTATCTTATCAATGTTATTACTTTGGTACTGCAAATAAACATGCTTACTTGCATAAAGTATCCTCTACTCAGTTTTATAATGTTTACCTGTGATAATAATATTGTTGGCGAAGAGTTATATCTCTCGCTGGGACAATTGTCTCACCCTGTGGGATCCACAATTTTTAGGTGGACGCAGACGAGGAGGTAGAGACCTTACTGTAGAGGGAGAACAACAACAACAGAGGTAGAAATAACAGCTCAGGTTGAGTGTATTGTCTGTTGTGTCTTGTAGATAAAAGTCCTATGTGTCGTCTCTATACTCTTAGGTGCTTGGAGTCAGTACGTAATGGTTTTATGAACAATCTGAGATTTTGGCTTGATTACATCAAGGTTTTATGTTGCTTATGTATATGTTTGGGTAAAGCAACTATTATATGTAATCCTTGAGATGAGATGATACAGTGTATGTACAATGTGAACCATGATATGTATAAAGTTTTGGATCTTTCCTTAAGAGTTTCCTGGTAATGGATCACTTTGCAAAATGGTTTTAATTTTTGGTGATTTTTGTTAATCCACTGCTTATGGTTATTCTGTAATTATTACCGGTGGTGATGTGGCTTGATTCGATGTCGGGTCTTCACAAAGTTTTGGTATCATAGCCTAAGGTTTGCTGAGTCTACAGAGACATTGGACTATGGTGTTGAGTCTATTCTAGTATCCTCTAGTATACCCTATAGTGACTTCTTTTATGTAGAAGAAAGGGTGAAGTTTAAAAATGATTGGAGAACATAAGGAACACGTTGCTAAGAGCAATGTTGTTTCACCAGGAGAAGGTGCAAGGGATCAGGCAAGAGAAGAATGAGTTCCTGAGAATTCCCATCTTGACCCAATAAGGATGGAGAATCCTACTTTTTATGCTCTTGTTGGGCAGGTTAGGACAACAGTGATGCATATAGTGGACTGGGTACTAGCAATACAACCTAGGTTACCAGCCCTCAATGTAGAAACTTTGGGTTCTAAAAGGTTTCCTGAATGACATAGTCATGTTGGAACAGTGGAAAATGTGGGAGGGATTAACATATGGTAAGAAAATAGACTCTTCCATAAGTATAGACAGATAGTACATATGTGATGGCAATGCCCAAGGAGGGGCAATAAGCTGAGAATTAAGGAAAGATATCTACAATTCTAGAGACATTTGCCTAGTTGTTCTAAAAAGCCAAAGTTTTTGGTACCACCAGTGCAATAAATTCCTAGTGCACCAGGGAAGTAGTCACTAAGTAAAGGCAAAAGTCCTAACTTTCCACCAGTAAGAACTCCTGACTTAGCTTCTACAACGGTAATAAGACCATGGTATGAGGACAAGACATGTTATAGATATGGACATGTTGAGCATACTAAACCCTTTGTTCAAAAAGAAAGGAGGAAATGACCCAACAACCGAGGCAAAATCAGTAGGGCTTATGAAAGTTATAGTATAATAGTGTAAAAAGGCAAAAGCAACAACATGAAACAACTAGACTCTATGTTTTGAGTCAACCTGAAGTGGTAGATGACCATGAGGGGTGACAGACATATAGAGCTTTTTCATTCTGATATCTCTTCTCTTGATTTTATCTAATAATCATAAGAAGGATTGCTATTGTTGACTTCCCTTTGGTTGTCCTATGGGAACATGGGGAATAAATGATGAGGATTAGAATTTATATTCTGTCCAGTATTCTTTTAAATGCTTTATAATTGCTTTTGTCCATATAAAGAGGCAGAGATGTAAATGGGATGTCTGGAGAAATCTAGGGATATTAATGTAGGTCACTTGGATGATTTGAAAAGTAAAGTATAAAATGTAAAACAAGGTGCATAGTACCTAATCTCAGTACTTGCATACCCTATCCAGGTATTCATCTACTGAAGGCAAGGTAAGTATGGAACTCTTAGATTGCTATCTTTCTGATTACTATGATCAAGTAATCATTTTGAGATAATCTAAAGAGCATCATGAAATTGAAAATATAGAAAAAATGTTTCTATCACATCCTAAGTGCAATAAAATGGAATCTGAGATTATCTCAGATCAACCTGTGAGTATGAGAAAGTACAATGTACAATTCTCATGATAAGTGAAAAGGAACAAGGAAGATGATCCTTGTTCAATTAAAGAATATGTGAAGGATAATGATCTCTTCCATAATGTGAAAATGAGAAATGTGATAAAATCATAAAATGTTCATGAACATGTTAGACAATAACAAAGAAAGGAGTGATGACATGTAATCATCCTTATAATTCCTATATTGATGGCAAGGAACCTAGGATGAAACAAGATTAAATGACTCATGAACAGTTGAAAGTTCATGCAATAATCAGAGGAGATGATAATCTCTTCTCTTTGATAAACAAACCTGGGTGATGATGGGGTGATAAAAGGAATATATTTCTTTGTGTTCTTTCCTTTTAGGGACATGGCAATCAAGTGAGTCTTATGACACTTGATGTGCATGAGTTAGAAGTGTTCTCTTGATGGATACTTAGAAAAGTATCAGTTCGTCTTGGAATTTGGTTCCAAGATACAGATATGTGTAATAAGTAATGTCCCAAGATGAAAGAAAGATCCTTTTTTATGTTTGGTTTTGGTAATAACAAAAAAAGATGAAATGGTGGGGATGTGATGTGATTTTGACACATGTGACGGATACCAAGGTAAGGAATTCTGGTATCCAAGAAGTGTCAGGTGGTATGGGAAAGTGAGAACATGATTCCAGATAATATGATTAATGTTTGGATACTTATAAAGGCCTACATTGGGATCAGTCTAAGTTATGTACCTATAATATGGATGTCATATGTTAGGGGTTTATGCTCCGCATAAACATGACATCAACAAGGATGCATGAGTTGAAGAAACATTTGTATGATCGTCTTGGGAAATGTTTATCAAGATAAGTATAATCCCTTAGAGTACCCCTATCAATTTTGCAAGCAAGAAAGATCTAGGAAAATTGTACATTGGCTATAGATGGATTAAAAAAAGAGGAGGGGGTTTATAATCCCTATCCAGATCTGTTGAGGTGTCTTATACATATAACATCTAGAGTTACCTCTAAGAAAGTTTTCCTTTGATAAGTGGCCTCTCCTTATGACAAGAGAATGTAAAACTAGCAAGATAGTTTGTACAAGTCATAAGTATGTCTAGTGTTGAGACATCTGATCAGAGTAGCACAACCGAAGCATGCTTGGACTTGTAATCCCAAGTGGGTGACTATAACACCCCTGACCTGGGTTATGGATCAAACCTAGAAGTTTTGCTTAAGTAAGTTACTTACAAACTTGTTTTGATCATTTGAAAAGTGATTTATTCTCTTTGTGACGTTTATTTTCAAATTTGAGCTTAATTGCAAACTATTTGTGCATTATATGATAATCTGAGTGAAAAGTGCAATTTTCCCAAGATGAGGGGTTACATTGCAATATTTCGCATGTTGAATGTGTTCTAAGTACTTTCTTATCATAAGAGAGAGAATGATGCTAAGTGGTGGCTTATGGAAAGCCTAAATCTCAAGTTATGACTTGTTTGAACAAATGCTAGCACTTTGTGCACCAATTTTGGTACAATTTGTAATTTACCCAAAATATAGGGTAGAAATGCAAATTACCACCTCTAGAGTGTCCCTACTCCCTCTATGTATCTTTAAGAGGAGAGTGAAATAAGGAAACTATATGTTTGAATCATCTTTGAGTGATGATACTCTTGGTGAAGAAAAGACCAAGAAAGAATTGAAGCTAAAGTCTTATATGTGTTGTGTCGAGTTCTAGACTTGATATAGGAGCCCTATCAGACAAGGAGCCATAGAAGGAGTCTCCTATCAGTTTGTTGAGCCTTGGAAAAGGCCATTTTGGGCAAAGAACCTCAAGGGGGTGGTCCATGATGAGTTGCAAGATCCTTGCAAGAAGTGTATTAGTTTGCATTATTGGTGAGATAAAGAAGAGATAGCTTATCCAACAAGATAAAGGATGACCGAAATATCACCTCTAGGTTATCCTAATGACTTTTGCATGGCAAGATATATATGTGTGCATGCATGGACACGTGTCAACCATGCATGGCCATGTGTCACCAGGTAGCATAAGGTGAAGACACCTCTTATACACTCTATCTCATGAACCCAAGTATATATACTTCACCTTCCACCTACTTATGGAAGTTTACGAACCCCACAACTCTCTTCCTTAGAGATATCATTCATCGCCTCTTAGATATCATGCAAAGTATCTCAAGGATCAAGGGGATCTTGAGAACCAAGCTTAAGGAGTTGCAAACGAGCCTTGGACCTTGGATAAGCTCATCTTCAACCTTAGGAACGTGAAGCTTTGGAGCTTGGAGCTTTGAAGTTGTTCATAAGGTGGGTTATATAACTTGAACCCAATCATGTTATTATTCACATATCTTGCTATACTTGATGATCAACTTTCAATTCCAAGATTTTCTTGAATATTTGATGAATCTATGAGTTCTAGTAGTTGCGTATATCTGTTGTCCATGTACTATAACAGTTAGAATGAAGGTCTAGAGCTTGAAGAATATGGTATCACCTTATAAAGTGATATCAGGTTCAAGCACACAAACAAGTACCTCTAACCCGATATGGCTATATACATACATCACTAGCACGATATGCTTATGAGTTTATACCTCTTTGCATGATATGGAGATGAAGTTCACATATTGAACACAATATGGTGTTAACCATACACCTTTTGCATGATATGAAGTCAATCAAAGACCCCATGCACGATATAGTGTCAAGTACACACTTCTAAATTGATATGCTAAACCCTAATTTTGATCAACCTAATATGGGTGACACAAGAAAGTACCTCTTGCATGATATGATCATGAAGCACACACCTTGTGCACGATATGTGGTTAAGCATATACTTGTGCACGATACAAGACATGGAATCAAACACATGGTAAAACCTGACATAGGTTGAAATTCCTTAAATACGATATGAACCCAATATGTTATGTAATTCGATATGGAGTTGAGTGATACCTCATGAAATGATAGAAGGATACCTTATGAATGATATGGATGATATCTACTTGAACCTTGTAAATGACATGAGGACAAGTTCACACCTTATGCATGATATGGTATAATCTACCCTATATGGGTGGAAACCCTAGATGGAGACATGAAACCCAAGATGATGGGTAATCTGATATAGTGGTGAGTGATACCACATGAACAATATGATTAGCACCTACTTACACCTTATACATGATACAAGGTTAAAGTCATGCCTCATGCATGACATAGTGTTAGTAGAACACTCTAAATGATATAGAGTTACAACCCTAACTGATATAGAGGTGAACCTCTATGTGATGGTATGAAACCCGAAACATCCTACCCTTTGTGTGAAGGATTGTTGTGAACGTATCCAACCTGATATCTAGCTTGTTGTTCAAATATATGTAGGGATTAATTCCTTTGAAGGCATAAAGAGTTATGAGTTTGAGGGACTACTCAACTTGGTAACCTGATATGTCAACCGACTTGATAACATGATATGACAACCCAACATGAAAAACCGACATGGTACTACCACTTAAACGATACATGATGAGGCATATACTCTATTCCCAATATGGTGCACCCCTTGTGCACGATATGAAACCAAGCATTTAGCTTATACTCAGTATGAGGTCAAGCACCTAGCTCATACATTATATGAAGCTAACTTGAGACAATAAGAACTAAGTGATGGTTAAACCGAGATGGATACATGATATGGTGTTAGGGGATACACCCTAAAACATGACATAGTGATGTGGTTATACCACATGCCCGATATGGATACACAATATGAAGTAAAGGATGAATCTTAAGCATAAAATGATAATATACACACATCTTGATACCCGATATGATGGGTATACCTCAATCATATGTATTTTATTGAGTAACATATGTTGTGCGTTGTGCTAATTGCAATATCAAAGATAATGAGACTTGACAATGGTGAGCTAATGTACCTCAAAAGGAGAATTGAGCCAACTTGATAAATGGTGCAATTCACATCTTAATGAGGATAAGAGACAAACTTATTCATAAGTGATAATCATGTTAATAAACATGCATCGATACTCCTAAGATGAGTGGAGTGTGAATTAGGGTTTGTTCTAGATATTATGATCTTGAATCCTTAATTTGTTAATAAGGGGAAAACCTAACCCTAATGAAGGGTGATGGTATTCTCTTACAACCCTAATTGGTTAGATTGAGAAATCCTAACCCTAATAATGGGAAGGATGTACTTTCTTATATCACATGGTGATGATGTAGGTAATCCTAACCCTAATCATAAGAAGGATGCATTTCTCTTAAATTATATGGTGATGTCATATATTGTTAAGAGGTTTCATCATAAAGTGCACACTATTCAAGATCATGAAATGATGAGCATAGCCAGATATGAGCTATGGTGTGCTATATAACATAGATTTAAATAAGTCTTGTAAGTTGTGTGAAATACTTGTATAACAAGTATAAGGATTATATAGTCTGATGTTTTAAAAGATAAGTTGTTTCCTAGTAAGAGGTGACAAGATGTTTTATGAACCATGTGAGCTATGTGGAATACTTGTACAAAAAGTGAGATGAATACCTTGGTCTGAGGACCTAGAGGTAATAGTTATCTATTACAGAGGTAACAATGCTACGTGGTGATATAAGGGTTTGAATACTCAGATCCAGTAATCATGATGATGATGATGATGATGATGATGATGTTAAGAAATGATAATTCCTAGTAATGTGGTAAGGGACTGAGATCATGAGGGTTATGTATCTAAATGTGTTCTAATGATTAGAAAAGTACTTGATAGATGTATAACACCTTTCTTTGTAGCATTTGTTTATGATTAATGCTTATAACTTGTTTGATGCTAAAAGAATAATGTAGTGCACTTAATATACCATTAGAAACTATAAAATGTAGTTGCCCTAACCATAGATCCATCAATGTCAGAATTTGCTTAAATGGTGAAATGAGTTTTTCCCCTGGGATAACCTAGAGCGCATATTTTTGAATATGCGGGGGCGCGAGCTTGGATGGACATATGTGAGTCTATCCCCTTACATCCACAATCATGGGGATTGTATATATGCCATATCCTAGAACAAGTATGACAGTGGTTGTAGACTCAGTAATGAGAACGGTGAACTAGCCCGTGGCTCAGAGTATGGCTATATGGCATGACTCAGTAATTTTAAAACTGGGGAAGGTTGTTGTTCTATGTTCCCCTAAGAAAGTGCTTGTTGCGGATGTAGCTCTGAGCAAAGATGCCACTATACCCCGGCATGCTCTTTTTGCAGTTTGACATGAGATGTCATTGCTAGTGGTCTCGTACTAACCGAGATGGCAGAGGTCTTGGCAACCGGCTCGGTCATTGACCTTGTATGGTACCGACTTGTGATAAGTTTGTGGTCGGTTGGAGCATGAACAGTATACTTCATCTCCTCGGGGCATAAATGTGATTGTAAAATGTAATCATCCGTGTAGCATATTTGCTTAAGGATCGAATATGGAACACATTGGTTGATGTACACTTCAGTTATACATCTTAGCTTATAGATGTTATTTATGTTTCTTTACATTCCTTATAAAGTGGATGGATGGTTTATTACTCTACCATATATAATTACATCATTTTTCTTAAGTAAAGAGATTACTTTGTCTTGTTCATATAGTGATTAATCCTGCTTGTTAATATAAAAGAACCTCTGCTCAGTTTTATAATGCTTATCTGTGATAATAATATGGTCGATGGAGAGTTATATCTCTCACTGGGACAATTATCTCACCCCATTGGATCCACATTTTTTAGGTGGACGTGCACGAGGCGGTAGAAACCTTTCTGTAGAGGGATAACAACAGTTGGGGTAGTAGTAATATCTCAGGTTGAGTGTATTTTCTATTGTGTCTTATAGATAGAAGTCCTATATGTCATATTTGTACTCTTAGGTCCTTGGAGTCAGTTCGTAATGGTTTCATGAACGATCTGAGATTTTAGCTTGTATGCCTCGAGGCTTTATGTTGCTCCAATATATGTTTTGATAGAGCAACTATTATATGTTGTCCTCGAGATGAGATGAAACTGTGTTTGTACAATGTAAATCATGATATGTATAAGTTTTGGATCTTTTAGTAAGCGTTTCCTGGAAGAGGATCTCCTTGCAAAATGGTTTTAAATTTTAGTGATTTTTGTTAATCTAACATTTATGGTAATTCTGCATTTATTACTGGTGATGACTTGATTTGTTTCTGGTCATCATAAAGTTTTAGTATCAGAGCTTAAGGTTCATTGAGTCTACAGAGACATAATACTAAGGTGTTGAGTCTATTTTAGTGTCCTCCAGTATATCTTATAGTGACTTATGCTTATGTAGAAGATAGATTAAAGCTTAAAGATGTCTGGAGAACACAAGGAACACATTGCTGAAAGCAATGCTACTGCACCACGAGAAGGTGTAAGGGATCAGGAAAGAGAAGAACGACTACCTTCGAATCTCCAGGTTGATCCAACCATGATAAAGAGTCCTACTTTTAATGCCCTCACTGGACTGGTTATGACAACATTGAGGCATATCGAGAATCAGATACAAGAAATACAACTGAGATTACCGGCCCCTAATGATGAAATTTTGGGCTCTAGCAGGATTCCTTATCAACAACGTTATGTTGGAGCAATGGAAAATGTTGAAAGAATTAGGTTATGACACAAAACCAGAGTTTGCTACAGGTACAGGCAACGATGACATTTTATAAAGGACTGTCCAGAAAAGAATAATGAGGTAGGAATTAAGAAAAGATCTATCCAAACTTGGGAACAGATGCCTAGTAGTTATAAAAAGGGGAACTTTTTGGTACCACCAATGCAACCATTGTCTAATGCACCACGGCAGTGGATACCAAGAAAGGGAAAGGACCTGATGTTCCACCAGTTAGAACTCTTGATTTAGCTTCTACATCAGTCATAAGGCTGGCAAGACCAGGGAATGCATATAAGATATGTCGTAAATATGGACAGGTTGGGCATATTAGACCCTTTTGTTCGGAAAGGAAGGAGGGAATGACCCAACCACCGAGGTAGAGTCAACAAGACTCTCAAGGGCAATGGTTTAGTAGTGGCATACGAGGACGTGGACAGGCATCCCGAAAATGTCCATCTGCACCAAACAATAGAGCACAATGTTAGAAATAGGCAACGATAAGATTCTATGTAAAGAATCAGCCTGAGGTAGTAATCAATCCACGAGTTGAGACAGGTCAGATGAAATAGTGTCATTCTGATATATCATTTCTTGATTTTATCTGTTAAATATAAGAAAAGTAGTTTTCGTTGAGATTCCTTTGACTAGTCCTATGAGGACATAAGGAAGATGAGAACTTACATTATGTCCAGTAATCTTTAAAATGCTTTATAATTTCTTTTATTTGTGTGAAAGAGGATGAGGTGTAGAAGTGATTCCTCGAGAAAATCCAGGGATGTTATGTTATGACCCACATTTCGTTTTACCAGTAAGTACCTTGGTTAGTGCATAATTGAACTAGTTATGTTGAGATGAGTACTTGCTTTTGTTAATAGTGTTTTGAGCTTTGAGCTAGTGTTAATGTATCATTAGCTTGTTCTCTTGTCCTGAGGTTGAGGACAAGTTTTTTCTTGATCCGTTGCCAGAGAAATCATGCGAAACCGACCTAAGAGTAAAAACATATGAGCTTTTTAGCGAGCAGGGACCTATATGTAATTTCTGAAAGTTCTTGGGTAATTTGCATCCGGCCCCCTGGGCGCCCTTCCTTATCCCTTCTTTAGTTTTTCCTTTATTAGCTTTGTTAGCTGACCTTGAATGAACGATACGTTCATTCCTTCAGTTGCCGCTTGAGAAAAATAGAAAAAGGGAGAGGGAGAGAGCGAGCGAGAGGAGAAAGCTGGGCAATCAAGCCCTTCCTTCTCCGTTCTTCTTCGATTCCTCATCTTCTCCAGCCGAATCAGCCAGCCACTTCACCTTCTTCCCTTTCCCCTTCTTCCCCATTCCTGCTGCCCGGCCAAGATAGGGGTCGGCCAAGGAGGTGCTAGGAGCGGCCAAAGGCGTGAAAAGCAACGTCTACGGGTTGCTGCTAGGTCGTCTTGAAGTTCCCAAGGTATTTCGTGCGGAGATTTCCCGCGAATCGACCCCGAATCCACCTTCTTCCTCGGGGATTTCTGTTTCTGCGCAGGTTGCACGGCGTGCAAATCAGTTTGCACAGCGTGCAAAGTTACAGAAAGCTGATGTCAGGGATTTCTGTTTCTGCACAGGTTTGCACGGCGTGCAGATCAGTTGCACGGGGTGCAAAGTTGCAAAAAAATAGAACAAAAGTATTTCTGCCCAGATTGCACGGGGTGCAAATCAGTTGCACGGGGTGCAGATCAGTTGCACGAGGTGCAAAGTTGCAGAAAAATAGAACAGAAGTATTTCTGCCCAGATTGCACGGGGTGCAAATCAGTTGCACGGGGTGCAAAGTGGCAGAAAAGTAGAATTAGGCGTGTTTGTGGACGTTTTCGGTGTATACGAACACACCGAATTGGGTGAGTATTATCTCACTTAATTATCAAGGTTTAACTCATTTAATTGTAGATATTGCATATATGAAAATGATGTTTATATGTATATGTGGGTAATAGAGATTACTCGGATGTCGAGCATAGTTATCATCCCTAGACTTTTAATTTGCATAGTTCAAATGAAATGAAATGATTAGTAAAATAAATGTGTATGCTTTACGAGTAATTTCAGTAAGATGCGAATAAATGTGATAAAGTATTTCAGATTGAGTATTCCTTTCAATACAGTATATTTGAATGTTCAGTAATATGAAATCAGTATAGAGACGTGGAATAGATATGAAATCTATTTACAGTGAACGAATCTGTTTGCATGAAAGCATAGCTGAGTTATGAGTTATTGCGATATAAGTGAATAGCAGTTGCACTATATATAGAAATGTTATGAAAGTTGAATTTCTAGTTTCAGCTAGTGAATTGCAGAATTACAATATATTCCAGTAGTCGAATATGTGCGAGAGAGACACAATGTTATAAGAGTTTTCTTGTTATAATAAAATGTGTTAGACTTAGATGCCCTGACACCGTAGAACCCCTTTTGGAGGTATGTGCCTTAGGGGTGAAATGACCTACCTAGCGTGTGTCTAGATGGTCGGTGGCTCGTGTTCAACAATAATCCGTGCGTGTGTCACGGTGGCACAAGGACAGAGATGCAGTGTTCAACAATAATCCGTGCGTGTGTCACGGTGGCACTGGAAGTAAATAGGGGTTATTCAACAATAATCTGTGTGTGTGTCACAGTGGTAACCCAGACTCTCCGCCTGTGTGCTCAGGTTAGAGGAGGAGTCTAGAGTACACTCTTTGAGAGTGCAGTGAGGCCGTGTGAGCCTGAGAGTCCTGACGCAAACCAGGACGGCAGTCAGACTTAGCATTTCCCGGGTGTGTCGCTAAGTCTTGTACGGTGGGTTCGTAGTTCGCTATGAGACTTTATATGCAGAGTACACTGCATATGATCAGGGCATAAGTTAAAAGATGATCACTTAGAATTAAGATAGATTAATATGAAACTTGTGTATGTTCAGATTTAGAATTTATAATACTTGTTCCTTAAATGTTCAGTATACTTTTCTGCGATAATTGCACTGTTTAATTAGAACTTCTCAGTTTGTTAATTTATTCACATATTCCTGTTAAATGTAAAATATGGAGTTATCCGATGATGGCTAAGTGAAATATTATTCACTGAGCGAGTAGGCTCATTCCTCTACTCAAACATTTTCAGGTCAGCGACAGTTCCAGGAATCGGAAGGATCTTTTCATCCTAACGCTTAATCTGTAGAAGGTATATGTAGTTAGTTTAGTTAGATAGTGGTCTCTTAGTCCTTTCCCCTCGGTCCTTGGGACATGGTGTGGGTGAGAGAGAGTGTGTATGTGAAATGTGTATAAAGATGTAAATTAACTGTTATGTTTACTTTCTGTTAAACAATGTTACATGTTGTAAACTCTATTTATGTTCTCTAGCCAGTTTAATTGAAATGCTTCCGCAATAGTTTATTATGTTTTAGTTTACAGCAATAATCTGGATATCATTACGAGGTTTTAAAAAGAAAGAAAAAAGTTATCAGTGATTTGTTTATGTGATAATTCCTCTGTCGCGCTCTAATCTCATGATTAGTGGTTAGTGTGAGATCGGGGTGTGACATCTTTGGTATCAGAGCATAGGTTGAGTATATGAATACTCTAAGTCAAGGTCAGGGGACGATAAGAGACCAATAGGATTAGGACTTAAGTGTCTTCCTTCTAATTGCAATTTTCTAACAGGAAGTGTTCTGTTATACTATTGCAGATGGCAGGAAGAGGATGTGGTCACGAGAATCAAGTTGAGAATTTAAGCTGAGTTATCAGGGATCATTAGGATCAAAAGATAGTATTATAATTAAGATGGATAAGAAATGATGTGTCTTTAGCTCTGGGAGGTCTGAGTGTTTAGATACCCTGGCCAGGTGTCTAAATACTTGGATTGACCAGTATCGAGCTACTCTGTCTATTCTTCTCTGGATGCCCTGGCCAGGTATGCAGAGGAAGGATAGGCTAGAGAGAAACCCTGGAAATCTTAGGGTTAAGGAAACCGGAAATTAATGTAGGAGTAAGAGATTAAAAATAGGATGTGATACAACTCTTTATTTGATTGAAAATTCACTAGAAATGCTCTTATATGCATGAATTTAGATTTTCAATTTGTAAAGTAAATGTGATTCTTTTATATTGTTGTGCGTCATAAATCGGTTTATTTATTGTTTATATTCCTGGTATTAAGTAGACCAGAAGTTATGTTTAAATGATTTTTCCCTAAGTGGATATTCTTTCCACATGTTTGAGATTAATAGGAGTTGGTTAATCCTGAGTAACTCTTGGCTTCAGGACTACAAGTTCGGCCTGGTCCGGCTGGCAGGATGCGTTACTGGGATCTAATGACTCCTATTAAAAGTATAATAAGAACAGACTCTGGATAATTTAGATTCGCATCATAGTAAGAATGTATATACACTAAGAGGTTGAGGTATAAGGGAAAGATTAAAACAACTAAGAAGTAGCTGGAAATGATATCAGAGGCCCAATGTTGGAGTCTCATATGAGCAATCCTTAATTGGAAAAAAAAAGGTTAAGTATACAATAATTACATAGAAATAAAGAGCCTTTGGAAGAGCAACATGATATACATGAAGAAACGTGTAAATTAGAAAATGAAACATATATGGTGCATAACTACCATGGAAGAGACGTTTAAGTAAGTAAAATGATGACACACAATATGATGATGAAAACCCTAGCAGGGTAAATTGAGAATGTAACTTATTTGGATGTTCAAGTAAGAGGAAGGAAATTCCAGTGATAAGATAAGGAAGACTTGAGTAAACTTATGAGATCTAAACAGTGAGGGTGTCGGTCGAGTTATGTGTAGGACAAACTCGACCGAATCTACTGCAGACTGCAATATAGCAGTGCACTGTTTGATTTTTTTAATTATTTATTGGTAACTAGAAATGATCTCAAATTTTACTGGAGGTCTGAAACTTCATTAGGTATAACATATAAAATTCCAGAATTTTTGGAGCTTCTGTTAGCTATTTAGTAGGCAAATTACAGAAACTATTGTGAAAACTGAATATTCAGCCAATATAATTAAAGTTGAGTGTTGGGTTAATATGCAATTGACCCAAGCAGCTCAAATTGACCTATATGATCGACCACACACACACACAATAATGCTATGTTACTGATAAGGACCGAACCCTAGAATGATTAGAGATGAAGTAGTTCAAGGGATGTCGCTAGTGATTTGGCCTTGAATACTAGCATCTTTATAAAACAAAATCATGAGATTTGCACTATGAAAAGTAAACTAGTATTGATAGTAATCCAGGGTTTAAAGGTAGTTAATCTGAAAGGTAGATAAAAATATGAAAATGATTCAGAGAAAGGAGTAAGATACAAATTTGAAAAGTAACAAATGTGTTTGAAACAAAAGGAGAAATATAAAATAAGTGAAGTGCAATGTAAAATGAATTCTTGTAGTTATAGCAAGAAGTAAGTAGCATAGAATGAGGAGTATTATCTGACACATGATTTGGAGTTAGCTGATGTAGTTCATGCTCTTAAGACATGACATCACTATCTTTATGGTGAGGCGTGCCAAGTGTTTACAGATCATGAGAGCTTGAAATATATATCCACCCAGAAGGATCTGAATCTTAGACAGCAAAGATGGTTAAAATTGATCAAAGATTATGAAGTGACAATAGATTATCATCCTGGTAAGTTGAATGCGGTAGCAGTTGCTCTGAGCAGGATGTCAAGTTCAGCAGCGGATGTATTCTCTATGACATGTTTCAAGAGAGGCTTGCTAGTAGAGATGCGGAAGTTGAACTTAGACTTAGGGGTGACTGAACAGAGTGGTTGATTTGCACAGATGCAAGTTAAGCCTATCTTTTATGATCAGATTAAGGAACTTCAGTAGAGTGATAGTGAGTTACAATAGATCATGCATGACATGACAGGGGGAAAAAGACCAGAGTTTATGTTTCGGATGATGGTGTGTTGTATTAGCGTGACAGGTTGCATATACCTCGAGATAATGACTTGAGAGAATAGATTCTTGTGGAAGTGCATGCATCGATGTATGCCATGCATCTAGGTAACACTAAGGTGTACGTGAATCTCAATGAGTTGTATTGGTGGCCTGGTATGGAAAGAATGTAGCTGAGTATGTGACTAGGTGCAGTGTGTGTCAGCAAGTTAAGGCTGAGCACCAGAAACCTGTAGATACATTGTAATATCTTCATATACCAGAATGGAAATGGGAACATATCACAATGGATTTTGTGATAGGGTCACCCAGGACACCTAGAGGTTGTGACTCAATATGGTGATTTTGGATAGACTGACTAAGTCTGCTCACTTTCTTCATATCAAGTCAACCTCTAATGTTCCGAAGTTGGCTAAGATATTCATGGATGAGATAGTCAGGTTGTATGGTATCCTAGTTTCAATTATATCAGATAGAGATCCTAAGTTTACATCCAGGCTTTTGGGAATTAGTTGCATCGTGCTTTGAGCACAAAGCTGAGGTTTAGTACAACTTCTTACCCGCAAACAGATAGTCAGTCTGAGAGAACCATTCAGACTCTTGAGGACATGCTGAGAGCATGTGTTTTGCATTTCAGTGGAAGTTGGGAAGAACATTTAAGCCTTATAAAGTTTGCATACAACAATAGTCACCATTCCAGTCTTGGTTTGTCCCCGTACGAAGCTCTGTATAATAGAAAGTGTAGACTGGACCAGTGAATTTACATAGTTCATCGAAACCCAAATTGCTTAGTGTAAATGTTCAGTTTAGAAATACACAACTGATAATGGTACGGTTTGAGTCTAAACCCAGACAATACAGATTTGGTAAATCATCAGGTGCATGATTTCAAGAAAGTGTGATAGTATTAAAATATGCAAATAAACCTAGTTGCATGCTTCCTGTTATGTTAATGTGTGTGACTTAACATTTACATGAATTGGCACATTTCTCTGAGATATTACTAGAAATTCTCAAGTATTATTAATTATTTGTGTTATGATACGTAAGCAACTCTTAATTGAGCTATGTGATGCACAAACCAGGAGTTGGGTTAATGTGCATGTTCTTCAAGAAATTTCAGATAATTGATAAATATTACAGATGATTTCTTATATGTGAAGTAAATTACTCTTATTGGTGTAATAGGATGTTCAATTGCATGAATTCAATATGTATGTGCCAAAATTGATATGAGTTTGGGATATTTATGAATTTTAAATCTGCCTGCATGCATGATATAAGAATTACTCGGTAATTACAATGATTTTGAATATACTGGTCTGCCAGTTCTAGAATGATACTGTATTGTGATTTGAACTGCAATCAAATAGATGAGATAACTGAAACCCTAAGGATAGGGTGTTGCCATGTGACTAGTGAATGAGGTAACCCCTAAGGATAGGGTGTTGCTATATGATAAGTGAATGAGGTAACTGAAACCCTAAGGATAGGGTGTACAATGAATCAAGTATTTTGATATCAAAATTCTCAGTATGAGATGTGGTGATGTTTAACAGTTCAATTGCATGATTTTTAGTATAAACTGCCAAATTGACATGCATTCTGTTTATTTAAGAATTTTATTTTGTCTACATGTATAGTATGATAATTTCTCAGTAATTACCATAATTTGAGTTACTGTTATAACAGTTCTAGAAAGACAATGTATTGTGGTTTGATCTGGAATCAGATCAGATGTGTCCTATGTTGAGGGACCAATACAGATAGTTGATCAGAGGATCAAGAAGCTTAAGAATCGCGAGTTATCTTTAGTGAAAGTTTTGTGGAGGAATCACAATATAGAGGAAGCCACGTGGGAGCTTGAATCAGAGATGTGTAACAAGTTTCCTTTTCTCTTAGGAATTTCGGGACGAAATTCTTATAAGGGAGGGAGATTGTTATGACCCACATTTCGTTTTACCAGTAAGTACCTTGGTTAGTGCATAATTGAACTAGTTATGTTGAGATGAGTACTTGCTTTTGTTAATAGTGTTTTGAGCTTTGAGCTAGTGTTAATGTATCATTAGCTTGTTCTCTTGTCCTGAGGTTGAGGACAAGTTTGTGCTTGATCTGTTGCCAGAGAAATCACGCGAAACCGACCTCAGAGTAAAAAGATATGAGCTTTTTAGCGAGCAGGGACCTATATGTAATTTCTGAAAGTTCTTGGGTAATTTGCATCCGGCCCCCTGGGCGCCCTTCCTTATCCCTTCTTTAGTTTTTCCTTTATTAGCTTTGTTAGCCGACCTTGAATGAACGATACGTTCATTCCTTCAGTTGCCGCTTGAGAAAAATAGAAAAAGGGAGAGGGAGAGAGCGAGCGAGAGGAGAAAGCTGGGCAATCAAGCCCTTCCTTCTCCGTTCTTCTTTGATTCCTCATCTTCTCCAGCCGAATCAGCCAGCCACTTCACCTTCTTCCCTTTCCCCTTCTTCTTCCCCGTTCCTGCTGCCCGGCCAAGATAGGGGCCGGCCAAGGAGGTGCTAGGAGCGGCCAAAGGCGTGAAAAGCAACGTCTACGGGTTGCGTCTAGGTCGTCTTGAAGTTCCCAAGGTATTTCGTGCGGAGATTTCCCGTGAATCGACCCCGAATCCACCTTCTTCCTCAGGGATTTCCATTTCTGCGCAGGTTGCATGGCGTGCAAATCAGTTTGCACGGCGTACAAAGTTACAGAAAGCTGATGTCGGGGATTTCTATTTCTGCACAGGTTTGCACGGCGTGCAGATTAGTTGCACGGGGTGCAAAGTTGCAGAAAAATAGAACAGAAGTGTTTCTGCCCAGATTGCATGGGGTGCAAATCAGTTGCACGGGGTGCAGATCAGTTGCACGGGGTGCAAAGTTGCAGAAAAATAGAACAGAAGTGTTTCTGCCCAGATTGCACGGGGTGCAAAGTGGCAGAAAAGAAGAATTAGGCATGTTTGTGGACGTTTTCGGTGTATACGAACACACCGAATTGGGTGAGTATTATCTCACTTAATTATCAAGGTTTAACTCGTTTAATTGTAGATATTGCATATATGAAAATGATGTTTATATGTAAATGTGGGTAATAGAGATTACTCGGATGTCGAGCATAGTTATCATCCCTAGACTTTTAATTTGCATAGTTCAAATGAAATGAAATGATTAGTAAAATAAATGTGTTACAACCCCACCTCCCGATAACCCCCAATTAAGGGAGACCAAGAGGTTGAAGCCGCACCCATTAATCCTGGATCAAAGGTTTGACATATAACCATAAACAATTATTAAATTCTAACAGACTATACTGAAAATGGTAATAAAATTTTTCTTTGCATACCTTTGAAGAGATTGGAACAATCTGAATTTCTAATCTCAGCTGAACTATTCTAACTAGTTCCTCCTTGTTCTTTAATTCTTGAATTCACAAGGTGTCATTTTACTGTTTGTTCTTTTCATTGTACCTAAAACACCGACAAACAAAACGTCGGTCAGCCGAAGCTGGTATGTGGGAGAAACAATAAACTCGCAATCATTCAACTAATCATTTAAAAATCAAGATTACATTTTAAGCCATACAACTCAATCCATACATATTCTCGAAGTCTGGGCTGTCCCTGCAGTGGACATAGATTTCACCTCTCTTTTAGGTAACAGAGTCGCATGGCACTACCCGAAGGTAGCCCAATATCTAACTCAATGTGACTTGATGGTCCTACCTCCATGGTAGCCATGTACTAAGTCATCCATAGACCTGATGGACCTACCCAATAGGTAGCCATGTACTAGGTCATCCATAGACCTGATGGACCTACCCAATAGGTAGCCATGTACTAGGCCTTTCTCTAACCTGATGGACCTACCCATAGGCAGCCATGTACTAGGTTAGCTATTATGTCACAGAGAGAACCAAGATCTGAGTTTATAGGCATATACATTAAGTGATAGTCATAGTTTCTTTATATTTGCAATATGAACATCCAAAAAGTTTAGTTGCATTCAATGTGATTAAACGTCCGAGAAACCACCAGAAAACTAAGCGGTTATTCATAAGTAACCACATACCTGTTCAGAGCAACTTGAAGTCCAAATATTTAACACTCAGGAACAATCAATCAAGCAATCATCAATATCCTGAAATTAATGCATAACATCCAAGTGTCATTTTTTTATCCCAAACCTCCTCAAGATCTACTTGGATTCCACTTTAAGATTTCTAGGTCATCCTTTAGGGTTTTAGCCTTCATTATGCATTTATTACTATTAATGTTTGTTTAGTCCACAAATCCTAATTTCAACATCATAGATACCATTAAAAGTCAATTAAGTCCAAAATGTCTCTTTTACACTAAAACTACTATCTTTATCATTTTCAGTCATTTCAAAATCATTCATGTTCAGGTTTCTTTGAATTGACAACTCAACAAAGAATTATAGTTCGATTCTCTAGGAACCCTAATTACTACAATTCTCATAGTTTATGTCAGTAAACCCTAATGTATCATTAATTCCACTTTCTACACTAGGAAACACTAATTATCCAAATAATTCACATTAAAGATCTTTGATACTCAATTTATCTTCAAATCATCATATTTCTATTTTATTCATCGATTTGTACAATTAAAACCATTAGAATTCATATCAACATAAATTAGGGTTTCTAATCCCATTAAGGCATATTCATGTACATAGAACCCTAAATTAAACCATCTATATAAAAAGATCATCTTTTTAAATCCTATTTTCACTTTTATTAACAACAGGTTAATATCATCTTGAATTATCCATCTATCATCAAATCTAAGGGTTTTTCCTTAATTAAAACATTAAAGATGATAACTTCATGCCCTTTTTCAAATTTCATGCATAATTAAGCACATAAACTCTAAATTATACTAATCATGTGCAAAGTTATTCCTTTTTTAACATAGTGTACAATTTTACATTTAACAGGTTAATATCAACTCCAATGATCCATTAAACCCAATTAAACACATTATTCATATCAAAATAGGGTTCCTTAATCATTAATTCATTAAAGATGATAATTTACATTATTTTTCGCATATCAAGAGGAATTAGCTTCTACACATACTTTTATTAAATTCCCCTCATTCTGAGGATCAAAATTCATATATAAAGCGTGTCCATCTGAGCTACGGTTATTGAGATATGAATTAAACAAAAATAACTTACTATGGGTCAATGAGGGGCTGCCACGTAGGCGCCTTCCATGCAACGTAGCCCGCTTGCCTTCTTTGGAAATATTTCGAAAAGACTAAAATAGCCCCAGGTTAAGTGGATTGTTCTATTGCCAGCGAAGGGTAGTATCGTCCATCGTGCTTCTCCTTCCTTCAACTTTGGGCAGATCGAGGGCTGTCGCCCTAGGCGCCGATCTGCAGTTCTTGTGGGCGCGCCTCTCCCTCTCCAGAGTTCGGGGATCACCTCCGTTGGCCGCCCCAACTCCTCTGCCATGAGTCGCACCTAGGGCATCGCCCATGTCACGGCCCACGCGGCTGTTTTGGGCAGAAATACCATACGACCTGCAGCAGGTGATTTGGATCTATGGCTGCCGTCGTGTGTTGTTCAAGGCATTGTCCTGATGGTACAGCAACTCCCAGCATCGTGGGGCATCCAGCTACCAGCAGAATCCTCCGTTGGCCCCTAAATGCTCCCGTCGTTTCAAGGATAACTCTTCCTCTCGTAACTAGAGTTTACACGTAAGGAGGAAGATGGGTGATAGAGAAGAATTCTTGGGATTCTCTAGAGCTCGATCCAGGGGGTCTACCCCTCTTATAGGGGAGGAACCCACACCCTAAGAGGCCTATCTAAGAGGGAACAAGTTCCCTCTTATTAGGAATTCTATTCCTTCCATGATAAGCAAGTCTCTCTCTCTCTCCTATTTCTTTGATATTCCTTCTTCTTGTGATATTAGGATTACGAAAATCCACTTTCTTATTCTCTTTAAACTTGCCTTTTAGTTATTTGTCACGAAATCGTGTTTCTTTTTAATAGAAAATACCATCTTTTGAAAAGAACACAAAATCCATTAATAATGCAACACATTATCCTCTTATTTTGCCTTTTTAGTATTTTCTCTTCCTTTCCTCTTTATTGGAACTCCTTGGTTCCCAAGAAACGTTATGATTTCGAAATTCTTTTCCAAGGATATTTATTATCCTTCTAGATGCATCTAAATGCATTATTTCGCATTATCATGTTTATTTCTCATTAAAATATCTCTTTTTGAGGATTTCTCTTTATTTCCCTTTTAATTTCCTCATGGGTATTCCTTTTATCATTAGAAATCCTTGGAACACGAAATTCCACAAAGGATCTCCTAATTACACCTTCTCCCATTTATTTCTAACATTTTAACATTATTTTCAATCTCTTTCTTATTAAAGAAATACTTAATTAAACTTTTCATTTTCTTATTGCCTTCTTTTTGCAACTTTGGACTCCTTGGAACCCAAGGAACCCAAAAGGCACGAAATCCATCCTTGGATTACATCTCTTTGCCTTCTAGAGGTTTCTACCTCTTTCTATTCTTCAAATATTCAATTTTCATTTACTATTTTATTAATTGAATTTTCCTTTCTTCATTCTCTTGTTATTGGGCCCAATAGCCAATAAAGCCCACAAAGCAACCAATCAAGGCTATTGTGAAAGGAATCCATTTATTCAAAACAAATTATATCATTATTTGTTCAATTATCTTTAATATGAGAAATCACATTTCTCACTAATTGTACCCAAAAATTGGGGTTATAACATCCTTCCCCTCTTATAGGAATTTTTTCCTCAAAATTCAAACAAGCAAACAAACAATTCAGGATAAGATTTTTCCATGTCCATCATTGGCCCCTATGTGGCTTTGCCGCACCCATGGCATTTTCAAAGAACCTTTATCATCACATATTCTTTTCTCTGAGTTCTTTCATCCTGGCGTCTATAAACTACACAGGTGACTCAGGCCATTTCAGCCTCCCTTGGGGCTCACTAGGTTCATTGCTTAGCACATGGTCGGGGTACCTCACATAGCATTCTAAATTGGACACATGGAAAACATCTCCCATTACTCTATCCTGAGGGGTAGGGTCAAACCTAACCTTCTCCACCCATCCATCTCTAATGGACCCATGTATCGGGGACTCAGCTCTCTTAGTTATAACTTAGAGGGGTCGGATTTTCATGTCACATTTTCTCCCACAGTAACTTGTATGTCAGTCTACTTTGCATCTGCTCACGACTCTCATCGTCTCTAGGCTCCTTTCAGCCCTTGCACAATCAAAGCGACTTCATCTACACGCACTGGGGTCCCTTTTCCTAACCATCATGTGGTACTTTTCTAACCATCATGTGGTCCTTTCACCAACATCACCTTACTGAAGTGGTGACCGACACAACCTCCCTTACAGAGCTTTATATAAAACCTGATACCGGCTATGGTGATCATTGTCACATCTTTCATAGGACAAGAACTGTCTCTAGATATCACCCTGAACGAGCACACATGCCCTCATCAGACCCTTTAGTCTGGATCATACTAACCATAGTTAGGGGTGATAAACTATACTAACATTGAGTTCTTCATGTACCTACTTCCACTTTATGGAAGTGAACCTTTAGGTCAAACTTGCTTCATGGTGTAGTTGAACCATCTCTCTTATGGGTAGTTCAACTAGATCTGTCCCTTAACAGAACTCTTTCTTTCTTATGTCATCTAGGTAAGGCGATCTACCATAACCCATATTGCATCTCGACCTTCCTCGGTCCAGGGAAGACCTATCACAACATCCATAATGTTGAGCTCTCATTCCCTCTCAGGGATTCTTTTGTCCTCTATATCGATATACTAGGTTACTGGGGTTTGTCCGTTACCTCCTGGCTTGCATGGTCATAACCCACATGCAACTTCATCTTAAGCATCCAAAGTGCTATTTCCATTTTCCATGGTGTATGGTGATCTTCAATCATGATTTCTTGTATGTCATGATTCTTCCAAGATCGATTCCTCTGAAACCCTAAACCACTCTAGTCGGGGTTTCATCACCTTCTTTTCCAAAGAAGTGCATTGAGGTTCTACCACCATCCTTTCATTGCATCAAGGACTAGACTGGCTAACCAAACAACCCTTAACTTTTCAATGTGTCTTGTTACATCTGAGTGTTATCCAAACACCTCTCCTTTTCAAACTTAGGGTTAGCCAAACAACCTCTTCTAGCTTCAAGTCAGATGTATCTCAACCAGAGCATTCATTACCACTTCACATTTTTAGGTATTAAGTAACATTGAAGACATACACTTCCATGTATTTCACCTCAAATTCTATGTCTATTTTCATTAAGAACACTCTCTGATTTTATCATCATGGTAACCAAACTCAACCTAGTATAACTTGTAAGCTCCACTTAGCTCATGCTAGAAACATCCTCATAAGGTGACTACCTCATTCCTCTTAGGGTTTACAAACCATCCATGTATCATTCACTTTACCAGGGTAGATATCTTCTCTATCCCATTTCTCGTGGCAACGTTCCAACCTACATCATCTCTTATCCTTGGTGTATGACATGCGTAATGTCCTATCTCTCACCCCCATAACAAGAGGAAATAAGCATTTGGCTGCAGTCCAAATACAGAGTTCTTTTTGTTCCAAGAGTAGAGATGGTACATCCCACCTTGCCAGTACACCTTTAAATCTAAGTTGCAACGTGCCACATATGTCTCTTCATCACAACCATCATGATATCAAACTAGTCTTGAACCTACTGAGGTTTATATCCTTGGTCATCTCCTCTAGGTCTATAGGGTACCGACTCTTTTGGGGTCATCCCTCTTCCCTCATGCATCAAGAGAGTGCCCTACTCATCTGCCCTTTGGGTCCCATGAGTTCATGAAGGTGATCAATCTCCTATCCCATGGCCCTCAGACAATGATAGTTGTTACCTCCCGACCCTATGGTCATGTGCAACTGGGGAATTAGGCAACTCCTACTTTCATCGGTCTTATCCCTACCTGACCCTAGGATAGACTTAGGATTCTCTATTACAGTACATGTTCACTTAGAACCTTACCCAAGTCTTCATCATCTTTCTTTCTGCATTCATGGGCTGACTCTCATCCTTTCATAGGGATCATGGCAACCTGCCTACCTTGGTCAAGCCCCATACCGGTTACCTCCATGGTAACCCATTCATAAGCAGTTAGAGATGGATATCTATGGGTCTGTAGATTCAATCTCATACTATGTACCTTTCACTTAGCTTCTTAAGATCCTATGAGACCTCTTTAGGTTACCTTGAACCAACAAAACTGATTTACACCCTTCCAAAGGGGTCCCTCTCCCAGGATGGGAGGAAAACTATCTCTAAGGTCACAAAAGCTTAGGTCCAGGGTTTACATCCACCCGAGCCTACTTAACCCTAGCAAGCCATTAAGGCATGAGCAGATCACTTACTGTACCATGCTAGGTCATACTTGTCCTCTTTCCTCGATGTTGGATTAAGATCAAACTTTCCCTTTATCATCAACCTAGCTGTGAGTGGTTCATCAAACACACCTTAAACTTCAAGGGCTCCTCTTTTCCTCTATTCATGAGGATTACTATGCTCGCTTCTATAGGAACTCAACTTCTCATTCTGAGCCTTAGGTACACCACTTCCCCTCTTAGGCCTAGGAACCCTAGGTTCACTGCATGCTCTGTCTCTTAACTACAAACCAAGAGGCATGACACGCACTCCTTGTCATCCTTCAACTCAAGCAACACTTAGTGTTGGGTCCTCCTCAAGGACAACCAACAAGGTACAAGGCCTCATAACCCGCTACTAAACCTTTCTAGGTCTAAGGAACTCTTTTTCCTACCTCAGAAGATAAACACATATACCGTAGGCACATATGCACCAGATGCTTCATTCTCATTCTCTAGGGTTGGTCCCTCTAAAGGCAACCAAGATATCATCAACTTTCAGGGATCGATCATGAGGCAACCACTATCATCCATTGTTCAGGTTTTTAGGCTTCCAACCTTCTTGCTGGGTTTCCTGCTCTCTCTAAAGCTAACCCCACATCCAACCTCACCATTAGAGGTCATTTCTTCATGAAGGATCAACCTCAAAGGCATGCTCTACATGGGTGAAGCCTAGGTTTGAACTTATGGTTGCTCAAGATCATCCATAACCCTTTATACTCTATCATAATTCCTTATCTAGGGTTTCATCCTACTGTCAGCACCATGACATGCCCTAGGTGCCAGCTATACCCTACTTGCACAATCCCAGAGGGTTTCTAAGGTCCTTCACTAACCTCATCATCTAAGGAGCCATCCTTTACCCTAACATGCACGACCCTTCCCAGGGTTGGGTTGCCAAAGGTGTTAGGTCATCCATGGATCATATGGTATCCCAAAGGCATGTCCTTTCAAACACCTGGTCCAACTCATCTCTTTCTAACCTTCACTTAGGGTTAGGGTTAGCATCATCCTCAGAGGATGTGCCAAGTCTCTACTTGCAATGGAGATCTCTATCTCCAAGACTAACTTATCCTCCTGACAAAAAGGTCTAGCCTCAGGTCTCTTCCGAGGACATGAAATCTTATGTCATACGTCCTAAGCATGTATCTATTATTTATTTTGCGCTTAATCTATTAAGCTTATGTCCATGACATCTTATTTACATGCCTTTCATTAATTTAGTGGAGGATTCCTTAAACCTTATTAACCTTACCCATACCTCAAGAGGGTGAGGAGAAGAAAGAAAACCCTAATCCTTTAGGTCCTTATCAGAATTTTGTGATGGGAAGGGATGAATAAGATGAGAAGTCCTAAAGGTATCTTATTTCGATTCATACCCTAAGACTTTGGCCAGGCGGTCACACGGGTCCGGGAGTCCTCGTATTCCAACTAGCGGTGCGGAGGAAAATCTTGCCAGCCCCCGATCGTTATCCCTTTCTAGACACCTCCGTCTTTCGGATACTCCTCTAATAACTCCCTTGGGTTCTATGGAGTTTGTAAAATTTAATAATTATTAATGGTTAAATGAGGAACCTAAGCTCTGATACCAAATGTTACGACCCCACCTCCCGATAACCCCCAATTAAGGGAGACCAAGAGGTTGAATCCGCACCCATTAATCCCGGATCAAAGGTTCGACATATAACCATAAAAAATTATTAAATTCTAACAGACTATACTGAAAAGGGCAATAAAATTTTTCTTTGCATACCTTTGAAGAGATTGGAACAATCTGAACTTCTAATCTCAGCTGAACTATTCTAACTAGTTCCTCCTTGTTCTTTAATTCTTGAATTCACAAGGTGTCATTTTACTGTTTGTTCTTTTCATTGTACCTAAAACGCCGACAAACAAAACGTCGGTCAACCGAAGATGGTATGTGGGAGAAACAATAAACTCACAATTATGATAACCATGTAATCATTCAATTAATCATTTAATAATCAAGATTACATTTTAAGCCATACAACTCAATCCATACATATTCTCGAACTCTGGGTTGTCCCTACAGTGGACATAGATTTCACCTCTCTTTTAGGTAGCATAGTCGCATGGCACTACCCGAAGGTAGCCCAATATCTAACTCAATGTGACTTGATGGTCCTACCTCCATGGTAGCCATGTACTAAGTCATCCATAGACCTGATGGACCTACCCAATAGGTAGCCATGTACTAGGTCATCCATAGACCTGATGGACCTACCCAATAGGTAGCCATGTACTAGGCCTTTCTCTAACCTGATGGACCTACCCATAGGCAGCCATGTACTAGGTTAGCTATTATGCCACAGAGAGAACCAGGATCTGAGTTTATAGGCATATACATTAAGTGATAATCATAGTCTCTTTATATTTGCAATATGAACATCCAAACAGTTTAGTTGCATTCAATGCGATTAAACGTCCGAGAAACCACCAGAAAACTAAGCGGTTATTCATAAGTAACCACATACCTGTTCAGAGCAACTTGAAGTCCAAATATTTAACACTCAGGAACAATCAATCAAGCAATCATCAATATCCTGAAATTAATGCATAACATCCAAGTGTCATTGTTTTATCCCAAACCACCTCAAGATCTACTTGGATTCCACTTTAAGATTTCTAGGTCATCCTTTAGGGTTTTAGCCTTCATTATGCATTTATTACTATTAATGTTTGTTTAGTCCACAAACCCTAATTTCAACATCATAGATACCATTAAAAGTCAATTAAGTCCAAAATGTCTCTTTTACACTAAAACTACTATCTTTATCATTTTCAGTCATTTCAAAATCATTCATGTTCAGGTTTCTTTGAATTGACAACTCAACAAAGAATTATAGTTCGATTCTCTAGGAACCCTAATTACTACAATTCTCATCGTTTATGTCAGTAAACCCTAATGTATCATTAATTCCACTTTCTACACTAGGAAACACTAATTATCCAAATAATTCACATTCAAGATCTTTGATACTCAATTTATCTTCAAATCATCATATTTCTATTTTATTCATCGATTTGTACAATTAAAACCATTAGAATTCATATCAACATAAATTAGGGTTTCTAATCCCATTAAAGCATATTCATGTACATAGAACCCTAAATTAAACCAACTATATAAAAAGATCATCTTTTAAATCCTATTTTCACTTTTATTAACAACAGGTTAATATCAGCTTGAATTATCCATCTATCATCAAATCTAAGGGTTTTTCCTTAATTAAAACATTAAAGATGATAACTTCATGCCCTTTTTCAAATTTCATGCATAATTAAGCACATAAACTCTAAATTAGACTAATCATGTGCAAAGTTATTTCTTTTTGAACATAGTGTACAATTTTACATTTAACAGGTTAATATCAACTCCAATGATCCATTAAACCCAATTAAACACATTATTCATATCAAAATAGGGTTCCTTAATCTTTAATTCATTAAAGATGATAATTTACACTATTTTTCGCATAGAAAGAGGAATTAGCTTCTACACATACTTTTATTAAATTCCCCTCGTTCTGAGGATCAAAATTCATATATAAAGCGTGTCCATCTGAGCTACGGTTATTGAGATATGAATTAAACAAAAATAACTTACTATGGGCCAATGAGGGGCTGCCACGTAGGCGCCTTCCATGCAACGTAGCCCGCTTGCCTTCTTTGGAAATATTTCGAAAAGTCTAAAATAGCCCCAGGTTAATTGGATTGTTCTATTGCCAGCGAAGGGTAGTATCGTCCATCATGCTTCTCCTTCCTTCAACTTTGGGCAGATCGAGGGCTGTCGCCCTAGGCGCCGATTTGCAGTTCTTGTGGGCGCGCCTCTCCCTCTCCAGAGTTCGGGGATCACCTCCGTTGGCCGCCCCAACTCCTCTGCCATGAGTCGCACCTAGGGCATCGCCCATGTCGCGGCCCACGTGGTTGTTTTGGGCAGAAATACCATACGACCTGCAGCAGGTGCTGCGGATCTATGGCTGCCGTCGTGTGTTGTTCAAGGCATTGTCCTGATGGTACAGCAACTCCCAGCATCGTGGGGCATCCATCTACCAGCAGATCCTCCGTTGGCCCCTAAATGCTCCCGTCGTTTCAAGGATAACTCTTCCTCTCGTAACTAGAGTTTACACGTAAGGAGGACGATGGGTGATAGAGAAGAATTCTTGGGATTCTCTGGAGCTCGATCCAGGGGGTCTACCCCTCTTATAGGGGAGGAACCCTCGCCCTAAGAGGCCTATCTAAGAGGGAACAAGTTCCCTCTTATTAGGAATTCTATTCCTTCCATGATAAGCAAGTCTCTCTCTCTCTCTCTCCTATTTCTTTGATATTCCTTCTTCTTGTGATATTAGGATTATGAAAATCCACTTTCTTATTCTCTTTAAACTTGCCTTTTAGTTATTTGTCACGAAATCGTGTTTCTTTTTAATAGAAAATACCATCTTTTGAAAAGAACACAAAATCCATTAATAATGCAACACATTATCCTCTTATTTTGCCTTTTTAGTATTTTCTCTTCCTTTCCTCTTTATTGGAACTCCTTGGTTCCCAAGAAACGTTATGATTTCAAAATTCTTTTCCAAGGATATTTATTATCCTTCTAGATGCATCTAAATGCATTATTTCGCATTATCATGTTTATTTCTCATTAAAATATCTCTTTTTGAGGATTTCTCTTTATTTCCCTTTTATTTTCCTCATGGGTATTCCTTTTATCATTAGAAATCCTTGGAACACGAAATTCCACAAAGGATCTCCTAATTACACCTTCTCCCATTTATTTCTAACATTTTAACATTATTTTCAATCTCTTTCTTATTAAAGAAATACTTAATTAAACTTTTCATTTTCTTATTGCCTTCTTTTTGCAACTTTGGACTCCTTGGAACCCAAGGAACCCAAAAGGCACGAAATCCATCCTTGGATTACATCTCTTTGCCTTCTAGAGGTTTCTACCTCTTTCTATTCTTCAAATATTCAATTTTCATTTACTATTTTATTAATTGAATTTTCCTTTCTTCATTCTCTTGTTATTGGGCCCAATAGCCAATAAAGCCTACAAAGCAACCAATCAAGGCTATTGTGAAAGGAATCCATTTATTCAAAACAAATCATATCATTATTTGTTCAATTATCTTTAATATGAGAAATCACATTTCTCACTAATTGTACCCAAAAATTGGGGTTATAACAAAATGTGTATGCTTTACGAGTAATTTCAGTAAGATGCGAATAAATGTGATAAAGTATTTCAGATTGAGTATTCCTTTCAATACAATATATTTGAATGTTCAGTAATATGAAATCAGTATAGAGACATGGAATAGATATGAAATCTATTTACAGTGAACGAATCTATTTGCATGAAAGCATAGCTGAGTTATGAGTTATTGCGATATAAGTGAATAGCTATTGCACTATATATAGAAATGTTATGAAAGTTGAATTTCTAGTTTCAGCTAGTGAATTGCAGAATTACAATATATTCCAGTAGTCGAATATGTGCGAGAGAGACACAATGTTATAAGAGTTTTCTTGTTATAATAAAATGTGTTAGACTTAGATGCCCTGACACCGTAGAACCCCTTTTGGAGGTCTGTGCCTTAGGGGTGAAACGACCTACCTAGCGTGTGTCTATATGGTCGGTGGCTCGTGTTCAACAATAATCTGTGCGTGTGTCACAGTGGCACGAGGACAGAGAGGCAGTGTTCAACAATAATCCGTGTGTGTGTCACGGTGGCACTGGAAGTAAATAGGGGTTATTCAACAATAATTTGTGTGTGTGTCACAGTGGTAACCCAGACTCTCCGCCTGTGTGCTCAGGTTAGAGGAGGAGTCTAGAGTACACTCTTTGAGAGTGCAGTGAGGCTGTGTGAGCCTGAGAGTCCTGACGCAGACCAGGACGGCAGTCAGACTTAGCATTTCCCGGGTGTGTCGCTAAGTCTTGTACGGTGGGTTCGTAGTTCGCTACGAGACTTTATTTGCAGAGTACACGACATATGATCAGGGCATAAGTTAAAAGATGATCACTTAGAATTAAGATAGATTAATATGAAACTTGTGTATGTTCAGATTTAGAATTTATAATACTTGTTCTTTAAATGTTCAGTATACTTTTCTGCGATAATTGCACTGTTTAATTAGAACTGCTCAGTTTGTTAATTTATTCACATATTCCTGTTAAATGTAAAATATGGAGTTATCTGATGATGGCTAAGTGAAATATTATTCACTGAGCGAGTAGGCTCATTCCTCTACTCAAACATTTTCAGGTCAGCGACAGTTCCAGGAATCGGAAGGATCTTTTCATCCTAACGCTTAATATGTAGAAGGTATATGTAGTTAGTTTAGTTAGATAGTGGTCTCTTAGTCCTTTCCCCTCGGTCCTTGGGACATGGTGTGGGTGAGAGAGAGTGTGTATGTGAAATGTGTATAAAGATGTAAATTAACTGTTATGTTTACTTTCTGTTAAACAATGTTACATGTTGTAAACTTTGTTTATGTTCTCTAGCCAGTTTAATTGAAATGCTTCCGCAATAGTTTATTATGTTTTAGTTTACAGCAATAATCCGGATATCATTACGAGGTTTTAAAAAGAAAGAAAAAAGTTCTCAGTGATTTGTTTATGTGATAATTCCTCCGTCGCGCCCTAATCTCGTGATTAGTGGTTAGTGTGAGATCGGGGTGTGACATGTTAAGTTGTATATTTTGGATGATATTAAAAGTAAGGAATATGATATTAAACAAGGTGCATACTACCTAATCTCAGTACTTGTATACCCTAGCCAGGTATTCAACTATTGAAGATAAGGTAAGTACGGAACTCTTAGATTGTTATCTTTCTGATTGATCTGATCAAGTAGTCATTTTGAGACAATCTAGTGAGCATAACAAAATTGGAAATATGGCATGGCTATTTCTATCACATCCTAAGTACAGTAAAATGGAATCTGAGATGATCTCAGATCAATCTGTGTGTATGAGGAAGTAAAAAGTATAATCGTCATAATAAGAGAAAGGGAATAAGGAAGATGATCCCTGTTTGATAAAGTATATGTGAATAGTAAAGATCTTTTCCATAATATGGAAATTAGAAATATGATAAAATCATAAAATGTTCATGATCATGTTAGACAGTAACAAAGAAAGGAATGATGATATGTAATCATCCATATAATTCCTATGTTGATGGCAAGGAACCTAGGATGAAACAAAAGTAAATGACTCATGAATAGTTGAAAGTTCATGCAATAATCTTAGGAGATGATAATGTCTCCTCTTTGATGAACAACCCTAGATGATGATGGGGTGATAAAAGTAATATGTTTCCTTGTGTTCTTTCCTTTTAGGGATATGGAAATTAAGTAAGTCTTATAACACTTAATGTGCATGGATTAGCAATAGTCTATAGAAGGGTACTTTGAAAAATATTAGCCAGTCTTGAATTTTGGCTTCAAGACAAAGTTATATATGATAAGTAATGTCCCAAGATGAAAGAAAGATCGTATCATACATTGGCTTTGTAATGACAACAGAAAAATAGAAAGGATGAGGATGTGATGTCTTTTTGGGCACATGTAATGGATACCAAGGTAAAGAATCCTAGTATCCAAGGACTTTCAATGGTATGAGAAAATGAGAATATGACTCCTGATAAATGGAATCATAATATGGATACATTGAAGGGCCAACTTTGAAATAACTATAGTATGGATACCATATGTTAGGGGTTTTATGCTCTGCATAAACATAACATCGATAAGGATGTATTAATTGAAGGAACAATTGTAGAATCATTTTGGGGAAAAAGCTTATCAAGCTAAATATAATTCCTTAGAATATCCCTATATAAATCTATTGATGCATCTTATAACATCTAGAGATACCTCTGAGATAAGTTCTTGTTTGGTAAGTAGTTTGTCCTTATGACAAAGAAAATAAACAGCTAACAGGATAGTTGGTACAAGTCATAAATAAGTTTAGTATTGTGTCAACAGATTAGAGTGGCACATAAGATGTATGATAAGACTTGTAGTCCCAAGAGGGTGACAGAACGTAACTAAGTCTCTCCATGAAAGAGAAATGCTAAAACTAAGTGAGGTTTGACACATGAATTATTTGAAGTATGAATAGTACTGCTCTGACTCAAAAAGTGTTACCTAATACAGAATTGCCACTACAGTCATTAATGAAAAGGGACAGTTGAATGTATGTCTTGTATAACAGATTCTATAATTACCCTAGGTGAAAGGACTTTGTATTGATCAAAGTTATATGGCATCTCCATGACAATAAGACTTTATGTGAAGACTTGATGATAGGATGCATGAATAACAATTGTCTTCCTTCATCTGGGATTTTTGGGATGAAATCCTTGTTAGGGGTTTATAATTGTAACACCCCTGACCTGGTTTATGGCTTAACTCTAGAATTTTTTATTAAGTAAGTTACTTACAAACTCGTTTTGATCATTTGAAAAGTGATTAAGGCTCTTTGTGAAGTTTATTTTCAAATTTGAGCTTAATTGCAAACTATTTATCCATTATATGATAGTCTGAGTGAAAAGTGCAATTTGCCCAAGATGAGAGGTTACATTTCAATATGTCACATGTTGAATGTGTTCTAAGTATTTTATTATCATAAGAGAGAGAATGATGCTAAGTGGTGTCTTATGGAAAGCCTAAATCTCAAGTTATAACTTGTTTGAACAAATGTTAGCACTTTGTGCACCAATTTTGGTACAATTTGTAATTTACCCAAAATATAGGGTAGAAATGCAATTTACCACCTCTAGAGTGTCCCTAATCCCTCTATGTATCTTTTATAGGAGAGAGAAATAAGGAGACACTATGTTTGAATCATCTTTGAGTGATGATACTCTTAGTGAAGAAAAGACCAAGAAAGAATTGAAGGTAAAGCCTTATATGTGTTGTGTCGAGTTGTAGACTTGATATAGGAGCCCTATCGGACAAGGGGCCATAGTAGGTGTCTCCTATCGGTTTTTTGAGCCTTGGTAAAGGCCATGTCAGGCAAAGCACCTCAAGGGGGTGGTCCATGACGAGTTGCAAGCACCTTGCAAAAAGTGTATCAATTTGCATTATTGGTGAGATAAAGATGAGATAGCTTATCCAACAAGATAATGGATGACCGCAATATCACCTCTAGATTATCCTTAAGACTTTTGCATGGAAAGATATATATGTGTGCATGCATGGACACGTGTCAACCATGCATGGCCACATGTCACTTAGTAGCATAAGGTGAAGACACCTTTTATACACTCTATCTCATGAACCCAAGTATATATACTTCACCTTCCACCTACTTATGGAAGTTTTTGAACCGCACAACTCTCTTCCTTGGAGATACCATGCATAGCCTCTTAGATATCGTGCAAAGCATCTCAAGGAGCAAGGGGAGCTCGAGCACCATGCTTAAGGAGTTGTGAATGAGCCTTTGACCTTCGATAAGCTCATCTTCAACCTTAGGAACGTGAATCTTTGGAGCTTGGAGCTTTGAAGTTGTTCATAAGGTAGATCATATAACTTGAACCCAATCATGTTATTATTCACCTATCTTTCTATACTTGATGATCTACTTTCAATTCTGAGATTTTCTTGAATATTTGATGAATCTATGAGTTCTAGTAGTTGCTTAGATCTGATGTCCATGTACTATAATAGTTAGAATGAAGGTCTAGAGCTTGAATAAGATGGTATCACCTTATAAAGGGATATCGGGTTCAAGCACACAAACAAGTACCTCTAACCTAATATGGTTATGTACATACATCACTAGCATGATATGCTTATGATTTTATACCTCTTTGCATGATATGTAGATGAAGTTTACATCTCGAACATGATATGGTGTTAACCATACACCTTTTGCATGATAGGAAGTCATGCAAAGACCCCATGCATGATTTAGTATCAAGTACACACTTCTAAATTAATATGTTAAACCCTAATTTTGAGCAACCCGATATGGTTGACACAAGCAAGTACCTCTTACATGATATGATCATGAAGCACACACCTTATGCATGATATGTGGTTAAGCATATACTTGTGCATGATATAAGACATGGAGTCAAACATATGGTACAACCCGACATAGGTTGAAATACCTTAAATATGATATGAACCCAAGATGTTATGTAATTCGATATAGAGTTGAGTGATACCTCTTGAAATGGTAGAAGCATACCTTATGAATGATATGGATGATATCTACTTGAACCTTGTAAATGGCATGAGGACAAGTTCACACCTCATGCACGATATGGTATACTCTACCCGATATGGGTGGAAACCCTAGATGGAGACATGAAACCTAAGATAATGGGTAATCTGATATAGTGGTGAGTGATACCACATGAATGATATGAGTAGCACCTACTTACACATTATACACAATACAAGGTTAAAATCATGCCTCATGCATGACATAGTGTTAGTTGAACACTTTAAATGATATAGAGTCAAAACCTTAACCGATATAGAGGTGAACCTCTAAGTGATGGTATGAAACCTGATACATCCTACCCTTTGTGTGAAGGATTGTTGTGAAAGTATCCAACCTTATATCTAGCTTGTCATTCAAATATATGTAGGGATTTATTCCTTTGTAGGCATAAAGAGTTATGAGTTTGAGGGACTACTCAACTTGGTAATTCGATATGTCAACCAACTTGATAACACGATATGACAACCCAACATGAAAAACTGGCATGGTACTACCACTTAAACGATACATGATGAGGCATACACTCTATGCCTGATATGGTGCACCCCTTGTGCACGATATGGCACCAAGCATTTATCTTATACCAATATGAGGTCAAGCACCTAGCTCATACATGATATGAAGCTAACTTGAGACAATAAGAACTAAGTGATAGTTAACCTGAGATGGATAAAAAATATGGTGTTAGGGGATACACCCTAAAACATGACATAGTGATGTGGTTATACCACATGCCCGATATGGATACACGATATGAAGTAAAGGATATATCTTAAGCATAAAATGATAATATACACACATCTTGATACCCTATATGATGGGTATACCTCAATCATATGTATTTGATTGAGTAACATATGTTGTGTGTTGTGCTAATTGCAATATCAAAGATAATGAGACTTGACAATGGTGAGCTAATGTACCTCAAGAGGATAATTGAGCCAACTTGATAAATGGTGCAATTAACATCTTAATGAGGATAAGAGAGAAACTTGTTCATTAGTGATAATCATGTTAATAAACATCCATTGATACTCCTCAGATGAGTGGAGTATGAATTAGGGTTTGATTCTAGATATTATGATCTTGAATCCTTAATTTGTTAATAAGGGGAAAACCTAACCCTAATGAAGGGTGATGGTATGCTCTTACAACCCTAATTGGTTAGATTGAGAAATCCTAACCCTAATAATGGGAAGTATGTACTTTCTTATATCACATGGTGATGATGTAGACAATCCTAACCCTAATCATGGGAAGGATGCATTTCTCTTGAATTATATGGTGATGTCATATACTATTAAGAGTTTTCATCATAAAGTGTACACTATTCAAGAATCATGAAATGATGAACATAGCCAAATATGAGCTATGATGTGCTATATAACATAGATTTAAATAAGTCTTGTAAGTTGTGTGAAATACTTATATAACAAGTATAATGATTATATAGTCTGATGTCTTAAAAGATAAGTTGTTGCCTAGTAAGAGGTGACAAGATGTTTTATGAACCATGTGAGCTATGTGGAATACTTATACAACAAGTGAGATGAATACCTTGGTCTGAGGACCTAGAGGTAATAGTTATCTATTACAGGGGTAACAATGCTATGTGGTGATATAAGGATTTGAATACTCAAATCCAGTAATCATGATGATGATGATGATGTTAAGAAATGAGAATTCCTAGTAATGTGGTAAGGGACTGAGATCCTGAGTGTTATGTATCTAAATGTGTTCCAAAGATTAGAAAAGTACTTGTTAGATGTATTACACCTTTCTTTATAGCATTTATTTACGATTAATGCTTATAATTTGTTTGATGCTAAAAGAATAATGTAATGCACTTAATATATCAGTAGAAACCATAAAATGTAGTTGCCCTGACCATAGATCCATCAGCATCAGAATTTGCTGAAATGGTGAAATGGGTTTTTCCCATGGGATAACTTGGAGCACATATTTTTAAATATGCGGGGCGTGAGCTTGGACGACCATATATGATAAGATCCCCTTACATCCACAATCTTGGGGATTGGCTATATGACATATCCTAGAATGAGTACGACAATGGTCGTAGACTCAGTAATGAGCACGGTGAACTGGCACGTGGCTCAGAGTATGGCTATGTGCCATGACTTAGTAATTTTATTACCAGGGAAGGTTATTGGTTTGTGTTACCCTAAGAGAGTGCATGTTGTGGCTGTAGCTCTGAGCAAAGATGCCACTATACCCTGGCATGCTCTTTTTGTAGTTTGACACGAGATGTCACTGCTAGTGGTCTCGTACTGACCGAGATGACAGAGGTCTTGGCAGCTGGTTCTGTCATTGACCTTGTATGGTACTGACTTGTGAGAAGTTTGTTGTCAGTTGGAGCATGAACGATATACTTCATCTCCTCAAGGCATAAGTGTGATTATAAAATGTAATCAGTCGTGTGCCGTATTTGTGTAAGGATCAAATATAGAAAACATTGGTTTATGTACACTTCAGTTATACATCTTAGCTAATAGATGTTATTTATGTTTCTTTACATTCCTTGTAAAGTGGATAGATGGTTTATTCCTCTACCATGGATAAATGCATCATTTTTCTTAAGTAAAGAGATTACTTTGTCTTGTTCATACAATGATTAATCCTACTTGTTAATATAAAAGAAACTCTGCTCAATTTTATAATGCTTATCTGTGATAATAATATGGTCGGCTGAGAGTTATATCTGTCGCTGGGAAAATTTTCTCACCCCCTGGGATCCACAATTTTTAGGTGGATGTGCACGAGGCGGTAGAGGCCTTTCTGTAGAGGGAGAATAATAGATGGGGTAGCAGTAACAACTCAGGTTGAGTGTACGGTCTGTCGTGTCTTATAGATAGAAGTCCTATATGTCGTCTTTGTACTCTCAGGTCCTTGGAGTCAGTTTGTAATGGTTTCATGAACGATCTAAGATTTTGTTTTTTATGCCTCGAGTTTTTATGTTGTTCCAGTATATGTTTTGATAGAGCAACTGTTATATGTTGTACTCGAGATGAGATGAAATAGTGTTTGTACAATGTAAATCATGATATGTATAAGTTTTGGATCTTTCAGTAAGAGTTTTCTGGAAGAGGATCTGTGACGTCCCCGGATTTTCTAAAACTTAATCTGATGTGTGATGTCCAAACTGAAACCCTCACCTCAATGAGAATCCCAATTTAGACATCCCACACAAGGCTAAGAAGAAGAAAATGAAGGGAGTCAGAAGGAAACAATCAGTAGCACATGTACATGAACAATAATAAAACCATACAACACATGTTCACCATTCAACATATAATTACAACATGAATTGTTACAACATTTGATATTACATATTGAACAACAAACTATACATATACATGTACTACATTATAAAACAATAGGACCTTAAGACAACAGGTCCACCTGTACATCAGCTCGCTACACAACTCACAACTATCCTGGATCTTCAAGAGCATAACCACAACCTAACAAAAGATTACATGCGGTACAAGTCAGCACAATATTCAAGAATATTGTACTGAGTACGCCTACGTGTCTTTTATATACCTCTCATCATATCTTGGCAATAAGATAAAACTAATACTTGGCAACATTAAAGAAATATAAGAAAAGCGTGTACTTGCACAAAGATATTCATTAACAAAAGAGAACACATATTTTAAGCTCATTTTCCATTATATGTTTGTGCATCTGCCTACCAATGGGATAGATGCATCTAGGCCTCATGATCTGCTTACCAAAGAGATAGATCATTGTACATGTGATTTGCTTACCAAAGAGATAGATCACTCACTAGCACTATGCTTACCAAAGAGATATAGTGTTTTCATATAATGGAAAAAATATATTATGTTTCATGTGTTCATAGCCATAAGTACGGAAAATCAGGCAACATATCATACAAGAGCAATCATTTCACCCAATATCATATGCCAAGTATTTTACTACTCATATAACACAATCATATTGTATAATAAGCCAAGTAAGAGGTAATGGTGTACCTTCCAAAGAGACAACCTAATCATCATATTCCTCCTGTCGACTATATCGTTGTTAAACCTGATCAAGACAAGATCATATACTATCATCAGGTTCTCATCCTATTATATCTCATCTTAACCCTAATCGTGCTCGTATTAGGGTTTCACTTAGTTCATTGGGATATTCTCATTATTACTTGTCTTATCATCTTGTTATCTG
The DNA here is from genome assembly GCA_963693085.1 of Alisma plantago-aquatica. NCBI lineage: Eukaryota > Viridiplantae > Streptophyta > Magnoliopsida > Alismatales > Alismataceae > Alisma > Alisma plantago-aquatica. The sequence goes on along the minus strand of OY856410.1, from coordinate 982,509,205 downwards.
GGATTGATGTTACTGATTTCGTATTCCAAATTATGATTCATTATCTGGACATTATCTTCCATCCTCTTTGTGCACATATTAACCCTAGGTTACATCATTAACCTAGATTAGGGTTTTATAACATGTATTAATATTCATCTTCATATAACATGGATTTTGTTCATCGTTATGATCTCATAATTAAAATTGAGGTTCAATATACTGATATGAGCTTTCTCTGTAAATTTCATCATGTATAGAGCATGTATGTATTTATTGTATTTTGTTAGGGTTATTAGCCCTAATTAGACATATTAAGCAAATTACATGATTTCGAGTCATAACATGACCATATCTGATATCATATGCATTGTAGATATGATTATGGACTTACTGACATTTTCTCATAATTTTAGAACATCACTTGATATTTATTATCCATTATACAAGCATTACACCTCTTACATGATTACTCTGATATTAGATCGTCAAAAGCCTGATATTATGTTTCCATTGTGTTCTACACAATTTTCTGAGAAAAATGGTACCTTGTTTGCATTTTTCTGATAACCAAGCTAATTACTATGATTTATAGAAGATCTTGGAATTCTGGGAGTAAAATACCTTTTATTGGCCACTGAGGCACTGCCACGTGGCCACTAGCAGTGCGGCCCTGCCTGACGGGTTGTGCCATGTGTTGGCTGTCTTGGGACTAGCCGGTTCACTAGGTTGAACCGGTCTCGGTCTCCCCTAACCTCCTCACATCTGACGCATTCGTGAGTCCTGCGGGACTCTGTCCCAGCTCCGCCATCGTCAAGCAGGTCTCCAGTAAGAAAACCACATTGGGTCCCCCCCCTTGAAAGCACTAGGTTCCATTCTCCTCCTCGGTCTCTTCCAGGTCGACGCAGTTGTCGCCCAACTGCAGGTCCCCAGTGTTGCGCCTCTGACTAGCTACGCCTGGTCTCCTCGTTGGGCTATGAGGGGCAGTCTACAACGCCGCCTGGAGTGCATCCGATCTCAGTCTCGGCGTCGCTTGGTCCATCCCGGTCGCCGCTTCCATCTTTGCGGGCTTGCCGCCGGCCACGGTCCGCTCAGGGCGTCGCCGCTCAGGAAAGGTCTCCGGTGAGCCATTTGGGTTCTCTACTCTCGCTCTTCTTCACCAGCGCGGTGTGGCTTGTGACAACTCCTTCTCCTGTGGATCTCAATCTTCTCTCGCACTGGGTTTCACCCCATCCGTGTCGTGCGCCGCCGCCTGGCCTAGTTCTGACGAGGGGCTGAACACAATCTTCTCCTACTCATGGACTGATGATACAGCCACATGATCTCTCCATGCTCCGTGAGTGCATCCGGTCTTGAGTCCACCTGCTCTTTGGCGGTTCTTTGTGGTTAAGAGGCCAGTCGTAGTCTTCTTTCTCGGCCCCGATCTTCCGCTGCACTCTATTCCAGGTGCTCGCGAGTGCTGCTATTAGACTGGATAGATGGTGAGAGAGAGGGGCCATGTTCTCTAGTCTGACGCCCTCTCACTTCCAGTTGCCTCATGCTTGAAATGAGCATCTAAGTTGCAGATCTCAGTCATCCAAGGAACATCGAGTTCCTCGCCCCTATCACTCCACGATCAGCGATCATGGTTTCGTGGAGGATCACTTGCCTCCTCACGTCAACTACGTAACTGCAAGGTGAGGGACACGGCCAATCATCCGATTATACTCATACACATCATTTATATAAGTCCACGTAGTGAATCCATGACACCTCAAGCCTAGGGGAAGTGTGGGACTGGATACTATCAAAACTTAGGCAGAAAGAGTGAACCGTAGCGATAAATACATCAACATATTGAATATTTCACAAACTTTAAACCTCTATAGCCTCTGATTGGATGGTCTAAAGATCACTAAATTTTGACCATAGTTTCGTAATCACATAAGATACATTCTCTTAAATTTTGGTGCCAAAATATCATTACTTGACCCATCGAATATATATCTCAAAATGGCACATGCTTAGGGGAAAAGATATAATATCGACAACAAAAGACTTTCAATGTCCATTTATTCCAAAATCTTAGAACCCTTGGGATAAAAACAAGAATAAACTCAATTGTCATTAAATGTTCAAAGATCCAAAAGTTCACTTTATTAGATCTTACACACCTTAAAAGAAATTTCGTCCTCGAAATTAAGCCAGAAAAACCACTTTGTCACATCATATACATCTTAAAAGAACTTTCATCCTCAAAAGTAAACCATACTCATACTCCCAGGGAAATCCTTAACTTGCCTTCATCCACATGTAGGCACTATTCTATGTGTAACATATCTGCAAAGGTTACCTAGAACCATGTATCCAAAGCACTATTAGGGAGGTTTACAACCATCTTGGGTGCACAAACACTCCATTCAAGGTTAAACTTAGGGTTTAGAAACTTAGGTTATGTCATTACATATCTCATATGCTAGGGTTTCATCCTTATCTTAACCCATGCATTACGATTTCCACATCATATTATCATGTTCCAAAGGAGTTAACCCATTATATCAAGATGTCATAATCATTTTAGTTCATTGTTAGAACATGTTCATCATTGACATATGCCTTTTAAGAGAGAGTTAACTATAATTAACCCACATTATCCATCTAGATCATAACAAGGTGTATAAGTCTTTATGTTGTGCTAAAATCAATATGTATTTTTCATATTTATTAAGCACTAAGGTTAACACCTCGTGTAACATGTTTCATTCACATGATCTTATTTCATTGCTCATAATAAATTACAACATTTAGCAGTGAATTCATCACAAGTTAACCAACAATATCACATTATCATTATTATTCATGTACATGGTTAACCATTTATGCATTGATATTTATTAAACCATCTCTAGGTTTTCCATCATGTCATGATCATATATCACATCCCAAGATTAGATCACATTCTTACACATGTTCTATCATGATTGTTCTAAACAAACTTATATGAGTGGCTTATCACACATATATCAAAACGTTATCTAGTCCAATTGAGGTTCTCTTGACCCATATCATGAGGATAGTGCCATGCTCAGTCTCTCTGAGCTAACTCAACTCTATGAGTATCTCATACGCATATACTTTATCTGTTCTCTCTTGGTCTAGGGTTCTCGGATTACCTCATTGGTACTAGTTGGTTGCTTTACTAGCTCCAGTTACATAAGCACAAACCAAAACATGATATGGCATACTCTTCATAGGTCTCTAATCATGAAACATCCTACCCAAACTCTCTTATATACACCGCTATATTCCTATGTGGGAAACCACCAACCCGAGCATGAGGCTTCATAGAAGCTAAAATAGCTACCTCCTCCAGGGTCTTGGGCTTTCTCCCTCACCCAGATGGCAGGAACTCAAATTCATATTCACATGCACATATATAACTAGCCTCTCTCTATCTCGAGGGTTTTGGTCTTCCCAAGGACATCTAGGGTTCAACGAGACTATAGGAATCATGCATAAAGTGACTCAACTCAATCACTTAGGAGTATTATAGTTTAGGACATATCAAATCACATATCTCATAATTCTCATATCTTGGAGTTTAGGTTCTCTAACCTTCTCCCAATGGGTCTCACTCTCTCTAGAGTTAACCCCAAAACTGGTCCTAACACTAGAGGTCCTCCTTCGTAAAAGAGCTTGAGGCTCATGCTGACTCACAACCTTGTCTTAACTTAGCTTATCTTATCTCATAAAAGCCTAGTTACTTGCATCATAAAACCTTATCTCAAATCCTCAAAATTAAACTTTCCTCAAACAAACTTATCATCATAAAACAACTTAATTACTATCTCAAACTTATATCATAACATCTAAACTCATATTTTGTCTATTCCAAGTATCATATAAATCTCAAAAAGGCTCTAGACATCTAATCTAGAACTACTCTCTCTTTTAGACTGATGTCATCACTTTCACTTAGGTTGCATGAACACCTCCTACTCGTACATGTGTGGGGGCACATTTTTGTAATACATATACATAATAAAATATTATATAGTTTTTCTCTGATAAAACAAACGTCAGAGAAAACTATCGAGGTTCGGTCCGTTTGGAATCAAAAACCAAATCCTGAAAACGAGTGTCCCACACATAGTAGAGAGTCCAGTGTCATGAAAACTAGTGAAAAGGGTGAGAACATGGTGTAGACTAGTGTAGCTACTCTAGACAACGTGCGCAATATGTCTATGGTTTCTCTTCCTTTTATGCATGTCATTTCCAAATAGTGCAATGTCCCATACCGATGCACTACAAGGAAAGAACGACATCTATGGACTTGCTACTCAACAAGCACCAGTCTAGACCTAGTTCTCGGACATCTTGGTGCTAACATAGAGGCTAGGTCAGATCTAGTCTTTAAAATACGACTAATCTAACCCTAAAAGATTATTAAGTTCAAGGTTCTTTAGTTTTGAGTTGCATAATGAGCAAATGTCAGGCTTTGCTATTGTTCATGCTCTGATACCACCTGTGATGTCTCCAGATTTTCTAAAACTTAATATGATGTGTGACTTCCAAATTGAAACCCTCACCTCAACGAGAATCCCAATTTAGACATCCCACACAAGGCTAAGAAGAAGAAAATCAAGGGAGTTAGAAGGAAACAATCAGTAGCACATGTACATGAACAATAATAAAACCATACAACACATGTTCACCATTCAACATATAATTACAACATGAATTGTTACAACATTTGATATTACATATTGAACAACAAACTTTACATATACATGTACTACATTCTAAAACAACAGGATCTTAAGACAACAGGTCCACCTGTACATCAGCTCGCTACACAACTCGCAACTATCCTGGATCTTCAAGAGCATAACCACAACCTAACAAAAGATTACATGCGGTACATGTCAGAACAATATTCAAGAATATTGTACTGAGTACGCCTACGAGTCTTTTATATACATCTCATCATATCTTGGCAATAAGATAAAACTAATACTTGGCAGCATTAAAGAAATATAAGAAAAGTGTGTACTTGCACAAAGATATTCATTAACAAAAGAGAACACATATTTTAAGCTCATTTTCCATTATATGTTTGTGCATCTGCCTACCAATGGGATAGATGCATCCAGGCCTCATGATCTGCTTACCAAAGAGATAGATCATTGTACATGTGATATGCTTACCAAAGATATAGATCACTCACTAGCACTATGCTTACCAAAGAGATATAGTGCTTTCATATAATGGAAAAAATATATTATGTTTCATGTGTTCATAGCCATAAGTATGGAAAATCAGGCAACATATCATACAAGAGCAATCATTTCATCCAATACCATATGCCAAGTATTTTACTACTCATATAACACAATCATATTGTATAATAAGACAAGTAAGAGGTAATGGCGTACCTTCCAAATAGACAACCTAATCATCATATTCCTCATGTCAACTATATCATTGTTAAACTTGATCAAGACAAGATCATAGACTATCATCAGGTTCTCATCCTATTATATCTCATCTTAACCCTAATCGTGCTCGTATTAGGGTTTCACTTAGTTCATTGGGATATTCTCATTATTACTTGTCTTATCATCTTGTTATCTGGGATTGATGTTACTGATTTCGTATTCCAAATTATGATTCATTATCTGGACATTATCTTCCATATCCTCTTTGTGCACATATTAACCCTAGGTTACATCATTAACCTAGATTAGGGTTTTATAACATGTATTAATATTCATCTTCATATAACATGGATTTTGTTCATTGTTATGATCTCATAATTAAAATTGAGGTTCAATATACTGATATGACCTTTCTCTGTAAATTTCATCATTTATAGAGCACGTATGTATTTATTGTATTTTGTTAGGGTTATTAGCCCTAATTAGACATATTAAGCAAATTACATGATTTTGAGTCATAACATGACCATATCTGATATCATATGCATTGTAGATATGATTATGGACTTACTAACATTTTCTCATAATTTTAGAACATCACTTGATATTTATTATCCATTATACAAGCATTACACCTCTTACATGATTACTCTAATATTAGATCATCAAAAGCCTGATATTATGTTTCCATTGTGTTCTACACAATTTTTTGAGAAAAACGGTACCTTATTTGCATTTTTCTGATAACCAAGCTAATTACTATGATTTATAGAGATCTTGGAATTCTGGGAGTAAAATACCTTTTATTGGCCACTTAGGCGCTGCCACGTGGCCACTAGCAGTGCGGCCCTGCCTGACAGGTTGTGCCATGCGTTGGCTGTCTTGGGACTAGCCGGTTCACTAGGTTGACCCGGTCTCGGTCTCCCCTAACCTCCTCACATCTGACGCATTCGTGAGTCCTGTGGGACTCTGTCCCACCTCCGCCATCGTCAAGCAGGTCTCCGGTAAGAAAACCACATTGGGTCCCCCCCCCTTGAAAGCACTAGGTTCCATTCTCCTCCTCGGTCTCTTCCAGGTCGACGCAGTTGTCGCCCAACTACAGGTCCCCAGTGTTGCGCCTCTGACTATATGCGCCTGGTCTCCTCGTTGGGCTATGAGGGGAAGTCTACAATGCCGCCTGGAGTGCATCCGATCTCAGTGGCGGCGCCGCTTGGTCTAGCCCGGTCACCGCTTCCATCTTTGCGGGCTTGCCGCCGGCCGCGGTCCGCTTAGGGCGTCGCCGCTCAGGAAAGGTCTTCGGCGAGCCACTTGGGTTCTCTACTCTCGCTCTTCTTCACCAACGTGGTGTGGCTTGTGACGACTCCTTCTCCTGTGGATCTCAATCTTCTCTCGCACTGGGTTTCACCCATCCACGTCGTGCGCCGCCGCCTGGCCTAGTTCTGACGAGGGGCTGAACACAATCTTCTCCTACTCATGGACTGATGATACCGCCACATGATCTCTCCATGCTCCGTGAGTGCATCCGGTCTTGAGTCCACCTGCTCTTTGGTGGTTCTTTGTGGTTAAGAGGCCAGTCGTAGTCTTCTTTCTCGGCCCCGATCTTCCGCTGCACTCTATTCCAGGTGCTCGCGAGTGCTGCTATTAGACTAGATAGATGGTGAGAGAGAGGGGACATGTTCTCTAGTCTGACACCCTCTCACTTCCAGTTGCCTCATGCTTGAAATGAGCATCTAAGTTGCAGATCTCAGTCATCCAAGGAACATCGAGTTCCTCGCCCCTATCACTCCACGATCAGCGATCATGGTTTCGTGGAGGATCACTTGCCTCCTCACGTCAACTATGTAACTGCAAGGTGAGGGACACGGCCAATCATCCGATTATACTCATACACATCATTTATATAAGTCCACGTAGTGAATCCATGACACCTCAATCCTAGGGGAAGTGTGGGACTGGATACTATCAAAACTTAGGCAGAAAGAGTGAACCGTAGCAATAAATACATCAACATATTGAATATTTCACAAACTTTAAACCTCTATAGCCTCTCATTGGATGGTCTAAAGATCACTAAATTTTGACCATAGTTTTGTAATCACATAAGATACATTCTATTAAATTTTGGTGCCAAAATATCATTACTTGACCCATCGAATATATATCTCAAAATGGCACATGCTTAGGGGAAAAGACATAATATCGACAACAAAAGACTTTCAATGTCCATTTATTCCAAAATCTTAGAACCCTTGGGATAAAAACAAGAATAAACTCAATTGTCATTAAATGTTCAAAGATCCAAAATTTCACTTTATCACAGGATCTCCTTGCAAAATGCTTTTAAATTTTAGTGATTTTTGTTAATCTGTCGTTTGTGGTAATTCCGCATTTATTACTGGTGATGACTTGATTTGGTTATGGTCGTCATAGTGACAGTACATATCCCTAGTCTTTCTTTGGAAGAGACATGCTAATGTATGAGAGGGGTATGGTAAACTCCCTAGATCAAGAATCTTATCACATAAAGTTGTAAGTTGAGAAGGTGACAAAAATCAATGAGGTTTGACACCTGAGTTAAATAAGGTATGTATAATACTTCTCTGACTAAGAAAAGTGTTACCTGACACAGAGTTGACTCTATAGTCAGTAATGGAAAGGGCAGTTGAGTATGTGTCATGTGTGATAGATCTTATGATGATCTTTCATGGAAGAACTTTATGTTGGTCAAAGTTCTATAGTATCCCCATGACATCAAGGAGATATGTTAAGGTGTGAAGATGTAATAAATGAATAATATTTGTCTCCCTTTACCTGGGATTTTGGGGATGAAATCCTTGTTAGGGGTATATAACTTGTAATGACCCTGACATGGGTTATGAGTTAACCCTATTTTTTTGGCTAAGTAAGTTGCTTAGAACTTTAATATAATCCTCTAAGGTGTTTTTTTATCATGTGACACACTTATGTTTCAAGTTTGAACATGATTGAATGTTGTTTGAGCAATGCTCCTTTATTTTGGACCAAAGAGCAATTTACCCAAGATGAGGGGTTATATTGCAAAATTTCACATGTTGAACGTGCCTTAAGTGATTTAGCATCATAAGAGAGAGAATTATGCTAAGGGGTGGCTTGTGGAAAGCCTAAGTTCCAAGTTGGAGCTTGTTTGAATAATGCTTTTCCCTTGTGTACCAGTTTTGGTGCAATTTGTATGGGGTTGATGTGCAACTTACCAACTCTAGAGTGTCCCTACTCTCTCCTAAGAAAGAAGGAGACATCTTGTTTGAACCATAATTGAGTAATCCGGGTGATGGAAAGACCAAGAAATGTGTATAGTTGAAACCCTAAAATGAGTTGTTATGAGTTGTAAAGCTTATATGGGAGTTCCTATCGGCCAAGAAGCCATAAAGGAGGTCCCATATCATTTTGTTAATTTCTTGGAAGAATTCATATTGGATTAGTACCTCAAGGAGGTGATCCATGATGAGTTAGATGATCCTTGCAAAAGTTGTATCAGTTTGCATAATTTGTGAGATAAAGATGAGATATCTTCTCAAACAAGATAATTAATGGCCAAAATCTTATTTCTATATTATCCCCAAGACTTTTGCAAGTCAATATGTGTGTGTGTGCATGCATGGACATGTGTCAACCATGCATGGCCATGTGTCACCTAGTAGTATATGGTGATGACACCTCTTATATACTCTCTCTCATGAACCCCAATTATATATACCTCTCCTTTCACCTACTAGTGAAAGTTTATGAATCCTACAACTCTCTTTATCAGAGATATCATGCATACCCTCTTACATATCATGCATAGTAGCTCAAGGAGCAAGGGGAGCTCGAGCGCCAAGCTTAAGGTGAGGCCATGGTCATCTTAAACCTTATTTGAAGCATGATTATCGAGTTATAGTTATTCCTTTCTTTTCTTCTTCACCAAGTTCTTAACTATGGTGATTCCTTGTATATGGAGGAGTTGTGAACGAGCCTTGGCCTTTTGATAAGTCATCTTCAACCTTAGGAATGTGAAGCTTTGAATCTTAGAGCTTTGAATATTGTTCTTGAGGCAGTTTATATAACTTGAACCCAATTATGTTATTATCCACCTTCAATCTTGCTATACTTGTTGATATGCTTTTAATTTCGAATTTTCTTGAACGTTTGATGATTCTATGAATTCTAATAGTTGCATGGGACTGTTTTCCATGAACTAGAATAGTAAGGGATGATATTCTAGAGCTTGATGATGATGACATCATCATGGCACAAACCGATATCGAGTTGAAGCACCTATAACCCGATATGCAAAACCCTACTCTTGTGTAACCGATATGTATGTGGTCAACTTGCCTCATACACACCTCAAAAATGATATTGGGTTAAGCATACACCTCTAAACTGATATTGGGTTTAGCATACACCTCAAAACCGATATTGGGTTAAGTATGCACCTCTTGGACGATATGGTTGTAAGCACACACCTCTTGTACGATATGGTGTTGAGCACACGCCTCTAAAATGATATGGTGGGAAATCCAATACACTAGATGTCAAAAGTGGTAAGGTGGTTAATACCCTAGAACATGTGATGGCCAATACACTAAAGTATGGTGTGGCCAATATCTTCAAGTGAGGCGAGGATGTTACACCCATGTATGGTGAAGGTGATACACCATATGATTGGTAAGGTTGATACCTTGATGGGCAAGGATATGAGGGATATGATGATGCCTAGCCCGATATACACCGAACCCAATACATGTGTTCAACTTGACATATATGATTCAACCTGATACACCTTGTAAAGGTGAGGGCAAAACACTCTTAGAAGTGATGAGTGTAACACTAAGTAATGGTGCGGCTAATACCTTGATAGGTGAAATACCTAAAGTGGTTGATAATGGTCAACCCTATATCAACAATGCCTTAACCCAAGATGAGTCCATATCACTTGATGATAGTTGGGTAATTCAAGTGTGTGACTTGTGGCCAATACACTACAAGATAAATGTGATGAGTTAGTGCATAAAGTATTAGGATGGGAAATACCCTAATCCAAGATAAGTTGATGAACTTAAGTAAGTTAAAAGTTATGAGGGAAGTGATACACCAAGGCATGATAAATATCACATCCAACACCTCAAGGTTGATACACCTTAATGCACCTCAAATCCAATATACTTGGATGAGTAACATATGAAGTGTGTCAAGTCAATTGTTACATTAAGATGTAATGAGTTTTATGCACTTTGATAAGTGTAGGCTAACATACCTTGAGAAAGGGGTTAAGCCAAGTTAATAAAGTATGATGTAATCAATATCCTAGTGAGGATGAGAGAGAAACTCATACTTTGTGTTGATAATAATTTAATGATAAATGATGAGAATAAATGAGTATGATTGAATACTTATGATAGCAATGTATGCTCCTAGATGTGTGGAGCAATGAATTAGGGTTTAGATTGATAATATGAACTTGAAACCCTATTCGGCTATGAAGGGAAACACTAACCCTAATAATGGGAAGGTTTTATTTCTCTTATTGCATAGGCCTTGTGAGACATGTTAAATACTTGTATAACAAGTATAATGTTTATGTGGTCTGATGACCTAAAAGATATTTGTTGCCTAGTAAGATGTGACAAGATGTTTAATGGGCCTTGTGAGCCATGTGAATAGTTGTTGCCTATTGAGAGGTGACAAGATGTTTAAATGTCCTTGTGAGCCATGTGATTAGTTATTCCCTAGTGAGAGGTGACAAGATGTTTAATGGGCCTTGTAAGCCATGTGAATAGTTGTTTCCAAGTGAGAGGTACAAGATGTTTTGGGCCTTGTGAGCCATGTGAAATACTTTAACAAAAAGTATGATATGTTCCTAGGTCTGAGGACCTAGAGGTAATGGTTACCTGATAAGAGGTGACATTGTTCAGTGATGAACTAAGGGTTGAATACCCAGATCATATAATCATGATGATGATAATGATTAAGGGATAAGAATTTTTAGTAATGTGATAAGGGACTGAGATCCCGAGTGTTATGCATTCAATGTGCTTCAATGATCATGAAAGTACTTGATAAACGTATTACATCTTTCTTTGTAGCATATGTTATAAATCATGTTTGTAACTTGGTTGATGCTAAAATATACTGTAAAGCATCTACTTAATCAAGTGGAATCTCATCATGTAGTTTCCCTAACCATAGATCCATTCAGTGTCAGAATTTGCTGATTGGTGAAATGATTTTAGCTCAGAGAACATATTTTTTAATATGTGGGGGTGAAGGACGAAGTGTATCCATACGTCCTGATGAAGAATCGATGTCACACCTTCCTTATTTATTTTATATCGGTATGATGTGAATCTCCCAACCAAATGAGGAATTGATGTGTAAATGCTTCTTCATTCTGTGTGTATCGGGATTGATGAGTATCTCCCGACTAAATGAGGAATTGATGTATAATCTTCCTTATTTATTATAATCTGGGGATGGATAATTGAAATCTCCCTAAAGAGAGTGCATGTTACGGTTGTATCTCTATAGTAAAGATACCAGTATACCCTGGTAAGCTAATTGCAGTTGACACAAGATGTCCTTCCAGTAGATGACACAAGATGTCGTGCTAGTTGTCTTGTACTGACCGAGGCGGGAAAGGTCTTGGCAGTTGGCTCTTCCATTGACCTTGTATGGTACCGATTTTGACTAAGCTGTGGTCATTGGAGTATGAGCGGTATATCTCATCTCCTCAGGGTATAAGTGTGATTATGAATATGTAATCAGCCGTGTAGCATATTTGCTTAAGGATTGAGTACGGGAAACAGTGGTTGATGCTTCATTACTTTTATACATCATAGTTGATAGATGTTATACATTTTCTTCATATTCCTTATAAAGCAAATAGATGATTTATAGCTCTGCTATGGATAGTTTAACTATCTTATCAATGTTATTACTTTGGTACTACAAATAAACATGCTTACTTGCATAAAGTATCCTCTGCTCAGTTTTAAAATGTGTACATGTGATAATAATATTGTTGGCGAAGAGTTATATCTCTCGCTGGGACAATTGTCTCACCCCGTGGGATCCACAATTTTTAGGTGGACGCAGATGAGGAGGTAGAGACCTTACTGTAGAGGGAGAACAACAACAACAGAGGCAGCAGTAACAGCTCAGGTTGAGTGTACTGTCCGTTGTGTCTTGTAGATAAAAGTCATATGTGTCGTCTCTATACTCTCAGGTGCTTGGAGTCAGTACGTAATGGTTTTATGAACGATCTGAGATTTTGTCTTGATTACATCAAGGTTTATGTTGCTTATGTATATGTTTGGGTAAAGCAACTATTATATGTAATCCTTGAGATGAGATGATACAATGTATGTACAATGTGAACCATGATATGTATAAAGTTTTGGATCTTTCCTTAAGAGTTTCTTGGTAATGGATCACTTTGTAAAATGGTTTTAATTTTTGGTGATTTTTGTTAATCCACTGCTTATGGTTATTCCGTAATTATTACTAGTGGTGATGTGGCTTGATTCGATATCGGGTCTTCACAAAGTTTTGGTATCAGAGCCTAAGGTTTGCTGAGTCTACAGAGACATTGGACTATGGTGTTGAGTCTATTCTAGTGTCCTCTAGTATACCCTATAGTGACTTCTTCTTATGTAGAAGAAAAGGTGAAGTTTAAAAATGACTGGAGAACATAAGGAACACGTTGCTAAGAGCATACACCTCTTGGATGATATGGTGGTAAGCACACACCTCTTGCACGATATGGTGTTGAACACACACCTTTAAAATTATATGGTAGGTAACCCAATACACTAGATGAAAAAAGTGGTAAGGTGGTTAATACCCTAGAACATGTGATGGCCAATATCTTCAAGTGAGGTGAGGATGTTACACCCATGTATGGTGAAGGTGATACACCATATGATCAGTAAGGTTGATACCTTGATGGACAAGGGTATGAGGGATATGATGATGCCTAGCCCAATATACATCTAACCCAATACATGTGTTCAACTTGACATATATGATTCAACCCGATACACCTTGTAAAGGTGAGGGCAAAACACTCTTAGGAGTGATGAGTGTAACACCAAATAATGGTGTGGCTAATACCTTGATTGGTGAAATACCTAAAGTGGTTGATAATGGTCAACCCTATATCAACAATTCCTTAACCCAAGATGAGTCCATATCACTTGATGATAGTTGGGTAATTTAAGTGTGTGACTTGTGGCCAATACACTACAAGATAAATGTGGTGAGTTAGTGCATAAAGTATTAGGATGGGAAATACCCTAATCCAAGATATGTTGATGAACTTAAGTAATTTAAAAGTGATGAGGGAAGTGATACACCAAGGCATGATAAATATCACATCCAACACCTCAAGGTTCATACACCTTGATGCACCTCATATCCAATATACTTGGATGAGTAACACATGAAGTGTGTCAAGTCAATTGTTACATTAAGATGTAATGAGTCTAATGCACTTTGATAAGTGTAGGCTAACATACCTTGAGATAGGGGTTAAGCCAAGTTAATAAAGTATGGTGTAATCAATATCCTAGTGAGGATGAGAGAGAAACTCATACTTTGTGTTGATAATCATTTAATGATAAATGATGAGAATAAATGAGTATGATTGAATACTTATGATATCAATGTATGCTCCTAGATGTGTGGAGCAATGAATTAGGGTTTGGATTGATTATATGAACTTGAAACCCTATTCGACTATAAAGGGAAACACTAACCCTAATAATGAGACGGTTGTATTTCTCTTATTGCATAGGCCTTGTGAGACATGTTAAATACTTGTATAACAAGTATAATGTTTATGTGGTCTGATGACCTAAAAGATATTTGTTGCCTAGTAAGAGGTGGCGAGATGTTTAATGGGCCTTGTGAGCCATGTGAATAGTTGTTGCCTAGTGAGAGGTGACAAGATGTTTAAATGGCCTTGTGAGCCATGTGATTAGTTATTGCCTAGTGAGAGGTGACAAGATGTTTATTGGGCCTTGTGAGCCACGTGAATAGTTGTTGCCTAATGAGAGGTGACAAGATGTTTTGGGCCTTGTGAGCCATGTGAAATACTTGAACAACAAGTATGATATGTACCTGGGTCTGAGGACCTAGAGGTAATGGTTACCTGATAAGAGGTGACATTGTTCAATGATGAACTAAGGGTTGAATACCCAGATCATATAATCATGATGATGATAATGATTAAGGGATAATAATTTTCAATAATGTGATAAGGGACTGAGATCCTGAGTGTTATGCATTCAATGTGTTTCAATGATAATGAAAGTACTTGATAAACATATTACATCTTTCATTGTAGCATCTGTTATAAATCATGTTTGTAACTTGGTTGATGCTAAAAGATATTGTAATGCATCTAATTAATCAAGTGGAATCTCATCATGTAATTTCCCTGACCATAGATCCATTTAGTGTCAGAATTTGCTGATTGGTGAAATGAGTTTAACTCGGAGAGCATATTTTTGAATATGTGGGGGTGAAGGACGAAGTATATCCATACGTTCTGATGAAGAATCGATGTCGCACCTTCCTTATTTATTTTATGTCAGGATGATGTGAATCTCCCGGCCAAATGAGGAATTGATGTGTAAATTCTTCTTCATTCTATGTGTATCGGGATTGATGAGAATCTCTTGACCAAATGAGGAATTGATGTATAATCTTCCTTATTTTCTATAATCCGGGGATGTATAATTGAAATTTGCCTGAAGAGAGTGCATGTTGCGGCTATAGTTCTATAGTGAAGATACCAGTATACCCTGGTAAGCTATTTGCAGTTGACACAAGATTGCTTGCCAGCAGTTGACATAAGATGTCCTTCTAGTTGTCTCATACTGACTGAGGCGGGAGAGGTCTTGGCAGCTAGCTCTTCCATTGACCTTGTATGGTACCGATTTTGACTAAGTGGTGGTCGTTGGAGTATGAGCGGTATACCTCATCTCCTTCGGGCATAATTGTGATTGTGAATATGTAATCAACTGTGTAGCGTATTTGCTTAAGGATTGAATACAGGAAACAATGGTTGATGCTTCATTACTTTTATACATCTTAGTTGATATATGTTATACATGTTCTTCATATTCCTTATAAAGCAAATAGATGATTTATAGCTCTACTATGGATAGTTGAACTATCTTATCAATGTTATTGCTTTAATACTACAAATAAACATGCTTACTTGCATAAAGTATCCTTTGCTTAGTTTTATAATGTTTACCTGTGATAATAATATTGTTGGCGGAGAGTTAAATCTCTCAATGGGATAATTGTCTCACCCTGTGGGATCCACAATTTTTAGGCGGACGTGGATGAGGAGGTAGAGACCTTACTATAGAGGGAGAACAACAGCAATAGGGGCAACAGTAACAACTCAAGTTGAGTGTACTATCTGTCGTGTCTTGTAGATAGAAGTCCTATGTGTCATCTTTGTACTCTCACGTCCTTGGAGTCAGTACATAATGGTTTTATGAACGATCTGAGATTTTGGCTTGATTGCCTCGAGGTTTTATATTTCTTATGTATATGTTTGGGTAAAGAAATTATTATATGTAATCCTCGAGATGAGATGATACAATGTATGTACAATGTGAACCATGATATGTATAAAGTTTTGGATCTTTCCTTAAGAGTTTCCTGGTAATTGCTCTCTTTGCAAAATGGTTTAAATTTTTAGTGATTTTTGTTAATTCGCTGCTTATGGTTATTCCACAATTATTACTTGTGGCGATTTGTCTTGATTTGATGTCGGGTCGTCACATTATTGGTCAGATCCATGATGTTCTTGGTTGATCTTATGCATGTGGATGAAGAACATCTTCTTTCTTCTCTATTGACTTAGGGTTTCCTTGTTCTTGGAAAAGGAGATAGCTTAGGTGTGTGGAGTGTTCATGATAGGGTTTCTTTCTTCTCTCTTCTATATACCTTGCTATTTGGACCTTCATCACCATCCTTGAGGCGATTTATATAACTTTCTCTACGTTTATTGCTTACTCTTAACTTGCATGTATAAATCTTGCTCTAAAAACATAATAAAAAGTAGCAAGATTGCTTAGTTGACCAGGGTTTGAGGGTATGTGGTAGTTCTTGAGTAGATAATCTTCTTGATGTACTTCTTAACCTAGTATACATTTCTTCCTGGGTAGTGGGAGTTCTAGACCTTTCATGTCCATGAAATGATTGTTCCTTGAGTGTTGAAAATGATGGTTCATTAGTGCTTTGAACTGACTTCCTATCTTGTTTTCATGATCTGGTGATCTTCTTGTATGTTCACAACTAATGGGTTTCCTAGTGTCAACATCCAATGGTCTACCTAGCTTGACATCTTATGGGTTAACTAGCCTTACCAAACAATGGTTTCTCTTTGCTCAAGATCTGATGGCCTTTCTAGGACCATGATTTGATGGTTTCTCGAGATACATGATTTGATGGCTCTTCTATGTACACGATTAAATGATTTTTCTCACCTTGAATCACTTGGTTTCATGTGAGGTTCATGACTTGATGGTTTGTGCTTGATTCTTATGATATGATGGTTGTGTTTGGTTAAGTACATCCATGATCCGATGGGGAGGTTAGGTGTAAGTGTTTATGCTTTTCCCTAAGTATGTGAACAAACCGATGGTTATCTTTGAGTGTTGATGTGTAATATCATTGCAAACTATCTTGCTGAACCCAACTTAAAGTAATCAAGTGATGATTGTTAATTTTACTTGTCTTCCTTTATGTGGTAGGTGTTGAAAGATAATGATGTTCTTGTAGAGAATGGTCTTAATGACCTTTGGGAATGACTTGAGCCCTAATGGATATGTAATCCTCTTTATGTGTGACCATGATTGGTATCATGTGATGATGTGATAAGGAATATATCTCATACATTTATATCTTATGGAGTTGTTATATACCCATGTTTTTGTAGAAATCTTTTAGGGTTTGTATGTAAGTGATTGATGCAGTCTAATCTCACCCAATTGGCATTAACTAATCAAGTAAAACCATAATCATGTAGTGCCCTATTCCGTAGAACTATCTAGTGTCAAAACTTTCTGGATAGGGAAATGGGTGTTCCAGAAGGGAATCCCAAAGTCATATACTATTGAGTATATGTAGGTGCAGGGAGAGTATATCCTTATCATCCTAATCCCAAGGTATGGAGGATAGTTGCGGTCAATTCTCAGATTAAGAGAAGTTGAGGTTGTGTCTGGATATATGCACATGTGATATTGTAGAGGAGAGTTGTGGTTGTATCTCAGACGATAGGGTCATATACCCTGGTTTTCTAGTGTCATGACCTACATATTAAGGGTGGACTAGGCTGATTGTTGCTTGACTAATATGTCTCTACGGTGGACTAGTACTAACCAAGGGGAAGAGATCTTAGGATTCCAACTCTCCTAGATCTTATACAGAACTGATTGTGACTTCACAATGGCCAGTTGGAAGTTTGAGTGGCATACCTAAAACTCCCTAGGGCTTAATAAAAGATGTAATCCAACCGTGTAGTATATCTATTTAGGGTTAGCACGATTCACATTGGTTGAGAACCCTTGTATTTTTTCTTGAAATGATTAGTTGATGTATAATATAATAACAGAAATCAAATGTTTAAAAGGTGATATATTTATTTGTTCCTCTGTATTTTCTGTTAACCATATTTTACCTATTTTATCTACTTAATTTGTTTAATCATATAACTTGATGTATCAATAAGCATTGTTGGGAGTTATATCTCTTGTTGGGACATGGTACTCACGTTGTGGGTCACCACATCTTTTTAGGTGATTGTCAACGACATCGTCAGGCTCGTGGTAGTGAAGAGTACCTTGGAGATCAATAGGAGCAGAAAGTTGGCTCTGTCTAGTATGTCCTAAAGTCATCCTTGTACTCTCATGTTCGAGAAGGGGATGCTTTGTAGATGATATGTATCAACTCACATTTTTAGCAGTATTCTTATGTTTATATATGGCATGTACATATGTGGAACATATCCTTGTATACATGTTGTGGTTGATGCCACTAGACAAATATGTAAATACTTGGTATGGTATGTGCTTTTATGTAAGATGTTGGACTTATATGTAAATGTTCCTAGACATGTTGGTGATGATTTATCGGTTTTAATTTACCCTCTTTTCTAGACATATGATTAATTAGTGATCAATTGCGTATTTTTTTAGTAATCTTATTTAGTGTGGCAGGGTGCCACACAGACATACATGCAAACTATACCAACACCATGGTAGGTGTTCCTAATAGTGGGTATTTCCAAACAACTCAGAGAGGGGTAAAACAATGATACAACATTTTATATAAGTTTTCTCTGGTCCAAAACCACTTATATATTTAGAAAATGGCTTCAAGAGAGTACTGTATGGTTTCAACCCAAAATGTTTTAGTTATAAACCATGCATTGAGTAACAACTTCAAAGAGGAAAACAACTCAAACAAGAAACTAGAATAAAAAAACCATTGATCGGAACAACATTCGAAACTTCATCTCCTCAATGTTGTACTTTCCTTGAGGGGTTATTGGAAGTTTGGCATTATGTCAAAAAAGTAATACTTCCCAGAGATAATAGTCACAACCATCAATTTGAAAACACTTGAAAAGAATGGAAGTAAAGTAGTCTCTTGGTGTTATTCAATAAAGATTTGGTCCTTCTTTGGACTCACATCGTGATAATAGATTATAAAAATAAGAATTACATCAAGGTCAAAGTTGGTGATAATTCAATCTACCTAGGTTGAATTTCTAGCCAAACTTCACAAAATAATGCAGGTTACAACTTTAAAAACTAAACATTTGATTGCATCCAAAAAATATTATGAGTATGCAGACTCAATAGATCAATAATGGAAACACTACCATGTATTTTATTCTATCTAAGGGTGGTATGCAAACATTCGGTTGGGTTCCACAACAACATTTAGACACTTGATCTGGAACCTATCCAAAACACGAATTTGTTACAAATATGATAGTAGGAAGGGTTTCATAAAAGTTGAGGGTATACAGATGTGATCCAATCTATGTAAACTATGTTAAATAATATTCCATTATCTTGATTGATAGGGTACCTATATATCTCTTTTTGATTGGCAAAGAGTTCCCAAAATTCAAGAAAATAATAATGGGTTAAAACATCATTTTACCTCCAATTTTCCAAGTTTTATGGGACATTATTTTAACCTAACAAGAGATTGTGGACCAAGGGGAGGTTTTTTGCTACTTCTAGCTACCCTAGCGGTGGCTGCAACAATGACATTTAGAAAGGGTGGAGAGCATGTGGGTTGTAGTGGGTGAAGGGGTGGGTGTGGATCCCGTCTCCTCCCAAGCACACCCCTTTACAAGATGGTGGGGGTCCCCTTCAAATGATGGAGGATATGTGCCATACACACCTCCTCACCCCTCACATAGTCTCTTGTTGCTCACAAGGGGATAGGAGATGGGGCTCAGTGGCCCACCCACCATGGCGTGTGGCCAACTATTGGAGATCTCCTGCCCATTGTTGTGCACATCTTGTGTGACCAAACATTGTTGGGGTGCAAGCCTCGTGGGCCGACTTGGTTTGAGTTTCCCAAATTTGACTTGTCTGGATAGTTTTAGGCATGTTGTAATGACCCCGCCTACTAGTAACCCCCAATTAAGGGAGACCAGGAGGTCAGAGTCGTTATTCTAATTTCCAGATCAAGGTTCGACAAATAAATATTAATAATTATCAAACTTTACCAGACTATAGTGAAAAGCTGTAATAAATAAAATTTTGCATACCTTTAAAAAAATGGATTTCTAAACTTCTATTCACATATGAATTCTACTCTAACTAATCCTCCTTGAACTTTAATTGTATTTCATAATATGACGTTTTACTGTTTGTCCTTTTTGGTTTTTGTACCTAAAACGCCGACAAACAAAACGTCGGTCAGCACAAAGCTGGTATGTGGGGGGAAAACAATAAATGTGCAATTAATCATAACAACTTAATGCAGACAATTACAGTTTAACAAGCAATTTTACATTTTAAACATAATTGCGCGATCCATGCATATCTTAACCTCTGTGCTGTCCCTATAGTGGACCTGGATGCTAACTTCCTTATGGTAGATCCCCATTATACCCCTCATGACCCACCGAACAGGTGAATCAGTTTCTAGGGTTGAATCACATGGCACTACCCATAGGTAGCCCACTCCTTAACTCATGACGTGCTATAGAGTCTCATGGCACTACACGTGGGTAGCCCAATTTCTAACTCATGATAGCCTAGACCTTACTCTAGGTTACCCTTTTTAGCATTTGCAAAGCCACAGAGGAGGATCTGGATCTAAGCCAGTTATATACACATTAATAGTGATAATCATAGTCACTTTACAGTTACAAGAAATAAAAGTCATCAAGACAGTTTACTTCAAACAACTGATTAAATCTCCGAGAATCATCGTGAAACTAATGTGGTTATTCATAATCGTAACCACATACTTGTACTGTAGATTTGGAGATAGAATTATGTATAGAGAGAAAATCCAATCAAGCAAGCAAAGTGCACAAAAATCCTGAAATAAACATTCCAACTTCCTTTTATCAAAATGTATCCAATTTCATCTTATTCCTTAGGATTTCTATTCTAATTTTAGGGTTTCCTTGAAAATTAGGGCTTTGCCTCCACTTTTAATATTATGAACCCTAATTCATCAAATCTACATAAAACCTTTAATTTCTCATCTTACTATTCCTAATCATACTTAGGATCATTATTTAGCAACCTTTTTCCATAATTCAAAATCAACAATGTTTTTCTCTTCTTTTACCCCAAATTAGGGTTTCCATATATATTATCCTTCATTTATGGATTAGAACCCTAAAATTACCAACTTTGCATACAAAACGGATGAAAACTCTATATTACTAACCAACAGGTTAATACCTTTCAAATTAACCTATTAATCTTCAAAGATGCATCCTTTATATACAATTAGGGTTTCTAATTACTTTTTAATATACTTTTCTACCAAATTTAAGTACTTTTGCAAAACGATATAGAACTAGATTCTTAAAATATTTTTATCATGTTCCTCGTATTTTTCTATGCAACTTTCATATATAAAGTTTCCTCATTGGAGATTCCTAGCGATCTCTATTAATTTTGCAAAGAAAAGCATTTTTCTATAATTTTGATCAGAGAGAGATAATTACCAAAATTCGCCGGCCGTTTGATTGATGCACCGATGGTCCACCTTTAGATCTAATGCTCCACGTCACTTGTCTTCACTAACGCAGTTGCGCGTCCGTTGTTTGCTACCGATCGTTGGATCTCACTTGAGTCCATGATGGACTCTGATCCAAGGGCTACTGCTCCTCTTCTTCCTCCTTCCTTTCTTTGAACGACGCGGCGGCACTGCGGTTGGAGCTCGTCAGAGCAGGGCAATTGCGCGAGGGAGAGGGTGCCCAGACCTAAGAGATGGCCGCTCGAGATTGCTAGGGTGTGAGGACTCGAGTGATGGCCTTTATATAGGACTAGGGGGGGCTCTTCCTGGGGTTTCTTAACCCCGTTGTCAACTGATCCTTAGCCCAATTGGGCGTTTTGTGTAGATGCGATGAAAGTCCACAAATATTGGGTCGAGAAGCTTCGTCTCTCTCTCCTGGACCCATTGGGACAAATCCCACGAGTGCACATGCACTGAATCGTGAGAAATCGATGGGGAAAGTCCCCCTGTAATCGTGCTACAGTCCAAGTTCCACTGGAACTCGAAGATGTGTGGCGCCTGTTGGATCGAGATCCAACGGTTGACATTTTCCGCGTTCAAACCAAATAGGAAAAAGATTTCCTAAATTCCAAGAAAATTCCTATTTTGAGGATAACTTGAAAAAGCAATAACTCCCAAATTAGCAACTCCTTTTTAATTCAAAATTTAAGGGAACCTCGTTTATGTTTTTATCTTTCATCCTACAAACATTGGGATTATTATCTTAAGAAAATGATTCCTTTTCTTCAGTTGCAAGTTAACCTTTAATTATTCATATTTTCCACATCTTTTCTATTTCCTTTGCCATTATATTATTATCCTGAGTTTCTTGAACCCCAAGGAACCTTAATATCTCAAAATTCTATGTTGGAAAATATTCCTTAGCCTTTTATCCTTCCTTTATCTATTTTCTTATTTATTCCAATTGAATTCATTTTTCATTTCTTTTTCTTTCATTTGGGCTTAATAGCCAACAAGGCCCATTAAGAAAATAAGGCACATAATCCATTCAAATCAAACCATTAAATCAACCATTGATTTCGTTTATTTCTTAAAAGAAGATTTACAAATCTCATTACATGCTTTAGAAAATGGGGTTATAACACATGTTCACATATATAAAAGGGGGGTAAGACTTTTAAAAAATCATGTAGATCACATCATAGCTCTAAAAATTGAAATTTTTTTGACTTCCTAACTTCACTCTCTTACATTTTCCAACAATTCAGCTCCAAACTCCTAACCAATAAATAGAAACATTTCCTTAACACCCATTATATTGAGGGTCATGGCCTTTACTGGTCTCAAAATTGTGGAGTCTCAATGGACCCCAAAGTCCATATCAATTTAAATGCATGCCATCATGACTTTTAGTGGCCCATAACTGAAAAACCACATCAAATGAAGTTAACCAAAAACCTAATTCAATGCAAAATCAAGCCTTCAACACTGATACAAAATGCGGGTCAAATTTCACCTTGGACATTAGATGATTATGAATTGATATATGGTTACACAAGTTCTTGCAGAACAAAATAGCCTTTTGAATGACATATTACACTTTATGCGCAGTAAAGAAACAAGGCATTAACAAGATGAATGAAATGTGAAACAAGGCATTAACAAGATGAATGAAATGTGATATGCTGAGATAGAAATGTGGGAAGACAACATTAAAACATTTAAGGAATTCATTATAAAAAATAAAGTGAAGATGTGAGCATTGAGGACAAGTTGCATGAGGGGCATCTAAGACACATCTAAGATGGTTGTACATGTACATTGTAGATCAACAAATGTACCTATGTAAAATGATATTATTGGGTGAAACACAATTAAAAGAAGCAAAATCATACTAAAATGAATATGCAAAGAGAGCTTATAAAGGGATATTTTAAATATCTACATCTTATCAGAGTATGACCTATAACAAAGCTCATGGGAAGAAAGATCCATGTAACCGATTCCAACATGGTTAAGACGAGACTTAGATGATGATGAGATAATGATGGTCAGGAGGATGTGGATATCACACTTTGTCCATTAATAAAACAGACGGAAACCATTTGATGAGGGAATGTAGAATTCCAAATTCATCTTTTGGGGTTTGAATAAATTGGAAGAAACTTATATTTCTTACAAATCAAATTGATTTTTATTTGTTAATGTAGTGGCACAAAATTGATTAAAGCGAGGGTTTGTGACTATAAAGTTGTAGGATGTATACAATCGCCAGCTTTTTGATAAAATAAAAGAAGAAGTTGTGATGTAGTTACTGCAAATTCTGAAAAGGTCTGCGCATTAATCTGTTCCTAAAAACTGCCCAATCACAACTGCTCTATAACTGGGAAACAGCGAAGATGTCCGGTTCATCCTCATTCACACGTAACTTCCACACGAGGCAGGATAAAATAGTTATGTACAAAGAACCAAGAGCTCGAACTCTAAACCCAACGAAAGAGGACATAGACAGCTAACTCAGTTTTGTTTGTCCACGTGTACTGCCTTGCGTTAATACAGGAAAAAAACAATGTTTCTTACTTTTGTAGCAGCTGTTTCCAGGCAGACGAACACAACGCAAACCTACCCACCCTCTCAATTCCCAATGTCCCATCTACGCCGGTACGGGCTGTGACCTCCTGGCCTTCTTGGCCGGAGGGCGGAAGGCGCCGCTGATGAGGTCAAGCAAGCATCGGTGCGACTCGTAGACCATCTCTGCCCTCTTGGCTTCCATCTCCATCCACCCTTTCTCGAACTCCCGCATGAGCTCCACCCGCCTCCTCTCCATGGTGAGGAAGCCTTCCTCGAACCTCCGCATGGCTTCTGCCAGTTCAAAGGCCGCTCGAGCCCTCCACTCTGCCTGTGCTACCCCGGCATCATCTTCTTCCTCCTCTTCCTCGTTCACTGCAGCAGCTGCTGTCGCTGCCGTCTCCCCTGTCTCTTCCTCCCCGGTACCTCCCTTGCCGTCGACGGAGGTCAGCCGCCTTTTTTTGCCACCGCTGCTTACGTTTTGTGTCTTGGCTGGTACCGTGCTTGCGCCGGGAAGGTTGAAGAACCCGCCAATCCTCTTCCCGTTGCTGCTCATCCCAAAGACCACCTCCGGCTCCAGCTGCGGCAATTCCTGTTCAGCGACTTCTTCACTTTCTTCCTCATCCTCCTCTTCAGCATCATCGTCGATGTCCACCTCATCTTCCTTCTCGCCACTACCAGAACCCTCCTCGCTCTCCCCGCTACCTCCTTCCTCCACCTTGGCCTTCTCAGCCGGAGCCGCAAGGGCCGGCGGTAGCGCCGACAGCGGCATCGGCCCGCGCTCGAGCAGGTCCATGAGCCGGTACATGGCCCACCTGGCCCCGGGCTGCGCGCGCTGCCGCTCCGTCCGGTACCGCTTCCGTAGCTTCTCCATCTTGTGGCGGCACTGCGTGCCGGACTTGGCTGACCCGCCGGGGCCGAAGGACGTCCCACACTGCGCGGCGACCGTGGCGGCGACCTCCTCCCACTGACGCGCTCGTAGCTGGCCCCGCTTCTGCGCGTACCACTTGTCCTCGTAGGCCTTGATGAGGCTGGCCGTCTCCAGCTCCGTCCAAGGTTTCCCCTTTATGGACTTCCGCCGCGGCGGGCGCTGGCCGGGAGGTGCTGCGGCTGACGGGTCGGCGGTCGGATTCATGACGCGGAGGTGGGATGGGATATGGATGGATTGAGATCGGTGCAACGCGGCTGTCAGGATGGTGGTAGTGGTGGTGACAGGAAGGGAGGACCGAAAGAAGTGGGAGTGGTGGTGCCGTTGGTGGTGGTGGTGGGTTTTAATAAGGGTGGGTTAGTTAGTGGTGGTAGCTGGTGGGCAGCTAGGTTGTCGGTTGAGTGGAGGTGGAGTGGGTGGTGCTTGTGTGGGGGGTGTGGTGGTGGAGAAAAGGAGGAGGTGGCGTTACTGTTGGTGGCGGTGGTGGTGATGTTGGCCCCATACATAGTCGAGCAGTGGACATCAACTTGGATGCCCGGGTGCGCCATGATGATAGATGTGACCGAATACGGATGGTGGGTTTTATCAGTTTCTGATGTGCCCGGGCCCAAAGGCTTCCTTTGCGTTCCTTGAGTTGGGGACGGCCTACAGTTTAGTCGGTCGTGTTTGTGGGCTGCTCCAGACATAGGCCTCAATGGGATTTGGGTTGGATAAAAATTTTCTGATCTGAATGATGATCAGGCTGTAATTGATCTGAAGCAGATTAAGCTTGGCTGGAACATGGTAGTTGAACCGCATGAACTGGAAATAATGTTAGCATGATTTTTTTTAGATAATGGGGAGTTTCGACCCTGTCCAAGGTGTCCCGAGAGAGAGAGAACAACCAATAACGTACGCCAAGGACTTTGATCTCGCAACCTATGCTTCACAAGCAACAAACTTGACCAGCTGAACTAGCTGACAAGTGCATAATCTTAACATGATAACAAATCCCATCATTACAATAGTAATATGTATCTGACATAATTTTCATATTCCTATATATAAATACACACAAGGCACATGCACACACATTGAGTCACATCCACTCTCTCACACATGCATTGATATATGGAAAATGATAACCGGAGTCAATGGTGAAACCAAACGTGGACCCTTCTTGTCATTTTCTCAAAGGCATCCGACTTGGAGAGGAGACTGGATGGAACTACATTACCGGCTGTTGTGCCAGACAGAGTGAGTGATCATACACAAAACTAAAAACTCATATTATTGCACATCAATCAAGTTGAGAAACACATTAGTTCAATTGATAGTAAATGTGAAATAAGAGGAAAAAATGTTCGCTCAAAGATAAACACAAAATGCAACTGAGATTGTACACTTTTTATATGAGTTAATGTCAATCTGTTGAAAATAAACACGTTAATTAATGGATGTAAATACCAAATACACTTAAATTTGCACACAAAAACAATATTTATATCACAATACACACGTAAATTTCACAATACATAAAAATCTATGGAATTACACATTATTTATTACAAAAAAAACATCGATATCACTGATATTTTGGTGTGTATGTCATGAGAGCCAATCACACGATGATTTGATGTGCTAATACATGCAATTTCTAAATCTCTTTAAAAGATAAGGAACATTCCTCTTTTCCCCCTTTTTCATGTGGATCTCGGATGCTCCAATTCCATAGGGAAGATGGAGATCGAGTGATTGGTGAGGCGTCAGGGAGATCCTCTAATTCTTGTGATAGTATGCAACACATCAGGGTCATGAATTAGCTCGTACATGTCATCATCAATGAGGACTTGGAAACCATGCATTAAGGATCAACATCTATATATGAGTTTGCCACGACATTGATAGTATTCATAGCATGTCATTTGACCAATCTTTTTTGGGAGTGGATATGGAAGTGGCTTGAGAATATACTAGAACTTGGGGAAGATTGAGGCATGAGTGTACTCAAGAAAAGTGTATCTATGCAGAACTTGTCAGGGTCAAGATATGTCAAGGTGTACTCTTGTAGGAGTTGAAGCGGCCAAAGAAGTACTCCAATCGAGTGACTCATGCACCTAAGTCGATCGAATCAGACCCCATAACATGAAGCGTCAGCTGCCACCAGGCTTTATCTCAAAGGTTTGTTCCCCCTCCCTTTCCCCTATAAAAGAAGGGGAGACTCCAAAGACAAAAGGATCCAATTTTTCATACTCCAACCTTTATTCATTTTCATTATGTTTGAGTAGTTCCCTCTTATTGAGACATGGAGAGTAGCTCCATGATCTCCATAAATTATCTTGGTAACTTGTAAAACTCTTTTAAAATATAAAGAAGTACTTTTTATCCATTCAATACCTTGCAACATGATCGAATCAGTCATGCTCCATGACAATCATCAGTGACGAATAATCATGGACTCACTAGATGAGACACATGTGATCTCAGAAGAGACCCATTCTAAGAATATATTTGTCAGACCCTAACCTTGCTTGAAGTGTTGAACAAGCTTAATTATCATAATTGAATTCTTATAACTTTAATCTAACCTTGATATATGCTTTAAAATCATAATACAAGCTTAATTTTCAAATTTGGTCCAATTTGGACATTGTTTGAGCAAGTTATGCAATTTTATGTACATTTTGGACTTTTATGCAATTTACCCAATCGAGGGGTTTTATTTGAAATTTGTCACATACATTTTGTTCCTTAGATGTTATCTTATCATTATTGAGCATTTTGAGCCATGGGGCTCCTAGTTAAGCCATGGTTTGAAGGTGTTTTCCTCAAGGGTATTTTAGGGTTTACCCCTTCATGGATGAGCTACCTTTAGTAGCTATCAACTAATGAATTATTGGATTGGCTTGAAAATTCGACACGGGAGAGCTAAGAAGGTCTATATGGATGGTGGGGGAGCTTCTTGTTTGTGTGCTTGTATATTCTTAATAGTTTAAGACCATGGACACTTGGAAATATACTAGAACTTTAACTTTTATCTTAAAGTTTTATATACTTATCCCTAAGCACCCAAACGAGGCATTTTCTCTCCAGCATTTCCCTCTTCCTATGAACCTCATTCTCCCTCTGTGCTGCGGCAAAGTTCCTGTCCAAGGAAGAAGAAAATGGGGATCTTCTTGGGGAAAAAGCTCTAGGGTTGCAATTGACTTCCTTTTAGGGTTTAAAAAGCTTCCTTCTAGTGATCTTGACCTAAAAGAGTAAGAATCCCCTTCTTTCCTCCATTTATTTCTTTTTTATCCTTTTTCCTACCTTTCTCTAGGTTGGAACTTTGCTGTTCCATGGTAGAAATTGCTCTAAAGCTCTAAAACCCTACCTTTCTTGCTCTTTATGCTTAGAGTTTGCTCATGTGATGAAGAAAGGTGCTAGATGGACGAGTTCACAACTTATGCTTGGATTTTTAACCCTACTTGCTCGATTTTTCTTTTGTTTGGGAGCATGGTTGTATTCCTCATATTGTATGTGGATGGCATACTATTGATGGGGAATGACATCCCTACTTTACAAAACATAAATACATGGATTAGAAATACATTCTCTATGAAAGAATTGGGAGAAACATCCTACATGCTCGGGATAAAGATCTATAGAAATAGATCAAGAAGGATTCTTAGACCCAGTCAGTGCACATACATTGACAAGGTGCAGAAGCGGTTCAGCATGGGGAACTCAAAGAGAGGAAACCTACCTATGTTTCATGGAGTGCCAATCTCTAAGAGTCAATGTCCCCATTCTTATGAAGAAAGGGATTGCATGAGTGAGATTCCACATCCGTCGACAATTGGATCAATCATGTATGTGATGTTGTGTACCCATCCAAACGTCTCATATGCTTTTAGCATAACAAGTAGATATTAGTCAGATCCAGGTAATTCTCACTGGACAGTCATGAAACATCCTCAAGTACTTGAGAAGGACTAAAGATTAGTTATTGGTTTATGGTGGAGAGGAAGAGTTGGTGGTAAAAGGCTACACCGATTTAAGCTTCCAGTCTGACAAAGATGATTATAAATCACAATCAGGGTTTGCACTTTGACTAAACAACAGAGCTATGAGTTGGAAGAGTTCCAAGAAAGAGATAGTTGTCGATTCTACAACAGAGGCTGAGTATATTACTGCATTGAATGTGGCAAAGGAAGTTGTATGGATCAAGAAGTTCATCTCTAAACTTGGGGTTGTTTCGAGCATAAGTGATGGAATTGAGCTTTATTGTGACAACAATAGAGCTATTGCACATGCTAAGGGAACCCATATCGCATCAACATTCCAAGCATATACAAAGGGGGTTCCATCTCATATGAGAGATTGTACAATGAGGAGATGTAAACATTTGTAGAGTACTAACTGAAAGCAACATTGTTGATCCATTGACTAAAGCACTTTCACACCAGAAGCATGATGGTCATTTTAGGTCACTCAATATTCGATACATGGGTTATTGGCTCTAAGTACAAGTGAGAGTTTGTTGGTGTATATACCCAGAGAGCCAATCATGTGATGATTGAAATGGCATAATTGCAAATGATTTGTTTTTTTTAGAGAAGGTAAAGTATTACTATTTCAGCAAAAATGTATAGATGGTGGAAGCCATCGTATACTATACACATGGGTTAGACTACAAAATCCCATCAGTCCAGAATCACCCTACTGACCCCTCTACTTACCTTAGGTCTGGCTTTTAAAGACAACCTCATGAAGGTGACCAAAGTATCAAACAAGACCAGTACATCCGTGTCCATTTTCCCATGGAGCCTATTGTTGCGCTCCTTCCAAATCAAAAAACAAAGACCCATAATGCACAGCCCCACAAAAGGCCTCATACCATTATTATTTTTGGTCTGGTCCAACGCACCATAGATCCCCTCCGCAAAGGAGATGGGGGACGCCCCACCCCATCCCATCTTCAGCCAGCATCTTCTCTAGAGGTATTGGGTGTAGCTACAATCAAAGAATACATGAGAATGGAATTCATCATCAGATCTACACAAGAGGCATCTCCCCTCCGTATTGAGTCCCCACCTAATCATCCAGTCTCTTATCAGCAGCCTTCCCATAAGTGCCCTATAAGCACAGAAACTCCATGTAGGAACATTTCCTTCATTCTACAGGAGGGGGAACCAGGGGACGCAAGGCCCCTACATCTTGGCAACCTTCCAAGGCAAGATCTGTGGATCCTTCAGCTCCCACCCTTATGGCATGGACATATAGAGTACAACCACCTCCGGCCATAGCAAACACATATTCCTCCAAGTTTTAGACACATTCTTCTGGCCGTCGATCACCAAGGCATGCCCATACCTTGCGTTCATCCACCTGCTCCAACTAGAATCATTTTTCATAAACTTGTCAATCCTTTTTATAGTAGCAGCTTAGTCAATGGCTTCTGGATCACATACATTCAGGCTGCCTTCTTCAAACCGCCTTGCTACTGATATCCAAGCAACAACATGACCTCGACCCCCCATATAAATGAGGTCACCACACTTCTCATCTTCTCCAGAACAAAGCACGGGAGTTGGGCCTGCATACACCAAAATCTGATCATGCCCTCTAGGACTGATCTAACAAGAACCAATCTTCTAGACAGAGATAAATTGATACCCATCCACTTGGCAGTTTTGTCACGGAGAGCGTCAACACACACCTGAAAATCCCTACCTTGTGCTTTACCACCACACAGAGGTATACCAAGATACCTAGTTGGTAAAAACCCCTCATGCACACCCACAACCTCTCTCATTTTTCCCCTCCTATTGTCATAGGACCTGGACAGATACACCTTTGATTTGATGGCACTAAGATACAATCCAGTGCAGTCTCCGAACTCCTTCATAAGCTTGCGGAAATTTCTTAGCATTCTCCCCCTCCCAATGAGGAAGAATAAGATGTCATTGGGGAAAATCATATGAGAAAGGAAACGACAACCACCCCGCCTAAACGTAGAAATCAACTTTCCTTACTGAGCTTTATCCACCATACAGGACAAAATTTCCATCACCAGGGTGAAGAGTAAAGGTGACAAAGGGTCCCCTTTCCTTAGACTATTGGATGCATTAAACAAACTAAAAGGACAACCATTCACCAAAACCGAGAATGAAGTGGTAGTGACACACTCCTTGATGATCTTGATCCATCTTTCACAGAAGCCCAAAGCACCCATGCAGGATCATAGGGAATCCCACCTTACGTTATAATACACCTTGGTTAAATCAAGCTTAACACACACTTTCCTGGAGCTACTCTTCACCCCAAAGTTGAGGAGAAACTCCGCTATGAGAAGTGCACTATCAGAGATGCATCTCCCTTTAATGAAGCTCATCTGGGCAGGAGATATGATGTCAAGCAGCACTTTTTTGAGTCTATTGGCCAATAACTTGGAGATGATCTTGTACATGGCAGATCAATAGGCAATGGGGCACAAATCATTCATAGATTCTACCATTGGCTTCTTAGGTATGAGGTGTATGCATGCGTGATTGGCCCTTCTCAACATCCTCCCACTAACAAGTAACCATCTCACCGCTCTAAAATATCATATTTGACCAACAACCACATAGATTGAAAGAACCTTGCATTAAAACTGTCAGGCCCCCGGGCCTTAGAAGCACAGATACCAAACAAAGTGGCCTTGATCTCATCGTCTGTGGTAGGCCCACACAACATAGCATTCATTGTGTCGGTTACTCTTCTATATGGCATCACGTAATCCGGTAACTGTGGTAGTGCATGCTTGTTATAGAGGCTATTTAAATACTCCATAGCTTCAGCCCCCACATCTGAATGTGAGTTTACCATTGTTCCATCCTTTTTTAGCAACATATGTATGTTGTCCCTCATTTGGTTTCTCTTCACAGCGGCATGGTAGATTTTTGTATTTCTGTCCCTGTCCCTGATCCATTTCAGCTGACTCCTTTGCCAATAACAAATCTCGTCAACTCTCTCTAGCTTTAACAGGTTATTAGCCTTAGTCGCCTCATCCTTTATGGTTTCCTCCTACAAAGGATTACATTTAAGTACTTCCGCAGCCTTGACATGGCTGTCCTTAGCTTCAAGCACTAAATTCTACAGGTCGCTCAGGCCAAGTGACCATTTCTTCAAAGCCAGCTTAGTTTGAGTAAGCTTCTCCATCATGACGTAAAGAGGATTACCTTTCACCCTGCAATTCCACACTTTTTAATGGTATCCACATAGCTAGACCATTCCAGACAGTTGTTATAAAAAATTGAAAGGTTTACCTTTACACTCCTCTTGAGTTAGCTACACACTAAGCCAAGCATGATCACTATTGATATGCCCACCCAACTTCACATTAGACAGTGGGAAGACATCAAGCCATGCCTCATTAATGATGGCCCTATAAAGATGACTCGCTATACGTATCTTCACTTCTCTTTTGTTCTTCCAAGTGATGATTCCTCCACTCATACTTAGCTCTATAAGATTCACAACATCGATAGAATCATTGAAACGTCTAATTCAAGAATCTGGTATCGGAAATCCACCCTTCTTCTCATGTGCCTTTCTAATATGATTAAAGTCACCTATGAAAATCTGGGGTAGCTCTTTCTGATTAGCCAATGCCAGGACCTCCCATAACCTTCTTCTATAGACTTTAGAATTGTGCACATACACCGCTGAGACAACCACATGGAGACAACCTTGATTGATACCGCTGACGGTCATCATTTGATACATGGAAAAGATCACATGGACATTCCACACCTATGGGTTCTAGCCTATCGCAATCCTTGCACCCTCAATCTGTTCTAGGTTCGAAGCAAACCCCCAACCAGTAGGAAAAAGACCCACTACTCTTTCACCTACTTCTCTTCTCATTTTGTCTCTACTCCCACCCCCAGTGTCACTCTCACATCTTGGATGATCTCCCTGAGCTTTCTCTGTTTGCCCACATGAGATGCACCCCTGAGGTTCCATGACATTATACACATTAACAACCATGGCCCCGGGCCCCCCTTCCAGGAGTAGCTCCTCCTCTTCTGGTTCTTTTGGGTGACAGCTGAGAAGCTCTGCTGCTTCTGATAACATCATCTTCTCCCTCCAATCCATGTAGAATAGAGAACGAGTTAGATGCCTCCACATTAGCATCCACCCTTTCCTTTTCCTTCCCCTTGCTTTTGGATCTCGATCCTGACATGGTGAAGCCATCTTCGATGCCCCTACTCACAGGCATACTCATAGTAACCTCCCGCTCATTCATTACCCTGGTGTCTCCCACCACAGAAGTCCCACCATCCCCCCCCCCCCCCCCCCCCGCATTCCATACTTCAGCTGAGCATACCTCTGGGGTACTCACCTCCGTAGAGACGTCAGAACCAAGTCGAGGGCCACCCTCCCTTTGCTCATTAGTCATGGCTTGAGGAGGTCAGCTCCTGCTACCCTTCCTCTTCTTATTCCTACTTCTTCTCTGTGTGGTTTCTACCTCTACCTTCTAGCAGCTCGCCCCTAGGAGCTCCATCGCACAAACACTCCCCCTCATTGTGCCCGAACACCCAACACTTTTCGCATTTGTCTGGCAAGGCATCATACACAAACTTGACCTCCAGTTCCTTTCCGTCTGACATTTCCACCATAACTACTGGGGGTGGTCTTCTGTCCATTTTGATCTCCATGCAAATGTGGGCAGCTCTAGCATATCTACTTGACGACCAGAAGTCCACCCCTTGGGGGTCCTGATGTCGCAGGCTGTGATGGATATAGCTCTCCACGTCCAATGTAGCCCAACCTCCAGGAGAGTCACCCAGACAGGTGCAGATGTGAGTGTTCAGCGTCTGAGGTCTTCCTGAGGTGTCCACCTACGTGTGGGGACCAGTTTGTTGTCCATGAATCAAGGACCTCTGTCTAGGGCCGTTGGCATGTCTTCATCATTCACAAATCTTGCCAAGAACATACCACCCACAAGGCAAGACACTTGAAGCTCGCCCTTTGGTTTCTAGCTCCTAAGCATCCAACCCTTGAGCTACTCCAACAACGGCATTTTTCCTAGCACCTGGACGATCACTGAAGCACTATGGAACTCATCCATGGTTTCCACCACTAGAATCAGGAATCACATCTAGGGTCTATCATCCTTTTCCTTGAAATTGGGCTCGCTCGGATCACCTAGCAGGAGAAGCGGCTTGAGGTTTCTGGCGACCACCATCAGCTTCGACAAGGTGTCTGCCCATGACCTTCCCACTGAGGCATCCATCCTTGGGTCACCCCATTCCACCATCGCGGAGGATCCTGGGGTATCAGCAGAGTCCATTGAAGCAGCAATCAGATCAGAAGATGGGGTGGAGGTCATCACGTGGAAGTCTGCACTACCCTGGGCGGCCCCAACCATGGGAACCAATGCTCACCGCAATCCAAAGAAGATAATATGTGGCAAAGTTATAAACCTTTATCCAAATGATTTGATTATTAGTAAAAGGCAAGCTTCCAATTTATTCTGTTTGTTCAGTTATGAGATAATGATTAACATAAT
The DNA here is from genome assembly GCA_963693085.1 of Alisma plantago-aquatica. Classification (NCBI taxonomy): domain Eukaryota; kingdom Viridiplantae; phylum Streptophyta; class Magnoliopsida; order Alismatales; family Alismataceae; genus Alisma; species Alisma plantago-aquatica. The sequence continues at coordinate 982,474,527 of OY856410.1, read as the reverse complement.
AAATGTCTAGAGAATGATGTTACTCAATGACGTGTCTTCAAGTACGTGACTTGGAAGAATGAGATCATAGGGGTGCTAAGAGTATAGACATTCTCATTATGTCCTTGGTTGACTATTATTGTGGAAGGTAGATAGACAATAATAACACATAAGATCATAGTGTGAGTTGTCATGATATTGTGATATCAAACCAAGAACACATATACATGTTAGGGAACAGTGTATCAGACAAACCCATCGTGAGACTGACACATGGAAGCCATCAAATGGAAGACATAGTCAGCTCTCACAGTGATGGTGGTGACTGTGGTTCTTAGACCTAAAATTATTGCACTCATCACATGTTGTTCAGTATTCTTTGACATCATCAAATGTAGTCCCGAAACATGGATTGTTATAAAGGTGATGATTGGGTGACTGTGACACATGGGGATTGAATGTGAGTGATAGATATTGGATTTTTCCTTCCTAAGGGAGTATGATATCCTAGGACTCTTGATTAGAGATACTAAGAAAAGCATGCATGCACATGTAAGTCAATATGTTGAGCTTACATATATCTCAGACAGTCTACTCTAGTTCAAGTAACAAGATTGAATAATAATAATGAGGGTGACTGCTCCATGCCTCTAGTTCAATCTGGATATTAGTGACAACAAAACTATACAGGCATGATAACACCATGCACATATTGTAGGTTGAACTTGCTCTCCAACTTTCCATTTACTTGGGTAGCAATGATGTGTGACTAGGCACCACTCATTGCTTGTGATGTCATAAGTTGTTATGGACATTCCCTACCAACATGATATGAGCCCTATAGGGTCATACACATAGGAACTCATCTAGTATAAGAGTTTGATCTTGAATGATAATTGGATTGATTGCTAAAGTGCTTAGATATTCAATTCACATAATTGATTGCTCGATTTGGCTGACCAGGTCTGCCAAACGATCATCTCATTGAGTGAGACAGTTGTTTGGCCAGCTAGACTGGCATCTCAATTGTTGAGTCATCCGTTTGGGTGGTCAGACAGATCAAGGATCAAATTGTCTTAATTTTGCCCTTGAACTGATTGGTTCAATATGATTTAACCGGCCGACTCATCTCAACTCACTAGACGACCATGTGGGTGAGTGAGACGTGCGTCTTGGTTGGGTGAGACGTCCCGGTTGGGACCGAACAAAGGTTTGGGATGTTTCCCGAATAGTTTCAATTGTGTATACTTAGAAAGCAAGTAAAATTAATATGTATATTAATTGGAATTAAAATTGCCAAATTCATGTGTGATTGAGAAACTGCCAAACGACTGTTTGGCAGTGCGAGATGACCGTCTCGACACCAGATGACCATTTGGGTTTGCAAAATGGCCATTTCGGCTATCATAGGTTGTGAAAGTTGAAGTTCTTAGGATCCTTTCCTCTCCCACACAATACCATACATATTGGGAACCCTAACCCAAACCCGGCCTATAAAAGTAGGAGTATTGGGAGATTCCTAGATTACAACCCATAAAATTGAGCATCAGATGCTCTGACAAATGTTTTCCTCTTTGGTTGTGGTAACCATAGAGCCCAGGCAAGTCCTACCCAACTAGGGAGGGATAGCCACAGGATAGAAACAGCTAAGGATTGTCTTTGTGGGAGAGCAGGTTGGTGACTAGTATGCCAACGTGGGAGACAACTCCTTCCCATCTGGTCCAGCAGGATGACATGAGTTCTAGTTGGTCTATGTGGACTACTCTAGAGGAAGGAGTCCTTTGGCTATTGCTAGGAGAGCAACATCAACTCACAGTTCATGGAAAGATCAGAGAAGCCATTACATCAGTTGTCTGAGTCTGGTGTCCTTGGAGGAGCAGTCAACAAGTCCAACTGCAACTAGGAGCTACACAGACACCATCTAAGATAGAGTGCACATCTACATCGATGTAGATTATTGCTGGACTTGCTCCAGGACTAGGTATATCTTCTTGAAACCATCATTTCTATTGCATAGTTATTGACGCGATCTTATGGTTTATGGAAAATATGTCAGTAATTTTTTTTTAGTTGCCTACCTGATGTCGTATTTCCCTACACCCAGGAGGCTTGGGGTGTAAGTAAAGGACCTCAAGCCAACATCTATAAATAGGAGACAACCAACTACATAGTAGGGGTCGCACACATCGTCTTTGTGCTCAATCTACAGAACAGACGTGGATCCGCCAAAGGAAGGATCCACCATTGACTGATCCCTACCTCCATAGGTTGACAATAACGGTGAATGAGAGTCCATCGGCCATTCTCTAGCATCTCTGTCCACTCGTCCCAGCCTACTTCTGAAGTTCCTCCTTCGACAGAATAAGGTAGAAGAAAGAGACGAGACTGCTAGCACGACTGTGTTCCTCTATGAGAAACAAGACCAGGCCATCCGTTTTATCCACTATCTAGTCACCATCGGTGTATCCCCTGGTCCCCTGCTTCGACATTCCTTTTCTTATTTCCCTGTGTCTTTCTTCCTACAACACTTTATGTCTTCGTCCATCTATAAATCTGAAATGCTACGCATGAGAATGAGTGGCTAAACTCATTGCTTGGGTTGGGAGAAGCCACTAAGGCTCTCCCAACATGTATATACTTTTATCCTTTTGAATATATATATTCTTAGCAATGGTTATCTCCATACTATTGTTCATAAATGCTTCACTTTCATGATTAGCTACCATCTTATGATGTATGATTGTTAATTCCTCAAAAGAGTAGTATTAATCTGATCTAAGTATTATGGAGTTTCATGAATGTATGAAAATGTTGGAATGCTAAAACTAATGATCATATGGTTTGCTTTGTGATTTTTTGTTTGCCATCTCAAGAGAGAAACAACCTTATAACCTATATCTATCCTAAGCTCAAGAGAGGAGGGGATAAACATATATGATGATTGCTTGTAATCTTGCTAAGGGTATACAAAGGGATGTGAGTATTGCATGTTGGTGAGAGATTGATAACGCCAAATTTTGTGATGTTTTAGACTGTTTTTCTGCTATCAAAACTAGCCTTTTAAACTATTTTCCTCTCTTTTATATGTACTTTCACAATAATTGGCCAAACGACACTCTTAATACAATATTTCCATCTTTTGCAGAGTTTTTCCTCATTTTGGTACATTTGTCATCAATGAGGCCATCCCAGCCCGCAAATAAGCTCCACCTGCATCGGCCTTCCAGATGCCTGATACGATCGCTGCCCAACAGGGTAGCGTGACACAATGACGCGTGACATGGGGATGCCGCGCAAGAAGAAACTGACGGACGACACGTGTTTTACCCGACAGGGAGCCGAGCTCACCACGACAACTCAAGCTTGTCGCACGACACAGGCCACCCACCGGAAGGCACCGCCCGTCACGTGACCGACAGCCGACACCCTATGTCGCGTGATACCAGTATCAGCCATCCACCGACCCATGAATAGGGAGGACACATGGTGCTTCGAGCACCATAACTTCCCCCAACCGCTGCCTATAAATAGCAGCTATAGGAAGCCGAAAAGACAGGTCGGAACCCTGAGCAAATCTTCGGAGGAAGCTGCGAGAGTAGAAGTATCGCGCCTGAGTGTTCGTGCTGGGCAACTCTAGGTTAGCTCTTCCCCGTCCCGAGAGGGAGGGGATGGTTCACTTAGGACCGTCCCGGGCGACACTGCATGCCGATATCGGCCAACGTGGATGAGCGACACAAGTGCCCGACATTAGAATGTGTCACTCCGAGCCCGACACGATATCAAACCTGATACGCTTCGCCCGTCATGGCATGCCGCCCGAGAGGGTGCCGCCCGACTTGAGTGTATCTGCCAGGTTCCTTGAACGTTACAATCGGCCGTCACGATGTGCCGCCCGACACTGTTGTATTGGGCTAGGCTCCTGACCGGTATCAGGCTGGAGAGCCGCTATAGTCTGTCGTCCTTCTATATCAAGAAGGCGACCTCTATCTTTATTTCTGTTATTTAATTCTTTACTTAATCACTGTAACTAAGACCTTTATTGTTTATGGAAATGGAAAAGCTTAATTACTTGTTACTTTATATTTGGTGCAATTGTTGGATGATTGCTATGTTTAATATCTGACCCTAGCTTGCATGTTTGGATCGCATTTCGCTTAGCTACCAAATCGTGTTTTCCCATCACAACAACTTCGAGAGATGTGTTGTGGCTCTAGTGTTTGGGCTGATTCTGGAGTACGAGAGTGCCCGGAATCGGAGTGCTTCAGTAACATTTCACTCTAACTTAAAGTCCAGCAACCTCGAGAGGGGTGTTGATGCTTGGTTAGAGGTATCCGCTTTGAGAGGAGGGGTACAGGATGTTCCTGCTGCTGCTTGTTTTACCAAAGTTTATCCTTCGCACCTCGCTTTAACTCTAGTTTTATCTTTCTGTTTCTGTTGCATGAAAACCCCTAAAAATTGCTAAATGACTAAAACCTTAAATCCTTCTTGTAACTCTAGTTGGAGATAGTTTTCTTTGTTTTGTTTGTGATATCTTGTTGTTTCCCCTTGGGGAACTTACTATCTCTTTATACCTATTGGAGTGTAGCGTGTTGATTCAGAGTTCTCAACACTACCACCCTTGTCCCAGTGTTCGACCCCGTATATCTACTTCGACCCTGTAAGCAAAGTTGCGGGGGCCTAGAAGAGTTCGGGTTATAAATGTAAAAGTCCGACTAACTTCAAATCCGCCTCCATTTTTGGACGTGCGATTTAGGCCGGTCAACTTTTTGGCGTCGTTGTCGGGGACAAGGCAAAACGGCACTGTTGACGAATCCGAATCCACTAACTACACTCCCGTGCTTCAAGCTTAGAAATGAGCTTGACAACACTCTTTTCTATTATTATTACTATTATTATTATTATTATTACTCTTTGCCTAGAATTAATAATTCGATTTTCTAAACTTGATTTCTCGTGCCATTTCAGGAACTATGAAGAACGGTGATATGTTCCATCGAGCTTTCACACCATGTCTCACTGTGGGCAATCTCTGTCTGAGGGTGAACGTCAGGGCCTAGATGGGATTTCACACCAACCTAGTTTGGTTGGTCAGTTGTTTGCTTACATAAAAAGGCAAGACACTATCATCAACCAGCTGGCACAGGGAGCGCTCGCCAGTCCCGGAGCTCTGAATTCCATGCAACATCAGATGGTGAGTCTGTAGACGCGCCAGTGCGAGGTCGATCAACGATTGGTCCAAATGGCCGCTCTGAGAAAGGACCCTACAGGAAAGACACTCTCCTACCCTGAAACTGCCAGAATGGTAGTACTAAGGTCTGGGAAGACGGTGGAGCGCACTGATGAAGCAAGACTAGAGCCTGAGCCAAGGCCTGAGAGTGCGATTCCAGCATAGGATGAAGGTAGACAAGCAGAAGCTAGAGAGCCTACACAGAAGCCTTCCGATGAGCTATCTGGTGAGAGGAATCCTTATGCTCCCAGGCTGTCGTTTCCTTATAAACTGATCAAGGTAAATCTGAAAAAGTGCCACGAAAGGTTCATGGACTCGATCAGGTAACTGCATCTTGAAGTCCCCTTCCTTGATGCCTTGGAGGAGATGCCGACCTACGCCAAGTTCCTCAAGGATCTTGTCACGAAGAAAAGAAGAGGAGGAAGGGTTGAGACCGTGCACCTAGCATCGACTTCCTCAGCCTTCGTGAAGCCTGACCTGCCAAACAAAAGAAGAGACCCTGGAGCTTTTATGATCCCATTTGCCATCAGGGACAACGTTGAGCGAAAAGGTCTTGCCGACTTAAGGGCAAGCATCAACCTCATGACCCTGAGCTTCACGCAAAGGTTAGGTTTAACCGACATGGTTCGTACCAATATGAGGATCGAACTAGCGGACCATACCTTTAAGAAACCAGTCGACGTTGTCGAAGATGTGCCGATCAGGGTCGGTAATTTCTTCATTCCTTGTGACATAGTAGTGGTTGACACAGCAGAGGACCCCCGCTGCCCGATCATCTTTGGATGTCATTTATTGGCAACAGGAAGGGCGTTGATTGATGTCTCCGAGGGGATTATCACGTTGAGGGTCAGAAACGACCACCTGGACTTCAAGTTGAAGGAGGTCATGAAAAGTCCTTCCCTGTCAGAATCTGCGTGTTTCGCAAACAGCTACGATAAATTCTGTGAGGAGTTAGAAGAGGATATCTAGATAGTGGACCCCCTTGCGAGGGCCATAAGCTGTCAGGATTCGAAGATCCTGAAGTTGCGAAGTATCTCAACCTTTTTGACATGTCTGAAGAAGATTTGCATGAAGAGGATGAGATGGTGGAGTCCGTAAAGTATGCCTCTCTCGAGGAGGGGCCTCAAGAGAAGGCATCCAGAGCAAAGCCTGAGTTGAAATCGTTGCCCGAAGGTCTGAAATATGAGTTCTTAGATGAAGAAGAGAGAAACCATGTCATCGTAAATGCCAATCTTTCGAGAAACTTGCTGGACTGACTTCTTGAGGATTTAAGACTCCACAGGGGGGCTATAGGATATTCTGTAGAGGACATCAAAGGCCATAGCCCCGCCTTATGCATGCATCGCATCAACTTGGAAGAATCTGCCAAGCCCATGGCTCAACCCCAGAGGAAGCTGAATCAGATGCTCAAGGAAGTCATCAAGAAAGAGGTAATCAAGCTAAGGGATGCGGGGATCATTTACCCAATCAACGATAGCAACTGGGTGAGTCTGATCCACGTAGTACCCAAAAAGGGCGGGATGACAGTGGTAAAGGGAGAAAAGGGCGACGAGGTGGCGGTTAGGACCGTCACCGGATGGCGGATGTGCATAGATTACCGAAAGCTAAACCAAGCTACCAAAAAAGATCATTTTCCGCTACCTTTTATTGACCAAGTTCTTGAAAGATTAGCGCATCATGACTTTTTCTGTTTCCTTGATGGCTTTTCAGGATTTTACCAGGTACCCATCCTGCCTGATGACCAGGAGAAAACAACATTCACCTGCCTCTATGGCACTTATGCTTTCAGAAGGATGTCCTTCAGACTCTGCAATGCTCCCGCCACGTTCCAAAGATGCATGATATCAATGTTTTCAGATTTTTAGAAGATATCGTAGAAGTTTTCATGGACGATTTTTCAGTCTATGGAAGGGACTTCGATAGCTGCCTAAAGAATCTGTCCTCGGTTCTACAAAGGTGCAAGGAGAACAGCCTAGTTTTAAACTGGGAGAAGTGCCATTTCATGGTACGAGAGGGCATCGTTCTGGGGGATAAGAAGATCTCAAGGTGTGGGATTGAGGTGGACACCAGCAAGGTCAAAGCCATATCCAAGCTTCCTCCCCCGAAGTCAGTGACGGGAGTGAGGAGCTTCCTCGGGTACACCGGCTACTACCGCAGATTCATAAAGGACTTCTCGAAGATTTCAAAACCTTTGTCCAATCTGTTGGTAAGAGATGTTGAATTTGTTTTCTCTAATGAATGTCTAACTACTTTTTAGGCTTTGAAGAACGCGCTCATATCACCACCCATCCTCCAAGCGCCAGATTGGGATTTACCCTTTGAGCTTATGTGCGACGCTAGCGGCTATGCGGTAGGAGCAGTCCTGGGGCAGAAGAAAGATAAAAAGCACCATGTGATCTGCTACGCTAGTCGCACGTTGGATGAAGATCAGGTAAATTATACAACCACGGAAAAAGAGATGCTGGAAATTGTCTTCGCCTTCGATAAGTTCAGGTTGTATCTAGTTAGAGCAAAGGTCAAGGTATATACAGATCATGGGGCTATAAAATATCTAATGTAAAAGAAAGACACAAAGCCCAGGCTGTTGAGGTGGGCCTTATTGCTGCAAGAGTTCGACCATGAAATTATCGACAAGAAGGGTGCAGAAAATGTGGTCACCGACCACCTATCGAGGATCGTAGCTGAAAGACAAGGGGGACCACCAATCAACGACGACTATGCCGATGAGGCTCTAATGTTGGCAGAAGCTAAAGAAGAAGACTTGCCATGGTTTGCAGACATCTGCAACTATCTTGCTTGTGGAGAGCTGCCTCCTGACATTACTTATAATCAGAAAAAGAAGTTGTTCGCGGATGCTATAAATTACTATTGGGATGATCCTCTCATCTTCATAAGATGCGCTGACAATCTATACAGGAGATGCATCCCCCAGGAAGAAGCTGCGAACATTCTGAAGAAGTGCCACGCCTCCCCCTACGGTGGACACCTGGGTAGCGAAAGAACGGCTGCAAAAGTGCTACAGTGATGTTTCTACTGGCCCTCGCTATTCAAAGATGCTGCACAATTTGTGAAAGTCTGCAATGAGTGCCAGTCTACAGGGAATATAGGGAGGAGAAATGAAATGTCGATGGCAAGCTGGATCGAAGTGGAGATCTTTGACGTGTGGGGGATAGATTACATGGGGTCGTTTCCCCCATCCATTGGATATCAATACATACTAGTGGCAGTGGACTATGTATCGAAGTGGGTAGAAGCCGTAGCAACCCAAACATGCGATGCCAAGTCAGTAATCAAGCTATTCGAGAAGACGATATTTCCTAGGTTTGGTGTACCACGCACAGTAATAAGCGACGGCGGGTCGCACTTCGGAGAGAGACAGTTCGAAGCACTCCTACGTAAGTATGGAGTGAAGCACAAGAGCGCTACACCCTACCACCCACAGACCTCAGGGAAGGTAGAGGTTTTAAACAGACAAATTAAGCAACTCCTGGAGAAAACTGTCATCCGAACGAGGAAAGATTGGTCTATGAAGCTTGACGATGGACTATGGGCCTACAGGACCACCTACAAAATGCCCATTGGAACCACCCCCTACAGGCTGATCTACGGAAAATCCTGCCATCTACCCCTAGAACTCGAACACAAGGCCCTTTGGGCAATCAAATTCTTAAACATGGACCTCGAAAAAGCAGGAGAAAAGAGATTTTTGCAACTTCAAGAGCTTGAAGAGTTGAGGATGAACGCCTATGAAAATGCAAAAATCTACAAACAGAGGACCAAAGTGTGGCATGATGCCCACCTCGGGAGAAAAGACGTAAGAGAAGGGGATAAGGTTTTATTATTCAAGTCCTCCATTCGTCTTTTTCCTGGGAAATTACAGACAAGATGGTTGGGACCATTTACGGTGTCAAAGATATACCCATCAGGAATGATGGAACTCTATGACAAAGACGATCCGACCAAGGTCTTCAAGGTGAATGGGCACAGAGCAAAGAGGTATTATGAAGATGAAGCTTTTGTTAGGAGAGCATAGATCGACTTGCAGGATATGGGTAATGTCGAAGGCTGAACGTGAAGAGCTTACACCGGTCGAGCTGGCGACGTAAAATTCAGTGCTCCTCGGGAGGCAGCCCGAGTTTTTCTTTCTTTACTAGAGTAGGATGCATTTTTCTTCCTTGTAAAACAAATGTTATGGACTGTAATAAGGCCCGAGTCAGTGCACGCGCCGAGCGTACCGACTCTTCTATTTTATGGGCCACCGCTGTATTTTACGAGCTTTGAGGATTAATACCTTCTGAGGTCAGGGACCTAACCCTATGTCGATGATGTTTTACCCTTTGATCGCTTTTCCTTCTCTTAGTTTTAGTTTTCGGCCGCCTATTTTTTAACCGCATCGGGCAGCAGCTCGGCTGGCATGCAGGACCGCTTGTATCGGGCTGTAAGTCTCTCGGGCATCGCAACGGCCGTGATGGTTTGCATTCCTGGGCGGCGTGCACCCTACCGTGCATGTGAGTAATTGCCCTTAATGAGACTTATGGGACCGTCGTCTCGGGAACGACATGTCTCAATGGCCGATGCGCGCGCCATAACTGCCCATTTTACCCCCCCCCAACCGAGTTTGCTATATATAGTAAGGAGGGCTCAACGTTTCGGGCTACTACACTTATTCTTTTCGCCACCTGTACCGCATACAGTAATCCACTCTCACTCGCATATCGGCCGACTTGCCTTCACCCTTGTATCAGGCGATGGCTCCAAAGAGCAAAGGTATAGCCCGACAGCCTGTTTGCCCGACACGGGTTTCATATCGCGCGCTGCTTATCGGGTTGACGAACTTAGTCGATTTATCTTGTATTTCCCGCCACATGTGAAGCATGACGCGGCGGCCGATCACGCTTGCCCGATACGCCATATCGGGCGACACGTTTTTCTGTCATGACGTCCTATTGGGCAGTTGTTTTCATGTGATCTTATCACCCGACATACCCATGCTGGGCAGCGTGTTGTGCCGCGCACATCCCCCTTATCGCCTAATCTCGTATCGCCTCAAGTTTTTCTTTTGATGAACGATACACCGGAATTTACATTGCGACACGTTTTATCGTGATTCTAGTTTTTCTTGACCTAACATATAAGTGATCAATGTGCTTGATAACATGTATGGCTCACACAAAGCAAACCTCTGGCCGAGCTGACAACCAAGGCACAAGAATCAGAATTGCGGCCGTAGCTGAAGCAACAACTGTCGGACAGAAATGTCAGAATCCTGAGGCAGCTAGCCATCAACAGTCAAAGAGAGAGAGAGAGGATGGATTTTTCTTGATTTGGTAGCTCTGAAGGAGGATCACTTTCTTATCATAGTCTATCTTCTGTGATGGTTTAGGACCTTCTCCAAAAGAGAATATCAGTGGAAGTCCTTCTTCAACGGCCCCTGGATTGAATGTGGATATTTTGGGTCCATCAGCCATAGTATCCACAAGTGTTTTCAAGAGCTCTATGTCATAATATGCACGAGCCTCGAGCTTCCTTCTTAAGAGCTTTGCACTTGTTTCGGCTGCATCCAGCTGGGGAAATAAAATGGAGGCAGCAAAGAAGCATATTGCAGCTTCTCGAAGGCACAAGTGCAACCACCATCTAACCTTCACTGGACTAGCATGACCTCACCCTATCTTCTTCACTACTCTGGGACAGAGTGTGGAGTAATTTTGGGGGGGTACCCATGTACCAATGAAGGAGGTATAAAATTTTTCTTTTCTTCTTCACCTCCACCCTTTGTGCCATTACGTTCTTCTCCTATATCATGTGTATGTACCAATGCTAGTATAAAATGCCTTGTTCATATAAAAATTTTGAATTTTTTTTTACTTTTGTTCCCCTACATATGTACAAAGTCACTATATTAGTAAAAACCTGATGCAACTTCTTGCCAAGTTTGTTTTCTATGTGCTTAACGAGATGCAAGCTTTGTTATATCTTTCCGATAATGCTGCCTCAAACAAACAAAAGGATTATGTTTTTCCATGTCAAAAATTTCAAATATATATATATATATATATAATAATAATAATAATAATAATAATAATAATAATAATCTCACAAACAACTAAGAGACGAGTATGGAGAAGGAAAAAGCTGCCCAAATAGAAGAAATCCCTCTTGTTTTCCCTTACCAAAAAGAGAAAGAAGCCTTATGAGGGTGAATAAAAGCATGAGAGTTGTGCCCGATAAAAGAAAAGAAAAAAATATATACACACTTGTCTTCCAAAAGTACCCATCTTTAGGCATGGTAGATCCGGGGCAGTGGTATGTAGGATGTGAAATCACTACTCTAAAACCAACTGGCTTGGACTGCAGGGACCACTTGCCTGCTAACGGACCCTTACCTAGATGGATTGATGGAGACAAGAAAAACCCCAAAAAGCCTTAGCCTACCCAATACACAACTTTCTGCCCCAAAAATAAAGTTGTTTGGTGTGGAAGCTAACTTCGTAATCATGCACCAAAGTCTCGCTGAAGCTGTAGACAAAAATTTTACTGAAATAATAAGGCAAGAAATGCAAGGTCTTTTGTTCGTAGTGAGGCAGCATTATCTCTAAAGGCATTACGATACTTGTTTTTACCTCATGGCCTGAAAGCTACACCGAGCAAGAAGAAGCATCACTAAATAAAGTTTAAATATTGATTGAGGACAATCAAAACGCTAAGTTTGGGGGAGTTGATAACGCCAAATTTTGTGATGTTTTAGACTATTTTTCTGCTATCAAAACTGCCCTTTTAAACTGTTTTCCTCTCTTTTATATGTACTTTCGCAATAATTGGCCAAACGACGCTCTTAATCCAATATTTCCATCTTTTGTAGAGTTTTTCTTCATTTTGGTACATTTTGTCATCAATGAGGCCGTCCCGGCCCACAAATAAGCTCCACCTGCATCGGCCTTCTAGATGCCTGATACGATCGTTGCCCGACAGGGTAGCGCGACACAACGACGTGCGACATGGGGATGTCGCGCAAGAAGAAACTGACGGGCGACACGTCTTTTACCCGACAGGGAGCCGAGCTCGCCATGACAACACAAGTTTGTCGCGCGACACAGGCCACCCACCGGCAGGCGCCGCCCGTCACGTGACTGACAACCGACACCCTGTGTCGGGCGATACCAGTATCAGCCATCCACCGACCCGCGAATAGGGAGGACACGTGGCACTTCGATCACCATAACTTCTCCCAACCGCTGCCTATAAATAGCAGCTACAGGAAGCTGAAAAGACAGGTCGGAACCCTGAGCAAATCTTCAGAGGAAGCTGCGAGAGCAGATGTATCGTGCCTGAGTGTCTGTGCTGGGAAACTCTAGGTGAGCTCTTCCCCGTCCCGAGAGGGAGGGGATGGTTCACTTAGGACCGTCCTGGGCAACACTGTAGGCCGATATCGGCCAACGTGGATGAGCGACACAAGTGCCCAACATTAGAATGTGTCACTCTGAACCCGACACAATATCGAACCCGATACGCTTCCCCGTCATGGCATGCTGCCCGAGAGGGTGCCACCCGACTTGAGCGTATCGACCAGGGTCCTTGAACGATACAATCGGCTGTCACAGTGTGCCGCCCGAGAGGGTGTGCCGCCCGATACTGTTGTATCGGGCTAGGCTCCTGACCGGTATCGGGCTGGAGAGCCGCTATAGTCTGTCATCCTTCTACATCAAGAAGGTGACCTCTATCTTTATTTCTGTTATTTAATTCTTTACTTATGCACTGTAACTAAGACCTTTATTGTTTATGGAAATGGAAAAGCTTAATTACTTGTTGCTTTATGTTTGGTGGAATTGTTGGATGACTGCTATATTTAATATTTGAACACTAGCTTTCATGTTTGGATCGCATTTTGCTTAGCTACCGAATCGTGTTTTCTCGTCGCAACAACTTCGAGAGATGTGTTGTGGCTCTAGTGTTTGGGCTGATTTTGGAGTACGAGAGTGCCCGAAATCGGAGTGCTTCAGTAACATTTCACTCTAACTTAAAGTCCAGCAACCTCGAGAGGGGTGTTGATGCTTGGTTAGAGGTATCCGCTCTGAAAGGAGGGGTACAAGATGTTCCTGATGTTGCTTATTTTACCAAAGTTTATCCTTCACACCTTGCTTTAGCTCTAGTTTTATCTTTCTGTTTCTGTTGCATGAAAACCCCTAAAAACTGCTAAATGACTAAAACCTTAAATCCTTCTTGTAACTCCAGTTGGAGATAGTTTTCTTTGTTTTGTTTGTGACATCTTGTTGTTTCCCCTTGGGGAATTTACTATCTCTTTATACCTACTGGAGTGTAGCATGTCAATTCAGAGTTCTCAACACTATCACCCTTATCCCTGTGTTCGACCTCGTATATCTACTTTGACCCCGTAAGCAAAGTTGCGGGGGCCTAGAAGAGTTCGGGTTATAAATGTAAAAGTCTTACTAACTTCAAATCCGCCTCCATTTTTGGACGCGCAATTTAGGTCGGTCAGAGATCTTAGTAGGTGAAATTTAATCCAAGTTCCCATCCATACTTGGGTACATATTTATTGTTTGATCTTATTCTCTTGTTTTGTTTTCTTACCTTTACTTTTATTACTTTGCTTCAAGTAACATCGTCTCATAGGGAACACCATCTTAATCTGCCCCTTTGTTTCGTGTATTTGAGTTAAAGGTTCTATGTTCTTAGCACTTATCAACCTTGTCCCTGTGGTTTGACCCTGATCTACTATATTGGAACCCATATAATAGTTGTGGGGGACTGAGTGTCGGATTATAAATTTAAGAGTCTGACTAATCTAGATCTGCTCCGTTTTGGACATGTGATTTAGGCCAGTCAACTTTTGGTGTCGTTGCTAGGGACAAGGCAATACATAACGATTAAGAACTCAAGTCTACTCACCATACGCCTGTGCCTCAAGCTTAGCAATAAGCTTGAATGCACAAAAACTCTAAATTGGATGTATCTTGATTACGTATAATATTTTGTTATACACGTCCAATTTTCTAACTTGATTGTGCAAACTATTTAGGTAGCTTAAAGAGAGACAAATTGTGACCGTCAACTTCCTTTCCTCTCACATCAACATGCCGCCACATAGAGAAGGAGGGCATTCTGGAGAAGATCAGAATGCGAGAGTACCTCTAGAAACTAAATAAGAATGTGAGGAACGTCACTCAGATGGTAATCATTGTAAGGACAAAAAATGTGAAGAGCAACATGACGATGGTCGCGAGGTACGAGATGAAGAGGATCGACACCATCATGAACACTGCCACCATTGCAACATAATACATAGAAGGAATCATCATGATCACAAACGCAACAACCATAACAGTGAGGAAGAATATGACAAAGAGGATAAATCACTTAGACAATTGACTACAATAAGAGCTAATGAACCAAGGTACCCAGTCGTTATCCCATGGTTTGATGCTGCTAATTTAGAGTTGAAGCCTACAATCATCTCAACGATCCAGAACAAACCCTTTAGAGGTAACTCAAAGAATGAAAATCCTTATCATCATCTTGACACCTTCAAAAATATCTACGAGACTATCAAGATGAGGGGTGTGCCGCAAGAGGTTATATACTGCAAGGGATTCATCTTCTCTCTAGAGGATAATGGCCTATCCTAGTACCTTATCCTACCTCACCAATCTATTAATGGATGGAGGCCTCTTATTGATGCTTTTGTCACTAAGTTCTATCCACTGAGAAGACTATTTGAAATAGGCAACATATCACTTCCTTCATGCAAAAACCTGGGGACAACCTTCATGAAGCATGGGAACAAATTCAAGAGTATCAAAGGGATTGTCCTCATCACAATTATCGTAAGGATTTTCTCATGACAACATTTTATAATGGGATAACTCCCACAGAGTGGACTTTGCTAAATGTTTTCATTGGGAGTGATTTTCTTAGAAAGAAGTCGAGCAGGACTATGATGATCATTGATGACATGGCTGCACTATAAGTAGTCATGGACTATGAGAGAAGAGATAGGGGCTCCTCCAAGAAGTCTAACTCTAAAGGACCTTCCGTCGAGGCCAAGGCTTTGGAAACTATTACTACTCAGATTTAAAAGATTGCTACAGATGTCCATCAACAGAATGACTCTGGAAGCAAAGGCAAGAAATCCGTTGAGAAGATTATGAAATGTGTCACATGCGGTGAAGGAGGCCAAATAATCGATAACTACATTTACACACAACTCGAAGGTAGTGAATAAAGTGAAAAATAAGAAGAGATAGAGAACGTCTCTTATGCAAATTTAAAAAGGCCAAACCACCCTGAGTTCAATTATGGAAATAAAGATGCCACTGAGAATTCCCATCACCTGGGTTGTTCATCTAAGTTGCCACTGGGATTTGAGAAAATAGGTGGACACACTCAGTATACCAAAATTACAACTTACAAATAGAGTAGAAACAATTATCAAGACCAAGGACAAGGTCAAGGACAATACCAGAACAAGATCAAAAATAGGTAGAACCAAGACCAAGGTCTAGGCAAGAGTAGTAGTAACAACAAATCCTACATGGTTTTGTAGTTTTTCGAGTTTGCAAAAAGACATGCAATTGTTAATGAATAACTAACCAAAAGTGCCATTACAAACACTGACTTTCTAAGTACTATGCAAATTCAAATGTTGGACATGCAGACTCATCAGAAGCATATTGTCCAGCAGCTTGCACAACTTCCTGAGATCATGAAGAATACCCAAGGAAAGATCCCCTCTAACATGGAGACAACAAAGATGACTACTCTCTGGTCAGGAAAGTTATGGAGAAACAATAAGAAGAAATCCAGCAAGAAGAAGAAATCTCTTCCAAGCCACATACAAACTCCACTATAGTAGAGGAGGAATTGGAAAGGGAAGAGCCAGCGAATGAGGAAAAGAGTGAAGAAAAGACAAAAAAAAAAGAAGTGCGAAGACTAAGAAACCAGATCCTACTGAAGAAGTCTTCACACAAAGAAATCACTATGCCCCAAGAGTCCCATTTCCCTACAAACTGATTAAAGCTCATCTGAAGAAAAGATATGAGACGTTTATGGAGGTAGTAAAGATAATACAACTGGGTATTCCATTTTTGGATGCAATCAAAGAGATGCCTACATATGCTAAATTCTTCAAGGATCTAATAAAAAAAAGAAGGAAGGGATACCATATTGAGATGATGCAATTGGCTAAGATGTCTAGTGCTTTTGTCCAATCTGAGTTACCTTCCAAGAAGAAGGATCCCGGAGCATTCAATATTCCCTTTTGTGTTGGGGATAATGTGGAGAGAAAGGGGTTAGTCAACTTGGGAGCAAGCATGAGTTTAATGCCTCTCTCCTTAGCCCAAAGGATCGGACTAACATACATGGTAAAGACTGGAATGAGAATAGAGTTGGTTGATCACACTTTTACCAAGCCAGTCAGGATAGTGGAAGATGTCCCAATTCGCATTGGGTGATTCTTTATACCTTGTGACATAGTAGTGATCGACACCAAAGAAGATCAGACTTGTCCAATGATCTTTGGAAGACCTTCCTTGTCACAGTTAGAGCCCTGATCGACATGGAGGAAGAGGTCATCACTCTTTGGGTCAGAAACGATCATATCAACTTTCATATTCAAGATGCTATGAGAGGACCTTCTCTATTCAATTCGTTCTACTTCATGGACAGCTATAACCAATACTGTGAAGAATTGCAAGAAGATAAGGCAATTGTCGATCTGTTCATGTGATCCTTGAATAATCTTGACTCAAATCTAGAAGCCCCTGAAGTGGTGGAGATTCTAGATTATTTGAATCAACCAGAAGAGGAGTTCAGTGATCAAGAAGAAATAACCTTCGAAACAACAAAGTATGTGTCACTAGTACAAACCTCTGAAGAAAAAGAAGCACCAAAACCAAAGCCAGAGTCAAAACCATTGTCAAAGGGTTGAAGAATGAATTCCTAGATGATGAGGAAAGGAACCCGGTAATTGTTAATGTGGACTTAAGAGATGAACATATGAAAAACTGTTGGAGGAATTCAATCTCTGAAGGAAAGCTATAGGGTACTCTGTGGATGACATTAAGGGTCTAAGCCCAACCCTATCCACATAAATTTGGAAGATACTACCAAATATTTAGCTCAACCCCTAAGAAAGCTTAACCAGATGTTCAAAGTAGTTGTTAAGAAGGAAGTCATCAAGTTGTGAGATGCAAGAATCATATATCCTATAAGCTATAACAATCGGGTCAGGCCAATTTATGTTGTGCCTAAAAAGGGTGGGATGACCATGGTAAGAGGAGAGAATGGAGACAAGGTAGCTATGCAAACCATCACTGATTGGCGTATGTGCATAGACTATTGAAAATTAAATGCCTCTACAAGGAAGGACCATTTTCCCCTACTCTTTATCAATCAAGTCTTGGAAAGATTAGCACTAGCACATCATACATATTTCTACTTTCTGGATGGATACTCTGGATTCTATCAAGTACCAATCCACCCAGACAATTAGGAAAAGACAGTGTTCACCTACATCTACAACACCTATGCTTTTAGAAGAATTTCATTTGGGTTATGTAATGCACCTACAACCTTTCAGAGGTGCATTATTTCTATGTTCTCTAATTTCCTAGAAGATATAATGGAGGCTTTTATGGATGACTTCTCCATTTTTAGGACAAACTTTGATAGGTGTCTGAAGAATCTTTCCCTGGTTTTGCAACATAGTGAGGGGAAACATCTAATCTTAAATTGGGAAAGATATCATTTCATGGTTCAAGATGGTATAGTGTTAGGTCATAAAATCTTGGAGAAAGGAATAGAGGTTGATTTGAGAAAGATTGAGGCCATATTCAAACTCCACCTACAAAGTCAGTAATGGGGGTGGCAAGATTCTTGGGACATGTTGGATGTTACAGAAGGTTTATGAAAGACTTCTCTAATATAGCCAAGCCTTTGTATAACATGTTGGTAAAGGATGCAGAGTTTGATTTTTCTGATAAGTTCCTTGAGGAATTTAATGTCTTGAAGAATTCTTTGGCTACTACCCCTATCCTGCAAGCACCTGATTGGGAACCCCCCTACGAGATCATGTGTGATGCCAGTGACTATGCCATTGGAGATGTTCTTGGACAGAGAACGGATAAGAAGCATCATTCTATCTATTAGCAAGTCAGACTCTAGATGAAGCTCAAGTAAATTACACCACCATGGAAAAAGAAATACTGGCAATCGTGTTTTCCTTCCAAAAATTCAGATCTTACTTGATAGGATCAAAAGTGAAGGTATATGCTAATCATGGAGACATTAAACACTTAATCCATTAAAAGGATACAGAGATGAAGTTATTGTGTTGGGCCCTTCTGTTGCAAGAGTTCAACCATGAGATAATTGATGAGAAGTGAACATAGAATATTGTTGTCAACCATCTCTCAAGAATCATGGTTACAAAAGAAGATCAGATGCCAATCAATGATAATTATGAAGATGAAGCTCTAAAGATGGCCAATTTGGTTGAACCTAACCTAACTTGGTTCACCAACATTTGTAACTACCTAGCTTGTCAACAACTACTCCCTGACATAACATATAATCAAACAAAGAAGTTGTTTTTTGACTTGATGAAGTACTACTGGGATGACCCACTATTGTTCAAAAGATGTTTTGATAACTTGTACCACCGATGTGTACTGGAATAG
This sequence comes from Alisma plantago-aquatica, assembly GCA_963693085.1. NCBI lineage: Eukaryota > Viridiplantae > Streptophyta > Magnoliopsida > Alismatales > Alismataceae > Alisma > Alisma plantago-aquatica. The sequence goes on along the minus strand of OY856410.1, from coordinate 982,455,630 downwards.
GAAGTACCTCAAATCCTGAGAGAATGCCATGCTTTGCCCTATGGAGGACACTATGGAGGAGAAAGGACCGCAACTAAGCTTATGTACTCAGGCTTTTATTGGCCAACCCTCTTTGAAGATGTAATGGCTTTTGTTATAGCACACAATGAATGCCAGAGAATAGGAAATATTTCAAGAAGAAATGAGATGTCGATGTCAAATTGGGTTGAAGTAGAAATATTTGATGTCTGGGGAATAAATTACATGGGAAAATTCCCGTCCTCAAATGGTAATCAATATATCCTTATCGTTGTAGATTATTTTTTAAAGCGGGTAGAGGATGTTGCTACCCAAACCTATGATTCAAAGGTAGTAATTAAGCTTTTTGAGAAAAAGCATCTTTCCTAGATTCAGAGTCTCGCACACGGTTATCAGTGACGGAGGATCTCACTTTAGTGAAAGGTAATGTGATGCTTTGCTGAGGAAATATGGAGTCAAGCAAAAATGTAGCAACCCCATATCATCCACAAACCTTTAGAGAAGTGTAGGTATCAAACAGACAAATAAAGCAAATCCCAAAAAAATGTTAGTGTAACAAGGAAAGATCGGTCGATGAAATTAGATGACGTGTTGTGGGCCTACCACACATCATATAAAACTCTGATAGGAACAACCCCTGATAGACTGATTCATGGAAAATTCTGCCATCTTCTAGTGGAATTAGAGCATAGGCTCTTTGCTCTATAAAGCTCCTAAACATAGACACAGACAAGGTAGGAAAGAAGTGGTTTCTATAGTTGAAAGAGATGGAAGAGATCAGGATACACGCCTAGGAGAATGCCTGCATTTACAAGCAGAGGACAAAGATGTGGCATGATGCTCACCTAAAGAACAAAGATGTGAATGCAAGGGATAAGGTCCTTTTATTCAATTCCATTATCAAATTGTTTACCAAAAAACTCAGGACTAGATGGTCTGGCCCATTTTCTATTGTGAAAATCTATCTAATTGGAATGATGGAAATAACCAGTGACAAGACTAGTATTTTTAAGGTGAATGGACACAGAGTGAAAAGATTTTATGAATATGAAACTTTGGTAATAAGATAAGAACTAGACTTAGAGGAGCCCAGACCTACTCCAGTTGAAGAACCATGAGAAACCAGAAATGAGAGTCAAGATAAAGACTTTAAATTAGCGCTTCTTGGGAGGCAACCCATGGATTTAGACTTTTTCTATATCTTTCATGCCCACTTTTTCATTTTAGTATTTATAGGTCTTAGTTTTTGGCTCTAGTGCCTTTTTGTCTTTAGTAATCAATAGACTCTTACCAAAAAAAATTCTATAAAAAAGTTTCTAATTTGTCTATCATGATTTAGTGTGCACATCATAAAATTAATGAAGTTTATGTATATGTCCTTAAATTGTAGCAGTCACATCTACCAGGCCATCGATTGATCTCAACCATTGGTTGGCACCTAGAAGACCCACCGGATGATACAACTCTACCTTATCATCAGTTGGGTAAGGCAGAAGCACAATCGGGTGATTGAGCAGAACCTCCATCAGGCGTTAGTTGCAGGCGAGCCATCGGCTGATGAACACAGGCGTGTCATTGACTAATAGACATAGGCAAACCATCAGATGATCAAGGCATCTACACTACCTATTGAGCCATCAGTTGGTGGATGAAAAAACTAAACAATCGCGCCTAAACACCTGAGGGTATACCAAGCAAAAGAAACCTATAAAAGGGGGAGACTAATCACTTTCTCCTTCTATCGAGTTACTAACTACGTTTAATCCCTAGAAACAATAGTGGAGGATGCCAAAGTGATAGAGAAGATTCTCCCCCACTGTTAGGGTCGAATAAGATGAAGGAACCTCTAATGAAGTAGAGGATGATACAATGACGCTTCTAAACCACCAACAAGCCAAACACCCAAAGATGACAAGGTAACCCCTAAAACATCAAGCTTTTCCTAGCTTTGCACTGTTATCATCGCCCTAGTTTTCTTCTCCTCCTATTTCCTGACCTATCTGAATTGTTGACAACCAATATCCCCCATCAGTCGTGGCTAGGTTGCCTCTTTGACACCGCCATCGGTTGTTGTTCTGACCATCAACCTTCAATTTAGCTAAGCCTTTGCCTATTCTTTGGTTAATATTAGTTTACCATCATCTGTTCCCTACCACTATCTCTTCGACCCATCGACTAGTTTGAAATCACCGCCAACCATCAGTTGTTGCTATACTTTCCCCACCTTTGCATGTTCTCCCACGCCTTCACTTGTTGGCCCAAACATCAGGTGATCCGATCACCTTCGCATGTTTCTGCACTCTTCACCATCGCATGACCTTTTTCTTTGCCTATTGATCACCTCTGCCTATTTTTTCCTTCTCGTGTTCCCCACTTCTCTCCTTCACCTGATCAGACGTCTCCATCTGATTACCGCCTACACATTATTGAATGCCTTCATATGTTCTAACCCTTGACCTGATCACATGCCTTTGATTGTTGCTTCACCTCCACATTTCATCTTCCCTTTGGTCATTTTCCTCCTCTACCTTTTTCACACCATCGCCTGATCAAATGTCTCCATATGTTTCCCACCTTTGCCTGTGATCAGGGTAGTCATCGGCTCAGACCACAACCAGTTCTTCACTGAAGGAGCCTTTGATCAAAGTTCCTCCATTGGTTGAGGGGAACCATCACATATCATCATCACCGCATGTGCATGCCATCACCTATCCTTACCATCAGTTGTTTTCCTTTGGGGGTTTGTTGTTCACACACCACCTAATTAGTTACCATTAATTGCTAGTACTAAACTGTAAGAAAATTGTTACTTAGCAACTACCAATCCACAACCTAATATATTTCCATATCTTCTTAATATAATTAATCTAGATAGAGATACTTAGTGTATCTACCAGCATAATATGGCAGGAAAGCAGGACGAGAGCCAACTGCACTAGTCTGAGTACACCAAGAAGGTAAAAACCTCAATAACTGTTGAAGAGATAGAGAGTGGAGGAACTAAAAGGTGAACATGCAAGATTCATCAAACAACATGGAGAACCCACTCTAGAAAGCATCAAGGCTACATTATAAGTAGATAGAGAAAAGATCTTGGCCGAACCAGTCCTAGAGGAATCAGAAGAGGAGGAAGAACATATAGGGTTAGAAGTCTTTGAATACTATTACAACCCCAATTTTTGGATTGGCTTGGTGAGAAATGTAATTTCTCATATTAAAGATATTTGAAAAAATAATGATATAATTTGTTTGGAATAAATGTATTTCATTTACAATAGCCTTGATGGTTGTGTTGTGGGCTTTATTGGCTATTGGGCCCAAATAATAAGAAAATTCAAATAGTAAATGAATAATTGAGTTTTTGAGAAAAGAATGAGATAGAAACCTCTAGAAGGCAAAGGGATGTAATCCAAAGATGGATTTCGTTCCTGTTGGGTTCCTTGGGTTCCAAGGAGTCCAAAGTTGCAAAGAAAAGGAAATAAGAAAAGAAAAGATTAATTAAGATAAGAATGAAATTGAAAACAATGGTAAAACATGGAAAACAAGGGGAAAGAGGTGTAATTGAGTTATCCTTAGTGGAATTTCGTATCCCAAGGATTTATAATGATAAAAGGAATACCAATGAGGAAAATAAAAGAGAAATCCTCAAAAAGAGATATTTTAACAAGAAATAAACATGATAATGAAAAATAATGCATCTGGAAGGTTAATAAATATCCTTGAAAAGGAATTTTGAAATCTTTGAATTTCTTGGGGTCCAATGAGCCCCATAAAGAGGAAAGAAAGAGAAAATACAAAAATTGCAAAATAAAAGGATAATGTGATACATTACTAATGGATTATGTGGTTTTGCTAAAAAGAAAGTATTTTATACTAAAGGAAAATAGGATTTCGTGCCAAGGGATTAAAAAGAAAGAACAAAGAAAATAAGAGGGATGATTTTCGAGATCCTAATATCAAAAGAAGAAGGAATATTAAAGAAATATGAGAGAGAGAGACTATCTTCTTAATGAAGTAATCACATTCCTTTTAGGAAGGGGCATTGCTAATTCATGGATTAGCACCGTAGGGCGTGGATGTTTTCCCCTATAAAATGGGTAAGACCTTGGTTCGAGTTCAGGATGGAATCCCACACAATTCTCTTCTTTCTTCTTCTTTGCACACAACCCTAACCAAGGGAAAGCATGCTACCCCAGAGCAACCAGGTGCTGTGGAGAAGGTTACAATGGAGAACTGATGCTTCCACGACACCACGGTGGGTCGCCGTCATCTTCCCCGTGCTCTGAAGCTTGTGCACAACCATTGTATGGCTGCAGGTCAGCCATGTGTTGCAGAACCAAGCAGACCGGAACCACCATCCTACCTGCGACCCAAGGGGTACCTTCCTGTGTGTAGAGGAATGGTGGAGGTGGGGCGCCAAGTTCCGTGGAGTTCCGGCCTTGGAGGGAAGGGGAAACCATTCCGCGATCAGCTGTTGTGTTGGCCGCCTAGGGTTCCCGAGCTGGGAGACGACGGGGGAGGCGTTGGACACTTTTGCTCCTCCACAGGCTAAAGAACCGTTAACTTAACCGAGGGTGAAAGCATCATTTTGAAATGTTTCTAATCGGCAGACAACGTTGCATGCAATGAGTGACGTGGTGATCTCTGATTGGCCGAAAGGTACATTTTCTTACAAAATTCATAACTAATCACTGGTATCTCGGATTTAGATAAGTTATATATGAATTTTGATCACGAGAACTCAAGAAATGCAATAAAAATATAATTGAAGCCTGATTCTGATTGAAATTCAAAAAGTGTATAAAGTTATCATCTTTAATGGTTTAATTAATGAAAAACCCTTAAGATTTATGATAATTGAATATAATGATGCTCTCTAATTGTTTTGAGTGAATATTAACCTAGTGATAATAAAAAGGATGATTTAGATCTAAAATAATGATCTTTGTACATAATTGTCTTAATTTAGGGTTTCATATACCTAAGTTTGCATTAATGGGCTTAGAAACCCTAATTTAGGATAATATGTCTTTTAATGGTTTTAATTGTGTAAATCCATGAATAAGATAGAGTAAGGTTGTTATAAATACAATTTGAGTATAAAAGATCATTAATGTGGATAATTCAGGTTTCCTAGTGTATTTAATGATAAATTAGGGTTTGCTAAAATAAACGATGAGAATTGTAGTAAATAGGATTCCTTTGATAATCGAACTATAATTCTTTGTTGAGTTGTCAATTCAAAGAAACCTGAACCTGATAATAGGCCTTAATGATCTTGCTATGGATTAAAAGGATAAAAATGGTAGTTTTAATATAAAAGAGGCATAATGGGCTTAATTAATGTTTAAGTGTGCCTTTAATCTGAAATTAGGATTTGTAAGTAAATTATATAAATTAGGGTTTAAATGAAGTGAAACCCTAATTGCAAACAAAACCCTAAAAAATGGATAAGGAAACCATAGGAAGCAATTTCAAGTTGAATAGAAATAATCTTGATAGAGTGTGTAGTAAATAGAGTACATGTGATTTTCAGGATTCTTGATTGTATGGTTGAACTACTTGCTTGGATTGCCTTCTTGATTGGAATTGATATTAGCTTGAATCTACTGAATAGGTATGTGGTTATGCTTATGAATAATCTCTCTAGTTTCATGATGATTCCTGAACGTTTTATCAGTTGCTTGGAAATAATTGTTGGATGTCTATTTATTTCATGCAACTATAAAGTGACTATGATTATCACTATAAATGTGCATACATGACTGGCTCAGATCCTGGTCCACCTCTATGGTTTTTCAAAGGCTAAAAAGGGGTAACCTAGAGCAAGGTCTAGGTTATCGTGAGTTAGAAATTGGGCTACCCATGTGTAGTGCCATGAGACTCTTTAGCATGCCATGAGTTAAGGAGTGGGCTACCTACGGGTAGTGCCATGTGACTCAACCCTAGAAACTGGTTCACCTGTTAGGTGGGATCATGAGGGGTTTAATGGGGATCTACCATAAGGAAGGTAGCATCCAGGTCCACTGCAGGGACAACACAGAGGCTAGGGTATGTAGGGATTGAGTAGTTATGCGGAAAACGTAAAGTTGTTTGTTTAAATCATAATTGACTGATTACATTGTTATCGTAGTTGCATGATTATTGTTTCCCCCACATACCAGCTTTATGCTGACTGACATTTTGTTTGTCGACGTTTTATTTGTCGGCATTTTAGGTACAAGCCAAAAGGACAAATAGTAAATCATCATATTGTGAAATACATGAATTAAAATACAAGGAGGATTAGTTAGAGTAGAATTCATATGTGGATAAAAGTTTAGAGATCCATGTTTTCAAAAGGTATGCAAAATTTTATTTATTTCAGCTTTTTAGTATAGTCTAGTAGAATTTAATAATTATTATTGATTAATTTTCGAACCTTGATCCAGAAATTGGGATAACGGCACCGACCTCTCAGTCTCCCTTAGTTGGGGGTTACCGGAGAGAGGGGTCATTACATTTGGTATCAGAGCCTAGGTTCCTCATTTAATCTGTAATAATTATTAAATTTTACAAACTCTGTAGAACCCAAGGGAGTTATTAAAGGATTTTCCGAAAGATAGAGGTGTCTAGAAAAGGATCACACCTGAGGGCTGGCAAGATTTTCCTCCACACCGCTAGTCAGAATATGAGGACTCCCAGATCTGTGTGAATGCCTGGCCAAAGTCTCAGGATTTGACTCGAAATAAGATACCTTTAGGACTCTCTCATCTTTTTCATCCCTTCTCAACTCAAATGTTGTTAAGGATCTTAAGGATTAGGGTTTTCTCTCTTCTCCTCACCCTCTTGAGGTATGGGTAAGGTTGATAAGGTTTAAGGAATCCTCCACCAAATTAATGAAAAGCATGTAAATAAGATGTCATGGACATAAGCTTAATAGATTAAGCGTCAAAGAATAATAACATGCTTAGGTCGTATGACATAAGTTGTCATGCCCTCAGGAGAGACCTGAGGCTAGACCTTCTTATTAGGAGGATAAGTAAATAAAGTTAGTCTTGGAGGTAGAGATCTCCATTACAAGTAGAGACATGGAACATCCTCTGAGGATGATGTTAACCCTAAGCCTAAGTAAAGGTTAGAGAGAAGGATGACATAATGAGTTATATGGACATGCCTTGGATACCATATGAGCCATGAGAGGTTGGATGACCTAGTGTCGTTGGCAACCCAACCCTGGGAAGGGTCATGCATGTTAGAGTGAAGGATAGCTCCTTCTTTGATGAGGTTAGAGAAGAACCTATGGAAACCCCATGAGCTCATATTAGCATGGAATAGTAGACACCCATAGTACGTTAGTAGCCTAAAACCCTGGCTAAGGGAGTTTGAGGGACAGCTTATGAGATAAGCATAAAGATAATCCTGAGCAAACATAAGTTTGAACATAGGCTTCACCATGTAGAGGTGTGCTTGTGAGCTTGATCCATCTTCATGAAGAGAGGACCTCTAGTAGTTAGGTTGTTTGTAGGGTTAGCTCTAGAGAGAGAGCAGGACCCCAAGAAAGAAGGTGGGAAGCCTAGACTCTGAGATATGAGGAATAGTGGGAGTTGAGGATGGTGCGACCTAAGTGGATGATAGTGGTTGCCTCATGCTTGATCCCTGGAGGATGGTGGTATCTTGGTTTCCATGAGAGGAACCAAACCCTAGAGAGAGGATGAGTCTACTGGTACCTCTGTACCTATGGTATAGATAAGAAGAAGAGTTCCTTAAACCATGAAGAGGTTTAATATCAGGTTGTAAGCCTTATACCTTGTTGTTTGTCCTGGAGGAGGACTCAACTCTGGAAGTGTTGCTCGAGTAGAAGGATGACAGGGAGTGCATGTCATGCCTTATACATGCTTGATTGTGGTTAAGAGATTGAGAATGCAGATGGACACCCAAAAGTGAACCTAGGGTTCCTAGGTCTAAGAGGGGAAGTAGGGTACCTAATGCTCATCATGAGATTTGAGTTTCTATAGATTTGAGCATGGTAATCTTCATGGTTAGAGGAAAGGGAAACCCCTTAAGTTTAAGGTAAGTTTGATGAACCCCTCACAACTAAGTGGATGACAAGGGAATGTATGATCTTGATACAATGCTGAGGAATGAGAACAAGTAGGACCTAGCATGGTTTAGTAGGTGGTGTTCTTATGCCTTAGTAGTTGTTGGGTTAAGCATACTCATATGGATGTAAACCCTAAGGATGTTTGTGACCTTGTTGTCAAGAGATAGTTTCCTCCCATCCTGGGAGAGGGACCCTTTTGTAGGGTGTATACCAGTTTTTTTGGTTTAAGGTAACCTAAAGAGGTCTCATAGGATCTTAAGAAGCTAAGTGAGAAGTACATGGTATGAGAATGAACCTATAAGACCCATAGATAACCATCTCTAAGTGCATGTGGATGTGTTACCATGTAGGTAACTAGTACAGAGCCTCACCAAGGTAGGCAGGTTGCCATGAATCCTATGAAAGAATGGAAGTTAGCCATGAATGCAGAGAGAGAGAGATGATCAAGGCTTGGGTAAGGTTCTAAGTTGAACATGTACTACGATAGAATCCTAAGTCTATCCTAGGGTTGGGTAGGGATAAGACCCATGGAAGTAGGAGTTGCCTAATTCCCTAGTTGCACATGACCATAGGGTCGTGAGGTAACAACTATCATTGTCTGAGGGCCATGGGTTAGGAAATTGATCACCTTCATGAACTCATGGGACCCAAAGGGCAGATGAGTAGGGAACTCTATGGATGCATGAGGGAAGAGGGATGACCCCAAAAGTGTCGGCACTCTATAGACCTAGAGGAGATGACCAAGGAATGTTTGTGGACCCAAGTAGGTTTGAGACCAGTTTTCGATGGAAGTAACTTTGATATCGAGATGTTTGTGATATAGAGACATATGTGGCACGTTTCAACGTAGATGTAAAGGTGTACTGGCAAGGTGGGATGTACCATCTCTACTCTTGGAATAGGAAGAACTCTATATTTGGACTGCAGCCAAATGCTTATTTCCTCTTGTTATGGGAGTGAGAGATAGGACAATACATGTGCCATACACCTAGGATAAAAGGTAATGGGAGTTGGAACATTGCCATGAGGTATGAGGACAGAGATGATAACATACCTAGTGGAGTGAATGATACATTGATGGTTTGCAAACATTAAGAGAAACAAGGTAGTCATCTTACGAGGATGTTGTTATCATGAGCTATGAGTTCGAAAAACCAAGAGAATAAGCTCAGAGTTTTCTTGATGAAGGTAGACTTAGAGCTGAGATGAGATAATAAGTGGAATACACAGAGGTGTAAGTATTCAATACTACCTAACACCTAAGGATGAGAAGTGGTAATGGATGCTCTGGAAGAGATGCAACTGCCTAGTTTAAATGGAGACTAGAAGAGGTTGTTATGTTAACCTTCAGTTGAAAAGACATAAGTTTGGCTAACACACAGATGTAAAAATAATAGTTGATCAAGTTAATGGTTGTTTGGTTAGCCAGCTTAGTCCTTGATGCAATGAAAGGATGGTAGTAGAACCTCATATGCACTTCTCTGAAAAGGAAGGTGATGAAACCCCGACTAGAGTGGTTTAGGGTTTCTGAGGAATTGATCTTGAGGAATCATGACATATAGGAGATCATGATTACCATATACCATGGTACTACCAAGATAATAAGTGATAATAGTACTTTGGATGCCCAAGATAAAGTTGCATGTGGTGTGTTGCCATGCAAGCCAGAAGGTGAAAGACGAACACCAGTAACCCAGTGTTTTGACATAGTGGATAAAGAATCACTAAGAAGGAATGGGAGATCATCATTATGGATGTTGTAAGTCTCCCCTAGTCCAAGGAAGGTCGAGATGCAATATGGGTTATGGTTGATCGCCTTATCTATATGACATGAGGAAGAAAGAGTAATGTCAAGGGATAGATGGGGTTGAATTACACATGAGAGAGATGGTTCAACTACACCATGATGTGAGTTCAAAGGTTCTTAAGTATGATCTAAAGGTTCACTTTATTAAGGCGGAAGTAGGTACATGAAGAACTCGATGTTAGTACCGTTTATCACCCCCTAACTAATGGGTAGTATGATCCAGACTAGAGGGTCTGATGAGAGCATGTGTGCTCATTCAGGGTGATATCTGGAGACAATTCTTGTCTTTAGTAGATGTGATGTTAACCACCATAGCCAGTGTCGGGATGTAAAGAAGCTCTATAAGGGAGGTTGCGTCAGTCACTGCTTCATTAAGAGGATGTTGGTGAAGGGACCTCACGAAGGTCAAGAAAGGACCACAGTGGGTACAGATGAAGTCGCTTAGATCATGTAATGGCTAAAAGGAGCCCAAACACAACATGAGTTGTAAGCTAATGCAAAGTAGACTGACATGTAGTTCACTGTGGGAGAATATGTGACATGAAAATCCGACCCCTCTAAGTTATAGCTAAGAGAGATGAGTCCCCGATGCATGGGTTCTTTTGACATGGTTTGGTGGATAAGGTTAAGTTTTCCCTTACCCCTCAGGATAATGTGATGTGTGGTGAGTTTCAGGTGTCCAATTTAGAGCACTATGTGAGGTACCTGGACCATGTGCGGAGCAATGAACTTAGTGAGACCCAAGGGAGGCTGAAATGACCTGAGTCACCTTGAGGTTTATAGATGCCAAGGTGAAAGAACTCAGAGAAAAGATTATGTGATGATAAAGGTTCTTTGGAAGCGCCATGAGTATGGTAAAGCCACATAGGGGCCAATGATGGACATGGAAAAGTCTTATCCTGAATTGTTTATTTGCTTGATAGAATTTTGAGGACAAAATTCCTATAAGAGGGGAAGGATGTTACAAACCCAATTTTTGGGTTCGCTTGGTGAGAAATGTAATTTCTCATATTAAAGATATTTGAAAAAATAATGATATAATTTTTTTGGAATAAATGGATTTCGTTTACAATATCCTTGATGATTGTGTTGTGGGATTTATTGGATATTGGGTCCAAATAGCAAGAAAATTCAATTAGTAAATGAATAATTGACTTTTTGAGAAAAGAATGAGATAGAAACCTCTAGAAGGCTAGGGATGTAATCCAAAGATGGATTTCGTGCCTCTTGGGTTCTTTGGGTTCCAAGGAGTCCAAAGTTGCAAATAAAAGGCAATAAGAAAAGAAAAGATTAATTAAGTATTTCTTTATTAAGAAAGAAATTGAAAACAATGGTAAAATGTGGAAAATAAGGGGAAAGAGGTGTAATTGAGTTATCCTTGGTGGAATTTAGTATCCCAAGGATTTCTAATGATAAAAGAAATACCAATGAGGAAAATAAAAGAGAAATAAAGAGAAATCCTCAAAAAAGATATTTTAACAAGAAATAAACATGATAATGAAAAATAATGCATCTAGAAGGATAATAAATATTCTTGAAAAGGAATTTCGAAATCTTTGAATTTCTTGGGGTCCAAGGAGCCCCAATAAAGAGGAAAGAAAGAGAAAATACCAAAATTGCAAAATAAAAGGATAATGGGATACATTATTAATGTATTATGTGGTTTTGCTAAAAAGAAAGTATTTTCTACTAAAGGAAAATAGGATTTCGTGTCAAGGGATTAAAAAGCAAGAACAAAGAGAATAAGAGGGGTGATTTTTGAGATCCTAATATCAAAAGAATAAGGAATATTAAAGAAATATGAGAGAGAGAGAGACTAGCTTCTTAATGAAGGAATCACATTCCTTTTAGGAAGGGGCATTGCTAATTCATGGATGAGCACTGTAGGGCGTGGATGCTCTCCCCTATAAAGGGGTAAGACCTTGGTTCGAGTTCAGGATAGAATCCCACACAATTCTCTTCTTTCTTCTTCTTCGCATGCAACCCTAACCAAGGGAAAGCATGCTACCCCAGAGAAACTAGGTGATGTGGAGAAGGTTACAATGGAGACCTAACGCTTTCACGAGCGTCATCATCTTCCCCGTGCTCTGAAGCTTACGCACGGACATTGTATGGCTGCAGGTCAGCCATGTGTTGCAGAACCAAGCAGACCTGAACCACTGCCATACCTGTGACCCAAGGGGTACCTTCATGTGCACAGAGGAAGGGCGGAGGTGGGGCGCCAAGTTCCGTGGAGTTCCGACCTTGGAGGGAGGGGAAACCACCCCGCGATCAGCTATTGTGTCGGTCGCCTAGGGTTCCCGAGCTGGGAGATGACGGGGGACGCGTTGGACACTTTTACCCCTCCACAGGCTGAAGAACTGTTAACTTAATCGAGGGCGAAAGCATCATTTTGAAATGTTTCTAATCGGCAGACAATGTTGCATGCAATGAGTGACGTGGCGATCTCTGATTGGCCGAAAGGTACATTTTCTTACAAAATTCATAACTAATCACTGGTAGCTCGGATTTAGATAAGTTATATATGAATTTTGATCAGGAGAACTCAAGGAATGCAATAAAAATATGATTGAAGCCTGATTCTGATTGAAATTCAAAAAGTGTATAAAGTTATCATCTTTAATGGTTTAATTAATGAAAAACCCTTAAAATTGATGATAATTGAATATAATGATGCTCTCTGATTGTTTTGAGCGAATATTAACCTAGTGATAATAAAAAGGATGATTTAGATCTAAAAGAATGATCTTTGTTCATAATTGTCTTAATTTAGGGTTGCATATACCTAAGTTTGCATTAATGGGCTTAGGAACCCTAATTTAGGAGAATATGTCTTTTAATGGTTTTAATTATGTAAATCCATGAATAAGACAGAGTAATGGTGTTATAAATCCAATTTGAGTATAAAAGATCATTAATGTGGATAATTTGGGTTTCCTAGTGTATTTAATGATAAATTAGGGTTTGCTAACATAAACGATGAGAATTGTAGTAATTAGGGTTCCTTTGAGAATCGAACTATAATTCTTTGTTGAGATGTCAATTCAAAGAAACTTGAACCTGATAATTGGCCTTAATGATCTTGTTGTGGATTAAAAGGATAAAAATGGTAGTTTTAATATAAAAGAGGCATAATGGGCTTAATTAATGTTTAAGTGTGACTTTAATCCGAAATTAGGGTTTGTAAGTAAATTATATAAATTAGGGTTTAAATGAAGTGAAACCCTAATTGCAAGCAAAAACCTAAAAATGGATAAGGAAACCATAGGAAGCAATTTCAAGTTGAATAGAAATAATCTTGATAAAGTGTGTAGTAAATAGAGTACATGTGATTTTCAGGATTCTTGATTGTATGGTTGAACTACTTGCTTGGATTGCCTTCTTGGTTGGAATTGATATTAGCTTGAATCTACTGAACAAGTATGTGGTTATGCTTATGAATAATCACTCTAGTTTCACGATGATTCCCGAACGTTTTATCGGTTGCTTAGAAATAACTATTGGATGCCTATTTATTTCATGCAATTATAAAGTGACTATGATTATCACTATAAATGTGCATACATGACTGGCTCAGATCCTGGTCCACCTCTGTGGCTTTGCAAAGGCTAAAAAGGGGTAACCTAGAGCAAGGTCTAGGTTATCGTGAGTTAGAAATTGGGCTACCCACGTGTAGTGCCATGAGACTCTTTAGCATAGCTTGAGTTAAGGAGTGGGCTACCTAAGGGTAGTGCCATATGACTCAACCCTAGAAACTGGTTCACCTATTAGGTGGGATCATGAGGGGTTTAATGGGGATCTACCATAAGTAAGGTAGCATCCAGGTCCACTGTAGGGACAACGCAGAGGCTAGGGTATGTAGGGATTGAGTAGTTATACGGAAAACGTAAAGTTTTTTGTTTAAATCATAATTGAATGATTACATTGTTATCGTAGTTGCATGATTATTGTTTCCCCCACGTACCAGCTTTATGCTGACCGACGTTTTGTTTGTCGACGTTTTAGGTACAAGCCAAAAGGACAAATAGTAAATCGTCATATTGTGAAATACATGAATTAAAATACAAGGAGGATTAGTTAGAGTAGAATTCATATGTGGATAGAAGTTTAGAGATCCAAGTTTTCAAAAGGTATGCAAAATTTTATTTATTTCATCTTTTCAGTATAGTCTAGTAGAATTTAATAATTGTTATTGATTAATTGTTGAACCTTGATCCAGAAATTGGGATAATGGCACCAATCTCTCGGTCTCCCTTAGTTGGGGGTTACTGGAGAGCGGGGTCGTTACAAATACACACCATTTGAGGAGGTGCAGAACCCAAAGAAAAGAGCTCCTTGATGTTTAGATCAGACACAGGGAATGTAAGAAGATTAGACCTCCATATTCTGTGGAGCTTAATGGAGGGGAAGGCAATTAATGTAGGAAAAATCCTAATTGAGAAGCTAGTTGTAGCAATGGGACCAGATGGCCCGCAAGACTTCTGCGTGGGGTGGATAATAACATACATTCAACAACAATTGGGGTAACCCAACAAACTAAAGTATTTCCTAAGGTCATAAGTAGATACACTAGTAGATGACAAATATATGGTTGCGGCAAATGTCCTAGCAAGGACAGAATAGGGATACACTTACTCCCGCTCCCAGAATTAAAAGACTATGATCTAGAAAAGTTTGTCTTCATGGAAGATAAGATCTCAAGACTTATATATGGAAAAGTTATAAGCACCATAATACATAAGAAATAAGCAACCAAAGGAAGTAGTGACAAAACAAACAATAAGGAAAAGGGTCCTGATGCAAATTCCTGAGAAATCAACAAAGAAACTTGCTCCTCCAAAAGTCATAGACCTGGAGACCAAAGAAGCAGGGAAATCTACTGCAACCACTTACCTAGAAACCGTTTAAGCTAAAGGAAGGGCATCCACCCTTGGTGAAGCAGTGGAAAAGTCAGCTACTATGGAAGTTGACCAAGCAGGCAAGGTGGAAGAGCCCATGAAGAAGAACAAGGTGGAGATACATGAGAAAGAGGTGCCACAACCTAAACGAGGCACACACTTAGACAAAGAATCTTCTAAAGACAATGAGAAATCTCATGAAGTAAACTCTATGGCCAAACCTAGACATAAAACAACAAAAAAAGACAAAATTCATGGAGATAGGGCAAGAGATTGACGACCTTCGTGAGATTGCCTCAAACTCCACCCTAAATTACTCTAATATAAATGCAAACCTGTCATCACTAACCATATAGGTATAAAAGCTAACTAAAGACATCTAGACTATCCTTATCCTTCCTCTCCAAATGCAACATCTAGGCACATATCAAGTGCAGTTCATGCAAGCACTAGATGGGATGACAAACAAACTAGCCAACCTCACAAGGGACGTAATGAACTGTGGGAGGAAAATATGAAGTTGCGACAGGAAGCGGAAAAAAGAAAAGAGGACTCCCCCACAACCATCAACACATATGTTGAAGTATAATGGACAACCTCTACCGAACCTACGTGGTGGGGGTCATGTGTATCATCTTTGTGCTTTCTCTATAGACCAGACATGGAGCTACCAAAGGAAGGATCCACCATCGACTGATCCCTACCGCCACCGGTTGACAGGAACGGTAGATGAGAGTCCATCAGCCCTACTCCAGCACCTCCGTCCACTACCCCAACCCACTTCTGAAGTCCCAATTTAGATAGAAGAAGGGAGAAGAAAGAGATGAGACTACCAGCATGAATGTGTTTGTCTACGAGCAATAGGACCAAGACATCAGCTATGTCCAATGTTTGGTCACCGTTAGTGTATCCCCTGGTCCCCTGCTTTGACGTTCCTTTTCTTCTTTCTCTGTGTCTTCCTTCCTACAGCACCCTGTATCTCCATCCATCTATAAATATGAAATTCTACTCATGAGAATGAGTGGCTAAACTCATTGCTTGGGTTGGGAGTAGCCACTAAGGCTCTCCCAACATGTATATACTTACATCCTTTTGAATATATATATTTTTAGCAATGGTTATCTCCATACTCTTATAAGTAAATGCTTCACTTTCATGATTAGATACCATCTTGTGATGTGTGATTGTTAATGCCTCGAAAGAGTATCATTAATCTCATCTAAGTGTTATGGAGTTGCATGAATGCATGAAAATGTTGGAATGCTAAAGCTAATGATCATATGGTTTTCTTTGTGATTGTTTGTTTGCCATCTCAAGAGAGTAACAACCTTATAATCAATAATTATTCTAAGCTCGAGAGAGGAGGAAATAGGCATATATGGTGATTTCTTGTAATATTTCTAAGGGTATACAAAGAGATGTGAGTATTGTATGTTGGTGAGAGATCTTAGTAGGTGAAACCAAATCCAAGTTCCCATCCATACTTTGGTTAAATCTTTCTTATTTGATCTTATTCTCTTGTTTTGTTTTCTTACCTTTACTTTTATTGCTTTGTTTAGAGTAACATTGTTCCTTAGGGAACACCAACTTAATCTACCCCTTCATTTGGTGTATTTGAATTAAAGGTTCTATGTTCTTAGCACTTATGCTCCTATTGTATTGTCGTAACTGGTCTGGAAAAGTTATGAACTAGAGTTCCTAAAGTAGTTTTGTATGATTGGTTTAAAGTAAGTGTTAGAACTTGAGTTCCACGACGTCCAGTGAGTTACAGACTTACATACAAAACACAATTCCTAAGTTGCAACTTAAAAAGAATGAAAAATGAGTTCTAGGACAACTAACAACAATTCTTATACAATTATGTTCTTCATTTATTATAAATGGCACATGTAAAATAATTATGACTAGAAATATTAGTGATGTGGATATAGTTCATTGCTAAAACCATAACATAATATGAAAAAATAGCATAGACTATAATTGGACTATGTAAAATATTTTACACTATAACTACCATTATTAGTGTGATTTACAAAATAAAAAATATGAACATCATGAAAAAATTCACCCCGCACCATGCGGAAACAATGTGATTTATCTATCATATTTTTATTATTAAATTTAAATAATATGATGTGACAAATGATAATTAACTATGACCATGTATGAATAATATAATAAAAAATTCCCCACAAAAATGTCAAAATCAATATTCTACAATGTACTAAACAATGATGAACCAAAATTTATACTTAAAAGCACATGAAATGCGGATATAATTATAATACTTTGTACACACAAAGTGAAATAAATATATTGTGATGTGATTTTAATCATAATATTTTTATTAAGATTATAGTTATACCATAATAAAATATTTTTTAAAGGAGTGAGATCTACACCATAACAATTTGTAGAGGTTATTATGATTTAAAAATATTATGATTTTTATGGATATGATTTTTTCATGTCTTTGTCATCCTTTTTTATTTATATTACACAGTAAAAATTAACAATGTTTCTAACAATTTTGATATTTACACTTACAACAAAGCAATCATATGGAAGTGAATGGAACTTAAGTTCTGGAAACTGAACTAGAGTTCCCATAAAATGGGTTTCACAAAACTTATGACTTACACCAAACCACTAGGATCTTTACTAACATTGTCCCTATGGTTTGACCGTGATCTACTACACTGGACCCCATATAATAGTTATGGGGGGCTGAGTGTTGGATTATAAATTTAAGAGCACAACTACTCTAGATATGCTCTGTTTTGGACGTGTGCTTTAGGTTGGCCGCCTATGTGTATGACCCTACAGGTACCATATCACGTTGGCAGTGAATGTCCATAACCATCTTATGACATCACAAGCAAGGAGTGGTGCCTGATCGCACATAAGTTCTACCCATGTGAATGAAAAGTTGGAGAACAACTTCAACCTACAATTTGTGTAAGGTGTTGCAGTGATTGTATAATTCCTTTGTCTCTGATATCCAAAATGAACTCAAAGTATGGAATCATCATCCTCTCAATGTTCAATCCATGTTCCTTAATTGAAGAGTAGACTGTCAGAGATAATGTGACCTCAATATCATATATTGATTCACATGTGCATGCACATACGTTTCTCAGTCTCGCTTATCAAGTGCTTGGGATATCATACTCCAGTAGGAGGGACAAATCCCATCTCTATAACTCACAACCTCTCCCCATGTGTCAAAGTCACCCAATCATCACCTTTATTACAACCCATGTTTTAGGACTGAATTTGATGATTTCAAAGCATACCGAACGACATGTGACAAGTGTAGTGATTTTAGGTCTAAGAATTACTATCACCACCTTCCTATGAGAGCTGACTTTGGTCACCAATCATGGTTTCCATGTGTCACTCTCAAGGTGGGTCTGTCTGATATGTTGTTCCCTAACATGTATCTGTGTGCTTGGTTTGATATTGCCATTATAGGGAAATACGGGCACAAAGTATAGCAACGAAAATAAAAAAATATATATTTGTATTCCCCAATACAACAAGATCGCGTCAACTACTATGAAATAGGAAAGATGGTTTAATGAGTTATACTTGGTCTTGGAGAAAGTCCAGTAATAAAACTCACTTTTTTGCAACTACTGACAAGTTTCTCTTGGACGGTGGTTGTGCAACTCCTGGTCTTCACCACGAACAATGTTTGTGCAACCTCTGGAGTGACTTATGTGGTCACACATGGACTACAGGTTGACTTTGCTCTCCGAGAAGCATCCAAAGGACTCCTACCTCTAGAGTAGTCCACACAGACCAACTAGAACTTTTATCATTCACCAAGAATAGATAGGAAGGAGTTATCCTTCCCGTTGGTATACTAGTCACAAACCTACTCTTCTACAATGACAACTTCTCAGTTGTTCTCTCCCATTGGTTATCCCTCCTTTTCAAGTAGGACTTGCCTGAGCTCTCTTGGTTACCACAACCAGAGAGGACAACAGTTGTCGGAAGAACTAATTCTCAGTTGTCTATGTTTGAACTATGGGAAGCCCCCAGTACTCCTCTATATATAGGAGGGGTTAGGGTCAAGGTTCCCAGTCCCCAACCAATGCGGGACTAAAGCGGGAGTGGAAAGGACCAGAAGATCTTGAATTTTTGCAACAATTATGAAAGTTTCACAACTTGTGTCAGTCGAAATGGTCGTCTCATAAGCTGAGACTGTTGTCTCACACACGAAACGATCATCTGGGATATGAGATTTTCATTTCACACTTTCCCAGTCAGATATGAATTGGCAAATCATTTCCTAGTTAATGTCATACATTAATTTACTTGCACCCCAAGTGTGTGCAATTGAAACGAGTTTAGGAAAACTCTAGAACTTTCGTTCATCCCAACCGAGCCATCTCTCACCAACAAGATGCTTGTCTCCCTCACCCAGATGGTTGTCTGGTGAGTTGATATGATCCGGTCAGTTCAATCATATTGAACTAGTCGGTTCAAGGGAAAAACTTAGCCAATTCGATCTCCGATTAACTTGACCCCTAACTAGCTGTCTCAACTACATGAGATGCATGTCTGGCTGCCCAAGTGACCGTATCACTCAGTGAGATGGTCATTTGATAGACATGGTCATCCATTTAAGTAATTAGTTGCGTGAATTGAATACCTAAACACTTTAGTAATCAATCCAATTGTCATTCAATATTAAACTTCTCTTCTAGATGAGTTCCTATGACTGTGACCCTATAGGTCCCATATCACATTGGCAGTGAATGTCCATAACTAGCTTATTACATCACAAGCAAAGAGTGGTGCCTAGTCTCATATATGTGCTACCCAAGTGAAATGGAAAGCTGGAGAACAACTTCAACCTACAATATGTGTAAGGTGTTGCAGTGATTGTATAATTCCTTTGTCTCTGATATCCTGGATGAACTCGAGGCATGGTTGGTCATCCTCTCAATGTTCAATCCATGTTTCTTGAACCAAGAGTAGACTGTTTGAGATAATGTGACCTCAATCTCATATATTGATTCACATGTGCATGTGCATGTGTTTCTCAGTCTTGCTAATCAAGTGGCTAGGATATCATACTCCCATGGGAGGGACAAATGCCATATCTATCACTCACAGTCTATCCCCATGTGTCAATAAAACCCAATAATCACTGCTATAACAACCCATGTTTCAAGATTGTGTTTGATGATGTTAAAGCATACCCAATGACATGTGATGAGTGTAGTGATTTAGGTCTAAGAATCACAATCACCACCTTCACTATGAGAGATGATTGTGACCACAAAACCATGTATCACTCTCAAGGTGGGTATGTCCGATAAACTATTGTCTAACATGTATCTATGTGCTTGGTTTGATATTACCATATCATGAATAATGATATTTAGTCATCAACCAACTAACACTTTGATCTTATGTGTTATTGTTGTCTATCAACCTTCCATAATAACGATCGATCATGGCCATAATGAGAATATGTATATGTACTCTTAACATCTGTATGATCTCACAACAAGGATAGGAACTTGACAACATATGTCATTGAGTAATATAATTCTCTAGGCATTCACTCTTTATCCTCATTATCTCATAACTGAGTGAAACAAATGAATTGTAAGCTTGTCTTTATGTATGTTATTATTAATCAAATCCTTTTAGGTAATTATGCCATGTCAATCATCATATGATTTTCTCTATGGGCATACCTTACCAATAGACTCCCACTTGCACTTAGAGCCAATCACCAATGGATCTTATCCTTAGTTATCTAAACATTTCCAACATGCTTATACTGCTCTAGTGCTGATTTAGTTGGTTAGCAACACTTTTCTTATAGTCGGTATATTGCATGTTTCTTATTTCTTTTCTCTGAGATGAAACCACCTTTATGTGGTATCTAATATTCCTTGCCTGACAATTAGCTCTGTTGTTGTCACGGTATCTCTACTGAGTCACCAATGGTGGGAACATCTATAAATTCATCATATGAGCTTTTAGATCCATGTAGTATCACTCTGTGTTCACAACACAAGCATACTCAGCTTTTATTATAGATTAGAATTAATGGCTATTAGTTCAGAACCTGTCCAACTTATCATTACTTATTCTTTTAAATCAAAACATATTTTAATTTTTTGATCACTTTGTCATTTATGGAAGCTTGCATCGATGTAACTCTTTACATCCAACTCTTCCCTTTTCATTTCTATCATCATTGACTAGCAATCTATCCTTAGTCACTTCTCAAGTACTAAATGATATCCTTAATGATTTTCCAATAACCCTTATTGGAATTTATATCATCTTGTCATGTCCAATACATACAAGATCATATGGGATAAGCTTGTTAATAGCTTACATGATAGATCCATTGTAAGGTTGGCCCATGGAATCTTATTCAAGATATTTCCATTCTTTACAAGAATTGGAATATACGGTTCATGAGAGACTAATTCGAATTCTCTCTCATTGAATCCTTCTATGTTGAACTCTTCCAACACATTGCTATTGTACGTGCTTAAACTTCCATTATGAAACCTTCAAGAACAATCTCATAGGTCTTGATCCTTATATCATAAGATGTTTCACTTAATCCTTCATTGTTGAAGATGTTTTTCATGCTAGTTCAGAATATTCATAATATCGAGATGTTATTCCTCATCATATGTGGAATATTCATATATTCTCCCACTAATTTTGTAAACACAAATTTCATCTATTGCCTTGATTCAATTCAAACTCTTTGGCTCTCTTATCAAGTCATAAGATCCTACCTATGATGTTGCAACCCACATCGAGGTTAGTCAGTAAGTACCTCGATTAGTGTGAAGTACCTTGATTAGTGCTAAGTATCTTGTTAAACATCATGGTTAATCAAGATAAGCTAAGATGTGAATCATTAGTTGAGATTGATTCACTTAATGTAATTAATGTTAATTGCAGTGTTAATCATTAAGTTAATTACCTAAGATGACTAACCTAGATAATTATTGTGTTTTTATGCCTTGAGAAGGTAGAGAATCTCGTGCTTGAAATTTTGCAAAAATAATTACTCAAATCGGATATCCGAGGAAATAGTTATGGATTTTACAAGATCTTTGGACTTGGCTATAATTTTTCCATTTATTAGCTTTAATATTTTTTTTCCTTTTATTCCTTATCCCCTTCCCCCGATCGAGCAGAGAACCACTTGAAAGTGGCACACAACTGCTATCCCAATCAGCTAACAGAGGAGAAGAGGAAGGGCGATCTTGGGGCAGTTTTCAAGCCCTTAGCTCCGATTCAGCTTGGCTTCTTCTTTTCCTTCCTTCCTTCCTCCCTTCCTCATCCCTATTCATAGCCCTAACCAGCCCTTGTAGCACCGGAGGCCAGCAGCAATAGCTGTAGCTACAGTGATGCCGGCCAGGAGCAGTTGGGCACAGGAAGCACCTCGGAACAACAACCATTGAGCTCGACCATGAGGTTAGGACTTGATTCCGCCACCAACTAGCCATGAGCAGTGACCTAGCTCAGCTCCTTTCCATCTGTGCATGAAGTAGGTCTGAACCAGGGCTGTTTGGAGGTAGAAGACAACCCCGCTGACGTCTGGAAATAGGACTTTGGACGCATTTCTAGTTGAATTGCGGTCACCTCACCCGCTGTGAGTAGAATTTCACTCACTAAGCACGTATAACTCCAACAATCGGGTGTTTTTGGTTGAATCCGTGTTATTCATGGGTAACATCACTTACCCAAGTGTCTTGTAGTGACAGCGTCGCCATATTTCTAATTTGCATGAATTTCTTAATTATGTTTACACGACACTAATGGTTTGATTGATATGTGTGATTTGGATTACTGGAACTGCATGATTGATTAAAACCTAATTTGCTCAGCTTAAAAGTTGGAATCGATAGCATATGACCAGTAATTTTATGGTTTTGGTATAAACCCAGGCTGTATGTTTTTAGTAATTTAATAGATGTATGATTTCAAAGAAATGACAATGACATGAAAAGGGTTCAATAGAAACCTAGTTGCACACCCCCAATTATATTTAATGTGAGTGTATTAATAATTATACAAATCGACACGTTTCTCAAAGAAATCATTTGAAATTCTCAATTAATATTAATAATTCATGCCATGACAAGTAATTGACTTTTAATTGAGTTATGTGATGCCTAACTTAGAATTTGGGTTGATTTGCTCGATTTTCGAGGAGTTATAGATAATTTACAAATGCTACTGATGATTTCTAATATATCGAGGAATTAACTCTTATTAGTGTGTTACGATGATAAATTGTATAATTCCAGTGTATATGAGCCAAGTTGATATGAGTTTAGTTTATTTAAGAAATTTCAGTCTGCATGCATGGTATATGGATTACTCAGAAAATTATAATGTTTTTGAGTATACTACTCTACCAGGTCTAGAATGATATTCATGTTGTGATTTGAACTGAAATTAAATAGACGAGATTCCATAGAAATACCAGAGTTGAGTATAAGTAAGAAAAAGGTTCAACATAATAAGAGTTTTCTAGGAAATAATAAAATTATAGATTTAAGGACCCTGACACCATAGAACCCCTATGTGAGGTCTGTGCCTTAGGGGTGAAATGACCTAACCCTGGCAGTGTCCAGTATACAGGGGTCAGAACGTGCTATCAGGTGGCATGGGGGGGATGAAGCCCTAGTGGAAGTCTCCTTAAATTATAGTTTGCAGTGTCCAACATCAACCAGAAGTCATGGTGGCACTAGAGTTCAGAAAAGCCAATAGATGGCTTGACTCTTTGCCTGTGTGCTCAGGTTAGAGGAGGAGTCCAGTTTACGGCACAATAGGAGTGTCGAGGCCAGAGATCCAGTTTCCCTATTACTGTAAGGACCCTGACCTTCGTTCTAGGCTTACCCTATTTGTTTTGCCTAAACCTTGTGCTTGGTTGCTTGCTAATCATCTTTAGTGGTGATTAGGGTTTGCTTGTGCTTACTTGAGAGCTGGAGGTGCTACTTGCAAAATAACCTAAGATAGGGTTGGAGAGCAAGTTTGTCACCTTGAGATATGTCTTTCTGTCTCTTTGCTTCCTCTAGGGTTGAGAGGAAGGTTTGGGCTCGTGCCCTGAGTTGTCTTGGGCTTGGTTGAGCTCTTTTGGGCCCTGTTTTCCCTTGTTTGGGCCTTGCCTTTCTTGGTTGAGCCCTGTATCAGGCAGGGATGCTTTGTATCGACCATGGGGTATCGCCCATGGGGGTGTGTCGGCCATGGAAGAATGGTGTGATGTCCTTTGACCCTTGTTGACCTCCTTGCCTTGGTTGTGTCACCCTAGCTTTGACATGTGGCCGAACCTTAGTTGAGTAGTGGCATGGCATGTGCATGAGTTTTGCAAGGTGGTAAAACGTGTGGACAAGTGTCCCTTGGTAAGGTGACACCTTTCCTTGGTTTAACCTTGACCCCCATCTATATATGCCTTGCCTTTCTCTTCCTTAGGAACCCTCTTAGCTCTTTGTTGCTCCTCTCTTCCTTGTGTGCACGATACACCTCTCCCTTGCAAACCTTTGGTGGCCGATACCCTTGGAGGAGCTAAGGTTGGTGGTCGATCCCCTTGAAGAAGTTCTTCTTCTTCTTCTTCCTCTAGCTTGGTGGTCGTACCCTAGGTGGGTCCTGTTCTTTGGTAAGCATTTTCCCTCTCTCCTTAGCATCTTCTTCTCCATCTTTCCTACTCTTCGGCCATGGTGGTTATGCTTCTTGTTCCTTTTCTTGAGGTGGCCGAAGTGGTGAGCTTGGAGCTAGGAGCTTGAAGCTTGGAGC
This sequence comes from Alisma plantago-aquatica, assembly GCA_963693085.1. Classification (NCBI taxonomy): domain Eukaryota; kingdom Viridiplantae; phylum Streptophyta; class Magnoliopsida; order Alismatales; family Alismataceae; genus Alisma; species Alisma plantago-aquatica. Next base: position 982,431,026 of record OY856410.1, on the reverse strand, counting down.
TTTGGAGCTTGAGGAGTTTGCTTAAGGTGGGTTACATAACTTCTAATCCTAGCTATATTACCTTCTCTATGTTGCATCTCTCATATATGTTGATGATCGGCCATTGCATGTTATGTATCTTGCTCTAATACATGTTGATTTATCTTATGGATATTATGAGTATGATGTTGTTGATGGTTTATATGCCTTTACACTTAGTTGGCCGAACCATGGTTTAGGGTTTCCTTGTTGAGCAACACTCTTTTCTCTCCTTGGTCTAGAGAAGTGAGTTTGAGCTCTAGTAATGTGGGCAATGCCGCTCTCTCGATTAGGTTGAGAGATGAGCTTGTATTCTAGCTACTTGAGCAACACCCTCCTCTCACCATGGATTTGAGAGGTGAACTTTTGGATAGATGATGACCTATGTTGAGGTGGATCCTAGTGGTTGCCCGATTTGAGATAGAGGTTGTGCAAAACCTCTCTCTCTTGGTTGTTGAGAGGTGAGCCGACCTTCTAGATCAATTAGGGTTTTGTGCCCTTGTGCTTGAGGTTGAAGATGATCTAGTGGGGTTGTGCCTGGCACAATATGACCTTGGAATTGTTCTGCCTGATAGCCTTGTTTGGAGTTGTACCCTTGGGCGACACACCTTGATGAGATAGTCAGCTTGGTGCCCGTTATGCTTTGGCTGATATGGAGCCTAGTAGGCTATCCTTGTGTTGGGCGATAGGATTTAGTTGTGGTGATACACGATATGTCCTTGAGGTGTAATCCTTGGTAGATATGCTTGCTTGGGCATTTGGATGATCCTTGTATCCCTGGCCGATATGCCTAGTTGAAGCTTAGTTGGTGCCTGTTATGGTCCCTTGGTCGATACCCCTAGTGGAGTTAATGGATGGGCGATACACCTATGATGAATGACTGATACACCTTGTATAGGTGGTTGACCGATACATCCATGTAGAGAGGACTCCCGATACACTCCCTTATCTTAGGGGTGGTCTTGGCCGATAGGCTTTGATAGCTTGGTGCTCGGCACAGCCTTGGTCAATATCCTTGTTTAGATGAGCTTGGGCGATATGGTATGGTGCCCAGGATGGCTTTGGCCGATACCACCATGTCTTAGTTGAGCTTTGACTTATATGAAGTGTTGGATGATATGGCTTCATGCCTGACATGCTAACCCTAGAGGCTGACCGTTATAATGCTTCATGGCCATGCACGACACCACTCTTGGGCGTCATGGGTACCCTGGCCGATAGGGTTAACCCTTGGATGATGCTGAGATGGTTGCATAATAGGGGCGCCTTGGGTGACACCCCTTTGGTTGATATGGCTCGTATTGAAGGTTAGCCCGAAAGTGAAACCTAACCTTAACCCTAGCTTGGTGCACATTAGACCATTGGCTGATAGCCATGGTAGTGTTGCACATTGGGAACCTAGCCGGTACACCCTTTGGTGAGGGTTGGTGCTGCTCGCTATACTTTATAGTGAGGGTTGTAGGAGTTTTGGTGAGGGCTCTAATAACTCAGAATGTATATAGTTGATAGTTCCATATTAATAATGATAACACAAGTTATATGATGTAATCACCTTGAATCCTACAACTATGATGATGAGATGAGATGATAGGTGGTGAACCATGTAAGTTTGGGAAGATACAATGTTGCCACACATGATGGTGTGACACATGCATATGGTCACAAGTATAAGGCATAATATATGCCCCTAATTAATAATAATATTATGAATGATAAAGCTTATGTGTGATATACTCATGGATGCTTCTTTATACTTGATAGCATGATCATTCTGTTAATCCATGATGGCTTCAGTAATCTCTGTGAATGTGTATACTAACCATGCAGGTATTTCATGTGGATCCATAGCCCGGTAAGAGTTATGAGATATACGTGCTTCGACTAGAACAATGTGATGATTATCCTTGTTAATAAAATAACAAGTTGATAGGTCTCTGAGGACTTGATATAAGGCTCAGTGCCTAGTTGAGGTGTTATCCTCTAATAATGAGATAAGGGATGTGTTCCCAGGATGTTGATGCATGATTATGATGCCTTGAGAGGCAGTGGTTGATATCATGAGGGATTGAGGTCCTAGGATAGTATGTTGATGGCAATAATGATGTAATGCTATAAGGCTATGTTATACTTTGTTTTGCCTCAATAGTTGGCTTAAAATATACTAATCAATTATAGATGAACCTATGATGTAGTTTGCCCTGGCCATAGATCCATTACTGCCAGTATTTGGTGATGGTGAAAGAGGTTTATCATGCGGGATTACCTGGAGCGTATATTGTTGAATATGTGAGGTTTCCCCTATCCTAAAATATGAGGGTTGAGTGCAAATGTGGTTGCATACTCAGGATATATGGAGCATGGTGAACATACCCATGGCTCAGGATATGTGATGATGAGCATGATGCGTTCATGGCTCGGATGTATGTACTAACACCTATGATGAGGTGAGCTAGAGATATGGGTAGCTTGCGGAGCTGACCCAGAGGCTGAGGCCCTATAAGCATAAGATTGTGGTCTTGCTTGATGATTCGTGTACTGACCATGAGAAGGTGAGGTCATGGAGTCCGGATCTACTTAGACCTTGTATGGAACCAGATTGGGCTTCACAGCCAGTGGTTGGACTTGAGCAGGGAAGGCTCACTTCATCAGGCATAATAAAATGTAATCCAGTCGAATAAGTACATCTTTCTTAGAGCAAAACACGGAACATTGATTGAGGCCTTTCTTATATAGCTGATCTAGTTACACCTTGCAGATATGTGTATGATCCTTATATCTTGTGATAAGTTCTTATAAAGCTTATCTTGTCAATCATGTTCCACAAAGAAATACTTGGTTATATGCCTCCCGGCTATCTTGGTGAGCTTGATGGTAATAATAGCTTTGCTCAGTATGTTGCTCTTGTTATATGCTTTATCAGTCATTTGTTGCTATCCGCTTTAACCTTTGAGGTTTTATAGTTATGACGGGGAGTTATGTTTCTCACTGGGACTGTGTGTCTAACCCCGCTGGTTTACACCCTTTTTAGGTGATCACTCTAGACGCAGTGGTGGTCGTGAGGTTGCGGCTGAGCAGCAAGAAGAGCAGTAGAAGGCAAGAGATGGACATACTGTTGTTTTGGTGGTTTTTTCATAGAGTCCTAGAGTCATCCTTGTACACTCAGGTCCTCGGAGGTGTTTTGATGATGTTTCATGACGTCTTGCAGTTGTAATTCTTGTATACCCTGCTGTTGGCCGTATGTGGCCATTTTGTATGTATAAATAGGTGATGAACTAATATGCATTGTTGCGACAGTGGGTGACTTTAAGTGGTGAACATATCAGGCAGGTGATATTGAATATATTTATATATGACATGATCTTCTTGCAGGGCCTGGTTGCAAATGTTCTGTATGTATGCTTTCCGCAATCAATTTTAATTAACCTGTGTTTTTGGTAATATATGGTTCCGCACATTTTCGTGTGTCATCTCATTGTCTGTGTGATGGCGGGGTGTCACAGTTGGTTTGGTATCAGAGCTCTAGGTTCGCTGAGTCTACAGGGATCTAGGACTAGGTTTGCGTCTATTCTTGTGAGTTTCCCAGAGTTTCTTACAATAACCTTCTGCCCTCAGCAGAAGATAAAGCTTAAAGATGTCTGGAAACCATGAAGAACATGCTGCATCAGTTGATGGAGTAGAAGGGTAGGCACATGGAGATCAGGTGCCTGAGGTCCCCCAACTTGACCTAGCCATTATTGAAAATCCTACCTACCAACAACTTATGAGGCAGATGATGGCTACGATGAATCATATGGTGGAAAGGTTGCCAGTGCCTCAGCCAAGAGAATAGGCTCCCCATGGTGAAACATTAGGTATTGGGGAGACCTTTGAGCGGCTTCGCCGAGTCGGAGCTTCATATTATGCTGGAACGGCTGATCCAGCGGATGTTGATCTGTGGCTGACATGTCTTGGGAAGGCCTTCCGGATCCTTGACATCCCCGAAGCAGACAAATTCAAGTATGTTGTCTACCTTATGAAGGGTAGTGCTGGCCACTGGTGGGCCATCGAGGAGGAGAAGCGACCCGGTGAGGAGATCAGTTGGGATATCTTCCGGCGAGAGTTTGTCAGTAGATACTTTCCAAAGACATATCTGGATGAGAAGATCAACCAGTTTGAGCATCTATGCCAAGGAACTATGAGCATCACCGAGTATGAAGCCAAGTTCATGGACTTGCTGAGGTTTTGTCCTCACATGGCAGTGACAGACGATGAGTGGATCCGGCGGTTTTAGAAAAGTTTGAGTGTTGAATTGTCGACACCTGTTGCTTCTTTAGAGAATCGGGAGCAGTTTTCCACATTTGTGGAGTCCGTCCGCAAGATTGAACGATCTTTTAGGGAGAAAAGGGAGTCCATGACCAGGAAAAGGCCTGCTTAGTTCCAGGGACAAATATCTGGTGGCTTCAAGAAGTCAAGGTTTTTAGCACCTTCCATGATAAGAGGTTCTAGTACACCGTCATAGTGGTCTCTGAGTAAGGGAAGAGGTCATGTTTCTTCGTCGTCAAAGGCACATAGTATAGCTTATGTGGTAGTAACAAAGCCATCTAGACCACATAAAGAAGGCATGTCATGTTATCACTGTGGACAGAATGGGCATTTAAAGTCAAATTTCCCAAGAAGAGACGTTGAAGTAACACAACAGCCGAGACATAATTGACAAGGATCAGACAGACAACAACCTAGTGCTAGAAGAGGGTGAGGACGTGGTCAAGCGTCACAAGAGGGATCGTCTACTCAAGGAAGCAGAGGATGTGGACAACAAGCAATGACTTGATTCTATGCTATAATTCAGCCGGAGGCGATAGTCAACCCGCGAGTGGTGACAGGTCAGATGGAGTTATTTCATTTTGATTTGTCTTCTTCTTGCTTTATATCTATTTTGGTTGACCCGGGTGCTATGCACTCTTTTATTGCACATAGTCTGCTTGATAGTTGTCCTTTACCTGTTAGTTGTAAGGAAGATAGCCTGTTGTTAGAAACCTCTCTTGATGGTTCCTCGATGCTTCGAGATGAGTGTCCATCTTGTGTCTTATGTTTTTCGAGACACAATATACAAGTGGATCTTATACCACTTGATATGCATGGATTCGATGTGATCCTTGGGATGGATACCTTAGACAAGTATAAGGTTGTTTTAGATTGTGGTTCCAAACAGGAAGTGTTTGATGACAAGGGAGAGAAGTGGATCTTCCAAGGAGATAGGAAGATTCTTCTGACATGTCTAGTGTCAGCGATGGTGCTAGAAAAGTTGTTGCGGCAAGTTTGTAAGGCTTTCTTAGATCACGTTGTGGATACCAAGGCGAAAGGTCCTAGCCTTGAGGAGGTGACAGTTGTCCGAGAGTTTGTAGATGTGTTTCCTGATGAGTTTCCCGGTGTTCCCCCACCTCGAGAAATTGATTTTGAGATCAATCTGGTAATAGGAACACAACCAATTGCACAGACACCATATAGGATGGCTCCAGCAGAGATGGCAGAGTTGAAGAAGTAGTTACAGGAGTTGTTGGAGAAAGGTTTCATCTGACCGAGCATGTCGCCTTGGGGTGCTCCAGTGTTGTTTGTTAAGAAGAAGGATGGGTCGATGCGGTTATGTATAGATTACCGACAGTTGAACAAAGTCACAATCAAGAATAAGTACCCATTACCGAGGATAGATGATCTGTTCGATCAGCTGTGTGGTGCTATAATGTTCTCAAAGATCGACCTACGGTCTGGATATCATCAGTTGAGGATTAAGGCGGACAACATCCCAAAGTCAGCATTTAGGATGAGGTATGGTCACTTTGAGTTTGTGGTTATGCCGTTTGGGCTAACCAATGCACCTGCTACTTTCATGGACCTGATGAACCGAGTGTTCCGTCTATTCCTAGATCAGTTTGTTGTAGTCTTTATAGATGACATTTTGATATATAGTCGGGACAGGCAAGAGCATGAGCGACATCTTCGACAAGCATTGAATCTTCTTCGCCAACATCAGCTGTATGCCAAGTTCAACAAATGTGAGTTCTGGTTGAAGGAAGTGACTTTCTTAGGTCATGTGATATATGTACAAGGAGTCTAAGTGGACCCTAAGAAGGTGGAGTCAGTTGCAGATTGGGAGCAACCAAAGACGCCGACAGAAGTTTGTAGTTTTCTAGGTTTGGCCAGATACTACCAGAGGTTTATCAAGGACTTCAGTGCAATCGCGTTGCCGATGACAAAGCTGACCAGGAAGGATGTACCTTTTGTTTGGGATGATCGTTATTAGCCAGCTTTCCAAAGTTTGAAGGAGAACCTGACTAGTGCTCCAGTGCTAGTGCTGCCAGAGCCTGGGAAGGGCTATGTTGTTTTCTGCGATGCTTCCAAGAAAGGCTTAGGCTGTGTGCTAATGCAGGAAGATCACGTGGTTTCTTTTACTTCACGATAGCTTAAGAAACATGAGGAGAACTATCCAACACATGATTTGGAGTTGGCAGTGGTGGTCCATGCGTTAAAGATTTAGAGACACTATCTTTATGGGGAAGTGTGTCAGATCTTTACAGATCATAAGAACTTGAAGTATATCTTTTTGTAGAGTGAGATAAACATTCGACAACGTCGTTGGATGGAGATAATTAACGATTATGATTGCACCATTGAGTATCATCTTGGTAAGGCAAATGTGGTAGCTGATGCACTTAGCAGAAAGTCTTCTTCTCTCCCCATAAAGAAGGCACAGTTGAGTTCCTTGGTATGCCATAGGCGGGATATGTTTGTCTCCTTACGGCAGATGAATGTGCAGTTGGAAGTTTCCTTGTTGGCAGGATTGTTGGCACAGATGTGAGTCAAGCCTACACTAAGACAGCAGATCAAAGACGCACAGTAGGCAGATGGTGCAGTGCAGTTAATCAAGTCAGAGCTTGGAAGCAAAAAGCGTGATGGGTTCCATGAGTCTGAGGATGGACTAGTTTGCTATCATGGTAGGATGGTGGTCCCCGATGGTGATAATCCAAGAAAGCTAGTATTCGAGGAAGCACACACGTCAATGTATGCTATGCATCCAAGAGTCACCAAGATGTATCATAACCTGAAGGACCTCTATTGGTGGTCTGGCTTGAAGAAGGATGTAGCTGAGTTTGTGGCTAAGTGCACAGTATGTCAGCAAGTTAAAGCTGAGCATCAAAAGCTGGCAGGTATGTTGCAACCCATGTCGATACCACAATGGAAATGAGATCATATAACCATGTCGATACCTCAAAAACATGGCTTGGACATGTGGCTGAATCTTGGTTGAGTAGTGGCATGGCATGTGCATGAGTTTTGCAAGGTGGTAAAATGTGTGGAAAAGTGTCCCTTGGTAAGGTGACACCTTGCCTTGGTTTAACCTTGACCCCCATCTATATATGCCTTGCCTTTCTCTTCCATAGGAACCCTTTTAGCTCTTTGTTGCTCCTCTCTTCCTTGTGTGCATGATACACCTCTCCCTTGCAAACCTTTAGTGGCCGATACCCTTGGAGGAGATAAGGTTGGTGGCCGATCCCCTTAAAGAAGTTCTTTTTCTTCTTCCTCTAGCTTGGTGGTCGAACCCTAGGTGGGTCTTGTTTTTTGGTAAGCATCTTCCCTCTCTCCTTAGCATCTTCTTCTCCATCTTGCCTACTCTTCAACCATGGTGGTTATGCTTCTTGTTCCTTTTCTTGAGGTGGCCGAAGTGGTGATCTTGGAGCTAGGAGCTTGAAGCTTGGATCTTTGGAGCTTGAGGAGTTTCCTTAAGGCATGTTACATAACTTCTAACCCTAGCTATATTACCTTCTCTATGTTGCATGTCTCATATATGTTGATGATCAGCCATTGCATGCTATGTATCTTGCTCTAATACATGTTGATTGATCTTATGGATATTATGAGTATGATGTTGTTGATGGCTTATATGCCTTTACACCTAGTTGGCTGAACCATGGTTTAGGGTTTCCTTGTTGAGAAACACTCTTTTCTCTCCTTGGTCTATAGAAGTGAGTTTGAGCTCTAGTAATGTGGGCAATACCCCTCTCTCAATTAGGTTGAGAGGTGAGCTTGTATTCTAGTTGCTTGAGCAACACCCTCCAATCACCATGGATTTGAGAGGTGAGCTTTTGGATAGATGATGACCTATGTTGAGATGGATCCTAGTGGTTGCCCGATTTGTGATAGAGGTTGTGCAAAACCCCTCTCTCTTGGTTGTTGAGAGGTGATCCGACCTTCTTGATCAATTAGGGTTTGGTGTCCTTATGCTTGAGGTTGAAGATGATCTTGTGGGGTTGTGCCTAGCACGATATGACCTTGGAGTTGTGTTGCCTGATAGCCTTGTTTGGAGTTGTACCCTTGGGCGACACACCTTGATGAGATAGTCAGCTTGGTGACCGTTATGCTTTGGCTGATATGGAGCATAGTAGGCTATCCTTGTGTTTGCGATAGGATTTAGTTGTGGTGCTACACGATATGTCCTTGAGGTGTAATCCTTGGTAGATATGCTTGCTTGGGCATTTGGATGATCCTTGTATCCCTGGCCGATATGCCTAGTTGAAGCTTAGTTGGTGCCCGTTATGGTCCCTTGGTTGATACCCCTGCTTGAGTTAATGGATGGGCGATACACCTATGATGAATGAATGATACACATTGTATAGGTGGTTTCTCGATACATCCATGTAGAGAAGACTCCCGATACACTCCCTTGTCTTAGGGTGGTCGTGGCTGCTAGGCTTTGATAGCTTGGTGCCCAGCACAGCCTTGGCCGTTATCCTTGCTTAGATGAGCTTGGCCGATATGGTATGGTGCCCAGGATGGCTTTGGCCGATACCACCATGTCTTAGTTGAGTTTTGACTTATATGAAGTGTTAGACGATATGGCTTCATGCCTGACATGCTAACCCTAGAGGTTGACCGTTATGATGCTTCATGGCCATGCACGACACCACTCTTGGGCATCATGGGTACCCTGGTCGATAGGGTCAACCCTTGGACGATGCTGATACGGTTGCACAATAGGGGTGCCTTGGGCGACACCCCTTTGGTCGATATGGCTCATGTTGAAGGTTATCCCGAAAGTGAAACCTAACCTTAACCCTAGCTTGGTTCACGTTAGACCCTTGGCTGATAGCCATGGTAGTGCCGCACGTTGGAAACCTAGCCGGTACACCCTTTGGTGAGGGTTGGCGCTGCTCGCTATACTTTATAGTGAGGGTTGTAGGAGTTTTGGTGAGGGCTCTAATAACCCGGAATGTATATAGTTGATAGTTCCATATTAATAATGATAACATAAGGTATATGATGTAATCACCTTGAATCCTGCAACTATGATGATGAGATGAGATGATAGGTGGTGAACCAGGTATGTTTGGGAAGATACGATGTTGCGACACATGATGGTGTGACACATGCATATGGTCACAAGTATAAGGCATAATATATGCCCCTGATTAATAATAATACTATGAATGATAAAGCTTATGTGTGATATACTCATGGATGCTTCTTTATACTTGATAGCATGATCATTCTGTTAATCCATGATGGCTTCAGTAATCTCTACGAATGTGTATACTAATCATGCATGTATTTCATGTGGATCCATAGTATGGTAAGAGCTATGAGATATATGTGCTTCGACTAGCACAATGTGATGATAATCCTTGTTAATAAAATAACAATTTGATAGGTCTCTGAGGACCTGATATAAGGCTGAGTGCCTAGCTGAGGTGTTATCCTCTGATAATGGGATAAGGGATGTGTTCCCAGGATGCTGATGCATGATTATGATGCCTTGAGAGGCAGTGGTTGATATCATGAGAGATTGAGGTCCCAGGACAGTATGTTGATGGAAATAATGATGTAATTCTATAAGGCTATGTTATACTTTGTTTTGCCTCAAAAATTGACTTAAAATATACTAATCAATTATAGATGAACCTATCATGTAGTTTGCCCTGGCCATAGATCCATTACCGCCAGTATTTGGTGATGGTGAAACAGGTTTATCCTGCGGAATTACCTGGAGCGCATATTGTTGAATATGCGAGATTTCCCCTAGCCTAAAATAGGAGGGTTGAGTGCAACTGTGGTTGCAGACTCAGGATATATTGAGCATGGTGAACATACCCATGGATCAGGATATGTGATGATGAGCATGATGTGTTCATGGCTTGGATGTATGTACTAGCACCTATGATGAGGTGAGCTAGAGATATGGGTAGCTTGTGGAGCTGACCCAGATGCTAAGGCCCTATAAGCATAAGACTGTGGTCTTGCTTGATGATTCGGGTACTAACCACAAGAAGGTGAGGTCATGGAGTCAGGATCTCCTTAGACCTTGTATGGCACCAGATTGGGCTTCACATCCAATGGTTGGACTTGAGCAGGAAAGGCTCACTTCCTCATGCATAATAAAATGTAATCCAGCCGAATAAGTACATATTGCTTAGAGCAAAACACAGAACAATGATTGAGGCCTTGCTTATATAGCTGATCTAGTTACACCTTGCAGATATGTGTACGATCCTTATATCTTGTGATAAGTTCTTATAAAGCTTATCTTGTCAATCATGTTCCATAAAGAAATACTTGGTTATATGCCTCCCGGATATCTTGGTGAGCTTGATGGTAATAATAGCTTTGCTCAGTATGCTGCTCTTGTTATATGCTTTATCAGTCATTTATTGTTATCCGCTTTAAACTTTGAGGTTTTATAGTTACGGAGGGGAGTTATGTTTCTCACTGGGACTGTGTGTCTCATCCCACTGGTTTACACCCTTTTTAGGTGATCGCTCTAGACACGGTGGTGGTCGTGAGGTTGCGGCCGAGCAGCAAGAAGAGTAGTAGAAGGTAAGAGATGGGCATTCTATTGTTTTTGTGGTTTTGTCATAGAGTCCTAGAGTCATCCCTGTACACTCAGGTCCTTCGAAGGTGTTTTGACGACATTTCGTGACGTCTTGCAGTTGTAATTCTTATATACCCTGCTACTGGTCGTACGTGGCCATTCTGTATGTATAAACAAGTGATGAACTAATATGCGTTGTTGTGAAAGTGGGTGACTTTAAGTGGTGAACATATCAGGCAGGTGATCTTGAATATATCTATATATGACATGATCTTCTTGCAGGGCCTGGTTGCAAATGTTCTGCATGTATGCTTTACGCAATCAGTTTTAATTAACCTGTGTTTTCGGTAATATATGGTTCCGCACGTTTTTGCTTGTCAACTCGTTGTCTGTGTGATGGCAGGGTGTCACAATTACAGACCAGGAGAGTAGTCAGACTTAGCTATCCCGTGGCGTCGGCTAAGTCTTGTACGGTGGGATCGTAGTTCGCTATTAGTCTTCATATGTAGAGTACACTGCATATGATCAGGGCATAAGATAAAATATGTTCATATAGGTTCACATAGTTTCTTATAAGTTAAAGAGTTAAGAAAGATTTGAGTCAATTTCATAACAGTTGTCCTTTACATGAAATTTTAGTATTCTCTATTATTTAATCGTAACTACAGCTTTGCAGAAGTTGTTATCTTAATGAAATGTTGACATCTCCTGTCGTTTAAATTATATTATTTAGATCTACTCAGTATAGTATTATCTTGTATTTTATTCCAATTAATAAACATAAAATGAGTTATCTGTGATGGACGGGTGAAATTCTATTCATTGAGCCAGTAGCTCACCAATCTACTGAAACATTTTTCAGGTCAGCGTCAGCACGAGGAAGCTGAAGGATCGTATCACCCAAGTTCTTAGAAGGTAGTTCGTAGTTAGATATAGGTCTCTTAGTCCATTCCCCTCAGTCCTTGGGCATGTGGTGTGGTAGTGAGAGAATGTAATGTAATATGTAGTTTAGATTTCAATTATCTATTGTGTTTTACTTTCTGCATGAACAATGTAATATGTCTTGTAAGTTTGTTTTTCTTCCGAGTAAGGTTAATGGTAAGTTGCTTCCACAGTTTTATTACGATCTGATGTTATTCAAGCTATTAGGTTTTTCCTTTAAGTTAATTCTAAGTAACTAAGTAAAGAAAAGGTTAAGGGTGGTTTACCGAGGGTGACTCCCTGGTCTCTGGGGTCATTAGAGGTGGCACGGGGATCAGGGCGTCACAAGTTTTTTGGTATCAGAGCAAAGGTTTGAGTACGTAGTTACTCTAAGTCAAGGTCATGGGACGATAAGAGACCAATAGGATTAGGACATAGTTGTTTTCCTTCTAATTGCAATTGTCTAACCAGGAGTGGTCTATTATACTATTGCAGATGGCGGGAAGAAGACTTGGTCATGAGGACCAAGCTGAGAGCCACATTGGACCTGATCCTCAAGAGATGGGTCCAAGTGGTGGAGATGATGTGGATGAGGCATCAAGGATGTACATGATGTTTCTTGAGACCAGGGAAAAGTATAAGATGGAGAGCCAAGCTTCTACCTCGAGCAGAAAGGACCTGATGAGATCCTATGAGCTGGTTAAGAATATTGGAGGTACCGAGTTCGTTGGAACTATGGACCCTGCAATGGCAGATGAATGGCTGAGACAGTTAGAGAAAGTGTTTTGTCTGATGGAGCTATCTGAGGAAACACAAATCAATCATACAATTTATTTTCTTAAAGGTGATGTAGAGCTCTGGTGGCGTGGAGTGGAAGATAAAAGGAGGAACACGGTATTGACTTGGAAGGATTTCATTGATGAATTCCGTCTTACGTACTACCCACCTACCTTTCTGAGTGAGAATATAAGATGGCTGTTGAACATCAGACAAGGGAATATGTTAGTGGGAGAGTACGAGGTGCATTTCACTAGGTTGGCAAATTTCTGCCTGCAGCTCGTCCCAGATGATGCGGAAAAGTGTAGAAGATTCCAGGAAGGATTGAGGCCCGAAATTCGGCATAGTATAGCTGCAATTGGTCGAAGAGAGAGAGAGAGAACTTTGGAAAATTTCTTGAGGCAACAAGACGTGTAGAGGAGTCTGTGAACATTGATAAGCGTTATGAGAATAGAAAGAGACCCGGAGACTTTGGCAGAGGACAACCTAGTAGTGGTCACTGAGGAAGTGGTGGTGGGTTGTTTCAGTAAATAAGGATCTGAAGATGTGATATCTTCTTAGAGTAGGGGAGGATCTAGTCCATGGAGATGGAGCAATATGCCAAGAGGAAGGTCATCTTGATCATCAGCTTCAGTGTCAAGTCTGCCAAGGAGAGAGGTACTGAGGTGTGACATCTGTGGGAAGCCACACTCTGGTCAGTGTTGGGGTGCAGATGTTCAGGTTTGTCACACCTGTAGACACGTTGGACACTTTAGAAGGCAATGTCCTCAGCTTCAGCAAGTGGCGCCACATGGTTCCCAGTCACAGTACCAGAATGTCCCAAGACAGGCTCCAGCTGGAGGACCCTGTTCCTCTATAGCTTCAGGTTCCCAAGGTGGTGTAGCACCCAGTGCTAGGGAAGGACAATGAGGACATAGTGGGAGAGGAAGAGCCTCAGGACGCTTCTTCTCTTTGACACCACAAGAAGGTATTGTTTCTTCTCGAGTAATTACAAGAGAAATGTTTTTATTTAACAACATTTCAGTTACAGTTTTGATAGATCTGGGTGCTACTCACTCATTTATACAGAGTTCTTTAGCTTGTGAGCTTAACATGTTAACCCAGGAGTTACCAGTTGAGTTGTTGTCGAGGGTTATGTTAGGTGAACCGACAGTGTTGATCGAGTTTTGTCCCAGATGTTTGTTGACCTTTGGTGGTTACACCATCACGGTTAATCTTATACCCCTAGATGTTAACTTTTTTCAAGTTATCTTGGGTATGGATTGCCTAGATATGTATCGAGTTCAGCTCGACTGTTGGAAGAAGGAGGTTGTCTTTCAATAGGGTGGATTTTCTTGTGTCTTTTTTGGAGATAGGAAAGTTTTGCCTACGTGTATCATATCAACCACTGTAGCTGATAAGATGTTGCAAAGAGGTTGTGAGGCATTTTTGGCACATGTAGTAGATACTAGAGCTAAGAGGAACACAGTTTGTCTATGGGATGTGCCAGTAGTCAGTGAGTTCCCATATGTTTTTCCAAATGAGTTTCCAAGTATACCTCCTGAAAGAGAGATAGACTTTGAGATCTAGGTGTTGTCAGATAGTCAACCTATAGCGCTACCAGCCTACAGAATGGCACCGATAGAGTTGAAGGAACTCAAGATTCAGTTACAAGAATTAATGAATAAGGGTTTCATTCGACCTAGTTCTTCACCATGGGGATCTCCAGTCTATTTGTGAAGAAGAAGGATGGTACTATGAGGTTATGTATAGACTATAGATAGTTGAATAAGATCACCATCAAGAATAACTATATGTTCCCAAGGATAGATGATCTTTTTTATCAGTTGTGTGGAGTAATGATCTTTTCTAAGATAGAATTGAGATCTGGGTATCATTAGTTGAGGATAAAGGATTCAGATATTCCTAAGTTAGCTTTCAGAACAAGATATGGGCATTATGAGTTTCTGGTCATGTCGTTTGGATTGACTAATGCCCCAACAACTTTCATGGATATGATGAACCAAATTTTCAAGCCGTTCTTGGATCAGTTTATAGTGGTTTTCATAGATGACATTTTGATTTATTCCAGAGATGATGAGAAGCATCTGAGGATAGTGTTACAATTGTTGAGACAACACCAGTTATATGCTAAGTTCAGTAAGTGTGAGTTCTGGTTAGCTGAGGTGTCTTTTCTTGGACATGCCATCTCAGGAGATGGAGTAAGTGTTGACCCTAAGAAAGTCAAGTCTATTCTATAGTGGGAGCAGCCTAAGACTCCTACTAAGATCAGAAGCTTCTTAGGATTGGCAGGTTACTACAGGAGGTTCATCCAGAACTTCAGTGTTGTAGCGTCACCTTTGACACACTTAACGATAAAGAATGCACCATTTGTCTGGTCAGACAACTATGAGAAGAGTTTTTAGATCTTGAAGAAGAGGTTTACTACAGCACCAGTGTTGATCCTGCCCGAGACAGGTAAAGGTTACATAGTGTTTTGTGATGCTTCCAGGAGAGGCTTAGGTTGTGTGTTGATGTAGGAAGGCAAAGTAGTAGCTTATGCATCTAGACAGCTTAAGAAGAATGAGGAGAATTACCCAACACATGATTTGGAGTTAGCTGATGTAGTTCATGCTCTTAAGACATGGCGTCACTATCTTTATGGTGAGGCATGTCAGATGTTTACGGATCATAAGAGTTTGAAATATATTTTCACCTAGAAGGATCTGAATCTTAGACAACGGAGATGGTTAGAATTGATCAAGGATTATGATGTGATGATAGATTATCATCCTGGTAAGGTGAATGTGGTAGAAGATGCCCTCAGCAGGAAGTCAAGTTCAATAGTAGATGTATCCTCTATGGCATGCTTCAAGAGAGACCTACTAGTAGAGATTCATAAGTTGAACTTAGACTTAAGGGTGACAGAGCAGAGTGGTTTTATTGCACAAATGCAAGTCAAGCCTACTTTTTATGATCAGATCAAGGAACTTCAGCAGAGTGACAGTGAGTTACAGCAGATCATGCAGGATATGACAGAGGGAAAGAGATCAGAGTTCAGGTTTTCAGATGATGGTTTGTTGTATCAGCATGACAGGTTGTGTGTACCTAGAGACAGTGATTTGAAAGAATAGATGCTTGAGGAAGTGCATGCATCAATGTACGCTATGCATCCAGGAAAAACTAAGATGTACGGGAATCTTAAGGAGCTGTACTGGTAGTCAGATATGAAGAAGGATGTAGCTGAGTACATGGCTAGGTGTAGTGTGTGCCAGTAGGTTAAGGTTTAGCATCAGAAACCTACAGGTACCTTGCAATCTCTTCCTATACCAGAGTGGAAGTGGGAACATATCATAATGGATTTTGTGGTAGGGTTGCCCAGGACATCTAGAGGTTGTGGCTCAATATGGGTAATTGTGGATAGACTAACTAAGTCTGCTAACTTTCTTCCTGTTAAGTCAACCTTTGATGTCCCGAAGTTGGCTAAGATATACATGGATGAGATAGTCAGGTTGCATGGTATCCCAGTTTCAATAATATCAGATACAGATCCTAAGTTCACATCCAGGTTTTGGAATCAGTTGCATCATGCTTTAGGCACTAAGTTGAGATTCAATACAACTTTTCACCCATAAATGGATGGTTAGTCAGAGAGGACCATTCAAACTCTTGAGGACATGCTGAGAGCATGTGTCTTACATTTTAGTGGAAGTTGAGAAGAACACTTGAGCCTTATAGAGTTTGCATACAACAATAGTCACCATTCCAGTCTTGGTATGGCCCCGTATGAAGCTTTGTATGGAAGAAAGTGTAGATCACCCGTATGTTGGTACGAGGTGGGTGAAAAAGAGATTCTTGGACCAGAGATAGTGGATTTGTCTAAAGAAAAGATTACAGTGATCAGAGAACAGTTAAAATCTACATAGGACCAGAAGAAGAGTTACGCTGAGAAGAGACATATACCTCTTGAGTTTGAGGTTGGTGATGAAGTGTATCTGAAAGTTTCACAATGGAAAGGAGTGTTGAGGTTTGGAAAGAGAGGCAAACTGACTCCTAGGTTTATGGGCCCATATCTTATCATTGAGAGGATTGGACCTGTAGCCTATAGGTTGGATTTGCCATCTTAGTTGGCTAATTTACATGATGTGTTTCATGTATCGATGTTGAAGAAGTGTTACCCTGGTACAAAGAAGATAATGGACCCAGAACATGCACAACTCAGAGAAGATGTGTCCTATGTTAAAGGACCAGTGCAAATAGTCGATCACAAGATTAAGAAGCTCAAGAAATGTGAGATCCATTAGTGAAGGCTTTTTGGAGGAACCACAATCTAGAGGAAGCCACGTGGGAGCTTGAGTCTGATATGCGTAACAAGTTTCCTTTTCTCTTTTAGGAATTTCAAGACGAAATTCTTATAAGGGAGGGAGATTATTACAACCCACATCGAGGTTAGTCAGTAAGTACCTCAATTAGCATGAAGTACCTTGATTAGTGCTAAGTACCTTATTAAACATCATGGTTAATCAAGATAAGCTAAGATGTGAATCATTAGTCGAGAGTGATTCAATTGATGTAATTAATGTTAATTGTAGTGTTAATCATTAAGTTAATTACCTAAGATGATTAACCTAGTTAAGATGGTTTAATTATTGTGTTTTTATTCCTTGAGAAGGTAGAGAATCTCATGCTTTAAATTTTGCAAAAATAATTACTCGAATCGGACTTTCGAGGAAATAGTTATGACTTTTACAAGATCTATGGACTTTACTACAATTTTTCCATTTATAAGCTTGAATATTTTTTTCCCTTTTATTCCTTATCCCCTTCCCCCGATTGTGCAGAGCACCGCTTGAAAGTGGCACACAACTACTAGCCCAATCGGCTAACAGAGGAGAAGAGGAGGGGCGATCTTGGGGCAATTTTCGAGCCCTTAGCTCCGATTCAGCTTGGCTACTTCTTCTCCTTCCTTCCTTCCTCCCTTCCTCACCCCTATCTACAGCCCTAACCAGCCCTTGCAGCACCGGTGGCCAGCAACAGCAGCGACACTGTCCAGGAGCATCTGGGCGCGGGAAGCACCTTGGAACAACAACCATCGAGCTTGGCCGTGAGGTTAGGACTTGATTCCGCCGCCAACTAGCCACGAGCATCGACCTAGCTCAGCTCCTTTCCATATGTGTGTGAAGTAGGTCCAAACCAGGGTTGTTCAGAGGTAGAAGATGACCCCGTTGATGCCTGGAAGTAGGACACTAGACGTGTTTCCAGATGAATTATGGTCACCTCACCCGTTGTGAGTAGAATTTCACTCACTAAGCACGTATAACTCCAACAATCGGGTGTTTTTGGTTGAATCGGTGTTATTCATGGATAACAGTGCTTACCCAAGTGTCGTGCAGTGACGGCGTCACTAGATTTCTAATTTGAACGAATTTCTTAATTATGTTTGCACGACACTAATTGTTTGATTGATATGTGTGATTTGGATTACTAGAACTGCATGATTGATTAAAACCTAATTTGCTCAGTTTAAAAGTTGGAATCATTAGCATACAACCAGTAGTTGTAAGGTTTCAGTATAAACCTAGGTTGTACATTTTTAGTAATTTAATAGATGTATGATTTCAAAGAAATGACAATGACATGAAAAGGGTTCAATAGAAACCTAGTTGCACACCCCCAGTAATATTTAATGTGAGTGTATTAATAATTATACGAATCGACACGTTTCTCAAAGAAATCATTTGAAATTGTCAATTAATATTAATAATTTGTGCCATGACAAGTAATTGACTTTTAATTGAGTTATGTGATGCATAACTTAGAATTTGGGTTGATGTGTTCGATTTTTGAGGAATTACATATAATTTACAAACGCTACTGATGATTTATAATATATCGAGTAATTAACTCTTGTTAGTGTGTTATGATGATCAATTGTATAATTCCAACATATATGAGCCAAGTTGATATGAGTTTAGTTTATTTAAGAAATTTCAATCTGTCTGCATGCATGGTATATGGATTACTCAGTAAATTATAATGTTTTTTAGTATAGTGCTCTGTCAGGTCTAGAATGATATTCATGTTGTGATTTGAACTAAAATTAAATAGACGAGGTCCCATAGAAATACAATAGTCGAGTATAAGTAAGAAAAAAGTTCAACATAGTAAGAGTTTTTTAGGAAATAATAAAATTATAGATCTAAGGGCACTGACACCGTAGAACCCCTATGTGAGGTCTGCGCCTCAGGGGTGAAACGGACTAACCCTGGCAACATCCAGTATACGAGGGTCAGAACATGCTATCAGGTGGCACGGGGGGACGGATCCCTAGTAGAAGTCTCCTTAAATTATAGTTTGTAGTGTCCAACATCAACCAGAAGTCCTGGTAGCACTAGAGTATAGAAAATCTAATAGGTGGCTTGACTCTCCGTATGTGTGCTCAGGTTATAGGAGGAGTCCAGTTTACAACACAATAGGAGTGCCAAGGCCAGAGAGCCAGTTTCCCTATTGCAGACCAGGAGAGTAGTCAGACTTAGCTATCCCGGTGTGTCGGCTAAGTCTTGTACATTGGGATCGTAGTTCACTACGAGTCTTCATATGTAGAGTACACTGCATATTATTAGGGCATAAGATAAAATATGTTCATATAGGTTCACAGAGTTTCTTATAAGTTAAAGAGTTAAGAAAGATTTGAGTTAGTTTCACATCAGTTATTCTTTAAATGAAATTTTTGTATTCTCTGTTATTTAATCATATCTACATCTTTGCAGTAGTTGTTATCTTAATGAAATGTTGACATCTCTTGTTATTTAAATTATATTGTTTAGATCTACTCAGTATAGTATTATCTTGTATTTTATTCCATTTAATAAACATAAAATGAGTTATTTTTGATGGTCGGGTGAAATTCTATTCACTGACCCAGTAGCGCACCAACCTACTGAAACATTTTTTAGGTCAGCGTCAGCACGAGGAAGTTGAAGGATCGTATCACCCAAGTTCTTAGAAGGTAGTTCATAGTTAGATAGAGGTCCCTTAGTCCTTTTCCCTCAATCCTTGGGCATGTGGTTTGAGAGAATGTAATGTAATATGTAGTTTAGATTTCAGTTATCTGTTGTGTTTTACTTTCTGCATGAACAATGTAATATGTCGTGTAAGTTTGTTTTTCTTCCAAGTAAGGTTAATGGTAAGTTGCTTCCGCAGTTTTATTACGATCCAATGTTATTCAAGCTATTAGGTTTTTCCTTTAAGTTAATTCTAAGTAACTAAGTAAAGAAAAGGTTAAGGGTGGTTTACCGAGGGTGACTCCCTGGTCTCTGGGGTCATTAGAGATGGCACGGGGATTGGGGCATCACATATGAGGTGCTTGTTTCAATCCTTGACTGAACTTTGTAGTTTATAGACTTCACTTTCATTCTTGAAGTTATGAAACCTTTTAGGTAGTATCATGTATACATCCTATGATGTATTCCCTTAAGGAATCTGGTTTCCATCTTCATATGAAAAATATCTTACTCTATTCTAACTGCAACAACAAGCATGACAATCAATAAATAAATTTCTATCATGTCTAACAACTTGAACTTGATTTATTCAACCAATGTTTTCTTTCATGTTATCCATGTAGGTCTTTGCAACAAGACCCTGTTGCACCCTATTGGTGTTACCCTTTAAGGTGGCACTATCAAGGTCATACCGTGTTAGCTTACATGGATCCCATATTACTTAGAAATAGCTTATAGTTGAGTAGTTGGATCATCATGTATGACCAACCCATCTGAACTATTGGATTCACAATCCTCCAATCTCAGATGTGTTCTACTAGAATATTTTGTTCTGTGTTATATGATGAATCTAAGATTCCACAACAACTTGTGATTCTCATTGCACCCAGATTCTTGATCTCAAACACTTTGAGTATTACTTTTACCCCCACTGAATCCTTACGAACTCAGTTATCCTATTAACAAAACAATTTTGGTGTTGGATTAGGATTAATAGTAATGTTCAACTATCATGGTTTATGGATAAACCATCTCAAGAAACTACTTTCTCAAGGTGGGTTTCAATCCTTTAGATCTATTGGGATATTCCCAAATCATATCATATATGATGTCTTACAAACCATTCACGTGGTGCATTATTTAGTGATAGGTATATATTTGTGAGGATATAAGAATATTAAATTAATTGATAATTATATCATGACTCGTCATGGTATAATTCCTTCATTCTGACACATCCTCATGTTCAGACGGATTTGACTTGTGATACATTATCACAGTTTATTCCTAAAGGTACTCAAGGTATTGATATAGAGTATTTCAACTTTTGATCATATTAAAGTATCTTAATACTTTCATCAATGTCATACTTCATTTATAATCTCCTTGAATAGTTTCAAGAGATTTCATTTTGGTACATATCATCATATTACCAGAAAATGAAATTGAAGTATTAATTTTCTATAGCATTCATTCCATATGATATTCATGTTTCATATGTATGAGGTCTAATGGAAGCTTTATCCTCCCACTACATTTAGTGAAGGATGCCATGTCATATTATGTATGAATAAGACTTGCATATTTCCTTAGGTTCAATAACTAAGGGAATCTAGATCAGCGTCAATATGTAATATAGGTATGCATTTCTTATCTATTCATACAAGATGATTAATGCTAATGATAATCTTAGTTATCAATTATATTCCTTTGGTATAAACATAATAAATATTTATCTTTGGTTCATTTCATAAAATATCACAAGATGTTTTAGGGATAATGCCATGCAAGATCATATCTTTAAAATAGAAGAACTGATAATTCTCTATTGATAAGCATCCTTGTCCATACAATATGCATAAAGAAAACGTTTCTATTCTAATGGCATAATGAAATAGAAGTTCTAGTAACTTGATTACATGCCCATTGGGCTAAGATAAATTTAAATGCAGACTCTGGCTTCCGCAACATTTGCTCTGCCTTGTCCATCTTTTTCCTTCCATAAAGGCATTTACTTCTTGTCAGACCCTGCACATCAATATGTCAGATCTCTGCTTGGTATCACATACCAAAAATGAAGAAGTAATAAAATTTATCTTATGTTTTTATACCTGAAGTGGAGGCCTCAATTCCATCCTTCTTATTCTTTAGTTTCTCTAACCAGAGTGGTAAATTTTTCTTCCAATGTCCAAGATGGTGACAATGGTGGAAATCACCTCTTTGTTTCTTTACTCCACCTTTTGCCTTAAGATATAAAGACTTGGGCTTCTAGCTAGCTTTAGAACCTTTCTTAGCTTTGCCTTTGCCTTTAGACTTCCCCTTTGTCTTTCTGATCATCATCACATACTTGGGCTTGTCCTTCTTCATTTGTGTCTTAGCTATTCTCAACATGCCCAACAACTCTGTCAACAACTTGTCAAAGTTGTTCATGTTGTAGTTCATGACAAACTGACTATATGACTCTGGCAATGACTATAGAATCACGTTAGTGGCCAACTCTTAGCCCAAGGGGAATCCCAGTCTAGTTAGGTTCTCTACATACCCAATCATATTGAGCACATGAAGACCTATTGGATATCCTTCTTCCATGTGACATTAGAACAGTGCCTTGGAGACATTGCACCTCTCTTGTCTTGCCTGATCATCATACATGTTCTTGAGATGTGTGACCATCTGAATCACCCCCATGTTCTCATGTTGCCTTTGCAACTCATGGTTCATTGAGCAAAGCACCAGACACTTGGGATCCACAACATCTTTAGTATGCTTCTTGTAAGCATCCTTTTCAACCCTTGGAGCATTTTGAGGTGGTTCCTCTGGTTCTGGCATTTCTAGGACATAGAGTTTGCGCTCCTATGTGAGACCAATTCTCAGCATTCTAAACCAGCCATGGAATTTGTTCCCAACAAGCTTGTCCTTCTCAAGGACTGATCGTAGAGAAAAGTCATTGTTTGGTGTGGTCATTTGATTCTACAAAAGAATTTGCAAATTTGTCAAAAACTCAATTTTCTATTTGATTTGATTAAAATTTGGACGATAACAATTAGGTCTTTAATTAATTATCATTCTCATTATTTGTTCAAATTGATAACCCTCAAGTATCAACTCAGAAAATTTCAGCGAACAATTTTTAATGAGCCAAGATCCATATTTCATCAAGTCATGCGTCGACTTTTGTCGGTCGCTCACAACCTGACTATTTAGGTAGGCCAACTTGCCAATTGTATCATATGCAACTCTTGGACAAATGATATGCACAACACCTTGCCATGATCATCTGCATGCCTTTGGGTCTGGGCTCTCTAGGTCACCAGTTAAGCCCAACCCAATAGCCAATACAATAGATACACACCATGCTTTGTGCAAATCTACATACCTACCATCACACTTCCATGAGATATATGGTGCACCATGCTTTGTTCAAATCTACGCTTAGTCGATTAAGTTTTTCATGTGTATTTCTATTAGAAAGCATCTAAGACTTAGTATGTTTGATTGACGTTTTTTTATATATATCATATATATACATATATTATATCCAATCACCAAATATATAGTATGTATCATATACATGCTATATCCCACAACATAAGCATGCAATATAAAACAAAAAAGTGATGGTTATGGCCATGTATACTTGTAATTCCTTGGAGTCATAAGGAATTACTACCACATAGGTCAATCATCACATCACATGTATGATTCTGCAGTTGATGTAGATTTGTGCTTGCCAATCTGGGTAGATCGGTTCAACCCTTGAACTTGTTATGACCGCATCTGAGCTTAATTGGTAAACTAGGGTTTACCTGGATGATTATATGCTTAATTGGATTGATCATTGATTAAATATAATTAATTATGATAATTCAATTATGATGTTTTAAACCTAATAATAACGTTAAGTGTTCTATTGTTTGAGAAATTAGGGTTTGAGAAATATAAACCCTAGTTGGCTGAAATTAGGGTTTTGATGGTACATGAGTATGGAATTTGATCAGGATAGGAGTGTGGTAAATGATTTTTCATATTTTCTAAAAAAAATTATTTAATTGAATTTTAGATATTATATGGATAACTCAATCATGCATATTGGAGAAATTTTTTAGAATATTTGAATATTCTTTGATTGTGGTTCTCGGTCAAACTATACTTCAACCAAAATGCTGACAGAGTGCTTTTTAGTAGTGTAGTGTTTTATTTTTAGTTATTTATTGGTAACTCAAAATGATCTGAAATTTTAACCGGAGATCTTAAACTCAATCATAAATAACATGTAAAATATTCATAATTTTTGGATGCATTTAGATCTTATCAATAGATGAATTACAGTAACTGACATTTCTGCAGAATTTTGGATAGTAGTGCACTATTCGATTTTTATTTATTTAATGGAAGCTTGGAATGATCTCAAATATTAACTGAAGCTTTTTAATCAATTATTCACAATATGCTAAATTCTCATAATTTTTGGAGGAGATTTGATCTCTGAAATACACGAATTTACAGAAACCATTTTATGACAGAAAAACATTTGTTGAAATAAGAAAAAGTATAATAAGGGGTCAAAGTGCAATTGACCCAAGTATCTCAATTGCTCTATATGGTCAACCTAACACACAAGGATCTCTAATAATTCGTGATTAAATCCATAGAAATGAAATCATAGAGAGAGAGAGAGAGTTAGAATTTGAGAGGAGAAATTGATGGAGATGTTGACCTAGGGTTTTGCGGTCTGAGGAATGATGAAATCATGTAAGTTTAAATTCTTTGGATATAGTTTCATGGTGAATCTTCTCTCACATGTCAAAATTCCTTCCCTCCTCTTATTTGATCCAAAATGGTATCAAAACTTCCCCTTTTCTCACTCTTTCTTCATAATCCCTCATTTTTAGGATTTCTGAGTTGAAAGGAAGAAGAATTGGGTGAATTGCTAGGGCTTTGATATCGAGATTTTTAGGGATGAGCTACATTTTTAAGGTGTTTTCACACCTTAGGGTGAGTGGGAACTTCCTTTAAACAATATATTGCATGAAACTTGGTTACTTCATCCATAATCGTTAATTGCTAGTATGCGACTACAAACCATGAATTGTCTATTTGTTCTAAGTTGTTGCAAAATGATATGAAATGGATTCTTCCTCTATTTGGATGAAGTTCAGATGATAAAATCATATTAGAAATGTATACAATACATCCTAATGAGAATTCGCTAAGTGTTCGTAGAGGTTATAAGAGTAAACTAAAATATAGGGAATTTGTCTATGACTGAAATTTGTTGAATAAGTAAATAGAGAAAATTGCTTATCTAGATCCCATTGGTTATGAATGATTGTTTATCTAAATTCATAGTACAAATATGTCAGATACTATCTTGGATTTCTTTTAAAGTGAATAGTGTTTGTTTGATATCTCAGTAAAGAGGGTGAAACCCTAGATGCGAGGAAAGTTGGATATTTGTGAATAGATATCGTGAAATCCATTTGAAGGGATTTTCTTGACATAATAGACTTTATTTATTCAATGTTATTATTGATGCATGATATCCTGGTGAATGGCATGGAAACCCAAATTCAACTCAGTTCCAATGTTTCATACATATATTGATTTTATATGATTTGTTGATAGTAGTCTTTATTCAATGAATGTTTATGTCGCATGAAATCTTTATGGGAGCCATGTGAATAAGTTGTTGCCTAGTGAGAGGTGACAAGATGTGTGATGTCCTTGTGAGCCATGAGAATACTTATACAACCAGTGAAATGAATACCTTGGTCTAAGGACCTAGAGGTAATGGTTACCTATTATAGAGGTAACAATGCTATGTGATGATCTAAGGGTTTGAATACCCAGATCCAGTAATCATGATAATGATGTGAAGGGATGAGAATTCCCAGTAATGTGATAAGGGATTGAGATCCCAGGTATCATGTGTTTTAAAGATTTGAAAAGTACATGATAGATGTATTACACCTTTCTTTGTAGCATTTGTGGTGATTAAATGAAACCCTAAGGATAAGGTGTTCAATGAATCAAGTATTGTGATATCAATGTTCTCAATTATTATTAATAATTGTTATCATGATAAGTAATTAACTCTCAATTGAGTTATGAGATGCACAACTCAAGATTTGGGTTGATATACACGATTCTAGTGTGTATGTGTGAAGTGGACATGAAATCTGTTTATTTAAGAATTTTAGTCTGCCTACATGTATAGTATGTTGATTACTTAGTATATTACAGTGTTTTGAATATACTACTCTTCCAAGTTTAGAATGATATACATGTTGTATTATAACTTCAAATAAGTAGACATGACACCATAGAGATACCAGAGTCAAGTATAAGTAAGAGAAGGGTACAATGTAGAAAGAGCTTTCTAGGAATAATAAAATAACAGACTTAGGAGCCCTAAACACCGTACAACCCCTATGTGAGGTCTGCACCTTAGGGGTGAAACAACCTAACCCTGGCAGCGTCCAGTATACGGGGGTCGAAACGTGCTATCAGGTGGCACGGGGGATGAATCCCTAGTGGAAGTCTCCTTAAATTATAGTTTACGGTGTCCAACATCAACCAGAAGTCCTAGTGGCACTAGAGTACAGAAAAGCCAAGAGGTGGCTTGACTCTCCGCCTGTGTGCTCAGGTTAGAGGAGGAGTCCAATTTAGGCCAGAGAGCCATTTCCCTGTTGCAGACTAGGAGAGTATTCAGACTTAGCATTTCCCAGGTGTGTCCGCTAGGTCTTGTACGGTGTGATCGTAGTGCACAATGAGTCTTCATATGTAGAGTGCACTACATATGATTAGGGCATAATAAAATGAATGAGAGGTCAAACAAGTGTGTATAGTTATTCAATTATTCTTTGTATGTTTATGAATTATTAGTTCTCTTTATGATCAATCAAGCATTTCATATATTGATTCACTATTATAGATAGTTAGAGTATCCTGCCATATTTATGATTGTCAATTATTAGACTCTCTAAATCTTTCTGATGTTATAATTGATATCAATTGCTCAAAAGTAAATCTGTAATTATATCAGTGCTTTAGACTATTTCTTTGAAGTACTCATTCACTGAGCGAGTAGGAAACCCCTCTACTCAAAATTTTTAGGGAAATTGTGGGGATTGAAGTTATCATTGCATCAGAGTAGATCTGCCACAAGAGTTAAGTCTGAGTATAGTTAAGTTCAGTCGGTCCCTATCACTCTAGGTCCTTGTGTAGATCTGAGAGAGAGTTGTAAATGATGTTTTGTATGTTTGTTTCCTTAATAGGAGAGAATGCAAATTATTGTCATGGCGTATGTACATGGAAGTGTGAGAAACATAATGAATGTATGGATGTGTATCATTAATGTTGAGATTATATTAGAAAAATAAAAGTTTGATTCTCTTGTAAAGTTAGTTTATGTGGTTCAATGTGAGAAAACAAAGAGTTTGAAAAAGAAGAAAAAGTTAAGGGTGATCTTTGTATTACGTTAAATCCTCAATTTATACCCTAATCTCATGATTAGTGGTAATTGTGAGATTGGGGTGTAACAGAACTTGTCATCTCACCTCTTGGCCTGTTGAGTGGTCCTCCTATCCAACTGATGTTTGGAATTCTTCCAAACTGTCAGTTGGATCTTGAGGGATGGTCATCTGGCCTCCTATTCAACCAATGTTTGGACTCCTTCCAGATGGTCGGTTGGGTCCACCAAGTGATCATTTGGTTCCATCACTCTGTCCTCCTTGGTCCTCCATATGGTCAGCTCATCTCACGAACTGGTCGTCTCAACGGGTGATGAACATCTTCAATGTGGTTGCATGAAAAGAAACTATCCTATTGCTACTTTATTACATTGAATAAAAGAAATCTCAAGTTACATTCGAGGGGAGAAAACGTATGAAAGCATTAATATCTACATTGGGAAGAGGAGGTAGAAGCTCGATATGCAAACCGAGATAAACAAGAACCAAACCATCCAACCACACATAGATTTAGGGTTTAGGCCATAACCACGCTACACATCCACCATCAAAATCGATTTTAGGGTGACTCATGTAAGTTGCATATATATCATATCTTATATATATATATATATATATATATATATATATTGGCTTGTGATTATGTGGTCTTTGATGAGATACACATATGACAGTAGTTTAAATATTTGCATCGTATGTAATAAATAAATGATAAAACTTAAATATGATCATATTGATTATCCTAAAACATAGTAAATTGACGTGGCTCTGATACCACTATAGGGAAACACGAGCACAGAGTATAGCGGTGAAAACAAAAAAATTTATCTATCAATATTCCCCAATACAACAAGATTGTGTCAACTACTATGAAATAGGAAGGATGGTTTTAGCGAGTTATACCTGGTCGCGGAGACAAAACTCACTTCTTTGCAACTGTTGACAAGTTGCTCTTAGACTATGGTTGTGCAACTCTTGGTCTTCACCACGAACAACGTCTGCACAACCTCTGTAGCAACTCCTGTGGTCTCACCACAGACTACATGTTAACTTTACTCTCAGAATAGCAGCCAAAGGACTCCTGTCTCTAAATTAGTCTGTACGGACCAACTACAACTCATGTCGTTCACCAAGAATAGACAGGAAGGAGTTGTCCTCCCCATTGGTATACTAGTCACCAACCTGCTCTCCCACAACGGCAACTTATCAGTTATTCTCTCCCGTTGGCTATCCCTCTTTTTCCGGTAGGACTTGCCCAGGCTCTCTTGGTTACCACAACCAGAGAGCGCAATAGTTTTCAAAGAAAATGATTCTCAGTTGTTTGTGTTGTACTTTGGGAATCCCCAGTACCCCTCTATATGTAGGAGGAGTTAGGGTCAAGGTTCCCAGTCCCCAGCCAATGCGGGACTAAAGTGGGAGTGGAAAGGACTGGAAGATCTTAAATTTTTTCAATAATTCTGGAAGTTTCACAACTTGTGTCAATCGAAATGGTCATCTCATAAGCCGATACAATTGTTTCACTAAGTGATATGGTCATCTCGCTAAGCGAGATGGTCAATTCACACTTTCCCAGTCAGATATGAATTGGCAAATCATTTTCAAATTAGTTTCATACATTAATTTACTTGCACCTCAAGTATGTGTAATTGAAAAGAGTTCAGGAAAATTCCAGAACTTTTGTTCATCCCAACTGATCCATCTCACACCAGCGAGACGCTCGTTTCACTCACCCATACGGTCATCTGGTGAGTTGAGATGAGCCGGTCAGTTCAGTCATATTAAACTGGTCGGTTTAAGGGTAAAACTTAGCCAATTTAATCTCCGATTAACATGACCCCCAAACGGTTGTCCTAACTACATGAGATGCCCATTTGGCTGCTCAAAGGGACGTCTCACTCAGTGATATGGTCATTTTGGCAGAATTGGTAATCCATTCAAGCAATTATTTGTGTGAATTGAATACCTAAACACTTTAGTAATCAATCCAATTGTCGTTTAAGATCAAACTCCTCTTATAGATGAGTTCCTATGTGTGTGACCCTATAGGTCCCATATCATGTTGACACTGAATGTCCATAACTAGCTTATGATATCAAAAGCAAAGAGTGGTGCCTAGTCACACATCAGTGCTACCCAAGTGAAATGGAAAGTTGGAGAACAACTTCAACCTACAATCTGTGTAAGGTGTTGTAGTGATTGTATAATTCCTTTGTCTCTAATATCCTGGATGAACTCGAGGCATGGTTGGTCATCCTATCAATGTTCATTCCATTTTTCTTGAACCAAGAGCAGATTGTCTGAGATAATGTGACATCAATATCATATATTGATTCACATGTGCATGTGTTTCTCAGTCTCGCTAATCAAGTGGTAATGATATCATACTCTTATGGGAGGGACAAATCCCATATCTATCACTCACAGTCTATCCCCATGTGTCAAAGTCACCTAATCATCACAGTTATACCAACCCATATTTCAGGACTGCGTTTGATGATGTCAAAGCATACCCAATGACATGTGATGAGTGTAGTGATTTCAGGTCTAAGAATCACAGTCACCACCTTCACTATGAGAGATGATTTTTACCACAAAACCATGTGTCACTCTCAAGGTGGGTCTATCTGATACACTGGTATCTAACATGTATCGGTGTGCTTGGTTTGATATATATCATGACTAATGATATTTAGTCATCAACCAACTCACACTCTGATCTTATGTGTTATTATTGTCTATCAACCTTCCACAATAATAACCGATCATGGACATATGTATATGTACTCTTAACATCTGTATGATCTCATCACAAGGATAGGAACTTGACAACATACGTCATTAAGTAATATAATTCTCTAGACATGCACTTTGTATCCTCATTATCTCATAACTGAGTGAAACTGGTGAATTGGAGGCTTTCCTATATGTATGTTATTATTAATCAAATCCTTTTAAATAATCATGCCATGTGAATCATCATATGATTGGTTCTACGAGCATAGCTTACCAACAGCCATATCATGACTAATGAGATTATGTCATCAACCAACCCACACTCTAGGATTTCGTGTTATTGGTGTTTATCTACATTCCATAGTAACAACTAACTAGGAACATAATAAGAATGTACATACTCTTAACATTTGTATGATCCCATCCTTCTAAGTCACGAACTTGAAGAGATACGTCATTGAGTATTGTCATTCTTTAGACATTCATAATATCTCCTCATTATCTCATAAATGAGTGAAACAAAATGAATTGGAAGCTTGCCTTTATGAGTATTGATCAAATCCATTATGATATATACCATGTCAATCATCACATGATTGGCTCTTTGGGCGTACCTTACCAACACTTTTGTCTTTAATTTTTAAATTATATATTATATTACGAGACTCATCTATACTATATAAGAAACCCCGCGGAAGGAATGGATGCAATTTTCTCCATCAAATTTTGAAATTACATACTAGTCCATGTATGTGTACACCACATGTTGTCTCTAATTTTTTAAAGTATATATTATATTAGGAGACTCATCTATACTATATAAGAAAGCCACAGAGGGGGTTGGATGCAATTTTCTCCACTATTTTCTAAAATTACATATTGGTTCATGTGTGTGTATGCAACACTTTTGTCTTTAATTTTTAAAATTATATATTATATTAGGAAACTCATCCATATTATATAAGAAATCCCACAATGGGGGTTGGATGTAATTTTCTCCATTATTTTTTGAAATTACATATTGGTCCCTATGTACACCACACTTTTGTCTTTAATTTTTTAAATTGTATATAATATTAGGACACTCATCTATACTATATAAGAAAGCCCATGGAGGGGTTAGATGTAGTTTTATCTATTATTTTTGGAATTACATAGTGGTCCTTATGTGTGTACACCACACTTTTGTCTATAATTTTGTAAATTATATATTATATTAGGAGACTCCTCTATACTATATAAGAAAGCCCACAGAGGGGGGTTTGATGTAATTTTCTCTATTGTTTTTTGAAATGACATACTTGTCGATGTGTGTGTACACCACACTTTTGTCTTTAATTTTTTAAATTTTATATTATATTAGGAGACTCGTCTAAACTATATAATTAAGCTCGGAGAGGGGGTCAGATGCAATTTTCTTCGTTATTTTTGAACTTGCATGTTTGCTCCTGTGTGTGTATATCACACTTTTGTCTTTAATTTTTTAAATTATATATTATATCGGGAGACTCATCTATACTATATAATAAAGTCCACAGAGGGGGTTTGATGTAGTTTTTCTATTATTTTTTGAAATTACATATTGGTCCCTATGTGTATGTCAAACTTTTGTATTTAATATTTTAAATTATATATTATATTAGGAGGCTAATCTCTACTATATAAGAAAGCACGTCCAGGGGGTTGGATGTGATTTTCTCCATTATTATTTGAAATTATATATTAGTCCCTATGTTTACACCACACTTTTGTCTTTAATTTTTAGAATTATATATTATATTAGGACTTTCATCGATACTCTATAAGAAAGCCTACAGAGGGGGTTGGAAGCAATTTTCTCCATTTTTAAAAAATTATATACTGGTCCTTTTGTGTGTTCACAACAATTTTGTCTTTAATGTCTTAAAATATATAATACATTAGGACACTGATTTATACGATATAAGAAATCCCATTGAGGGGATTGGATGCAATTTTCTCCATTATTTTTTGAAATTGGATAATGGTCCTTGTGTGTACACCACACTTTTGTCTTTATTTTTTATATTTTATATTATATTAGGAAACTCATCTATACTATATGAGAAAGCCCATAGAGGGGGATATATAATTCTCTCTATTATTTTTTGTAATTACACATTTATCCATGTGTACATGTGAATACCTATTAAGATATGTATTGTACATATTTATTGTATCTTCTTTTCTTAAAGTTTAACCTAGAAATACTCATTGTAGTCTACTAAGCCACTCGTGCAAAGCACATGTTTATGCCTAGTTTACTAAATAGTCGAGCCTCCAGAAATGATTGATTAATGTTTTCTATACACTCCCCATGCTCCACTCAGTGTTCGCATTATTCTATCATATATATAGAAATATGTCGTTGTTATAGTTGATTCTCTAACTTGAAAAGAATCTGGATAGAGTTGTTGATGACATCAACTTACAAAAATTCACCATTATGGTCGCCAATGCCGAAATGTAATCTTTCATGTTCAAAATTTATATTGGAAAACAAAATTCTATCTTATTTATAACTCATAGACTGGGTTGAACGTTTCCCCCATTGTAATAAGCTTTATCAATTTAGAGAATATTTAACTATTATAATGGTAAATGTCCTATAAATGTTTCAACATCAATATTCATTTTTTTAGCTTACAAAAATTTTGTGTCGTTGAGTTCTCACCATCAAATGGAAATGTTTCTATCCATAATTAACTCAACAAGTTGGAATGTATTAAGGCTCCAACTGGTTTGTCTAGTTAGTTGAAAACTTAAGAACTAAAGTTTTTTATGTTTGGCTTAAAATAAGTGTTGGGACTTGAGTTTTGTGACTTCCAGTGAGTTATAGACTCACATATAAAACATAGTTCATGAGTTCACTCTTAAAGGGAGTGGAAAATGAGTTCGAAAACAACTAACAACATTTATTACACAATTGTATTCTTCATTAATCATAAATGATACATATAAAACATTTATGAAAAGCAATGTTAGTGGTGTGGATTTGATTTATTACCTAAACCAAAACATAATAGAACAAAATACTATACGCTATAATTGCACTATGATATATGAACTCTATGAGAAAGTAACACGCCGCAACATGTGAAAAAGTGATTTATCTTACATTTTTTATTTTTATATTTAAACAATATTATGTAAAAAATAATTAACTATAATTGTGTGCGAAGAATATAGTAAAATTAATATTGCACATTGTTTTAAATAATGATGAACCAAAATTTGTATTTACAAACACATGAAATTCAGATATTATTACAATACTTTGTACATATAAAATGAACTAAACACAATATGATGTGATTCTAATCATAATAATTTTATTAAAATTACAATTATACTACAATAAATTTTTTAAAAGAAGCAACATACATCCATGACCACTTATTGAGGTAATTATGGTAAAAAGTTTTATAGTTATTCACAAATATGATTATTTCTTTATGTCTTTTCCATCCTTACGTATTATTTATTAAGTAAAAACTAACAATATATTTTAATGGTTTTCATATTTACACTTAAAACAAACCAATCACATGAAAGTGAATGGAACTTAAGTTCCAAAGACTTATCTCGAGATAAGTTAGGAAGTAGGACATTCAAAAGGGCATAAATACTTCATATGAGCTCTAATTTCAAAGAAATTAGGTGTACTGGAAATGTGAGTGTGTTCTCTACACCATCATCGCAAGATTATGACAAAAAGAGAATTATGGAGGGGATCAACATAGTGGTGAAAAGGGTAATGTGCAAAGTGATTGCAAATTAGGTTTCTAAGTTACGATTGAGTGTCCCCACAAAACCCATGTACTCAAGACGAACCAAATGAGAAATAATTACATTGAATTCAAGACTGGGTAAAAGATGAAAGATGAGATGCATACTATATATGAGAGACAAAAGTTCAAGTTATCACACCAGATCTATTAGTGTAAACTACACATGCTCACTAGAGTTGGACTATCTTGATTTTCTTCTTTAGAAAGAGAGAGTAGATATATGTAAGAAGGAATTAACAATTTTAACGTAGAAATGGAAAATACTTCATACTCAAGACTATCAAGGCCACTAAGGAGAGCGAACACCTTCCCCCGCACCATTCCCTAACACATCCTAGACATTTAACCATTCACATCTAGTTTTGAATTTACACAAATAACTAGTGAGAGAATTACTTCCCTTTTAGAAGGTCCACATATGAAATTCCAATGTAAACTCGTGTGACTTGAAGACTCATGAAATTTACTATTCATCATAATCCATACCTCGTATGGTGTTTTGTAGCAATGACCTCACCCATTACTTCTTTGATTAGCTATCTAATGATCCACAATAGAAATGATTCTAATCCATGCCTTACGTTGTTGACTGAGACTTGGAATTCTTCTTTCATCTTGAATGAAGAGAGGAGGTTGGATTTTTTTCCATCTAGAAATTCTTCCGAGCTATAGGATTCCACAAGAATCCTTACTATTGACTCTTATTGAAGAAAGTTATCATGATCCAATTTTTGCCATAGGAAGTTAGAATCATTCAATCTAACTGGATAGGGACATGGAGGAACATATGGAGAATATATTGTAGAATTTAAATTGTAATGATTGAAAGACATATGAAGAGATGAAACTAGATGAAACTAGATGATCAACGTGGACACACCTTGCTTTGAGGGTTCTCCCACAGTAGCTTCATGAAGGAGATATTAGGTTGGAGGAGAATGGGAGATCGTGGAAGGCATATGCCATCATGCTCCAAGAGGATAATCACGATGCTCGAAGAAGACTAGCACATGCTTGTATAGAACAAGCCCAAAACCATTTTCCTTTGGATCAACAAGACTGCCATTGACTCAAGGATAACTGATACAAAATTTGAATTTAGACGAAGAAGGAAATGAAACGGAACTATAGAAAGATAGAGCAACCGTGCATGTATATCTTTCATCATTTTTGGTTTAGGACTTAGATTCTTTAATCTGGATTGAGTTAGTCAGGATACTTGGATTAGTTGTTTGACAATCTAATTAGCACCCAGATTGAATTGGTCTAGTTTTTAATTTTGATTATGAAACAAAATTGCATATAAGACAAAGCTAAATCCGGACTGAGATTTCTAATTCTACTAAAAGCGGTGCTGATTTGGTCAAGATTACGAAATCCCAAACGACCCGTCATTCTAATGTTTGTCAAATAATGCGACAACTAAGAGCATGTTTTGTTGGGCAAAAAACCAACCCATGCAGTTTCAGTGCAAGTGTTCTGAACTAATTCGTTTGGTTGTATGGAAAATGGACCCGCAAGATGAAAACAAACCGCACCGTCTCATCGGATTGTGTAGAAATCTGTAGAAAACGAACTGAGCTCCATTTGGGCGCAGTTCAATTTCTTCAGGTCATTTGCTGTATGAAACCGATTCTCCCTGTGTACTTTACATGCAGATGTCTGATATCGTGCAAAATATCAAGCGTGTGCAAAACCTGAACGTCCGGTGATGGATTACTGCGACCACCAAATCTGCAGGTTAATGCTGAACTTTCTGTTTGCAACTGCACCGCACCAGACAAATGCAAATCAAAACGATCCACTTCATTTACGTCCAACCCATGTTTTTAAACTCTTATCATTTGAACCCATGTTTTTAAACTGTTGTTGTGGGTTGGTATTACGCCCAACCAAATTAGCCCTAAGCTAGTCGGGAACTACACCTACATGGCAGAAAAGCATATCACTTGATCCGGATCGGACCAATAAACTAACACCGCCTTAGGAACGCTGTCACAGTTCGTTTACAGAGTCTATTTATATATTGGGCCTGACAAGTAAGCCCAGCCATAAAACACGAGGCTAGATCAATTATAACTCTAC
This sequence comes from Alisma plantago-aquatica, assembly GCA_963693085.1. Classification (NCBI taxonomy): domain Eukaryota; kingdom Viridiplantae; phylum Streptophyta; class Magnoliopsida; order Alismatales; family Alismataceae; genus Alisma; species Alisma plantago-aquatica. The sequence goes on along the minus strand of OY856410.1, from coordinate 982,395,388 downwards.
AATTATATAAGACTGAGGGCTAGTTTGGTTGGACGTGGAACCAACCAGCACCTGGACTTGTAAAACAGGAAAACAAAGACGGTGAGTTAGAACTCAATTGTTTTTGTTTGGTTCTAAGTAAACTGAATTAGTCAAGTTCATTTGTAAACGTTTGGTACCATGTGGTTTATCAAGGAAAATAACATCCACAGCTGACATTTCGTTCGATTAACAATGATGTCAAGGTGACATACGAGGCATTTGTGCAAGAAACAAGTTTTTAGACATATTGGGTGCATGAGACAGAGATTTGTGAAATAGAACCGCGCCCAAAAAGGGTGCGGTCCATTTTCCCTGTTTTGCATGGGGCCAAAAATTAATTGGTAGTTTGTTCCCACACCATGAGTTGGAACCACATGCAACCAAATGCTTGAAATTGGATCTCACGTGTACTTGCAACCACATTGCTTGGTTTGCAGCCCAACCAAACGGGCCCTGAAATGGGTAACTTCAAAAAAATACAAGACTGAAATGGGAAGAAGTTTGTGACTCATAACAGGTTTCCTTCTCCGCGTAATTTGCTGAAGTTCCATCTCCGCGAAGATTCAGCCCAACTGATGACACAAACTGGAGAATGGCAACGGTTTACCCTGTTGCTTCCTCCCCATCCACCAAAGCCATAGATATCGCCGCCTCCGATCTTTCACCAAGAGTGTCAAACCGCCGGACTTCCTCCGTGGTAATCGTCACACCATGTAGGCAGGAAACAACCTACCCGTCTCCTCACCGATCCCGCTCTACTGTAGCTCGGACCACAACCTGTTCTCAGGCCAAAACAGCCCACCCCAATACCTTCTCCCGCGGCGAGCACTGCTTAGACGCTCTGAACTCCTTACGTCAGCTGGCTCTCGACAATTGCGCTTCCTCTTTGGGATACTCCTTGGGGGTTGCTGTCAGCTGCTGCGCGACGCTTGGGGCCGTCAGGGCAGGCAAGGAACTGCATGCAGTTTTCCTTCGCAGAAGGTTTGAGGATGTGAACCCACAACATGTGGAGAGCTCGTTAGTTGAATTTTACTCCAAGTGCGGACTGATCCGGCATGCCAGGGTGGTATTCGACGGAATGCTTGACAAAGACGTTGTTGCCTGGACGATCATGCTCGCTGCATACACCGAAGCAGAATGTTGCGAGCATGATATTTGGGATTTCTTTGATCAAATTCTTGTCAGTGGGATTGATCTCAATCATTACACTTTCTCAACAGTATTACGGTGTGCTGGGTTGGAAGAAGGGCAGCAAGTGCACTGTCAGGTAGTCAAGAGAGGGAGATGGGATTGGGACACCTATGTAGGTTCGGCGTTGGTGGACGTGTATGCTAGGAATGGGGCTTTAGGCAGTGCGAAGCAGGTGTTTGATAGAATTGTCAATAAGGACGTGATCTGCTTCAATGGTTTGATTACAGGCTACGGTCGAGTTGGTGATGCCAAGGGTTTTTTTTCGACTTTTGAAGAGATGTACGTGGCAGAATTCCGTCCCAATCAGTCTACCTATGTTGGGATGCTCAACGGGTGTGCTAATTCGGGGTCACTGAGGCTGGCAAAGCAGCTCCATGGTAATATCACCACAACCGGGTATGCTCAAGACCAACGTGTAAAGACCGTTCTGATCGATGCATATGCGAAATGTGGGGATTTGGAATCTGCAAGGATGGTTTTTGACCATATGGGTGAGGATAGAACTGTGTTTGTCTGGAATACAATGTTTGCAGGATACGGGAAGCACGGTTACGGTGAAGAGGCTATTCGGGTTTTCCATCGCATGGAACTTGCTTCAGTACCTCCAGACCACATCACTTTCACGTGTCTCCTGTCTGCGTGCAGCCACTCTGGCATGTACAGGGAAGGATGGGCTCTGTTCAATTCAATGGTAAAAACGTACGGAATAACCCCCAGGAACGAGCACTACTCCTGCATGGTTGATCTTATGGGCCGTGCTGGGATGGTTGATGAGGCGTATGAGTTCATACGCACAATCAAACGCGAGGTTGGTGCTTCAGTATGGGGATCCTTGCTAAGTGCCAGCAGAGACTGGGGGAAAGTAGAGTTAGCCGAGATTGCAGCGAGAGAACTATTTGAACTTGAACCAGGCAGCGCTAGCACCTATATCTCTCTGTCTGGCTTACTCCAAAGTCATGGACACCACAGTGACGCCACGATGGTCAGGGACCTGATCGATGCTAGAAAGATAAAGAAAGTTGCAGGCTGGAGCTGGATTGAGGTTGAAGGCGTGGTGCATAGGTTTCAAGCAGGGGATGAGTGGTGACTGTCCTCTTGCGTGGAGGGTCTTCTGTGCATGATTCGACCACACCATTAAAAGTGATGACGCCGCAAGTGTTAGGAACCACTGCGTCGGGCCATTTATGGAGTTTGCAGGCCTGAGTAGGCCACAGGTTGAGGTTTCATTACGGATTGTTAATGCAGTGCACGACGTAGTTACTGCTGTATCGGGTTGTGTGAGGAGATTTCTACTCTTGAAGGGTTGAGATCTGACGTTTTTCTGATAGTGTTTAAGCAGCATACAGAAGTTCAAGATCACGATCCACCTCATAGGTTCATACTGACCGATGACTCAAGCTAGAGGCCTAACGTTGTTTGGGAAATGCGCCACTAAAAGAACATATACCAGGCTGCGTGGTTGAGAATCCAAAATCAGTACTCCTTGAGACAGGAACAAACGACCCAGATCTTTCCAAGATGTTCTGAACGCTTCCAACGCTGATTGCTTGTTTGGTTTGCTGTAACCAAACTCTAAAGTGAGTTTTTAATGTAATTTGACTTTGTAAAACCACACTGTACATCTCCTGGTGTTAACTTGTAGCAGATGGAAGGACATGAGCCGAAACTCCAAATCAGCTCTCTTCATACCTTGAAGATAAATGAAGCATCAGATTTCATCTACAGTTTACCCTATCGCCTTCTTGTGAGTTGTGAGTCTTCTGGCTTGAGCTGTTGATGATGGTTTTATTTTCAAGTTTCTGTACTTGAAGGTTGACCGCTGGTGTAACCACCATAGGAAGAAGGAAAGAGAAAGCTGACATAGGCATGGGTGTGGCCAGCCCATGCTCAATTGGAGCAGGATCTGCTGACCGTCAGGCGTGCGAGTGGGTGAATGCGACTGTGACTTTCTAGACGCAGCTTCTTCACTGTGGCTTTTGTTACAGAACACATGCATTCTGTCTTTTGCCTGACTTCTCGTGAAACCACTTCTTGCAGTTTCTGTTCAGATGTAGTTGAGTCACAGATTCAAGAATTTCTCCACAGAATCACAGTGACAGGTGGTCAGCGGTGGTCGAGGCCTATGCGGCTATGCCGTTTGTATGGTGTTTTCCAATGCATCCAAGTTGGCTTGTGTTCGGCCTGTATTTGGAGTGGTTGTACTTACACAAACATACATAAAATCCTAACAGAAATTATTTCTCCAGGTTTTAGGTTGCTTTTGCTTCCATTCACTAAGACCAAAAGCGCCTTTTGATACCTAAAGAATCCAGTTTTTCATGGTGTAAAATCTCACTTTGAGTCATCAGGAGAAATTTTATTTGGGCAGCAAATTAATTATTGTTGGTTTGACAACGGCAAAAGTTATCCCCTCTTATTCGACCCTCTGCGTTGGAATGGAAATGGGGCAATAAGTAGTCGCCAGGTAACAAATTTTCTAACATTTCACCATTTATTCTGTCGGAAATAGTATCAAACAAAATCACATCATAAACTAATTTCTTTTACTCCAAAAATGAATTAGCACTGAGGGAGCAATAAGATCAAATTATGTTTTTCTCTTTTGTTGAATGCTCCATTAGCAAGTTTAGCTGTTAAGGATATCATCAAAAGGTCGTCCATATGTTCCAGGGCTTTTCTTTGTGTTAGACAGAGTATGTTGAAATTTTGTAGTTGTTATACCATCAATCAACCTAAAACTTCTATTATAGTAATACTTCAATTAATGCCTTTCTTACAGAGTTCATAGGATGCTAAGCTACTGTCGATCACATAATAACCTTACATCATCCTCAGTAGTTGTTTGTAATGGCACTCCATCACTTAACAAGAAACAAAATCCTTTCGAGGGAATGGGGTGGGAGAAGTTATTGAATTTCATAGCTGCTTATGTAAATTAACTTGAAATGAACAACGAAGAACCATTAGCGATGGCCATACTAATGAAAAGTGTCAAAAGAAGTGTATCATCAATAATTTGCATGCAGTACTTGCACAATAAATGATGCTCATGTTAGAAAAGCGTGGGGAATAAGCTGAAATATGCGTTTGTCTATGTACGGCATACACCATTTGGCGGCCGATGCTTATTCTGATTAAGTGAGCTTGCATATAACGCAGAAAAGGCAACCCCTTTTTAAAAGGAAGATAAGATACTTCGCTGCAACATTATGCAGAAATAGGAAGCCCCCGAAAAGAATGGATTAGAAATATGTATATGGTGGCCCCCAACCTGTTGTAGCTAGAGAGAGTTAAGCACCGCATTTATGGTTGCCCGCTGGTGCCGAACCAAGCGTGATTGCTTGTTTCATTTTTCAGTTCCTTGTGGGCAGAGACAGAGTATCCTTTAGTTATGATCAATTAATGTGGTCTCAATCACACACCGTGTTACTTGGCGTTTACGACAACCAAGCCAGATGTGTGCTAGGCAGTAACTTCCTGTGGCTTTATACTGCTATCGATAGCAACCAAAGCTCTCGTTGTCATAACAAAAAGCCATTTCATCTTCGCTGTTGTGGACGATTTTGATCAGAAAACTCACCAATATCAGTAATAAAATGAACCAACTTCCGGCGTTGGTTTGAAGCATTTGACTTTGGGCATTGAAAGAGAGTAAGAAAGTATTTTTAGTTAGAGATATCAAACCGATAGAGTAATGAAATATTTACCGAGAACTTGGATGTTAAAACTGGTTTTGGTTTTGATAAGAATAGTTAGGATAACTGAATTAAAGATATGTGTTAGATAACACTACCCATATACTTTCTATTTTTTTTTTATATTTGATTAGTCCTACATTGTTAATTTGGATTATTAGAAACCACCTTATTCCTACATAAAGGTTAGCAGGCATTGTTCATTATATAATACACAACAATATTTCATTTATCCTTTGGTTACATGGTATTAGAGCACTGGATCAAGTTCAGGAGGAGGAAAGCATTAGTGTGATGTACAACCTTCATCAAGCCTTTGGGATAATGTCTTCCTCTTCTAGGAATGTTTCCCGGACTCTCTACTTTATCACATCAGAGGGGGTCATCCCCTCCAAGAAGAAGCTACACCATGTTTTAACGTCTCAAAATACATACCCAAGATCCTGCTTCATCTTTAACAGCCTCACCTCATCACTGAGTGGTCTCTCTTGTTTATCATCTTCCTTCTTGTCCCTTTATGAGTCGACAACATCCCCAAACAAGTACAGACATGACATGTATACCAAAGGGCATGGCGTGATGCACCCAATAAAAATCCTACCATCGTGGCGATAAACTTGACAAGTCACATCCCCGACATGGAAGGTCGATCACTAGGGTTACAGTTTCCTGCTTTTGGCGATGGAGACATACACGACGTCCCATTCCAATGACACAACGTGCCAACCCTTGTTTGAGTTTTCTTCCAAGTGGCAAATACATGATGTGTCATTGTACCAACACACCATATCTCAAGACAATAAGTCTCGATCTGCTCTCTGAGGCACAATACAACGTGTCTGGCGTACAACACAATTTGTCAAGGACTATCAATAGTCTTATTCAATGGCATATGAAGAGAAGAAGCCTCAACTTTCTCCTCTTCTAGTCCAGACTTTCATCATCACTTCTAACACACTAAATGGACACAACTACAATCAATGGAGTTGCAAAGTCACAATTTGGTTCAAAGGTCAAGGCAAGGATAGCACCTCACAAAGTGACCTTTGATTGACGATTCTCTTTCCCAATGGGAGAAGCATGATGCTAGACTCCTCTCTATTTTATGGAACTCTACGGAGCCCCATATCACATATATCATTGATCATCAAATGAATTGCAAGACGATTTGGGGTCATTTTGAATTTATATACTCCATCAACATTTTGAGGATGTACATCATGATTGTGGAGATGTACGTTCTTCACCAAGAAGAAAAGATAATGAAACAATGCTTTGAGGAGGTTACTTGAATCATAGAGGATATTGAATAAATAACCTTCTCCTAATCTCCATTGGTCCATTCAAGATTCAAAAGCAACAAGATCAGATGGCATTGTCAAGTTCCGTGTTAGTCTTTATAAGGAGTTTGAAGGTTTTAGAAGGTAGATCCTCTCAAGAATGGAGATTCTCACTCGAGGAGAGTCATATTAGTAGGTCTCACACACCTTCCTCGAGCATGGTTCTCCTACGACCAAGGTGATCATTCAGTCAGTTCTTATCTTGATAAATGCCATTGACATGTCCTCTATAAGGGGACATATTTTTGGTAGTAGGGGAGACATGCATTCATATGACATAAGTCTAGACCTGAGTGTACCCATTGTGGCAAGAAGGGCCATTACAAAGAGAACTTATATTAGCTCTACAATTATCCTCCTCTATCCATCTCATCTCTACTAGAGAATGCTCTAACTAGCACACTCATCAAATTGAAATGAGCAATAAGGAGTGCATTCAGCTTCTCTAGTTCTATGCATTCTAGCAGACATCTTCCTTTATCACTTCTTATTCTTACAAATCAGGAGCTTCTAGATCATCTATAGCCTACATATCTCAAGCTACTGAGACATGTTCATCTTCTTGGGTTCTTGACTCAGGTGCATCATATAACATTAAATGTATATTGAGCCTCATATCCTACTAATCTACCACCAAAGTGATACCTCCCAAATTGATCTTCAATTATCGTTCAAGGCACTAACTATTTATCTTCTTTCAAACATTACCCTACCATCATCTCTATTTTTCTATCATTTCTCTTCAAATTATGGTCTAGCAGTAAATTAAGTAGGAAATTTATATAATATTGTCTGATACTTTCACCCTAATTGTAGATCTATACAAAATCTTTGGACATGGGTGGTAAATAGTGGTGAGTATGAGGAATCTAGTCTCTATTACCTAATCAGGACTTCAAAGGATTATGTGGTTGCATTTCCCTCCATATCCATAACTTATTAGGTCATTTATCACTTGAGAAACTTGGCATTTGTACCATCATTTTTCTAGCTTATCTAAACTTGATTGTGAAGCTTGCAATTTATTTGAGCACCACTAATCAAATTGCAGGTCTTTCAATCAAATGTTTGTGGACTAAATCTTTTATACTATTCATTCTAATGTATGGGGGGCTAGTAGGGTCTTTAAACACATGGCTGTCATTATTTTGTGATGTGCATTGGTGAATTGTTAAGGATAACTTGGTCATATTTAATCAAATATAATTATGAACTTTTTCATATTATCTTAAACTTTATTCTTGAGATTGAAACATAGTTTTCACATAAGCACATCATCCTTCACATAAACAATGCTAAGGAATATACCGGTCATGCTCTTACTTATCTTTTTTTCAAATAAAGGGATTACTTTCCAATCATCTTGCCCTCATACTCCTCAACAGAATCATGGCATTTAACAAAAAATATGCATATTGTGGCAGACTAACTTTCTCTCTCCTCTAATGTACTCATTCTCTCTTCTTCTAACCATTATACTCAATTTTAGATCAACTCATGATTTCAGTGTGTTGATGATCCAATATGGTCGCATCATACTTTACATTCCATTATGTGACATTGGTTTCAATGTTTAAACTATGTTCTAAATTTTTAACGTATTACCCTCTATTAAGTGAAATTTACTCTCATCAATATGACGTTCTTACTCTCTAATGCATACCATGTTGTAGAGGATCTAATTGTGAGTTCAACAGTGTAAAAATAACCTCAATGGGACCTTCTTAGCCTAAGTTGTTTGCCGCCACCATGGCAACCTTAGGACTTCTACCCTATTTACTTCTTGGATCCATTGGAGGCACCAACGACCCTTGTAACCTTACACATACAAGATCAATGCCCCACACCTCCCCCAACAACCCTCTGCACTCTAGGCTTGGCTCCTGACCGGCGAGCGTTCACTACGATGGGTCGCGAGGTGCAGGGAGCTAGACCATTGGATCTAGGCAGGATGGCCTAGATTCTCAGGTTGCCCAATCTCATTTGTTCCCCTCCAAGCACATTGAGTGTGCTGAGTTGACTATATACTCATGAGACGTTGACCCATCATGGATTAATGAGGGGCCACCGCATCATCCCATGACGACTATAGCTTAATATATGTATAGTTCATAATCTACATATTCAAAAAATCATAACCCTCAAACCTCTTGGCCAAATTAGGCAAACTAATATGTCACTTTGATCAAATAAATGAGATATACATAATGGGATATGTAGCAGACCCTAGCTCTACTAGTTTACCCCCTATTTACTCCAAAGTTGTTAACTTTAATCACTTTTGAGTGCTATTGATGCATGATTATGATGAATCTTGGATCTTTAATGACCATCTTCCCTCTTAATCATCACATCAGTAACTTTTATGTAATTTGGAACCATATGAAGGTCATAGTAACCCCCTTATGCCTTTTGATGATCCCGATGCACATGTGTGCCTCTAAATTTGGACTTTAATGAAAAACTTTACCCTAAATTGTCAATCTTATTTCTAAATGACTTTGAAACTCATCCTTACTTTGAAATAAGTGACATGAAACCTCCCTTTATGATATAATATCACCCCATGATCCCCTATACTCTTGTTGAGTCCATATGACCCCTAATGCATGCAGGTACCCATATATGACAATGCTATCTTGATACCTTAATCAAATGATTGCTTTGGCCTATGTGATGCATCAAACCCTTACATATTATTGAATTAGCAACTCCAAGAGGATTTGAGACTCTAATCCCTAGACCAACCCATGTTGTGAGATGATGGTGTATGGTATTCTAAATCCTCTAGTATTTTCCTAATATGACGTATATGACTTGGTTGTCTTTCCTACACCCTATATTGATGTAGAATTTTAAAAAGTGTGACCTGAGAGGGGATTCACTCAAATGGTATAATATAAAGATTTATGTAAAGATAATACAGTAGCAAAATAACTATTAAAAAGTCACATAGTGTATTATTATATAATTGTTTCTCACTGAAAAAGTTGGTACTACAAAATAAAAACTTGAACCATCTACAAATAAGGCCAGTAGAAGAGGGTAATCTAGTCACTCCAACCGATCCTCATATTCATAAACATTTACATGATCTTCCTCAGTCTAGGTCCTTTGAGGTACCTACACCTGGATGGTTTGGGAACAATACCCAGAAAGAGAAAATAAAAGTATGGGTCAGTAAACATTGTACATGTGTATAATAAACTTATTTAGTCATTTCCGGATAAAAGAGTTATAACCAGGAGGTTCCCATTCAAGAGAGGAATATTAGAAAGTAGGTCAGTTTAAAAGAGTTAAGCAAGAGAATGAGAATCAAAAGAATGAGGCATAAAGAATAACATCATTTTATAAGGTGTCTTGCCATTAATGAATACATAAAATAAACAAAAGTATATAGATAATGTTGATTAGTGGATAACTAAAGCAGGTCAAAGACACCAAGGATGATTGGCCTCAAATAGGGATGGTGTAATAGAACACTTGGGTACTGATGTCTTTATTAAGGGTGAAATAACACACTCCAGACAAAAAAGTACATCCTTTAATAAAAAAGCATAGTTATGCATATGCATCTACATTAGTTAAATTAGTCTAATATTACATGCAGAATATGAGGGAAAGACATATGTCTGTTAATCACATTAACAAGGTTAATTTACTTGGCATCAGGGTTACATATCCTTGATGTGCTCCAATAAAAGTTCAATATGCTCAGTATTTAACGCAAAACTACTCGTCAAACCACCTTGATCCTTCTCCTTTAGTTTGATAAAAAAACTTGGATTCCTTTCCCCCTTTCACCCATACCCCTTTCATCATAGTCAAAAGGGGCTCAATAAAGCCCTAAAGAGTTCTATTCATGCCCAAAATTTCACAATCAAAATATTTGGATGATCATGCACACCTAACCTCATATTCATGATTTGCCTATGTTTATAATAAGAATAAGAAAGTTTTCAGAATATTTCAAATGATTTCCACTAAAGAGTGTAGAAATGTAATGAGAAATTATTTGTACTAATAAATGCCTCATTGTGAGAAATAGTATCTCGAAGTCATTTAAATGCCTAAATTAAAATAGAAATTGCACATACCTAATCTTCATGCCTAATGGTTAACTCAATAGTTGTACTTGGTCCCCAAAGTCGATTATTCATCTTAGGAACACATAATGTATGGCAGTCAAACCAAAGCAAACCAATGTACACATTGCTTGCATAGTTATAGATATTGTTCTTATCCTAGATTTTCTTACTAAAAATGTATATTAGGGTTTACCATGTAGGATTATTATTGACATATTTTAGAATCATTATAATTCTAAAGTTCCACTAGGTTCTATATGATCAAAGTTGTGTTCTATATCATATCATAATAGTATGTTTTGGCCATATAAATAAACCTAATATCACATTAACACAATTTAGACATAAACACATATATTTACACATTTTTGTTGAATTAGGTCTTAAGTATGCACTTATTAGAATATGAATGAATTCAAAAGAATTATTATACAAGTTAAAATATGGTCTGAGATCTTATAAAGTCACTCGTAATCATATTTATTAATTTTATTCCTTATTCATAGTTTTTTTCCTAGAACCCATTTTAATGATTTATGTAAATCTAAATAATTTTTTTTTATAATCCATGTTGTAATTTCCAGGTTCTTAATGTATAGAGCTCTAGTATTAGTCAACATGTGCATTTAGTAGTGAGAATATAACCACTAATCATACTAAAATCATATCTAAAATCTAAGTAGCACATCAACATAGATATACTAATATGACAATTATTGCAAAAATTGAATTTCATATTGTTATCATAGTTGGATGTCACAACCTAGGAACCATCACACATATGCATATGCATCTAGGCCTTTAGTATATGACAAAGCTTTAGTTTATGAATGTTGAAATTGTAGTCTTAATACTAAGTACAAACATTTTGATATCTCACCTATAGGTTGACGTTTCTTGCAATGGCTTTTAGTTCAGAGTTGAATCTTCCTGTCCTTCAACCATCTTATAGTCTACCCAAAAAAGGTTGCTAGTGAGATGAACAACAGGATGTGAAAGTGGCAAGGTCAGGTAGATCTTGAAGTGCAACTTGTTCTCCATTCGTGTTCCAGGTTCATTGGAAGGGACTTAGTTTCAAATGGATTTCCAGGTCAGGTGCAAGAACATGTTGGTCTTCGTCCACATGGGGTGTCTTGATACATGTCGAGGGCCGCTGTCATCCATTCAGGGCTTGGGATGAAGAGACCAAACATTCATTGATGCAACAATGATGGTCGAGAGGAGCAAGTCCTTTTTTTTATCTTCCTGAGTTGTGAGGATCATGGGAAGGATCAATACTAGTTTGTAGGGATGTTTAGAAGGCAGTAGGATGAAGGATTGAGTGATGATTTGTCTGCAAAGAGTTTGGATGATCTTGTCCAAGATTTTTCTTTGTATGTATGCTAAGAGGAAGGAGAAGCTGTTGGGTTAAGAAGACAATTGAAGTTGGTCGCCTGGTTACGACTGTAAGTAGTTTCCATGATGGTGGAGGAGGAAGTGAGGTAGATGAGCAGTAAGGAGCAGAACCATAGATCATGACATCACTTCCCAGTGAGATTCTAGTGATCTACGGTCATATAGTTCCATCGCCAAAGCTTTATCTAGAGGCCTTGGTTTCTCTTCTAGGGAAGGACAAAGGGATAAGGGGAGGATATGGATCACGAAATTATAGGGTTCTAGTTTCATACAAAAAAGAGGATGGAGAGGGAACTAAATGAGACGAAAGGAAGAAGATGAGGACATGACCTGCTTGTTACCAGGATACTGGTGCTAATAGTGATAATTGGTGGTGGTATCGACCTATTTATAATACAACAAACCAGAGAGGGTGTGGAAGAAGGAAAGTGTAGTGTCAGAGGGTATCTACAATTAAGGGAATTTGAGGAAGGAGAAGAGAAGGAGTATTAGAAGAAGAGGAGAGGGTAAGAGAATGGATGACCGTCATTGTAGTGGCACATCCCTTATTTTAAGAAATGTCGGGCATATTGATTGAGTGAGGGAGAGATAACACAAGGTGTTATAATAGGAAAATAAATGGATCATGAAATTTCAATGTGATAAATTAGCTAATTAAACCTTATTCACGTAACATCATTCTTTTTGTAATTTAATATGGAGTGAAACTAACATCTGATTGATATTAAATATCTAGGTACACTAATTATGGTCTGACAATTGCAAATTCGAATTTGTCTCACCCATTGAAAATATGGTATATTTTCTTTCCTTATTTGTAAATTAAGTACTAAATTTATGCCTTTGATGCCTTTCTTAATTAATTTGATGCATTATTTCACATTCATCAAATATCTTTCACCAATTAAACTTGTGGTGCTTCTAGATACCGTATATGGGAGGATATTTCTTAATAGATTATATTTTCTTAGATCCAATTTTTCCCAATTAATATAATTCATAGTATTTAATAGTCATATAGTTCAAGGTGGACTTAAGAAAAGGTAAAATTATGTTATATGCCCAGATTTGTATATGTTAAAACAATCCACCCCTTAAAGAGGATTTTGTTCTTGAAATCCATTTAGCTATAGCTCAGTATACTAAGTTATAACTTGTTATCAACTTAAAGGTTTCTAGTTCACTTGATGTAGTGGATCATTATATTCTACTCCATATCACACTTTTAGCCAAATCCATGGTGAACCTATATTATTCAATGCATCAAATTTCCAATAGTCTCCTCTTTTAGATTTTGGGCCTAGGTTACACCAAACATATTATTAGTATATGTCACTTGACCAAGTTATTACTTATAGTCTATCAAGAATACTAGGGCTAAGAATTATGACTAGGGTTTCATTTTCAAACATGAGTACCATTCATATTTGAGTATTATAGTGTATTATATGCTTCATATTAAATGAATCACCCACCATTTTTTCTTGTACATGAAATATACAAGTTATGATTAAGGTGTACTTAAATTATTTTCACTTTAATTTTCTATGATAAGGTGAACGTGAGTTTACATTATTCAATCATAAAATCCCCAGTTAATAGACTATAACTATCTATACAATAAATGTTAAAGCAAATTGAGGTATAGGGACATTAGGTTCAAATTTTGAGAAATTTATTCTGTTACCCCAATAAGGTAGGACATTTTAGATACATGGAGATAAATTTTAAGACTTATTTTAATTGTCAGAGTAACATTGATAGTGGTAAGATAGAGAGGCTTTCCAATTAACACTAATTAGGTGGTTCTTTATTTTGTTTGTCATTACTAGAAACTACCCTAGTGTAAGGAGTGGGACCTGATAGGGGATCCACTCCCTACTAATATTTGAGGAATGAACCCATCTAATCCAAACACACTATAAAAATGTAAGATTAGGTGTTAATTTTTCAATTCTCAAATGATGATATACAAAAAGACCAAAATGTAGCAGTGAAATAATAAATCATGACTATATTCAACTTATAAAAGATTACAAAGTATTCTCCCATTAAGGGGTTTACATGACATCAACTGCATCAGGATCTAAGTAGAGGGATATTTGGATATCTCAAATCTATCTCTCATTAAGAGTCATCTCCATAAGCCAGGTCCACGCATGCATGTCATGTCCTCCATGTCCTACATCTGGGGTTGGAAGCATACCCCAGAAGCGAAGACAAAAGATGGAAATTATGAACACACAAGTCACTATAACCATAATAATATTGGATTGAGAAATATAAGGGAGAAAGGACATCAAACATAATAAGGATTCACATAGAAGAGGAAAGTACCACCCAAGTGGGTATCAAAAGAGTATGAATTTCAAATGAAATGATGATCAAGAATAAGAGATTTCTTGCCTTAAAACAATGTCAACATGATAATATCACAATTTATAAGATGTACATGTAAACAACAGAGTATAAGGTTATTTCAAGCAGGGCTGGGACACTATAGGATCTAAACCTAAACTATATGCGTGGAAAAAGCACACTCAGGGTAGAGTAAGCACACCCTATATATATAGCGAGTGGAAAAGCACACTCGAGGCGAAAAAAGTGCGCCCTATGTATGGTTTTACTCATGTACCACTACAAGAAATAAAATTAGTCTATGTCATGTACAATGTAGAGGTAAGAACAAGTCTATTCAAAGTGATATAACAGGATGATAACATCCAACAATTATAATGTGGGGTCAGAGGATCCATAAACCAATATTCAACAATCTCCATAAATAATATGCATAAGACTCCACATTTAAATGAATATATCAAATTAGGGTTCCACAAGGAATGAGAAGAAAATGTTACAAAGAAGCATCTAATATGAATATCAAACAAAGTAAGATGATTACAAAATCAGAATCAACATAGAACCTTTCACATGAATTAAATTCTCAAAAGAGAGAGAAATTGTGTTGGCTAATTTTTTCATAGGGCCGAGAGTGGGGGAAAGTAGGTGATTGTTCAATATGAATAAAATGGAATGCAACATACTCACATGAAGTCTACATATGTCAAAGGTCAAAATCCTACTTACATATTAGTCCACAAGCAAACTATTAAAGGCATATATGAGATTAAGGCTACATTTGCATTAATTATATAAACCATAAATGTTACCTCTTTATAATAAAAAAATTAGGTAATCAAAACCACACCATTTTGTAGATTATATATTATTGAGTTCACAACATATTTTACTTTTTTGTGACTTATATATAATTAGTTATGAGTTTTAGAAAATCTAGCCAATTAGTGAAATCCATAAAGCCATATATTATCAGACCAGAATTAGGTGAACAAACTAGTACCAATGAATAGGGAATGAGATCACAATTCCAAAATATCTTTTCTTTTATATTTTTGAGCTATAAAGAATTTATTATGAATTTTGTAAATGTGGGCCAATCAAGAAACAAAAAAAATACCACACATGAATGATTATTCACGACAAGGAAAATCTAGTTGAGGTCGCCCTATCAACAATGACCAAATAGATTGGGATTTAAACAAGAAAGACTCACATATGAGCATGGTCAAACCTTCATATTAGAGAGGAAATTCCCAAATTTTCAATTCAACATGCGACAAAATAATTCAGAACATAAGGGAATCTACGAACTTTACTAGGTGATTGTATTCACTCCTTCGATCATCCCCACAATGAACACCCATAGAAGTGACAAAACCAAGGTCATAGAACTTAGGATCAATACTCATGAATAAGAGTCTTTCCTTATAGGAAAAATGTCTGGGATTGTCCCCAAACCAACATCAATCTAAAAGAGCCAGACTGTAGTGAGAACTGTGATCAGAAACTCAAAATCTTCCCCCGTTACCAATACAAGCTGAATGGAAGATGTGGAAAACTGGAGAAAAAAGGAGGAACAAGAAACTGGGGTGAAAGGCTGACTTCAGGGACCTCCAAAAAAGATAGGAAACTAGAAATGTTGGGTGGAGGAGGATGACAACCTAGACATTATTCACAAACCCCATGGAAGTGGTAAAAGAGAGGAAACGATAAAAGTTACCACTTTTGTCAAATTGATGGCATCGAAAGACCTACTAGAGATTGCAGAGGGGTTCCAGATACGTTTCGTGAGGTTCCACAGCCTGAGAAGCCCTAAGGAACCTCAGTGGATGGCCAGGAGAAAGCAGAGGTCAGAATCCTACATAGGACCCCAAAGATGGGTTTCTATGTGAGAGGAGGGATTCCTGATGCCTCAAGGATTGTGTATAGTTCTATTTCAAGGGGTAGGACATGGTTTAGGGTAGGAGATGAAATAGGGGAACAATATGAGTGATGGGTGGCTACAGTTATATAAACACAAAAACTTTTGGAGAGTAGGGTTCAACTGCTTCGGGAAAGTAAGGTGAAGAAAAAGGCAAAAGAATCTCGAAGAAAGAGGGACTGATGGGAGAGATCTTGTGAGAATTAGTAATACATTATTGTATCAACTACTTTGTTATTGGCACCAAGGTTGAGAACCGATCTCTGTCTACCTAAAATCAATCCAACAACTCCAAAAGATCATGCATTCTGCAACCAAATAAATTGGACATGACAAAATTTAAATTTGAGAAACAGGTGTGTGACAACAAACTAAGAGAACATTTTATGAAATCAAAATATATTGATTAAATAAGTGAAGTATTAAATGTTTTAAGGTGTATTTTCTTCTCCATTTTAATTAAGATATCTAGGATTACCCAAATAATCTCAAAATTGTCACCAATCTAATTGAGACCCAGGAAAACCAAATTTTCAGTATATTTGGATTTTGAAGATTCCTTATATGAATTCTAAAAAAATTGGGTTTTAGATCATTACCATTACATTTTTCAAAATATTATATCGTAATTATCAAATCCGTTAAATTGAGTCTTATTATTTTTACATGTGGCCAAAAGAGCTATCTTATATTATTAAGCACAAATTTGTACATTTTACTTCTTTAACTTGTTTAGTCCATTAATTCAACATTTATTTAAACAATGGAACATGATTCATATTTATGGACATGGAGATTAACATTGTTATTCCAAAGAACATTATACCTCTTATTAAACATGATTTTACATTATGTGAATATTTGTTAGTAGAGGAAGCATATGTGGCATATTTTTTAATTTCACTTACATGTTAGCACATATACATTTTACTATGTTAATATGCCACTTAATATGTTATATTTATTCTTGGGTATATATATGTTATGGGTTATCTTTGAGTTATTCATAATATATGTATTAACAATGTAATTAAGGATACAAACAACTATACTAAGGTATAGCTCCATCAGTGTTTGGTCAAATATAAGGAATCATGCTTACTAATCTCTTAGTCAGGGAATAGGGTATGATCTTAGGTTTTGGTTCGTTGCACCTAGTATGTCTTATTTTAATTCTATTAAGTCCAATTACTTCTTCAGATAGACTCCTAATGAATAAAGTGTACATGCATCCACTCCTTTAAAGGATTAATCTATAACTTAGCTAATTATATAGAGGGGGAACAAAGGAGGATCAATGAGGTCTGATATATCTAAGATTTCTTCATAGTACCTACTACATCACACTTAGGTCTAGAATTTTAGGATTGATCAATCCAGTCAAGGCTCTTTTCACAAAAAAGAGTTTCTCTACAAAGTGGACATATCTGCGCACTTTATTGTAGGAGATTGATGCCGCCCTATTTTTGAGCTCCATCTTTTGTCTTTTTTTGTATGTTTTCCCAGAGAGCCAATCATATGATGATTGTAATGGCATAATTTGTAATTTATTTGATTAATAAATAAAGGCAAGCTTCCAATTTATTCTGTTTAATTCAGTTATGAGATAATGGTGTAACATTATAGATGTCTAGAGAACAAAATTACTGAATGACGTATGTCTTCAAGTATGTGACTTGGAGAAATGAGATCATTTGAATGTTAATAGTACATATATATATTCTCATTTTGTCCCTGATCAGTTGTTATTGTGGAAGGTTGATAGACAATAATGACACACAAGATCAGAGTGTGAGTTGAATGATGAAAAAATCTCATTAGTCATGATATGTCTATATCAAACCAAGCACATAGATATATGTTGGTGAATAGTGTATTGGACAGACCCACCATGAGACTGACACATGGAAACCATTTACATGATAGTCATTGTTTGCTATCCCATTAATTGTGGTGAAGAGTGATGGAGGATTCAATTATGCATCGACAGATTTATCTGCACTCTGGTGAGTATTGATTTATGGAAAGTCTTGCCATCTACCCATAGAGTTGGAACATAAAGCTAGTTGGGCCATCAAAACTCTAAATTTTAACTTATTTGCAATAGGAGAAGATTGTCTTCTTCAAATGCAAGAGTTAGAAGAGCTCCATATGACAACTTATGAGAATGACAAGATCAACAAGGATGAACTAAATTATGGCATGATGGCTATATTAGGTGGAAGGATATTCAGAAAGGTGATCAGGTCCTTGTCTATAATTCTAGGTTAAGGATTTTCCCTAGAAAAAACAAATCTACATGGTACAGACCTTACCTTGCCAAGTATGCATATATACATGGTACTTTTCTTCTCTGGGATAAAGTGGAGGGTAAATTCAAATTTAGTGGGCATAGACTAAAATGGTATATTACCGTTGAGGATTTTGTAGCATATGAAACACATAATCTCTCATTGTTTGAAGATATCTACTTAAAAGTTCCTCCATACCCTCCCTGTTACGACCCCATCTGAGCTTAACTGGTAAACTAGGGTTTACCTAGACAATTGCAAAGATTAATTGAAATAATCATTCTTGAAATCTAATTAATGACAATAACACAAATTGGATGTTTTAACTATGATAAGAAGTCTAAATGTTCTTTTGCCTTGAGAATTAGGGTTTGAGAAGCATAAACCCTAATCGGCCCAATTAGGGTTTTGATAATGCATGAATACAGAATTTGATAAGTAGAATGTCTCACTAAATGATTTTTAGTATTTTATTTGTAACTCTGATTTACTTCAAATTTGGATATGATTTAGATATATAAAATGTGAACAATATTGGAAAATATCAGAATTTTTGAAGAATGCTCTGACCTGTTTGTCGGCCGAGTTTCAAACTCGACCGATCACATTTCCAGAATTTTACAGCAGTGTGGTAATTGAATTTTATCTTTTTATTGGTATATCCAATTAATATCAAATTTTAACAGTATTTGATAAATACAATTTTAGACACTCTGTTAAATTGGCATAATTTTTGGATGACTTCTGAATCCCTACAGTAAGGGTGTCGGTCGAGTTTGTGCAGGACAAACTCGGCCGAATATATTCTGCAGACTGCAATATAGCAGTGCACTGTTCGATTTTTAATTAATTATTGGTAACACCAAATGATCCCAAATTTTAACTGAAGCTTTATAGATCAATTATAAACAACGTGCTAAATTCCCATAATTTTTGGAGAATGTTTGATCTCTGAAATAAACGAATTACAGTAACTTTTGTATAACTGAATATTCAGCCTATATAATTAAAGTTAAGTGTTGGGTCAATATGCAATTGACCCAAGCAGCTCAATTGACTTATATGAACGACCACGCACACTAGCAGCTCTCATTTCTCGTCATTCACTCCAGAGAAACGAGCTCCTAGAGAGAGAGAGAGAATTAGGGCTTGAGTGGAGAAAGTGGGGGAATTGCTGAATTAGGGTTTTGCGATTCCAGGAAGGGTGAAATCAAGTAAGTTCGGATTCCTTGCATAGACTTTTATGGTGAATCTTCTCTCTCATGTCAAGATTTCCGTCCTTGCTCTGATTTGATCCAAGATGATGTCGAAATCCCCTATTTTCTCACCCTTTCTTCATAATCCCTCTTTTTCAAGGTTCCCGAGTTGAATGGAAGAAGAATTGGGAGATTTGCTAGGGATTTGATGGGAATTCGAAATTCCCTGAGTTGAGCTGCAGTTGTGAGGTGTTTTCACACCTTAGGGTGAGTGGGTTCTTCCTTCAAACATTCTAATGCACGAATTTGATTACAACATCCAAATCCCTAAATGCTTAGCATGTGAATTCTAAATCTTAAAATGTCCGTTTGATTTGAGTTATTGTAAATTGATATGATATGGATTCCTCCTCTGTTTTAAATGATTCCTAAATGGTAGATTCATATCAGAAACGTATGCAACCCTTCCTAGTGAGATTTTTTTACGGATTTATATCAAATGATGTAATTAGGGTTTAACCTAATTGAGAAATTTAGTTAAGTTTCCATGATTTCATATCTATATTGATTATACAAGATTTGTTGGAAACAGTCTTTATTTAGTGAATGCTTATATCTTATGAGATCATGGTAAGAGCCATGTGACAAGTGAATGAGGCAAATGAAACCCTAAGAGTAGGGTGTTGGCATGTGATGAATGAATAAGGTAAATGAAACCCTAAGGATAGGGTGTTCAATGAATCATGCTATGGTAGTATGAAAGGTCTCGATATGAGATGTGGTGATGCTTAATTGTTAAATTGTATGTTTCTAGTGCATTTAACTTTATATGCTTATTCTCTCTGAAATGTTATCTACATACTGCAGGGCTTCTTACATTTCAATATATATACATATCTCGGAAATTGCAGGTGTTGAGATATGACATGCCCTAGAAAGGGATGTTACTGAGTACAAATGATGTAAATGTGTTTTCAAGTTATGTCATGAATGTGGAATAAGTATGAACTGTGTTTTTCCTGTTTAATTATTTATTTGTTAATCAAGTATAGACCTAAGTGCCCTAACACCGTAGAACCCCTAACATGTGTCTGCGATTTAGGGGTGAAACTCGTGTTGCAACATCATCCGTGCATGTGTCGCGGACAAACGAGGAAAGAGAGAGAGGGCAGTGTCTAACAAAAATTGTGCTTGTGTCACAATGGCACTGCGATTTCACCAGTAAACTTGGTTATCTAACACCATTCGTGCTTGTGTCGCGAAGGTAACCCTGTGACACTCCGCCTGTGTGCTCAGGTTGAAGGAGGGGTCGAGAGAGAGCACTCAGAGTAGTGCATTGAGGCCAGAGAGCCTGTGGTCCTGTGGCAGAACAGGGCTGGCGTCAGATTCAGCATCCCCCGGGTGTGTCGCTGAGTCTTGTACGGTGGGGCCGTAGCATGAATTTGCTGCGGATCTTTATATGCATAGTACACTGCATATATTTAGGGCATAATAATAAATAAATAAATAATCATATAGGATCACAGTAAATTTATATAACTGTTTAATTACTTGAAATACCTGATGATGCTTAGAAATGTGCTATTTCAATATTATTGTTTTAGAACTGCTCAGTGTAGTATTTATTGTTGATAAATTTCATATCGTTTAATCAAATTATATCTACAATCACATTAGTGCATTAGTCTGTTTCCATGAAGTACTCATTCACTGAGCGAGTAGGCTCACCCCTCTACTCAAACATTTTAGGGTTAATCGCGTGGACTTGAAGATGGTCAGAGCTTCAGTGTAGATCTGCCACAGGAGTCAAGTATGAGATTAGTTGAGTCAGTCGGTCCTTGTCACTCTAGGTCCTCAGTAAGAGATAGAGAGAGAGTTGTAATTACGATGTGTAATATTGTTCCTCTTTGATATGTATGTTAATTAACAAGTTTTATGTATACAAGTTGTGAAAGACATCATAAATGTTTATATATGTATCTTTTCTGTTAAAGTCTGATTAGTAAATGAAATGTTCAGATTCCCTTGTTAAGATCTTTTTATGTGGTTCGATGCGATGAATCAAGAGTTTAAAAGAAAAGAAAAAGATAAGGGTGTTCTTGTGTTAAATATAAATCCTATCTTACGCCCTAATCTCATGATTTGTTGGAAATTGTGAGATCGGGGTGTAACACTCCCAATCTTGAGCCAGAATTGGCTCCATGATATACTTGTATCGAAACTTCGAAATAAAATTGGGAGCTTGTTTTGAGGCAACCCAACATTTTCTTATCATCATTTTATTTTGTTTTAGCTAACCCTTGCTTTGCTTCTAATTCAGTCTAGTTCCCCATTTCAAAAAAGAGAGTTGAAATAAACAGTTGGCTACCCAACTGATGTCTGACCTTGACAAATTTGTGTGCTCCAAAATAAGCCAACTGATCTTTTCATGAAATGAGACTATCGTCTCAGCCACTTGACTGAGCTGTCGTTGTTGATATCGGGCCCTAAACAACCCAAAAATGATATCAATGTTTATCTTGAACCTCTGATTGATGACTTAAAGAAACTTTGGGCTGAAGGTGTGATGACCTATGATGCTTCAGGAAGAGAGACATTTCGTTTGCACACTATGTTGTTTTGCACTATTAATGACTTTCCAACATATGGGAATTTGTCTGGATATAGTGTCAAAGGAGCTAAAGCGTATCCTATATGTGAAGAAAACACTGATTCAATAAGTCTAAAATATGGCGACAAGACTGTATATCTTGGTCATCGAAGGTTTCTTTCAAAATTCCATTGTGGTGTTAAGTATGATAATTGGAGTGAACCGCAATAATTTTGTAAACTATCTTGGGTGTGTCACTCAAAGCCATTATAGTGTTAAGTATGATAATTGGCATAAAGTTCCTCAGGGGAAGAAAGCTTTATATGGAAGGATTTATGCGTGAGTTATTATTATTTGCAATTCTATTTTGTAGATTACAAATTATATTATTTACAATTCTATTTTTGGATACTAGTTAATAAGAATTCTATTTTACAGAATCTGTTTGCATTGGATGAGAAGTTACATCGTAAAAGCATGATGCAACGTGCTGGAAAGATGCTTAGGAACTATAGGACAAATCTCAACAGAGAATACATAAAAGATGGTGATAAGAAGAAGAAGTTAGCCCTTGAACAGTGGAACTTCTTGGACCAAGAAGATTGAGACAATTTTGTTGCTTCAAGAAAATCTGAAGAATTCAAGGTATTAGGTGTCACTCCCAATTTAATTAATATATGTTGTATTCACCTATTCAAGATTAACATTTAGTGCTACTAACCAAATCATTAATGTGCATACTAACTAGGCCCTCAGTGAGGCGCAAAAAGCAAGACGTGCACTAAATGTGCATGACCACACTATGGGTCCAAAGGGCTATGCAAGCGTTCGCCAAAGACTACAGGCGGAGTCTGCGGCTACTCAGGAGTCTGCCACACCCATGCCTCGCCATGATATCTGGATAGCTGGGAGGCAAAACAAGAAGGGTGAAATAAAGAAGCCCGTAACTGCTGAGACGGCTGCAAAAATGGTAAAATACAACTCTTAGAGCAATCATTTGAATATTGATTATTGTGGTGTTAACTTACCAATTTTTGTTGATGGTGATTAGCGGGAGCTGCACGAGCAGAGGAAACAAGGCACACTCATCCCTCAGGGCACAAGGGATGAATTGACAGTTGCTCTGGGTAGCCCAGAGCATACTGGACGTGTTAGGGGTGCAGGCGCTGGTGTGGGCATCAAAGCATTCTTTAGGCCATCCCAGTGCAAACCCAGAGCGGGACTTTCATAAGAAGAGGTAACCTATTCTTTTTTTAGAATGTTACTGCAAAAAGGAATTCAATAATAAGAAGCTAATGTTTCTTTTATCCATGTATAGGAGAATAAGAGAGTCGAGGATATAGTTGCTAATAAGGTCAATGATATAGTTGCTGAGAAGGTCAAGGAAGAAATAGTGCGGTGGCAGGCATCTCAGGCTTCCAATCAGCCTATGGCAACCCACTCTTCTCCTGATGCTTAGACTGCGAGTAATCCTGGAGACCCATCGCCTAACACGTCTGCTGTAAGTATTATTTATGACATTGTAGCTAGTCTTTTCAAGATGATATGTTTTCAAGATGATATGTATATATGTATAACATTCTTTACGTAAATTTTTAGGCATTGAAGCCATGCCGCTTAAGAATGCAAGACTATGTTTTTGCAGAGGCGCATTCTTACCAGTCCCTTCCTGGGGCAATGTTTCATGGGACTCCAATGCCGCAGGGCTATGTTCGTGTGAGCCCGATATGTGTATTACCCGATTGGAGGGAAGCTGCATTGCCATATGCCCACCCAGATATTGATACACTTGGTGAGGCAGAAGGCGGGGTGATATTGTGGCCCAAAGAAGATGTCATCTACACTACTGAAATTGTAAGATAAATTTACATTACTTTAGATTGTTAATGTGTATATATGAGGTCAACTAATCTGAAATTATATATACAGGTTAAAAAAGAAGACACCCGGAGCACCTAGGCCTCCACCTCCACTTCCTGCATTACCAAGTTGGGTTCCAACTGACCTAAAATACCCGTTAGGTCCAGCTTGTAGGGAATGGAATGTTGGCTACGGGCACATAATTTACATTACTGGTGCGTCCCCGCTAGTGGTGCTTTTACACCCCACGAGGTCAGAGCACACGGGATGAGGGATTGTGATTTCAAAATTTATAAACCTAAACTAGCTACCTACGTCTACTAAAACACTACACCCGCAAGCACACAGGGTCGTGTCGTAGTATAGGAAGGCGGCAAGTATAGGGTCGATCCACAGGGAAAAGAGGGGGCGCTAGAGCTAGGTTAGTTTGGCTAGGTTCCTACTACGGAGACTAGAGTTAAGGGTTTGAAGGTTGATTTTGATTGTTAAACTACTATGAACAAGTGAGGAATTAAAGGCAAGAATGAAATCTACGTTAACCCTAGACTAGATTATGGCTAAACAAGCAAGAAAGGATTAAGCTAGGTATGAAAGGCAAGTTACACTAAGGCAAGCAAGAGAGAAGTAAAAGAGCAATTAAAGAACTACACTAGCATAAACAAGGAAAGAGCAAGGCAAGAAGCTAACTAAGCAAGAAAATAGCTAATTAAGCTAAGCAAGCACAAAACTAGGGTTTTAAGCAATAAAGGGATGTGTGGGCTGTTTAGGGGTATGAACTTATCACTTAAGTTGGGGGGTGACATGTGAACATTATGATTCCATTTAGATTATCCAAACCAAACAACAAGTTAGAGTCTAATGAATTAACCTAAGCTACTAACTGGCCATGGATATGCTAGGTTGTGTATAGGGGAACTAGTCCCTAACACCCCCTACTACCCTTACGAGGCTCAATTGGGTTAGGGATTAGGTTTAATACAATTAGAGTCTAATCAAGTCTAGGTTTCTACATTAGACATTCCTAGGGAAATTAGGGGCTGAGGGTAGTAATGGGGGGTGAAATTAGGGTTTTGGACCCCAATTCCCCCACATTCTAGCCTTGAGAAGGCTCCATGCTAATTGCACTAGAATTATCCAATATAGCTACTTAGATCTCTCACTTAGGCTTAGGTAGATTGATTAAGATGTAGGAAGATGGGAGGCAGCCTAGGGATCCAAGAATTGGACCTAGGGGCAAATCCCAAAATTCACACATATAAGCAATTTGCTTAAATTCCTAAGTGATTTCACACACAAACCAACAAGAAATCCATGGAGAATGAGATGCAAATAGAACATAATCATTAACAAATGGAATTACAAAGTTTACATGTCATTTTCCCCCAACATGGTATCAAAGTAACATATTTGACCCCAAACAGCCCACCTAAGGGGGCCTAGCTACTCATGGAAATAGAAAATACAAAAAGAAAGGAGAAGAAGATGGAGGTGGCCATGGAGCTCGAAGTAGTGGTTGTCAATCCTCTCTCCAGCAGCAGCAGGTTGTCCTCCTCCTTCTTCTTGGATGGAATGGAGTGGGATGATGGTGGGAGGTGGATGGAAGGCTTAGATATGGGGGGTTATGTGGTGGAAAAGGTGAAATGGAGTGGATTTGAGGTGGATTTGGAGTGGAATGGAGTGGGTGGTGATTTGGGGAGCTAGGAAGGGGTAGAAGGTAGCCAGCCTCGTGCCCCAACCGCCACCTAGGTATATATAGGAGTCTAGGGGGTCTAGGGTTAAGTTAGGGGCAAAATGGGGAAAGCAGTGAAAACTGGGTGGATTTTGTGAGTAGCACGGCCGTGGTGGGTCACCACGGTCGTGGTGGGTAGGGTAGACCACGGCCGTGATGGATGGGCACGGTCGTGGGTTTATTAGAATGTGGAGATCACAAGGATAGGTTCATGGATGGCCACGACCGTGGGGAGGTCACCACGGTCGTGATGGGGACCTATGGCCACGGTCGTGTTGATCCCCACGGTCGTTTTGGCCATTTTCATCAATTTCTGGGAGTTTTACTGATTTTTTGTACTTGGGGCATGTCCACCATGGCCGTGGGGGCTCACCACGGTCGTGGTGGTGTCTCTCCCATGCATTTGAGCCTTGAACTTGATCATCCATGGAGGGTATTGCTTCAAAACTTTCTTTGACCACTTGGGGTAGGTTGGAAGTGGTTTTGGCCTCATTTTGAGCTCCTCCAAGCCTGAGGAAACCCTAGACTGGACCATCCTCTTTCCATGCCATCAATTAGTGGACAAAGTACCTATAAAACATGCAAAAAGCCTCCATAAGTGCATTTGATATGAATAAGCATATTGGGGGAAATAACATGTAATCTAACAAGTATAGATGTGGCTGAAATGCAAAATGACACAAGATAAAGCCCTAAAATAGGGCTGAATCACCACCCCAAACTTGAAACATACTTGTCCTCAAGTATGCTCCAACTCAATCTCTCTACAAACTTTTCACATTCAAGACATGACAAATGCAATGTAAAAGGTGATTATTGCTGAATGGGCTCAAAGATGACTAAGTACATGCATTCCACCTCTCTCCTCTCCTACTTTCACAAACCAATCATGAAAAGAGCAAAAAGCATATGAACTTCAAATATAGTGCATAGAATACACAAGTTATCCTTATTTCTTCCATTAAGTTCCGGGTAAACCGTTTCATGGTGGCATTAATAAAGAATGACTAGGAGTGCTGTTTCACATTCATGCATTCAATCTTATATCTCAAATCACACCAAATGACCCACGTGGCTGCGGAAAAGGGTAAAATGAGCTAAGTTTGATGCTTCTTATCTCAATAGGTATGAAAGTGGAAGAAAGGGTTGCGGTAAGATTTTTGGAGTGTTTTTACACACTCATCTTTTCTTTATTTGAATGCTCTTAAACAGGAGCATCCTTTTATTTTCTTTTTGTATTTTGCATTTTTTTTTCTTTCTTGCCCTTGGTGTAGATAGGGCATATGGTGGATAGAGTGAAGTGGGGAGATAGAGATGTGGCCACCCCAAACTTTTGGAGGTGGCCACGGCTAATATGTGCACTTTGGCATCTTTTTATGAGGCATAGGGGTATGAAGATGGTGGGAGAATAGTCGGGTCAAAGAGGGGTCATTGGTATGATTTTCCACATAAGACATCCTGCATGAGAATTAATCCAACACTTCATCCACGATATCACACCACATGAATGAACAAAATGAAATTGATATATCAAACAAGGAATTCCACAAACACTAAGCGTTCAAAGCTTTCTCAATTTCACAATTCAACCAATTCAATCACAATCATAAGAGAGGTGATGCACATGTAAAAAGTCAAACATTGATACCACTTAGCAACAAACAATGGTGATTCACTTGCATTTGTCAAAGGTCAACATTTTAATTCAAAACAGTAGAGATTGGGTCAAAACATACTTTTTAGATAAGAAATCTCAAATTTGGGCAAAATTGGCCAAAATGGTGCCAAGTTGCCTCCAATCACATCTAAACCTATATTATTGAACTTAAAGCAATAAACAAGCAAATACTAGCTATAACATGCAAGAATTACTAAAAATCTACATGATATGCAATGCATGGAAAAAAGAGCAAAAATTTTGAAAATTACACAAAAAATGACAAGAAAGTAAATGACATGGCATGCAGGTATGCAAAGCAGTAAAGATGACTAAGGTAGATAGCAAAAACAAGAAAACAAAAGTGGATGTGGCAGGTGAAATGCAAAGTGGAACTAGGGCATACCTGCCCTACCACCCCAAACTTTTGAATCATGCTGTCCTCAGCATGATCCTAGAGTTTAGGATGATAGGGTAGACAATCATGGCTCTCTCAAGGCTCTGGCGGTGTTCCTCCCTGTGGTGGAGGATATGCGTAGTAGCTGCCCCACTAATCTGCCTTGAGTGGCTGAAATTGGTCTCCTGCACGGCCGTTCTTCGTAGCACGGCCGTGGTGGCTTCAGGTTGCACGACCGTTCTTCCTTGCACGGCCGTGGTGCAGTCCTTTGGCAGCTTTTCTCAATTTTGCTTCTGAATCTAGGGACTTGGTGTGTTTTTCATGCAAATGACCATAGTCGTATTGATGTGCCACGGCCGTGGTGGTCCCTGTAGCTGCTACTCTCAAAATGAGGAACATCAAACACTCAAAAACTTAACCCAAAGTGGTTTTTCTTTGAATCCTTCTCTCAATTGTACTCAAATTTCCTTCATTTCACCCTGTTACCACCTGCACATCTTAAAACTAGACAAAAATTATTAAACACAAGTGTGTGTGTGTTTTCTTGGAAAGTGTAAAAACAAAGCAATTGTATGAAAAAGTGAAGGTTGGGTCAAAATTTCCCAAACCTATGTGGGTTGCCTCCCACAAGCGCTAAGTTTCATGCATTCAGCCAGGCTTCTCGTTCTTTCACCATCAACCATGGTCCAAAAACAAAATGTTTTCACCCCCATCATAAGCAATCCTCTCAAATGCTTTCCTTGATTGATCTTCCTCCCAAGGGTCATGCGAGCTTCGTAAGTCTTTTTCAGCAATTCTCTCTCCTTGGGGATCATCATCATATATCTTAATTAGCCTTAAGACCCTCAAAATATCATGCCATAGGTTTTCTCTCTCTTGAGGAATGGGTCTTCATAGGCACCAAAGAGAGGGGTCTCAATCATATCCATTTGCATATGGGAAGTAGGGGGAGCATGTGATAGTTGTGGTGGTGGCATTGGTGTTGATGGCCGTTGGACTTTAGGTGGAGGAGGGCATTGAGGTTGGAAGGTGAATTGGTGGGAGGGTTGTGGTAATGGAGGTGGTAGAATGAATTGAGGTTGGAAGGTGAACTGGTAGGAGGGTTGTGGCAATGGAGGTGGTGGTAGTATGTAAGGCTTAGGATAGCCTTGGAGGTAGGGTAGTGGAGGAGGGAATTGAGGTTGGAAAGTGAAGTGGTGGGAAGGTTGCGGAAATGGAGGTGGTGGAGGTGTGTAAGGCTTAGGATAGCCTTGGAGGTAGGGTGGTGGAGGAAATGGATGGGTTTGTGCATTTTTGCCTTCCATCTTGTCTTCTCCGAGTGGCTTGTCACATGCACAAGGCACAACCAAACAAAAGAAAGCAAGTTAGCAAACCAATATACACAAAGAATGCAAAGAGTAATGAATAAAGAATAGCAATGATGAGGGCAGTAAGAAAAGTCAAAGCAAAACTAAGTAGCTAGGCCGAGCGCCTCTAATCCCCGACAACGGCGCCAGAAAGCTTGGTGCGTCCCCGCTAGTGGTGCTTTTACACCCCACGAGGTCGGAGCGCACGGGATGAGGGATTGTGCTTTCAAAATTTATAAACTTAAACTAGCTACCTATGTCTACTAAAACACTACACCCGCAAGCGCACGAGGTCGTGTCGTAGTATAGGAAGGTGGCAAGTATAGGGTCGATCCACAGGGAAAAGAGGGGGCGCTAGAGCTAGGTTAGTTTGGCTAGGCTCCTACTGTGGAGACTAGGGTTAAGGGTTTGAAGGTTGATTTTGATTGTTAAACTACTATGAACAAGTGAGGAATTAAAGGCAAGAATGAAATCTACGTTAACCCTAGACTAGATTAAGGCTAAACAAGCAAGAAAGGATTAAGCTAGGTATGAAAGGCAAGTTACACTAAGGCAAGCAAGAGAGAAGTAAAAGAGCAATTAAAGAACTACACTAGCATAAACAAGGCAAGAGCAAGGCAAGAAGCTAACTAAGCAAGAAAAGATCTAATTAAGCTAAGCAAGCACAAAACTAGGGTTTTAAGCAATAAATGGATGTGTGGGTTGTTTAGGGGTATGAACTTATCACTTAAGTTGGGGGGTGACATGTGAACATTATGATTCCATTTAGATTATCCAAACCAAACAACAAGTTAGAGTCTAATGAATTAACCTAAGCTACTAACTGGCCATGGATATGCTAGGTTGTGTATAGGGGAACTAGTCCCTAACACCCCCTACTACCCTTACGAGGCTCAATTGGGTTAGGGATTAGGTTTAATACAATTAGAGTCTAATCAAGTCTAGGTTTCTACATTAGACATTCCTAGGGAAATTAGGGGCCGAGGGTAGTAATGGGGGGTGAAATTAGGGTTTTGGACCCCAATTCCCCCACATTCTAGCCTTGAGAAGGCTCCATGCTAATTGCACTAGAATTATCCAATCTAGCTACTTAGATCTCTCACTTAGGCTTAGGGAGATTGATTAGGATGTAGGAAGATGGGAGGCAGCCTAGGGATCCAAGAATTGGACCTAGGGGCAAATCCTAAAATTCACACATATAAGCAATTTGCCTAAATTCCTAAGTGATTTCACACACAAACCAACAAGCAATCCATGGAGAATGAGATGCAAATAGAACATAATCATTAACAAATGGAATTACAAAGTTTACATGTCATTTTCCCCCAACATGGTATCAAAGTAACATATTTGACCCCAAACAGCCCACCTAAGGGGGCCTAGCTACTCATGGAAATAGAAAATACAAAAAGAAAGGAGAAGAAGATGGAGGTGGCCATGGAGCTCGAAGTAGTGGTTGTCAATCCTCTCTCCAGCAGCAGCAGGTCGTCCTCCTCCTTCTTCTTGGATGGAATGGAGTGGGATGATGGTGGGAGGTGGATGGAAGGCTTAGATATGGGGGGTTATGTGGTGGAAAAGGTGAAATGGAGTGGATTTGAGGTGGATTTGGAGTGGAATGGAGTGGGTGGCGATTTGGGGATCTAGGAAGGGGTAGAAGGTAGCCAGCCTCGTGCCCCAGCCGCCACCTAGGTATATATAGGAGTCTAGGGGGTCTAGGGTTAAGTTAGGGGCAAAATGGGGAAAGCAGTGAAAACTGGGTGGATTTTGTGAGTAGCACGGCCGTGGTGGGTCACCACGGTCGTGGTGGGTAGGGTAGACCACGGCCGTGGTGGATGGGCACAGTCGTGGGTTTATTAAAATGTGGAGATCACAGGGATAGGTTCATGGATGGCCACAGCCGTGGGGAGGTCACCACGGTCGTGGTGGGGACCTATGGCCACAGTCGTGTTGATCCCCACGGTCGTTTTGGCCATTTTCATCAATTTCTGGGAGTTTTACTGATTTTGTGTACTTGGGGCATGTCCACCACGGCCGTGGGGGCTCACCACGGTCGTGGTGGTGTCTCTCCCATGCATTTGAGCCTTGAACTTGATCAACCATGGAGGGTATTGCTTCAAAACTTTCTTTGACCACTTGGGGTAGGTTGGAAGTGGTTTTGGCCTCATTTTGAGCTCCTCCAAGCCTGAGGAAACCCTAGACTGGACCAACCTCTTTCCATGCCATCAATTAGTGGACAAAGTACCTATAAAACATGCAAAAAGCCTCCATAAGTGCATTTGATATGAATAAGCATATTGGGGGAAATAACATGTAATCTAACAAGTATAGATGTGGCTGAAATGCAAAATGACACAAGATAAAGCCCTAAAATAGGGCTGAATCAATTACCCTATAATTGTTTCTTTAGAAGGAGATTATGTAGGTCAATCATACGATAGCTCTTTATTTATACAAGATATTATTGAGCTGTTTATGTATGATTGGTTGAATACATCAATGATAGAGACATGGATAAGGTGAGATCTTGTTTATACATCCATATACCTTGTGTAAGATCTAGTGATTTGGTTTCTTATATATTAATGCATACGTAATACATGTTTTGCAGCTACTTAGTCGAAGATCAATGCAAACAATTTGCATTTGATCATGTGGGTTTTTTGATTCCATCATTGATTAGTATGGTAGCTAAAGACCCCGATAGTATTCAACAATACTGTATAGATACTTTTACAATTTTCGGTCAGCAAAAGAAGACGATAATAATAACTCCATTCAGTGTCAAGTAAGTTTACTTTATTTATAATTTGGACTTAAGAAAATTCCATTTTTATTGTGCATTTTGAGTTATTAATTTTTAACATTTTTACCTCTAGCGGTAGACATTGGGAGTTACTAGTTATTGTCCCTGGGACATTCACTGTTTATTATCTAGATCCTGCGGGAAGTACATTGAACACTAAAATTGGACACATATTGAGAATACCATTATTCCGGTGAGAAATATTTCATTTTTATATCCGTTAACATATGTTATTACGTTACTATTTAATTATGCAATTTACTGTGTTACATTAACATGTAGGGGTTTAGATGCATTCAAAAATGCTGGAGGAAATGTCCCAAGGAGAAAGAACCAGCCAATAATTTGGGAGAACGTATAAGTAAGTTCCCGAATCCAATGTATATATTATTTATGTGAACTGTGCTTAGTTGTATTTTTTAATATTTTGTATGTTTCAATTTATAGTGCGCTACACAAGACAATGGCTGGGCATGCGCATACTATGTGATGCGATTTATGCAGATGATTATTCGACATGCCGCATTGGATATTAATACCATACATGAGGTATTATATATAGTCTCATTAGTTAGTATGAAATATATCAATCTTATTTTTATATTATTACTTATATATATACATCATTCTCTTTGCAGGTGTTTAAAACTGACCACACTATAGGTAAACGTTTAAAAAATGTACATGCTCCATATATGATGGAAGCATTAAATGAAGTAAGAGAAGAATGGGCAAAAGCCATACAAGTAGTGGCGATTGTAAGATATAATTAGGATGCTGATAGCGATGCTGAATGATATTTTGTAAATGAATATTTCTGAATGTTTATACATGTCTGAATGTTTCTACATGTATTTGAATGTTTCTACATGTGTGAATGTGAGAATTGAATTGATGTCTGAATGTATCTACTTGTGTGAAAAAATATTTGTTGATTTTGCAGGTTTGTGGCCTGTTTGTAGGCTGATATCAATGGATGTCGTAAACCTACAATTCAGAAAACTGAACTGCAGGTTCTCATCCTGTTGACCAGCCACAACAGGCCTGCAAAATGATAAGAAAAAAAATTAAAGTATAGGCGTCATTTATTTATAAAACACCATCATCAAAGGCCTACAACGTCGGTTATTAGATAAAAACCGATGCCTAATATGACAAACAACCCGACCGTGCAGGAAAGCACGGCCGTGGTGGAAAAGGCGTCGCTTATTCGTATAAAACCGACGCCTATAGTACTAAACACGGCCGTGCAGTGAAGCACGTCTGTGTCGTCTGGGAGTATGGCGTCGGTTGTTCAGTTGTTAACTGACGCAGAAAGTGTCCTAGGTGGTGCCCTTCTTTGTGGTGCGAACCCTATAGACGTCAGCCAACTATATATAACCGATGCCTATAGATCATATAGGCGTCGGTTAGAAAACCGACGCCGAAGAGTTCAACCTTTAGCGGCGCCCACATAGGCGTCGATTTAAAACCGTCGCCAAAGGGGGTTAAACAACCGGCACCAAAGGCATATTTTGTAGTAGTGTGCTCGTTGCTTGTTATATCATGAGTAGTTATGAATATTCAATGCCAATGTAATACAGGACCTATAGGGTTACACACATAGGTTTTGACCTAGAAGAGGAGTTTGATCTTGAATGATGATTGAATTGATGACTTAAAGTGTTTAGGTATTCCATTAATGCAACAAATTAGTTGATTGTAGTGTCAACCGATTGGTTCACTCAGTGAAGATGGTCGTTTGGAGTGCCAAACGATCGACTCAAGTGTTGAGATGGCCGTTTGGAGTGTTGGGCTGATTAGAACTGAATTGGTGAAGTTCTGCATGAAACATGCTCCAACTGATCGGCTCACATGGTGAACCATTCAACTCGGGCAGAGTGAGACAATCGATTCACCTAGTGAACCGATCGGCTCGGTTGGGCCGGTGTAAGGTTCTAGAAACTTTGCCAAATTCATGAGAAAATTTGATCATTTCTATTGTACAATTCTATTGATGTAAGGATTTAATATTTAGCATTAATTATAAAAGATTTACCAATTTTGTGTGTGATTGGGAAACTGCCAAATGTGCATCTCACATAGAAAAACAATTGTCTTGCTAGCCAGATGACTGTCTGGGCTGCCAGATGACTATTTTGGTGCTCGCAGGTTGCAAAAATGGAAGATCTTCTGGTCCCTTCCACTCCCGCATAGACTGGGAACCCTGAACCTGACCTCTACTATAAATAGAAGGGTATTGGGGGCTTCCTAGAATACAACACAGACAATTGAGAATAAGTTACTCTGAAAATTATTCTCCTCTCTGGTTGTGGTAGCCAAGAGAGCCCAAGCAAGTCCTACCCGACTAGGGAGGGATATAAATGGGATAGGAAAACTGAGAATCATTATTGTGGGAGAGAAAGTTGACAACTAGTATGCCAATGGGAGGGACAATTCCTTCCTATCCAGGATGATTGGAGTTCTAGGAAGTATGTGTGGATTTTTCTAGAGGCGGGGTGGCCTTTTCCCATCGCTAAAGAGGAAAACATCAACCAGTAGTCTGTGGCGAGAGGAGCTACTAAAGATGACAAGTTCGAGGCAATAGTCCATGGAGCAGACCAGTAGATGTAGTAGTCAAACGAGTCCTAGTACAAATAGAAGATGGTTGCACATCTACAACGATAAGGAGATGTTGCTATACTTGCTCCAGGATCAGGTATATCCTTGAAACCATCCTACCCATCTTATAGTAATTGATGCAATCCGCTGGCTTATGGGAAATATGGTTGATAAAACTTTTATTTCTACTACCTATTTTGTAGCCATATTTCCCTACATTGGTACTAGAGCCACACCAATCTATTATATTTTGGGATAGTCGATATGATCATATTTTTGGTTTTATCATTATATTATTACATGAGATATGAATAATTTCTTATCCAATTAGATTACACAATAATCCCAAACTAATATATATATATATATATATATATATATATATATATATATATATGATACATATGCTATTTACACATGTTGCCCTAAAAGCGGTTTTGATGGTGGATATGTAACATGGTTATGGCCAATAACCCCTATTATTTGTTCATGGTTTTGTGGTTGGTTAATACTTTTATCTCAGTCTACGTATCAAGCCTCCATCTTATCTTCCCAATGTAAACTTAATTCCATCCTACCCTTACATCCCTCAAATATAATGCAAGGTCTCTCAATAATTATGTAAATGTAGGATAGTCTACTTTCCTATTATGAAGAAGAAGAAGGAAGTTCTGAAGAAGCCAATCGACTGTGTCAGAGATGAGCTGACTAGATGGAGGACGGATGAGGACTGGAAGGATGAGATGAAATGATCGACTGGTGGACCCAACCAATTGGTTAGAAGAGCCAGGAGATGGTGGATAGAAGAACTAGACAACTGGTAAGACGACCAAATGACCGACCAGGAGGCGGGCCGATCGGTTCAAGGGTTTAATCGATCAAACTGAATTGACAAGCACATATCTTCATCAACAATAGGTTAATGCATGTGATTTAGACCTAGGATGTGGTAATTCCTTGTGGCTCCAAGGAATTACATTGGGTTGGCCATAACCATCACTTTCATTTGTTGCATGTTTCATTATGGGATATAGCATGTATATGATACATACTATATATGTGGTGATTGGATAAAGTATATGTATCTATAAATACAAAATCCCTTAAATATAAAATATCAAGTCTTAGATGCTTTCCAATAGAAACACACATGAAAATTTTGATCAACCAAGCATAAGTAACACCTTTACGTGGTGCGTCGTCTATCTCGTGGAAGTGTGATGGTAGATATGTAGGTTTTATCTTTGTAGGGTGTACATCTATCATGTTAGTTGTTGGTTTAGGCTTAAATTGGTGATTCTTAGAGCGTCTAAGCCTAGAATCATGTAGATGAGTATGGCAAGGAGTTGCACATATCATATATCCAGAATTGCATATGATACAATTGGTAAAAGTTGTCTACCTTGATAATTGACTATGTTTTGCGATGTTGATCGGGCCATAGTCGAATTATCATGGATCTAACCCACTAGAATATTGTATAAAGTTTTGAATTGATATGTGAGGGATACCAATTTTAATTAAAAAAGTGGGAGCGATAATAATTGAAGACCTAATTAATATTGTCAAAATTTTCAAATCAAATCAATTTTTTTTGGCAAATGTAAATTTCTCTTGTAGAATCAAATGACCAACAAATTCATATTGTGACCAGTCCTTCAGAAGGAAAAACTTGATGGGACACATTTCCACAATGGGTTTTGGACTTTGAGAAGGGTTCTCAATGAAGAGTGCAAACTCTACGTCCTTAACAAACCAGTGCCAGAAATACCTTCTCCTAACACACCTAGGGTAAAGGTGGATGCTTACTGGAAGCATGCCAACGATGCCTTAGAGATAAAGTACCTTATGCTTAGATGCATGAACTATGAGTTGCATGAGCAGTGAGAGGACATGAGAGATCGTAATACATATTAAGAAAGTGACACTTGGACTTACAAAGCAAGAAAAGGACAATATCATAAAGGTTCTACTTGAGTCTAAGTTGACAGAAGGAACCTTAGTAGAAGAACATGTGCTCAATATGATTAGACATGTGTATCATATTTATGAATTGCGATTCACCTTGAGCCTAGAGTTGGCTACATATATGATTCTAAAGACATTGCCAGAATCATATTACCACTTTATAGCGTGCTATCACATGAATAATATGGCCAGACCAATGTCAGACTTGCTTGTCATGTTGATTCATGCTGAAGCAAGATTGAAGAAGGACAAGTCCATGATGGTAATTAGTGGAGATGAGTCCAAGGATCAAATCAAGGCTGAGAAGAGTTATGAGATCAAGCCTAAATCCAAATCTTCAACACCCAAATAGGAGAAAGAAAATTACAAGAGGAACTCATCCTTTATACTTGAAGGCATTTAGGAAGAAGAATATGGGGATGGTAATCTCCACTTCAGGTATATACGTTATTGTGATAAATCTATAAACTTCTTCATCATGGGTACTAGATATCAGATGTGGATCTCACATATGTTCAAATGTGTAGGATTTGAAAGGAAGTAGGCGTTTGGGAAAAAGTGAGGAAAAACTACGAGTTGCAGCTAGCGCAGTTGGAACCTATAGTTTATCTCTACCCACATGGTTTGTGATAGAGTTAAAGGATTTCTATTATGTACCTACTATAAATAGAAACATCTTTTTGTATCTTGTATGGACAAGGATGCATTTGAATTTTATATTAAAATGGGTCGATGTTCTATTTTCAAAGATGGGATCTTTTATGGCAGTACCCCAATGTCTTATGGTCTTTACTTGTTAGATCTAAAGACATACGTTTATAATGTTAATATCAAAAGACTAAAACTCAACAACTCAAACAAAACATACCTTTGATATTGTCACCTAGGGAACATATATGAGAGTCACATATCTAGCCTCCATAATGATGGTTATCTAGACTCTGTTGATCTAGAATTAATAGAGACGTGAATCTTATTTGTTGGGCAATATGTCTAAGACCCCTTTCACTAGTAACAATGAGAGGGCTAGTGATCTATTAGGACTCATATATATTCTTTTGTGTGGACCTTTTAGAATAACTGCTAGAGGTGGATATCCGTACTTCATTACCTTTACTGATGAGTTCCGTAGGTATGGCTATGTTTATTAAATGAAACATAAGTTAGAAACACTTGAAAAGTTTAAAGAGTTTATGAATGAAGTACAAAACCAACTTGGTAAAAGTATTAAGGCACTTCATTATGATCGAGGTGGAGAATACTTCAACTAAGAGTTTGACAACCTTCTTAAATCCCATGGGATCGTATCCCAATGGACTCCACCTAGAACACCTCAACATAATGGTGTGTTAGAAAGAAGGAATCACACATTGCTAGATGTGATGCGATTAATGATGAGTTTAGCTAAGCTTCTAACTACCTTGTG
Organism: Alisma plantago-aquatica; assembly: GCA_963693085.1. NCBI lineage: Eukaryota > Viridiplantae > Streptophyta > Magnoliopsida > Alismatales > Alismataceae > Alisma > Alisma plantago-aquatica. The sequence continues at coordinate 982,357,512 of OY856410.1, read as the reverse complement.
GGAATATGCTCCAGAAACTGATGTGTATATACTAAACCGAGTACTATCTAAATCAGTTCAAAAGATACCATATGAGATATAGCTTGGTTTACGTCCCAAAATGTCTTTTATGAGGATTTGGGGATGTGAATATTATGTTAAAAGAATGCTTTATGATAATCTTGGTCCTAAATCTGATAAATGTTATTTTGTTGGATATCCTAAAGAAACAACAAGATTACTTTCATTTCCCATCTGACAACAAAGTGTTTACTTCCAAAGATGTTGCATTCCTTGAGATGGATTTCATTTCCAAAGGAATTTGTGGGAGGAAAGTGGAACTAGAAGAGGTTCATGACCAACATGAGAGAATAAAACTGACAGATGAACAAGGGGAACAAAGAGAATCACAAGGTGTTGTGGAGTCTCAAATTTCTCATGTAACATAGGAACCTCATATATCTAATAGGACACACCTTGAGCCTGAAAATTTTGGATAACTTGTGTGACTCAGGAATGTAGTGAATTGGTCATAGATGATGAGTTAATAACCTATCTTGATGCTACTGAAGGACTAAAATCTGAGAAATGGCTTGAGGCCATGAGATCTAAGATGGAATCCATGTACACCAACAAAGTATGGACTTTGCTGGATCTACCTGAAGGGTTAAAACCCATAGGGTGCAAGTGGGTCTTCAAGAAGAAGACCAACATGGATGGAAAAGTTTAAATCTATAAGGGAAGATTGGTTTGCAAATGGTTTCAGACAAGTTCAAGGTGTTGACTATGATATAACCTTTTCTCCAGTGGAAATGGTTAAGTCCATCAGGATCATACTTTCCATTGTATCTTATCATGACTATGATATTTGGAAGATGGATGTCGAAACTACATTCCTTAATGGGAATCTTCTTGAGGATGTTTATATGACACAATCTAAGGGTTTTACAAATCCAAAGGATGCAAATAAAGAATGTAAACTACAAATATCAATCTATGGATTGAAGCAAGCATTTCAGAATTGGAATCTTTGTTTTGATGAGACAGTCAAAGAGTTTGTCTTTATTCAAAATGAAGATGAACATTGTGTGTACAAGAGGGTTAGCGAGAACATAGTGACATTCCTCATATTATATGTAGAGGACATATTATTGATGGGGAATGACATCCATGTTTGTATGTATTCCCAAAAAGCCAATCATATGATGATTGTAATGGCATAATTTGTAATTCATTTGATTAATAAATAAAGGCAAGATTCGAATTTATTTTGTTTAATTCAATTTTAAGATAATGATGAAACATTATAAATGTCTAGAGAATAATATTACTAAATGATGTATGTCTTCAAGTGTGTGACTTGGAGAAATGAGATCATACAGATGTTAAGAGGACATATATATATTCTCATTATGTCCCTGATCAGTTATCATTGTGGAAGGTTGATAGACAACAATGACACATAAGATCAGAGTGTGAGTTGATTGATGACAGAATCTCATTACTCATGATATGGCTATATCAAACCAAGCACACTGATACATGTTAGAGAACAATGTATCAAATAGACCCACCATGAGACTGACACATGGAAACCATTACCATGGTAGTCATAGTCAACTCTCAATGTGATGGTGGTTTATGTGGTTCTTCAACTTGAAATCACTACACTCATCACATTTCGTTTGGTATGCTTTGACGTCATCAAACACAATCCTAAATCATGGGTTGTTATAAAAGTGATGATTGGGTGACTGTGATACATGGTGACTAATTGTGAGTGATAGAGATAGATTTTGTCCCTCCTATAGGAGTATGATATCTAAGGCCTCTTGATTAGGGAGAATGCGAAATGCATGGCCATGCACATGTGAGTCAATATGTGATATTGAGCTTACATATATCTCAGACTGTCTTCTCTGGTTCAAGAAATAAGACTGAATATTGAAGATGGTGACTACTCCATGACTCGAGTTCAATATGGATATCAGAGACAAAGAAATTATACAAACATTGTAACACCAAGAACAAATTGTATTGAAGTTGTTCCTCAACTTTCCATTTACTTAGGTAGAATTGATGTGTGACTAGGCACCACTCATTGCTTGAGATGACATAAGTTGTTATGGACATTCATTGCCAATATAATATGGGACTTATAGGGTCACACACATAAGTTCTGACCTAGAAGAGGAGTTTAATATTGAATGATGATTGAATTAATTACTAAAGTGTTTAGGTATTTAATTCAAGCAACAAATCAGCTAGCTACACTGCCAGAAAATCAGCTCACTTAGTGAGACAACCATTTGGAGTGCCAAATGGTCAGCTCAAGTGTTGAGACGACCGATTGGAGTATCAAACTGATTGGAACTGAATTGGCTAAGTTCTGCTCAAACTGAGGTGTGAACCAACTGGCTCGACTTAGCTCGGCTCACCAGATGACCGTCTCTCATGAGTGAGATTGCTTAGTTTGTGGATAATTCGATTACATCAAGGAATTAGTGCTGACATCATGTCATGCATTAATTGGATTCAAATTGCCAATTTTGTATGTGATTGGGATAATTGCAAAATGATCATCTTGTAGTATGAAACGACCATATGGGTTGCCAGATGACTATTTGGGTGTTCACAGGTTATGAAAATTGAAGATCTTTTGGTTCCTTCCACTCCCGATAGACTGAAAACCCTACCCAAACCCCTCCTATAGGTAGAAGGGTACTGGGGGCTTCCCAAAGCACAACACAAATAATTGATAATCAATTGCTCTGACAATTGTTGTCCTCTCTTATTGTGGTAACCAAGAGATCCCAAGCAAGTCCTACCTGACTAGGGAGGGATAGCTACGGGAGAGAACAACTGAGGATCATTATTGTGGGAGAGAAAGTTGGTGACTAGTACACTAACAAAAGGGACAACTCCTTCCTGTACATTCTAGTAAGGATGATAGAAGTTCTAGGTGGTTCATGTGGACTTCTCTAGAGGCAACGTGCCCTTTTTCCATATCTAATGAGGACAACATCAACTGATAGTCTCTAGAGAGAGGAGCTGCTACAAATGACAACATTTGAGGCTGCAGTTAGTGGTGTAGACCAGGAGGCACAACAATCAGACGAGTCCCAGTGTAACTAGAAGACGGTTGTACATCTACAATGATAAGGAGATGTCACTGGACTTTCTCCAGGACCAGGTATGTCCTCAATAACATCCTTCCCATCTTATAGTTATTGACGTGATCTGTTGGTTTATGGGGAATATGATAGATACATTTTTTGTTTTTGCTTCCAATACTGTAGCCAGATTTCTCTACACTAGTATCAGAGCCAAAATCAATTTACTATATCATGGTATATTTGATATGATCAGATTGTGGTTTTATCATTCTATTATTGCATGCAATGCAAATAATTTCTTATCCAATCAAATACCATGATAATTCCAAACTTATATATATATATATATATATAATTTACATGTGCCATCCTAAAAGAGGTTTTGATGGTGGATGTGTAGCATGGTTATGGTCAATAGACTCTATTATCTATGCATGTTTGTATGGTTGATTAATCCTTTTATCTCAGTCTGTGTACCGAGCCTCTATCTTATATTCCCAATGTAAAGTTAATTCTTTCATACCCTTTCTCTCCTAAAATGAAACTTGAGGATTCTCAATAATTACATAAAAGTAGGATAGTTTATTTCCTATTATGATGAAGAAGAAGGATGTTATGACGAGGCCAAATGGCCATATTGATGATGAGCCAACCGGTTGGAGGACCATAAGGATGAGCCGAACCAACCGGTTGGTGGACCCAACCGATCGGCTGGAGGAGCCAACATATGGTGGACAGAAGAACTAGAGGACCGGTGAGACGACTAAACAATCATCTAGGAGGAAATCAGATCGATTCAAGGGTTTAACCAATCAACCCAAATTGGCAAGAACAAATCTTCATCAACAACATGCTTCTGCATGTGATGTAGAACTAGGATGTGGTAATTCCTTGTGGCTTCAAGGAATTACATTAGGCTGGTCATAACCATCACTTTCATTCATTGCATGTTTTTTTGTGGAATATAACATGATACGTACTTTATATGTGGTGATTGGATAAAGTATATGTATTTATAAATGCAAACTCCCTCAAATAAAAATTATATTAAGTCTTAGATGCTTTCCAATAGCAACCCACATGAAAAGCTTGATTGACCAAGCATAGGTTACACTATTGCATGGTGCGTAGTCTATCTTGTGGAAGTGTGTTGGTAGATATGTAGGTTCTACCTTTGTAGGGTCCATATCTATCATGTTGGTTGTTGGGTCATGCTTAAACTAGTGATTCTTAGATCGTCTAAGTCCAGAAGCATGTAGATGATATGGCAAGGAGTTTCACATAACATCTATTTAGAATTGCATATGATGCAATTGGCAAAAGTTGCCTACCTCAATAGTTGTCTGTGTTTTATGATGTTGTTCAGTCCATAGTCGAATTATCTTGGATCTGACCCACTAAAATATTGTACACTACAATATTGTGAATTGACAAGTGAGGGCTATCAATTTGAATTAAAATAGTGGGAGCGATAATGATTAAAGACCTAATTAATATCGTCAAAATTTTCAAATCAAATCAAAAGTTTTTTACAAATGCAAATTTTCTCTTGTAGAATCAAATGACGAACAAATCCATAATGTCATCGGTCCTTTAGAAGGACAAATTGATGGGACAAATTTCCACGACTGGTTTTGGACATCAAGAAGGGTTCTCAATGAAGAGTGCAAGCTCTACGTCCTTGATAAACTAGTGCCAAAAATACCTACTCATGATGTGCCTAGGGCACAAGTGGATGCTTACTAGAATCATGCCAATGATGCCTTAGAGATAAAGTACCTTATGCTCAGCTACATGAACTTTGAGTTGCATGAGCAGTGGGAGGACATGAGTTTTCTTGAGATGGTAAAAAATCTTAAGAAAGTGACACTTGGTCTTATAAAGCAAGTAAGGGACAATATCATAAAGGTTATACTTGAGTCAAAGCTGACAGAGGGAACCTCTATAGAATAACATGTGCTCAATGTGATTGGACATGTGTATCATCTTGAAGAATTGAGATTCACCCTGAGCCAAGAGTTTGCTACGAATATGCTTCTAAAGTCAATGCTAGAATCATATAGCCTCTTTATTGCATGGCATAATGTTAATAAGGTAGTTGACCACATGATAGACTTGCTTGCCATGTTGATTCATGTTGAAGAAAAATTAAAGAAGGGAAATCCCTTCACGATGATCACTGGAGCCGAGTCCAACGATCAAAGCAAGATTGAGAAGAATTTTGAGGTCAAGCCCAAATCCAAATCTTCAACACTCAAGATAAGGAGAAAGAAATGTACAAGAGGAACTTATCCTTTATACTTGAAGGCATTCTCAAAGAAGAAGATGGGGATGGTGATCTCCACTTCAGGTATATACATTATTGAGATAAACATATCTACTTCTTCATCATGGGTACTAGATACTGGATGTGGATCTCACATATGTTCTCATATGCAGGATGTGAAAGGAAGTAGGCCTTTGGGAAAAGGCAAGGTGGAACTGTGAGTTGCTAATGTCGCAAGTATTGTGGCAAACACAGTTGGAACTTATAGTATATCTCTGACCATAGGGATTGTAATAGAGTCAAAGAACTACTATTATATACCTACTATAAATAGAAACATCATTTCTAGATCTTGTACGGACAAGGATGCATTTGAATTCCATATTAAAAATGGTCGATGTTCTATTTCAAAAGATGGGATCTTTTGTGGTAGTTCCCAATGTCTTATGGTCTTTATTTGTTAGATCTAAAGACTAATGTTTATAAAGTAAATACCAAATGACTATAAATCAACAACTCAAACAATACATACCTTTGATTGTCATCTAGAGAACATAAATGAGAATTGCATATCTAGACTCCATAAAGATGGTTATCTAAGACTCTTTTGATTTTGAATCAATAGAGACATGTGAATCTTGTTTGTTGGGCAAGATGGCTAAGACCTCTCTCACTGGTAACAATGAGAGGGCTAGCGATCTATTAGGACTCATACATACTGATGTATGTGGACCTTTTAGAACAACCGCAAGAGGTGGGTATCATTACTTCATTACCTTAATTGATGACTTCAGTAGGTATGGCTATGTTTATTTAACGAAACATTAGTAAGAAACACTTGAAAAGTTCAAGGTGTTTATGAAATAGGTACAAAACCAACTTGGTAAAAGTATTAAGGCATTTCATTTCGATCGAGGTGAAAAATACTTAAATCAAGAGTTTGAGAACCTTCTTAAAGCCCATGGGATTGTATTCCAATGGACTCCACCTGGAACACCACAACATAATGGTGTGTCAAATAGAAAAAACCCCACATTGCTAGATATGGTATGATCATTGATGAGTTTTAGCTAGCTTCTAACTACGTTCTGGGGGTATGCTCTAGAAACCATCATGTATACACTAAACAGAGTGCCATCTAAATCAGTTCAAAAGACACCATATGAGATATGACATGTGAAACATCAAAAAGCATCTTTTATGAGGATTTGGGGATGTGAAGCTTATGTTAAGAGAATGTTTTCTGATAAGCTTAGTCCTAAATCCAGCTAATGTTATTTTGTTGGTTATCCTAAATAAATAAGAGAATATTACTTTTATACACAATTTGACAACAAAGTGTTTTATGCCAGGGATGTTGCATTTCTTGAGATGTATTTCATTTCCAAAGGAATCAATGGGAGGAAAGTGGAACTCAAAGAGGTTCAAGACCAACAAGAGAACATAGAACCAATAGATAATAAGTGGAACCAAGATCACAAGGCATTTTGGAATCTCATATTCCTCAAGTAATACAATAACCTCGTAGATCTAATAGGACACCCCTTGAGTCTAAAAGATTTGGATATCTTGTGGCTCAGGAAGGAAGTGAATTGGTCATAGATGATGAGCCAATAACCTATCAAGATGCTAGAGAGGACCATAGTCTGATAAATGGCTTGAATCCATAGGATCTGAGATGGAATTCATGGATGCCAACAAGGTATGGACCTTGGTGGATCCACCTGAAGGGGTAAAACCTATAAGGTGCAAGTGGGTCTTCTAGAAGAAGACCGAAATGGATGGTAATGTACAAACCTATAAGGGAAGATTGGTTGCAATGGGTTTCAGACAAGTTCAAGGTGTTGACTATGATGAAACCTTTTCTCCAGTTGCCATGGTTAAATCCATAAGGATCAAGCTTGCTATTACAACTTATCATGACCATGAGATTTGGCAGATGGATGTTAAAACCACATTCATTAACCAAATTTTTCTTGAGGATGTGTATATGACACAACTTGAGGATTTTATAAATCCAAAATTTGCAAATAAATTTTGTAAGATGTAAAGGTCAATCTATAGATTGAAGCAAGCATCTCGGATCTGTAATCTTCATATTGATGAGACAGTCAAAGAGTTTGACTTTATTCAAAATGAAGATGAACCTTGTGTGTAAAAGAAGGTTAGTGGGAGCATAGTGAGATTCCTCATATTATATGTAGATGATGTACTATTGATGGGGAATGTCATCCCTACTTTACAAAAGGTAAATACATGGCTTGCAAATATGATTTCTATGAAAACTTGGGAGAAGAATCCTACATCTTGGGGATAAAGATCTATAGAGATAGATCCAAAAGGATTCTTGGACTAAGTCAAAGCATATACATTGACAAAGTGTTAAAGCAGTTCAGAATGGAGAACTCAAAGAGAGGAAACATGCCCATGCTACATGGAGTTACCATCTCTAAGGGTCAAAGTCCAAGTTCTTGTGATGAGAGGGAACACATGAGTTTGATTCCATATGCGTCAACAATTGGATCAATCATGTATGCAATGTTGTATACCCGTCCAAACATCTCGTATGCCATGAGTATGATGAGTAGATATCATTCAGTACCAGGTGATGCTCAGTGGACATCCATAAAGAACATCCTCAAGTACTTGAGAAGGAATAAGGATCAGTTCTTGGTCTATGACAGAGAGGAAGGGTTGGTGGTAAGAAGTTACACTGATGCAAGCTTCCAGACTGACAAAGATGATTACAAATCACAGTCAGGATTCATGTTTTGCCTCAATAATGGAGTTGTAAGCTGGAAGGGTTCTAAGCAAGAGACTATTGCTGATTCTACAATAGAGGGTGAGTATATTGATGGATCCAATGTAGCAAAGGAGGTTGTATGGATCAAGAAGTTCATTACAGAACTTGGGGTCGTTCCAAGCATAAAAGATGCAATTAATCTATCTTGTGACAACAATGAAGCTGCTGCACAAGCTAAGGAACCCAGATCACATCAACACTCAAAGCATATACAAAGGTGGTGCATCTCATATGAGAAATTGTACAATGAGGAGATATACAGATTTGCCGAGTACCAACTGAGAACAATATTACTGACCCCTTGACAAAGGCACTTTCACAACAGAAGCATGATGGTCATGTTAGATCACTTGGGATACGATTCATGGGTGATTGGCTCTAAAGAAAGTGGGAGTATGTTGGTATGTATGCCCATAGATCCAATCATATGATGATTGTAATGGCATGATTTGTAATGGATTTGATTAATAAATAAATGCAAGCTTCCAATTTATTATGTTTAATTCAGTTATGAGATAATGATGTAACATTATAAATATCTAGTGAATAATATTACTCAATGACATATGACTTCAAGTACGTGAGTTGGAGAAATGAGATCATACAGATGTTAGGAGTACATATATATATTCTCATTATGTCCCTGATCAATTGTCATTGTGGAAGGTTGATAGATAAGAAAGACACATAAGATCAGAGTGTGAGTTGGTTGATGATGGAATCTCATTAGTCATGACATGTCTATATCAAACCAAGCACACAGATACATATTAGAGAACATTGTATCAGACAGACCCACCATGAGACTGACACATGGAAACCATTACCATAGTAGTCATAGTCAACTCTCTAGAGATGGTGTTATTTGTGGTTCTTTGACCTAAAATCACTACATTCATCACATGTCATTCGGTATGCTTTGACATCATCAAACACAATCCTGAAACATGGGTTGTTATAAAGGTGATGATTACGTGACTGTGATACATGGAGACTGACTGTGAGTGATAGAGATGGGATTAGTCCCTCCTACAGGAGTATGATATCCAAGGCCTCTTAATTGGCAAGACTAAGAAATGCATGGCCATGCACCTACTACATAAATGGCTTATAATGTCACAGTTACAGGTGTCGATTGTATATAAGAAATAGACACCTAAACCCTACAACATCGGTTGAATACAAAAACGGATATCTATCTGTGAAGAGCGGCCAGACACGAGTATTGCTTTTAATTTAGTGTCGGTTCCTTAATAAGCAACTAACGCCTAAAGTTGACCGCCAAATCTAAATTTTCTAATGGGAAAAAAATACCTCCAAAAATTAACATACGACGTCGGTTATTAACTAATTAACTAACGACTGAAGATTTTTCATGAGATAGAAATTGGGCACATTGTTATCGTCGGTTTGCTTGCAATAACCGACGCGGATGTGTTTTCACGCGCTGTCCCCGCGAAAATTTTCACCCCTCTTTGATGTCAGTTTTTTATGGCAGCCGACATTGATTTTTTTAGTGTTGGCTGTTTTGAATAACCGACGACTATTGTTAAATTAATACACCCACGTGAGCCAGGTTCTTCCCCTTTCTCTATTTCATTCCCGATTGTGAGAGCTTAGGTCTGTCAATTCCCTTCTCCGCCACCACTGCTCGCTGCCGCTGCCGGCATGCCTACCGCCAGCCGCCGACGTCGCCGCTCTGGCCGCCACTCGCTTGCTCGCTGCTCACTACTCACCGTTGGACACCTGCTGCTCGCCACCGCCGCTTCAGCTGCCGGTGGACACTTGCTGCTCGCCGCCACCGCTTCGGCCGCCACTGAACACCTGTTGCTCACCGCTGCCGATTGACACTTGCTCGCTTCTTTCCGCCACCGCTGCTGCTCGACACAGGTACCCTCTTCCTCCTCTTCTTCCGCCTACGAGAGAGTAGAACGAATATGGTTGTGTTTCTTTCATTAAACCCAATTGTTGGGAAAGAGGGGCAAATGGAGGAAGCAAACAACAGTACATTAGTGTTCTAATCTACCCTTTTGTCCTATATTTGATGCTAATTGTGCATATATGCTGAGTTTGGGACTTTAGTGATGGTCTTTGTCCCAATTTTCTATTTTTAATCTAATATGAACTCTAGTCTCATCTATCTATGTTGCCTGTAGTTTATAACATTGCATTGTGAATTATTGCATGTTTGAAACTATTGAATTCTTGATTTATTATTTAATAATGCTCTATAGATTAGGTACTTATCATGTCTATTAAAATCCTATAGTGGAGACATATGTATATGAAATTAGAGCATCAATAAATCATCAATGAAACCTAGATGTGACATTAGAATGACATTCTCTGGGGTGATGGGTTCATGATATATAAGTAATGAGACCTCAATTCAATGGGGAACTTTGTCCTTGTGATTTACATACTCTAACAAGATCTGGAATGAGTTTGACCCTTGATCTAATATCCAAATTGTGAATGATGCAATGTAAGTGAGCAAATACATGTAGTGGTGGTGAAATCTTATGTCTATGTTCTTTTATAATTCTTTTATCTTATTTTTAATTTTTTCTTTTATTTTATTTACTTCCTTACATAACTTAGTTATATAAAAAGATAGTCAACTCGATCCAACCTTGTTAATCACTTTTTATTAATTGGACTAAAATCCAAATTGGCCTTAAGAAAAATGTCCTTAGGTTCGATCCTAAACATTTAATGTGATCAGACCCGCCTACTTATGAGTGGTGTTATATTTTGTTGACCTAGAAACCTGTCCAAGATTTACTCATTAGGATTAAATCTTGGATACCCCAGTTTGGGACTGTTCTTGAACACCTAATCTCACTTTGGATGTAAGTGTATAATGTATATTTGGTTTTCAAGAAAATTTTGCTAACACTTCCCCATTTGTTCTCTAGGTACATATGTACTTGGAGAACAACGGGGAAATGCTGCTAAAATTTTCTTGAAAACCCAATACACATTATACACTTACTAGTGAGATTAGGTGTTCAAGAATGGGATAGGTGGTACAAATTTATTATATATAATACCTTAAACCCTAAAGTTTTAACCATAAACCCTAATCTTTTAACCCTAGACCCCAATCTTGTTCTAATATATACTTGTTTTCTCTTTGATCATAGAATGGATAGATCATGGATGTCCATTCCAAATCGCTACACCCCAGAGTTTATTTCTGGTCTTGATTAGTTTATTAGATTTGTCGAGGAACATAGGAAACAACCTGGAGATAGGTTGTATAGTCCATGTAGGCATTGCGGTAACAACTTGAAAGTCAGCACTGGTGACGAAATCAAAAGTCATATCATGTGCAACAGAATTGTACAAGGCTATATAGAATGACACTAGCATGGAGATATTTCAAACCTGAAATTAGTGGATGTCGATAGCAGTGTTTGTGTGGAAGAATAAATTTCCTCCGATGACGTAGATGTGAACAAACCAGTTCTAGTAGACATCGTTGATGCGATGTTGGATAGTTGTGGGGTAGAGCACACCGATCCACCTCCCATGTTTAGAAACATTGTGCATGATGCTGAGATACCGTTATACATAGGTTGTAAGTTTACAAAGCTTAGCAATGTGTTGAGATTGTATAAGCTGAAAGCTAACAATAGATGGAGCAAAAAAAGCTTCATGTCATTGTTGTCTTTGTTGAAAGAAATTCTTCCTGAAGGAAACGAGCTGCCAATCTCAACATACTGGTTAAAGAAATTGTTGTGCCCAATGGGAATGGAGGCCAAGAAGATACACACATACCCGAATTATTGTGTATTATTTCAAAAGGACTATGTGGATTTGAAAGATTGTCCCAAATGTGGTGCGTTAAGGTATAAATTGACGACTTTGGGGGAGTCCAAAAGTAGTTCTCCTACCAAGGTGATGTGGTATGTACCTATAATACCACGATTTCAATGCTTGTTTTCCAATCCGATAGATGCGAAGAATTTGAGGTGGCATGCAGATGTTAAGAAAAATAATGATGGGATCCTACGACATGCGTCTGATTCCCCACAGTGGAAGAAGATTGATTTATTGTACCCTAAATTCGGTGAAAAAGTCAGGAATCTAAGACTTGGGTTTTGTATAGATGGGATGAATCTGTACGGGACATTGAGTAGCCAACATAGCACTTGGCCAATTATGCTTGTTATATACAATCTTCCTCCCTAGTTGTGTATGAAAAATAAGTACGTTATGATGTCGTTGTTGATATCGGGCCCTAAACAACCTAGAAATGATATCAATGTTTATCTTGAACCTCTAATTGATGAATTGAAGAAACTCTGGGGTGAAGGTGTGATGATCTATGATGCTTCATGAAGAGAGACATTTCCTTTGCATGCTATGTTGTTTTGCACTGTAAATGAATTTCCAGCATATGGGAATTTGTCTGGATATAGTGTCAAAGGATCTAAAGCGTGTCCTATATGTGAAGAGAACACTAATTCAATATGACTAAAACACGGTGGAAAGACTGTATATCTTGGTCATCGAAGGTTTCTTCCAAAGTTGCATCTGTATCGTAGGCTGCACAAAGCATTCAATGGACGGAATGAGGAACAGAGTGCACCTAAACCTATATAAGGGGAGGATGTTTATGAAAGAGTAAAAGACTTTGGCAATGAATTTGGTAAGAGATCACAATGTATGATGGTCACACGGAGTGACAAATCTTTATTCAAGAAGAAGTCAATATTTTGGGATCTTCCTTATTGGAGTTCTTTGGCAGTCAGGCATTGTATCGATGTCATGCACATTGAGAAAAATGTCTATGATAGCGTCATCGATACTCTATTGAATATTCTAGGTAAGACTAAAGATGGGATAAAATCCAGAATGGACCTACATGAAATGGGAATAAGGAGAGAATTAACAGAAGTAGTTAGTAGCGATCAAAGAACATACTGACCTCCCGCTTGTTGCGTGTTGTCGAGAAAGGAGAAGCAAGCTTTTTTGTGAATGCTTGGTAAATGTCAAGGTGCCATAGGGTTACTCATCCAACATCTGTATGTTGGTATCAATGAAATATCTGAAGTTGATAGGTCTTAAATCTCATGATTGTCACACTCTAATGCAACAAATATTACCCGTGGCAATTCGATCTATATTGCTGAAGTATGTAAGGTTTGCAATCACCAGACTTTGTTTCTTTTTTAACAGTCTGTGCAGCAAAGTTATTGACCCTGATACTCTCGATAAATTACAAAGAGAAGTGGTTGTTATCCTATGTCAGCTTGAGATGTATTTTCCTCCTTCGTTCTTTGATATCATGGTACATCTTGTTGTCCACTTGACTAGGGAAGTGAAAATGCTGGGACTAGTTTTCTTGCATTAGATGTATCCATTTGAACGATACATGAGCATTTTTAAAAGTGATGTTCGAAATCGTTATCGGCCTGAAGGGAGTATTATTGAGGGTTATGTGTCGAGAGAGGTTATGGATTTTTGCAATGACTTTCTGAGTGCTAATGATGATCCTGTTAATGACAAGAATATTGAGGAGCATTTTGGCAAAGGAATTTTGGGATCACAGATGAAAGTAATCAGCCGTGAGTAGTTGGAACAAGGTCACTTGTATATTTTACACAATGTCGACGAAGTGAGTGTTTATATCGAGGAACATACCAATTTCATCAAGAGATAATATCCTCAAGCCAATTCAATGTGGCTTGCTAGAGAGAATAACAAGATATTTATTAAGTGGTTTGAAGATAAAGTCTTACATAAAATATCTCAAACACCAGATAATCTTACTAAAACTATCAAATGCCTCACCTTTAAACCAAAATTGAATGTTATGTCTTATGAAGGGTTTAACATAAATGGATTCTCATATTACGCAAAGTGTCAAGATGATAAGAGTGTCATACAAAACAGTGGGGTCACCATTCAAGCGTCTTCATTATTTTTTGCAAGTACAAAGGATAAGAGTCCATATGAAGCTAAAATGTCAAATTACGGTGTCATTGAAGACATATGGGAGTTTGACTATGTAGATTTCAGAATTATGCTCTTTAAATGTAATTGGGTTGATAACACCAAAGGAGTTATAGTGGATGAATTGGGTTTTACATTAGTGAACTTTGAAAAGATTGGCAAGAAGAGTGAACCATTCATATTGACATCACAGGAAAAACAAGTATTTTATATCGATGATCCTACAAATGATAAATGGTCAGTTGTTCTTATGGTAAAAGACAGTTCATTGAAGATCCTATAGATGAAGAAGAGTACTATGATAAGTATGATGACTCCAGTCCATTCTCAGTTGGGTTGTCAACACCACAAAATATTGAAGCTAATGATGACTTGTATGTGCACGAAGATCACAATGAAGGATTGTTAATTGATAAAGACCAAAATATTAGAGGCATGCATGCTTATATTTTTATATGTTTTATTTTTTTAATGTGAACTTTACAATGTGAATTACTTTACAATGTGAATGTGAACTTTACAATGTGAAATACCTTACAATGTGAACTTTACAATGTGAATGTAAACTTTCAGATGGCTGAGCATTCTCCTGATGATTGTGTTGATGATAACTATGTGGGTGAGGATGTCAATGTGCCGCCTCACAATGTAAGTTTTAGAAATATATCCCTGAGGTTTCTATCTATATGTTCATTTATAGTTATATCTTGTAAGTGTGTTTTTTTGTCAAATTTTAGGTTGGTGATGTACCCCCTGAAGAAATTGGGGCATTTGATGAGAAGCAAATTTTTTTGAGAAAGTGAGGGGCATCACAATGATGAACAAGTTACTACAGCAAAGGGGCAATCGACCCAAACTGGATGTGGATTTCGATCATGTAGGAAATCCAGTTGGAGTGAACCACAACTCATTTATTTCATATCTTGGGGTTCTTACTCACAGCCATTGTAGTCCTAATTTTTGAATCCTGGCATAAAGTTACTAAGGAGAAGAAAGACTTAGTATGGAAGGAACTATGTGTGAGTTAGTATTATTTGGAATTCTATTTTTGTAGATTACTATTTTTAGGATACTAGTTAATAGAAATTCTATTTTGCATAGTATACTTGATCTGGATGAAAAGCT
The DNA here is from genome assembly GCA_963693085.1 of Alisma plantago-aquatica. Lineage (NCBI taxonomy): Eukaryota > Viridiplantae > Streptophyta > Magnoliopsida > Alismatales > Alismataceae > Alisma > Alisma plantago-aquatica. The sequence goes on along the minus strand of OY856410.1, from coordinate 982,342,259 downwards.
GCATCGTAAATGTGTGATGCAACGTTGTGGCCCTGTGGGAGGGTCCTAAGGAACTATAGGATAAATATCACATGAGATTACATACGCAATGTGGAGAAGAGGTTCTTGATTGATTTCCAATTCTAGACATTGATCACTTTTTGACTAACTCTATACTAATAATTTTTTTTGTATTCTCTTTAAAAAATAAATTTAGGAAGAAGGCAGCCAATGAGAAATGGAACTACCTAGACATCAAAGACTGGGATGACTTTGTTACTCAAAGAAAAACGGATGAATTTAAGATAACCACTCCCAATTTAATTAATATAGGTTCTTATGTATTCACCTATTCAAGATTAACCTTTAGTGTTACTAACCAAATCAATGTGCTTACTAACAAGGCTATCAACGATGCTCAAAGGGAAAGGTGTGCACTGAATGGGCATGACCACATAATGGGTCCAAGAGGCAATGCAGGCGTTCACCAAAGACTACAGGCTGAGTCTACTACTCAGTCTGCTGCTACTCAGGAGTCCTCTACTATTGGTCCCACACCTCTGCCCCGCCATTCTATGTGGATAGCTGGGAGGCAAAACAAGAAGGGAGATATAATGAATCCTGCAACTGCTGAGGCGGCTGTAAAAATGGTATAATTCAACTCTTAGAGCCATCGATCGATATTGATTATTATTATGTTTACTTACCAATTTCTATTTATGGTGATTAGCGGGAGCTACACGAGTAGAGGAAGGAAGGCAAGTTCATCCCTGAGGGCACAAGGGATGAATTGACAGTTGCTCTGGGTAACCTAGAGCATCCTGGATGTGTTAGGGGTGCAGGTGCTGGTGTGGGCATCAAAGCATTCTTTGGGCCATCACAGCACAAACCAGTCCCAAAAGTGGGACTTTCACAAGCTGAGGTAACTTATTCTTTTTTTAGAATGTTATTGTGAAAGAGAATTCAATAATAAAAAACTAGCGTTTCTTTTATCCATGTATAGGTAGATCAGTTAATTGATAAGAGAGTTGAGGAAGCACTTGATAGGAGAGTTGAGGAAGCACTTGATAGGAGAGTCGAGGAAGCAATTAGCAAGTGCAAGGCATCTTAGACTGCCACTTAGACAATACATGTATCGAGACGCTCTTCTCCTACTACAGAGGTTGGGAGTAATCCTAAGTATTTTTATGACATATATAGTAGCTAGTCTTTTCAAGATGATATGTTTATGTATATATGTATATAACATTCTTTACGTAAATTTGTAGGGGTTGAAGTCATGCTGTCTAAAAAGTCAAGAATATATCATTGCAGATGCATATGCTTACCCAACCCTTCCAGGGGAGATGTTTCATGGGACTCCAGTACCAGCTGGTGCGGTTCGTGTGAGCTTGATACATATACTCCCTGATTGGAGGGATCTTCCACTGCCATATGCCCACCCAGATTCTAAAATGCTTGGTGAGGCAGAAGGCAGAGTGATAATGTGGCCCAAAGTGGATGTCATATATACTAATATTGTATGGTAAATTTACATTACATTAATTTGTAAGTGTGTATGCATGAGTCAATTGATCTGAAATTATATATACATGTTAAAAGGAAGACACCCGCTACATCTCGACCTCCAGCTCCAGCTCCTAAAGTACCAAGTTGGCTTCCAAGGGACCTACACGCCTCATTAGGTCCTAATTGTAGGGGTATGATAGTATGGATATGCGAACTAATTCAAATTGCCCTATAAATGTTACTATTCTGGAGGATGTTGCAGGTCAATTATACGATAACAATCTATTTATACAAGTTTTGCATGCGTATTAATGCATACATAATACAAGTTTTGCATACGCATTGATGCATAGATATTAATGCATGTCAATCATACAATAATAAGTTATTTATACAAGATATTTTGGAGTTGTTTCGTTATGACTGGATGAACACATCTATGATAGAGTTGTGGATATGGTGAGATCTTGTTTATACATCCATATACCTTGTTTTATATATAGTGATCTGGTTTCTTATATATTAATGCATATGTAATACATGTTTTGCAGCCACTTACACACGATATGTATAGATTTTGCATTTTCCCATGTGGGATATTTGTTTCCATCTTTGATTAGTCTTGTAGATACAGACCCTTATTCAGTTACTTCATACTGCTGTGATGCTTTTGAATATTTTGGTAAAAATAAGAAGACGACGATAATAGCTCCATTCAATGTCGAGTAAGTTTACTTTGTTTGTAATTTGCACTTAAGAAAATTACATTTTTATTGTGGATTTTGAGTTGTTAATTTTAAAATTTCTTATCTTTAGTGGTAGGCATTGAGAGTTACTAGTTATTGTCCCCAAGACATTCACTATCTATTATCTAGATCTTATGAGGAAGGAATTGAATACATTATATGGACACACAATGAAAAGGCCATTATTTCCGTGAGAAATATTTCATACTTTTATATCCGTTAACATATGTTATTACATTACTATTTAATTATGCAATTTAATGTGTTACATTAACATGTAGGGCTTTAGAAAAGTTCAAAAAAGCTGGAGGAAAGGTCCCCAGGAAAAATAATTAGCCACTAATTTGGGAGAATGTGAAAGTAATTTCCCGAATTCAATGTATATATTATTTATGTGAACTGTGCTTATTTGTATTTTTGAATATTTTGTATGTTTCAATTTATAGTGTGCTACACAAGACAACGGCTGGGCATGTGCCTACTATGTAATGCGATTTATGGACCTAATCATCAAATATGCCATAATGGAAATCGATACTATACATCAGGTATTATATATAGTCTCATTATATAATATGAAATATATCAATCTTATTATATATTATTAATTATATATATACGTCATTCTCTTTGTAGGTGTTTAAAACTGACTTCAGTATAGGTGGAAAGTTATTATATGTACAAACTCCCTATACGAGGGAGGAATTAGATGTTGTAAGAGAAGAATGGGCAAAAGCCCTACAAGTAGTGGGAATTTTTAAATATAATTGGGACAATGATGACAATGATGACGATGATGAATAAATAATGATATTTCTAAACTTTGTTCTCATAATTATTTTTGTGTGAATGTGAATGTGAATGACTTTTTCTGAATTGTCATATGTGTGAATGTGAATGACTTTTTCTGATCAATTCATGAATGTCTGAATGTGAAAAGAGATGAAATGAATGGAACTGAATGTGAATGTAAATGACTTTGCAGGTTTCTACATGTATCTAATCAATACATGTGCTTGAATGTGAATGACTTTGTAGGTTTGTCACCTATTGTTGGCTGATATCAATGGATGCTGTAAACCTGTAGTTCAAAACTAAACTACATATTCTGCATCCTGCTGACCAGCCATACAAAAGGCCTACAAACTGATAAGAAAAAAAATTAGATCATAGGCGTTGGTTATTTGTATAAAACTGACACCAAAGACATACAACGTCAGTTATTAGCAACAAACTGACATCTTTTCCATGGTTGGTGTCGGTTATCTATAAGAATTGATGCCTATTGTGGCTGGGGATATGGCCATGCTGGAAGGGATATGGCGTCGGTTATTAGCATTAAAATGACATTTTTATCCCATTACAACGTCGATTATTATAGAAAAATTGACACTTATAGTTCCCTTGTTGATGCGTTTTCGGTGGCGGAAAGGGTTGTGGCGTTGGTTTTTATTTATTAACCAACATCTTTAACAATGATGTAGTGTCAGTGTTCTTTAATAACTGATGCCTATAGTTCTCTTGCTGGTGCATTTTCGGTGGCGGGAAGGGTTATGGCGTCGGTTAGAAACTGACACTGAAGATGTCAACTTTTAGCGGCGCCCACTTGAGTGTTTCTTGGAATCCGATGCTAAAGCGTCTAAATAACCGACACCAAAGGCCTTTTCTGTATTAGTGACATGTGAGTCAATATGTGATATTGAGCTTACATATATATTAGATAGTTTGCTTGGGTTCAAGAAACAAGATTGAATGTTGAAGAGGGTGACTACTCCATGCCTCAAATTCAATATGAATATCAAAGACAAAGGAATTATACAAACACTGTAACACCAAGAACATATTGTAGGTTGAAGTTGTTCCCCAAATTTCCATTTACTTGGTTAGCATTGATGTGTGACTCAGAACCGCTCAATGCTTGTGATGACATAAGTTGTTATGGACATTAAATGCCAATGTAATATGGGACCTATAGGGTCACACACATAGGTCTCAACCTAGAAGAGGAGTTTAATGTTGAATGATGATTGAATTTCTTACTAAAGTGTTTACGTATTCAATTCACACAACAAATCAGTTGGTTACACTGCTAGACAATTGACCCACTCATTGAGATGGTCGTTTGGAGTTCCAAACAATCGACTCAAGTCTTGAGATGACCGTTTGGAGTATCAAACTAATTGGAAATGAATTGGCTAAGTTATGCTCAAACTAAGGTGTAAATCGACTGGTTCATTTTGTGGAACCAACCGGCTCGGCTCGACTCACCAGACGACCATCTAGGTGAGTGAGACGACCACCTCACATGGGCGAGATAACTCAATTTGTGGGAAATTTGATTGCATCAAGGAATTAGTGCTGACATCATGTCATGCATTAATTGGATTCGAATTGCCAATTTTGCATGTGATTGGGAAACATGCAAAATGACCGTCTCGCAATACATGATGACTATCTCGTGTGTTAGACAACCATCTAGGTTGACAAACGACCATTTAGGTGTTTGCAAGTTGCAAAAATTCAAGATCGTCTGATCCCTTCTACTCCCACATAGACTGGGAACCCTAACCCAAACCCAAACCCCTCTGATAAATAGAGGGGTACTGGGGGCTTCCCAGTTGGAAACATAGACAATTGAGAATCAGTCTTTCTGACAATTGGTGTCCTCTCTAATTGTGGTAACCAAGAGAGTCCAAGAAAGTCCTACTTGACTAGGGAAGGATAGTGATGATAGAGAACAACTAAGGATCATTGTTGTGGGAGAGCAAGTTGGTGACTAGTATGCCAACGGAAGGGAAAACTCCTTCCTATTCATTCTAGCAAGGATGAAAGGAGTTCTAGGTGGTCTGTGTGAACTTGTCTAGATGTCAAGTGGTCTTTGCCTATCGCTAAGGAGGACAATGTCTACCAGTAGTATCTGGAGAGAGGAGCTACTGTAGACGTTGACGTTCAAGGATGTAGTCAGTGGTGTAGACCAGGAGGCACAATAGTCAAATGAGTTGCAATGAAACTAGAAGATGGTTGCACATCTACAACGATGAGGAGATGTCACTGGACTTGCTCTAGGACCAGGTATATCCTCTAAACCATCCTTCCCATCTTATAGTTATTGACACAATCTGCTGATTTATGGGAATATAGTAGATAAAATTTTTGTTTCCTCTTCCTATTCTGCAACTATATTTCCCTACAATCCTTGCTTTATAAAACTAAAGACATGGTTGGGAAATACATTTTTTATGGAAGACTTGGGAGAAGCATCCTACTTCATGGGGATAATGATCTATATATATAGATCCAAGAGGCTTCTAAGACTAAGTCAAAGCACATACATTGACAAAGTGTTGAAGTGGTTTAACATGGAGAACTCAAAGATAGGAAACCTACCCATGCTACATGGAGTTACCATCTCTAAAGTTTAAAGTACCCATTATTGTGAAGAAAGGGAACACATGAGTTTGATTTTATATGCCTCAACAATATGATCAATCATGTATGCAATGTTATGTACCCGTCCAGACATCTCATATGCCTTAAGCATGAAAAGTAGATATCAATCAAATCCAGGTGATGCTCACTGGATAGTCGTGAAGATAATCCTCAAGTACTTGAGAATAACTAAGGATCTGTCTTGGTCTATGGCAGAGATGAAGAGTTGGTGGTAAGAGGTTACACCGATGTAAGATTTCAGACTGACAAAGATAAACAAATTGCAATCATGATTCATGGTTTGCCTCAATAATGGAGCTGTAAGCTAGAAGAGTTCCAAGAAAGAGACAGTTGCCAATTCTACAATAGAGGCCGAGTATATTGTTGTGTCAAATGCAACAAAGGAGGTTGTATAGATCAAGAAGTTCATTATAGAAATTGGGGTCATTCCAAGCATCAATGATGCAATCAAGCTATATTGTGACAAAAATGGAGCTATTGCACAAGATAAGGAACCCAAATCGCATCAACGCTCAAAGGACATACAAAGGTGGTTCCATATCATATGAGAAATTGTACAATGAGGAGATGTAAAAATATCTAGAGTCCCAACTGAGAACAATATTGCTGACCCCTTGACTAATGCACTTTCATAGTAGAAGCATGATGGACATGTTAAATCACTTTAATAAGATTCGTGGGTACTTGGCTCTAAGTGCAAGTAGGATTCTATTGGTATATATATATATATATTCTCATTTTGTCCCTGATCAGTTGTTATTGTGGAAGGTTGATATACAACAATGACACATAAGACCAGAGTGTGACTTGGTTGACGAAAGAATCTCATTAGTCATGATATGACTATATCAAAGGAAGCATATAGATACAGGTTGGATAACAGTGTATCAGACAAACCCACTATAAGATCGACACAAGGAAACCATTTCCATGGTAGTCATAGTCATCTTTCATAGTGATGGTGGTGTTTGTGGTTCATATACCTAAAATCACTAAACTCATCACATGTCATTTGGTATGCTTTGACATCACCAAGTGTACTCCTAAAACATGGGTTGTTATAAAGGTGATGATTGGGTGACTGTGACACATGGAAACTGACTGTGAGTGATAGAGATGTGATTTGTCCCTCCTACGGGAGTATGATATCCTAGGCCTCTTGATTAGTGACACTGAGAAATGCATGGCCATGCATTGAGCTTACATATATCTAAGATAGTCTGTTGTGCTTCAAGAAAAAAGAGTGAATGTTGAAGAGGGTGACTACTCCATGCCTCAAGTTCAATCTAGATATCAAAGATAAAGGAATTATACAAACATTGTAACACCAAGCACAAATTGTGGGTTGAAGTTGTTCCCCGAATCTCCATTTACTTGGGTAGCATTAATGTGAGACTAGAGACCACTCATTGCTTATGACGTCATAAGTTTTTATGGACATTCACTGGCAACGTAATATGGGACATATAACGTCACACAGAGGTCTTGACCTAGAAGCGGAGTTTAATCTTGAATGATGATTGAATCATTTACTAAGGTATTCAGGTATTCAATTCATGTGACAAATCATCTAATTACACTGCTAGATGATTGGCTTACTCACTGATACGGTTGTTTGGAGTGTCAAATGATCAGCTCAAGTGCTGAGATGACTGTCTGGAGTGTCGGGCTGATTAGAATTGAATTGGTGAAGTTCTGCACAAAACAGGCTCCAACCAATCCGATCATTGGGTGAACCTATCATCTCGAGCAGAGTGAGATGACCGGTTCACTTGGTGAACCAATTATTTCAGGTTGTCTGGTGGAAGGTCCTAGCAACTTTCCCAAATTCATGAGAAAGTTTATACATTTTGATTGCATAATTCTATTGATGCAAGGAATTAATGTTTAGCGTTAATTGCAAATGATTTACCAATTTTGTGTGCAGTTGGGAACCTGCCATATGACTATCTCAAAGAGAAAAATGATTATCTCACTATCCAGATGACTATCTGGGATGCCAGATGACTGTCATTCAATATCTTTCGGTCCCTTCCACTCCTACATAGATTGGGAATCCTAACCCTAACCTTTACTATAAATTGAGGGGTATTGGGGGATTCCTTGAACACAACATAGACAATTGAGAATCAACTTCTCTAACAACTATTTTCCTCTCTATTTGTGGTAACCAAGCAATCCTAAGCAAGTCCTACACAACTAGGGAGGGATAATTATAGGAGAGAACAACTAAGGATCATTTTTATGAGAGAGGAAGTTGGTGACTAGTATGCTTATGGGAGGGACAACTCCTTCTTGTCTAGGATGAAAGGAGTGCTAGGTGGTCCATGTGGACATCTATAGAGGAGAGGTGGCTTTTTCCCGTCACTAAGGAGGACAATGTCAACCAATAGTCGGTAGTGAGAGGAGCTGCTGCAGATGACGACATTTGAGGTTGTAGTTTGTGGTGCAGACCAGGTGACGTAGCAGTCAGATGAGTCCCAGTGCAACTAGAAGACAGTTGCACATCTACAAAATTGAGGAGATGTCATTGGACTTGCTTCAAGACTAGGTATATCCTCAAAACCATCCTTCCCTTCTTATAGTAACTGATGTGATCCGTTGGCTTATGGGGATTCTGGTAGATAATTTTTTTGTTTCTACTGCCTATTCTGTAGCCATATTTCCCTACACTGTTTGCATCTTAATCACATGTAGACATTATTAGAATGCAAGTTATTCTCCTAATATGTGACTTCATATCAAATGCACTTCTTTCCTCTTTTTGTGTGTTTTTCATACATTTTTACATGCAATGGATGAAAAGGAGATAGAAGGAGAGGATCCTTGGATTTCTACACCCCAACATTGGAACCATATCTTACCCAAGTATCCCTTGAATAAACAAAAAATTGGTCCAAAGCAAAAAAGTAACCATTTGAAGGAGTTAAGAGCAAAGATAAGTAGTTGGGCCCTCAAAACGAGTTGTGGTATATACCACAGCCGTGGCTAAAATTCTCAAGTCATAGGTAAAGTTCAAGCTACAACAACATAGACACCACGATCATGGCCATCAAAATGGTTGTGGCACTCCAGAGCTACCACTCCCGTGGCAGCTGCCACGAATGTGGTGAGGAGTGTCCATAATAATTATCAATCAGACCAGAACGTTTATGTCTATCAATACGGCTATGGCACTGCATGTCTACCTTGCCTGTGGTGATCACCACTCCCATGGCATGAAACATAAAAAATGACCTCCCTAGTAGAATAGTCATGGCCATTCCCTCCACCACACTTGTGCTCCATGGGACGACCGTGTCACCACTCACCCAACACAAACATGGTGGCCACCATGGCCGTGGCCACAGAGCCTCCAAGGCTCCATTTTAACCTATAATTTTAACATTCTCCACCTTTCCCGATGCCCATCCACCATGACTGGGATGACCTCCATCCACCATGACCATGGTGACTACCCAATCCTAACAACTCTTTCCACTACATTTCAAACAATACCCCCACTTGACCTAGTACTTCCCCACGACCTATATATATTAGGGTGGTGGTTGTATCATGAAGGTTATCCATTATTACAGCCCCCCTAGCATTCATTCCTACCCCCTTAGCTCTCACCTACTCCCATCCATCACCCACACCATTTCCACTTTCCACTACCTCAAAACCCTAGTTTTCTAGGGTTTCCACCACAAAACCTCATATTTCCATGCCATATACCTACCTTGGAGGGAGGTGCTTGAGCTACAACAACTAGGAGGTGAATAAAGAAGGAACTTCTATGGCTATCTTATTGAAGCACTAAATAATTGTTGCTTTCCACGGGCTATTTTACTATGCATTGTGTGCACTTATTTCCCATTTTCATATTAATTGTGCATGATTTAGCATTATCTTATGACACTTAATTACATCATTCATTATTTTTACTATTCCTAATTGAATTATCATTATTTTGGAGTTTATGTTCTCTATTGTTTACATTTCAAGAAAAATTATAAGAAATGAATCAGCTCGATACCACCGACAGGTCTGTCGGTGATACTGACATTTGACTAAAAGGAACAAAGTTGAAACGAGGAAACTTGGTAGTACCCACACAAAAATTGGTACTACCAACATTCTAACAAGAGTGCACTGGAAGAATCTTGGTACTACTGATGTCCAACTCAGTAGGAGCGACTTGTACCAAAAATCCAAAAGGAAATTCTAAAGAAAATATCGCTACTACCACCAAGAAACTCAATATTACTGATAGCTTACAAGGGATCATGAATAATCAAAGGCATCAATACTATCGACACCACGCCGATACTACTGACTTGACGCGATCGGGCCAGATCAAAAATCACAATTAATCGAAGGGTTGAGACTTAATGACGCTCTAAGTCAATCCTATATCTAGGGGGGAGTGTGGTCAGACCTAGATAACACGTCATATTTAGTTGCATGACATGGGAGAATGGAAAAGGGAGAAAGGAAAGGAGAAAGTGACGTTACCACCGGTTTGAGCACTTCTAATGACCCGATTTGCAGTCGAAAGACGGAAAATCGATGCGTTCACCAGAAGGAGTCATCCAGACCATTTTTCTCCAGGTTTTGTTCCTTGTTTTTGATGTTTTCATCATTCATTTTCCTCCTTTTCACTGTGTAGAGAAATTGAGATCATGTGGGGCTAATCTCCTTTGTTCTTTAGGACCCAGGAGTAGCCCAATTTTGCATTGAATTGACAATTATGAATTAATATTCATATTTGTCTTAATTTCTGGACATATTTCTATGTTTGCTTCACGAATTATCTGTGCATGATCAACATAGATAATTTATTAGACCATTAATTACTTTGAGAGAGGGATTAAGGGTTAGAAAACTCATATATTGTATAACATTCATATTGTGCCTTAAGAGAGGGCCTACAATTATGAAGGGAATAACCTAGAGAATTTGGTAACTAATAGTCCAATCACTAAGAGAGTGGGATTTATATTAGATTAGGTAGTGAATTACAATGTGAGAGTGGGTAATTCTTGCTACAGGTCCCTTTGTCCAGGGTTAGGAGGTATCAATATTACTGAAATGATGTTAATTGCAATGTGAACTATTGTGAAACCAAAATCCCAAGGAATACATTTCAATTGTGATCACAACCAGTAATTTTAGTTTTAATTCATAAATTTAGCCATTTAATCAACCAACCATTCTTATTCTTAGACCAAGATGATTAGGTCATCGTTAGTAGTAGTCTCTGGATACACATTTTCCCCGTGTTCTATATTTGGGCCTCTTTGGGCCTATATTACATTGATATGTGTACTTGCATTTTATATGTGTAGTTTATACACATCACTTCTTATTTCTTCTTTCTCTTTTGCTATTTTGTTTGATCATGTGTATCTAAGCCCCCTTAGGGGGACTGTTTGGGGGTTAATGTCACTTTGATACCATGCTGAAGGAATATAACTTGTAATGAATATAATTGCATTATATGATGATTGTCTTTTGCTTCTATCTTGTTTCCCATTATTCTACTTGTGATTTATGCTTCTAAACATGGATTTCTTATTGTTTGATGCTTGAAAAGACCTATATTCTAGGGGAAAATGAATTGTATGTGGCTGCTATCTTAGAAATTGCTCCTAGGTTCAACTAGTGGATCCATAGCTAGAACCCCATCTTCCTATATACAAATCTCTTCTCCTACAACTACATGTGTGTGGTCTAAGTCTAGAGTTTTCTAAAGGGTAGATGTTGAGTAACATGAGGTGAAACACCCTTATCTCTACTCCCCCTTCCCATCCCTGGGCTCTCAATTACCTTAATAACACTTACCCTAGAAACCTAGACTTGCTTCGACCTATTAGAATTACACCTAAGCCCTAGTTCAGTAGAGCCTCATACGGTTGGATGGGGTGTGTAAGGGTGTAGTTCCCCTATACACACACCATACCATCCATGGCCAACTAGTAGCTTAAGGTAACTCAAATAACACTTATCTTGTTATTTGGTTTGGTAACCTAGAATGAAAGGATAGGATTTGCATGCTATATCACCCTTCGACTTGGATTCATGTGACATTCCCCAAACAACCCACTCTTCCCATAACTTGCTTGATTTCTTGCTAGTTCATGCTTCCTTCGTTGCTTAGTATAATTACTACTTAGTCAATTGACTTGTTTTTGGTAGTTAATCCTTGCTAGGGTAACTACTATATCTTTGTTCTTTCTTAATCTATTTAGTAGTAGTTTATGTCTCTAATTGTTTTAGTGTCTAACTTGCTAGTCTAGTGTAGTCTTGTTCTCTTGCTTAAGTAGTTGATTTCTTTGTTAATTATAATTGCTTATTTAGGGCTAAAGTAGGGTTTGCTTGTCAAATACAGGGGGAGGAGGCCATTTTTTGCCACTTGGAGAAGGTCAAATGTAGGGGGGTGGAGGCCATCATATTTGGATTGCAAAATGAAATCCATACCATCACTATTTCACAACTAAATAGCATCTTGCTAGGAACCCTGAGGAAGCCAAGAAATTGGATGAGGGCCACATTGAAAGAGAAATAGATATTGATTATGTGGGCATCTGGTATAGGATGTTAGGACAAAAAAACTTCATACCCAAGAAATCTAAAACCAGCAGTATCTGCAATCCTTCTCTTAAGTATGCACATAAAGTCATTGCAATTACCATTGTTGGGCAATATGACAATCTTGGGAGTTTCTCACAAAAACATTTCTTTGTGCTCCACGTGATGATTGATCGGCCCTAGACGCGCATCTGAATAGTACAGGCACAATCCTAAAGGTAAATTGGACTTTTAAATTTATAACCTAAAACATTCGAGGAACCCTACAACTTTATTATAGGGTCGAAGTAGAAATATGGCATCTAACATAGGGGTGTGGGTACATTTAGGATGCTTAAGATCTCACTCTTAGGTCATTATGCCAATCTGATAGTTGATAAAAGTTGGAACTAGAACTAGTTTATCAAGATGTCACGAAATAAAACAAAACAAAGCAAAGAAAGTAAGACAAAGTTTGTCATATTCTACTAAGAAGAGAGAAGGAGTTCTAGGCCATGTAACCCCAAGTTGGGCAGTTTATGCACTTCTTCTCAGGCGTAGGCAACCCTCCAACACCCTCACAAGCATCTAACATTCAAACATAGGATGTTCCATGGTAATTTATCTTGTGGGGGTCATCCCACTCGCTCTCACACAGTGTGACTAAAACCCCATCAAGAATCCAAAACCTCTCCCAAGGATTATGGATCAACACCCCCAGATATCTCAGATACCCTCTTAGGTATGGAATATTCAGATATGTTAGGAATGACTTCTTTGGGCCTCCTCATTTCATATTCGATCCAAACTACCTCTCTTATCCATTTCTAAAAAATCTCTCGATCTAGGTAGAAATGAAGGTTCAAGCAAGAAAGAGATCAACCAAACCAACAATCATAACAAAAAAGAGAAGATATAATAGATAGCATACTAGATCTGAAATAAAACTACTTGCTAAAGCTAAAAGTGCATAAAAATGCACAAATCGGGCTACATAGCCAAGAAGGATCTCAACTAGACATGCACAAGCATAGTTGGCACTGAACAAAGATGGAAGAACATCATTCATATAGAAAAAAAGGAGTACAATAGAAGAAAGGGGAAGAAGAAGAGATATAGCTCGTAGAGGAGAGGTGGTTCTCACTCCTTAGCATCCAGAAGCATTGGATCCCATCCTTGGGTCATCCTCCTTGTTCTTCTAGACTCCTTGGCCTCCTTTCTCCTTGATTCCACCCTGAGTAGCAGCCTTGGTGGATGTATGGAGGCGGAAGGTGGATGGTAATGGCTGGAAATGGATGGAAGATGGTGAAAAGTAGAGGTGGATGGAGGCATGATGTAGGGATGGATGTAGGGTGTGTTCTTCAATCCTCTCAGACCTTGGATCACTCCCATGGAGCTCTAGGAACTGTTGGTTGCTAGAGGGAACCCCTAAAAGTCTGAGTCACGGGACATAGATTGGAACCCCCGAACCCCAACCTAGGTAGTAGGGGGTGGGTATTTATAGGACTGACGGTCGAGACTACTATCACGGTCAAAACCTCTATTGTGGTCTAGACCACTATCACAGTCAAGATTGCTTTTGTAGTTGAGACCACGGTCACGGTCGAGACCACTGTCTGGGTCACTTTTCTCCTTAGGAACAACCCCCCGGGAGGGCTATTATAGGTGGTTGATGGGCACACATCGATGAACCTTCTAATTGATGAGGATGCTTTTTGATAAAGGACTCGTCATTGAAAATATATTCCAATATATCAAAGTTTCTTGGGACCACCGTCTCCTAACCTGGTGCACATAATGCGACACTTGTGGGGTTAAATCTAGAGAATTGATTGCCTCTTGAGTTTGGTTCCTGCAAGTCCCAAAATTGTCTGTTGAGAAACTCTATCTTTTAAATGATATAAATTACTTAAAGATAAAAATCTAGGGTTATTTTGAGCATATTAAGGCTATAATGGCACAAAACCATAGATAAATACCTAACATAGATGCCTAAATTTGGGTGATATCAATGATGAAGGAAACATTTCTCAACCTAGGGGCACTTCTTATTGATCCCATGAAGTCAATCATGTTCAAGAGTAAAAACCATTCGTTATGGGGGGGGGTTGTGACCTCAATTGCTCTAGCCCTAGGATGTGATTTGATAGGGCTCACAAAGGCTGATGAAGTGAAATTTTTTGATTTGAAATATCTAATATACTCCCAAATGATCACCATGGACAATAAAAATGATGTATAATGTCAACCCTCTTGTCCCTAGATGCAATCTTGATCTTCCCTATTATACACCCCACTACTTGACAGTGTAGGTAAGGAAGTGGGAGGAAGAGAATCCAAGACAAAGATACAGAGAGCGAGCCCCTACCCACCTAAAGGGGTTGAGGAGACAAATTTGGTTGAGTAGAAAAGAGTAGAAGAGCAAAGACAACCCCTTCATATGAGAAGAAGGGATGAGGTGACATCCTCACAGTAGAAGCCTACAACAAATGCATATGACATGCCCACCACATAGGCTCAACTGGAAGGCATTTAGTAGATCCAACAGACCATGCAACAAATTTAGAAGTACATGTGGAAAGATCAATAATAGATGCATTATCAAATCGACCACTTTTATCACTATCAACATGCACATGCACATGCACAGATGAACCTCTAGTGGGGGGAAGATTATTGGGGAACCATTTCTGCATATCCAGAGACTTACCCTCCCCCGCAGAGTGACTATATGGGTGACTATTACCAAAACATTCCCCATCAGGCCAACTGTTACGACCCCACCTTCCGGTAACCCCCAATTAAGGGAGACCGAGAAGTAGAAGCCGCACCCATAATTTCCGGATCAAAGGTTCGACACTTAACCAAGAATAATTATTAAATTTTAATAGACTAAACTGAAAAATTGTAAGAAAATAAACTTTCACATACCTTTTTGAAAACTTGGATCTCTAAACTTCTATCCACTTATGGATTCTACTCTAACTAATCCTCCTTGTATTCTTCTTCATGTATTTCACAATATGACGATTTACTGTTTGTCCTTTTGGCTTATACCTAAAATGTCAACAAACAAAAAGTCGGTCAGCCGAAGCTGGTATGTGGGGGAAACAATAATCATGTAAATATGTTAACAATGTAATCATTCAATTAATCATTTAACAACCAATATTACATTTTAGATATAACTCTGCAATCCCAGAGTACCATATTCTCTGTGTTGTCCCCATTAAACCCCTCATGATCCACCTATCAAGTGAACTAGTTTCTAGGGTTGAGTCACATGGAACTAATCATAGGTACACCACTCCTTAACTCAGGGTATGCTAAAGAGTCTCATGGCACTACACGTAGGTAGCCCAGTTTCTAACTCACGGTAACCTAGACCTTGCTCTAGGATTACCCCTTTTTTTAGCCTTTTCAAAGCAACAGAGGTGGACCTCGATCTAGCCAGTTATATATGCACATTTATAGTGATAATTATAGTCACTTTATAGTTGCATGAAATAAATAGACATCGAACAGTTATTTCAAGCCATGACGGAAACGTCGATAAAATCCTCAGAAAACTAGTCGGGATATTCATAAGCGTAACCACATACTTTTGATTGCAGATTTGAGATAGAATTATCCAGAACAAAGAAATCCCAATCAAGCAACCAATTATGCACATAATCCTAAAATAAATATACCAATTTCCTTTTATTAATATTTATCCAATATCATCATATTCCTTAGGGTTTCTATTCCAATTTTAGGGTTTCCTTGGAAATTAGGGTTTCACTTCATCTTTTATTATTCTAAACCCTAATTTTATACCATTACTCCTAAACCCTAATCATCTCATCTATTCTTCAATATTAAGGTTATCTTAACAAATTATAACCCTATTTTCAGATTAAAGGCACCATTAACCATCAATTAATTTCATTAAGCTCTTTTTACATTAAAGCTACTATTTTTATCCTTTTAACCTGTGACAAGATCATTATGAGCATCTATCATTAATTCAAAGTTCATTAGGGTCTAATTAACATATGAACTCATTTTACCATTACTTCTACCTTTTATTCATGAGAAAACCCTAGTCACTATATTTAGGGTATTTATCCAGAATTAAGGACTTTTATATACAAATAACTTAGAACCATCATTTAACAATCATATTTTCACATTTTTCAAATTAAATATGATCTTATCCTCTTTGACCCTAAATTAGGGTTTCTAAATAATTAATCATTCTCATATGGGGTAAAAACCCTAAATTATGAAATTTTACATCTAGATCAGGTTCGAATCTAACATTATCATTCAACAGGTTATTAATACTTCAATTAACTCATTAAGCATACTAGATTCAACCTTTAATCACAAATAGGGTTTTTAACTTAACTTTAATGCACTTTTCATCAACGTATTGTACTTTTTCAATTAAGAATGGAATCAATCTTTAATATCATTTTATTGGATTCCTCTCATTCTCCTGATCAAAATACATGTATTATTTGTATTTATCCGAGCTACGGTTTATTAGATATGAATTTCACAAAATTACTTACTTTGGGCCAAACTGGAAGCACCATGTGGCCGTTTCCTTGCAACGTTGCTCGGCTCTTTGGAAAACATTTTGAATTTTCCTTCTTGCCCTCGATTAAGTTGTATCTTCTACAGCCCGCGGAGGGGCATATCTGTCCAAACGACCAACATGTCATCTTCTTCCTCAGGACGTTGCTCCCTGCCACCCTAGACGCAACCTACGGGGCTTCTACTCTCCTCCCTAGATCCCATCGACCACCGGAGTTGGTGCCTCCACCTCCGATGCCCCTAGTCACTCCCCCAAAAGCCAAAATCTTGCAGCCAAAGCCGCTGGCTTGTGCTGTCCAGGCCTGCAACACTTGGCGGCCCTGCAGCCATGTCGTTGTTTCCATATGTGATCCAGGACACGAAAGTGTCGACCATCCCTCCCCTGGTGTCGTGGGAGCATGCAACATCAACCCAACTCATCCACTGGTCCCTCGTCACTCCATAGATGTGCTATATCACATGGTTAGGGTTTCAAACACCAAGAAGCAATGGGGAAGAGAGAGGGAGATGTAGAATCTCTTTTGAACCCAAACCAGGGTTCTACCCTTTATATAGGGGTGAGTAAAGAAGCCCTAGGTCGGCTATTTGCAAATCTAAGAGTCTCTTTCCAAGAAGGAAGTCAATTCCTTCCAAGAGAAGTAATATTCTCTCTCTTATTTATCCTTGGTTATTCTCTATTATATGGATATTAGGAATTCGAAATTCCTCTTTCATTTTCTTTGTACTTGCCCTTTTTAATTCATTGGCCATGGATTTCTATTTTCTTTTAATAGAAATTACTTCCTTTTAAACAATACCCCAAAAATATTCATTATGCATCATATTATCTTCTTTTTTGACTTTATTGGTATTTTCTCTTTCCTCTTTCTTCATTGGGACACTTTGGATCCAAGAAACTCTATTATCTCAAAATCCTTTTTCAAGGATACTTATGATCCTTCTAGATGCATCTAAATGCATTATTCCTCATTATCATGTTTATTTCTTATTAAAATATCTCTTTTTTAGGATTTCTCTTGATTTATCTTTTATTTTCCTCATTGGTATTCCTTTTAATATTAGCAACCTCATGGATACGAAAATTCACCAAGAAATCTCATTTATGCATCTTTCCACTCATTTTCCACATTTTATCATTATTTTCAATTTCTTCCTTAATAAAGAAATACTTAATTAATCTTTTCTTTTCTTATTGCCTTTTCTTTACAACTTTGGACTCCTTGGAACCCAAGGAACCCAAGAGGCACGAAATCCCTCTTTGGATTTTCCTTCTAGAGGTTTCCACATCATTCTTTTCTCAAAAACTCAATTATTCATTTACTAATTTAATAATTGAATTTCCTTTCTTTATTTCCTTGTTATTGGGCCCAATAGCCAATAAAGCCCACAACACAATCATCAAGGCTATTGTAAATGAAATTTATTTATTCAAAACAAATTATATCATTATTTGTTCAAATATCGTTAATATGAGAAATTACATTTCTCACCAAATGAACCCAAAATCAGGGTTGTAACACTAGCCCGCCATAACAAGAAGATCTCTCCCAGGCGATACCATCACCACTTCATGACCCTCCTTCACATGTCGTTCTTCCACCTTTACAAGGGGACCTGCCACTGGATCCACCTCAGCAATAGTAACGCATATCCTACCCTCCCTAAGCTTTAGTTTCATGTTAAGGACAACAAAATTCAAAAGTTTGGGGTGGTAGGGAGGTACACACCCTTCCTCACTCTTCTCATTTTGATTGATCTATTTCACCCTATCTAGCCTATTTGACTGATTGATTGATTGATGACATCACCTTATTTAGTGTATATTTCTTTATGCTTGCATTGATGCATATCATGTAGTTTAATTTCTTGCATTTTTGCTTTAATTTTTTCAAAAAATTTCCTTCTCCTACCATGCATTGCATTTCATGTTTATTTTTAGTAATTTTGTGTGTTTTAGATAGGATTTTCTTCTTTATGCTTTTTGTTCCCTAATTGTAGGTTTAGATGTGATTAAGTGCAAATTGGCACCGTTTTGGACAATTTTGCCCAAATTTGGATCTTCTTGCCTAAAAGCTTTTTTTGAGTTAATTTCCACTTTTAGAACTAAAAATCTTGATATATGACAAATGCATGATACATTCCTATGTTTAGTTGCTAATGGTGTTAGTTGTTGACTTGCTACATGTGAATCACATCTCTCATGTTTGTGAATGTTTTGTTTGAATTGTGATTTGAGCAAGCTATGAACGGTTAGGACTTGTGGATCACATGATAAAAGTATGAATTTGATTTTATTAACTCATGTGGTGTGACATTACTTGATGAAGTATTGTAATAATTTTGTGCAGGATATTTATGTTGAGAACCACACTAGTGATCCCTCTTTGACCTGAGTTTTATTTCATCATTTTCTTACCTATCAGCCTCATGGAAGGATGTCAAAGTCCATATATTCAACTTTATCCACTTCCAAAAGTTTGGGGTGGCCATATATATATCTCCCCACTTCCACTCTCACCACCATATACCCTAGGTACACCAAGGTCAAAGAAAAAGAAAAGAGAAAAATAAGACAAAGAAAATGCAAAAAAAGAAAAGAAAATAAAAGATCAATGCTCCTATATAATAGCACTCCAATCTCTTACCACAACATTTTCTTCTATTTTCACACCCATTGATCTAGGAACATCAAACGTGGCTCGCTTCATCCTTGTTCACATCCATGTGGATCACATAGTGTGGTTTGAAGTATGAAATCGAATGCATGAAAGTGAAATAACACTCCTAGTCATTATTGATTATTGCCACCATGAAATGGTCTACACAAAGCTACATGAAAGTCATATGTATTGATCGTGTGTTCTATTCCCTATGTTTGAAGTTTGTATGCTCAGTTCTCTTTTCAAGATTGGTTTGTGAAACTGGAGAGGAGAGAGGTGGAACACATATACTTAGTCACCTTTAAGCCCATTTAGTCAATAATCATCTATTGCAACGTGTTTATCATTCTTGTTTGTTGAAAGAAATTGAAGAGTGATTAAGTTGGAGCATACTTAAGAACAAGTATGTTTTAAGTTTGGGGTGGTGATTCAGCCCTATTTTAGGGCTCCATCTTCTCTCTTTTTGCATCTTAATCACATCTAGACATTGTTAGAATGCAAGCTATTCCCCTAATATGTGATTTCATATCAAATGCACTTATGGCTCATTTTTGTGTGTTTTCCAAGAATTTACACATGCATTGGATGAAAAGGAGAGAGAAGGAGAGAATCCTTGGGTTCTACACCCTGGGATTTGACACATATCTTCCCCAAGTATCCCTTGAATCGGAACAAAATTGGTCCAAGGCAAAAATCAACCATTTAAAGGCGTTATAAGTAAAGATAAGAAGTTGGGCCCGTAAAATGGGTCGTGGTACATTGCCACGGCCGTGGCCAAAATGCTCAAGTCATAGAAGAAATTCAAGATACAACAACATAGATAACACAATTGTGGCCATCAAAACGGTCATGGCACTCCAAAGCTACCACACCCGTGGCAGCCACCGTGACTATTGTGAGGAGCGTCCATAATGATCAACTATCACACCAGAATGGCCATTTTTGTCAATACGACACTGCATGTTCATCTTTCTAGTGGTGATCACCACACCCATGGCACACAACATTGAAATGACCTCCCCCAACAGAACGGGCATGGCCATTCCCTCCACCATGCACGTGATCCATGGCATGACCATGCCACCATCACCAAACATGATCATGGTGCCCACCACGATCATGGCCACTGAGCCTCCAAGGCTCCATTTTAACATTCTCCACCTCACCCATGTCCATCCTCCACGACTGGGATGACCTCCATCCACAACGACCATGGTGACCACCATAGACGTGGTGACTACCCAACCCTAACAACTTCTTCCACTAAATTTCCAACAATACCCCCACTTGACCTAGTGCTTCCCCACCACCTATATATACTAGGATGGTGGTTGTACCACAAAGGTTAGCCATTATTACATCCCCCTAGAATTTATTCCTACCTCCCATAACTATCACCCCTACTACCTCAAAATCCAAGTTTTTTAGGGCTTCTACCACAAAACCTCATATTCCATGCTATCTACCTACCTTAAGGGAGGTTCTCAAGCAACAACATCTAGGAGGTGAAGAATGACAGAGCTTTCACGAGATATCATGGCCATCTTCTTATTTCTTCTTTCATTTTGCTATTTTGTTTGATCATGTGTAGCTAAGCCCCCTTGGTGGGTCGTTTGGGGTATTAAATGTCACTTTGATACCATGTTGGAGGAATATAACTTGTGATGGACATAATTTCATTTTATGATGATTGTCTCTTGATTCTATGTTGTTTCTCATTATTCTACTTGTGATTTATGCTTCTACACATGGATTCTTCTTGTTTGATGCTTGAAAGCACCTAGATTCTAGGGGAAAATGAATTGTATGTGGCTATCTTAGGAATGGCTCCTAGGTTCAACTAGTGGATCCCTAGATAGCACCCTATTTTATTATATACAAATCTCTTCTCCTACATCTAGGTGTGATATCTAATTGACACTAAGACTGATTAGGGTAATTGCCTAGAATTTTTTATGGCTAGATGGTGAGTAACATGAGGTAAAACACCCTCATATCTACTCCTCGTCTCATTCCTTGGCTCTCAATTAACACTTACCGTAGAAACCTATACTTTCCTAGTCCTATTAGAATTATACCTAATCCCTAGTTCAATTGAGTCTCGTAAGGTTGGGTGGGGTATCTAAGGGTGTAGTTCCCCTACACACACTCCATACCATTCATGGCCAACTAGTAGCTTATGCCAACTTAAATAACACTTATCTAGTTGTTTGGTTTGGCAATCTAGAATGAAAGGATAGGATTTGCATGTTATATCACCACTCAACTTGGATTCATGTGACATTCCTCCAAACATCTCACTCATCCCATACCATGCTTAAGCTCATCTTGCTTTGTTGCTAGTTCATGCTTGCTTAGTTGCTTATTATAATTACTCCTTAGTCAATTGACTTGTTCTTGGTAGTTAATCCTTGCTAGGGTAGTTAGTGTGTCTTTGTGCTTGCTTAATGCAGTTAGTAGTAGTTTAGGTCTCTAATTTCTTTAGTGTCTTACTTGCTAGTGTAGTGTAGTCTTGTTCTCTTTCTTAAGTAGTTTCTTTCTTTGTTATCTAGAATTGCTCATTTAAGGCTAAAGTAGGGTTTGCTTGTCTTGCTTCCCCTCTTGTTTAATTGCTTGTATCTTAGTGTAATCAAACCCAAATCAAGATTTAACCCTAAAAACCCTGATCTACACTTTATGAACATAGCTCATGCTAACTAATCTCTAGTGCCCCCTCTCTCTCTACAGATCAACCCTTATCTCGCGTCTTGCCTATACTATAACACGACTGCGTGCGCTTGCGGGTGAAGTGTGATTGGTCTAACTAAGTGTGTTAGACTATGTATCCTTATAAATTTTGAAAGATTCACTGTGTGTTCTAGCCCTAGGGTTGCATCTAATCAAGCCCAATTGGTTAGGTGTAACCCAAGGCAAGGATAAATGCTCCAGAGATCATGTTTTTATAAAATACAACCCATCTGAGCTATAGCTTAAAAGTAAGGAAAAATTGAGTCTCGAATATGTCGGTCCATTGGAGGTTCTATAATGGATTGGTGAGGCCACTTATCATCAAGATTTACCACCATAGTATATGATGATGCATGATGTCTTCCATGTGTCCAATGTGAACTGCTATGTGAGGGATCCTTCCCATGTGTTGAACATTGAACCTATAGAGCTCCAAGGGAGGTTTTCATACCCTAATTTTCCTATGAGGAACTTGGATACCAAGGTAAAAAAGCTCAGAAACAAAAATATTGAGATGGTAAAGGTTCTTTGGAAGCACTATGGTGAGGGTGAAGCCACTGGGAGCTAAAGACAGGAATGGAATAGTATCATCCCCATCTTTTTGATAACCCAGTCAAATTTTGAGGACACAATTCTTGTAATAGGGAAATGATGTTATAAAATAAGTTTTAATGTATTGATACATATATTTGGATGCAAATAATGGATTGTTAAAGACATATTAGAAAGCTTTGACTTTCTATGTCTTGTTTGATAATTCTGGATTGAGAACACAATTTCTCCATATTCAAAGGTTTTCATGTATTTTGTTGTTTTCAATATTCCATAATGAATTGTTTGTTAAAGAAAAATTGAAAACTCAATACTAAAGGAATTCACAAAAGTAATGAATAATTGATAACTAAATAGGAAATTGTTTTGGAAATTTCTAGAAAGACTTGTTGAAGTCAACTAATAAGCTTTATTTGACCCTATATTGCACTCAAAGAAAGAGTATATTGAAATATGATTTACTTTCCATGTTTGGGTATAAAAGGAGTTATTATGTGCCTTAAATAATTCAAATAAAGAAAATACTTGAAGTCAAGGAAAAAGGTAATTGACCTTTATATTTTGCCACCAACTCTTGCCCAACCTGGGATTAATTTATTCCAACGCTTCCCTTAAAATTTGGAGTTAATTGGAGAAAAGAGGAGAGATATATGAATTTAATAGCTTTTCCTAAAGTGAAAGGATTAATTGATATATAATTAGTGTCACGTTTAAATCATAAAAGGAATCATAGGCGTGACCCTTTTAATTCATGTGTGGGCTCCTGGTTGTCATATCATAGATCCAACTATTTCTTGTTAACATCTACCTTGTAATATAATAGGAAAGTCGCATGAATAGGACCCTGAACCTTTCTACCTCATTCTCTCTTCCCTTGATTCTTTCTCCTTTGGATTCAAGAGTAAAAGACTAACATCAGGATCCCTCATACAATTGATCTCATCCCTAATTTGGAAAATACACAGAACACTATTTCTTATGGAAACTAGGGCATTGAGGAATCACACTCAAACCCATCACTCCATCCTATAAATAGTACCTTAGTCATCCTCAATCCCTTGCACACCCAGAGCCACCCTCGATTGATTGTGAGGAACTTAATTCATCCCTGACCAAACCCATCTCAATTATGATGCTTCATCACCACCTTCCTCAAACTCTAGGGTGTCTCAAAGAAATTTCTTTGGCCAGAAGCTTTGTGAGACCTCCTCTAGAGTGCCCAACACAACAAATAGCAGCAAGGAAGACTCGTGCACCATTTCCCTATCGGGGCACCTGAAGCTCAAAAATCTTCACTAAGGGTACAACTTGGACTATCACAGTGCATGGTGAGAGGTGGAAGACCACTGGTGGACCTCCAGGAGACTCGTCATTGGTTCAGGTGGTCGTTTCAGCAAGTAATTATACGCTTTTCCTCTTTGCTTGGTTCTTCTATTCTTAGCCATGTAGACCCCACTACCAACCTCCTCTACCACCATGTTGTGGTTGGTTGAGCTCGACATGGCCTATTGAAGATCCTTGGGTCATTATCCATGTCTTTCCGACCTTAGGTAGCCAAGTCAACCATGGTTTGACTCCATGGTTGATGACATAACGTCAAGCATGGGAGGAACAATCCCTGGAGGGATTGGACCATATTGCCCTCATCTGCATGACATCAATATCACAACATAATGGACATATATATCCTTTCCATTGGATTTCAATCCAGATTTGTAACACACATATATGAATATATTCAGATAAGGTGACAACCACTGATTGGATAGAAAACAAATAATCTTACAAAAAATCTAGTATTCAATTGGTAAGTTCAAATACAATTAGTATATATCAAAATGATCATAAAAATGTGTATAATACAATGAAGTAGGTGTCTTTACTTGATTCTATCTCCAATTCCAAAATTCTATAAAGATGTATACTTTAATGACTTCCAATGTATGTAAACTCTAAAATGATGATTATATCTTAATTATTTAGTCATGATAAGTAATGTCTAATCCTTTTGATAAAAATAGAACCTTGGATTGAGTCTAGGATAATGGGTTCACATGTTGCCAAAATTAGGGTTTCTAAAGTTGAAAAGCCTTAATATGTGATAATTAGGGTTTGAGAAGCCTAACCCAAATAAGAACCTGGTTTGACCCTAAAACCATAACTTAGGCCCCAAGTCAGTCTTAATGAAAATTTTCTAAAAAAATAGTAATATTTGGGTGTTATAAATTTAATGCAAGATGATTTCTTGATTTGTTGAATTTGTGCTTGTTTACTTCCAAAATAAGCCAGCCATGAGGAAAGGTACGTGGTTACGCCTATGAATACTCACCTTATCGACATCTGAGATTTTCTAGAGTTTCCCAATTGGATTGAAATTAAATTTCTTGGTTGTTTATTTACTTTCTACAATCTATAAGGCCCATATGAGTACCAATTTATATATGTATAACTTGCTTGAATCACACATGCTATCTCTGGAAGTCTAAATATGAAAAATAGAAAGAAGTCATTGAGATGACTATAACCAAGCCCTAGATTGGGAAGGTCACAGGAGGTCAAGCCCCAAATTAGGAAGGTGGCCCAAGTCCATTGTAGGGACAAAATCCCAAGAGAGGGCATTCCTAGGGATTGAACAAACAAGGGTACAAAAGCCATAATAGAAAATGCAAGTTTGATCATGTAATACTAATTGTTTCTATGGTTGTTTATGTTGTTACACCTACATGTGCATATTTTGTTTTCCCCACATACTCATTATAGAGATATACTTCCCACATTTTTGTTTCAAATCATTTTAGGTTAATTTGTAAATTATCTAAAGAAATGGACTTCTAGATAAGATGGTATTGAAAGGAAAGATTACTATAGTCTACAAGAGGAATATAGATAGATTTACTTTATGATGCTAACATTAGTTTTCCCTTTTCGTGTAACTCCCTAGAGGATATTATACCTTCATATTTTTATCAAAATATTTTCCATTCAATGAAAATTCTAATTATTATTGGTTATTTGGTAACCTTGATCTTGGAATTATGATAATGGACCTTGCCCAATCCGTCCACCTTAATTGGGTATAACAGGGGGAGGGTCGTTACACCTCTACACCCCCTTCTCTCCATTTTTCACCCAAAGGAACAATGAATGCCTCATTTTCCACCTTGGTATTCACCCCACTATCAAATTATATTTATACTTCTTGTTCTGTAAGAATATCTAAACTTATGTGAAACTCCAGTCATGCTTGGCTTTGGGCATACTGGTGAGGAAATGTTTTTGGGAAGCTAAATTGGACACTAATACATGGGTATATGTGTACTTTGATCTCAAGAAGTTGGGCCGCTTGGCCATATCAAGTGGTAGGGAAATGAGCATGATGTGAAGGTGAGGCAATCACATGTGTTGAAATTATATGCAATAGCTTCATATCTCATATTAGTTTTTTTTGGTCGGTCCAAAAAGCGTGTTACTATATTACCAAAACTTTGGGTACAAAATAAATTGCACCCCCATTACATCCATGGATGAAAACATCCAAAAAACCAGAAAGACAACTAAAAACAAGCTACACAGTAGCCAAAAACCTAGATAAAGAAGAAAACAAACCCGCAATACAAGCTCAAGGGATAACAGAGGGACTGTAACGACTATCCAAACTACACATGCCACCACTGGAATATTAGTTGAGGATGAGAAACATTTATATTTGGTGTGATTTGATGAATGCATATTCATCCTAGATTTAGTAACATTGTAAGTCTAGTTTTGCAACTAGATTTATTAGTTGCATTAGAAATAGATTCATTTTTATTGAGATTTTATGTTAATTTGTCAGGGTTTTAATACTTTCCTACACTTCCATTGTAGATTTTGAGTTTATTCTCTCCAAACCAATGCAATCTAGTTGGTCCCGAGCCAAAAAGGATTTTGAGCATGTTTAGAAGGTAGATCGTTCGAATCTTTTAGTTCAAATCTATGATTGGTCTCCTTGATAGACGACTCAATCAACCTCCAAATTCGACCACTCATGAAGCCCTATATTGGATCTTGATCTTGTTTCTTTTTGCCAATTATTTATATCCATATGTTTCATAATGCTTAATTTTTACCCCATGGTATTTATTGTCAAATGCACTTATGGACAGTTTTTTTAAGTTTTATGGGTACCTTGACCACTACTTTATGGAAGGTAGCAAAGAAGGCTGAATCTAGGGTTTCCCTAGGCTTTTAGGGGTCCAAAATGAGGCTAAATAACTTCCATCCTACCCCTAGTGATCAAAGAACACATGGATGAAAAAAACTCCATGGATGAACAATTTCAAGGCTCAAGTGCAAGGGAAGGACCTCAAAATTGTTGTATTACTTCATCAAGGCCATGGTACACATGTCCCAATCAGATTATGTTCACATACTTTTTAAGAAATGACCAAGTTGGCCACATCGGTCATATTTAGTAGAGTGGTCATGGAAAGTGGTGTCCATTATGTCCATGGTCCCTCGACCCTACCTAATTTATCCATTGATCTCCCCACTTTCCTCTCCACTTTACCCTAGACCCCGTAGATCACTATATAATCCCTAGTGGTGGTTGGGAGTCAAAGTTCATCTCTCTTGGGCATTAATTTCTACATCTACCCTTCTCCACTTCCATTTCATCACTTTCCACCCCAAAAATCTAACTTTAGGGGTGTTTCCACTATTCATTTTGTTCCACCTTGGAGGAGGAAATTTCTCAAGTTGTAGTTATAGGAGAAGGAAGATTTAACCGTTACTTTGAGCTCCATGGCTCCTCCTATTTCTTTCTTCTACATGTTTGTATTTTTCATTTCCATGAGTAGATAAGCCCCTTTGTTGGGTTGTTTGAGAGAATAAATGTGACATTGATACAATATTCAAGAATTGTTACTGTAAACACTATATCTTTAAATGCAAATTTATGTTATTGCTTTTATCTCATTTTCCATCTCTTTCTATGGGGACTGATGCTTGAAACCACCTAAGTCTAGGAGAGTGGTGTATAAGTGGATTTTTAGGGTAAACACCATAAGTCCAACTAGTTTATTCTTAGCTAGCTACCCCTCTTCCCGCATATTCATCTACTCTTTTACCCTTATGCGTGAGCTCTGAATGGCTAGTATTAGCAAAGAACATGCATATAGGTTGCATGGAATGTAGAAGGAGGTGAAATACCCTTCTCCTACACTCAATGGAACCCTTTGCCACTAAATGCATTAGGAAAATCACTCATAGATACCTAGACTTGTGTGATTATGATTGAATTTTGCCTATTCCCTAGTCAATTGAACCTTGTAGGGTTGGATAGGGGGTTTTAGAGACTAGTTCCTATATGAACACCCTATATCATCATGGTCAACTAGAAGTATAGGATGATTCGTAATCAATCCACTTGATTTGATAACATAGTTTGGTTGAATGTTTTGAATTGTATGCACTAACTAAGTTGATAGTCACATTTACCCCCAAGCACCATACTTTCCTTATTAATTTCTTAAACCCTAATTTTTCTTTTCCTTATCTAGTCTTAACTTAGTTAGATTCCTTCCTTGTTTACTTTGTCAATTCATCTGGTCATGTGAGTCAGTCCTTTCTAGAGTGGCTAGTGCTTGCTCTTAGTTACTTGTGCTAGATTTTGTTAGCTCATTTCTAGTATATATCTAAATTTCCTTAAGAGAGTTATTGTTACTTTGATGTAACTACTTGATTCCTCTTATATTTCTTAACTAATTGGTATATTTAGAAGTAGATTAGTGTATTATTTGTTTCTAGTCTAGTTTAGTGTAATTTCCTTTCATAGTTAGTTATATAGAATTGTTTGTGCAGGGTAAAATGAGGTTTTGCTATTATTTTACTTCCATTACTTGTTCCCTTGGTGTAATTCAAACTCCAAATTCAAACATTATAAACCCTTTTCTCCACAATAGTAACCTAGTTAAAAAAAACCTAGTTCTAGTGCACTAATGCATCTTGTTTTGAGCACCAAACATTAGAAAAAGTCCTAGAGTTTAACCTTATGGTGTAAGGTATCAAATCCCAAAGGATAATGGAAAAGGGTTGAATACTGAATCGATTGCGAGAGAACAAGAAAGTAAAATCCACTTAGTAAAGGTTGATTTATGCAAAGAACAAAAATAACGTGTGGGAATAACACATCAAGATCAAATAATAAAAGGCACGGGGGGTCCAGGGGATCACCTGTAGGGAAATATGACATCAAATACATAGCGGAAACAAAAAACTTGTTTGTCATATTCCCCTTAAATAGAAGATCATGTCAACAACTATGTAGTGGGAAGGATGGTTTAATGACATCATACCTGGTCCTAGAGCAAGTCCATCGACAATTCCTCATTGTAGTAGTGCATCTCTATTCTAGTTTCACTTGGATGATGTCTGTAGTATCTCCTTGTCTCTACCATAGACAGCAGGTTGACGTTGTCTTCCTAGTACGAAAAGTATATATGCCTCTATATTAGTTCAGACAAACCGCCTAGAACTCTTGTTGTTCTAATAGAATAGATAGGAAGGAGTTGTCCCTCCCATTGGTGTACTAGTCACCAACTTTCTCTCCCACAATTATTCTCCCTTACTATCCCTCCCTTTACTGGTAGGAATAGATCAGGCTCTCTAGTGGTTACCACAAATAGAGAGGACAACAATTGTTAGAGTAAATCAAGTTGTTGTATCTGAGAAGCCCCCAGTACCCCGTTATATATATGAGGGCCAAGGTCAGGGTTCCCAGTCTGAGTGGGGGTGGAAGGAACTGGAATTTCACAAAATTTGCAACCTATGATAGGAAAAATGGTTGGTTCTCTAGTGAACTAATTGGTTGGCATGTGAGTCGATTGGTTCAGCCAGTGAATCAGTTGTTTCATCATGTTTCCCAATCACAATTATATTGGCAATTCTAATCCAATTAATACATGACATGACATCAACACTAATTCTTGATTCAATTGAATTGAACCATGAACTGGGCATCTCGCTTCATGAAATGATTATCTCATGAACCCAAACCGATCAGTTAACTAAGTGAACATGCCGTGTATTTTAGTGAGTACATATCACCATATTATCAGTAAATATAATGAAGTACAAATAACTATCTGTAGCATTATTTTTCAAAGGTCTTTACACATCATTATGTACATGTCCCTATAGAATGCTTATTCTCCCACTACACCTAGTAAGAGGTGATTTTTCATGTTGATCATATATAAGACTTGCATGTCTCTTATTGATTCAATAACCAAAAGAGTCTGGATAAACATCAATATGAATTATAGATATGCATATCTCATATATGTGCTATAGATATTGATTGTTTGAGTTATCAATTATAATCCTTTTGGTATTAATGTTATAAATGTTCATCTTTTGATCCTCTCATATAGAAATCACAAGACATTTTGAGGCATTGCCATACAAGATCATATCTTTGAAATAGAAACAATAACAACTCTTTATTTATAATCATCGTTGTCCATACAAGATACATAAAGTAAAATGTTTCCATTATTGGCATGATGAGATAGCAGTTAAACTAACTCTATTGCATGTCCAATGGGATAATATATGTTCTAAATGAAGACTGAAGTTGCAACAACTCTTTCTCCGCACAGTCCATCCTTGCCCTTTCATAAAGGTCTACTTCTTGCCAGGTTGTGCACATCAAACATTTGTCAGATCTACATTTGGTATCACACACAATTGATGAAAAAGTAATTAGTAATTATCTTACAATGTATATAGCTAAAGTGGAGATCTCTATCTCTTCCTTCTTCTTTAGTTCCTCCAGGTAGAGGGGGAAATTCCTCTTCTAATGTCCAACTTGGTGATAGTGGTGACACTTGCCTCCCTTCTTTATTCCTCCCTTTGCCTTGACATCTAAAGACTTGGGCTTTGACAAGCTTCAGAACTCTTCTTAGATTTACCTTTGCCCTTAGACTTTCCCTTTGTCTTTCTGATCATCATCACATAATTGAGCTTGCATTTTTTCATTTATGCCTCAGCTATTCTCAACATGCCTAGTAACTTTGTCAACAACTTGTCGAAGTCATTCATGTTGTAGTTCATGATAAATTGACTCTAGGATTCTAACAGAGACTTCAGAATCACATCAGTGGCCAACTCTTGACCCAAGGGGAATCTCGGTCTAGACAGGTTCTCCACATATCCAATAAACTTGAGAATATGAGGACCTAGTGGATCCCCTTCTACCATGTTACATTTGAAAAGCACCTTAGAGATATCATATCTCTCCTGTCTTTCCTGGTCTTGAAACATATTCTTAAGATTTGTGACCATCTCAATAACATCCATGTTCTCATGATGTCTTTGGAACTCATAGTTCATGGAGCACAACATTATACACTTGACATCAATGACATCTTCAACATGCTTCTTGTAAGAATCCATCTCATCCTTAGGTGCATGGGGAAGAGGTTCACCTAGCTCTGGTGTCTCCAGGACATAAAGCTTTTACTCCTGTGTAAGAAAATTTCTCATATTCCTAAACCAGTCATGGAAGTCATTACCATTTAACTTGTCCTTCTCAAGCACTGCTCGTAGAGAAAAGGTGTTTTTGTGTGTTTCCATTTGATTCTACAAAAGAATTTACAGTTTTTTTTTTTCAAAAACTCATTTTTATTTGATTTTATTTTGTATAAAATTTGAAGATGTTTATTAGATCTTTAATTAACTATCACTCCCACTATTTTATTAAAATTTATATCCCTCACATATCAATTCGGAATACTACAATGTATAACCTTCTAGTGGCCAAGATCCAAAACAATTCAACCATTACCCGACCAATGGCATCGTCCATAGTGAATTATTAAAGTAGGCAACTTTTGCCAATTACATCATATGCAATTCTTGGATAGATGATATGTGCAAAAATTTGCCATAGTTATCCGCATGCCTCTGGTGCTTAATCTCATTAAGGACACAAAGTTAAGCCTGACCTAAAAGACAACACGTTAATGATGCACCCTGCTTGACAGGCCCACATTAGTACCACCACACTTCCACGAGATAGATAACACACCACCCTTGGGATTCCCATGCTTAGTCGATCAAGCTTTTAATGTGTGATTCTTATGGAGCTCATCTAAGACTTAATATATTATTTGAGGGAGTTGTGTATTTATAAATAGATATACTTTATCCAATCACCACATATATATAATACATATCATATACATGCTATATCCCATAACAAAAACATGCAATGTAAATCATTAGCGAAGGTTATGGCCATAATATTGTAATTCCTTAGATCCACAAGGAATTACTATTACCTAGGTCAACATCACATGCATGAACATGTTGTTGGTGTAGACCTATGCTTGCCAATCTGGGTCTATAGGTTCAACCCTTGAATAGGTCGACTCACCTCTTGGTCGGTTGGTTGGTTGTCTGCCTTCCTGTCCAACCTATGTCTGGACACCTCAAAATAGTCAGTTGAGTCTACTAGGTGGTCAGTTCACTCTCTAGTGTCCTTCCCTATTTGGTTTTCTAGCCTCTCGGCTCATCTTGTGAAATGGTCAACAAGTCTGACACATGACTGTCATCTTCTTTGTTGCTATAAAACCTATCATGTTGCTATAAAACCTATTACATGGTAATGAGAAACCTCAATGTACATTTGAGGGGAGAAAAGATAGGAAATAATAATACTTTTACATTGAGAAGAAGATGAAAGAGGCTGGGTATGCTAACCAAGATAAAACATGAACAAAAAAACCATCCAACCACACATAGATATTTTAGTTATTGGTCATAATCATGCTACACATCCACCATCAAAACTCTCTTTTAGGGAGACACGTGTAAATTTCATATATATATATACACACATAAATATATATACATATATACATACATATATATACATATATATACATATATATATGCTGACAAGGAGTGGCTCAAGTGGTCAACCACGGTGTCTCCTCATGAAGGGACCCAGGTTCGAATCCCAGTTGCCACCTTGATTTACCACCCTCCCAGGCATTTGGCCTCCACCACAGGCATGGGAGAGGGGGGAGAAATCTTTCTCTCTTAATCCCATATATACATATATATAGACATACATATATATAAACACACACACACACATATATATATATATTTATATATATATATATATATATATATATATATATATATATATATATATATATATATATATATATATATATATATATATATATATATTAGTTTGGAATCATCTGTGGTCTTTAATAGGATATGCATATTAAGAAGTTTAAGTATTCACATCGTATGTACTAAATAAACAAAACCAAAAATCTGATCATATAGATTATCCCAAAACATAGTAAATTGACGTGGCTCTGATACTAGCTGTAGGGATATATGGCAACAGATAGGAAGTGAGAAAAAATTTGTCTGTCATATTCCCCATAAATAGAAGATTATGTCAAAAACTATGTAATGGGAAGGATGGTTTAATGAGATCGTAACTGGTCCTAGAGCAAGTCCAGTGACTATTCCTCATTGCAATAGTGCAACTCTCTTCTAATTGCACTTGAACTGTGTCTACAACAACTCCTAGTCTCTACCACAGACAACAAGTTGATGTTTCCCTCATAGTAGTAAAAGTATCCACTACTCTATGGTAGTCCACATGGATCACATAGAACTCCTATCATTCTAATGAATAGACATGAAGGATTGTCTCTCCCGTTAGTGTACTAGTCACCAACTTTATCTCCCATAAATATTCTCCCTTGTTATCCCTCCCTTTATTGGGTAGGACTTGCTCAGGCTCTCTATTGGTTTCTACAACTAGAGAGGATGAAAATTTTCAGAGGCAATTGAGTTGTTCTATCTAAGAAGCCCCCAATACCCCTCTATATATAGGAGGGTCAGGGTCAGGGTTCCCAGTCTAAGTGGGAGTGGAATGAATTGAAATTTCACAAAAATTTACAACCTACAACAAGTGAAATGGTCAGTTCACTAGAGAACCGATCAGTTGGCGTGAAAGACAATTGGTTCATCCAGTTAACTGTTCATTTCGTCATGCTTCCCAATAGCAATTGTATTGGCAATTCCAATCCAACTAATGCATGACATGATGTCAACACTAATCATTGATTCAATTGAATTGAACCATGATATGGGCATCTCTTTTCATGAAACAGTCGTCTCATGAACCTAAACTGGTCAGTTCACTAAGTAAACTATTCATTTTTCTCCCCTGGTTCATGCAAAATTCAGCTAATGTTGAGATATATGTATGAGATATATGTGACCTCAATATCATATATTGATTCACATATGCATGCACATGATTTTCTTAATCTTGCTTATCAAGTGGCCTAGATATAAAACTCCAATGGGAGGGACAAATCCCATCTGCATAACTCACATTCATCCCCATGTGTCACAACACATATGATCATCACCTTTATAGAAATCCTTGTTCAAGATCTGTTGGATCATGTTAAAACATACCGCACAACACATGATGAGTGTAATGACTTCAAGTCTAAGAACCAAAATCACCACTTTCACCATGAGAGATGATTATGACCACCAATTATGGTTTCCATATTTCACTCTCAAGGTGGGTCTGTCTGATACACTATTTCCCAACAAGTATCTTTATGCTTGGTTTGATATCACATATCATGACTTATGATATTCTTTCATCAACCAACACACACTCTAGTCTTAAGTGTTACTACTGTCTATCATCATTCCATAGTAACATATGACTAGGGACATACCAAGAATGTACACACTCTTAACATTTATATGATCTAATTGTTCAAGTCACACACTTGAAGACATGCGTTATTGAGTAATATCATTCTTTAGAAATTCATTATGTTTCCTCATTATCTCATCACTGAGCCAAATAAAATAAATTGGAAGCTTGCCTTTATTATAAATCAAAATCCTTTATATAATATGCCATCACATTCATCATATGATTGTCTCTCTCATCATACTTACCAACATCACCACAAATAACCATGCTTCTTTTCAACAAATCGACTCCTAAAAATCAATAACCAAATTAGAACTATTTCAGAACAAGTATCACAAAGATTGGACTTCTCACAAACCCATTAGTCCTGGAATTTATGGATCCTCATCCAATTTTCCAATGTATCTCATTCTAAGGTCTCATCAAGCAATACATAAATCCCAAACTTGTGTTCAAATTTATGGGTCGGATGGTCATGTTGACATAGACTATAACATACAAGTTAAACAACCAAAAGGATCCAGAAATCTATTATCAAGTTTCCTCAAGAAATCATGAGTACTTTCTTATGGGAACCCAAGCTCTTGGTGACCCACACAAGAGTATATTTCTTTTAATTGAAGAACATGTACAAGCATAGATGGATGAGATGATGAGAATCGCAATCAAGAGAGAGTAGGTTCTTTCTTCTAGAGATCCATTGTCACATCACTCCATAAGAGTATATCAACTCATCTACGAATCACATGGATTGGATGGGAAACATATTTGTATTGAAATAACTCGAATCAATTACATTGAAATAAAGTCGGATATGGGGCTATCCCTCATGCCCCAGAGTGGAATGACTCAAACATAGTTTAAAGAATAGAAGAAAAAGCTAGATAACAAGGAATGCCCTTTTTATTTGGAGTCCCCCCTCCTTTTATAGGGGTAAAGGAGGGGGGAAACCATATAGAAATGACCATTAGTGGTGGCTAGATTTCCTTCTCTTTGGTGTCAGTTAGTCGACTGCATTTAGTCACTTGCTTCAGCCCAAAGTTGAATTGCTTAAACCGTGACTGCATTGATGATTTTTTTAGGAGAAGTCAGGAAGCTATTTTATTCATCTTGCCTTCCTCGTGCAAACCAATTTGAAGAATTATTATAGGTCAAACTACTAGAACCATAATTAAACATGGTAGTACTACTACCATTATAAGACTCTAATTGAATAATTCCATCCACACTAGGTGGAGGGATAATATAATGGTACAAGTACCTCTTGGTTTTGAGATGGTGCTTAGCCAGGGTGTCTGCTGCCTGATTTCTTTCTCGGTGCCCATGTTGTATCTTCCACCCTCTTCGCAGAAGCTTCCTAATCCTTAGAATCCAAGTAGCAAGACTTGGGTTGTAGCTGATATCCTTATCTATAATTGCGATGGCATTCTTATTCTCAGACTCAAAGCATGCTTTCTCAATTTGATGTTCACTTGCATACTGCATAGCATCAAGCATACCGACCAATTCAACTTCTAAGACGCTAGATGTGTTTAGCATTCAACCGCTACCACATATCCACTTGCCCTCACTATCCCTTCCTATGAACACCGAAGCTGATTTGTTCTTTCCAGTAGCCGCATCTGTATTGAATTTGATGTACCCTGGCTCAAGCTTGCTCCAAGTCTTGTGCATTTTAACATTTGTGTTCCCCTGATCATCCTCCCACGCTTTCATGTTTAGAGCTATATCCTTGGTGATTTGCCCTACCTGACGATCCACTGGGCATTGCACACCTTCCATCACTTCGTGACATCTGCTCTTCCAAATATGCCAGTAGGTAACACTGAAAGCCACCTGCGCTTTGTGTCCTTTCGCCAGGACCATTTTCAACCAAACTCTTATTTCTCCTAGAACTAGCATGTCCATCAACTCTCCTTGTGTCAGGATTCTCTTCCATACTTGTTGGGCGTGGATGCAGTCCCTCAAGGCGTGGATACTGGATTCTGCCTATTCCTTACACCGATTGCACTTGTCATCTTCAGTGAGGTTTCTTGCTTTCCTTTTTGCATTAGTCAACAGTTCTCCATGAGCAAAAATCCATAGGAACATCTTTATTCTACTGGATACCTTCAACTTCCAAATCAGATTCCATTCCCATGGCACCTCTATGTTCTTCTCTCTTTGTAGAATATTGTAGGCGGATTGCGTCGTAAACTGGCCATTTTTAGTAGGGCACCAGACCCAGATATCCTTGTGGTCCGCTTGGACTGGAGGTTGAATGCCTGTGATGTTTCTACTCATCTCCGTAGGAAGCCACTCGTTCAAGAAATTTGTATCCCACACCCCTCCTCCGTGGCAACACTAGCTACTAGTAAGTCTTTTAGATCTTCAGGGATTGTCTTGGATGCATGATCTGCTAACTGGAGACCAGGTTTCACCCAGCAGTCAGTCCAGAATCTGGTGGAGTAACCACTTATAGGTTGGATTCTCACATTCCTCATAATGAACTCCTTACCTTTGAACACAACTTTTTTTAGCCGGGAACCTGCATTGATGATTTTATTCATTCAACATTTGACAAGTCTTTATCTGAATTTTTTCCACCACATAAAGCATATGGAATTGGCCAACTTTCCTAGTCAAAGGGGTAAAATTTTGCAATATTAATTGTTTTCCCATAAATGGAGGGATTTATTGAGTTGTCTTGTTTAATATTTGACCATCTGACTCTCATTGTTGTTGATTCCCAAAACAACCAAATGATCATCTTTTAAGGCCCGCCTTCTGGCTATAAAGCCATGAATATACATTTCTCATGTAGAAAATTCAATTTCCTTTCCAACACATACTTGGGCATTAAATTCCACCACAAGATGTAGATGTTATGATCTTTTATGCGCTGGAAATTATGCAACTATATTCCAAGACTATTTAATCATTGAAGTGATCAAACCATTTTCCTACAAAATACAAGCATATATTATTAAATATTCAATTAAAGAGAGAAATTCTAAAATAAGACAATCAATTCTAAAATTAGGAAAATGATCAAAAAATAATTCCAAAAAGATATCTAATTGATGTAAATAAAATGGACAAATATGTATTAATCAACTACCCTAAATTTGACCATTGATCATCCTCGAGAAACACTAAATTTAAAACACTACGACATAAAATTTTGAACTTTCATCCTCACTTACATAACACCACTCGAGTCCCTCCTTTTCCTATGTTCAAGCAATCTTAACTTCATGGATTCACAGAAAATAATTTTCATATCCCCTACTTCAAGATTATCTAAAAAATTAGTTCCATTTCAAAACCACAATAAAACATATTTTATATTCCCTTTGCATTAGGTACTCCTTCATATGCATTCGAGTTATTTCTGCAGAATAGAGCTCAAGAATTTGATGGGATTTTGTAGATTTCCTTGGGCATGAAATTGAAGTGAAGGAGGTATGGAAGGAAGCATTTAGGCATTTTTTCTCTTTGTTTGCAGTTACATTGACTGCATGTTTTGGTGTGTTGTTTTTGGCATCTTTTCATGATGGTACAACCTGTAAAATTTACAAGGGGTGTGGAGGAATCAAAAAAGGAAGGAAAAGGGGGTGTTCCACCCAGAACTTGGAGTTTGGCACATTTGCTTTTTATTTTTCATTGCGGATTGAGAGATAAGAAGGTGATGGAACAAGTGTAGAAAAACACTTTTCTTTGTGCAACTGATTTTTCTAAACTTAAGTGCATTGGGAGGATCATACATTGGATCAATTAATTATGAATTATACTAAAAAATATATTTTTTAGCTTATATATAGCTTTAGATAAGGAAGCATTATTTTTTAATCATATCAATCCTGATGACTTTCCATATTTTCCTAGAAATGGTGTTAGTTCAGATCATAGGTGACATGATAATTTCTATCAATGGTAGATTTTATTATTGTAATACATAAGAAGTTGCATCATTCCAGGGGGTATAATGATAAACATGCATACAATCATGGCTAACTAGATAAAGACCTGACCGACTAGATAACAACAAAAACAAAAAGAAAAGGTTTTTAAAAATTTACAGCTAAACTACATAACATAATGAAAATTGCAAAAAAAAAGAGTGGGTGGAATGAATATGTACCACCCACCTCCAACCTCAACTTAAAAGTTTGCTCGTCCCAAAAAAAACTTAAATCCAAAGTGGAGGGAAGAAAATTATGGAGATCACCAGGAGGTCCTGAGAGCTCGATAACGTCTAGCTAAATCAAATCTTGACAAGGTTTGGAACCTTGCAAGGTGAAACTTCATAATACTCCCGATGATTGGGTGGTCATGGAATCTCAAAGGAAAACTGATGTTGCCTTTTTCCCCACAGTCCTTCCAATATGATCCATAATTCTTCCTTCAATAGTGGAGGAAGTGCAATTAATGTATGTGGATGGGGAAGGATAGACTCAAGGTGGAGTTTGAGTCGGTCTGGTAGCATATGAGGTGTCGTCCATGCAACATCAGATAGAGGATCTAGCTTAGGTTTCTTTTTATCACCTACATTTGCACACAAGATAAGTGGTGTTGATATGAAAGGAATAAATTCAATAAAATCAATATTATATATATTTTTTTCTCCTAAAAAATTCATACAATCAACATTTTGGTCAATGAGATTAGTGGGTTTCCTTGTTGATATAGCATGTTATTCAATCTTCTTTATGCAAGATGTTCCCAAGGATTCAGGAGGAAATAAAATTGGATTATCATCTTTACAATCAAGGAGTCAGGGTATGTGACTTTCTTCAAGTGGTGGTCTCTCCCCATCTAAATCAGTTGTATATGAAAAAGGAATTGGCTGTGGTGGAGTGTAAGACTCTTGATGAGGAAGTCTCTGATGCATGGGTTTTGAGTCACTTTTATAGGCTTATTTTATATCTATTTTATGCATGTATTTGTCATTTTCTTGATTATATTTGCATAATTCACTATAGTTGGCCTTTAAACTCTTTTTGCATCAAATTATACTTCTTTTATCATATTTATATGATTTTATATAATCCCTGGACTTTTACACATGTTTCGGCACTTTTTCAGGCACTTTTGCATTGTCCAAAGTCGATACTACCGACCCTAGTGTCGATAGTACCGACATTTCATCAGAAAGCAACCCCAAAACGTGATCTTGGAAGGAAAAACCTGTATCATGGTCGATACCATCGACCTGGGGGTCGATACTATCGACAGCGTCAGGATCTGGTGATTTTCTGCACTAAAACGGAGCATTTTAATCCGACGGTTGAGCTTTTTCGGAGCCGTAAAGTGGTCCTATGACCTAAGAAGAGCACAGCCGGCCCTAGGGGGATACCATAGTGTGTTGCACAACATCCAAGAATGAGGGATAGAGACAGGAGACAAGAGATGAAGGTCGTTAACCGAGCGATCCGGGCACCTCCGACGGGCGATTTTGCTGCCGGAAGACTGCAAAACACACGTTTCTCGAGAAGGATCTCCAGGAACACCTTTGTATCAGGGGTTACACGAGTTTGCTCCATGTTTCCCATGTTTTTCTTCTCTACTCCTTTGTATTTTCCATTGTCAACCATGCGGGGCTAATCGCCTTAATCTTTAGGACCGGGAGTAGCCCGGGGAAGCATTGTATGACATTTTTATCATAGTAATTCATAATTTGTCTCCTAAATCTGTGGTATGATTTTGTTTTCTCAATTATATTGTTATGCTTAATCACCATAATGATAATGTAATTCCTTTAATTACTTTGAAATAAGAATTAACGGTTGAAAAGAGACAAAATTCACATTAATTAACAAATCCCTTGAACAAGGTGATGTACGGTTAATGGTGGAAACCCAGAGGTCGATTCTAATGCACCTAGTTTAGGGTATAGGTTACTACGACGGTGGAACAGACCTAGACATAGGTAGTGAATTGTACCACGATAGTGAACAATTCTGACTACATGCCACTACCTGGATTGAGAGATGAACTTGAGTAGCTATATGGAAATTGATACAATGAAAACCCGTGGTGAAACCGCAATCCTAAAGATCTCCATTTGAATTGATTAAACTAAACCCTTAATCGATTGCTCTGTTTTATTTTATTTTCTTTTATTTTACAATAACTCTCAAACTCTTTTAATCGGTTTAGCTGATCGCTACCAGTTAGTAGTAGTCTACTAAAATTTACGTTTCCCTGAGTTCGACTCGGGCCTCACAAGGCCTATATTACATGGATACGTATACTTGCATTTGCACGCACGGTAAAAGTGTGTCAAATTTTTGGCGCCGTTGCCGGGGAAATGGTGAATTCTAGCACTACGAGTGCTGCGAGCGGCCACACTAGGCCA
The DNA here is from genome assembly GCA_963693085.1 of Alisma plantago-aquatica. Lineage (NCBI taxonomy): Eukaryota > Viridiplantae > Streptophyta > Magnoliopsida > Alismatales > Alismataceae > Alisma > Alisma plantago-aquatica. Next base: position 982,301,399 of record OY856410.1, on the reverse strand, counting down.
CTTTTAATTCCTGTAATTTTTTTTCTTTTCATCTTTTGAACTGAATTGCAAATCTTATTCATTGTTTTAATTATTAGTACCGGTTCATACACTACCATTTGAAATTTCAGGTACTAGTAAAGTAATAATGGGTGACAGAGCGGAAAATGAGGAGCAGACGATCTGGGAAAGGATTAAGGCTTCTTCTTCTTCTGCGCAGAAGGGGCCAATCAAGAAACAAGCTATCAACATACCCAGTTACAAGATTGATCCATGGCGTATTCAGTTGGTCAAATCGCAGGCTTTCCATGGACTTAAAAATGAGGATCCGGTGACCCACATCAGCACATTTTTGGAAAATTGTGATATGATAAAGATTGACAGGTTCCCGCAAGAGACACTCTACGTGAAATTTTTCCCAGTTCTTTAGCGGGCAATGCTTGGGAATGGTTGCACAATCTGGATGATGAGTACATTGAATCTTGGGATCAAATGGTTGAGGTGTTATTTGAGAGGTTCTTCTTGCCTGAAAAGATAAACGATCTAGTGAGGAATATACACAACTTCAGCCAGCGAGCCGGTGAAACATACTCTGAAACTTGGGAGCGCTTCCAGTTCATGCTGAGGAAGTGTCCACATCACGGCTTAGACAAGGAGAAGCAAGCTAAAATTTTCTACTTCACCCTAAATGAACATGATAGGAGCAATTTGGACTCAGCAGGTTATGGTTTCTTTTTGAAAAACACAGGCACAAGGTGTTGGGTGATTCTAAGGAACATGTCCAAAAAGCAGTCTTGGGGTGAAAGAGATGCACTCGAGCAGGTTGGCATTACACATGAAGCAAGGGCCATCAAAGTGCTTAATGAAAAGTTGGATCTTATAACCAAGAAGCTCCTAGAGAAAGAGGACAATAGGTATGATGATGAAGCACATGCAAAGTATATGCATCAACAGGGATATAGAAATAACAATTATGATTGGAGGAAGGAACAAAATTTTTAGAAGCTGTAGCCTAGCCTAGAGGAAAAGAACAATGAATTGTTTAGCCAGGTGGTGAAACAAAATCAAGAGATGATGAGTACATTCGCCAAGCAGTTACAGTCTCAGGGCGAGATTTTGAATAAATTTGGGAAGACATTGCAAAGTCATGGAGCACAAATGAGGGCACTAGAGATGACTGTGACCCAAATTTCCAATGAAGTGGCGGCCATGAAGCATACAAATCAACAAAGATAGGCTGGGAATGCAGATGTTGTTCAAGCACATCATCAAGTGAAATATATATTTGTGATTTCTGAGGCAGAGCCCCCGATGGTGGAGGTCCAGGACAAAAGCAAAATGATTTTTGATACGGAGGCTATACCAAGAATATCGTATCCTTGCAGTCAGTATGGACTATCGGGCAGATGTTGTCCATTCAGAAAAATCTGCCAAGAGCACATCATGGCCACGCCCGCACCTAGGCAAGAGGAGCAGGTGAAGGCCATGCGTCATGGTGAAGCTACAGTCACTGAGAGAGGGGAGCAACCACAAGTCATGCCATCCACGGATGATGTGTCAAATCCTATCCTAGAAGGTGGCATTGAAGCAAGCTTAGGGGAGGAGACCCATAAAGTTCCATATGTGCCACCACACAAGCGAGTGAAGGACCCAAACATGCCTTTCCCGGATAGTCTGAGGCTGAAGAAAGAGCATAGGCACTACAAGAAATTCTTGGAGATGTTTAGGAAGCTCCATATTAATATTCCGTTAGTAGAAATGATAGAATAGATTCCAGCATATGGAAGGTTTATCAAGGACATAATCACCAAGAAAAGGCGGATAAAAGACACTGACATTTGTGTTGTTGATGAAAAAGTGAGTTCTATAAATGAAGGACAGCTACCAAGGAAGAGGAAAGATCCAGGATGTTTCTACATCCCATGTTCCATAGGAGGCCAACATTTTCCACAAGCACAGTGTGACTCAGGGGTCAACATTAATCTTATGCCACTGTCCACGTTTCAAAAGCTTGGATTGAAGACACTAAAGAAAATTTCCATGACTATTGAGTTGGCGGATGGATCCATTGTGAAGCCACAAGGTATATGCGAGGATGTGCTAGTCAAGGTCGACAAATTCATCTTCCCTGTTGACTTTGTGGTCATGGACATGCATGAGTTGGAAGGAGGTGAGATACTATTGGGAAGGTCGTTCCAAGCTACGACTGATGTAATCGCTGCCATTGGGCAAGGTTACTTGACACTTGGGATTGGTGATGATAGAGTTAAATTCAAATTACCACATGACTCATTGGAGACATCTCTTTACAACCCAGGTTAAAGGTATCTTTATGTCAAGCCTAGGACATTAAACAAGGGCGCTTGTTGGGAGGCAACCCAACTTTCGGTTCATTTTTATATGGTTATGTTCTTTTATGTTTATGTACTTGGTTTTTGCTTATGTTTTGATAATTTTTGTAAAAATGGTACCCTAACTCGTGTTTTGAAGTGTGCATAATGTTAAGGTCGATACTATCAACACCCATGTCGATAGTATCGAGTTTGGATCAGTAAACGCTGAAGAAAAGTCGTTACCATTGACCTTAGTGTCGATAGTATCGAGATTCCTGAAGATTTTCAGAAATATTGGTGACAGTAAAGTCGATACCATCGACCCTAGGGTCGATAGTATCAACACTTTTGAGTTCCCAAGCTTTTACATGCGTCGATACAACAAAATTTCTGATCCTGGGTCGATACCATCGACCTTGTGTCGATAGTATTGACACCTGTAGGACAACTACATAAAATAGGACGTAAAAGGTATCGAAATGAGATTTTTTCGAACCTTTTTGGCAGAGGAAAGATGGATGAAGCAAGTCACGTCTTAGAACCACTAAGACACAAAAATGGGCCACAAAAAGGAGGGAGATAGCAAGCATCACTTAGTCCACTTGAGCACCTAACCATCCTTCTTCACCACACTTTAAAGTGAACGGTATCGTTGTTCCACCTCTTAAGTGAGAATGTTGACTATGAGGCCATAGTCATATTCAAGCTTAGGGGGGTGTTGGAACAACCCTCTATCTTAGTTTTTACTTACTTATTCATGTTGCTTTTACTTTTGAGATATTAGTTGTTTTTATTTCTAGGTTTACTGCTTTTGTAGGATCCACATCTATCTAGTGTAATATGTGGAGCAATAAATGCATGGTTTCAATTGGAAGTTTTACTCTTGGGTTGTGTGCACATAAAAAATGAGCATTTTGAGAACTTTTTTAGCTTATTCTTGTTAGTAATTGAGTTGCATAACTGAGGAAGTGCTTAGGTGAGTCAGCTTCAGGACATGGGGACATGAATGACCATCTTTATTGTCTAAGAAAAAGTGATTGGAAAGGATGTTTGAGCCCAAACTGACCAAATGCTAACGTGACCTTAGACTAAAGTTTAAGAGAGAAATCCTTCAGTTACCCTGTACACAGGTCTTTAGAGAGGGACATATGATATTTTCGGAAGGTTCTGTCAATTAGTCTTGTGATCTGATCCACCGCAATTTCATTCACACTCCACCATAAGAAATGGGAGCACATTATTGTCTTTCACTTTTTGATTGCATCTCATGTAGGTAGGTCTTGCATTATATCTATTTTCACATTTTTTTTGCATGAAAATGAAAAAAAGGATAGAGTAGTTATGCATGCACATTATCCTTAGGTGCGTGTCATTTAATTGCATAACTGTCATTATGTAGTTGCATTTGCATCTTTTGAGCATATTGTACACCATGTATCTTATGTTACTCTGAAAACATTAAAGGTGGTGATCTTGATCCATACCCTCCAAATAGAATGCTTCAAATGTATAATTTATGTAACAAGAAGTGAGCCCGACAAATAATTCATTGTCATCTATGAAAATAAGGGCATGAAAAAAATTGAAGAAAAATTGAAAAAAAAATAGAAGAAAAAAAGAAGAAAAAAAGAATTGAGAAGTAATAAAGAAGAAGAGGGAGAAAGGAACATGTTGTCACCTGAGAACTAAGAAGAATAAGCACATGGTGTAGTTTTCTTAGATATTCCATCTCACCTTGAGACGGAATGATAGTGCATGCATCATTCCACCAAAAATATAGCATTAGGACATTTTCACTTGCATTTTGCATCATGATAGGTAATTAATTTTTGTATTACATGATTGACTATTATGTGCTTCCATCTCTTCCACAACCACCTATCCCATCCACCCATTGCTCTAATCGGTAGGCCACCCATGATATTCTCCTCAATCATTAATATTAGGAGATCTGCTTCCATTTAGATGGTAGTTAGGAAATGAGCAACGTAGATAGGAGATCACAAGATGCATCAAGTATGGACCAAATGAGTTTATCATATTAACTGCTTTAATTGATAGTGTTTCACTGATTGGGGGACAAACATCTTTTACATAGGTCTTTGGTCGCCTGGATGGTAGTTAGTGTTCAGTGGTCAATGAGGGCCGGTTTGTGGAAAGAAAGTGGGGATGATGTAGATTCATTTCATGTATTTATGTCCTATTGCTGACTTATCTCAACCAGATCCAAAGTTTTGTTTCTTGAGGACGAGCAAGGTTTAAGCTTAGGGGAGTTTGATGCATGGGTTTTGAGTCACTTTTATAAGCTTATTTTATATATGTTTTATGCATGTATTAGTCATTTTCTTGATTATATTTTCATAATTCACTATAGTTGGCCTTTAAACTCTTTTTTCATCAAATTATACTTCTTTTATCATATTTATATGATTTTATATAATCCCCGGACTTATACACATGTTTTGGCACTTTTTCAGGCACTTTTGCATTGTCCAGAGTCTATACTATCGACCCTGGTGTCGATAGTATCGACATTTCATCAGAAAGCAACCCCAAAATGTGATCTTGGAAGGAAAAACCTGTATCATGGTCGATACCATCGACCTGGGGGTCGATACTATCGACAGCGTTGAGATCTGGTAATTTTCTGCACTAAAATGGAGCATTTTAATCTGACGGTTGAGCTTTTTCGGAGCCGTAAAGTGGTCCTATGACCTAAGAAGAGCACGGCCGGCCCTAGGGGGATCTCATAGTGTGTTGCACAACATCCAAGAAGGAGGGATAAAGAGAGGAGACAAGAGAAGAAGGCCGTCAACCGAGCGATCCGGGCACCTCCGACGAGCGATTTTGCTGTCGGAAGACTGCAAAATGCACATTTCTCGAGGAGGATCTCCAGGAACACCTTTGTATCAGGGGTTATACGAGTTTGCTCCATGTTTCCCATGTTTTTCTTCTCTACTCCTATGTATTTTCCATTGTCAACCATGCGGGGCTAATCCACTTAATCTTTAGGACCGGGAGTAGCCCGGGGAAGCATTGTATGACATTTTTATCATAGTAATTCATAATTTGTCTCCTAAATCTGTGGTATGATTTCATTTTCTCAATTATATTGTTATGCTTAATCACCATAATGATAATGTAATGCCTTTAATTACTTTGAAAGAAGAATTAACGGTTGAAAAGAGACAAAATTCACATTAATTAACAAATCCCTTGAACAAAGTGATGTACGGTTAATGGTGGAAACCTAGAGGTCGATTCTAATGCACCTAGTTTAGGGTATATGTTAATACGACGTTGGAACCAACCTAGACTTAGGTAGTGAATTGTACCACGATAATGAACAATTCTAACTACATGACACTACCCAGATTGAGAGATGAACTTGAGTAGCTATATGGAAATTCATACAATGAAAACCCGTGGTGAAACCACAATCCTAGAGATCTCCATTTGAATTGATTAAACTAAACCCTTAATCGATTGCTTTGTTTTATTTTATTTTCTTTTATTTTACAATAACTCTCAAAATCTTTTAATCGGTTTAGCTGATCGCTACCAGTTAGTAGTAGTCTACTAAAATTCACGTTTCCCTGAGTTGGACTCAGGCCTCACAAGGCCTATATTACATTGATACATATACTTGCATTTGCACGCACGGTAAAAGTGTGTCAGTCTCTCTCTAAAAATATCAACAAGCAATTCATTAGCCAAGGAGGGTTCAGCCCAGGTGTATTGGACAATAATAGAATATGGATTTATGTAAAGGATGACAGGATTTGATGGAGCTTCAAGATAAGTTCAACTCTCCTACTGACACTTTTCATACTCAAGTAATAAAACCTCTAGTGGAAGGGTCGGAATACCAATGTCCTCATCACATGAAAACTACCACTCATTGGTCAGTGCTATCTCAGTTGGATCTGACGTACATGACATAAATATTGGATAATCATCTTTGGGAGGAACCATCTTAGGCTGCTCTAACTTCTCGTGGGGTCTCTATGATTACACCTCGAGTAAAGTAGGTAACATGGCTTGTTGGGTTTCTAAATTTCTTGTTGCTCCAGTACTATTTTCTCTAGGCCTTTGATCCATTCCTCATGCTAAGGTGTATATTGGTTTTCAAAATAGGATTCATACCCCCCAAAAGTTTGTTGGTTATCCTCATATCGCCCATAGTAGTCATAGTACCCCTCATATTGATGTGGGTGGCATTACTCCTCATAATAGTCTTCAGAAGATGGTGGATTGTAATTTACATTACATCCATCTTGGTGGTAAGACTCAATATTACAAGGTGTCATCAAAACATGGGTGGACATATTTGGACAATGTAGATTCTTTGATTGGACTTCTAGTAAAGTAGTTATCAAGGTTTGTCATTTTTGTAGTGCATCCTATTGTTCTTCTACTATCCCTTCTAGGGCTCTGAGATGCTCTTCTTGTTGAGGAGTAATTTGAGTTTCACAAATGGATTCATACCCCCAATTTGGCCATAACACCCCTCCTTAGAACATGGATAAGAGTAGCATGGTTCCTCATAGTGGCCTTGGGGAATTTTTGGGTTAGAATTATCATTATACCGAACGGGATAGGAAGGATCAAAATGATATAAGGTTCTACTGTAATTAGGGGACACATTAGGACAATGTTGTGAAGTGTGATTGTAATAACTACGCAACTAATATTGTGAACCATAATGTGTTGGCCACTCCATTTTGAAAGATTTCTTTTAAAAGAAACAATTTATAAAAAGAAATCTAGGATAAAAATATCTAATTTAGATGAAACAAAAAATATGCAAAGAAACTAAAATAAGTTAAGGGGTTAGTAGAAGATTATAAAATAACTAAAAGTTACAAGAACAAGCTCAGAATTTAGAAAAAAAGACTAAAAATTACAAAAATAAACTAGAAAGAATTACTACCAGAATGAAAACTTAGAAGAATGAGGAGAAACACTAGTGAAATGGATCTTGGTAGGAAAAAAGAAATTATGAAAATCTAAGAATATATATAACAAGACTAAATATTATGAAAGTAAACTAACAATAGAATTAAGATTTATGGAACAAATAAATATACAAAATAATCTAGAAGAAGGAACAAAATTATTAAAAAATCTAAATAATTATAAAACAAGATTTGAAATTATGAAATAAGCTAAAAATTATGAAACCAAACTAAAAATTATAAAAAGAAGAAATCCTAATATGCATAAGTGATTGGATTTGAAAAACAACGTGTGTCAATCTGGCAACAATGCCAATTTGGTGTGTGTCATTTTTTGCACCAAATACTAAGAAAAGTACTAGAGTTTAATGTTACGGTAGTAAGTTATCAAATCCCAAAGGACAACAAAAAAAGATTAAAATCCTAATTGACCTCTAGAGAACAAGAAAGTAAAATCCAGTTTGTGAAGGTTGTTGTATGCTAAGAACAAAAATAAAATGTAGGGATAACAAGTCAAGATCAAATAATAAAAAGGATTGAGGGATCATGACATGATTTTACCATGCGTCGAACGCAAGTGCACGCGTCAATGTAATATAGGCCTTGTGAGGCCCGAGTCGAACTTAGGGAAACGTGAATTTTAGTAGACTACTACTAACTGGTTGCGATCAGCTAAACCGATTAAAAGAGTTTGAGAGTTGATTGAAAAAGAAAATAAAATAAAAGAAAACAGAGCAATCGATTAAATGTTCAGTTTAATCAATTTAAATGGGAATCTTTAGGATTGTGGTTTCACCGTAGGTTCTCGCTGTACTAATTTCTACACAATTATCCTAATTCGTCTCTTATTCCGGATAGTGGCCTGTAGTCAGAATTGCTCTCTTTCGCGATACAATTCACTACTTAAATCTAGGTCGGTTCCACGGTAGTAGTAACCTATACCCTAAATTAGGTGCATGAGAAACAAACTCTGGGTTTCCACCATTAACCGTACATCGCCTTGTTCAAGGAATTTATTAGTTAATGTGATATTCGTCTCTTTTCAACTATTAATTCTTCTTTCAAAGTAATTAAAGACATTAAATTATCATTAAGGTGATCAATCATAATGATAGAATGGAGAAAATGAAATCATACCATGAAAATTGAGAGACAAATTATGATAAACTATGTAAAAAATATCATACAACGATTCTCCGGGCTACTCCTAGTCCTAAAGACAAAGGGGATTAACCCTGCATGGTTGACAATGGAAAATACATAGGAGTAGAGAAGAAAAACATGGGAAATATAGAGCAAACTCGTGTAACGCCTGATACAAAGGTGTTCCTGGAGATCCTCCTCGAGAAACGTGCATTTTGCAGTCTTCCGGCAGCAAAATCGCCCCTCGGAGGTGCCCGGATCGCTCGGTTGACGGCCTTCGTCTCTTGTCTCCTCTCTCTCCCTCTCCTTCTTGGATGTTGTGCAACACGATATGAGATACCCCTCCGGCCGGCCGTGCTCTTCTTAGGTCATAGGACCACTTTACGGCTCCAAAAAAGCTCAACCGTCGGATTAAAACGCTCCGTTTTAGTGCAGAAAATCGCCAGATCCCGACCCTGTCGATAGTATTGACCCCCAGGTCGATGGTATCGACCATGATACATGTTTTTTCTTCCAAAATCACGTTTTGGGGTTGCTTTCTGATGAAATGCCGATATTGTCGACACCAGGGTCGATAGTATCGATTCTAGACAATGCAAAAGTGCCTGAAAAAGTGCTGAAACATGTGTATAAGTCTGGGGATTATATAAAATCATATAAATATGATAAAAGAAGTATAATTTGATGCAAAAAGAGTTTAAAGGCCATCTATAGTGAATTATGCAAATATAATCAAGAAAATGATAAATACATGCATAAAACAGATATAAAATAAGCTTATAAAATGACTCAAAACCCATGCATCAGATCACCACCAATAACCATGCTTCTTTTCAATAAGTTGACTCCAAAAAATCAATAAACATATTTGGACTATATGAGCACAAGTCTCACAAAGATTGGAGTTCCCACAAACCTATTGGTCTCGACATTTGCAGATCCTCATCCAATTGCCAGATGTATCTCTATCTGAGGTCTCATTAGTGAATACATGAATCCTAAACCGACATTCAAGTTTATGGGTGGGATGGTCACGTCGCCATAGACTATAACAAACAAGTTAAACAACCAAAAGGATCAAGGGATCTATGAGTGTGTGTCATCAAGAAATCGTGAGTTCTTTCTTGTGGGAACGCAAGGTCCCGATGGTCTAAACAAGACTACATTTCTTTTAGTTGACAAATAAGTAAAAGATTATATGGATGAAATGATGACAATCACAATCAAGGGACCAGAGTTTTTTTTTCTGGTAGAGATCTATGGTCACACCACTCTATAAGAGTATATCAACTCATCCTAGAATCACATGAAATAGAAGGGAAACATCTTTTTATTAAAATAACTAGAATTGATTACATTGAAATAAAGTTCACTATAGGGCTAGCCCCATGCCCCAGAGTGGAACTACTCAGACATAGTTTAAAGAATAAAAGAAAAAAATAAAATAACAAAGAATGATCTTTTACTTTGGAGTCCTCCCTCCTTTTAAGGAGAGAAAGTAAGGGGGGAAACATATAGGAATGGATGTGGCTAGATTGCCTTCTCTTTGGTGTTTATGTCAACTGCATTTAATCACTTGCTTTAGCCTAAAGTCACATTTCTCAAACCTAGACTGCATTGATGATTCTATCATTTCAACATTTGACCAGTCTTTATTTGAATTCTTTCCACCACATAAAAGCATATGGAATTGGCCAACTTTCCCAGTCAAAGGATTAAACTTTTGCAATATTAATTACTTGCACACAAATGAAGGGATTTATTGAGTTGTCTTCTTTAATATAAGACCATGTGACTCTAGTGTATTGATGTTGATTCTTAAAAGGACAAAACTATTGGATTGTAAGGCTAGCCAACCAATTGGAAAGCCATCAAATATACATTTTTCATGTAGAGCATTCAATTTTCTTTCCAACACATACTTGTGCATTAAATTGCACCATGGGATGCATAAGTTATGATCTTTTAGATCAGGGTATATATAGAAGGACTATTGGAAATTGTGCAAATATATTTCAAAAATATTTAATCATTGGATTTATTGGGTTATCTTCTTTAAAAATCTAAGAATATATAAGTAAAACTCTAACTAGAGTGAAAAAAGTCTAAACTAAGACAATTGATTCTAAAATTAGGAAAATAATTAACAAAACAATCCTAAAAATATATCTAAAAGATGTAAATAAAATAGAAAAATATGTATTTATCATGCACCCATCTATACCTATGACCAACCTGAGTATGCCTACTTTATGATGCAATACAAACTAGTGTGCTTGCAAGAAAAGTATTCTATTTATTTTATCATATCGATTACAATCTACAAATTTGTTAACCCAAGTGTGTGTGTTTCGTGTGCGCATATAGCTTTCCATCATTGTTACTGCTTACTGGGGAGAGTGGCGATTGGCCTATCCAAATTATTTTATTTAGACTTTTCATATTGATGAGTGTATTTTTACCCATTTTCAGATGTTGTTTTATGTTCTTTTTAGGGGCCGTTGTGTCTCTATTTCTTAGTTTTAGATTTATATCCACTTAAATGCAATTATTTTCCCTTTTTCATATTTTAATGCATTTTTATATGTATTTCATGTAGAATCAGTCAAAGTTGCACTGTGATGCCTAGATGGACAATTGGGCCCTCACGGTCTTACACCTCAAGGGAAGGCAGGCCCAGAAGCTTTCTTTATGATCACCTTCCAACCACCCAGTCAAGCAAGTGGCTCTGCTAGTCGCCCTAATCGAGCCACTCTCCAACTGGATCTTCCATATTCCTGCCTCTTTACACACGCTCTTAGCATCAAGCCTATTCTGGTTCATCCACATTGGCTCACTAGAGACTCAGACGTGAGGTTCAAATTGACAATCCATGTGAGTCCCCTATTGGACTAAGTACGGGCCATGCAAGCTGATGCCTTCGACCGCAAGCATTTCATCTTTAGGGTTTCAGAGGTGAGGAATGCATCCATAAAAGGGAACCCTCATTTTCCATTCAAGGGGTATCTCATCAGTGATTATAAGCCACATTGTGCTGCAAAAACCCTAGTGAGGAGTGAGCAGGCAGTGACTGTAGTGAAGAGATTGGTCTTCTTATACCAGGAGTCATGGCCTTATCCATCATTCCTACTATCTCTTTGTTGTTGTCCCTCTTTATGAGCGAGTAGACACTTTGTGTTGGGGCATGGGGACTAGCCTCAATCGCCCGTAGTTTATCTTAGCTTGTATCTAAACTTGATAATATAGTTGTTAAATAAAGTATCATTCTACTCAATGTCTTGCTTTCAAAATTGATGACTTATTTTGCATATTAGTTATAATCATGGATATGCAGGTTGTTGTGAGTGTGATTAGAACATCAGAATGATCTTATTATCCCCCTGAGTTGTTAGCAAGGAATAGTGAGGTGGTTGGATTTTTATCTACAATGTGTTGAGGATGGTTAGTCATAAGTAAAGGAGTTCAATAACATAGGAAAGGAACTTGGGTTTTGAGGATGGTCGATTCCAAGGGAGTCTATATTAGGTGACGACATGTATCCCGTGAGGTGCACTAACTAAACCTCAATTTAGCAAAGATTATTGGAGAGTTAGATCTTATTATGATGATTACACAGGCCCGGGAAGCGAAACCTCATGTCTTGATGCCCTTTATTCCTATCATTTAATTCTTTATTCTTCATTGCTTTTAGTAAGAACTTAGTTTAATCAATATTTCAATTACTAAGTGATAAATATTACTCTTACTACTTCTAAATATATTTAACTATTTAAAAATATTATCTTTGGGTTTGATCCTTAAGTATACTACAATAAGGCTTCCACTCATGTGGAGTGGGGAATTATTGTACCTCTTTTGGTAAACCTAGGAGATTATTTTTTTAAGGTTTTTCTTGGTGCAACATTCATAGCCCCATCAAAAATTGGCATTGTTTTTGGGGACAACGGTAGTTAAATATTTTCAAATGTATAAGCATAATTGAGGTTTTTCTTTTTATTTATTTATTTTCCTTGATGATATTAAAAATCCTCTAGAACCAAGTACATTACTCACAACAATTTTTTCTCTTTTCAAGCACTTCTAGACTATGTGAAGATGCAAGAGTCTTGACTTGGAATTTCCTTTTGATCCTAAAATCGAGAGAACCATCAGAAAACTTTGCAAGGAGAGATCCATGGTGGATGTAGAGGCTACGAAAGCAACAATGCAAGTGTGCATTGACGCAACAATCACGACCCAACGAGAATTACTTCCCATGGAAGCTAGAGAATAGGTAGAGGCCAAGTCTAAGGCCAACCTAGAAGCTACCCAAGCCGCAGAGCATGTGAAATAACTTTGAGATTTCTCCATTCCCATAGGCACCGAATTGACTCATCCAGTCCAACTCCCAAGCAAATCGATCGAGATCAGAGCCCAATGGGTCAGCTTGTTGCAAAACTCTACCTTTACAGGAAGGATCAGAGAGATTGTAGGGAGCATATCCTAAAATTTATCAACCTTTGTTCAATGATGAAGCCGATAGGGTAAACTAATGACTCCATGTGACTCCAACTCCTTAGTATTCCCAGATAGATAAATCCAGGGCATGGTACACCACTCGTTGAGGAGATCCGATCAATACATGGGTGGCCCTAGAGAACAAATTCCTAGAAAAATTCTACCCTCCTTTTATGACATACTTGATCCGGGGATAGATTACAAGATTGAATCAAGTACCCAAGGAGTCTCTATATGAAGCGTGGAAGCAATTCAACGAACTCCTATGCAAATGCCCGCATCATGGAACCCCCAAGAGTTAGATCATTGAAGAGTATCAGGTCCTAGACAAGCCAAGTGAATGGACATCAGTGTGGTGAGAAGGCCTCATGATGATATGCTCTTGCCTGCCCAGTCATTTGACTGACAAATGGAGATCTCAAAATCTTGTGGATTAATGAGAGATGTGGCGTGTGGGATACGTGGCCCAATGGGATTGATCTTTATGTTTTTCATAACTTATTTTACTTCTTTCTCGCAAATAAATTGTCCTTGTCTTTTTCGAGAAATATTGTTCCTTGAAAATAGTTGTCATTTTCATTTCACTCCAATTATCAATATTCACTATCATGTTTTGATCAGGACTTTCCAAGGGATGATTGACGTAAAGACCCTACGCGCTAGGTATAATGCATGCATGGTTTACCATCTATTCCTTTTTAAGAACTCGTAACGTCTTATCGATGCATCTATATAATGGGTGAAGAGTAAGGATTGGCAACACCAGAACTTTTCGATGATCAAGCAAAGCCTACACTTCCATCTCTTCCCCGCATCGACACCACTCATAGTGGCAACAAACATCAACATGAACAGTGTACTCCACAAAGGAGGCGGTGGCCCACCACCGACCGATAAGGTTCCCTCCGAGAACATCTACAATGATATTATTCCTAGGAGAAATATGTCCCCTGGGATCTCAGATTCATTCTCCTGGCACTGCGTCGGGGGATGACACCATCAGACACAAACCCATTGATCAAATGATAGTATAATCAACTGGCTATCTGCCTAGAAGAGCGTTGGCTAAATGCAGGCTATGGAGAATAGGGTGCGCGGCCCAGGGTACCATCGCCTCAACCCAATGAAGATCATTACAACTAGTGGCCAAGACCACGATGGGATGAGGGTGTCACTAATGGAAGATGAACCCTCATGCTTTTGGATGAGAAATACCCCTCATCTCCACCTCCCATGATCTCCATATCAATTCCCCTCCATCTCTAACTTCTTTCTCCCTAAGGATGGGTAGAATGTTGAAGTTTGGGATGGGGGTGGGTGGTACGTCATCCTTTTGCACCACCTCAACTCTACCCTTGCCCTGTCTCATCATCAAACACTTCTTTCTTTTTCTTTTCCATCCTTTATTTGCATCTATCTTGTATTATGTCTTTTTTTTTTGTATGAGTTGTGACCTTTACCTAGCTGGTCACTATGATGTATGTTAAAAATGGAAAAAATATTAATCAGTTGTTCCTTTTCTTTTTCTCAAGCTAACCCGTGCAAAAAGAAGTATTAAGAAATATACATGTTTTGAATAGTATTGGGGCCCCGATGAAAACAAATGAGCATCCCCCACTGGAAGTGATGATAAACAGACGGAATTCAAAAGGTCAAGCCACATTTTCCTCCAACATGACTTGCAATAATAATCGTGAAAACTTCTTTACCCTATATATTAACTAATTTAATTGATATAATATGATGATCTAATTCCAATGCAACAATAAAATTAAGAAGCACAATTCAACCTCTTGACCCCACTTTTTCTTCCATCACATCTTATCTCTTCATCATCCATACAAATAAAAAAAATGAAATTTTTATCATATGGAAAACCCTAAGTCCGAGGCGGCATCCACTCCATAAATCACCCCCTCTTCAATTTTTGTCCACAAGCATGGTATGAATAAGAAGAGGCCAATGAGCCCAAAAGAAAACATGTGGTCAATGTAACCATAAATAAATAAAAAGTCTTGAGTCGAATAGAGGAGAGACAAATAAAATAATTGAATCCCAAATAAGGTCTTAAGTCGAATAGAGGAGAGACCAGGAAATCAGCTATAAAGATGACATGAGGAACAAAGTATAGCTCAACCGTAAGGGAGAGGTACAAATCAAGCTAAACAAGAGGTCGTGTGCATTGTTTTTTTGTCTAATGTTGATATTTTTTTCCTGTTCTGGATAACCCCATTCCAATTCATGCAATGTCTTTCTCCTCCTTTCATCCACTTTTCATACCCAGGGGGACTTTTCAAAATTCTACACCAATATGCCAAATAGCCCTAACTTGTTCTTACTTCTACTTGCGGGGACATATCAGGAGTACTATTGATATAAAAGGTAGTTTCTTATAGGTTCTGGGGTCTAGCAATTAGAGGAACAAGCCCCAGTTGGGGTATATTCAAATGTGACTACGTGACCCCCAAGAATTAGGGTTGCTTGATTGTGATTGGCGGGAAGAGGACTTTGAGGATTGCTTGGTTGGGAGAGGAATGCTGGGTTTTAGGGGAGGCAGAGAAGGCAGCGGAAACAAAAATTTTCTCCCCCAAACCCGGAACAAGGAAATGTGTCAACGTCTATACAATAGGAAAGGATGGTCTGTGGAATCATACCTTGTCCCGAGGCTTGCTCGGTGACAATGCCTCACGCCTTGCACGGTCTTCACCTCCTATCTTGGACGGTGTATGTGCAGCTCCTGGTCGCACCAGGACTGACGACTCCTGGTCTCACCGGGACTGTCGGGATTGACAGTTGCCTCCTGAGCGGTAGAAACCTCCCGCCTCTAAAGTAGTCCACACAGACCACCTGGAACTCCAATCTCCTTGTCCCACAAGGAATTGGAAGGCGTCAGACCCTCCTGTCAGTGTATTAGTCGCCAACACACTCTCCTGCTACCAGTCGCAACTACAGTTGTCTTTCCCTTGCTGTGCCTCCCTTATCGGGTAGCACTTGCTCGGGCTCTCTCGGTTACCAAAACCAGAGAGAACGAAAACTTTGCAGAGCAACTGGTTTGCACTGAGTTGTCCTTTGAGAAGCCCCCAATACCCCTATATATATAGGAGGGTCATGGGACATGGTTCTCCATCCCGGGCAATGCGGGACTAAAAGCAGGAGTAGAAGGGTTCGAGATTTTCCACAAAAACAACCAACTCACAACATGAACTGATCGTTTCACAACTAAAAAGGTACGTTGGGGACCTAAACCGGTCGGTTGACACCTCAACCGATCGGTTGGGACCCATGAGCCGGTCGGTTCACATCTGAACCGGTCGGTTCGTGGTCCTGACCAGTTCTCGATTGACTTTCCTTCTTTTATTTCTAATTGGTATCGAATACCAATCCTATTTCCCAATCAAATTGGGCAAGTGAAACGAAAGGAAAATTCTCACCAATCCTACTTTCCCAACTTGCTCGGTTGCACCAGTTGAATCGATCATTTCAACACTTGAAGCAATCATTTCATCCTAACCATGAGTTGATCGACTCAACACTTGAGCCGATCGGTTCATCACATGAGTCGATAGGTTGGGAGTGCAGATTGTGCAGAATCAGTCAATTGTGATTTCAATCAATCTGATACTCCAATCAATGTGTCCAACACCTTGAACATTATGATATTGAGCTATCAATTGATTGAGTGTTTAATTGAACTACTAAACACCTTTAGTAATCAATCTAAACATTATTTGTGGACAAAACTCCTCTTCCAGGTTAAATCCTATGTGTGTGACCCAGCAGGTCCATTTCACGTTGGCAGTGAAAGTCCATAACACTTATGACTTCACAAGCAAAGAGCGGTGCCTAGTCACACATCAGTGCTACCCAAGTGAAAGTAGAAAGTTGGAGAACAACTTTCAATCCTACAATCCGTGAATGATGTTACAACGAATGTATAATTCCTTTGTCACTAATATCTTGAATGAACTCGAGGCATGGAACAGTCATCCTGCCAACGTTCATTCACTTTCTTGATCTCAGAGTAGATTGGAAGAGATATGTATGACATCAATATCACATACTGATTCACACATGCGTGCACGCCTTTCTTAATCCTACTCATCAAGTGGCCATGGATATCAAACTCCCTCAGGAGGGACAAATCCCATATCTATCACTCACCCCTCAAAAGCCCCATGTGTCAAAGCCACCCAATCACCACCTTTATAACAACCCATGTTTCAGGATTGCGTTTGATGATGTCAAAGTGTGCCCAACGACATGTGTTGAGTGTAGTGATTTCAGGTCAAAGAATCACACTCACCACCATCACTGTGAGTACTGACTGTGACTACCATGTCATGGTTCCATGTGTCAAACTCACAGTGGGTCTGTCTGGTACACTTGTTCTCTAACAAGTACCTATGTGTTTGGTTTGATATCTCTATATCATGACTAATGAGATTCTGTCATCAACCAACGCCACAATCTAGCCTTATGTGTCATTGTTGTCTATCTACCTTCCACAATGACATCCGACTAGGGACATAACAAGAATGTACAAACTCTTAGCATTCGTATGATCTCATCATTCAGGTCCTGAACCTGAAGGCATACGTCATTGAGTACTGTCATTCTCTAGACATTCAATCTATTCTGTCACTATCTCATATGACTGAACCAGAAAGAATTGGAAGCTTGCCTTTGATGTTTATCAAATCAGTCTTAATGTATCCCACCAATCATCCCATGATTGGCTCTCAGGGAATACATACCAACAGACTCCCACTTACACTGTGAGCCAATCACCCTTGAATCATATTCATAGTGATCTTCAAACATGTCCCACATGTTACTGTGCTCTAGTGCCAACATAGTGAGTAATGGCAACACCTTGCCAAAGTCAGTATAAATTGCATGTCTCTCATCTCTTCACTGTACGTCACACGTATGAGATGGAGTTTTCGTAATATGCGATCTAGCATTCCTTTGCTAACCTTTAGCCACATTGCATGATCAAGGATTCCATACTTGTCATCAATGAGTGGAATATCTATAAGTTAATCTCATGAACTTCCAGATCCATATAGTATCCACTGATGTTCTCTAACACATAGATACTCGACATTTCCTTTTAAATGGTTTTATTGGAACACTTCCAATTATCAACAAACTTTCACTTTATATATCCCATATATATTTTGTGATTAATTTTCTGTCCTTTTCAGAAGTTCGCATCAATGTAACTCTTTACATTGAACTCTTCCTTATCTCCATGGAACTAGTACTTCCCAAGTACTTATCAAGTTCTCATGGAATTCCAGTAACCCTTACTGGAAGTAGACAGACATCCACTCGTCATGTCTCACATACGAGTTATCAGGATGAGCACATCATATTGCCATATCCTACATACAAGATGATGAATGCATTTTATTCTTGTCATGTCCATACATGTAAGATAATGGGATGATTACATACATGATAGATCCATATCTATTCTTAGTGTTCCCATTCTTAATAAGAATTGGACACTTGGCCTTGGGATACTAACTCCATGTAACATGGACACGTTTTCTCCCACTGAATCTGTGTATACTGAACCCTTCAATACAGATTGCCAATGTATGCTCTCTCTTTTCCAGGTCAAGAGGTTTTTGAGAACTATCTCTATAGATCTCTATTCCTATCACATAGGAAACATCTCTATCTTCCTCAAAGATAATTTCCACTTTTGGATTTCCATTCTAGAACATTTCCATTTCACATCAACATGTGGAATGTGAACACGCTCCCACTAAATCACATATCCCTTCTTTATCTTTGACATATCAGTCAAACCCTTTGAATATATCATCAAATTAAAGATCCAATTCTGAGTTGCTTGTACCCGATCAATCACATTGATTAGTCTGTTGTAACTTATAGACTTCATTTGCATTAGTGGATTCATAAACCTTATAGGTTGTGTCACGTACACATCCTTGTTTTATTCCTCATAGGAATGCGGTTTCAGTATCCATATGCCAAATGTCTTAGTCATTAAGTTGCAATCAACAAGCATCATCCTTCTCAAAATGTTATCCATGTGTCTCAACGCTTAAGACTTATTCACACTTAATGATTTTATTCCAATGGGCGCTACCATCAAGGTCATACCTTATGGTTCATATGGATGTCATTTAGGATGTAATGGTCATTAACCATAACTCAAAATTCGGTTCCTCATATTCATCTAGATAGTTGACTCATCACATGAACAACTCATCACATTGATAATTGAGGTGTATCTGTCAAGGATATAAGAACTCACAACTCCTTGTGATTCTCAATGTCCTTTCTTAGTGTGGGGTATTCTTTTATTAAGAAGAATTCAGTTATTTGATAATCATTCTCTAACTCCTTAGAGTATGATTCCTTCTTGATTTAGACATCAACATGCCTTAATCATGAGTTCACTATGATACACTATCATAATCACTCAAAAGGATCTAAAACATTTGGTCCAAGTATTTTATTCATTGATCTCATCAAGAATTAACACTTTACCAAATTTGCACTTCATCTATGATAATCTTGAATACTTCAAGATATTCATATTGGTATTTCTCTAAACACCATTTGAAGTATTAGCATTTGTTCTAATAGGTATGTAAATACATCACATGTATTATACCTAATAGGATAATCATTCTCCCACTACCTTTAGTGAAGAATGATTAATCATGTCTGAGATATTCATGTCTCTTACTGGTTATCTAACCAAAAGAGTCTAGATTTATCCATCACATGGAAACTAGAAATGGATTTCTCATGATTGATGCTAATTTTTTTTTTGAGTTATCTATAACTTTTAGGTATCATTTTATCTTATGCATATCAAATACCACAAGACAAACAAGGCATTGCCACAAAGATCATATCTTTAAAAGATTGAAACATCAACTTTATTGATTGCCATCATTGTCATACAATATGCAAAAATAAAGTGTTTCTATCTATTGGCAAATATGAAATAACAGTTCATAACTGTATTACATGCCTTTTAGGCTGAAAATAAACTAAAAGTACTCCTATCTATGGCGGTAACACTTGCCCCATTTATTGAGTGTTTTACACTTTACATCTTGGTATCATATACCTCAATAAGTGTTACAAGTTTACTTTCATGACACCTTTAAGTGGAGACATCAGTCGCCTCCTTCTTCTTTTGTTCCTCCATATAGAGAGGACAATTCCTTTTCCAATGTCCTGGCTTTTGACAATGGTGGCAATTTCCTTTCTTGGTCACGCCTCCCTTGGCCTTGAGAGCTGAAGACGACTTGGGCTCCTGGCTAGCATTAGAACCTTTCTTAGCTTTGTCCTTGCCCTTGCGCTTGGACTTGCCTTTCTTGCTCATGATGACCATCACAGACTTAGGCTTGTCCTTCTTCATCTGTATCTCGGCTATCCTCAACATTCCCAACAACTCTGACAGTGGCCTATCAAAGTTGTTCATGTTGTAGATCATCACAAACTGACTGTAGGATTCTGGCAACGATTGCAGTATCACGTCAGTAGCCAACTCTTGGCTCAGTGGAAATCCCAGTCTTTGTAGGTTCTCCACATACCCAATCATCTTGAGTGTGTGAGGACCAACTGGATCTCCTTCTGTCATGACGCACTTGAACAGTGCCCTTGAGACATTGTATCTCTCTTGCCGTGCTTGATCTTCATACATGTTCCTGAGATGCTGAATCATCTCAATGACACCCATGTTCTCATGTTGTCTCTGCAACTCGTGGTTCATAGAGCACAACATCAAGCACTTTGCATCAATGGCATCATCAGAATGCTTCTTGTAAGCATCCCTTTCTGTCTTTGGTGCATTAGGAGCGGGTTCCTCTGGAATTGGAGTATCCAGGACATAGAGCTTTTGCTCTTGAGTGAGAACAATTCTCAATGTCCTATACCAGTCATGGAAGTTTTTCCCATTTAGCTTGTCCTTTTCAAGGACCGATCGCAAAGAAAAGTGATTGTTGTTTGTTGCCATTTGTACTACAAAAGGAAAATATGCAATTTTAGTCCAAAAACTCATTTTTGACTTATTTGATTGATTTGAAAGTTTGACGATATAATTAGGCCTTTAATTAATTATCGCTCCCACTATTTTAGTTCAAATTGATAGCCCTCACCATCAATTCAGAAGATTGTAGCGTACAACCTTCTAGTGGGTAAGATCCTGAAATCCTCTAAGTCATGGACCAACTTGGGCTCTCACCCACAACTTAGATCTCTCAGGTAGGCAACTCTTGCCAATTGCATCATATGCAACTCTTGATAAGATGTCATATGCAACTCCTTGCCATGATCATCTCCATGCCTCAAGGTACTAGATCCCATCTAGATCACCTTGTTAAGTCTGACCCAAAGCAAACACGATGAATATGCACCCTGCTAGGGCAGACCCACACATTCATCCTTCACGCTTCCACGAGATAGACGGTGCACAACGCTAGGGCGTGCCCACACTTGGTCGATCAAACTTTTCACGTGTGTCACATTTGGAAGGCATCTAAAACTTAATATTTAATTAGGGATTTGGTTTTTATATACATATACATATCCAATCACCACAATACATAGTACGTATCATATACATGCTATATCCCACAGAAAACATGCAAAATGATAAAAAGCGATGATTATGGCCATCCTAATGTAATTCCTCGAGCCAATAGGAGTCATGGTCATCTAGGTCTACATCACATGAAACCTGTACAAGATGAACTCTGTGATTTGCCTTTCGAGTAGATCAACTCATCCCATGAATGACTTACTCGTCCTGGCCCAGTCGTCTAGGTGCCACCAACCGATCGGTTGGCTCCTCCAACTGATCGGTTCATCTGGTCATCGTGCATCTCTTCATGGATGCCACCCGCTCGTCTCGCTCCTCAAACTGGTCATCAACCGATCGGCTCACTCCTTGAGCCGATCGTCTGGAACGTCAACCGATCGATTCACGCCTTGAACTGATCATTTCAGCCGTCGTCAGGATGTCCACCATTCTTCGACATAACAGGAAATAAAATCTATCCTATTTTACATTATAAAAGGAGAAACCTCGAGTTACATTCGAGGGGAGCAAAGGTAGGAAAGAGATCTCAAATTATTTTGAGTTACATCAGGAATAGGAGAAGGAAAATCGGTCCGCAGACTGAGATGCAAGCAACCACATACAACCATACACAGATAGGGTTTATTGGCCATAACCACGCTATACATCCACCACAAAATGCGTTTAAGGGCGACGCGTATCAAGTGCATTAATAATACATATCATATATGTAAACTTGGGGTTTGTGGATTTAGGATTGGACATGCATAAAACCAATATTATTCGCATCGTATGCAATAAATAAAGGCGACAAACCAAAATCGATCATATCAATAATCCTAAAGTATAGAGCAGTTGACGTGGCTCTGATACCACTGTTGGGTTTTTAGGGGAGGCAGAGAAGGCAGCGGAAACAAAAATTTTCTCCCCCAAACCCGAAATAAGGAAACGCGTCAATGTCTATACAATAGGAAAGGATGGTTTGTGGAATCATACCTTGTCCTGAGGCTTGCTCGGCAACAATACCTCGCGCCTTGAGCGGTTTTCACCTCCTGTCTTGGACGATGTCTGTGCAACTCCTGGTCGCACCAGGACTGACGACTCCTGGTCTCACCGGGACTGTCGGGATTGATAGTTGTCCTCCTGAGCGGCAGAAACCTCATGCCTCTAAAGTAGTCCACACGGACCACCTGGAACTCCAATCTCCTTGTCCCACAAGGAATTGGAAGGAGTCAGACCCTCCTGTCAGCGTACTAGTCGTCAACACACTCTCCTGCTACCAGTCACAACTGCAGTTGTCTTTCCCTTTCTGTGCCTCCCTTATCGGGTAGCACTTGCTCGGGCTCTCTTGGTTACCAAAACTAGAGAGAATGACAACTTTTCACAACAACTGGTTTGCACTGAGTTGTCCTTTGAGAAGCCCCCAATACCCCTATATATAGGAGGGTCATGGGACAGGGTTCTCCATCCCGGGTAATGCGGGACTAAAAGCAAGAGTAGAAGGGTTTGAGATTTTCCACAAAAACAACCAACTCACAACCTGAACCGATCGTTTCACAACTGAAACGGTGGGTTGGGGACCTGAACCGGTCGGTTGACACCTCAACTGATCGGTTGGGATCCATGAGCCGGTCGGTTCACATCTGAACCGGTCCGTTCGTGGTCCTGACTAGTTCCCGATTGACTTTCCTTCTTTTGTTTCTAATTGGTATCGAATACCAATCCTATTTCCCAATCAAATTGGGCAAGTGAAATGAAAGGAAAATTCTCACCAATCCTACTTTCCCAACTTGCTCGGTTGCACCAGTTGAATCGATCGTTTCAACACTTGAAGCAATCATTTCATCCTGACCATGAGCCGATCGACTCAACACTTGAGCCGACCAGTTCACCAATCTCAGTCGATCGGTTCATCACATGAGACGATCAGTTGGGAGTGCAGATTGTGCAGAATCAGTCAATTGCGATTTCAATCAATCCGATACTCCAATCAATGTGTCCAACACCTTGAACATTATGATATTGAGCTATCAATTGATTGGGTGTTTAATTGAACTACTAAACACCTTTAGTAATCAATCTAAACATTGTTTGTGGACAAAACTCCTCTTCCAGGTTAAATCCTATGTGTGTGACCCTGTAGGTCCATTTCACGTTGGCAGTGAAAGTCCATAACACTTATGACTTCACAAGTAAAGAGCAGTGCCTAGTCACACATCAGTGCTACCCAAGTGAAAGTAGAAAGTTGAAGAACAACTTTCAATCCTACAATTCGTGAATGGTGCTACAACGAATGTATAATTCCTTTGTCACTGATATCCTGAATGAACTCGAGGCATGGAACAATCATCTTGTCAACGTTCATTCACTTTCTTGATCTCAGAGTAGATTGGAAGAGATATGTATGACATCAATATCACATACTGATTCACACATGCGTGCACACCTTTCTCAATCCTACTCATCAAGTGGCCATGGATATCAAACTCCCTCAGGAGGGAAAAATCCCATATCTACCACTCACCCCTCAAAAGCCCCATGTGTCAAAGCCACCCAATCACCACCTTTATAACAACCCATGTTTCAGGACTGCGTTTGATGATGTCAAAGTGTGCCCAACGACACGTGTTGAGTGTAGTGATTTCAGGTCAAAGAATCACACTCACCACCATCACTGTGAGTACTGACTGTGACTACCATGTC
Source organism: Alisma plantago-aquatica (assembly GCA_963693085.1). NCBI lineage: Eukaryota > Viridiplantae > Streptophyta > Magnoliopsida > Alismatales > Alismataceae > Alisma > Alisma plantago-aquatica. The sequence goes on along the minus strand of OY856410.1, from coordinate 982,277,211 downwards.
ATGGTTCCATGTGTCAAACTCACGGTGGGTCTGTCCGGTACACTTGTTCTCTAACAAGTACCTATGTGTTTGGTTTGATATCTCTATATCATGACTAATGAGATTCTGTCATCAACTAACACCACAATCTAGCCTTGTTTGTCATTGTTGTCTATCTACCTTCCACAATGACATCTGACTGGGGACATAACAAGAATGTACAAACTCTTAGCATCCGTATGATCTCATCGTTCAGGTCCCGAACCTGAAGGCATACGTCATTGAGTATTGTCATTCTCTAGACATTCAATCTTTTCTGTCACTATCTCATATGACTGAACCATAAAGAATTGGAAGCTTGCCTTTGATGTTTATCAAATCAATCTTAATGTATCCCACCAATCATCCCATGATTGGCTCTCAGGGCATACATACCAACACGGAAGGCTTGTAACTTAGTATCAATTGTTGATTTCCTTTTTAATTTGTTTTACTCAGAGCGATTAAAGGATTAAGTCCAGGGTAGTTTGATGAGTATATTTTTACCCATTTTTATATGTTGTTTTATTCACTTTTTAGGGGATGTTATGTCTCTGTTTCTTAGTTTTAGCTTTATATTCACTTAAATGAAAGCATTTTCCCTTTTTTGTATTTTAATGCATTTTCTATGTATTTCGTGCAGAGTCGCATGTTGGACCAAGTACAGGCCATGAAAGAAAATGCCTTCGACCGCAAGCATTCAATTTTAGGGTTTCAGAGGTGAGGAATGCATCTATAAAAGAGAACCTTCATAGTCCATTCAAGGAGTCTCTGACCGGTGATCAAAAGCCACATTGTGCAGCAAAAACCCTAGTGAGGCGTGAGGAGGTGGCGACCACAATGAAGAGATTGGTTTTCCTACATCAGGTGTCATGGCCTTCTCCATCGTCCCTACTATCTGTTTGATGTTGTCTCTCACCATGAGTGAGTTGACATTTTGTGTTGGGGCATGGGGACTAGCCCCGATTGCCCGTATTTTATCTTAGCTTGTATCTAAACTTGATAATATAGTCACTAAATAAAGTATCATTCTTCTCAATACCCTGCTTTGTAAATTGATGACATGTTCTGTATATTAGTTATAATCATGGTTATAAGGGTTGATGTGAGCATGATTAGAACATCATAATGATATTATTATCCCCTGAGCTGTCAGCAAGGGATAGTGAGGTGGTTGGACTTCGATATGCTACATGTCGAGAATTGTTGATTGTAAGTAAAGGAGTTCAATATCATAGGCAAGGAACTTGGGTATCTAGGATGGCCGGTTCCAAGGGAGTCTGTACTAGGCGACAACCTGTATCCTATGAGGGTGCAACAACTAAACCTCGATTTAGCAACGATTATTCGAGAGTTGGATCTTGTTATGATAATTACGTAGGCCCGGATAGAGAAACCCCATGCCATGATGCTCTTTGTTACCTATGATTTACTTCTTTAATATTTGTTAATTTTGGCAATAATTTAGTTTAATCAGTCTTTCAACTACTCAATGATAAATATTATTCTTACTACTTCTGAATCTGTTTAACTACTTAAAAAAATTGTCCTTTGAGTTTGATCCTTAAGTATACTGCAATAAGACTTCTACTCGTGTATGATTTACTTCTTTAATATTTGTTGATTTTGGCAATAATTTAGTTTAATCAGTCTTTCAACTACTCAATGATAAATATTATTCTTACTACTTCTGAATCTGTTTAACTACTTAAAAAAATTGTCCTTTGAGTTTGATCCTTAAGTATACTGCAATAAGACTTCTACTCGTGTGGAGTGGGAAATTAGTGTACTGCTTTTGGTAAACCTAGGAGATTCTTCTTTTAAAAATTTTCTTGGTGCAACATTTGTAGCCTCATCACATATTGCCCTTATGATTGCTATTATTTATTCTTTGTGTTTTTCTTACATCTGAGATTGCTAACTCTTTTTGATTTTGAATCTTATGGGTGACAAGTGTACATTAAAGAAGGAAGAGATGTTAATCTCAATGGATACCGTCAACCCCTAATGCAAAGCCCCCAAGACATCTCCGTGACTACTTCCTTCTGGGTAACCCTACCTCTCATGTTGCTACAAGAGTGGAACAAAAGTTGGGGCAAGTATTCTCCATTCACCATCTCTTTGCGTGACTTCTTCCCAACTTTTGTGGATTAGAGAATGAAAACCACTATCAGTATATTGACACGTGCTTCAAGGTATGGTCTACTTTCCGCAAGTTATGACTCTGTTCGCCTTACACTTTTTCTTTTCCCTTGGAAGGACAAAGATAAAATTTGATATAATTCAAAAAATAGAGATTGGGTAATTAATTGGGAGGATATGAAAAATGCTTTCTTAAAACAATTCTATTCTATTGCAAGGTTAACAAATATGTGGAGTTTTCTATATTGGCAGACCTCCATATAATAACCACTTTTATAGGCATTTTTATTTCTTAATGCCACTACTAACCCTATAAGTTCTAAAAAAGAAACTAGGCCTTAGTTGCTTAAGTGGTAAAACTGGCGATTTACAGGTTACAGCCTCAAAGTGATTGCCCTTTTTATATTTTAGTTTTTATCTGTAAATGGATTTGGTAACTTAAATATGACTAATAAAAAACATGACTTCTCCAATTAATAAATCCCAACTGTCCGTCTACGCAGGGTTCTTGGAGCGCCAGATAGGGGCAACCCTCCGGCCTCCGCTGTGCGGCGGAATGGCCATACAGTTCCTGCTTGGTCTGGCGGCCCCTTGCCTGTGTGCCGGCTAAAAGCCTCAAACGGTTGCGTTGTCACACTGATAAGGTTGGATTGAGCAACACTGAACTGCTTCTGACGGTTGATGATAGTTTGGCCCAGCAACAATCCAGGCAGCGCCCTACTGCTTTACCGTATGTAAAAATAAATTATGACTATATGTTCCATACGCGGTCGTGAAGTCGATTCCGTAGTTCTGTTTATTTTATATCTCCCTTCATTTCATGGCAATGGAGACATAGCAAGTTGTGTCGTCTACGGAGTCATCACAATCCAGACGATTACCCAGTTTTTAAGAAGACACCCACCGGACATCTAGATAATTATGAATTTGTCATTTCTAGCAAACACTGCCATTCAATAAAATATAATAGGCATACCACACTATAGCAACTGAGTAGCTATATAATTACTTACCGCCATAATTAACATGCTATACGGACGATTCCTTATAACTATAATTCGTGTTCCATTTATTAGTCAAACGAACACCGCCTCCACATTCTTGTTCCAGGTCTCCTAAACTCTCTGAGATTGGAGTCGACTAGTTGGAACCTAATTAACTCAAATACTATGAACAACATGTTTCTTTTCCAGGTTAAATAATCAAGTGTCGAATCATGCATTTGTTGCCTTTCAGATTGTTGTTTTGGGAAATTGTGTTCATGTTTATTGGTTCTGGATTTGAATTGGGAGGTCATGTGGTGGTAAAGACCACATTTGAGCAATCTAACACATTAGAAATGTTGGAGTCTCAACCTTCCATGTTGTACTTAGGCCTAGTTTGGGTAAAGACTTCTCAACTCCCGGTAATCTGTCCAAAAAGCTGTTGTGAGCTGGCAATGCTGTCATGCGATTTGTGTTGTTTTCGTATAGAAAGGACGACCGAACTGCTGCTGGCCGCGTCAACCTCCATGGAAAAAAGAAGAGACGACTGTGAAATGTGGCAGTTGTAAATGTCTCAAAAAATGGCGTGATTGAAGAAGCATACGAATTGCATTATATGAGTCGTCATATGGTAGTTACCAATTCATAACTGATATGATATATAAGTACCTGATATATTAAGTACCGGTATTTAAGAAGTGTTCATCCAAACGTATTGTTAATGACATCTCCAGTTCTTTGTTTCATGCTCATCCATCACCACATGCATTAATTTGGATCCGAAATAACCATCACTTCTTGTTATATCATCTATCTTTGCATGAAATGAGCGTGCACTTTAAACCATCAAATCAAAAAGATACATGAGCTTGATTTTATATAAATTTGACGTTTGAGTCACATGTTATACCGATTACTCTTCCAGAGGAAGTAGCCGAAGTAAATTCACAATATTGAATTAATGAATAAGCCAAAACCCTCACATAATATTAAGACTTTGTTTTTGTTTATCGTTCATTATGTTCTTTCTAGTGTCAGGAAATTCCTTCCTGATATGTCCACACTGGATGTGGTGGATTATCATCCATGTTCCGTGCCCAATAGTGTGTGCTGCCCTCACATGAAAGCCTGCACGGTTTGTCTTCCAGAAGATTTCTTTTCCCGAAATATGTCCAAAAGGATCTCATGTTTAGTGTAATACCCCTCTACTCGTTGTGTTAGCTTCAGCTTGTGAGTTTCATGCATGATCTGTTAATTAGTAAAAAGAAACAACAAATCATATATATATCTAAGACTTCTAAGTCATTTAGGCTGTGTTTGGTATATGGTGAATAATGGGAGAGGACTGATACAAAAATAAGAAATAATATTTGATTAGCATGGCGATGGGGAAGAAAAAAATTCTAGGGTATCCGTAGGGTTGGCCTATTTTTATCTCCATGAAAAAAGCATGATTAATCATAGAGAAAAAAAGTTTATTTCAAGACTGCACTAATTATTGTGATAACTGTTTCTGCTGGTCAAACTGATAAATGAGGCATCCGCTTAGCAATACTTTTTTTCAGAAATCAACATGTCGACTCTGCTTAGTATCTAGAATGATAAGTGTCAATAGTACCACACTAAGAAGTTTTTGCCTATGCTTAGCAAGATTTTTCGGTGAAATCTGCCACTCGAGTGGGTGATGTTGGACAGTATATAATGTGAATTATGATCATAGTTAGTGCATAGTAACTACTTACAATGATACCATATCTGATAGACCTTGTCCCAACAAAGGAGAATTTTGTAAATACGAAATTTATGTTGGGGAAAGGAAATATGGTAATAGAAAGAAAAGAAAAAAATATGATTTTCCTTTTTGGAAGAGAAAACTACTGCAGTCTATTTCAAGTTATTAGGATATGTATTAGTATATTTTGAATACGGAGACATAATACCTATGTAATGTAAAGTTTCTTCCTACAAATCGAATCTTGTTTTTAGGGGATCCCAGATAGGAGGCGTAAGCAAGGCTCTAGAATGTATCATGCCACCTGTAGAAGTTTCTAACATGAATGTAGTGGACCCTAGATCTAGGGAACTCCAAGAAGATTATATGAAAGCTTACTGAATTCATATAAGACTGAGTGTGTTTAAAATTTCACGATAGTTAAAATCTTGTGAAAGTTTACAAAATAGATGTAATTAGGATTAGCATTTGGTTATACGTCTATCTACATTCATCTTAGCATATTCTATCTCGTTACAAATGTGACAAATAAGATGTAAGTTTTGTACTGAAGAAAATGTAGGTGGATACAACACAAGTGGGTAGCAGAAAGGAGTAATTGTATATTTAATACATCTTCAAGTCTCACATCGGTTCTTGTTTATTTTTCATCCTTAGTCGTTAGAATGGTTGCGCCCTTGGTAATAATAGTCATCTAGCCATCAACAGGATTTACTCTATTCATGTCAAGAACTGGCCAAGGAGTGTTTCAATATTTTTTTATTACAACGGAAGTCCTTAATAAAATTTGTAGATCAATATGTGTTGGGATTGAAAGGTTCCGGCCCATGTCCTATTGTGATTTGGACTTAATAGGAGTTGGCTTGTGTTTCCAATCCTATTGGAAGTTAAATCCAAAAAGGAAAGAAGATGGCTCCTTACGTACACCTTTAGAATTGGATTAAGATTTAATTGGAGTTGGTATTTTGTGTTGCCAATCCTAATATGACTTGAGTCCAAGAAGAAAAAAGTGGCTATGTGCAACATGGAGTTGGACTAGGATTTGAACTAGGACTAGAATTCCTAGTTGCAATCACATGCATGGAGGCCTATAAATAGAGGCCCTTGGGGAGGCCATGGAGATCATCCCACCGGTTGGTGTGTGATCCCACCAGTTGTTGGTTGTTGGTGCCTTCTGTGGTAGAAGAGCCAGAAAACAATAACAAATGGTGGTGCTCTCTTGTGGTAAGAGAGGGTTAGCGACTTTGTATTGAAGCAAAGTAGCGGCTGACAGTTGGTGGCACATTAGGTGCACCGACAGTGTAGCTCTCTTGTGGATGAGAGAGGGCCAACGACTTTGTCTTGAGGCAAAGTAGCGGTTGGCAGTCGGCAACACAACAACAGTGCATCGACAACGGAGGCGGGTCCGAGTAGCGGAGGACGCACATCAGTTGGTGGCACTTTGTTGGTGATGTGACATTGACATCGACTACGGCAGCGAATCCGAGCAGTGGAAGACGTTCATCTGTCGGTGGCTACAGAAATGATGGCGGACTGTCCAGTCAGTGCAGGACGCACATCAGTCGGCGACACATAGGTGGTGCATCAACTACGATGGCGGATCCGAACAGCAGAAGACACACATCAGTTGGTGGCACACTATTGGTGACGCGACAACGACAACGGTCTGTCCGATCAGCGGAGGACGCGTATCGACTCTCTTAGGCGGAGAGAGTTGTGGTGGTATGTCGGAATCCTAGTTGGAGGAGCCAACTAGAACGAGTACCGCAGGCAACGACGAGGTAGGCGACCTTGTCACCGGTGGAGACGACTGATCAACGGTCGTAGCGGCAACAAGCAATCCCCAACAGCGACAACGGCGTCGTGAGGAGATAAAGTTAAGAGAGAGGTTTTATTTTGTACACCCTGAGTGTGACTCTCATCTTCCTTATCTTTGTTCTCGTGTGGGGGAGAGCTATTCAGATTTATGGGTGATTAAATCTGGGCGGTGTGATTTGTAATTCGAGTTACATAGTGCTTATTGATCGGTATTGCCCCGTGGTTTTTCTCTCCTAGTTTTGGGGAGAGTTTTCCACGTTAAATCTTGTGCCTTTAGTCTTGCAGAGCATCGTCACTGCCCACTACAATTCCTAACAAGTGGTATCAGAGCAATGTTTGAAGGATTTCGTGGGCGTAGTGAGATGGCATCTGAAGATAGGAAGGGCAACGTTGACAAGAAGTGATCACTATATAACCGCATGTTTGAGATGCGAGATTCAATCTGGAGGACAAAAATATGCAGCAAGGACGACTCCCAGTTAGAGAAGGTCGCTCCAAATACTTTCTCGAGACAACACACGTGTGAGGAAGGAGGGCAATACATTGAAGATGTAGTTGCTACACCCAGGCTGGAGGATCAAACTCTTGATGTAGACTTACATCGACAGGGGGAGCGTCATACGAAGGTTTCTGAAGCTTACTGCAGAAGGCCAGAAATATGGTTTTCATCCAGGAGGGCTCGACTGACCGGTCAGGGGGAGCCGACAAAGTTCCAGGTGTGGGCATGGAGAGAGAAATAGTGTGGCAAAGATACTTCTTCTCCGTTGCTTGGGAACAAAGTGAAGTCAAGGTGGGACTTCAAGAAGAGGAATGAAAACAACATGGTGCTGACATATTTGAAGAGATTGTATCTATCAGATGTGGTGGTAGGATACAGAAGATATTCCAGATGATCGTTGAAGACAAAATCTCCCTCATGGGCCGGAGGGGGAGATTGTTGGGATTGAAAGGTTCCGGCCCATGTCCTATTGTGATTTGGACTTAATAGGAGTTAGCTTGTGTTTCCAATCCTATTGGAAGTTAAATCCAAGAAGGAAAGAAGATGGCTCCTTACGTACACCTTTATAATTGGATTAGGATTTAATTAGAGTTGGTATTTTGTGTTTCCAATCCTAATATGACTTGAGTCCAAGAAGAAAAAAGTGGCTATGTGCAACATGGAGTTGGACTAGGATTTGAACTAGGACTAGAATTCCTGGTTACAATCACATGCATGGAGGCCTATAAATAGAGGCCCTTGGGGAGGCAATGGAGATCATCCCACCGGTTGGTGTGTGATCCCACCAGTTGTTGGTTTTTGGTGCCTTCTGTGGTAGAAGAGTCAGAAAACAATAACAACTGGTGGTGCTCTCTTGTGGTAAGAGAGGGTTAGTGACTTTGTCTTGAAGCGAAGTAGCGGCTGACAGTTAGTGGCACATTAGGTGCACCGACAGTGTAGCTCTCTTATGGATGAGAGAGGGCCAACGACTTTGTCTTGAGGCAAAGTAGCGGTTGGAAGTCGGCAACACAACATCAGTGCGTCGACAACGGAGGCGGGTCTGAGTAGCGGAGGACGCACATCAGTTGGTGGCACTTTGTTGGTGATGTGACATTAACATCGACTACGGCAGCGAATCCGAGCAGTGGAAGATGTTCATTTGTCGGTGGCTACAGAAATGATGGCGGACTGTCCAGTCAGTGCAGGACGCACATCAGTCGGCGACACATAGGTGGTGCATCAACTACAACGGCGGATCCGAGCAGCGGAAGACACACATCAGTTGGTGGCACACTATTGGTGACACGACAATGACAATGGTTTGTCCGATCAGCGGAGGACGCGTATCGACTCTCTCAGGCGGAGAGAGTTGTGGTGGTATGTCAGAATCCTAGTTGGAGGAGACAACTAGAACGAGTACTGCAGGCAACGGCGAGGTAGGCGACCTTGTCACCGGTGGAGACGACCGATCAGCGGTCGTAGCGGCAACAAGCAATCCCCAACAGCGACAACGGTGTCATGAGGAGATAAAGTTAAGAGAGAGGCTTTATTTTGTACACCCTGAGTGTGACTCTCTTCTTCCTTATCTTTGTTCTCGTGTGGGGGAGAGCTACTCAGATTTAGGGGTGATTAAATCTGGGCGGTGTGAGTTGTAATTCAAGTTGCATAGTGCTTGTTGGTCGGTATTGCCCCGTGGTTTTTCTCTCCTAGTTTTGGGGAGAGTTTTCCACGTTAAATCTTGTGCCTTTAGTCTTGTAGAGCATCGTCACTTACCCACCACAATTCCTAACATGGCCTCCCGAAGGACCTCTATTTATAGGCCTCCATGCATGTGATTGCAACCAGGAATTCTAGTCCTAGTTCAAATCCCAGTCCAACTCCAAGTTGCACATAGCCACTTTTTTCTTCTTGGACTCAAGTCATATTAGGATTGGCAACACAAAATACCAACTCCAATTAAATCCTAATCCAATTCTAAACGTGTACGTAAGGAGCCATCTTCTTTCCTTCTTGGATTTAACTTCCAATAGGATTGAAAACACAAGCCAACTCCTATTAAGTCCAAATCACAATAGGACATGGGTCGGAACCTTTCAATCCCAACAATATGTCATATACATAGTTTGTGCTTTTTGTTGTATTGAATTTTCTCAATTATGTTTTTTTTTTCATTATTTATCGTCCCCTTGTATTATGTTTCTTTATGAACATTTACGTATTATGTTTTAGCAAAGCCACATCAAATTAGCTACACTAGGAGTTTCAATATTGTAATCTATGTATCAAGGTTTTTGTGTAAATTGGTATTATGCATGTTATAGTCTTTAACCTTAAATCATTACATTTCTTGATTCAAAACTTGAGTTGGTGCACAAAAATTATATAGGGAGTCTTGTAAGTTTTGTCACTCATATATTTGTACAATTTACAATTTGAATATCTTTGATTTATTTCAACAATACGTAATAAAGGGCAGACATTCTTTTGCTTAAGATTGAAGCGTGTTCTGCCCTCTCCCCTACAACTTCACTATTGTGATAAATTCTCTTTAGGAAAATTGCTAATTCTCTATAGGAAAATATTATCAATATATACATTCTCACACTTCTAAGAAAATTGAAGTTTATTACACATATACTTTATTACTTATTTCATTTAACTTAAGAACAAGCATTGAATAAGAGGGTGGATCATAAGGTGAGTTCCTTCATAGAGTTGAAAGTTTGTAACATATTCTTACACTTATGAAGTAATACATTCCCACTAAAAAGCATAATTTACTAGAAGCAACTTGTATTAGAAAAAGGTGAGAAGGGTATGTGAAGAAAGTATACCATTTTTAACATAGTATGAACTAGTCTTTGCTTTAGTGATGTAACTTCTCTAAGCTATCTACATAAACATTGGCATTTATAGGAATGTGATTAATCTTAACCCAAATTCTTACTTGTTATAGTTTACATATACTCTTTCTCCATTCATCCATCTTAGGCAAAGCTTTGTATCTTTCTTTTAGGATCTTATTGGCTTCTATGAAGTTTGTCCCCATATCTAACTTCTCAAGTTTCTATTTCCTTGCAAGATTTATTGCTTACTCCACAACTAAAGTCTCACCTTCCAATATTTTTTGGAGTGATATTTCTTTACTTTGGCCATCAAAAAGCACATATTATTGTTTCTGCCTATTCTTATAATGGTTTAGTTATCCTTTTTGACAATGACATCAATGTGGATTTACACCCAACTAGCTATTGGGGGTTTCCATTACATGATCCTCTTAATTACAATTCCCTTTTCTCTCCTCTCTATCCTTACACATGCCTTCTCTATATCACGTACATTTTATGATTATCAAGTACATATTTGCACTAGGGTTCATCTCTCCTTCAAAAAATTCTTTATTTCTAGATGTCCATATGCTCCAACATTCTAACACAAATGTTGTATATATTTTATCTTGTTGGACTGATTCTTGTTGATCCTTCTTTAAAGTGGAGCTATGAAGAAGTCATGTCATATTGGATTCATCAATCATATCCCAGATTGTTGTGCACTAGGTCATTCTCACAAGGAATGCTCAATATATTTATCTATCTTACCAATGCTTTTCACGCTCCATCAACATCATATTCCTCTAAGCACTTCCTTTACATTTCCAACTCGATTGGAACATGGATTTAAACTATGTGTTGTGTTTCCAAAATGCTTTGGATTTAAAGTTCCCTAGTGTCTTCTCTTTCACCATGCTATTCAAAAATAGGATTGTGTTCTGGTTTAACTTTTTGAGCATTTTTTACTTCCATATGTGAATATTTACCGAAAAATGTTGCATTTTCCTACGCTCTATAGATTTTAAGTCTTGGAGATGAAAAAACAATTATGATTTTACATTTACATATATTTCTTTATTTAGGAACTCCAAGAGTGTTTTGCAACTAGATGATGGATTTACAATTTTGAATATGGTCTTTGATTCATCTATGTACCAAGGTATACTTAGTTTTTAATTTTAATGTCATTCATGTAGGTCTAATGTAGTTCCTACTCATATCCATATCTTGGTTTCAATTCTAGTCTGATGCAGTTCCTAATCATATAACCCATCATTTAGGTAGGCATCCTACGTAGTTTCTTCTCTGCCTCTACTTAGCTAAGCATCAAGAGCTTCAATAGGTCATTGACTTGGTTGCAGGCCCTCAGGCTGCATATGCTTTTTACTTAGAATATATGCCTCTACTAGGTACCAGGACACCCTTTTGTGACCAATGTGACAATGTAGGGTGTGGTCTTTAGTCTTCTATTTTGCCATATTGAAAGCAAATCAAAGATTACGAGAAGTTCCAACTGAAACCCCCTTAAAGTAGACTTGAAAAATATGTTCTTGATCAAAAAGTATCAATTCCAAGACAGGAAAATTCCAATCTAGCATTTTGAGGTAATTCACTTTTTCTTTTTTATAGGCTTTTGAAATATTGATTGGAGTCAACATTGTATCTTAGGTTTATATCAAATCCCCTCCCTCATCACACTTATAAAAGTTGTCCACATATAGACTAAGAAGAAGTATACAACTAGATATCTTATAAAAATTAAATGCAATAGCAAAGCAAAAGCATCTGGTTTACTTTGTATTCATCAATTGACATGCCACTTGCATGTTTGGAATGCTTAGGGAAATATAGTTTCTACAACAGGTTCATTTAATAGCCTCAAACATGTTAGAAGTGTTTTTGAGGACTGTCTACATAACTTAAAGCATCCAGTATACCACATCAAGGTAATTTCAGTGGTTAGTATTATTATTTGAATGGCTTTATTTATAAACTCTTTCTAATAGTTGTAAATGTCACTTTAAGACCTGGAATTCCTTGTTTACAAGTAAGAACATGAAATTAGTAACATATCATTAGTTGAGAGTGAGTTCGACACAATCCTTTTCATGCAAAATCATATGCTATAGGACAATTCAAATTCATAGTCGTTACTAAAGTGGGATCATCTACTAGTTATCATTTCTGCAATGCTTATTGTTAGCATATGCTTATTGATCATTTGAATGAAAATATGTGACATATGATTGGATAAATAATGAAAGTTTGAACAAAAAATTATTGATAAATCAAGGGGATAAGTTCCTTTACCTCAATGGAGGGACCATGTCTCCAAGTGTGATGGGTGCTTATGTTGGTATGATGGAATAATTGATCCCTCAGTTGAAATATGACATAGTAAGAACTCCAATCGACAGAGTTTTCCATGTCTATCACACCTCCCACATTGTAGTAAAGTTTGATGAGATCCTTACAAGATTGACATGCTTTGTGGTAAGGAGCTTTAGAAGCAACCCTAGTTCTTGAAGAGTGGTGATGTAGAATTTATGGAGATCATTCCCACCAAGCCCCAGCTCCCAATTTCAAGTCAACACTCGACAACATATATAAGTTTGATAACATGTGCATCTATACCTTTTCATTATATGGTCAAACGATGTAGATACTATTGTATTTAGAAATCTTTTTATGAAATATAGTCTCATCTGTGTTCAATTTAATAAAAAGGAGAAAGGTATAATGTCCTCCCCAAATAATTTGTATTTGATTATATCTAAAGAAGATTGTTATGCATAATATTAATACTAATAAAATATGATTTCAATTTACAAGTGGTGTTCATTGAGAACACTTGGTAATAAAATAAACATCAAATTATTAAATGCCACAAAAATTCACCACTATACACAACTTAAATAATTTTAGATAGAATCCTAATACAAAATAATGGCACTTACATAAAATTCAATTGATGTTATGGTGGAATCTGTATAAATGTCAATCGATGTTATAAATGTTGGTATGTATGCCCAGAGATCCAATCATATGATGATTGTAATGTCATAACCTGTAAATTATTTGATTAATAACGACAATCTTCTAATTTATTCTGTTTTATTCAGTTATGAGATAATGATGTAACAAAATAAATGTTTAAAGAATAATATTACTCAATGACGTATGTCTTCGAGTTGGGGAGTTGAACAATGAGATCATGTGGATGTTAAGGGAATATATATTCTTGATATGTCCCAAGTTAGATATTATTGTCGAAGGCCAATAGACAACAATGACACATAAATACTGGAGTGTGTGTTGGATGATGATAGAATCTCAAAAATCATGATATGTGATATCAAACCAAATACATAGGTACTTTTTAGGGAATAGTGTACCAGACAGACCCACCATAAGAGTGATACATGAAAACCTTGAATGGTAGTCAGAATATCTTTTATAGTGTTGGTGGTGATTGTGGTTGTTAGACCTGAAGTCACTACACTCATCACATGTCATTCAGTGTACTTAGGCATCATCTAACGTGACCTTGAATAAGTGTTACCATAGAGGTGATGCTTAGGTGCATTGTGACACATGGAGATGACTTTGAATGATGTATATGGGATTTGTCCCTCCTATAGGAGTATGATATCCCGACCACTTGATTAGCGAGACTGAGAAATGGATGGCCATACACATGTGATTCAATATGTGATATTGAGCTTACATATATCTAAGACAGTGTGCTCTAGTTCAAGGAACATAGATTGAATGTTGAAGATGATGACTATTCCATGCCTCGAGTTCAATCTAGATATTAGTGAAAAAGAAACTATACAAACCTTGTAACACCAATCATAGATTGTAGATTGAAGTTTTTCTCCAATTTTCCATTTACTTGGGTTGCAATGATGTGTTAGTAGACGTCGATCTTTGCTTGTGATGTCATATAATTGTTATGGACACTCATTGCCAATGTAATATAGAACATGTAGGGTCACACACATAGGATACACTTGGAAAATGAGTTTTGTTCATGAATGATGTTTAATTTGATTACTAAAAGCATTTAGGTATTCAATTTAAATAACAATTGACTGACTAGACTCAGAATTGATCGGTTCAAGTGTTGAAGCTATAGGTTGGAGTGTCAGGTTGATTGGAAATTACATTAGCTAAATTTGAATGAACTAGGGAATGAGCTGATCGGTTCACTTAGTGAACCGACCAGCTCAAGGTCACTGGATGACCGGTTCATGAGATGAACCACCTAGTTCATGGATCAATTCAATTGCATCAAGAATTAGTGTTGATGTGATGTTGTGCATTAATTGGATTAGAATTGCCAATACAACTGCAATTGGGAAACATGACAAAATGATTGGTTAGAGAGTTGAATCAATAGGCTCGAATGCCAATCGATCAGTTTACCTATGAACTGACCATTTCGCCACTTGCAGGTTGCAAAAATTCATGAAATTACAATCCCTTCCACTCCTACATAGACTAGGAACCCTGACCCTAACCCTCCTATAAATAGAGGAGTATTGGGGGCTTCCTAGAGACACAACTCAATTTCCACCACCAATTGTTGTCTTCTCTAGTTGTGGTAACTGACAGAACCTGAGCAAGTCCTATCAGATAAAGGGAGGGGTAGCAAGGGAGAAAAATTACGGGAGAGCAAGTTGGTTCTAGTACACCAACATTGAAGGACAACTCCTTCCTATCTATTCTTCTAGAATGATAGGAGTTCCCAGTGGTCTGTGCGGACTACCATAGAGGTGAGGAGCTTGTTGCCTTCCACTAGGAGGATAACGTCAGCCTGTTGTCCACAGTGATCAACCAAGAATTGTTGTAGATGTGTTCAAGTGTGACTTGAAGAAGGGAACTCACTACGATGAGGAGATTGTCACTGGACTTGCTCCAGGACTAGGTATATCCTCAAGAACATCCTTTCCATTATGTAGTTATTGGCGTTATCTACTGTCATAAGGGGAATATGGTAGATAAATTTTATTTTTATTCCCTACACTACCACCATATTTTCCTATAGTGGTATCAGAGCCACGTCAATTTACTATATTTTGGGATTATTGATATGATTGGAATTTGGTTTTCATTATTTATTTATTGCATACTGTGTGAATATTTGATATGCATACCCGATTAAATACCGTGTACAATCTCAAACTTTTATATATATGATATATATGTGCAATTTATATGTGTTGACCTAAAAGCTAGTTTTGATGATGGATTTGTAGTAGGGTTATGTCCAGTAACCCTTTATGTATGTGCATGGTGGTTGTGTATGTTTATTCCTATTTCATCTCAGTTTACATATTGAGCCTCTACCTTATCTTCCAACTATAAAGTATTATTCTCTCCTACCTTTGCTCCCCCTCGAATGTAACTCAAGGTTCCTCTATAACCATGTAATATTAGGACAGTTTAAGTTCGTGTTACTATGAAGAAGACAAGCCACCCATTTCAAAAGATCAGCTGACCGGTTGGAGTACCATGGAGAAATGAGGAGATGAACTAATCAATTGGAGGCTCAACTGATCAACAGGAGGCTCTAGAATATGGTGGATCGGAGACCAGACAATCGAGAGATGACCAACCAACCGACCAGGTGGTGAGCCAATCGATTCAAGGGTATAACCAATCAACCAACATTGGGAACCACAAATCTTCATCAACAACAAGTTTTTGCATGAGATGTGGATCTTAGGTGGTGGTAATGCCTTGTGGCTCCAAGGAATTACAGTAGAATGGCCATAACCATTGCTTTTATTTTATTGTGTGTTTTCATTTATGGGATATAGAATGTATACAATACGAACAATATGTATTAGGTGATTGGATATGTATATGCATTTATAAATACAAATCCCTCAATAAATATTAAACCTAAGATGCTTTCCATAAGAAACACACATTAAAATCTTGATTGACCAAGCATGGGCACACCCTATCATGGTGTGCCATCTATCTCATGGAAATGTGATGATAGATATGTGGGTGTGCCCTAGCAGGGTGCATATTCTATTGTGTTTGCTTATGGGCCAGTCTTAACTAGGTGACCTTAATAGGATTAAGTGCCTAGAAGCATAGATATGGACCATGGGAAGGGGTTGTACATACCAAGATTAAGTGCCTAGAATCATAGAGATGGACCATATATGGCAGGGGGTTGTACATACCATCAATCCAAAAATTACATGAGATGGAATTGGAAAAAGTTTCCTACCTTAATAATTGGTGATGAGTGCCAACATTGGTTTGGTATTGACTTAATTGATTTTGGGGCCTTGGTTTTCTATAAGATTGTACGTTGCAATCTTCCAAATTGGTAGTGAGGGGCTATCAGTTTGAATAAAATAGTGGGAGTAATAATTAATTAAAGTCCTAATTAAATATCATCAAATATTTTTTCAACCAAATCAAATCAGAAGGAGTTTTGACAAACGCAAAATTTTCCCTTGTAGAATCAAATGACAATCAAATCATCATTGCAATCGGTCCTTATGGAGGACAATCTATATGAGATATATTTCCATAACTAGTTTAGGACTTTGAGAAGTGTTCTCTGTTCTCCTAAAATACTAGTGCTAGTAGAATCTACTCCATCTACACCTAAGGCTGAATTGGATGCTTACTTGAAGTATGCCAATGATGTCGTGGACATTAAAGACCTTATGTTGAGCTATGAAAGCTATGAGCTGCATAAGCAACATGAAAGGTGTAATGCCTCTAAGGTGTTGTTTGAGTGAAAACTGATAACAGGAGACCCAATAGAGTCTCATGTGCTCAATATGATTGGGCATGTGGAACATCTAGAAAGGTTGGGATTTCCTTTAGGTCAAGATTTGCTCATGGATATGATTTTGTAATCATTGCCTAAATCATATAGACATTTTATAAAGTGTTACAACTTAAGTAACATGGTTAGACTGTTGTTTGAGTTGCTTGACATGTTGCTATATGTCGAAGCACAAATGAAGATGGACAAATCTGTGATGGAGATCAGCAAAATAGAGTCTAAGGACAAAAGCAAGGCCAAGAAGTGTTTTGAGGTTAAGTTGAAGCCCATGTCTTTTGCACTCAAAATAAGGAGAAGGAGAAGGAAACCTAGGAAGATGAAGTAAGGGATAGAGATCTCTACTTTAGGTATATACGTAATTGAGATTAAATACACTACTTCTTCATCTTGGGTAATATATACCAGATGTGGAACACACATTTATTCAAATGTAAAGGATCTAAAAAGAAGTAGACATTTAGCAAAAGGTGAGGTTGTACAACACGTTGCTAATGTAGCAGGAGTTGTTGCACATCCAGTTGGAACCTATGAGTTATCTCTACCAAGTGGGATTTTAATTGATTTGAAGAATACTATTACATACTTAATAGGAAAATCATATATGTATCTTGTTTGATAACAGTGTATTTGAATTTCTTATAAAGAATGGTCGATGTTCTATTAGTAAAGATGGGATCTTTTATGAAAGTTCGCCAATGTCTTATGGTCTATACTTGATAGATATAGAGATAAGTGTGCATGACGTAAATACTAAAAGACAAAAAACTCAATAACTCAAACCAGTCATACCTTTAGCATTGTCATCTAGGGCACATAGATGAGAATTATATATCTAGAATCCATAAAGATGGTTATCTGGACTCTTTTGATTTTGAATCAATGGAGACATGTTAGTCATGTTTTTGGAAAAGATGACAAAGACTCCCTCCACTAGAAATAAGGAGAGGGTGAGTGATCTATTAACACTCATACATATTAATGCCCTCTTAGAAAAAATGCTAGAGGTGGTTATCAGTATTTCATTACCTTTATGGATGACTTTGGTAGGTACAATTATGTTTACCAAATGAAACATAAGTTAGAAACTCTTAAAAGTTCAAAGATTTTATGAATGAGGTACATAAAAAACTTGGCAAAAGTATTAAGGCACTTCATTCTGATCGAGGTGGAGAATACTTGAGCCAAGAGTTTGAAGGACTTATACGAGGCCATGATATCGTATCACAATGGACTCCACCGGGAATGCCATAGAACAATGGTGTATCAGAAAGAAGGAATCACACATTGCTAGATATGGTGAGATCAATGATGAGTTTTGTTGATCTTCCAACTTCCTCCTGGGGTTATGTTCTTGAAACCTCCATGTTTACACTAAACTTTGTACCATCTACATTAGTTCAAAAGACACCAAATGAGATATGGCATGGGAAATGCCCCGATGTGTCTTTTATGAAGATTTGGGGATGTGAAGCTTATGTCAAGAAAATGTTTCCTGAAAAGCTTGGACCAAAATTTGGTATATGTTAAATTTTGTTGGATATCCCAAAGAGACTAGGGGACACTATTTTTACATTCCATATGATAACAAAATATTTGTTTCCAGGACTGTTGTATTCCTTCAAAATGAATTTTTTCCAAAGGAATCAGTCGGAGGAAAGTAGAACTCGAAAAGGTTTGAGACCAACAAGAAAACATTAGACCAACATATGTACAAGACGAACAAGGAGAATCACAATTCATTGTGGAATCTCAAATTCCTCAAGTAACATAGGAACCTCATAGATCTAATTGGACATGCCTTGAACCTAAAAGATTTAGTTATCTTGTGACTCAGGAAGGCAGTGAGTTAGTCATAGAAGATGAGTCAACAACTTATCTAGAATCTACTAAGGGACCAGAATATGAGAAATGGCTTGAGTCCATGAGATCTGAGATGGAATCCATGTACACCAACAAGGTATGGACCACTAACAAGGTATGGTCCTTGGTGGATCCGCATGAAGGGGTAAAACCCATAGGGTGCAAGTGGGTCTTCAGGAAGAAGACTGATATGGGTGGTAAAGTACAAACCTATGAAAGAAAATTGGTTGTAAACACTAGTACATATACCACCTTTAACATCAGTTAAAATGGGCTTTTTACATTGGTTTCCAAGCGAAACCCAAGTGGGCGACACTAAAGGTAGAATCCTACAACGTTGGTTCTAAAACTGATGAGCAAATATTACTTAGATTCAGATAATGCTCACTAGACTATCCCGAAGAACATCCTTAATTACTTGAGAATAAATTAGGATTAGTTCCTTGTCTATGATGGAGAGGAAGAATTGGTGGTAAGAGGTTATGCCGATGCAAGCTTCTAAACTGACAAAGATGATTATCGATCACAATCATGATTTGTGTTTTCCTCAAAAATGGAGTTGTGAGATGGAAGAGATCCAAGAAAGAGATAGTTTTCAATTCTAAAATAGAGTCCGGGTATATTTCCACATCGAATACAACAAGGGAGATTGTTTGGATCAAGAAGTTCATCTCAGAACTAGGGGTGGTTCCAAGCATCAATGATGAAATTGAGCTATATTGTGACAACAATGGATCTATTGCACAAGCTAAAGAACTAGCACCACATCAGTGTTCCAAGCATATGCAAAGGTATTTTCATCTCATATGAGAGATCATATATTGAGAAGATGTGAAGATTTGTAGAGTACCAACTAAAAGCAATGTGGCTGACCCCTTGACAAAATCACTTCCATAGTAGAAGCACGATGTTCATTTTAGATCACTTGGGATGATATTCATGGGTGATTGGCTCTAAGTGCAAGTAGGAGTATATTGGTATGTATGCCCATATAGCCAATCATATGATGATTGTAATGGCATAACTTGTAAATGATTTGATTAATAATAAATAGAATCTTCCAATTTATTCTATTTTATTTAGTTATGAGATAATGATTTAACATAATATATGTATAAAGAATAATATTACTCAATGACATATGTATTCAGGTTGAGGACCTAAATAATGAGATCATATGGATGTTAAGAGTATATATATTCTTGATATGTCACTAGTCGGATGTTATTATGGAAGGCCAATAGACAAAAATAACACATAAAGACTAGAGATTATGCTGGTTGATGACAGAATCTCATTAGTCATGATATGTGATATCAAACCAAATACATATGTACTTTTTAGAGAATATTGTACCGAACAAACCCACCATACGAGTGATACATGGAAACCATGAATGGTAGTCAGAATCAACTCTTATAGTGTCAGTGGTGATTGTGGTTCTTAGACCTGAACTCATTACACTCATCACATGTCGTTCAGTGTACTTAGATATCATCCAATGTGACCTTGAATAAAGATTATTATAAAGGTGATGCTCAGGTGCATTATGACACATGGGGATAAGTGTAAGTGATGTAGATGGGATTTGTCCCTCCTATAGGAGTAGGATATCTCAACCACTTGATTAGTGAGACTGAGAAATGCATGGCCATGCACATGTGTGTAAGACCTCTAACCTAACTTTTTCTTGATCATGCTAGCTTAACATAATAACATGATTGAAACCTTAATCTACTCATCTTATGTGCCTTAATAACGTGACATGATTGTGTTTTAAGTTTGATCCAGTTTGGATGATGCTTGAGCTAGTTATGCTATATGTGTGCTTGTTTTGGACCAAGTTGCAACTGACCCATGTTTAGGGTTTGTCTTGCAATTTGTCACATGTTTGATGCGCCTCTTATGTCTTAGTATCATTTTAGAGAGAGTGGTGCATGGGGTTTCATGTTGTGCCTTGGTTGATGAGGTGGCATCATGTGTTGAAGTTAGGGTTTTGCTTTGATGCCTTGTGTATATGATTGAGCTTGCTTATATGTTGACCATGGATGTTGACTCCTTTATGTGTGGCAACCGATGTGTTTTCTTTTGGTCTTTTTTGTAGTGGCTAAAGATGTTTTTGGTGTACCATGTGTTCTCTACGGTCGAAGACCTTTAAACCCTCTCCTTGGTTGCTAAGATTTAGGGTTTGGTCTCTTGGTCGCTATGTTTTTTGTCACCATGGTGATAGCGGTCTCTAACTTTGTTAGGTTGCCATGCTTCTTCTTTGACTAAAGATTTTTTATGACTAAGATGGTCTCTAGCCTACCTTGATCTTATCACCCATAATGTATGCATGTTCCTAGTGCTTACATTACGACAACTAGTGGCTTGACACCTAACTCTCCTTACCTCTCTCTGCCCTTGGGTATTTATACCCCTCTCTTTGCATGCCAGTGATCTCTTTACACCCTCTTGCTCTCTCTCATATTTGGAGCTCGTCCCTTGTGATCTTGGCGGTGGAGAAGAACTCAACCTTGGAGCAAGGTGGTCGAACCCTTACATGTGTGATCTAAGGATGGAGCAACTCTCCTTTTATGATCCGTTGGTGTTCTTTGATCTAGGTAAGTGATCTATCCTTCTTGGTTTCATTTTCTTGAAACCCTACCCTTCTCTTCTTCCTATTGGTTGAATCCATGGTTCCCCATGGTGGTTCTTCTTGAGGAACTCCTCTCTTCTTAACACAATCCATGGTTCTCCATGGTAGTGTTGAGTTGAGTTGGAGATATCCTCTCTCATTCCTATTCTTTTTGGTCTAGAAGCTTTTACTCTCTCTTTCTTGTTCTTTAACCTAAGGATTGCTTCTCTCTTGAGGTGGTGACTAGCTTGTCCGTGGAGGTGATCAATCTATGTTTCTTCTTCTTCTTTGGATCTTCTTTGCTTCGAAGTTGTTTCATCATAATCCAAGGTGAGTTATATAACTTTCCTCTGAATGATTGTTGCACTCATCATGTATGTTAATGATCTACACTAAACTCGTGATTAAAAGTATTTTGGTGATAATACCTATTATATAGGGTTTAGTTTTCATGATGATCTTAAGTTGATAATCTCCCTTGATAATTCTTAATCTATGTGGTTGAATTCTTGTTTGATGGTGGAAGTGGTGATCCTTTCAAGCATGTGCTTAACCTTGGTTTCCTTTCTCAAAGTCATGGTTTTTGTCTATTGCATAATGAAGGAGGTGTTGATTCTTACATGCATGTGCTAACAATGGTTTCCCTCTCATACATGGTTTTTCCTAAGTCCTTATGATGATTGGGGGTTTGGATATGTTTCCCTCCGTGAGGTTACACCTTGATGGTTTAGTTTCCTCCATGTTTGATAGTTGGATATAGGGTTTTGATGATGAACCTCTCCTTAAGTTTGATCCTTGTTGTTTTTTAGTTTTATGGTGGTGATCATTTTGATGATATTGTGGTTGATGAGTTTTTTCTCTCTTCATGTGGTCACCAAGTTTTCCATGTTGGTCGATGAGTGTGAGTGCCTTGTGAGGTCGCTAAGGTGATGTCTTCCCCTTCGGTCGATGAGGTTTCTCATGACCTTTGGTCACCATGTTTGGAAATAAAGTGGTCTATATGTATGTTGATGTTTCTTCAGTCGCCAAGGGTCTCAATCCCTTTGGTCGATGAAGTGATAGGGTTCCTTTGGTCACCAAGTTTTCTTCAACTTGGTTCTCTTCAGTCAAAGACATGCCATTTTTCTCTTTGGTCTCTCTGGTTGATCCATGTGGATGATGAGGGTGACCCACCTCTTCGACCTATCAAAGATGGTGAGGTCTATTCCTCTTCGGTCAATGAGATTCCTCGACACATGTTTGCCTCATGTGGTTGACATGTGATGCTAATGGTTGACTCTCTCTCTCTCTCTTTCCCAAGAATGTTGGATATCTTAATAATTAAGGTTTGATGTTAATTGTTGTTTTGAAACTCTAATATGGTTACTATGTTGAAACCCTAACCCTAATTTTAGTAAATGATGATAATGCTTACCTTGCTTGAGTAGAAAACATGTTAAAGTATTCTCTCTCTCCTGATGTTGTCACCCTAATCAGTTATCTTATGAGCAACATAGTTCTTAATTTCAATATTATGTTGGTCTATGTATTACATGTGTGGTGATTATGAGCCTTGATGAATCCTGGAGAGATAATGATGTTTTAGAGGAACAATGTGAATGGTCTTATGACCTTGGCAAAGTCTTAGTGCCTAATGAAGGTGATGTCCTTTATGTGATGTGATAAGGAATTGATACCACATGATGATGTGTTAATGGTGATGGCCTTGTATATGGCATTGAAACAGTATCAAGTGGTGATGTGACAAGTTTATATATTATACATTTTATATCTCCTGAAGTTGCATCTACCCTTATCTTTATAGATCTTTTTAGTGTATGTATGTAACTTGTTTGATGCAGTATAGAAGATATCCAGTTGTCTTAACTAATCAAGTGATGCCCTAATCATGTAGTGCCTTATGTCATAGATCCATCCCAGTGTCAAAACTTAATGGATGGTGAAATGAGTCTTCCTAAGGGAAACTCAGAGTGCATATTGTTGAGTATGTGAGGTGCAAGTGACTATGTGTCCTTGTCATATTGACCTCAATTTTCTAAGAACAGTTACGGTAGTGTCTCGGTAATTATATATGTGAGATGTTATTGGAGGAAAACTACAATTATACCTCAGTGATTGGGTTTATATACCCTAGTTTCTAGAATCATGACCTGTACAAAGGTGGGCTAGGTGCTTTCATCTTGATTATATGTCATTGTTGATAATTTTACTAATATGTCATGGTGTTGTAGACTTGTACTGGTTGAGTAGTTCTAGAGAAGATCTTGGAGTCTGGCTCTTGCTTGATCTTATATGCAACTAATCGCAACTAAGCGGTCATCAGTTGGAATTTGGGTGGTATGACTCAAATTCCCTAGGGTTGAATAATAGACGCAATACAGTTGTGTAGTATATTTTTTAGGGTTGGACACACTTCACATTGGATGTTTACCCTTGCCTTGTTTCTTGTACTACTCAGTTGTATTGTAATACGGTAAGAAAAATCAACTTTTATACATGTTCTTCATATTCCTTATAAATACATAACATGTTCAACTTATCAGTTGTAGTTTCTTAACCTGCGTCGTTGGCGTAATCAGTTTTTAAATTATTCACTTAGCTGAATCTATTTGTTCTATTTAATAATGTTATTTCCTTCTTAAGCATAAGTTGTGTTTCAATAGTTGTTGGCAATGAGTTATAGATCCCGCTGGGACATGGGTCTCACCCTCATGGTTTGCCATACCTTTTTAGGTAGTCATGCATGGTGTGGTAGAGATCATTCTATTGAGGAAGAGAAACTCGAAGATCAGTGAATCTAGAAGGTTGGATAAACTAATGTGTTGTGTAGTAGAGTCCTATGTGCCATCCCAGTATTCTCAGGCCCGTGAGGGTTGCATTTTTTAGATGATATGTACCTCGATACGTGTTTTGGCAGTATGCCTTGGTTGTATATATGGCTTATACATGAGAACATGCTATCTTTTCTAATAGGTGTGTGGCATTTAGCCACTATACATATGTAGATACATGTCCTGATATGTCATATGGTACAGTTTTTGGACCTCGATGTAATGTGTTTCCACACATAATGGTTATGAGACTGATTTCTAATTTACCATGCTTATGGTAATGTGCTTGTTTAACTATTAATCATACACTTTGGATT
Organism: Alisma plantago-aquatica; assembly: GCA_963693085.1. Classification (NCBI taxonomy): domain Eukaryota; kingdom Viridiplantae; phylum Streptophyta; class Magnoliopsida; order Alismatales; family Alismataceae; genus Alisma; species Alisma plantago-aquatica. The sequence continues at coordinate 982,252,758 of OY856410.1, read as the reverse complement.
TGAGTTATCTCGTTCATGTAGCGTTGGTGTGCCACAATTTGGTTGGTATCAGTGCTCTAGGCTTTTTGAGTCTATAGGGACATAGTCTAGGGTTCGTGTCTCTTCTTGTGTTATCCAATATATCTTACTGTAGCCTCTATTTCTACAAAATAAGAAGATATATCTGGAGAACACAAAGAAAATACTAATAATAGTGTTTTTGTACCAGGAGGTGGTGCTAGGAGGCATGCCAAAGTATATGGAGTGTCTGAAGTGCCTTAGTTTGACCCAACAACTATGGCCAATCCTACTTTCTAGTACATGTTTGGACAGTTAATGGCCATAATTTCACATATGGAAGATAGGGTGCCCATACCTCAAGTGAGGGTGGTTGTCCCCAATGTGGAATCCCAAGGTTCTGGGAAGACTTTGAGAGGTTGAGGTGCATAGGGGAGATCGGGTATGTGGGTATGGCAGACCCAAAAAATGTGTACATGTGGCTAATAGAGATGGAGAATGCCTTTAAGATCCTCAACATCCTAGAAGAGGATAAGGTGAAGCATGTGGTGTACTTGTTGAAAGGTAGTGTTGGCCATTGGTGGGCCATTGAGGAGGAGAAGAGGCCAGGTGTAGTGATCAGTTGGGAGGGCTTTTTGTAGGATTTTGTGAGCTGATACTTCCTTGATGAGAAGATCTCGTAGTTTGAGAAGAATCAGTAGTGATCAATGACAATCAACGGGTACAAGGCCAAGTTCATGGAGTTACTGAGGTTTTGTACTCACATGGTAGCAATGGATAAGGAGAGGATCTGATGGTTTGAGAAGGGTTTAAGTAATGATTTGACAACGACAATGTCTACTTTGGAGAACTGAGAGCAGTTTTCTTCCTCTATTGAGTCTGTGATATGGATAGAGCTATCAAATGTGGAGAAGAGAGAGGCTAACACTACAAAGAGGCTGACTCAGTTTCAGGGGCAATCTTTTAGAGGCTTCAAGAAGCCTAGGCTTTTGTCACCTCAAACATAGTAGAGATGGTGAGTTCCATCTCACTAGTAACTGAGAAAGGGTAGAGGTCATAATTTTCCATCGATAGGAACACGCAACATAGAATTAGTATCAATGATGGGGCCATCCAGGCCATGGTATGAGAGTAAGACTGTAGGGTTTTAGGGGAGGCAGAGAAGGCAGCGGAAATAAAAAAATTTCTCCCCCAAACCAGAACAAGGAAACGCGTCAACGTCTATATAATAGGAAATGATGGTTTTTGGAATCATACCTTGTCCCGAGGCTTGCTCGGCAACAATACCTCACGCCTTGCACGGTCTTCACCTCCGGTCTTGGACGGTGTCTATGCAGCTCCTGGTCGCACCAGGACTGACGACTCCTACTCGTACCGGACTGTCAGATGACAGTTGTCCTCCTGAGCGGCAGAATCCTCCCGCCTCTAAAGTAGTCCACACGGACCACCTGGAACTCCACACTCCTTGTCCCACAAGGAAGTGGAAGGAGTTGCACCCTCCTGTTGACGTACTAGTCACCAACACACTCTCCTGCTGCTAGTTGCAACTGCAGTTGTCCTTCCCTTGCTGCACCTCCCTTTTTGGGAAGCACTTGCTCGGGCTCTCTCTCGGTTATCAAAACCAGAGAGAACGACAACTTTGTAGAGCAACTGGTTGCACTGAGTTGTTCTTTGAGAAGCCCCCAATACCCCTATATATAGGAGGGTCATGGGACAGGGTTCTCCATCCTGGGCAATGCGGGACTAAAAGCAGGAGTAGAAGGGTTCGAGATTTTCCACAAAAGCAACCAACTCGCATCCTGAACCGATCGGTTCACAAGTGAACCGGTCGGTTGGGGACCTGAACCGGTCGGTTGACACCTCAACCGATCGGTTGGGACCCTTGAACCGGTTGGTTCACAAGTGAACCGGTCGGTTGGTCGTCCTGATCAGTTCCCGATTGACTTTCCTTCTTTTGTTTCTAATTGGCATCGAATACCAATCCTTGTTCCAATCAAATTGGGCAAGTGAAACGCAAGGAAAATTCTCACCAATCCTATTTTCCCAAGTTGCTTGGTTGCAACAGTTGAATCGATCATTTCAACACTTGAAGCAATCGGTTCACCCTGGGATTGAGCCGATCGGCTCAACACTTGAGCCGATCGGTTCAGCAACCTCAGCCGACCGGTTCAACACTTGAGCCGATCGGTTGGGAGTGCAGGTTGTGCAAAATCATTCAATTGCGATTTCAATCAATCCGATACTCCAATCAACGCGTCCAACACCTTGAACATAATGAAATTGAGCTATCGATTAATTAAGTATTTAATTGAACTACTAAACTCCTTTAGTAATCAATCTAAACATTGCTTGTGGACAAAACTCCTCTTCTAGGTTAAATCCTATGTGTGTGACCCTGCAGGTCCATTTCACGTTGGTAGTGAAAGTCCATAACACTTATGACTTCACAAGAAAAGAGCGGTGCCTAGTCACACATCAGTGCTACCCAAGTGAAAGTAGAAAGTTGGAGAACAACTTTCAATCCTACAATCCGTGAATGGTGTTACAGTGAATGTATAATTCCTTTGTCACTGATATCCCGAATGAACTCGAGGCATGGAACAGTCATCCTGTCAATGTTCATTCACTTTCTTGATCTCAGAGTAGATTGGAAGAGATATGTATGACATCAATATCACATACCGATTCACACATGTGTGCACGCCTTTCTCAATCCTACTCATCAAGTGGCCATGGATATCAAACTCCCTCAGGAGGGACAAATCCCATATCTATCACTCACCCCTCAAAAGACCCATGTGTCAAAGCCACCCAATCATCACCTTTATAACAACCCATGTTTCAGGACTACGTTTGATGATGTCAAAGTGTGCCCAACGACATGTGTTGAGTGCAGTGATTTTAGGTCAAAGAATCACACTCACCACCATCACTGTGAGTACTGACTGTGACTACCATGTCATGGTTCCATGTGTCAAACTCACGGTGGGTCTGTCTGGTACACTTGTTCTCTAACAAGTACCTATGTGTTTGGTTTGATATCTCTATATCATGACTAATGAGATTCTTTCATCAACCAACACCACAATCTAGGCTTGTGTGTCATTATTGTCTATCTACCTTCCACAATGACATCCGACTAGGGACATAACAAGAATGTACAAACTCTTAGCATCCGTATGATCTCATCGTTCAGGTCCTCAACCTGAAAGCATACGTCATTGAGTACTGTCATTCTCTAGACATTCAATCTATTCTATCACTATCTCATATGACTGAACCAGAAAGAATTGGAAGCTTGCCTTTATGGTTTATCAAATCTATCTTAATGTATCCCACCAATCATCCCATGATTGGCTCTCAGGGCATACATACCAATAGACTCCCACTTGCACTGCGAGCCAATCACCATTGAATCATATTCATAGTGATCTTCAAACATGTCCCACATGTTACTGTGCTCTAGTGCGATCATAGTGAGTAATGGAAACACCTTGCCAAAATCAGTATAAATTGTATGTCTCTCATCTCTTCATTGTACGTCATACGTATGAGATGGAGTTTCCGTAATATGTGATCTAGTATTCCTTTGCTAACCTTTAGCCACATTGCATGATCAAGGATTCCATACATGTCATCAATGAGTGGAATATCTATAAGTTCATCTCATGAACTTACAGATCCATATAGTATCCATTGTTGTTCTTTAACACATAGATACTCGGCATTTCCTTTTAAATTTTTTTATTGGAACATTTCCAATTATCAACAAACTTTCACTTTTATACATCCTATGTATAGTTTGCGATTAATTTTATGTCCTTTCAGAAGTTCACATCAATGTAACTCTTTACATTGAACTCTTCCTTATCTCCATAGAACTAGTACTTCTCAAGTACATATGGTATTCCAGTAACCCTTACTGGAAGTAGACAGACATCCACTCATCATGTCCCACATACGAGTTATTAGGATGAGCACATCATATTGTCATGTCGTACATACAAGATGATGAATGCATTTTATTCTTGCCATGTCCATACATGCAAGATAATGGGATGATTACATACATGATAGATCCATATCTATTATTAGTGTTCCCATTCTTCATAAGAATTGGACACTTGGCCTTGGGATACTAACACCATGTAGCATGAACAAGTTTTCTCCCATTGAATCTGTGTACACTGAACACTTCCGTACAGATTGCCAATGTATGCTCTCTCTTTTCAGGTCAAGAGATTTTCAAGAACTATCTCTATAGATCTCTATTCCTATCACATAGGAAACATATCTATCTTCCTTAAAGATAATTTCCAATTTTGGATTTCCATTCTAGAACATTTTCATTTCACATCAACATGTGGAATGTGAACATGCTCCCACTAAATCACAGATCCCTTCTTTATCTTTGACATATCAGTCAAACCCTTTGACTATATCGGCAAAGTAAAGATCCAAATTCTTGAGTTGCTTGTACTCAATCAATCACATTGATTAGTCCATTGTGACTTAAGACTTCATTTGCATTAATGGATTCATAAACCTTATAGGTTGTGTCACGTACACATCCTTGTTTTATTCCTCATAGGAATGTGATTTTAGTATCCATATGCCAAATGCCTTAGTCATTAAGTTACAATCAACAAGCATCATCCTTCTCAAAATATTATCCATGTGTCTTAACACTTAAGACGCATATGCACTTATGGATTTCATCCAATGGGTGCTACCATCAAGGTCATACCTTATGGTTCACATGGATATCATTTAGGATGTAATGGTCATAAACCATAATTCAGAATTCGATTCCTCATATTCATCTAGATAGTTGACTCATCACATGAACAACTTATCACATAGATAATTGAGGTGTATCTGTTAAAGATATAAGAACTCACAACCCTTGTGACTCTTAATTTCTTTTATTACTGTGGGGTATTCTTTTATTAAGAAGAATTCGGTTATTTGATAATCATTCTCTAACTCCTTAGAGTACGATTCCTTCTTGATTTAGACATCATGATGCCTTAATCATGAGTTCACTATGATACACTATCATAATCACTCATAAGGATATCAAACATTTGGTCCAAGTATTTCATTCATTGATCTCATCAAGAATTAACACTTTACCAAATTTATACTTCATCTATGATAATCTTGAACTCTTCAAGATATTCATATTGGTATTTCTCTAAACACCATTAGAAGTATTAGCATTCATTCCAATAGGTATGTAAATACATCACATGTATTATACCTAATTGGATAATCATTCTCCCACTACCTTTAGTGAAGATTGATTAATCATGTCCAAGATATTCATGTCTCTTAATGGTTCTCAAACCAAAAGAGTCTAGATTTATCCATCATATGGAAACTAGAAATGAATTTCTCATGATTGATGCTAATTTGATTGTTTGAGTTATCTATAATTTTTAGGTATCATTTTATCTTATGCATATCAAATACCACAAGATAAACAAGGCATTTCCATAAATATCATATCTTTAAGATTGAAACATCAACTTTATTAATTGCCATCATTGTCGCACAATATGAAAAATAAAGTGTTTCTATCTATTGGCAAAAATGAAATAGCAGTTCATAACTGTATTACATCCCTTATAAGCTAAAAATAAACTAAAGTACTCCTATCTATGGCGGCAACACTTGCCCCAATTATCAGTGCTTTACACTTTACATCTTGGTATCATATACCTCAAAAAGTGTTACAAGTTTACGTTCATGACACCTTTAAGTAGAGACGTCTGTAGCCTCCTTCTTCTTTTGTCCTTCCAGATAGAGAGGACAATTCCTTTTCCAATGTCCTGGCTTTTGACAATGGTGGAAATTTCCTTTCTTGGTCACACCTCCCTTGGCCTTGAGAGCTGAAGATGGCTTGGACTCCTGGCTAGCATCAGAACCTTTCTTATCTTTGCCCTTGCCCTTACGCTTGGACTTGCCTTTCTTGCTCGTGATCACCATCACAACCTTAGGCTTGTCCTTCTTCATCTGTATCTTGGCAGTCCTCAACATGCCCAACAACTCTGACAGTGGCCTATCAAAGTTATTCATGTTGTAGTTCATCACAAACTGACTGTATGATTCTGGCAACGATTGCAGTATCACGTCAGTAGCCAACTCTTGGCTCAGTGGAAATCCCAGTCTCTGTAGGTTCTCCACATACCCAATCATCTTGAGTGTGTGAGGACCAACTGGATCTCCTTATGTTATGACACACTTGAACAGCGCCCTAGAAACATTATATCTCTCTTGCCGTGCCTGATCTTCATACATGTTCCAGAGATGTTGAATCATCTCAATGACACCCATGTTCTCATGCTGTCTTTGCAACTCATGGTTCATAGAACATAACATCAAGCACTCTGCATCAATGGCATCATCAAAATGCTTCTTGTAAGCATCTCTTTCTTCCTTTGGTACATTAGGAGCGGGTTCCTCTGCAATTGGAGTATCCAGGACATAGAGCTTTCGCTCTTGAGTGAGAACAACTCTCAATGTCCGATACCAGTCGTGGAAGTCTGTCCCATTTAGCTTGTCCTTTTCAAGGACCGATCGTAAAGAAAAGTTATTGTTGTTTGTTGCCATTTGTACTACAAAAAGGAAAATATGCAATTTTAGTCCAAAAACTCATTTTTGGCTTATTTGATTGATTTGAAAAATTTGACGATATAATTAGGCCTTTAATTAATTATCGCTCCCACTATTTTACTTCAAATTGATAGCCCTCACCATCAATTCAGAAGATTGCAGCGTACAACCTTCTAGTGGGCAAGATCCTGAAATTCTCTAAGTCATGGACCAGCTAGGGCTGTCACCCACAACATAGATCTCTCAAGTAGGCAACTCTTGCCAATTGCATCATATGAAACTCTTGATAAGATGTCATATGAAACTCCTTGCCATGATCATCTCCATGCCTCAAGGTACTAGATCCCATCTAGATCACCTTGTTAAGTCCGACCCAAAGCAAACACGATGAATATGCACCCTGCTAGGGCAGACCCACACATTCATTCTTCATGCTTCCACAAGATAGACGGTGCACCATGCTAGGGCGTGCCCACACTTGGTCGATCAAGCTTTTCACGTGTGTCGCATTTGAAAGGCATCTAAAACTTAATATTTTAATGAGGGATTTGGTTTTTATATACATATACATATCCAATCACCACAATACATAGTACGTATCATATACATGCTATATCGCACAGAAAACATGCATAAACGACAAAAGCGATTATTATGGCCATCCTAATGTGATTCCTCGAGCCAAGAAGAATCACGGTCATCTAGGTCTACATCACATGCAACCTGTACAAGATGAATTTTGTGCCTTGCCATCCGAGTTGATCAACTCATCCCATGAATGATCTACTCTCTTTGGCCAGTCGTTTGGGTGCCACCAGCCGATCGGTTGGCTCCTCCAACTGATCGGTTTGCCTGGTCATCGTACATCTCGTCATGGCCGCCACCCGCTCGTCTCGCTCCTCGAACCGGTCATCAACCGATCGGTTCTCTCCTTGAACCGATCGTCTGGAACGTCAACCGATCAGTTCACGCCTTGAACCGATCGTCTCAGCTGTCGTCTGGGCGTCCGCCTTCTTTGACATAATAGGAAATAAAATCTATCCTAATATTACATTGCTTAAAAGGGAAACCCTGAGTTACATTCGGGGGGAGAAAAGGTAGGAAAGAATCTCGAATTATTTCGAGTTACATCAGGAATAGGAGAAGGAAGATCGATGCGCGTATCGAGTGCATTAATAATACATATCATATATGTAATTGGGATTTGTGGATTTAGGATTGGACATGCATAAAGCCAATTTTATTCGCATCGTATGCAATAAATAAAGGCGACAAACCAAAATCGATCATATCGATATTCCTAAAATATAGAGCAGTTGACGTGGCTCTGATACCACTTTAGTGTTAATGGGGAGGCAGAGAAGGCAGAGGAAACAAAAAAATTTCTCCCCCAAACGATAACAAGGAAATGCGTCAACATCTATATAATAGGAAAGGATGGTTTGTGGAATCATACCTTGTCCCGAGGCTTGCTCCGCGACAATACCTGGCACCTTGCGCGGTCTTCACCTCCGGTCTTGTACGGTGTCTGTGCAGCTCCTAGTCGCACCGGGACTGATGACTCCTACTCGTACCGGACTGTCGGATGACAGTTGTCCTCCTGAGCGGCAAAATCCTCCCACCTCTGAAGTAGTCCACACGGACCACCTGGAACTCCACACTACTTGTCCCACAAAGAAGTGAAAGGAGTCACACCCTCCTGTTGACGTACTAGTCGCCAACACACTCTCCTACTGCCAGTTGCAACTGGAGTTGTCCTTCCCTTACTGCACCTCCCTTTGTGGGAAGAACTTGCTCGGGCTCTCTCTCGGTTACCAAAACCAGAGAGAACGACAACTTTGCAGAGCAACTGGTTGCACTGAGTTGTTCTTTGAGAAGCCCACAATACCCCTATATATATAGGAGGGTCATGGGAAAGGATTCTCCATCCCGGGCAATGCGGGACTAAAAGCAGGAGTAGAAGGGTTCGAGATTTTCCACAAAAGCAACCAACTCGCAACCTGAACCGATCGGTTCACAAGTGAACCGGTCGGTTGGGGACCTAAACCGGTCGGTTGACACCTCAACCGATCGGTTGGGACCCTTGAACTGGTCGGTTCACAAGTGAACCGGTCGGTTGGTCGTCCTGGTTGGTTCCCGATTGACTTTCCTTCTTTTGTTTCTAATTGGTATCGAATACCAATCCTTGTTCCAATCAAATTGGGCAAGTGAAACACAAGGAAAATTCTCACCAATCCTATTTTCCCAAGTTGCTCGGTTGCACCAGTTGAATCGATCGATTCAACACTTGAAGCAATCAGTTCACCCTGGGATTGAGTTGATCAGCTCAACACTTGAGCCGACCGGTTCAGAAACCTCAGCCGATCGGTTCAACACTTGAGCCGATCGGTTGGGAGTGTAGGTTGTGCAGAATCAGTCAATTGTGATTTCAATCAATCCGATACTCCAATCAACTCGTCCAACACCTTGAACATAATGATATTGAGCTATCGATTAATTGAGTGTTTAATTGAACTACTAAACTCCTTTAGTAATCAATCTAAACATTACTTGTGGACAAAACCCCTCTTCCAGGTTAAATCCTATGTGTGTGAGCCTACAAGTCCATTTCACGTTGGCAATGAAAGTCCATAACACTTATGAATTCACAAGAAAAGAGCGGTGCCTAGTCACACATCAGTGCTACCCAAGTGAAAGTAGAAAGTTGGAGAACAACTTTCAATCCTACAATCCGTGAATGGTGTTACAGTGAATGTATAATTCCTTTGTCACTGATATCCCGAATGAACTCGAGGCATGGAACAGTCATCCTGTCAACGTTCATTCACTTTCTTGATCTCAGAGTAGATTGGAAGAGATATGTATGACATCAATATCACATACTGATTCACACATGTGTGCACGCCTTTCTCAATCCTACTCATCAAGTGGCCATGGATATCAAACTCCCTCAGGAGGGACACATCCCATATCTATCACTCGCCCCTCAAAAGACCCATGTGTCAAAGCCACCCAATCATCACCTTTATAACAACCCATGTTTCAGGACTACGTTTGATGATGTCAAAGTGCGCCCAACGACATGTGTTGAGTGCAGTGATTTCAGGTCAAAGAATCACACTCACCACCATCACTGTGAGTATTGACTGTGACTACCATGTCATGGTTCCATGTGTCAAACTCACGGTGGGTCTGTCCGGTACACTTGTTCTCTAACAAGTACCTATGTGTTTGGTTTGATATCTCTATATCATGACTAATGAGATTCTGTCATCAACCAACACCACAATCTAGTCTTGTGTGTCATTGCTATCTATCTACCTTCCACAATGACATCCAACTAGGGACATAACAAGAATGTACAAACTCTTAGCATCTGTATGATCTCATCATTCAGGTCCTCAACCTGAAAGCATACGTCATTGAGTATTGTCATTCTCTAAACATTCAATCTGTTCTATCACTATCTCATATGACTGAACCAGAAAGAATTGGAAGCTTGCCTTTATGTTTTATCAAATCAATCTTAATGTATCCCACCAATCATCCCATGATTGGCTCTCATGGCATACATACCAATAAAGACATGATTCAAGTGTGGGACAGGGCATACAAAGTAGTATTGCTCAATAAAGGATGAGGATGTGACTCAGTAGCTGAGATAGAGTCAGTAGGGTTCCAAACAACACTAGTTCAACAGTGGTGGTGGCAGAGGACACCGTCATGCGGCACAAATAGGATCTTCAGGGTAGGCCAACAGAGGACCAAGGTGACAACATGTGACACCCCACATCACACAAAGTGAGATTACTCAAAACAAACATGGAATTACTACTAAACAACCAGGTTACTAGAAAACATAGGAAATTAAAACCGTTTGTACATGAGCACAAAGCTGGAACTTTTCATATGAAAGTCCACACAAGACACATGTATATGTACCACCTACCACAAGATTATTACGTTCACTGGCTCAATAGACACAAATTGTTACAAGAGGTAACCTATTCACATACATACATGCCACATCTATAAAATAAAGGAATAAAGCCAAACACATAATATCGATATACAAAATCTATAAAAAAATTCCCCAAGGACCTGAGTTTACAGGGACGACACATAGGACTCCACTACAAAACACAACCAACTCATCCTACCAAAACACAACTAGTTCATCCTACCTTTATATAGCTACTTCTCCTCTCACTGCTCATTTTCAACAACATGACCACTACCTCCTCTTGCTCGACCACCTAAAAGATGTCGAAACCCTCGGGGTGAGACCAAATGTCCCAACGAGAGATAAAACTATCCTCCAACGTCTATTAAAGGCACTCATAACTAAGAAGGTAGATAACATACTTAACAGGTTAAGCAGATTCAACTAAATGATATGCATGAAACAGATAGAGCTACTTAAACCAACTAGGCAGTTCCCACTGAGTAGTAGAACAATTAAAACTATAAGAAGGAATATGAGGAACATGTATAATAGGTTATTTCTCTTACCGCATTATATTTCAAGAAATTAGTACAAAGATAAGGCAAAGGGTTCAACCATTGTGAAGTGTATTTGATCCTAAGAAAAAGCACTACACTATTGTATTACGTCTTTAATTATTGCCCTGGAGATTTGAGCCATACCAATCAAATTCAACTGACCACTACGAAGTAAAAAAAATGCCATACAAGGTCAACGGAAGACACGAAAACCACAACCTCTCCAACACCTCTTGGTCAGTACAAAAGAAACACCACAGTACATATCAGTCAACTAAAAATGGCGACATATAGTCAAGCTAAAGGATTGGGTCACGAATGGCCATCCATATAAAGCACCTAGCCTACCTTGGTAAAGGTCATGGTGCTAGAAGAACAAGCTCACACATGACCTTTCTAAAAAGGACATCACATGCAGTTACATTGTTGCCTATCACATATCTCAAGGAGAACAACTCACACATGGTTGTCTCACACAAATTGTAATTGTGGATGCAAGGAGATACTCGACTTGCAGCCCTACATATTGAAAAATATGTCCTTTGAGTTTCCCATAGGAATGAATCATTTCACCATCCAACACTAAGACTGATACTAGAATGGATATATGGCATAGGGAACCTACATGATTAGGTTTCACTTGATTAATTAAGCTAATTAAGTGTCTTTTCGCATCAGTTAAGTTACAAGGTACAAATCCAAAACAAACTCTACAAGATAAGGGAATAGTGCAACTCCAGAAGATATAAAATGTATAAGGTGTGAACTTGTCACATCACCACATGATACTTATAACACTTCCATTCACAAGGCCATCACCAACATCACACAACTATACAAGTCTATCACAAATGTCACATCTTTGTGGGATATCAAACCCTCAATCACATTATTAGAGGATATCACCTCACAATAGGCATCAAGCCTTTACCAGGTCATAGGACCCATCACATCAATATGACCTCATCATGTCTCACCAAGGCTTATATACATCTCCCTGTGTCATATGATCACCATCATAGCATACATAAGCTATGATATTCATTCAACCTGCAAGGTTAGATCCATACAAGTAGGGGAGAGAAAGTATAATCACATGCATTCCATCCATATAATCTCAACAAGTATATCATACCCTAGGATTAGGGATAGGGCTTCAAACACATATTAGATTAGGGTTTCATATCATGAATCAATCACCAAACCCTAATTATGTCATCTCTGCTTCCTTGGAACTGTATAGGGTTGAGAAATATTATTTAAACATGATTAGATCATTATATCAATAGCACTAAGTAGCAACATAATGTACATATGTATGTATAACCATCTCACTATGTTATGCATGTATAGAGACCATGCATCAAGCATGGTGTTACGACCCACATCTGAACTTGGGTTACGACTGAAACCAAAACAAAAGCATCATGAATGTAGCACAGCAAAAGCTTCATGACCGAAACACCTCAAGAGAATCACTACCAAAAACACATCCTACACGAGTCATGACCAAGGACAAAGCATAGGTGACAACCTTTAGTGTTACGACCAACAACCCATGGAATTAGGGTTTCGACTGAAACCATCCAAAGCAGGGTGTTATGACCAAAACAAGGCTTATCCATATGACCAAAACACTTCAACCAACACACATGTCTCGACCCCAAACCATTAGGGTTAGGGTTTCGGTAGTGACACTAGGTCATGAGTGTTGACCAAAACAAGGTAAACCATTTTGACTATCATCCCATAAACAAAGTAAATCGACTAAGACTAAATCAAGGGAGTAGTGACCACCAAGGTCATGCTACCAAAAGGGAAATTAACTATATCCAAAATAGGGGTAAAACATTAACAAAATAGGAGTATACCATGGCCAAGACAAAAGATTAATATCAAGGAAAACCATCATCAACAAGGTGGAGTCCATGCAAATTGGACATCAAGACCTTGAAAACCAAACTTCAACATGAATCTTCAAGAAACCAAACCAAGGTAAAGAAGACCAAACTTCAACCTCAAGAAAACCACTCAAAACCTGAATAAAACACAAAGTCTGAACTAAAGCATGGTGATGAAACCAAGAATCATGTTGCATGTATCAAAATCACCTCAACCAACAAATAACAAGTTGAATACAAGAATTCATGGTTTAAGAAAGAGAGAAATCTTCATGAGAATATTACAAAGTCTTAAACCCTAGATCATGAAAAACTCATATAGCATATTAGCATCAAGTTTAGAGATCACAACATTAGCACGCAAGTAACATTATGATGCAAGTAATATAAGAAGGTAGAGATTTATATAACCTGCCTTAAATAGAGACCCAATCTCCAAGATCACGAGCTCCAAGAAAGAAGGTGAACCTCCACCAAAGGTCAACATTTAAGCCACAAGAACACCTCAAAAGAGAATAACACCATGGTCAAAAGAATGCTCAAGAAGGAGGGTAAAAATAGTAGGCCAAACCAAGAAGAAAGAAGTAAGAAAAAGAAGAGAGCTCCTTCTCACTCAGGTGTCACCATTTCATAACATAGTCTATGGCCCCTTTGTGAGGAGAAGATCTTCAAGGGATCCACCATGTCAAAACATAGTCGTAAAGGTAGAGAAAGTAGAAAAAAAGGGTAGGGTGCCAAAGGAAAAATGTGATCAAGGGAAAGGAACCACTTACTAAGAAGGGAAACCACCAAGAACCACCACAAGTAAGGTGATCAAGCTCCAAGGCACCACATGCAAGGTTGCTTGGACACCAAAGCTCCAAGGTCAGTGCTTCTTTGCTACAACAAGCTTCAAGGATGAGCACAAGAGAGGGAGGAAGAAGGAGGGTCGAAATAGATCACTTTCATGAAGGATAAAGGGGTTATATACTCAAGGAGGAGGGAAGTAAGGTAGGGGTAAGGTGTCAAAATAAGAGATAACCAAAGGGACACTTGTCAAGCAAGAAAATAATCATGATACCACTATATGCATGCATGCAACCTATGGTGATAAAAACTAGGTGGGGTCTCGACCACTTGGGTCATCACCACCCTAGAGGTCGAAACAAACACCAACATACCCTATCTCAATCACAACAAAAGGTTACCACACAACCCTGGTCGAGACACACCACAAGAAGACAACAGTCTCAACCAAAAACACCTCAAAACCATCAATATCAAAAAAAATCACTCAAGGAAGGTGTGTTGGTTGAAGCACACACAAGTCACATCAACAAGGTCAAAACAAAGGTCACAACACTCAACCAAGCTCAACATGGTCGACACCAAGCAAACCCTAGAGACCCTAGCATCACCACATGATGCCACCTCATCAACCAATGTCCAACAAAGCCCCCCATAGAATCACTCTCTCTCTCATGATGATAAACCACTAAGGTCATACTCAACATGTGACAAATTGCAAGATAACCCCTCAACTTGGGTAAATTGCAACTTGGTCTAAAATAAGCATACAAAGCTCAAATATCATCATAATAGGGCCAAACTAGAAACATAAGATTGTCACATGTTAGATAAGAATCTCAAAGGATTTTATTTAGGTTCTAAGCATCTTATTAAGTACAGACAGTAAACTCAAGCACTAATCTAGGTCTGGGTCCTTACAATCATGAACCCCTAACTACGATTTTGCCCCCAAAATCCTACACAAAAAGAGATGAGTACTTCATACGCATCTCTTCCTCAAGCTCCTATGTGGCTTCCTTGACACCAAGGTGATGCCACAGAATCTTAATCAAAATTATGTCCTTCTTCAAATTCTTGATCCTCCTATCTAGGAACAACACATGACCTTCCACATAAGACACATCCTCATCAAGCTCAACCTCTACAAGTTGCAAAACCAACTCAGTGTCAAGATGGCACTTCCTCAACATGGACACATGGAATATTGGATGTAATCTATACAACTCAGGTGGCAACTCTAGCTTATATGCTACCTTCCCGACACATGCCACCACAAGGTAAGGTCTCATATACATGGGAGCCAACTTACCCTTCTTCCCAAACCTCAAAACACATTTCCAAGAGAGACCTTGAGATACACTCTATCTCCCACTTAGAACTCTAAGGGCCTACATCGGTTATCTGCATATGACTTCTTCCTATCCTGGGCTACTTTCAACTGTTGTTGAATCACTTTGATTTTCTCTATCATTTGTTGCCCAAGCTCAAGACCCAAAAGCTAAAACTCACCAGTCTCATACCAACACAATAGAGACGTACAACGTATCCCATACAACGCCTCATAAGGTGCCATATCGATGCTCCTATGGTAACTGTTATTATAGGCAAACTCTATCATACTGAGGTGCACATCCCAACTGCCTAAAAACTATAAGATAGAAGCTCTCAGTAAGTCCTCCAAAGTCTATATCGTCCTCTCAGACTGTCCATATGTTTGTGGGTGAAATGTAGTGTTGAACCTTAACTACATACTCAAAGTTGTGTGCAAGTGCTCCGAAAAGTGACTGGTGAAATGAGGACCTCTATTTGACACAATGGTAGTTGGGATATCCTGCAAACACACAATCTCATCAACATATAAATGTGCAAGCTTCTCTATTGTGTATGTCACTACAAAAAAGTGTGTTGACATAGTTAACCTATCAATGATCACCCAAATGGAATCATGACCTTTGTTGTCCTAGGTAGACCAACCACAAAGTTTGTCATAACATGATACCATTTCTAGTGTGGTATAGGCAACGATTGCAATGTCCTTGCAGGCTTCTGATTCTCCACCTTAACCTTTTGACACACTACGCACTATGCAATGAACTCAGCCACATCACACTTCAAATCAAGCCACCAATACAGATCCTTAAGGTTATGATACATCTTGGTGCTACATGGGTGCATATCATACATAGAAGAGTGAGCCTCTTCCAGAACCATCTTCCTCAGATCATCAACATCAGGAACCACAAATTTGATGTGGTGACACATTGTCTCATCCTCTAACTCGTAAAATCCATCATGCTTCTCATTGCCAAACTCTACTTGTATCTGATGTATCATAATATCACCATGTTATGTGTCTCTAATCTATTGCGTCAATGTAGGCTTCACTTGTAGCTATGCCAGCAAACCTGCTAACATGGATACTTCATTTTCACATTCATATGTCGTAAGGAGACCAACATGTCTCTCTTATGGCACACCAAGGAACATAACTATGCCTTATCAACATATGTTGATTTCAAAGACTTCCTACTCAAAGCGTCTGCCACCACATTCACCTTGAGTTGATGGTAATCTATAGTGCAGTCATAATCCTTGATTAACTCCATCTAGTGTCTATTCTGCATATTCAACTCCTATTGTGAGAAGATGTACTTCAAGTTCTTATGATATGTGAAGTTCTGACATTTCTTACCATAGAGGTAGTGCCTCAAGATATTAAAGGAATAGACCACTGCTGCAAGCTCCATATCATGGGTGGGATAGTTCTCTTCATGCTTCATTAATTATCACGACGCAAAAGAGATCACATTCTTTTCTTGCATCAGCACACAACCCAAACCATTCCTCAAGGCATCACAAAAGACAATACATCATTTTCCCTATTTTGGCATCACTAGCACTGGTACACTTGTCAGCTTCTCTTTCAACAACTAGAGGGCACATTGACACTTATCATCCTAGAAAAAAGGCACATATTTCCTTGTCAACTTCGTTAGGGGTTACACCACTGCAATGAAGTTCTTGATGAACCTCTTGTATTAGCGTGCTAGACCCAAAAAACTACAAACTTCTATCAGCATCTTCAACTTCTCCCAGTCTATCATTAATTCGACCTTCTTGGGGTCCACACGAACACCCTCAGTAGATATCACATGTCCAAGAAAGGACACTTCCTTTAGTCAAAACTCACACTTGTTGAACTTAGTGTACAATTGATGTTGTCTCAATAAGGTCAACGTCAGTCACATATGTTACTCATGTTGTTAGCTATCTTGACTGTATATCAAGATATCATCTATGAAGACCACCACAAATTTATCCAGATATGTCTGAAACACCATATTCGTCAAGTCTATGAATGTTGTTGGTGCATTGGTTAGCCCAAATGGCATAACCATAAACTCATAGTGACCATACCTCATCCTAAAAGCTGACTTTTTTATGTCATCTGCATTTATCCGTAATTGGTGATATCCTGATATCAAGTCTATCTTGGAGAAGACTACAACACCTCATAACTGGTCAAATAGATCATCAATCCATAGTAAAGGATACTTATTCTTGATCATCCGTTTGTTCAACTTTCTGTAATCTATGCACAACCTCGTAAATCTGTCTTTGTTTTTTATAAACAACACAAGAGTACCCCAAGGAGACGTGCTCGGTTTGATGAAACCTTCCTCAAGAAATTCTTGCAACTATTTCTTTAACTCTGCCATTTCACTTGGCGCCATCTTGTATAGTGTCTGCACTATAAGTTGTGTGTCGGGAATTAGATTGATCTCAAAATCAATCTCTTTGACTGGAGGAACACCTAGAAACTCATCAGGGAACACATTCTCAAACTCACAGACAACTAGCACTTCCTAGATACTAGGACTCCTTACCTTTGCATCCACCACGTGCGCTAAGAATGCATCACATCCTTGTCTCGTCATCTTATCTACCACCATTGCTGACACCAGACACATTGGAAGGATCTTCCTATCTCCTTGGAATATCCACATCACACCACCATCAAAAAACGTTGCCACTTTGGAACTACTGTCCAAGACCACCTGATACTTCTCCAAAGTAGCCATTCTAAGGATCACATCAAATCCCTACATGTCAAGTGGTATGATATCCATTTGAATGATATGTCCTGAGAAAGAAAGGACACACCTCCTGCAACTCTATAGAACCAACCAATGGGGTTTCTAAACAAAGACTATCACGTCTATGACTAATAAGAAAAGAAAACCTATCAACCACTTCTTGAGTGATAAAAGAGTGTGTCACACCCAGATCAACTAAAATAGATATAAAGTAAGAAGAAGACAAATTAGAATGAAATAACTCCATCTAACTTGTCACAACTCATGGGTTGACCACTCATTCTGATTGACTCATGGCATAGAATCGATCCGTTGCTTGTTGTTATCCTCGTCCTCTACTGGCATATCCATAAGAACCAACCTATGAGGCATGTCCATGCCCTCGACCTCCACTGCTACTAAACTGCTGCCACTGCGAGCCCTGCTGACTCTATAACAATTGTTGGGCCACTTCATCATCCTACATGGGGCAATATGATCTTGTATTCCTAGTATGTCCACAATTGTAGCAAGTATTTATCTCATACCACAACCTAGTTGGCCCTTTCACTAATACTGATGTTGTGTTCTGGGCTCTTACTGGTGAAGAATTGCAGCCTTTACCCTTACTTGACGACCATTGTGTCTGCACGCATGACCTCAGCTGTGACTGTGGTGTAGAAAACCTAGGCTTCTTGAAGCCTCCAAAAGATTGTCCCTAGTACTGTGTTGGTCACTTCTTGGCACTCTTCTCACATTTCTCAATGACTAGTCTATCTATCATCCTAACCAATTCCACAAATGTGGCAAACTTCTCTCTATTCTCTAGGGATGACATTGGTGTTGTTAGATCCATACTCAAAACCTTCTCAAAACATCTGATGCTCTCTTGATCTTCCGTTTCCATGTGAGGACAAAATCTTAGTAGCTCCATAAACTTGGCTTCATACTTGTTGATCGACATGGATACCTATCAGATCCTCTCAAACTGGTTGATCTTCTCATCCAGGTAGGTCTGAGGAAAGTACCGACTAATGAGTTCATGTCGAAACTCCTCCCAATTGATAGAAGCACCAAGCCTCTTCTCCTCTCCAATGGCCCACCAATGTCCAGCACTCCCCTTCAAAAGATACACATCATGCTTCATCTTTTCTGCCTTGGGGATGTTGAGGATCTTAAAGGCCTTCTCCAATTTCATCAACCAATGATCACCATTTGCTGGATCGGCCATAGTAGCATACTCCACATCGCTAACTCACCTCAACCTCTCAAAGGTCTTCCCAGAGCCCAATGATTTGACATTGGGAACATATGCCCTAGCTTGAGGCATGGGCATCCTATCCGCCATATGCATCATTGAATCCATAAACTCCCCAAACAATGACTCTAATGTACGGTTTTCCATCATGACTGGGCCAAACTGGGGTGCCTCAGGAACTCCATCATCCCTCTCCTACCTCCTTGCACCACCTCCAGGTGCAACAACAGTGCTCTCAGCAGCATGTTCTTCATGTTCTCTAGCCATCTTCTCCTCTTCTTCTTCTTCTACATAAGTAGAAGTTCCCAAGAATAGATTGGAGGATATTCGAACAGACACAAACCCTAGTCCTATGTCCTTGTAGAATCACGAACCTAAAGCTATGATACCAACCTTAACTATGATGCTCGCGTCACACAAAGTGAGATTACTCAAAACAAAATGCGGAATTACTACTGAATAGCCACATTATCAGAAAACACAGGAAATTGAAACTGTTTGCACATGAACACAAATCTAGAACTTTTCATATAAGAGTTCACACAAGACACCTATATATATAACACCTTCTACAAGATTATTACATAGCATTGTTCACTGGCTCATTGGCCACAACCTGTTACAAGAGGTAACATGTTCACATACATACATGCCATATTTGTACAACAAAGGCATAAAGCCAAAAATATCATCCTGATATATGACATCTACAAAAAACTTCCTTGAGGACCTAAGTTTACTAGGATGACACATAGGACTCTACTATAAAACACAAGTAGCTCATCCAACCTTTACACATCTACTACTCCTCTTGATGCTAAGCCTCAACAACACGACCTCTACCTCCTCATGCTCGGTCACCTAAAAAGTGTGGAAACCCACAGGGTGAGACCAAATATCCCAACAACAATATAACTCTCCACCAACATCTAATAAAAGCACATATAACTAAGCAGGAAGATAACATACTTAACGAGTTGAGCAGACTCAACTAAATGATATGCATTAAACAGATAGAGCCAGTAAAACTAACTAGGCAGTTACTACTGAGCAGTAGAACAATTAAAACTATAAGAAGGAATATGAAGAACATGCATAACATTTTATTTCTCTTATCACATTACAATTCAAGAAATCAGTACAAAGCTAAGGAAAAGGGTTCAACTAATGTGGCGTGTATTTGATCCTAAGCAAAATCACTACACGGTTGTATTACAGTTTTTATTATTGCGGTGAGGATTTGAGCGATACCACTCAAATCCAACCGACCACTGGGAAGTCAAAATCAGTGCCATACAAGGTCAATGGAAGAGCCAGAATCCATGACCTCTCCAACACCTCTTGGTCAGTACAAGAGAAACTCCATAAACATATTAGTTGACTACAAACATTGACATATAATGAAACTGAGGATTGGCTCATGCATGTCCATCCATAGAAAACACCTAGCTCACCTTGGTACAAGTCATAACGCTATAAGAACATGCTCATGCATGGCCATTCTGAAAAGAGGCATCATAAGAAGTTACACTTCTACCTAGCACATATCACAGGGAGAACATCTCATGCATGGCTATCTCACACAAATTGTAATTGTGGACACAAGGAGATACTCGACTTGCACCCCCACATATTCAAAAATATGCGCTCTAAGTTTCCTATAGGAATGACTCGTTTCGCCATCCAGCGCTAAGACTAAAACTGGAATGGATCTATGGCACATGCCACCTACATGATTAGGGTTTCACTTGATTAATTAAGCTAATTGAGTGTCTTTTAGCATCAATCAAGTTACAACATAGAAATCCAAAACAAACTCTACAAGATAAGGGAATAGTGCAACTCCAAAATATATAAAACATATAAGGTGTGAAATTGTCACATAACCGCATGATACTTATAGCACTTCCAATCACAAGGCCATCACCAACTTCACACAGCCATACAAGGCTATCACCAATATCACATCTCTGTGGGTATCAATCCCTCAATCACATTACTAGAAGATATCACCTCATTACAGGCATCAAGCCTTCACTATATCATAGGACCCATCACATCATTATAACCTCATCATGTCCAATCAAGGCTTATATCCATCACCATGTGTCATATGATCACCACCATAGCATACATAAGCTATGATATTCATTCAACCTGCAAGGTTAGATCCATACAAGTAGGAGAGAGAAAGTATAATCACATGCATTCCATCCATATAAGCTAAACAAGTATAACATACCCTAGGATTAGGGTTAGGTCTTCAAACACATTGCCAATTAGAGTTTCATATCATGAATCAATCACCAAACCCTAATTATGTCATCTCCTACTTCATTGGAACTGCTTAGTGTTGAGCATCAATATTTAAACATGATTAGATCATTATATCAATAGCACTAAGTCGAAACATCATATACATATGTACATATAACCATCTCACTATGTTATGCATGTATAGTGACCATGTATCATATATCTACATGTTGACCATGCATCAAGCATGGTGTTATGACCCACATATGAACTTGTGTCATGATTGAAACCAAAACAAAAGCATCATGACCGTAACACAACAAAAGCTTCATGACTGAAACACCTCAAAAGAGCCACGACTGAAACACATCCCACATGAGTCACAACCAAGTCTAAAGCATAGGTGACAACCATTAGTGTTACGACTGACAACCCATGGAATTAGGATTTTGACTAAAACCATCCCAAGCAGGGTGTTACAACTAAAATAAGGCTTATCCTTATGACCAAAATAGTTCAACCAACACATATGTATCCATTAGGGTTAGGGTTGAGGTCATGACACTAGGTCATGAGTCTCGACCAAAACAAGGTAAAGCATCTTAACCATCATTAATTAAACAAAGTGTATCGATCAAGACTAAATCAAGGGAGCAGTGACCACCAAGGTCATCCTACCATAAGGGAAATTAACCATCTACAAAATAGGGGTAAACCATAAGCAAAATAGGAATATACCACGACCAAAACAGAAGATTAGAATCAAGGAAAACCATCATCAACAAGGTGGAAAACTCCATGGAAAAAGGACATCAATACCTTGAAAACTGAACTTCAACATGAATCTTAAAAAAACCAAAGGTAAAGAATACCAAGCTTCAAACTTAAGAAAATCACTCAAAACCTCAAGAAAACACAGGCTGAACCAAAGCATGGTGATGAAACCAAGAATCATGTTGCATGCATCAAAATCACCTCAACCAACACATAACAAGTCGAATACAAGAATTTAGGGTTTAAGAAAGAGAGAAATCTTCATGAGAATACTACAAAGTCTTAAACCTTAGATCATAGGAACCTCATATAGAATATTAGCATCAAGTTTAGAGATCACAATAATAGCATAAAAGTAACATTATGGTGCAAGAAATAGAAGAAGGTAGAGAGTTATATAACTCGCCTTAAGGAGAGACCCAAGCTCCAAGATCACGAGCTCCAAGGATGAAGGTGAAGCTCCAGCCAAGGTCTACACTTTGGCCACAAGAACACCTTAAAAGAGTAGAACCCCAGGGTAAAAAGGATGTTCAATAAGGAGGGTGAAAAACCCTAGGCTGAACTGAGAACAAAGAAGAAAGAAAAGAGAAGAGAGCTCCAACTCACTCGGGTGTCACCATGTCAAAACATAGTCTATGACCCCTTTGTGAGGAGAAGATATTCAAGGGATCCACCATGTCAAAACATTGTCTTAAAGGCCAAGAAAGGAGAAGAAGAAGGGTAGGGTTCCAAAGGAAAAACGTGATCAAGGGAAAGGAACCACTTACCAAGAAGTGAAACCACCAAGAACCACCACAAGGAAGGTGATCAAGCTCCAAGGAACTACATGCAAGGTTGCTCAGCCACCAAAGCTCCAAGGTCATTCCTTCTTTGCTCCACTAAGCTACAAGGACGACCACAAGAGACGAAGGAAGGAGGGACAAAAAAGATCACTTGAATGAAGGAGAAAGGGGTTATATACTCAAGGAGGAGGAAAGTAAGGTACGGTTGATGTGTCAAAATAAGAGAGAACTAAAGGGACACTTGTTCACCAAGAAAACAACCATCCAACCAATATATGCATGCATGCAACCTATGGTGATAAATACTAGGTGGGGTCTCGACCACTTGGGTCACCACCACTCTAGATGTCAAAACAAACACCAAGATACCTTGTCTCAACCACAACAAAAGGTTGCCAGACAACCCTGGTCGAGACACGCCATAAGAAGACAACCACCTGGACCAAAAACACCTCAAAACCATCAAGGTCGAAACAAACCACTCAAGGAAGGTGTGTTGGTCGTAACACACACAAGGCACATCAACAAGGCCGAAACAAAGGTGGCAACACTCAATCAAGCTCAACATAGTTGACACCAAGCAAACCCTAGAAACCCTAGCATCACCACATGATGCCACCTCATCAACCAAGGTGAAACAAAGCACCCTATAGCATCAATCTCTCTCTCATGATGATAAAGAACCAAGAGCACACTAAACATGTGACAAATTGCAAGATAACCCCTTAACTTGGTTAAATTGCAACTTGGTCCAAAATAAGCACAAAAAGCTCACACTTCATCAGAACTGGACCAAACTAGAAACATAAGATTGTCACATGTTAGATAAGAATCTCAAAGGATTAGATTAAGGTTCTAAGAATTGTATTAAACAAAGCTAGCATACTTAGGCACTGAGCTAGGTCAGGGGCCTTACACAATAGTTGCTGACTCGATTCTATGCCACGAGTCAGCCAGAGGGAGTGGTCAATCAACGGTTCATGATAGGTCAGATGGAGTATTTCATTCAGATTTATATGCATCTTGATATGTATATGTTTTGGTTAACCCGAGTGTGATGAACTCTTCTATCATTAGAGAGGTGATAGATAGTTTTTCCTTTCCTATTAGTCATAGGTCT
Organism: Alisma plantago-aquatica; assembly: GCA_963693085.1. NCBI lineage: Eukaryota > Viridiplantae > Streptophyta > Magnoliopsida > Alismatales > Alismataceae > Alisma > Alisma plantago-aquatica. The sequence continues at coordinate 982,228,684 of OY856410.1, read as the reverse complement.
GATAGTATTCTTCTAAAAACCCCTCTTGTTGGTTCCATCGAGTTGTGGGAGGTGTGTCCATCTTGTGTTCTTTCATTCTTGGGATGCAGCATTCAAGTGGACCTTATGCCACTTGACATGCATGGATTCAATGTGATCCTTGAAATGAATACTTTCATGAAGTATCAAATGGTCTTGGACTATAGTTATAAGGTACTGACATTCTTTGATGGTGATGTTTCATGGGTGTTCCAAGGAGATAAGAAGATCCTTCCGATGTGTTTGGTATCATATATGACCATAGAGAGGCTGATGAGACATGATTGTGAGGCTTTCTTGGCACATGTGGTAGATACCAAGGTAAGGAGTCTGAGTATCCAGGAGGTGCCAATGGTCTGTGAGTTCGAGCATGTGTTCCCCGATGAGTTTTCTAGAGTTCCCCCTCCTATATAGATTGAATTCAAGATCAGTCTGGTCCCTGATACACAACTGATGGTGCAGCCTCCGTACAAGATGGCACCGGAAGAGATGCAAGAGTTGAAGAAGAAGTTGCAAGAGCTATTAGAGAAGGCCTTTTTTTAGGCCAAGAACTTCCCATTGGGGTGCTCCAGTGTTGTTCGTGAAGAAGAAAGATGGGTCCATGAGGTTGTGCATAAATTACCGACAGCTAAATAAAGTGACGATCTAGAACAATTACATGTTACTGAGGATAGAAGACCTTTTAGATCGATTGAGAGGTGTTATAGTGTTCTCAAATATTGATTTGAGGTCGGGCAACCATCAGTTACAGATTAAGGTTGGTGACATACCCATGTCTGCTTTTAGGACCCGATATGTCACTTTGAGTACGTGGTTATGCAGTTTGGGCTAACCAATGCACTGATAGCGTTCATGACCTAATGAATAGGGTGTTCCAGCCTAAACTAGATTAGTTCATGGTTATGTTCATTGATGACATCTTTATATACCCCATAGACGGACAATAGCATGACCATCATCTATGGTAGGCATTAATGTTATTGAGGAAACACAAGTTGTATGCTAAGTTCATCAAGTGCGAGTTTTGGTTGGCGGAGGTGACTTTTCTTGGGCATGTAATATTTAGTGAAGGTGTTAGTTTCGATCCTAAGAAGGTATAGTTAGTGTTAGAGTGTTAGTAGCCTAAGATACTGATGGAGGTTTGCAATTTTCTAGGTCTGGTTTGATACTACAGGAGGTTTATCAAGAACCTTAGTGTTGTGGTGCTACCCCAACAAAGTTGATGAGGAAATGTGTACCTTTTGTCTGGGATGACAAGTGTCAATTTTTTCAAACTTTTGAAGGAGAAGTTGACCAGTGCACAGGTGTTAGTGCTTCCAGAGCAAGGGAAAGGATATATCATCTTTTGTTATGCATCGAAAATTGACTTGGGATGTGTGCAAATGTAGGATAAGAATGTGATTTTTTTCTTGGTGATAGCTTAAGAAACATGAGGAGAGCTACCCGACACACAATCTAGAGCTTGCAGCTATGGTTCATGATTTGAAGATCTAGAGACACTATCCTTATTGTGAAAAGTGTCAGATCTGCACCAACCACTAGAGCCTTCAATACATCTTCTCAAAATAGGAGTTGAATATGTGGCAAAGACATTGGATGAAGTTGATAAAAGACTATGATTGGACTATATACTACCATCCAGGGAAGGAAAATGTGGTGGTTGATTCTTGAGTAGGAAGTCTTCTTCATCATCATCTGTTGATAAGGGCAGTTGTGTTCCTTGCTGTTCCATAAGAGAGTTATGTTGGTGACGTTGCATTAGATGAATGTGAAGTTAGAAGTTTCTTTGTTTACAAGCTTACTAGCACAATTACAGGTGAAGCCCACATTGATATAGTAAATCAGAGATTCATAGCGTGATGATACTATGATACAAAAAATTTGATCTGAGTTTGGCAGTAAGAAACATGAGGGCATCCATGAGACAAATGGTGGGATAATATGTTTTCATGACAGGGCAGTGGTTCCTGGTGTTGATGGTCTGAAGAAGATGGTTTTGGTGGAGGCTCACTCTTTGATGTATGTGATGCATCCAAACAATACTAAGATGTACTATAACTTGAAAGATCTATTTTGGTGGCATGTCTTGAAGCGTGATGAGGTTGAGTTCGTGGCAAGGTGTCATGTATGTTAGTAGGTCAAGGCTAAGCATCTGAATCCTGCATGGACATTGCAAATGTTACCTATACCATAGTGGAAATGAGATCATATCACTATGGACTTTGTGGTTGGTCTTCCTAGGAGCCAAAGGTCATGATTCAATTTGGGTAATAGTGTACAGGTTGACCCAGTTTGAGAACTTCCTTCATATAAAGATGACATATACAGTAGATAAGTTGGCACAAGTGTTTGTTGATGAGATAGTTCATTTGCATGGTATCCTAGAAATAATAGTTTCTGACAGAGGTCCTCAGTTTACCAATCATTTTTGGGAGAATTTGCACACAACCATGGGTACATAGTTGAGGTTCACTAAATTCTTTCACCCACAAATAGATGGAACATCTGAGAGGAACATTCAAATCTTAGACAATCTGTTGAGAGCCTATGTTCTATAAATTTTGGGTAGTTGGATGTATGGGTAAATATGGGCACAAAGTATAGAAACATAAACAAAAAAATTATCCATATGTATTCCCATAATAGTAAGATTGTGTCAATTACTATGAAATAGGAAGGATGGTTTTAACAATAAATTATACCTGCTCTTGGAGCATGTCCAGTAATAAAACTTGCTTCTTTACAACTACTGAAAAGTTACTCTTAGACGGTGGTTGTGCAGCTCCTGGTCTTTCCTAGAACAGCTATCTACACAACCTTTATAGCATCTCTAGTGGTCTGGCCACAGATTGTAGGTTGATTTTCTCTCGGAACAGTAGCCAAAGGACTCCTACCTCTAGAGTAGTCCACACGGACCAACTAGAACTTTTTTCATTCACCAATAACAGACAGGAAGAAGTTGTCCCTCTCATTGGTGTACTAGTCACCAACCTGCTCTACCACAATGACAACTAATCAGTTGTTCTTTCCCATTGGCTATCCCTCCATGTTACGTAGGACTTCCCTGAGTTCTCTTGGTTACCACAACCACAGAGGACAACAATGGTCAGAGGAACAGATTTTTTGTTGTCTATGTTGTGTAATGGGAAACCCCCAGTACCCCTCCTTTTATAAGCGAAGTTAGGGTCAAGGTTCCCAGTTTGTAAGGGATTGCGTTGGAGTGGAAAGGACCAAAAGTACCTGAACTTTCGCAACCTACAAGATGCCAAGTGGTCATCTAGCACACCTAGATGGATGTCTGATGTCTAGGTGTGAGACGGTCATCTTGCACTGCCAAACGACAGCTTTGCAGTTTCCCTATTGAATATGAATTTGGCGATTTCAATACAGATTAATTTTACTTGCTCTCCAAGTATATGCAATCGAAACTATTCAGGAAACATCCCAAGCCTTCATTCGACCCCAATCGGGGCATTTCACCCAAGAAAGATTCCCGTCTCACTCACCCAGATGGACGTCTAGTGAGTTGAGTTGAACTAATCGGTTCAATCACATTAAGTTGGTTGGTTCAAGGGCAGAACTTAGCCAATTTGAACTTCGATCAGCCTGACCCCCAAACAACCATCTCAAATTCTTAATATGCCTATATGGCCTTGCCTAAATGGCTGTTTCACTCAGTGAGATGGTCATTTGGCACACCAGTCATCCAATAAGATGATCAGTTGTGTGAATTGAATACCTAAACACTTTACTAATCAATCCAATTGTCATTCAAGATTAAACTCCTTTTCTGGATGAGTTCCTTTGTGTGCGACCCTATAGGTCCCATGTCATGTTGGTAGTGAATTCCCATAACTAGCTTATGACATCACAAGCAAAGATTGGTTCCTAGTCACACATCAATGCTACCCCAGTGAATAGAAAGTTGAAGAACAATTTCAACCTACAATCTATGTAAGGTGTTGCAGTGATTGTATAATTCATTTATCTATGATATCCAGGATGAACTCGAGGCATGGAACGTCATCCTCTTAGCGTTAAATCCATGTTTCTTGAACTAAGAGCAGACTGTATGAGATAATGTAACCTCAATATCATATATTGATTCACATGTGCATGCACATACGTTTCTCAGTCTCACTTATCAAGTGTCCAGGATATCATACACCAGTAGGAAGGAAAAATCTCATATCTATCACTCACAGTCTATCCCCATGTGTCACCCATTCATCACCGTTATAACAACTTATGTTTCAAGACTGTGTTTGATGATGTGAAAATGTGTACCCAACGAGAGTGTAGTGATTTTAGGTCTAATAATCTCAATCACCACATTCACTATGAGAGATGACTATGACCACCACAAACATGTGTCACTCTCAAGGTGGGTCTGTTTGATATATTGTACCCTAAGATGTATATGTGTGCTTGGTTTGATATTGCCATATCATGACTAATGAGATTTAGTCATCAACCAACTCACACGCTGATCTTATGTGTTATTGTTGTCTATCAACCCTCCACAATAAAAATGGATCAAGGACATAATGATAATATGTATATATACTCTTAACATCAATATGATTTCATATACAAGGATAGTAAATTGAATACATATGTCATTGAGTAATATAATTCTCTAGGCATTCACTTTGTATCCTCATTATCTCATAATTGAGTGAAACAAATGAATAGGAATCTTGCCTTTATATATATGTTATTATTAATCTAATCCTTTTAGGAAATTATGCCATGTCTGTCATCATATGATTGGCTCTATGGGCATACCATACCAACAGACTCCCGCTTGCATTTAGAGTCAATCACCCATGGATCTCATTCTTAGTGATCTAAACATGTCCAACATGCTTCTTCTGTGCTAGTGCTTATCCTTTGGGTTAGCAACACTTTTCTTTTAGTCGGTATATTGCATGTTCCTAATATCTTCGTTGTATGATTTCTCATATGAGACGAAACTGTCGTAATATGATATCTGATATTCCTTGCTTTATAATTAGCTCCATTGTTGTTACATTACCACTACTGAGTCATCAGTGGTTATAACATCTATAAATTCATCATATGAACCTTTAGATCAATATAGTATCACTATGTCTTCATAACCCAAGTATACTCGGCTTCTATTGTAGAATAGTATTTAATGGCTATTAGTTCAGAACCTTTCCAACTAATCGACACTTCACTTTTTCAAAAGAATTTTAATTTGTGATCACTTTATAATTATGTAAGCTTGCATCTATGTAACTCCTTACATCCAACTCTTCCTTTTATTTCTATCCTTATTGACTAGAAATTTATCCTTGAGTAATTCACAAGTACTAATGGATGTCTTTAATGACATTCCAATAATCATTATTGGAATTTATCATGATCTTGTCATGTCTAATACATACAAGATTATATGGGATAAGCGTGTTAATAGCTTACATGATTGATCCCTATTGGGATGGCCCATGGAATCTTATTCTTGATATTTCCATCATTCACAAGAATCAAAATATACGATTCATGAGAGACTAATTTAGATTATCCCTTATTGAATCCATTTGTGTTGAACTTTTTCAACACATTGATATTGTACACAAACATCCATTGTGAAACATTTAAGAACTATCTCATAGGTCTTGATCCTTATCTCATAAGATGTCTCACCTTATCCTTCATTATTGAAGGTGTTTTCATGTCACTTCTCAATATTCACAATATTGAGATGCCATTCCTCATCACATGTGGAATATTCGTATATGCTCCCACTAAATCTTTTGTAATCACAAATTTCATCTTTTATCTTGACTCAAGTCAAACCCTTTGACTATCTTGTCAAAATAAAAGATCCCATTTCTGAGATGCTTGTTTAAATCCAAGATTGAACTTTGTAATTTATAGACTTTATTTGCATTCATGAAATTATAAAACCCTTTAGGTTGTTTCACAAGCATATCCTTTAATGTATTCCTTTTAAGGAATCCAATTTTATCTTCATATGCTAAATATGTTAGTCTATTTTAACTACAAAAACAAGCCTAACAATTGGTAAAGGAATTTCTATCTAGTTCAACAACTTGAACTGATTTGAAAAACTGTATCCTACCAATTTGTCCTTTTATGTTATCCATGTACATCTTTGCCACAAGACCCTAATGTGCCCTTTAGGTATTACCCCTTTAGGTGAAACTATCAAAGTCTACCTTGTTGGCTTACATGGATCACATCATGATCTTAAGTCATTTCTTAGGTAATGGTATACAATAGCTTCTAGTTGATTAGTTGGCTCATATTGTATGACCAACCCATCTGAATTATTGGTTTCACAATCCTCCAAACTCAAACATGTTCTACTAGAACTATTTTATTCTATATTACATGACAAAATCAAGAGTCCAAAATAACTTATGAATTTCATGGTTCTCATTGTACCCTTTTGTTGACCTCAAACATTTTGAGTTTTACTTTTACTCCCACTGATCCTTTAGGAACTCCATTATCCTATCAACAAAACACTTTTGTTGTTGGATTGGGATTAATATTAATCTTCAAAAATCATGGTTTATGGATAAACCTTCTTCAAGAAACAACTTTATCAGTGTATGTTTTAATCCCTTAGGCATATTGGGACATTCCCATATCATATATGATGTCTTTATAAACCATTCATTTGATACATGATTTAGTGTTAGGTGTATAATTATGAGGATATAAGCAGATTAGATTTAATTGATAATTATATCATGATCGTCATGGTATAATTCCTTTAATCTGACACATAAATATGTTCAGTTGGATTTGACTTGTGATACCTTATCACAGTTCATTCCTAAAGGTACTCAAATTATTGATGTAAAATATTTCAACATTTGATCTCATCAACATTTCTTAATACTTTCATCAAAGTTATACTTCATTTATAATCTCCTTGAACACTTTAAGAGATTAATGATTCCTTTTACTTGGTACATATCATCATATTACCAATAAATGAAATGAAGTAACTACCATTCATCCTTAAGATCTTCATGCATCACATGTATGAGGTATGATGGATGACTTATCCTCCCACTACATCTAGTGAAGGATGACATGTCACTTTGTGTGTAAGTAAGACTTTGCATGTTTCCTTAGGTTCAATAACCAAGGAAATCTAGATCAAAATCAATATATATTATAGGCATGCATTTCTCCTATTCGCATAAGATGACTAATGCTAATGATAGTATTGATTTATAAAATAATCCATTGGTATAAAAAATACAGACATTCATCTTTGGATCATTTCACATAAATATCACAAGTTGTTTCCGGAGCTAATGCCATGCAAGACATATCTTTGAAATAGAAGCACTCATAATTCTTTATTGATAATCATCTTTTTCCATACAAGATGCATAAAGAAAATGTTTCTATTCTAATGGCATAATGAAATAGCAGTTCTAGTAACTCTACTACATGCCCATTGGGCTAAGATAAATTTAAATGTAGACTATGGCTTCCGCAACAATTGCTTTCCCTTGTCCATCTTTGTCCTACTATGAGGGCTTTTCTTTTTTGTCAGATCATGTGCATTAGTATGATAGATCTCTTATTTGGTATCATATACCAAAATTTAAGAAGTAATTAAATTTATCTTATGTTATTTATACCTGAAGTGGAGGCCTCAGTGCCATCCTTCTGCTTCTTTAGTTCCTTTTACCAGCGTGAGCAATTTCTCTTCCAATGTCCAGGCTGGTCACAATGGTGATAATCGCCTCTTTGTTTCTTTACTCCACCTTTTGTCTTGATATCTGAAGACTTGGGCTTCTGGCTAGCATCAGAACCCTTATTAGCTTTTCCTTTGCCTTTTCCTTTAGACTTCCCCTTTGTCTTGTTGATCATAATCACATACTTGGGATTGCCTTTCTTCATTTGTGTCTCAGTTGTCCTCAACATGCCCAACAACTCTATCAACGGCTTGTCCAAGTCATTCATGTTGTAGTTCATGACAAACTAATTAACTATATGACTCTAATAGGGACTAAAAAATGATGTCAGTAGCCAACTCTTGACCCAAGAGGCATCCCAGTATAGCTAGGTTGTTAGCATACCCAATGATCTTGAGTACATGAGGACCTACTAGATCTCCTTCTATCATGTTGCACTTAAATAGTGCCTTGGAGACATCGTATCTCTCATGTATTTCCTAATCTTGGTACATGTTCTTGAGATGTGTGACCATCTCAATCACCCCCATGTTCTCATGTTGCCTTTGCAACTCATGGTTCATGGAGCATAGCATCAGACACTTGACATCCATGACGTTCTTAGTATGCTTCTTATAAGCATCCTGGTCAGCCCTTAGAGCGTTTTGAGCTGGTTCCTCTAGTTCTGGCATCTCTAGGGCATAGATCTTGTACTCATGCGTGAAAATAATTATCAGCGTCCTAATCTAGTCTTGGAAGTTGTTCCCAATAAGTTTGTCCTTCTCAAGGACCGACCGTAGAGAAAAGTTATTGTTTGTCGTTGCCATTTGGTTCTATAAAAGAATTTGCAATTTTGTCAAAAACTTATTTTTGATTTGATTTGATTTTATTTGAATAAATTTGGAAATTAATAATTAGGTCTTTAATTCATTACCATTCTCATTATTTTATTCAAATTGATAACCCACAAGTATCAATTTGGAAAATTACATTGAACAATTTACTAGTGTTCCAAGATCCAAAATCATTCAATTATTACCTGGCCTACACCGACGTCCATAATCAACCATTAAGGTAGGCATTCATGCCAATTGCATCATATGAAACTCTTGGATAGATGATATGTGCAACTCTTTGCCATAATCATATGCATGCTTCTGGGCCCAGACGCTCTGAGAATCACTAGTAAAGCTTGATCCAATAGCCAATACAATAATAATGCACCCCGCTTTGGCAGCACCTACATTCCTACCATCACACTTCCTCAAGGTAGAAAATGCACCACTCTTTGGCATAACCTACACTTCCTTGAATCTTTTCACGTGTATTGCTATTGGAAATTCTAAGACTTAATATGTTTGATTGAGGGGTTTTATATTATCATATATACATATATATACATATATTGTATCCAATCACCACTTAAATAGTATCATATACATGCTATATCACAAAACATAAACATGCAACTTAAAAAAAGAGTGATGGTTATGGCCATGTCTACTCGTAATTCCTTGGAGCAACAAGGAATTACTACCACCTAGGTCAATCATCACATCACATGTAAGGCCCCTGAACTTGCTTAATGAGTTGAATAAGATTAATTACCATAACTTAATGCTTAAAACCCTAATATAACCTTTTTATATACTTTGAAATCATAAGGCAAGCTTAAGTTTCAAATTTGGTCCAATTTGGACTCTGTTTGAGAAAGTTATGCAATTTTATGTACATTTTGGACTTTTCTATAATTTACCCAATTGAGGGGTTTTATTTGCAATTTGTCACATACATTATGTTAATTTGATGTTATCTTATCTTTCTTGAGTATTTTGAGCCATGGGGATCCTACTTGAGCCATGGTTTGAAGGTGTTTTTCTCAAGGGTATTTTAGGGTTTACCCCTTCATGGATGAGCTACCTTTAGTAGCTATCAACTAATGAATTATTTGATTGGCTTGAGAATTCGACAAAGGAGATCGAAGAAGGTCTATATGGATGGAGGGGGAGCTTATTGTGTGTGTGCTTGTATATTCTTAATAGTTTAATGCCATGGACACATGGAAAGATACTAGAACTTCAACTTTCTCTTTTTCTTTATCTTAAAGTTTTATATACCATTTTCTCTCCATCACTTCCCTCCTTCTACAAACCTTGTTCTCCCTCTGTGCTTCTATGAAGTTCCTATCCAAGGAAGAAGAAAGTGAGGATCTTCTTGGAAAAAGAATATAGGGTTGTAATTGACTTCCTTTAGGGGTTCCTAAAGCTCCTTCCTATTGATCTTGACCTAAAAGTGTAAGTATTACCTTATTTCCTCCATTTATTTCTTTTCTCTTATTCCTCCTATATTTCTCCATGTCTTAACCTTGTTTTTCCATGGTGAAAGTGGCTCTAGAACTCAAAAATCTATTTTTCTTGTTTCTTCTTCTAGGGTTTTTCTTCTTTGTGGAGAGAAGTGCCTACTTGGCCAAGTTCAGATCTAATTATAGGGTTTTCCTGCCTTATTTTCTCAAGATTCTTTCTATTTGGGGTCTGACCTACTCTATAGAGGCGATTTATACAACATTCTTCACTTATATTGCTTTCTAGAAGCTTGTTAGTTCATGTTTATGCTTTAATGTGATGATCTAAGCATAAAGAAACCATGCTTGTTTAGGGTTACAAATTTTTTATGGTGTTCCCTATTCTGTTCCAATTCTATATGAACTTGTAAACATGTGTATGACCTTTCTAAGGTATAATATGATCTAGTATAGGTTGATAGCAACAACCTATTGTTCTAAGTACAAAACAATCGATGGTTCAAATTAGGGTTTTCAAGCTATTTCCTTCCCTATCACACAACTGATGGTCATACCATTCAACAACAGATGGTGTTACTATCCTGGAAACTGGTGTTTTGATCAAGGGTGTCAAATTTTATGGTGAAAACCAATGGTCACCCCCTTAGGTCAAGTTTTGGCTCAATTAGAAGTTTAATTATCATCCACTAAGTATTTTAGTGATGCTATCAATCAATGATGACATTAGCTTAATATTTGATGGTGTTAAATGAATATATTGTTGATCTAACAACCAATTGTGACTTAATGATCACAATTAATTATGGATCAGATCATCACCACATATGGTGAGTTAAGAATGTAATTGTAGATTCGACTAAACCTTAAACCAATGGTTCCTTGGTTCAATTGATCTAATGGTTAGACTTATACTTCAATTGGTAACCTTGAACAATGAACCCAACCCAATCAATAATATTGGATGCCTCAACATCCAATGTATTAGAATAAACCCCATGGTATTATATGTGGGATCTAGTAATGAGAATTATATGGTTCAATACCATTATTTTGTAGTCTTGCATTTTCTCTTGTATAGTTATACTTCATAAATCACTATAATAAGTGCATGCGTAACTCCAATGTGATATAGCTTGCTATACCCAACCTCAATAAAATTAGATGATGTTGATTGGTTATAATCATACATCTTGAATGATTAATGTGGCAATGTATTTCAATCTTCTTGTGATGAAACCATAATGTAGTTTTATTTGAATATCATAGTGCCTTGCCATAATAATACCTATGGACACATAATTGCTTATGACCTTTTTAGCCTTGTTTAAGGAGTGAAATAATGAGGATGACCTTTCTATGAATAATATGATGGTCTTAAATGACCTTTGGGCATGTTGATGTTTTATTGAGGTGAAATCATTTTCATGTTCCAATAAGGGTTGAAACCCTAGAACTTGTGATAAGAAATGGATATCTTGAAATGATATGATGATGATGTAGTTCATTATAATGCAGTGGATGACAACATATGGTAATATGATTGAGATCTATACTTCAAACATTTTATATCTTTTAAAGTTGTAATGCTTATACACTAGATAGAAATGAATTAGGGCTTGTATGTCCATTTGTATGATGAAGCCTTAATTCACCCAATTGGCAATGGTTAATCAAGTGAAATTCTAATCATGTAGTGCCCTATGCCATAGATCCATCTGAGTGTCAGAACTTGCCAGATGGTGAAACAAGTATTCCTAAGGAAAACTCGGAGCACATACTATTGAGTGTGTGTGGTGCTTGTCATCTTGAATCCAAGTGCTTAGGAGGATGATTGTGGTCATACCTAGCCCTCTTTTTGAGAATGGCTGCAGTCGTGTCTCGGTGATTATCATGTGATAAAGGTTTTGCTTTGCATACCTTGGTCTCTAGCGCCATGACCTGTACCAAGGTGGTCTAGTTGTTTACAGGACTATGTGTCATTGTTTTGTAGTTAGATTGAGATGTCACTACAGTGCAGACTCGTACCGATAGAGTATGGAGAGGATCTTGAAGTCCGACTCTTCCTTGATCTTATACAGAACTAATTGTGACCAAGCGGTGGTCAGTTGTACTTTGAGTGGTACACCTCAAACTCCCCAGGGAATAATAAAAGATATAATACCAGTCATGTAGTATAATTACTATGGTTTAATATGTGTCACATTGGTTGATTAACCCTTGTTTTGTCTTTACACTACATAGTTCTTACATGACGCAGACTTATGAAAATTGAGTAATTCTACTTGATGCTACAACTTATTTTCTTAACTTCTTAGTATGCTTAAATTGTTCAATCTATTCATATTGCTTATTGAATACCCTAATTTCTCAATGAATTTACTATTAATTAATATATTATAATCAATATATGTTGGAGAGAGTTATATCTCTCATTAGGACTGGGTCTCACCTGTGGGTCACCAAATTTTTTTAGGTGGTTGCGGGCAACGAGGTCAAGGTCGCGTTGTCGAAGAGAACCAACCTGGTGATCAATAGATTCAGAAAGTTGGTTAGTTGTAGATGTTAGTAGTAGAGTCCTAGTGTCATCCATGTACGCTCAGGTCTCAGTATGGGATGTGTTTTCTAGATGATATACTCGTATCGACATGAGATTTTGGTAGTATGCCAATGTTTGTAAATATATGGCATGTACATGTAAAATATCTTTTGTATGTAGGATGTAACTGAGTTCTTTGGACCCATATGTGAATACTTGTTACAGTATATGAGAATGGAATGATGGACCTTTATGTAAATGTTCTAGAGTTTATTTACATTGTTGGAATTGATTTTAATTATTCTGCATTTTTAACTATGTGATTAATTAGTATTTTTTTGTGTTTTGTGTTTTGTGTTTTGAGTAATCTCATTTAGCATAACGAGGTGCCACAGTTAAGTTGGTATCAGAGCTGAAGGTTTACTGAGTCTACAAGGACATAGGACATAGGTTTCAATCCTTTCTTATGTATCCAACATATCTGATCATAGTTTGTGCTTATACAGATATGTCTAGAGGACATGAAGAACATGTTGAGAGTAGCTATGTTGCACCAGGAGAAGGTGTTGGGAGGTAGGAACATGATGAGAGAGTGCCAGAAGAAGGGCCAGAGAAGCCTGTAATGCCTCATCTAGACTTGAAAATGATGGCCAGTCCTGAGTTTAGATAGATGATGATTACAATCACACATATCGCTGACAGAGAGCCAGCACCTCAAGCTAGGGAAGCCACCTCTAATGTGGAGTCCCAAGGTGTCTGTAAGACATTTAAACATCTTAGATGTGTTGGGGCGATTAAATATGCAGGTACTTCTGATCCAGTAGACGCTGACATGTAGTTGATTCAGCTGGAAAAGTTGTTTAAAATCCTAAACATCACTGAAGAAGACACAGTTAAGCATGCAATATACTTGTTGAAGGGTCGTATTGGCCACTGGTGGGCCATAGAAGAGGAGAAAAGGCTAGGAGTTGTGATAGGATGGGAGGAGTTTCAGAGGGAATTTGTTAGCTGATATTTTCCAGAGACCTGTCTAGATGAGAAGATATCTCAATTTGAGAAGATTCGCTAAGGGGCTATGACTATCAATGAGTATGAGTCAAATTTTATGGATATTTTGAGGTTCTACCCACACATGGTATTCACAAACAAAGAAAGGATCAGTAGGTTCGAAAAGGGCCTAAATACTGAGTTGACTACAACAACATCATCCCTAGAAAATAGGGAGAGGTTTTCCACCTTTGTGGAATCAATAAGGAGGATTGAGGGTCTGCCATAAAAAAGCGTGAGGCTAATGCTAAGAAGTGACCAGTTCAATTCCAAGGATAATCATTTGGAGGCTTTAAGAAGCAAAGATTTACTCCATTAGAGTCACAACAGAGGTCAACTTTTAGTGAGCAGAGGTCATTCACTCCATCCCAATGGACCCCGAGAAGGGGTAGAGGTCGTAGTTTTCCACCTGTAGGAGCCCACAACACATCATCAATTTTAATGACAGGGCCTTCTAGGCCATGGTATGAAAGTAAGACATGTCATAAGTGTGGACAAGTGGGACACACAAAGTGGTATTGCCCTATGAAAAACAAGGAGGTGACTCAGCAAGTAAGACAAAGTCAACCGAGTTCATAATAGCAACAGTCTAGCACAGGTAGTGGAAGAGGATACAGTCAAACATCACAAGAAGGATCCTTGGATAGGCTAATAGAGGATGTGGATGACAGCAGGAGATATCAAGGTTTTATGCCATGACCCAGCCTAAAGTAGTGGTCAATCCATGAGTCATGATAGGTCAGATGGAGTTATTTCATTATGATTTGTCTGCTTCTTTTTTCGTATATGTGTTAGTAGACTCGGGTGTGACACACTCTTTTATCACTAGAGAGGTGATAGGTATTTTTTATCTACCTATTAGTCATAGATATGATATCCTGTGGCTAGAGACTCCTTTGGTTGGTTCCGTCGAGTTGTGGGAAGTGTTCCCTTCTTGCATTCTTTCTTTTTCTAGACACAACATTCAAGTGGATCTTTTTCCACTTGACATGCATGGTTTTGATGTAATCCTAGGAATGGATACCTTGGAATAATACAAGGTAATCTTGGTCTGTAGTACTAAGGTGGCAACGTTCCATGATGGAGATGTACAATGGATTTTCCAGGGTGATAGGAAAATTCTTCCTACATGCTTGATGTCAGTTATGACAACTGAGTGGTTGATGAGACAAGGATGCGAGGCTTTCTTAGATCATGTGGTGGATACCAAGGTGAGAGGTCCTAGTATCTAGGAGGTACCAGTCATGCGAGAATTTGAGGATGTCTATCTTGAGGAATTTCCTAGCATTGCCCCTCCTAGAGATATTGAGTTTGAGATCAATCTTATTCCTAGAACACAACCCATAACACAGTCAACATACAAAATGGCGCCAGCAGAGATGTATGAGTTAAATAAACAGTTACAAGAACTGTTAGAGAAGGGATTTATTAGGCCGAGAACTTCCCTTTGGGGTGCTCCCGTTTTGTTTGTTAAAAAGAAGGATGGTTCAATGAGGTTGTGTATAGACTACTGATAGTTGAACATGGTGACAATAAAGAATAAGTATCTGTTGTCGATGATTGATGATCTTTTTTATCAGTTGAGAGGTGCCACTGTGTTTTCAAAGATATACCTGAGGTCATGTTACCATCATTTGAGAATTAAGGTTGATGACATACCCAAGTCAACTTTTAGGACTTGGTATGGTCATTATGAGTTTGTGGTTATGCCATTTGGGATAACCAATGCACCTGCAACTTTTATGGAACTGATGAATAGGGTGTTTAGACCTTATCTTTATTAGTATGTGGTCATGTTCATAGATGATATCCTGATATATTCCAAGGATAGTCAGTAGCATGATCAACAACTTCACCAGGAATTGACTTTGTTGAGGCAGCATCAACTATATGCTAAGTTCAGCAAGTGTGAATTTTGGTTATCTGAAGTGTCTTTTCTGGGCCATGTTATATCTGCAAAAGGCATATGTGTTGATCCCAAGAAAGTGGAATTTATACTAGAATGGAACAACCAAAGACACCGATAGAGATCTATAGTTTCCTAGGTCTAGTAGGTTACTATAGGATGTTCATCAAAGACTTCAGTTCTATAGCATTACCCCTAACTAGGTTAACCAGGAAGGATGCTCCTTTTTCTTGGAATGACAAGTGTCAATGTTCTTTCCAGTTGTTGAAAGAAAAGTTGACTAGTGCACTGGTGTTAGTACTTCTAGAGCAAGGGAAATGCTATATTGTCTTTTATGATGCTTCAAAGAATGGGTTGGGATGCGTGTTGATGTAGGATAAAAATGTGATTTCTTTTGCTTTGCGACAACTTCAGAAACATGAGGAGAATTACCCAACACATGATATGGAGCTTGCAGTGGTGGTCCATGCCTTAAATATCTAGAGACACTATCTTTATGGAGAAAAGTGTAAGATCTTCACTGACCACAAGAATCTACAGTATATCTTCTCAAAATAGGAGTTGAATTTGAGGCAGAGGATATGGTTGGAGCTGATTAAGGATTATGATTGAAAAATAGACTACCACCCAAGGAAAGAGAATGTGGTAGCTGATGCCTTGAGTAGAAAGTCGTATTCATCATCAATAGTAGATAATGCACAATTGAATTCCTTGATGTGTCATGAGAGAGATATGCTAGTGTCTCTTCGCTAGATGAATGTACAACTAGAAGTTTCCTTGCTGGTAGGATTGTTGGAACAGTTACAAGTGAAACCTACCTTAAGACAGCAGATTCATGATGCATAATAGAATGATAATGTGATACAGAATATCCGATCAAGGATTGGCAGTGAAAAGTATGATGGCTTTCATGAGGCAGATGATGGTACTGTTTGTTACCACAATAGGATAGTAGTTCCTAATGTTGATGGGTTGATGAAGATGGTACTTGAGGAGGCTCACTCCTCCATGTATGCAATGCATCCTGGAAGTACCAAGATGTACCAAAACTTGAAAGGCATATATTGGTGTCTAGGTCTAAAGCCTGATGTGGTAACGTTTGTTACCAAATGTCTAGTTTGTCAGTAGGTGAAGGCTGAGCACCAGAAGCATGCAAGGACATTACAACCCTTACCAATACCACAGTGGAAATGGGATCATGTTACTATGGACTTTATGGTTTGTATTCCTAGGACATCCAAGGGTCATGATTCCATATGGGTGATAGTAGATAGATTGACTAAGTCAGCTCATTTTCTGCCAGTCAAGATGACATTTACAACAGAGAAATTGGCACAAATATATGTTGATGAGATAGTCTATCTACATGGCATTCAAGTGACTATAGTTTCTGACAAAGGTACACAGTTTACAAGTCATTTTTGGGAGCATCTGCATTTAGCAATGGGAACATAGTTGAAATTCATCATAACTATTCATCCACAAACTGATGGCCAGTCTGAAAGGACTATTCAAACTTTAGAGGATCTCTTGAGGGCATGTGTGTTGCAATTTCTTGGTAGTTGGGATGCACATCTGCCTTTCATAGAGTTTGCATACAACTATAGCTATCAAAGAAGCATAGATATAGATCCTTATGAGGCTCTTTATGGGAGACAATGTTGTTCTCCTCTTTGCTAGTATGGGACAGGTGAATATCAACTTGTGGGTCCTGAGCTAGTACAATAGACTACAGAAAAGATTAAAGTGATACAACAACAGTTGAAAGTAGCCCAGGACAGGCAGAAATGTTATGCAGATAAATGATGTAGACCACTTGAGTTCCAAGTGGGAGATATAGTATATCTTAAGGTTTCTCCTTGGAAAGGTGTGCTGAGGTTTGGAAAGAAGGGTAAGTTAGATCCTAGATTTATGGGACCATACCCTATCCTAGCTCATGGTGGAAAGGTAGAATAAAAGTTGGAGCTACCACGAGAGCTACATAGATTGCAGAATGTCTTTCACATCTCTATGTTGAGGAAATGCCATCCAGATACCTAGAAGACAATCCAACCAGTAGAGGTTAACTTAGATAAGGATATCTCCTATGTTGAAGGTCCTGTGTTGATCCTAGATAGAAGGGTGAAAAAGTTGAAGAGAAAAGATATAATACTAGTGAAAGTTTTGTGGCATCACCATTTCATAGGGGAAGCCACATGGGAACTAGAGAATGAGATGCATAGAAAATACCCTTTTCTTTCTGCATAGGATTTTGGGGCGAAATCTTTATTAGGGGTTTATAGTTGTAAGACCACTAAACTTGCTTAATGATTTGAATCAGCTTAATTACATTAATGTAATTCTTATAATCCTAATATAAGCTTTTTAGATGCTTTTAAATCATAATACAAGCTTAAATTTCAAATTTGGTCCAATTCGGACACTGTTTGAGCAAGTTATGCAATTTTATGTACATTTTGGACTTTTCTACAATTTACCCAATTGAGGGGTTTTCTTTGCAATTTGTCACATACATTATGTTCCTTATATTTTTTTATTATCATTATTGAGTATTTTGATCCATGTGGATCCTAGTTGAACCATGGTTTGAACGTGTTTTCCTAAAGGGTATTTTAGGGTTTACCCCTTCATGGATGAGCTACCTTTAGTAGCTATCAACTAATGAATTATTTGATTGGCTTGGAAATTCGACAAAGGAGATCTAGGAAGGTCTATATCGATGGATGGGGAGCTTCTTGTGTGTGTTCTTGAATATTCTTAATAGTTTAAGGTCATGGACACTTGGAAAGATACTAAAACTTCAACTTTTTCTTTTTCTATATCTTAAAGTTTTATATACCTATCCCTAAGCACCCAAATGAACCATTTTATCTCCACCACTTCCATCCTTCTACAAACCTTGTTCTCTCTCTGTGCTTTTATACAAGGAAGCAAAAAGTGGGGATCTTCTTGGAAAAAGATTCTAGGGTTGCAATTGACTTCCTTTAGGGGTTCCTAAAGCTCCTTTCTAGTGATATTGACCTAAAAGTGTAAGTATTACCTTATTTCCTCCATTTATTTCTTTGATATTCTTCCTCCTATATTTTTCTAAGTTGTATCCTTGTTGTTCCATGGTGAAAATGCCTCTAGAACTCAAAAATATATCCTTCTGGTTTCTTCTTCTAGGGTTTTGCTTCTTTGTGGAGAGAAGTGCCTACTTGGCCAAGTTCAGACCTGCATATAGGGTTTTATTGCCTTATTTTCTCAAGATTCTTGATGTTTGGGATCTTAAATACTCTATAGATTTTATTTATATAACATTATTCACTTATATTTCTTGCTAGAAGCTTGTTAGTTCATGTGTATGATTTAATGTGATGATCTAAGCATAAAGAAACCATGCTTGTTTAAGGTTACGAATTTTTTATGGTTTTCCCTATTTTGTTCCAGTTCTATATGAATTTTTTAACATTTGTAAAACCTTAATAAGGTATAATATGATCTGGGATAGGTTTATAGCAACAACCTATGGTTTTAAGTACAAAACAATCGATGGTTCAAATTAGGGTTTTCAAGTTATTTCCTTCCCTATCACACAACCGATGGTCATACCATTCAACATATAATGGTGTTTCTATCTTGGCAACTGATGTTCATGATCAAGGGTTTCAAATTTTATGGTGACAACCTATTTTCACCCCCTTAGGTCAGGTTGTGGCTCAATTATAAGTTTAATTATCATCGAGTAAGTATTTTAGTGATGCTATCAATCAATGATGACATTAGCTTAATATTTGATGGTGTTAAATGAATATATTGTTGATCTAACAACCAATAGTGACTTAATGATAAAAATTAATTGTGGATCAGATCATCATTATGGTGAGTTAAAAATTTAATTGTAGATTCGACTAAACCTTAAACCAATGGTTCCTTGGTTCAATTGATTTAATGGTTAGACTTGTACTTTAATTGGTAACCTTGAACAATGAACCAATCCCAATGAATAATATTGGATGCCTCAACATCCAATGTATTAGAATAAACTCCATTGTATTATATGTGGATCCTAGTAATGAGAATTTGATGGTTCAATACCATTAATTTGTAGTCTTACCTTTGCTCTTGTATAGTTATATTTGATAAATCACTATAATGAGTTGATGTGTAACTCCAATGTGATATAGTTTGTTATACCTAACCTCAGTGTAATTAGATGATGTTGATTGGTTATAATCAGAGATCTTGAATGATTAATGTGGCAATGTATTACACTCTTCTTGTGCTGAAACCACAATGTAGTGCTATTTGATTATCATAGTGCCTTGCCATAATAATACCTATGGACACATAATTGCTTATGACCTTTTGAACCTTGTTTAAGGCATGGAATAATGAGGATGACCTTGCTATGAATAATGTGATCATCGTAAATGACCTTTGGGCATGCTGAGCCCAGATTTAGATGAAAACATTTTCATGTTCGAATAAGGATTGAAACCCTGGAACTTGTGATAAGAAATGGATATCTTGAAATTATATGATGATGATGTAGTTCATTATAATGCAAAGGATGATAGCATATGGTAATATGATTGAGATCTATACTTCAAATGTTTTATATCATATAAAGTTGTAATTATTATACACTTGATAGAAATGAATTAGGGTTTATATGTCCATTTGTATGATGAAGCCTTAATTCACCCAATTGGCACTAATTAATCAAGTGAAATTCTAACCATGTAGTGCCCTGTGCCATGGATCCATCTGAGTGTCAAAACTTGCCAGATGGTGAAATGAGTATTCCTAAGGGAAACTCAGAGCACATACTATTGAGTATGTGGGGTGCTTGTCATCTTGAATCCAAGTGCTTAGGGAGGATGACTGTGGTTATACCTAGCCCTATTTTTTAGAACGACTGTGGTCGTGTCTTTGTGATTATCATGTGATAAAGGTTTTGCTTTGCATACCTTGGTCTCTAGCGCCATGACTTGTACCAAGGTGGGCTAGTAGTTTACAGGACTATATGTTGTTGTTTTGCAGTTAGACCAAGATGTCACTACAGTGCAGACTCGTACTAACTAAGTATTGAGAAGATCTTAGAGTATAGCTCTACCCTGATCTTATAAGGAACTGATTGTGACCAAGAAGTGGTCAGTTGGACTTTGAGTGGTACAACTCAAACTCCCCAGGACATAATAAAAGATATAATACCTTCTATGTATTATAATTTCTAGGGTTTAATATGTATCACATTGGTTGATTAGCCCTTGTCTTGTCTTTACACTACATAGTTCTTACATGATGCGAACTTATGAAAATTAAGTAGTTCTACTTGATGCTACAACATATTTGCTTAACTACTTAGTATGCTTAAACTATTCAATCTTTTCATATTTATTATTCAATACCCTGACTACAAAACGTATTTATTATTGATTAATATGTTATAATTAATATATGTTGGAGAGAGTTATATCTCTCACTAGGATTGGGTCTCACCTGTGGGTCACCATTTTTTAGGTGATTCTGGGCAATGAGGTCGAGGTCATGTTGGAGAAGAGAACCAACCTGGTGATCAATAGATTCAAAAGGTTGGTTAGTTGTAGATGTTAGTATTAGAGTCCTAGTGTCGTCCCTTTACTCTCAGGTTCGGGTATGTGATGTGTTTTCTAGATGATATACTCATATCCACATGAGATTTTGGTAGTATGCCAATATTTGTAAATATATGGCATGTACATGTGAAATATATATTGTATGCAAGATGTAAATGAATTCTTTGGACCCATATGTGAATACTTGTTACAGTATATGAGAATGGAATGATGGACCTTTTTGTAAATTTTCTAGAGATTATATACATTGTTGGAATTTGTTTTAATTATTCTGCATTTTTGACTATGTGATTAAATAATAGTTGATCATGTTTTGTGTTTTGAGTAATCTCATTTAGTGTGACGAGGTGTCACATCACATGCATGAACTTGTTGTTGGTGTAGACATGTTCTTGCCAATTTGGGTATATTGGCTCATCCCATGAATTGGTCGTCTCACCTCTAGGCTGGTTGGTTGGTCCTCCTATCCAATTGATGTTTAGACTCCTTCCAAACGGTTGGCTTGGCCTTCTGGGATGGTCGTCTGGCCTCTTATCCAACCAATTTTTGGACTCCTTCCAAACTATCGGTTGGGTCCACCAAGCGGTTGTCTGGTTTTATCATTCTATCTTCCATGGTTCTCCAGACTATCATCTCGTCTCAAGAACTAGTCGTCTCAACCGGAGATGAATATCTTCAATGTCATTGTAAAAAAAGAAACTATGCTATTGCTACTTTATTACATTGAATTAGAGAAACCTCAAGTTACATTCGAGGAGAGAAAATGTAGGAAAACATTAACTTTACATTGGGAAGAGGAAGGTAGAGGCTCGGTACAAAGAACGAGATAAATAGGAACCAAACATCCAACCACACACAGATAAAGGGTATTGTCCATAACCACACTATACATCCACCATCAAAAATGATTTTAGAGCCACATGTTTTATATATATATATATATATATATATATATATATATATATATATATATATATATATATATATTAGTTTGGGATTATGTGGTCTTTGATCAAATACACATACGAGAGCAGCTTAAATATTTTCATTGTATGCAATAAATAAATGATAAAACCAAAAATCCGATCATATTTTAGGATAGTAAATTACCATGGCTCTGATACCACTATCGGGAAATACGGGCACAGAGTATAGAAGAAGAAATAAAATAATTATCTATCTGTATTCCCATAACAACAAGATTGTGTTAATTACTATAAAATAGGATGGATGGTTTTAGTGAGTTATACATGGTCTTAGAGAAAGTCTAGAGACAAAACTCGCTTCTTTGCAACTATTGAAAAGTTTCTCTTGGACGGTGGCTATGAAGCTCCTACTCTTCACCAAGAATAGTTGTTTGTATAACCTCTGCAATGTCTCTGGTGGTCTAGCCATGAACAATATAGCAGCCAAAGGACTTTTGGATCTAGAGTAGTCCACATGGACCAACTAGAACTCATGTCATTCACCAAGAATGGATAGGAAGGAGGTGTCCCTCCTGTTGGTGTACTAGTCACCAACCTGCTCTCCTACAACGAAAACTTCTCAGTTGTTCTCTCCTGTTGGATATCCCTCCCTGATGGGTAGGACTTTCTTGGGCTCTCATGGCTACCACAACCAGAGAGTACAACTTTGTCAAAGCAACTGATTTTTAGTCTTTTGTGTTGTGTCTTGGGAAGCCCCCCGTACCCCTCCTTTTATAGATGAGGTTAGGGTCAGGGTTCCTAGTTTGTACGGGATTGTGTGGGAGTGGAACAGACTGAAAGAACTTGAACTTTCACTACCTGCAAGATGTCAAATGGGCATCTAGCACACCCAGACAGACATCTGGGGTGTGATATGGTCGTCTCACACTACCAAACTATCATTTGGTAGTTTCCCAATTGGATACGAATTTGGCAATTTTGATACATATTAATTTTACTTGCTCTCCAAGTATATGCAATTGCAACTATTCGGGAGACATCCCAAACCTTCGTTCGGCCCCAACCGGGCCATCTCACCCAAGAAAGATGCCCATCTCACTCACCCAGATGGTTTTCTAGTGAGTTGAGCTGAACCAATTTGTTCAATCACATTAAGTCTGTTGGTTCAAGGGCAGAACTTAACCAATTCGAACTCCAATCAACCTGACCCCCAAATGACTGTCTCAACTCCTTGAGATGCCCATTTGACCTCGGACCAAATGGTTGTTTTTCTCAATGAGATGGTCGTTTGGCACACCAGTCAGCCAATCAGTCAATCTGTTGTGCAAATTAAATACCTAAACACTTTAGTAATCAATCCAATTGTCATTCAAGATCAAACTCCTCTTCTAGATGAGTTTCTTTGTATGTGATCCTATAGGTCCCGTGTCACGTTGGCAGTGAATGTTTGTAACTAGCTTATGAAATCACAAGCAAAAGAGGTCCTAGTTGCACATCAGTGCTACCCAAGTGAATGGAAAGTTGCAGAACAACTTCAACCTACAACCTGTGTAAGGTGTTGTAGTGATTGTATAATTCCTTTATCTCTGATTGAACCTACTTGGCAAAAACCCTGAAAGTGGAACTGGTTAGGGTTAACGATGAGATGAACTCGGGGCATGGAAGGTCATCCTCTCAGTGTTCAATCCATGTTTCTTGAACCAAGAGCAGATTGTCTGAGATAATGTGACCTCCATATCATATATTGATTCACACATGCTTGTGCATGTGTTTCTCAGTCTCGCTAATCAAGTTGTCATGATATCATACTTCAGTAGGAGGAACAAATCCCATATCTATCACTCACAGTCTATCCCCATGTGGAAAAGTCACCCAATCACCACTGTTATAACAACCCATGTTTCAGGAGTGCGTTGGATGATGTTGAAGCGTATCGAACGGCATGTGACGAGTGCAATGATTTCATGTCTAAGAATCACAATTATCACCTTCACTATGAGATATGACGAGTGCAATGATTTTAGACCGATTTCTTGTTGTTCTATTCTATACAAAATCATCACCAAGATTATTTCTCAAAGGTTAGCCTTAATTCTACCTTCTATCATTTCACCTTACCAAGGCACTTTTGTAAAATGAAGGAGTATAGAGGATTGTCCTCTTCTTGCGGCTAAGTTTACTTTAAAATTTAATCGGAAGTCTAGCCCTCCGATAGCTTGCATCAAATTGGATGTCACTAAAGAATTTGATTTTGTACAATGGTCTTACCTATGGGAATGTCTTACTGGACTCGGCTTCTGTGACAAGCTTATTTCTATTCTGAAATAATGCATGGAAACCCCATCATTCTCATTGCTACTATATGATTCCTCAGTTGGATTCTTCAAAAGCTCCAATGGTCTTCGTCAAGGCGATCCCCTTTCTCCCTTACTCTTTGTCTTAGATATGGAGGGACTTAGTAGAAGCATTGAAGATGCACATAATAAAAGAATGATCACAAGTTTTCCAATTAACAAAACCAAATCTCTTAGACATCTTTTGTTTGTCGATGATTTTCTTATCTCTACTAAAGGATGCTCTCGCAGTCTATCCAATTTGAAGATTCTACTGAATGAGTTCGGTGTTACGACTGGTATGAAGTGCAACCTCAACAAAATGTATCTCTTCCTATCTACTTCTTGCCGCAATAAAGATGCTCTACTTAACTGTATGGGCATACAAAGGGGTACATGGCCGACCAAATACTTGGGGTTTCCTATGGCTTGTGGAAATCTTAGAAGGTGTCATTTTCATGAATGTCTAGATAAACTAAGGGACATGATCCAATGATGGTCGGGCTCTAAAATTTCTATGGACGGACGCATCATACTGGTAAAACATTGTGCTATGAGCTTGATTGGTTATTGGATGAGAATGGGTGAAATCCCTTCTTCTATACTTAGACGTATGGAAATCTTAATGTCTGACTTCTTATGGGGCAGTTCCATTCATCCTTCCAGCTGGTCTAAGCTTGCTTTCCCTACTAATGAAGGGGGTCTCGGTCTTAAGAGGCTAGATGATCTACCTAAATTTCACACATTGTGTCGCATCAAGAAATTACTACATTCAAATAACATTTGGAGCAACTCGATGATCAGACGCTATGGAGCAGACTCCACTGCCTTCTCGGTCTTAGCTACCTCCACCAGCCGTAGATGAATGTCCTTCTTATGGTCTTCCTTTTCTAATGAAAATGATAGTATTTTATGGGGAAATGTTCACCAAAATCTTCCTTGTGACATAGCCTATGAAAATCTATGGCTTCCCAAGTATTATCCCATATGGAGTCTTACTACTTTCAAGGCGCTTAAGAATGTTCTTCCTACATTTGAAAGGATCTGCTCTTGGGATGGCTCACCCATTCCAGTTTGTTTCTTATGTCAACTAAGTACCGATTCAGTTGGTCATCATTTTGATAGCTGCAAGTTCTGGAGGTACATATGGGGTCGTGCTCAGCTTAAACTCAACATTAGATCCTCATATTCTCTACATACTTTCCTATTGAACCTCGATCTAAGGTCTAGGCATACTAGAACCATAGAACTATGGGCGATCTCTGGCGTTGTGCATCTGATTTGGGCCAAACGGAATAGAAGGCTACATAATGGAGGACCTGCTGACTTTATTAAAGTCTTCAATCATCTTGCTAAAGAGATTAAAATGCTTTATTTCAAATTTAATACTAGCATTGATGTACCACCTTCTATAGCTAGGAATTGGGATCTCTTGTAACCCTTCTCCTAGTATGATGTAAACCACATGTTGGGTGTGGTTTGTAAACTTTGTCCCCTATGGGGTTTTTGGAATATATTTACCCAAATTTTCCACACAAAAAAAGATATTATTGTGACCACCACAACCATGTGTCACTCTCAAGATGGGTCTGTCTGATACATTGTTCCCTACCATGTATTTGTGTACTTGGTTTGATATTGCCATATCATGACTAATGAGTTTTAGTCATCAACCAACAAACACTCTAATCTTATGTGTTTTTGTTGTCTATCAACCCTCCACAATAACAACCGATCAGGGACATAATGAGAATATGTATATATACTCTTAAGATCTCTATGATCTCATCCACAAGGATAGTAACTTGAATGCATATGCCATTGAGTAATATAATTCTCTAGACATTCACTTTGTATCCTCATTATCTCATAACTAAGTGAAATAGATGAATTGGAAGCTTGCCTTTATATATATGTAATTATTATTCAAATCTTTTTAGGTAATTATGCCATGCCAATCATCATATGATTGGATTTATGGGCATACCTTACAAAAATATGTGCACCCGATCTTGATAGAGTTTGCATACATCAAAATTTATCATAGGAGTATCGATATAACATCCCAAATTTTCACTTATAGTTTAAGCCTTAGAATGTGGTTTTACTTAAATAAAAAATAGTTGAGGGCCTTAATGCAAAAAGATCATAAAATGAAATTTCATGGGGGATAATATAGTCATAAGAATAAAACATGACTCCAAATACATTTCCCTTTCACATGTGCATTATGAATTTCAATTAATTCAAAGATGATGTACCATTAGTTTCCCTTTTTTCCTTTTCTCTCTCATCCAAATAATTTACTCAAAAAGTTATAATAGGTAGATGAACTAGTTTTTGAATGAGTAATAAGTATTGAACTCAAAATTTGACTCAATAGATCAAAAAGGAAACTATTTCCATAATTTCCTAATGCATTATTACATTAAATTCTCATTAAATGACCTATATAGAAATTATGGTCATTACATGTAATAAATGGAAATTTAAGGGCATAGGAATAATGTAGACTCCTTTTTGGATGTGTGGTTCAAATTTTGTCAGGTTGTGACCTTGTTTGACCCTCCAAATTAATTAGAAAAGATTTTGTATATAGTTTAACTAAGACTCAATCAAATTTCATTTAATGCAATGTGTAACGTTATAGTCTGGTTATTTTTCTACTATCATGTCTAGTTTTAATTCTTTTTGTTCACGTGCTCATTGCCAACTATCTGATTAAGATGTAATGGCTAATAGATCATATTCTATCTTTGTTTTAATTGCATAAACATGGTATATCCTTCCTGACCCTTTCCTCCTTCATTTCAGGATCATTTTTAGAGATTCATTCTCCTTTGGATCTGTGGTGACATTACGAACCCATGGGGCCCTAAATTTTCTTCCCTCGTGAGCTATGACCAAAATGCCCAATTAGGGCTTCCCTCTCCTTACCACCCCAATATGTAGAGACCACCTCGGCTCATATCTTTCCCATATAAAACAACTATGAGCATTGCCGGTATTGACTTGTCTTTCCTCCTCTATCAATTGTGCCTGTCATGCCTCTAAAATCTACATTCTACTCGAGTTGTATCTTTGATGAGTACCACTTCACCTTGTCATCTCTATCGTGTTCGGTATAATTAATTGCTCCAAAATCTTCCTCAGTATCACATCTTCTTCTTCACATCGCCAACATGATGTGTTGTTCCTTTATGCGTCGGGTCCTATAACTCAATTTTTGGACCTAGCCAGTGCTTGGCGCGATGGTGTTTCAATACATCTCTGGCCTTGGTTTTTCATCTACTAGCTTTGTGTGACTCTAGGGAATGATTTCCCTCACTTAGGTTCTTATCTCTACAACTGAAGCTATGATTCCCATATTCAGACTCCTTCCCCTATTTCTGGTGGTTTCTTCAATGTGTTTTGCGGCGCTGCATTTTCTAACTTTATCAAGTTCATTCATTTGACTCCGACTTGATTAAACACAACAATTCACGGTCTGAGTTTACTCCTTTCCCTTCCGTCTCATTCCTCTTGTTGTCCCATGCTTTCCATGGTTTTTTGATGAGTCGAGGTCGCAACTCTAACCAAACCTTGACCTTGTATCAGGGGTCGTTGGCTTCATTGCCATGATATGGAGCTAACACTCCTCTCTGTTTCTCCTGATATGGCCTCTATCATGAGATCACAGAGGGGGATCACCACTACTACTGCTCAAGATCCATGTCCTGAGGCAATAACAAACTCAGTTGGACAATGACCATAGTGCCCACATCACTTCAATTGAGGTATTAATATCACCTGGTTTTTAGGTCCTTTTGACGTGTGTGACTCAGTGACCGTGTGCTTGGTTTTGAGTGGGCCCATACCACATGGCCTTCTTTGATTGGTCCAGCTGGACAAGCCAGATTGGACGAACATATAACTCGGGAGGATAATGTTCTGATGTGGAATTTTCTCAATTTTCTATTGGTTAGATTTTCAATAATTCACAGTAAATCGTAGGATGCTCAGAAAAATGAGAAAAAATTTGTTTTGGAAATCTCTTTTGACTATTTGATTGGTTTTCAAAGGCTATTTTCGATGTTCAAGTGCTTCAAAAATTCAATGAACAAAATTAGGGTTTTAGGGTTATGAATTCCTATATACTATGGTTTTAATCAAATTATAGGTGATTAGAGGACTCAATCAAGTGAAGGGACTTGAACTTAATGTGACTCACACTAGGTAAACGGGCCATGCTTTTTTCGCACAAGTACTTTGTTTTATTGACAATTATTTATGATTGTGCACCTTAGATGATTTCTTGAATTATGAAATCTCAAAGAAAACATCATGTATACTTATCATTGTTTGATTGGTTACTTATTTATAGTCTATGGTAAAATACTAATTATGACTATTGATTATTGATTACGAATTAATATTAATGAACCATGCTCAATAATGGGAAATCCTATTATGATTTATGAGGGAGAAATCTCATTATGATTCAAGGGGAGAAATCACATCATGTTAATGTTCAATGATCATGTTAATGACAATGTTAAAGTTATTGTTATGATAAATGGAATTAAATTAGTTTTTATATGCTCCCCAATCATGGACCTATAGGGGTTGTCAAGGGCTTTCCTAGAATGAAGGTATTTCCTAGAAATCATGTGCTTCTAAGTGGGAATCATAGGGGGATGCATATACTTATTGTTCAATTCTTCATGCCATTAATGAATAATGAATGCTTAAGAAAAACCATGTTCAAGTTTATTTCAAGTTATTTCATGTCAATTTTACTCATGTCTAGCTATATTTATTTTTATGTCATATAAAGTGACAAATACCGGTTACTGATGTGATGTTTGTTTTGCATGGCTGGCGATGAGATGTCAGTAGGACTTGGAGCTAGTAAAGGATAAAAAGGAAAATCAAGACTAGGGGTCTTCAAGCTTTACACAGTGGGGTGCCATTTACCAAGATGATCCAGATATTTAGACAACATTTACCTTATGTGTAGTCATGTTATCAATTACATCATATCTCATAAATGATTGTGATGAAGTTTTCTTTTACTAAAAACTATGTATGGATCATTTTTAAATCAATGCAAAGTGTTTCATCTACTTTAATTGCATGATTAGCATATTGTGACACCCACATTAAGTAAAATGCTTCTGCTCATGTGATATGAAAAGTGAGGTGTTACACTATGGTATCAGAACAATTTTGGTAGATGGTCATTAGGAAAACATGATTCTCATAATCACCCTAGAATGAATTAGGATTTAGCAATGGATTCCTAAGGAAGGATACCATGACCTAGAATGATTAGAGTTTTCACCTAAGAAGAGATAGAGATGTTTGAAATTGATGATTACCTATTTTAGATCTAAAGTATCAACCTAACCCTAACTAATGAGATAGCCTCTCTAATCTCAATGGTTATGTCCAGCCAATTGAGAGTTGAAGAGGAATGTCATGAGCACGAGACCTTTTATGCATTTTTATGGGACAGGTCCATTAGTAGGTTAGTGAGAGGTAGCATGGCAAGATCCCACACCTTTGGGTATGTGCCTGATCACCACATATCTAGGAATGTAGGAGGTAACTAAGAAGCCTAAGGTTAGATAGTCATATACACCTAATGATAATAAGTCAAGATAAGGTTGACCTAGATAACCTAAACATAGTTATGGGTTGGTTTGATCAACCCTAGGAATAGGTATAGAAGAAGAAAAAAGTAACAGTTAATCCATGATCACATAAATATGTTTACAAAACCAAGATGTCTATATATATATATATATATATATATATATATATATATATATATATATATTTGAAAGCTGTATATATGCATATATGGGGATTTATTCGTTACCCACATGGGTAGCCTGATTTTTTGCTACCCGCACATCCAAAAGTGTAACTATATGGTACACAAAAGTAACTCTACGATCAAAAAAGTAACTGTATTGACAAAAGAGTAGCTATATGAATAAAAAAGTAACTGCGTAGGAAATATACAATTAGTAAATATATGGACGTATTTTTTGATTTTGCTGGGGCAAATGATACTATTTTTGGATGAACTTTTTTGGGGAGCTAGATAAAATTCTCCTCTACAATAGAGAATTTAAAAAAAAGTGACAGGAAGGGTGTGCGGGTATTAAAGATGAGCCATATATATATATATATATATATATATATATATATATATATATATATATATATATATATATATATATATATATATATATATATATATATATATATATATATATTCAAGGCAAAATATTGAAAGTAAGTGAACCTTGAAATGTTAATTGTCCAAATGAAAAGGGTAGAGAAACCATAAGGTGGGTAGGACCTTAGAAAATTTCAAGGAAGAAATTTATTTTAGGTGGGTAGAATTGCAACATCCTAAATTTTTGATGATAATTTAAGCCTTAGAATGTGGTTTTGCTTTAATAAAAGAAATATTTGAGGGCCTTATTGCAAAAAAAATCATGAAATGAAATTTCATGGGGGATAACATAGTGAGAAGAATAAAACAAGACTCAGAATACATTTCCCTTTCACGTGTGCATTATGAATTTCAATTAATTTAAAGATGATGTATCATTTGTTTCCCTTTTTCCTTTTCTCTCTCCTCTATTGAATTTTCTCAAAAATTCATATTTGGTAGATGAAATAGTTTTTGAATGATTAATAAGTATTGAATTTGAAATTTGACTCAATAAATCAAAAAGGAAACTATTTCCCCAATTGCCTAATGCATTATCACATTCAATTCAAGTTAAATGACCTATATAGAAATTATGGTCATTACATGTGAAAAATGGAAATTTAAGGGCATAGGAATAATCTAGACATTTTTTGGGTGTGTGGTTCAAATATGGTCAATTTTTGACCTTGTTAGACCCTCCAAATTAATTAGGGAAGGTTTTAGTTTGACTAAGATTCAATCAAACTTCATTTAAAGAAATGTGTAACACTATAGTCCAATTATTTTTTTGTTGTCATACCCAGTTTTAATTCTTTTTCTTCACGTGCTCATTTCCATCCATCTGATTAAGATCAAAGGGTTACTAGATTGTCATTCACCTCTATTTTAATCGCTCTGTATAAACATGATGGTTCCTTCCCGACCCTTTCACAACCCTTTTTGGAGATTCCTTCTCCTTTGAAATTGTGGTGAAGTTACGGACCCATTGAGCTCTAAATTTTCTTCCCTCATGAGCTATGACCAAAATGCTCTATTAGGTATTCCCTCTCCTCACTACCCCAATATGGAGAGACCACTTTGGGTGATATATTTCCCATATAAAGCAATTGTGAGAATTGTCAACGTCGACTTGTCTCTCCTCCTCTATCAATTGTGCCTCTTATGCCTCCAAACTTTGCGGTCTAGTCGAGTTTTATCTTTGACAAGTACCACATTTCTCTATCAATACTATCGTGTTCGGTACAATTAATTGCTCCAAAAGATTCCTCAGTGTCATATCTTCTTCTTTGCATCACCAACATGTCATGCAATTCCTTTATGGATCGGGATCTATAGCTCGATTTTTGGACCTCTTCGGCACTTGCTGCCATAGCATTTCAATGCATCTTTAGCCTTAGTTTTCATTTCCTAGCTTTGTGAGACTATAGAGAATGATTTCCCTCACCTATTTTCTTCTCTCCATAGCTGAAGCTTTGATTCCCGTATTTGGACTCCTTCCCCTATTTACGGTGGTTTCTTTAATGTGTTTAGGGGCGCTACATTTTCTAAATTTATCATGTTCATTCATTTGACTCTGACTTGGTCATAGTAATGATTTATGATCTAAGTTTCCTTCTTTTCCTTTTGTCTCGTTCATCTTACTGTCCCATACTTTTTGTGGTTTTCTGATGATTCGAGGTCGTAGCTCCGACCACACCTTGACCCTCTATTAGGGGCCATTGGCTTCATTTCCATGAGATGGATCTAATGCTCTCTTTTCTTCTCTTGAGATGGCTACTATCATGAGACCTTGTTGAATATCATCACTGCTACTTCTCAAGATCCATGGTCTAAAGCAAGAACAATCCCAGATCAAACAATGACCATAGTGCCCACGATGTTTCAATTGAGGTATTAATATCGCCTAGTCTCTTAGGTCCTTTTGACGTGCATGACTCAGTGACCACGTGTTTGGATTTGAGAAGGCTCGTACCACATGGACTTTGCTGAATGGTCCACCAGGACAAGCTGGATCCATCGAACATATAACTCGGGTGGATAATGTTCGGATGTGGAATTTTCTCAATTTTCTATTAGTCAAATTTTCAATAATTCACATTTTATCATAGGATGGTCAGAAAAATGGGAAAAATATGTTTTGGAAAGCTCTTTTGACTCTCTATCGATTCTACTAGTTTTCAAATTTTGTATTCCACGTTCAAGTCCTTCAATAATTTAGTGAACAAAATTAGGATTTCAGGGCTATGAATTCATATATATATATATATATATATATATATATATATATATATATATATATATATATTTATATTATGGTTTAAATCAAATTACAGGTGGTTGGAGGACTCAATCAAGTGAAGGGGACTTGACTTTAATGTAACCCACTATAGGTAAGTGGGCCACGCATTTTTGGCACAAGTACTTTGTTTTATTGATTGTTATTTATGATTGTGCACCTTAAATGATTTCATGAATTATGAAATGCTTTCTCAAAGTAGAAATCATGTATACTTATCATTGTTTGATTGGTTGATTATAAATCCTCTATGGTAAAATCCTAATTATGGTTATTGATTATTGATTATGAATTAAGATTAATGAATCATGCTCAAGAAGGGGAAAGACTATTATGGTTTATGAGGGAGAAATTCCATTGTGATTCAAGGGGACAAATCTCATCATGTTAATGTTCAAGGATCATGTTAATATCAATGTTAAATTTATTGTTAAGTTAAATGGAATTGAATTTGCTTTTATATGCCCCCGAATCATGGACCTTAAGGGGTCGTCAAGGGCTTTCCTTGCATCAAGGGCTTTCCTAGCAATCATGTACTCCTAAGTGGGCATAATAGAGGGATGGATATACTTATTGTTTATTTCTTCATGTCATTAATGAATCATGAATGCTTAAGAAAAACCATGTTTAAGTTTATTTCAAGTTATTTGATGTCAATGTTACTTATGTCAAGCTATAACTATTTTATGTCTTATAAAGTGCCAAATACTGCTTACCAGTGTGATGCTTATTTTGAATGGCTGGGTACGAGATGTCTATTGGACTTGGAGTAGTGAAAGATAAAAAGGAAAATCAAGACTAGGAGATTTTCAAGCTTTTCCTAGTGGGGTGCCATTTACCAAGACAAACCAGAGATTTAGAAAACATTTACCTTATGCTTAGTCATGTTATCAATTACATTATATCTCATAAATGATTATGATATAGTTTTCTTTATATAGGAACTATGTGTGATATAGATTTAAATCAATAAAAAGTATTTCATTTACTTTAATTTCATGATTAGCATATTGTGACACCCACATTGAGTAAAATTCTTCCACTCATGTGACATGAAAAGTGGGGTGTTACAATCGACATGGCACCTTATGAGGCTTTGTATGGTAGGCATTGTAGGTCTCTACTTTTTTGGTATGAGACTGGTGAGTATCAACTTTTGGGTCTTGATCTTGTACATCAGACTACATAGAAGATCAAAGTTATACAATAATAGTTGAAGGTAGCCCAACATAGACAGAAGACATAAGCTAATAATTGTTCCTGGCCTTTGGAGTTCCAAGTCAGAGACAAGGTGTATCTTAAGTTCTCTCCTTAGAAAGGTGTGTTGAGGTTTGGTAAGAAGGGTAAGTTGCTTCCATGTTTATGGGACCTTACACTGGTGTCACGTGTTGGGAAGGTGGCATACAAGTTGGAGATACCTCTAGAGTTGCACAGGTTGCATCCATTCCTTCATGTTTTGATGTTGAGTAAGTGTCATCCAGACACTGAGTTAGTTTTACAAACTATAAAGGTTGAGTCGAAGGAGGATATATTATATGTTAAAGGTCTTGTGTTGATCTTAGATTGAAGAGTGAAGAAGTTGAAGAAGAAGGATATAGTGTTGGTTAAGATTTTATGGCATCATCATGGCATGGAAGAAGCCACATCATAGTAGGAGTATAAGATGTGTAGGAAGTACCCGTATATTTTCATGTGGTATTTTTTTTTGGGGGGGGGATCCTTGTTAGAAGTTTATGGTCATAAGACCCCTAATCTATATTTTCTTAGTATTGCTTTGTTAGAATAATAAGATTCTTGAAACCTTAATATGATCATGTGATGCTCCTTAACAACATGTGACATGATTGTGTTTTAAGTTTGATCCATATTGGATGATGTATGAGCTAGTTATAATATATGTGTGCATATTTTGGGCCAAGTTTCAATTACCCATATTTAGGGTTTATCTTGCAATTTGCACATGTTTGATGTGCCTCTTATGTCTTAGTATCATGATAGAGAGAGTGGTGCATAGGGGTTCCATGTTGTACCTTGGTTGATGAGGTGGCATCATGTCTTGAAGTTAGGGTTTTGCTTTGATGCCTTGTATATATGACTGACCTTGCTCGTATGTTTTCCATGGATGTTGACCCCTTTATGTGTGGTGACCGATGTACTTTCTTTTGTTCTTATTTTGTAGCAGTCTAAAATGTTTTGGGTGTACCCTGTGTTCTTTGTGGTTGAAGAGCCTTAAATCCTCTCCTTGGTCACTAAGATTTAGGGTTTGGTCTCTTGGTTGCTATGTTTTTTGGTCTCCATGGGGATAGTGGTTTCTACGCTTGTTAGGTCACCATGCTTCTTCTTCAACCAAAGCATTTTGATGAATAAGATGGTCTGTAGCCTACCTTAATCTTATCACTCATGGTGAAAGAATTTTCCTAGTATTTGCATGACCGAGTTTTTGGAAGATAAGTGGCACTAGTGGTTTGACACCTAACACTCCTTACCTCTCTCTACCCTTAGGTATTTATACCCCTATCTTTGCAATCTCTTTACACTCTCATCATTGGTGCTCGAACATTGTGATCTTGCTGGTGGAGAAGAGCCCAACCTCTGAGCAAGGTGGTCAAACCCTTGCATGTATGATTTAAGGTAGGAGCAAGTCCCCTTTGGTGTTCTTTGAACTAGGTAAGTTATTTATCCTTCTTGGTTTCATTTTCTTACAACCATACTCCTCTCTTCTTCCTCTTTCTCAAACCCATGGTTCTCCATGGTGGTCCTTCTTGAGGAAATCCTCTCTTCTTGACCAATTCCATGGTTCTGCATGGTGGTGTTGAGTTGAGTTGGAGATTTCCTCTCTCTTTATTATTCTTTTTGGCTTAGAAGTTTTTGCTCTCTCTTTCTTATTATTTAACCTAGGGTTTTCTTCCATTTTTCTGTGGTGACTAGATTGACCATGAAGGTGATCAATCTAGGTTTGTTCTTCTTCTTTGGAGCTTCTTTGCTTGGAAGTTGTTTCATCATAATCCAAGGAAAGTTATATAATTTTCCCCTCAATTATTGTTGCACTCATCATGCATGTTAATGATCTACACTAAAATCGTGATTAAAAGTATTTTGGTGATAATATCTATGCTCTAGGGTTTAGTTTTCATGATGATCTTTAGTTAATAATCTACCTTGCTAAACCTTAATCTATGTGGCTGAATTCTTGTTTGATGGTGGAAGTGGTGACCCTTTCAAGCATGTGATTAACCTTGGTTTCCTTCCTCATAATCCTGAGTTTTTGTCTTTTGCATAATAACAGAGGTTTTGATTCTTACATGCATGTGATAATGATGGATTCCCTCTCATACATAGTTTTTCCCAAGTCTTGATGATGATCGAGTTTTGAGTTTGGTGATGTTTCCCTTCATGAGGTTTCACCTTGATGGTTTGGCTTCCTCCATATTTGATGATTGGATTTAGGTTTTTGACAACGAACCGCTCCTTGATTTTGATCCTCATTGTTTTCAATTTTATGGTAGTGGTCAAATTGATGATCTTTTGGTTGATGAGTTCTCTCTCCTCATGTGGTCGCCAAGTTTTACATGTTGGTCTATGAGCTTGAGTGCCTTGTGAGGTCACTAAGGTGATGTCTTCCCCTTCGGTCAATGAGGTTTCTCATGACCTTTGGTCACCATGTTTGGGGATAAAGTGGTCTTTATGTATGCTGATCTTTCTTCAGTTGCCAAGGGTCTCAATCCCTTCGATTGATGAAGTGGTAGGTTTACTTCGGTCACCAAGTTTTCTTCAACTTGGTTCTCTTCAGTCGCTATGGTTGATTCATGTGGACGATGAGGGTGACTCAACTCTGCAACCAATGGAGATGGTTAGGTCTATTCCTCTTCACTAGATAAGATTTCCTAGATACATGTTTGCCTCACGTGGTTGACACTATGATGTGAATGGTTGACTCTCTCTATCTCTCTCTCTCTCTTTCCTAAGAATATTGGAGATCTTGATAATTGGGGTTTGATGTTAATTGTTGTTTTGAAACTATAATATGATTACTATGTCAAAATCCTAACCCGAATTTGAGTACATGGTGATAATCCTTAGCTTGCTTGGTAAATAACATGTTAAAATATTCTCCCTCTCCTGATGTTGTAACCCTATGAGCAACATAGTTCTTAATTTCAATATTATGTTAAGCTATGTATTACCTGTGTGGTGATTATGAGCCTTGATGAGGCATGGAGAGATAATGATGTTTTGCACGAACAATGTGAATGGTCTTGTGATCTTATCAGAGGCTTAGTGCCTAGTTTAGGTGATGTCCTTTTTGAGATGTGATAAGGAATTCATATCTCATGGTGACGTGTTAATGGTGCTTGCCTTGTGTATGGCATTGAAACAATATCAAGTGGTGATGTGACGAGTTTGTATCTTATATGTTTTGTATCTCATGAAGTTGCAATCTGCCCTTATATTTGTAGAATATTTTTAGGGTTTGTATGTAACTTGTTTGATCCAGTATAAAAGATACCCAATTGGCTTAACTAATCAAGTGAAACCCTAATCATGTATTTCCATGTGCCATAGATCCATTGCATTGTTAGAACTTGTTGGATGGTGAAATGAGTCTTCCTAAGGGAAACTCGGTGCATACTATTGAGTATGACAGGTGCAAGTGACTATGTGTCCTTGTCATCTTGACCTCAATTGTTTAAGAATGGCTACGGTCATGTCTCGGTGATTATTTATATGGAAGATTTGATTGGAGGACAACTGTAGTTGTACCTTAATGATTGGGTTTATATACCCAGGTTTCTAGCGTTGTAACCTGAACCAAGGTGGGCTAGGTGTATTCAGCTTGACTATATGTCATTGTTGGAAGTTTGACTGATATGTCACTATATTGCAGACTCTACCAATTGAGACTGTCAGAGAAGATTTTGGAGTTTGGCTCTTCCCTGGTCTTTTATGGAATTGATTGTGACCAAGCGGTGGTTAGATGAATTTGGTTGGTATGACTCAAATTCCCCAAGCCTTAATAAAACATGTAATACAATCATGTACTATATTTGTTCAGGGTTGAACACGCTTTACATTATATGTTTACCCTTGCCTTGTTTCTTGTACTACTGAGTTGTATTGTAATATGTTAAGACAAATAAACTATTATACATATTCTTCATATTCCTTTGAAATACATAACATGTTCTACTTATCAGTTGTAGCTTCTTAACCTGCTTAGCTGGTGTAATCTATTTTAAAATTATTCATTTAGCTAAATCTGCTCATTTTGTTTAATAATCTTATTTCCTTCTTAAGCATAATCTATATTTCAATAGTTGTTGGTGGATAGTTATATGTCTTGTTGGGACATGGGTCTCACCCTTGTGGTTTGCAACATCTTTTTAGATGTTCGTGCATGGCGTGGTAGAGATCGTGTTGTAGAGGAAGAGTAGCTTCGAGATATGTTCACACAGAAGGTTGGATAGGTTGTTGTGTTGTGCAGTAGAGTCCTATGTGTCTTCCATCTACTCTCAGGTCCAGGAGGGTTGTGTTTTGTAGATGATATGTACCTTGATATGTGTTTTAACAATATGCCCTGGTTGTATGTAGGGTGTGTACATGTGAGTAGGTTATCTTTTGTAACAAGTGTGTAGCAGTTAGCCACTATACTAATGTACATACATATCCTGATATGTGATATTATATAGTTTTTTTTACCTCAATGTAGTATGTTTCCTCACATAATGGTTATATGAGATTGGTTTTTAATTTACCATATTTGTGGTAATGTGCTTGTCTAACTATTAATCATGCACTTTGGTTTTGAGTAATCTCATTCGTGTGGCGTTGGTGCACCATAATGTGAGCCAATATGTGGTATGGAGCTTACATATATCTCAGATAGTCTACTCTAGTTCAAGGAACATAGATTGAATGTTGAAGAGGATGATGATTCCATGCCTCAAGTTCAATCTAAATATCAGTGACAAACAAGCTATACAAACATTATTACACCAATTAGAGATTTTAGGTTGAAATTGTGCTCATACTTAGTTACATAAGAGTTATATATTGCCCATATTTTAATAATGAATTAACCATTCCATTCCTATGTATCTAATATGTTTGTTCAAGATTGAATTTAGGCTTTAGTACATGAAAAGGATCAAATTATACAAGCCCTAACTTGTTCAAGTTCAAGACGAATGCAATGCAAGTGTTCAATTTGGGATATCACTCCAAATGACCTTAGAAGAATTTTGTAATCACTTGTACTGATGATATTACTTGCAACAAAGATGAGAAAAATATGAAGGACACTTAATACCAAGGTTTAATCACTCAAAAGTCAACTTAGAAAATTTTTCACAGGCTGTTCATCGGTCGAATTGGAAACTCGACCGATCCTATGATGGATTTTCTGAAGATGACCCATCGGTCGAGTTGTACACTCACAGAACTCGACCGAATGACTCACTGACCAAATCTAATTTTGACTCATCAGTCAAGTTTACCAGAACAAACTCGATTGATAGTTTGAAAATTGGCTTTGTCTTTTAGTTGATCGGTTGAGTTACCTTTATTGAAAGTCGACCGAATGTACTATTTGAAAAACACAAAAAAAGTGATTATAATCGTTGATGAGTTGTTTTGGGAGAAAATAGATCTTTTGCATTGTGGAAAATGGCTATATTTCAACTCTAAGTGATCCCCAACTCAAGGGAACACCCCCATCTATAAATATGACCACTTGAAATTCATTCCAAGTTTGCTTATTCGTGCTATTCTAAGTCCTTTCTATAGTTGAGGGTGTTGCAACTCCTTGAGCCTCTTTCTCTCTCTAGTTTACACTTCATTTCATGATTATGAGTGAGATAGGCCTATTTTAAGAGAGCTACTCCCTTGTGTATGTAAAGCTCTCATCTACTCCATCTTCCCTACCCCCTTTCCTCCATGAAGAAAAGGTGAAGCAAGCTACTCTGAGTAAAGGTGGAGTTGTTGTTGGTCTTCTTCAAGTTTGAAGAAGAGGTGAAGAGCTTCTCCAGGAGAAGGAGAAGGTAAATGTTGAAGATCCAAGAAGAGTAGAAAAGTCCTTGAAGGTGAAAGACTTGTGCTAGAGTGGGTAAGACCTTGGAGAAGGCTGAAGACTCATGGCAAAGTGCGTAAGTCCTTGGTAAGGTGGAATACTCTTGGTGCTTGGATGGGTAAGTCCTTTGGTGGTCTTGTGTTGTAACTCTTATTGATGATAATATAGAGAAAAGTACTTGCAAAGTCCTAGAGGTTGACCTCTCTAGGTAGTGGACTGACTCTCTCCTAATTTGGAGAGTGGAACCACTCTACATCACCTTGTCAAGTGCTTGCTATCAATTCCACTCATCCTTTATATGCTTGTTAGTTAGGACTTTAAATTGCACTTAAGCTATTGGTTTCAAATTGATATAATTTGAAGGTATAATCTATCTTGTAAGAAGTTTTGTATCTCTATTCACCTCTCCTCTAGAGCCCTAGATCCAATAGGTGGTATCAGACCGAAGGATCCTCTC
The DNA here is from genome assembly GCA_963693085.1 of Alisma plantago-aquatica. Lineage (NCBI taxonomy): Eukaryota > Viridiplantae > Streptophyta > Magnoliopsida > Alismatales > Alismataceae > Alisma > Alisma plantago-aquatica. The sequence continues at coordinate 982,188,292 of OY856410.1, read as the reverse complement.
CAACAATCTTCCACAAGATGAGAAGATGGGTGACAACCTAATTGGTTCTCTCAACCTAGAGGGAGGATTCTCCATGTGTCATCTGGTCTTTGATGGCACCAACTTCCTCTATTGGAAGAGGCATATGTAGTTCTACATTCAAGGCATGAACTTTGACATGTGGAAGGTGATGGTCACACCCAACAAGGAGCCAACCGAAGCTATTGCAACATGGAGTGAAGTTCCACTCAAAGAATCCCAACTCAATACCAAAGCCATAAGCATCCTCTATGCAGCCCTCACCCGAATGGAGTTCAACTGGATCTCATCTTGGGACATCACCTATGAGATTTGGGACAAATTGTGCATCACCTATGAAGGCACAAAGCAAGTCAAGGAGGCCAAGATCTACATGTTGAACAACCTTCTAGAGAACTTCAAGATGGGCAAGAAAGAAGGGATTACAGAGATGTACTCAAGACTCAATGTCATCATCAATGGGTTGGCTGCATTTGGCAACACTTTGGATAGAGGTGTAATCAACTCCAAAATCTTGAGGAATCTACCAAAGAGATGGGAGTTAAAGGTCACCTCCATTGAAAAAGTGAGGAGCCTTGGTGACATCCTAATCGAAGAGCTCATTTTCAATCACCAAGCCCGTGAGCTAAGGATTGACAAGAAAGAAGAAGAAGCCAAGAAAGAAGATAAGGAATCCAAGAATATTAAAGATAGTGCTTTCAAACCACAAGTGGAGGCAGTCATCCTTCAACAACAACTTGCTTTCTGGACTTCTCCCTCCTCCTCTAGTGAATATGATGGCCCAAGTGAGCATGAAGCCAACTACATCAAGGGCAAACACTTCAAGGGAAAGCAAGCCTCCTCCTCCTCTACTCCTAGATGCTACAAGTGTGGACAAAAGGGACACTACAAGAGTGAATGTCCCAAGTCAAGAAAGTCACACCACAAGGGCATCTCTAAGAAAGAAGAATAGTACAAGAAGGATATCAAATACAAGAGGAAGGACTAGAAAGACAAGAGACACAAGAATGCAGCTCATGCAGCTTGGGAAGCTTCATCGTCAAGTAGCTCAAGTTCCAGAGAAGATGGAGATTGCCACCTTGCACTCATGGCCTCTACTAGTGAAGAAATTGGTGAGGTAAGTGAGGTAAGTTTTCATGAGTTATCTAAGGAAATTTTTATTAACATTCTTATCTCTACCTGTTCATCTTTTGCTAAATGTAAATCTAAAAGAAAATGGTTAGGAAAAACCATTGATGATCTATATGCTAAACTTGAAATTCTTGAATTGAATGAGAAAACAAATCTTGAGAGTATTGATAATTTTCAAGGGCAATACCTTGATCTTGATCTCCAATACAATGAGGTTGAAGTTGAGAATGGTATCTACCTTAAGAATATTGAAAATCGTAAGGAAGAAAACCAAAATTTCCTTAAAGAGATTGAATTAATTAGAACTAAAAATGTTGAATTTAAGCTCCTTATTGATGCTCATAGAGAAGAAAGATATGTCTATCTTAAAGAAATCCAAATACTTAAATCTAAAAATGCTAGGTTACTTGGTCAAGTAAATGATCTATCTTCTAGACCTTTATTTCCTAGTACTAATGTTGCTTCTATCTCTCTTAAAAAGGATTCATATTTATCTAATGCATTATTTCTTGAGACTGATCTTGTGCATGCTAGTGATGACATAGATAACTTATCTTTTACTATTATTTCCTTAAATGATGATAACCATATATTGAGAGAATCCCTACAAAAATTCCTCAAAGGGAAGAACTCCCTAAATGAAATCATCGACCATTCTACCAAACAAGTGGCACTAGTGGTTTGGGAGTTGTAGGGGGAGCATCAAAGGGCAAGAGCAAAGCCAAAGGTAAGAAAAAGAGCAAGGAGACCTCTTTCTTTGTAGGAGAGTCTTTCATCACTAAGAATCATATGGTTTGTTCTTATTGCAAATGTGATGACCATTAATCTACTTATTGTCCTTACAAGCCTAAGGGGACCAACCCAAAGATGAACTGGGTCCCCAAGCTAACTCCAGATCCCAAAGTTTGAGTTGGGAACCGACATTCTCCTTTCTTGTAGGAAAAAGGAAGATGGATTGTTGATAGTGGTAGCACTAAGCATATGACAGGTGATATAAGCCATTTCAACAACTTCACCAAAAAGAAAGGAGGATCAATCACCTTTGGGGACAACAAGAAAGGTAAAGTCAAGGGTGAGGGTGATGTAGGTGAATCCTTGTGTATCAAGAATGTTCTCTTTGTGGATGGCCTACATCACAATTCAATTAGTGTTAGTCAACTATGTGATAATGGTTACCTTGTGCTATTCACTTCCTTTGAATGCTTGATTCAAGATTCCCTCACCTACCAAGTTATATATAAGAGAACTAGAAGTGGTAATCTTTATGTTATTGTTCTTGACTCTATTAAGCCTATTGTTGGTAGATTCCTAGTAGTCAACTCAAATGTTATTTCTCTTTGGCACCGTCGGCTTGGTCATGTAAATATGCATCAGTTGTAGAAGTTGAGAAAAAAGGATTTGGTCAAGGGACTTCCCAAATTGGATTTTGAAAAGGATGAGGAATGCTAACCTTGTACCCAAGGAAAGCAAGCCAAGTCCTCCTTCAAATCCAAAGGAGTCCTTAGTACCAAGAGAGCTCTTGAGCTTTTTCACATTGATGTATTTGGACCAATGAAAACTCAATCGCTTTGTGGTTCCAAGTATTATCTTGTTATTGACGATGATTTCTCTAGATATCTTGGCCCTTCTTTCTCATTTCTAAAAGTGATATGCTTGATGTTTTCTCGAGCTTTTGTAAATGAGTTGAGAATGAAGCTTCTTGCAGCATTGTTTCCATCCATACTGACCATGGGGGAGAATTTGAAAATGAGCTTTTTGAACATTTTTGTCAAGAACCTGGTTATGCACACAACTTCTCTTCACCTCGAACACCTCAATAAAATGGGATTGTAGAGAGGAATAATAGGTCTTTACAGGAGATGGCTAGGATCATGCTTCTAGAGTATGACACTCCTAAGAAGTTTTGGGCTGAAGCTATCAACACCTAATGTTCTGTGCAAAATTGGGTTTTTACTCATCCTTCTTTGAAGAAAACCCCCTATGATCTATGGCTTGGTAGGAAGCCTTGTATCAAATATTTCTATGTTTTTGTATGTCCTTGTTTTGTCTTGAATATGAAAGATTCTCTCAACAAGTTTGATCTGAAATCTTACAAGGATTTCTTTTTTGCCTATAGCACTACTAGTAAGGCTTATATAGTTTCTAAAATTGATCTTGCTAAAGTAGAAGAATCCATTATTGTTAAGTTTATTGAGACTAACCCCTATATTCCTAAAGATATTGTTCCAAATGGTGATGTTGCAGGTGAAGTAATTCCTATTCTAAAAGAGTTGAACATCACCCAAAAGGGTAAAGAGGTGGTTAATCAAGAAGAAGAGAAAGATGATGAGAAGAAGGATCCAAACCTCAGTTTGCAAAGAATCAACCAAAGCAGCTGATTTTAGGTGATCCTTTTGAAAGAGTGGAGACGTGGGATGCATTCAACAAAGAACAAGCCAACAGCACCTTCATCTCACAACTTGAACCTAAGAATGTCAAGGAAGCTCTTGGGGATGAAGAATGGATCCTAGCTATGCAAGAAGAGTTGGAGAAATTAAAAAAAAAAAACAAAGTTTGGACCCTAGTGCCAAGACCAAGTGATAGAAAGATCATTGGCACCAAATGGTTCTACCACAACAATCTTGATGAAAGTGGCAAAGTGGTAAGGAACAAAGCAAGGTTAGTGGCTCAAGATTACAATCAACAGGAAGGTATAGATTTTGATGAGACATATGCACATGTATCTAGACTTGAGTCCATTCATATGTTGCTTGCCTTTGGTAGTTATAAAAACTTTCTTCTATATCAAATGGATGTTAAAAGTGCATTTTTGAATGGTACAATTCAGGAGGAAGTGTATGTTGCACAACCCCCAAGCTTTGAACATGATAGTTTACCTAACCATGTTTATTTGTTGCAAAAAGCTCTCTATGGACTCAAACAAGTACCAAGGTTTTGGTATGAGAAATTCAATAACTTTTTGTTAGATCATGGGTATATCATGGGCAAAGTGGATTCTACCTTATTTCTAAAGTACACTTCTAACAATTTTCTAATCATACAAATATATGATGATGATATCATTTTTGGCGAAACTAACCTTGATCTTTGCAAAAAACTTAGTGATCTTATGCATAGTGAATTCGAGATGAGTATGATGGGTGAACTCACATTCTTCCTCAACTTTCAAATCAAGAAAACTAAAGATGGGAACTTCATCAACCAAGGTAAGTACACCAATGAACTACTCAAATGCTTTGGGATGGAGAACACCAAATCGATGCACACACCCATGTCAAACACTGCCAAACTTGACAAAGATGAAGAAGGTGAGAAGGTAGATGAGAAGCTCTATAGAGGTATGATTGGAAGTTTACTTTACTTAACTGTCTCTAGACCTGATATAATGTTTAGTGTTGGCATGTGTGCTCGATTTCAATCAAATCCTAAGAAATCACATCTTATAGCTGTTAAGAGGATTTTTAGGTACTTAGCCAAAACTGGAAATTTTATACTATGGTATCCCAAGTCAAGGGACTTTACTCTTATTACTTATAGTGATGTGGATTATGCAGGGTGCTTGATTGATAGAAAGTGCACAAGTGGCACTTGTTTCCTCCTAGGACCATGCTTTGTGTCTTGGTTCTCTAAGAAACAGAGCACAGTGTCATTATCAACCACCGAGTCTGAATACATTGTAGCTGAGAGTGGTTGTGCCCAGGTCCTATGGATGAAGCACATGCTCCAAGACTTTAACATTTAATTTGATGCTTCTCCTATCTATTGTGATAATACTAGTGCAATTAACTTGTCATATAACCCTATGTTGCATAGTAGAGCTAAACATATATAGGTTCGTCATCATTTTCTTTGTGATCACATTGCCAAGAAGGATATCTATATCATGCATGTGGACACCAAAAATCAGTTGGCGGACATTTTCACTAAACCTCTAGCTAGAGAGCAATTTAACTTTATTAGAACAAAATTACTTATAACTATTTTGAATGAATCTGATATTCCTTCTATCTAGTTGTCATCTATCCTATATATCTTCTCTTTGTTTTGATCATCTTTACTTGCTAATATGCTAAAAATCCATTTTTCATGTTCATTTTGCCTTTTTGGGGTGTTTTTCACAAACACATGTTTTATTGCAAAATAGTACCCAATGATGAGTGATATGTGCCTAAGTATGTTCAAAATACATAATGGACTTGAAAAATAAATTTAATTAGCACTCAAATGGCTAGAAACTAAGTTTTTTATGTTTAAGTCAGGTTGACCATCGGTCGAGTTGGCAACTCGACCGATCGGAGGCCGAGAGCTTTTTTAAAAAGCCTATCAGTTGAGTTTTCGAGTTCACAGAACTCGACTGATGGTTGGGCTAGAGAAATCTTAAGTTTGATTTGGTCGATTATTCTCCATCTCAACTAGAGAAAAGTTGACCAATTCCACCTCGATATGCCTTAAGCTCTCTATCCTTGCCCTAACCTTCCTCAACCTAGCCCTTATCCGACCTAGCTAAGCCACCCTTGACCTTACCCCTTTGCTAACCTAGGTCTGTGGACATTTCTGGTGGTGAATTTTTTGCTTTTGCTCTCTCCTTCCTCTCTTTTTCGCCTCCATGACATCTAATAGGAGGAAGAGAGCCACCTCATCTAATGCACCATCTTCTTCATCCTCCTCCCGCTTGATTCCTTTTGATGACACTCTTTTTGTCTCAAATGAGGCTATAAATAGGTATAAGGAGCTCCTTCCCTGAAGTCCTTTCCCTTTTCATTCCCTCTTTGAGCCTATACCTAGAAGTCAAGAGGTCATAGATCAAGTAGCAGAGTTGCTTAACGTTCATCATCTCTCTACCATGGGTGTTGAACGCACATGCTACAACAATTCCATCACTAGCACAAAAGTCGTTCATGAATTCTATGCTAACTTGTGTTGGAATTATGACACCCTCATACCCCCACCTAATACTCAAGTAGTCCTCACATCCATGATAGCCGGGAAGAAATTCCAAGTCTCTGAGGATACCTTGAACATCTTCTTCTTAGGTACCAATGAGACTGACACATGGTGTAAGGATTACCTGGAGTATTTTGACCTAGTTGAGCCTGAGGCCTTCTACAAGAAATATGATCTAATTCTTCCTTATATTCATAGATTCTTGAAGAAGCCTCAATTTCCTTATAAGAATAAGTGCACCCTTCCCTCCTCTTCCTTGGATCTCAAGGGACGCATCCTCTCTCTAGTTGTTAACTACAATATCCACCCCAAGAAAAATCAAACGGAGATTATAGAAACACTAGTACATAACCGACATTTAGTGTCGGTTATTTAAGGCCTTTAGTGTCGGTTTTTAAGCGAGACCTATGTGGGCACCGATAAAAGCCCAACCGTTACGCTTCGGTTCTCAAACTGACGCCACAACCTTTCGCGCGCCACTGAAAACACGCCAGTAGGGGGTATAGGAATCAATTATTATCTTTGAAACAGATGCCATATACCTTCGCACCATAGAAAGGGTGCCATCTGGGGCACTATCGGCGTCGGTTTATTAGTGATAACTGACGCCATCTCACCCGCTGCCACGGCCGTACTGGCCAGCATGGCCGTGGTGTCTGGCCCACTTCCACGACCGTGATGGCCAGCACGGCTGTGGTGTCTGGCCTCATTAGGAAAATTGACGTCAGTTACTAGTAGGGAAACCAACATTGTAACCATTTGTCGTCAGTTTTATACAAATAATCGACGCCTATTTATGTTTTTTTTCTATCAGTCTGCAGACCTACTATGGCTGGTCGCAGGATGAGAAACCTATCGTTCAGTTATGAACTGCACGTTTTATGACATCCATTGATATCAGCCAACAATAGGCCACAAACCTGCAAAATTAACAACATAAATGTTCACGCATTTAGCAACATGCAGTTCCATTCGATTTTCACACATGTAGAAACATTCATGTAGCAATCTATAGTTCCATTCATTTTCACATTCACACATGTAGAAACATTCATATAGCAACCAACAATTTCATTCATTTTCACTCAGACACATGTAGAAACATTCAGACATGTAGAAACATTCACACATATTATAATTCAGAAATTCATTTACAAAATATCATTCTTTAGTCATTATTCGCTATCAATGTCCCAATTATATGTTAAAAACTGCACTACTTGTATGGTTGTTGCCCACTCTTCTCTTACATCATTTAATTCTTCTATTGTATAGGGAGCATGTACATTTGGTAAGGCCTTTCCTGTATTGTGGTCAGTTTTAAACACCTACAAAGAGAATGATGTATATATATAATTAATAATATAGAAATAAGAGTGATATATTTCATATTATATAATGAGACTTTAAATAATACCTCAGGACTGGTGTCGATGTCCATTGCGGCATATTTGATAATCATGTGCATAAATCGCATCACATAGTATGCACATGCTCATCAGTTGTCTTGTATAGCACACTATAAATTGAAACATACAAAATATTAAAAAATACATCTAATTAAGCATTGTTCACATAAATAATATATACATTGCAGTCGGGAATTTACTTCCATGTTTTTCCAAATTATTTGCTGGTTCTTTTTCCTGGGGACCTTTCCTCCAGCCTTTTTGAACTCATCTAAACCCCTACATGTTAATGTAACACAGTACATTGCACAATTAAATAGTAATGTAATACCATATGTTAACGAATATGAAAATGAAATATTTCTCACCGGAATAATACCATTTTCATTTTGTGTCCATATTTTGAATTCAATTAAGTCCTCTTAGGATCTAGATAAAAGACAATGAACGTCTCAGGGACAATAACTAGTAACTCCCAATGCATACCACTAGAGGTAAAAAAGTTAAAAATTAATAACTCAAAATCCACAATAAAAATGTAATTTTCTTAAGTCTAAATTATAAGCAAAGTAAACTTACTCCACATTGAATGGAGCTATTATCAACGTCTTCTTATTTTGAGAAAAACTTGTAAAAGCATCACATCAGTATTGTTGAACTGACGGAGGGTCTTTAGCTACTAGACTAATCAAAGATGGAATCAAAAATCCTACATGTTCAAATGAAAAATCTGCACATATCTTGTCTAAGTAGCTGCAAAACATGTATTACGTATGCATTAATAAATAAGAAACCAGATCACCAGATCCTACACAAGGTATATGGATGTATAGAGAAGATATCACCTTATCCATAGCTCTCTATCACAGATGTATTCAGCCAATCATATCGAAATAACTCCAAAATATCTTGTATAAATATGTTGCTTTCGTATGATTGACCTACAACATCCGCATCTATAGAAACAGTTATAGGGAAATTTATATCATGTTCGCCTAACCATATTGCCATATCCCTACAATCAGGACCTAACGGGATAGGTAGGTCATGTGGAACCCAACTTGGTAGTGTAGGAGGTGGAGGTGGAGGCCTAGATGTTGTGGGTGTCTTCTTTTTAACTTGTATATATATATATATATATATATATATATATATATATATATATATATATATATATATATATACATATATATATATATATATATATAATTTCAAATCAACTGACATCATATACACACACTAACAATTTAACGTAATGTAAATTTACCATACAGTTTCAGTATAGAGGACAGCTGCTTTTGGCCACAATATCACTCTACCTTCTGCCTCACCAAGCGTTTTACAATCTGGGTGGGCATATGGAAATGGAAGATCCATCCAGTTGGGGAATATACGTAGCGGGCTCACACGAACCCAACCAGTTGGTAATGGAGACCCATGAAACATTTCCCCTGGTAGGGATGGGTAAGCCGACGCCTCTGCAATGACAAATTCTTTACTTTTTAGACGGCATGGCTTCAACCCCTACAAATTTTTGTGTAAAGAATGGTATATACATATATACATATCATCTTGAAAACATATCATCTTGAAAAGACTAGTTATTATGTCATAAAAATACTTACATTGGATGTGCTAGGTGGTGAGTCTACAGGATTACTCCCAACCTCTGTAGTAGGAGTAGAGCGGGACTCCATAGGTACTGTCTGTTGAGTGGCAGTCTGAGATGCCTGCCACTTGCTCAGTGCTTCTGCGAGTTCCCTATCAACTATCTTATCTACCTATACATGGATAAAAGAAATGTTAGCTTCTTATTATTGAATTCTCTTTTACAGTAACATTATAAAGAAAGAATAGGTTACCTCTTCTTGTGAAAGTCCCACTTTTGGGACATGTTTGTGCTGGGATGGCCCAAAGAACGCTTTGATGCCCACACCAGCGCCTGCATCCCTAACACGTCCAGGATGCTCTGGGTTACCCAGAGCAACTGTCAATTCATCCCTTGTGCCCTCAGGGATGAACTTTCCTTGTTTCCTCAGCTCGTGCAGCTCCCACTAATTGTCAAAACAAAAATGTGTAATTAAGTAAACACCACAAATAATCAATATTCAAACGATTGATGTAAGAGTTTTATTTTACCATTTTTGCAGCCACCTCAGTAGTTGCGGGCTGCCTTATTTCTCCCTTCTTATTTTGCCTCCCAGCTATCCAGACGTCATGGTGAGGCAGAGGTGTACTACCTATAGTAGAGGACTCCTAAGTAGCAGTAGACTGAGCAGTAGCCTCAGAATGTAGTCTTTGGCGAATGCCTGCATACCCCTTTGGATCCATTGTGTGGTCATGCACCTTCAGTGCACGCCTTGCTTTTTGCACCTCACTGAGGTCCTAGTTAGTATGCACATTAATGATTTGGTTAGTAACACTAAATGTTAATCTTGAATAGGTGAATACAACATATATTAATTAAATTGGGGGTGATGCCTAATACCTTGAATTCATCAGTTTGTCTTGAAGCAACAAATGTGTCACATTCTTCTTGGTTCAGGAAGTTCCACTGTTCTGTGGTTGTTTTCTTCCTCTTGTCACCTTATTTTATGTATTCTAGGGTGAGATTTGTCCTATAATTCCTTAGGACTCTCCTACAACATTGCATCACACATTTATGATGCAACTTTTCATCCAACTCAAATATACTCTACAAAATAGAATTGCTATTAACTAGTATCCAAAAAATTAGTAATCTAACAAATATAATTGCAAATTAATAATAACTCATGCATAAATCCTTCCATATTACGTCTTTCTTAACCTTAGGAACTTTATGCCAAGAATCTATCTTACAACCACAATGGCTACGAGTAACATACCCAAGATATGAAACAAACAAATTGCGATTCACTCCAATTGCATTTCCTGAATTATCAAAATCCACAACAAGTTTGGGTTAATTGCCCCTTTGCGCTATTAACTTCTTCATCATAGTGATGCCCCTTCTCTTGTCAACTTTTTGGTGCTGCTCACCAAGTGCCTCAAGTTCTTCAGAGGGTACATTTGCATCATCAACCTAAAATTTGACAAAATAAACACACTTACAGGATATAACTAGAAATGGACATATAGATATAAATATATGATATATATTTTTAAAACTTACATTGTGAGGTGGTGCATTGATGTCCTCACCCTCACGATAATCATTAGCACGATCATCATGAGAATGCTTAGCCATCTGAAAGTTCACATTCACATTGTAAAGTTCACATTTACATTGTAAAGTAATTAACATTGTAAAGTTCACATTGTAAAGTAATTCACATTGTAAAGCTCACATTGTAAATTTCACATTCACATTGTAAAATAATTCACATTGTAAAATTCACATTGTAAAGTTCACATTCAGAAAAATAAAACATATAAAAAAATATAAACATGCCTCTAATATTGTGATTTTTTATCAATTAACAATCCTTCATTATGATCTCCACGCACATACAAATCATCATTAGCTTCAATATTTGTTGGTATTGGCAACCCAACTGAGAATGGACTGGAGTCATCATACTTATCATAGTACTCTTCTTCATCTATAGAATATTCAATGAACTGTCTTTTACCATGAAGAACAACGCAGGATCATCAATATAAAATACTTGTTTCTCCTGTGATGCCAATATGAATGGATCACCCTTCTCACCAATCTTTTCAAAGTTCACTAAAGTGAAACCCAATTCATCCACTATAACTCCTTTGGTGTTATCAACCCAATTACATTTGAAGAGCGGAATTCTGAAATCTATGTAGTCAAACTCCCATATGTCTTCAATGACACCATAATATGACATTTTAGCTCACATGGACTCTTATCCTTTTCACTTGCAAAAAACATAGTCGACGCTTGAATGGTGACCCCACTGTTTTGGACGACACTCTTATCATCTTGGCGCGTTGTGTAATAGGTGAATCCATTAATGTCATACCCTTCATAAGACATAACATTCAATTTCGGTTTAAAGGAGAGGCATTTGATAGTTTTAGTGATATCATATGTTGTTTGAGATAGTTGATGTAAGACTTTATCTTCGAACCACTTAATAAATGTCGTGTTATGCTCTCTAGCAAACCAAATTGTATTGGCTCGAGGATATTGTCTCTTGATGAAATTGGTATGTTCCTTGATATAAACATTCACTTCATCCATGTTGTATAAAATATACAAGTGACCTTGTTCCAACTGCTCACGGCTGATTACTTTCACCTGTGATCCCAAAATTCCTTTGCCAAATTGCTCCCCAATATTCTTGTCATTACCAGGAGTGTCATTACCACTGAGAAAGTCATTGCAAAAATCCATAATCTCTCTCACCACATAACCCTCAATAATACTCCCTTCAGGCCGATAACGGTTTCAAACATCACTTTTAAAAACACTCATGTATCGTTCAAAGGGATACATCCAATGCAAGAAAACTGGTCCCAACATTTTCACTTCCCTAGTCAAGTGGACAACAAGATGTACCATGGTATCAAAGAACGACAGAGGAAAATACATCTCAAGCTGACATAGGGTAACAACCACTTCTCTTTGCAAATTATCGAGAGTGTCAGGGTCAATAACTTTGTTGCATATACTGTTGAAAAAGAAACAAAGTCTGGTGATTGCAAACGTTACATGCTTCGGCAATATAGATCTAATTGCCACAGGCAATATTTATTGCATTAGAGTGTGACAATCATGAGATTTAAGACCTATCAACTTCAAATCTTTCATTGATACCAATCTACGGATGTTGGATGAGTAACCCTATGGCACCTTAACATTTAACAAACATTCACAAAAAGCTTTCTTCTCTTTTCTAGACAATGTGTAACAAGCGGGAGGTAAGTATGTTCTCCAATTTCCCATTTCATGAAATTTTGTTAATTCTGACCTTATTCCCATTTCACGTAGGTCCAGTCTGGATTGTATCCCATCTTAAGTCTTACCTGGTATATTAAAAAAAGTACCAATGACACTATCACATACATTTTTCTCAACGTGCATGACATCGATACAATGTTTGACTGTCAAAGAACTCCAATAAAGAAGATCCCAAAATATTGACTACTTCTTGAATAAAGATTTGTCACTCTGTGTGGCCATAGTACATTGTGATCTATTACCAAATTCATTGACAAAGTCTTTTACTCTTTCATAAACAACCTCCCCTGGTTTAGGTTTAGGTGCACTCCGTTCCTCATTCAATCCATTGAATACTTTGCACTTCCTACGATACGGATGGAATTTTGTAAGAAACCTTCAATGATTGAGATATACAGTCTTACCGCCATATTTTAGTCTTGTTGAATCAGTGTTCTCTTCACATATAGGACATGCTTTAGCTCCTTTGACACTATATCCAGACATATTCCCATATGCCAGAAAGTCATTAATAGTGCAAAACAACATAGCATGCAAACGAAATGTCTCTCTTCGTGAAGCATCATAGGTCATCACACATTCACCCTAGAGTTTCTTTAAGTCATCAATCAGAGGTTCAAGATAAACATCGATATCATTTCTAGGTTGTTTAGGGCCCGATATCAACAACGACAGCATTACGTACTTATTGTTCATACACAGCCAAGGAGGAAGATTGTATATAATAAGCATGATTAGCCAAGTGATATGTTGGCTGCTCAATGTCCCGTATGGATTCATCCCATCTGTATAAAGCCCAAGTCTTAGATTCCTGACTTCTTCACCAAATTTAGGGTACAATAGTCAATCTTCTTCCATTGTGGGGAATCAGACACGTGTCATAGGATTCCATCATTATTTTTCTTAACATCTGCATGCCACCTCAAATTCTTTGCATCTATCACATTGGCAAACAAGCATTGAAACCGTGATATTATAGGTAGATACCACATCACCTTGGCAGGAGAACCAATTTTGGACTCCCCCGAAGTCGTCAATTTATACCGTGACGCACCACATTTTGGACAATCTTTCAAATCCACATAGTCCTCTTGAAATAATACACAATCATTCGGGCATGTGTGTATCTTCTTGGCATCCATTCCCATTGGGCACAACAATTTCTTTACCTAGTATGTTGAGATTGGCAGCTCGTTTCCTTCAGGAAGAATTTCTTTCAACAAAGACAACAATGACGTGAAGCTTTTGTCGCTCCATCTATTGTTAGCTTTCAGCTTATACAATCTCAACACAGCGTTAAGCTTTGTAAACTTAGTACAACCTGTGTATAACAATATCTCGGCATCATGCACAATGTTTCTAAAAATGGGAGGTGGATCAGTGTACTCTACCCCACAACTATCCAGTATCACATCAATGATGTCTACTGGAACTGGTTCATTCACATCTACGTCATCGGAGGCAATTTCTTCTTCCACACAAGCACTACTATCGACATCCACTGGTTTCAGGTTTGAAATCTCTCCATGCCAGTGCCATTCTATATAGCCTTGTATAATCCCGTTGCACATGACATGACTTTTGATTTCGTCACCAGTGTTGACTTTCAAGTTGTTACCGCAATGCCTACATGGATAGTAGAACCTATCACCAAGTTGTTTCCTATGTTCCTCGACAAATCTAATAAACTGGTCAAGACCAGATATAAACTCTGGGGTGCAACGATTGCGAATGGACATCCATGATCTATCCATTCTATGATCAAAGAGAAAATAAGTATACATTACAACAAGATTAGGGTCTACGGTTAACAAATACATGTGATGCCATTCTTATATATAATAAATGTGTACCACCTATCCCATTCTTGAACACCTAATCTCACTAGTAAGTGTATAATGTGTATTGGGTTTCCAAGAAAATTTTGACAGCATTTCCCCGCTGTTCTCCAAGTACATATGTACTTAGAGAACAAATTAGGAAATGTTGCCGAAATTTTCTTGAAAACCCAATACACATTATACACTTACATCCTAAGTGAGATCAGGTGTTCAAGAATAGTCCCAAACCGTGGACTATCCAATATTTACTCCTAATGAGTAAATCTTGGATGGGTTTCTAGGCCAACAAATACATGTATATATGTTGTCATTCCAATACCTACAATCCTAGTTTCATCATTCATATCCTAGGTTTAATGTAACATCATTTAATCTAGGTATCATATTCTATAACATTGATTTCAACATTTTGAGTGTCCATGCATGTTCATCATCAAGATAAAGACACACATAATTAAACAACAAGAAGAAATATATGCAAATCAACAGCAAGCCAATAGCACCTACAACAACACAAATGCATGATTCAATATTGTTATAATGTATTAATTAGGGGTCAATCTTGAAGTTTTAACTAGAGCTTCATATATCAACATACATACTAGGTCACATAATCATTTTAGAAATTGAAGACTCACATGTGAGTTAAGTTTGAGACATCAATGTATCTTTAACACGCATGTTTCAAGGTTCAAAGCACATAATCAAATCAAACTATGATGCTAGAATGGAGAAGTTTAATATAAGTAAATACAAATCAGTAGATAAGTAAATACAATTCAGTAGATATATAAATTCAATTTAGTAGATAAGTAAATACAAATCAGTAGAAGTAAATATGAATCAGTAGATAAGTAAATACAAATCAGTAGATAAAAAATACTAATCAGTTGATCGAAATCAGCAACTTAGGAAAAAGTCCTTCACTTAGCTGAGGGGGCTGACCTTGGGCGGCGGAGGGCAGGGAGTAGACGGAGAAGGATGGGTAGGGAGCAGGTGGAGAGGATAGCTGGGAGTCAGAGAGCATGGAGGGCCGGCGAGCACGGAGCGTCGGCGACCAGAGAGGGAGAGGGCCTGCGAGCAGAGAGCCGCCAGTGAGCACAGAGCCACCGGTGAGCAGAGAGGGCCAACGAGAAGAGAGGGAGAGCGACGGTGTTGGTACCACGAAGTAGCGGCACGAGCACGGAGGGCAGGGAGCGGTGTGTCGGCGGAGCACAAAGCAGAAGAGGCGCGAGCATAGAGCAGCGACGGGCAGTAGACCACGGAGCAGCGGTGGGCGGCAAAGCATGGAGCAAATTTCCAGTCCTATTTTTGTGGGGATGAAACAGAGAAAGGGGAACAGTCGACTTCGCGCGGTGCTATAAAGTTAACCATAAGCATCGATTATTTAGAAAACTGATGCTAATAACAATAGTAGTCGGTTACCATAGAAAAACTGACGCCACAGGGGGTGTAAAACTTTATGCGTGGTCAACGCGGTAAACCCATTGGTGTCGGGTATTCCAAACCAACCGACGAATAAAATGCGGCTAATTTAGTCATCCGTTTTTTAGTTAATAACCGACGCCTTATGTTAAATTTTGAAGGTAATATTTTTCAATGGAAAATTGTAATTGGCGGTCGATTTTAGGCATCAGTTTCATATTAAGAAACCGACGCTAAATGAAAAGTGATACCCATGTCTGGTCGCCATTCAAAGATAGATGTCAGTTTTTTTGTTTAACTGATGTTGTATGTGTTAGGCGTCAGTTTCCTGTATACAACCGACGCCTGTGAATGTGACTTTATAAGCCATTTCTGTAGTAGTGAAAACACTAAAATCATCATGTATTGTCTCTTAGAGAATGTCAGAGTCAAGTGGTCAAGATATATCCTCCACCATATGACCTTATTTGACTCAGGTAAGAACACTCGTGGCACCCACCCTCCCTACCCAGCCCTGATTTGTGGTCTATTCTAGTTTTCCACTGCAAAATTTCTTTTCCACGACTTTCATTACAAACCTGCACAAAAAGGAGTTTGTATTAGTGAGACCACTCTTCAGAAGTTTGTGTCTATCCTCTCCTTCACCACACTCGGTGCCTCTACCTCTGCCTCTACCCAAGCACCTCCACCGCTTCAGCCTTCTCAACCTACCCATGCCTCATTTCATGTATCAAATGAAACCCTTTTGATCTACATGATGCATAAATAGGCATACAAGCTTCAGGTTCAGGAGAACCTGCATCACGACCTATGTTCAATCATGTCTAACATGAACATGTCCTATGCACATCCCTACCCAGCCTACCAACCCTACCTACGAGGTAATTATGCATCCTATGCATATAATCACTTTTACCCAGCCTCTCCACCTACTCCTTCCACTGCTCCACCCTATTCTATTGGTGGATCTACCCTTGGTGTGTTGTCTCTGCCTATTGGCCCCTTGGCCACTCTGCTTGCCAGCCTCGGTAGTTCTACTCCTTCCTTCCCACAGGCCAATGAGCTCCATGCTCTTGGTATGTCTTGGGATGAGAAGAATGCTCGTTGGCCCAGTCGTGGTTTTGGTCCCTCTACTGATGAAGAGATGCCAGACTAGGATGATGAGGAGATTGCTAATGAAGACGAGGTTGCTGGTGATGATGAGGATGATGGTGTTGCATCTGAAGATGATGGCTCTAATGGCTTTGTTGGTGACTCTAGTGATGAAGGTGTTGTTGTTGCACCTTCAGATGAAGATGACGACTATGAGCCTAATGCTTCTAATGTTGATGATGATGATGATGTTGTAGACATAGATAGCTTAGATTTCTAGTTGCTCTTAGTTTTTTGTCTAGTTGTTGATCATATATATATATATATCTTTCTAGGCTATTTTGTATTAGAAACATTTGCGCACATGTTCTGAGTTGTACTATTTTATCATCTTAACTATCATTGTTTTGGCTTGTAGATGTTTCATGAGAACTTGCTTTCTGGGTTGTAATCTTAATTCAGTGCACACTTACTCTCTTTTTTTATGAACAATACACACTTACTCTTTGATTTACTATATCATATGAGTTGGTGCCATGTTTTACCATATTTTGATTATGACTTAGATTGTTTGTTTCTCTCATCTTTGTTTGGTGTATGCTTTGAGTTTGCATGTTATGGATGTATATTTGGTTGTTCTTGGAGAAGACATGTTTATGTGCTCTTCTACCCCCCCCCTTTGTTTTTGATAATGTCAATAGGGGGAGAGAAGTTCAATGTTTTCAAGCTCAACCATATTGCTTTTATTGCCTATGTAATCCTTTTTATAAGGCCCCTAAACTTTCTTAATGAGTTGAACAAGCCTAATTACCACACTTGAATGCTTAGAACCTTAATCTAACCTTGTTATATGCTTTGAAATCATAAGACATGCTTAAGTTTCAAATTTGGTCCAATTTAGACATTGTTTGAGCAAGTTATGAAATTTTATGCACATTTTGGACTTTTATGCAATTTACCCAATTGAGAGGTTTTCTTTGAAATTTATCATTTGAATTATGTTCCTTGGATATTATCTCATCATTTTTGTGGTTTTTGAGCCATGGGGCGCCTATTTAAACCTTGTTTTGAAGGTATTTTCTCCAAGGGTATTTTAGGGTTTTCCCATTCACGGATTAACTACCTTTAGTAGCTATCAACTAATGAATTATTTGATTGGCTAGAAAATTCGACAAAGGAAATCTAAGCAGGTTTGTACACATTGTGGGGGAGCTGCTTGTGTGTGTTCTTGTATATTCTTAATAAATTAAGGCCATGGACACTTGGATAGATACTAGAATTTCAACTTTTTCTTTTTCTTTATCTTAAAGTGTCATATACTTATCCCCAAGCACCAAAATGAGCCATTTTCTCTCCACCACTTCCCTCATTATCCCAACCTCATTCTCCCTCTATTTAGCTATGAATATCTCTACCCAAGGAAGAAGAAAGTTGGGATCTTCTTGGAGAAAGGCTCTAAGGTTGAAATTGATTTTATTTTAGGGTTGAAAAAGCTTCCTTCTAGTGATCTTGACCTAAAAGTGTAAGAATTCCCTTCTTTCCTCCATTTATTCCTTTTTCATCCTTCCTCCTTTATTTCTCCAGGTCAGAACCTTTCTGTTCCATGGTAGAAATTGCTCTAAAGCTCTAAAACCCTACCTTTCTTGCTCCTTATGCTTAGGGTTTGCTCATTTGATGAAGAAAGGTGCTAGATGGACGAATTCATAGTTTATTCTTGGATTTTCTACCCTACCTGCTCGAGATTTCTTCTATGTGTGGTTTCATCTTCTTATTAGAAGCAAGTTTTATAACTTGCTCCACGTTTATTGCTTACCATAAGCTTTCTAGATCATGTTCTTGCTTGAAAATGATGATTCATGCACTAAAAAGCTATGCTTGACTTGGATTTCGATTTTTATAATGTTCCCTGTTCTTATTTCAGTTATATATGAACCTATGATCATGTTTATGTTATTCCTAAGGTATAATATGACTTGGATCAGGTTTTTTTGACAACCAATGGTGCTAAGCACCTATCAACCAATGGCTAATTTTAGGGTTTTAAAGCTGATTTCTTCTATAAACCATGACCCGATGATGGTACCATTGCAACAACCCTATGGTGTTGTCTTCATGACAACTGATGGTCATGATCAAAGGTGTCATATTATGGTGATAACCTATAGTCACCCCCTTAGGTAAGGTTTTGGATCAATTAGAAGTATAATGATCAACCATTAAGTACCCTACTGATGTTATCAATCAATGATAACATCGTCTTTATATTTGATGTTGATTAATGAATATAGTGTTGATCTAACAACCTATGGTGATTTAATGATCACTAATGATGGTGTATCAGGTCTCTGCAACCTAATGTTAAGTTAATCATTATAGTTGTAGCATCAATTAAGCCTTAGACCAATGGTTTCTTGGGTCACTTGATGCAATGGTCGGACCTATACTGTAATTGATGGTTTTAACATATGAACTTGACCCAATGGTCAAGATCTAATGTTTATTCCTCCAATAAGGTGGAATGATTGCTAATGTAATATGTTGGTCCTAATAATTGTATTTATATGGTTTCCTTTATATGATCAACTTAAGGAGCTTACTGTTGACAATGGATGGCTTGTTTTAACTGAACAGTCGATTGTGGGTTTTACCCTACTCTCAATGGAACTTTTTGTGTTGTAAATAAAGGGATGTCTAGGGGTATATGGTGACTCTTTCTATAGCACAAATCAAGGACTTCATAGGTAGTTTATCCAAGGTCTTTACTTATATAAACAACCCATGGTCTTACCTTTTAAACATCCAATGGTTTTGGGTGACATTGTGGTATGGTGATATGGGTTGAATGATGATGGAACAAATGGAGGGTTATCCTTAACAAGGTAGTCTTACCTATTCACTCATATGAATAAAAGGGATGATAACCATATTGTGTTGATATGTAACCCTAATGAGGTATAGCTTTTTATACCTAGCTTTAATATAACTAAATGATGGTAATTGGGTATGAATAGTCCTTGAATGACTAATACAATCATGGAGTACTATGTTACTGTTGTTGAAACCCTAGTATGCTATAACCCGATGGTTACACCTTGATTTATGTGTTGGTTCATACTTGAGAATTGTATGGAATGTGATGGTGATGCTTCACCTTATGCATCCATGATCCAATGGGGATGTCATGAGTTAGGGTTTGGGTATGAGTGTTGATTAGTAACATTAATATAATTTATCTTGTGAACCTAACTCTAATGCAAATAGATAAAGATAAGTATTCATGTTTAACATTCTTATATGATGGAATGATGGTGGAATAACCACCATAATATGATCATAATCTTAATGTGTTAATTGGTGGTTATCTGATGAATTCATATTCATCATGATTTTCAGTCTCCTTTTTGGGCTCTTTTTGTTTCAATACATCCAATTTCATTTACAAAATATCAAAATGTGAAAAATTACTTAATTGGTCTAATTATCATGATTTTAACTAAATTTATGTTGATTTGATGCAAGTCTTGATGAGGTTGAACAATCAAATAGGAACCACCCTTCACTCACCATTGGTTCTGGCCAATAGATCTGACCAAACGGTCTCACCATTCAGTATTGACCAATCAGTTTCATCCATATGAACTCAAGACCGAACGAGAAGTGACGACCGTTCGATGATCAGAGAGTGCAGAGACCGTTTGGGCACTTAGGGATCTCAAACTGTTTGGACAAACCAAACCATTTAGATGAATCCACGCAAGACCGATAGAGCAAGATCTCCAAGACCGTTCAGATAGTGATCGGCCCCCAAAGACCGGTTGGACGACGCCCAGTCCAAGACTGTTTGGAGATCGACGCGAAGACCGGTTGAACTTCGATGCAGAGACTGTTTGAGAGCCACAACACCAAATCATGAGCGACCAGGACCGCATGATAGCGTTGGAATGATTGGAGGGTCCTCACCCAAAACCATTTGGTACTGGCCATAAAAACCGTTAGGGGTTGAGAGACCGATAGCCAAACTATTTGATCATCTTGGGTCACAAAACCGATTGATAAAGTAGCAATCATGATTACCGTTTGGGACACACAAGCAAAGACCATTCGGTCCCAAGACCGTTTGGAGCCATTCAGCCCCAAGACCATTTGGAGCCATTCGCTCCCAAGACCGTTTGCTCTCAAGACTGATAGGCCAGTCATTTCCAAGACCGTTTGGATGTCAAACGGTCTCCAAGACCGTTTGCTCCAAATCGTTCTCCCAGACTGATTTCTCCAAACCGTTTGGAGCAGGTTCCTGCAGAAAATGTGAAGACCCCATCCGATCCTATAAATAGGACCATAAGGCTCCTCATTTGGAACTGATTCAAGGAGGCCAAAAGGCTGCTGGAGTAAGGATCGGTCTCCCTTCCACACCCCCACCACTCCACCATCTTCAGCCATTGCCATGCCGCCCACACCTCCTCCTGGTACAAGAAAGGAAGTCGAGAAGAGAAAGAAGCTGGAAAGGAAGGTCTGCCCAGCCCACCTTGGTGGTTCTTCCTCCTCGTCTAGATCTGCCCTGACATAACGTGGAAGACCACATCATCTTCACCGAGCTGTGACTACCTTCTTCATTATGCTCATGGTGGAATCTTCCTTCTCTCTTGTTCTTCTTATTTCTTGCACCATGAGTCAGTAGTCACCTTTCACTGGGGTGTGGGGACTAGCCCCGCTACCCATGCTTTCATGTCTTTTCATTTAACATTCGAAGGCAATGTATATAACTTTTCATTTCGTTACTAATTGATATGCTTGTAGTTGATTACCTGCTTGCTTCCATCTTGTTCTTCTCTTCATAGCATAGAATGTCAATTAATGAAGTAGACTCCCAGACAAGAAATGGAATAGGATTCCTTGAGGTAGCAAGTGTGTGATTCGTGAGGGGATGAGCCATCTAGCCCATGGTGACGCTTCTGTGTGCCTACCCTCATGGGGGGGCGCAACCTTAGTTGGATGTTGTATCTTCTTTGTTAATCATTAATGTTTGCTTGCAGATTAATCACCTACTTGCTTTTTGGTTAGCGTGGTTGACTCCTTGACGATTCCATCTGATAGGGTTCCTTGAGGTCATAAGTGTATGATCCATGAGGGGATGACCCATCTATCCTACAGTGACGCTTCTGTGGGTCTACCCTCACGGGGGACCCTCAGCCTTAGTTGGATGTTGTATCTTTGAAGCTGTAAGTGAGTGATCCGGAAGGTGATGCTTACGTGAGCCTATCCTCGTGGAGGGTTCACAGTAGCTCCATTTAGATATTTAGATGCTTGTTTGGATGTTAAGTGTTTGGATGTGTTCGCATGCGTAATGGTGGTGAAACCCGATACCATCCCAGTGATTCCATATCATTAATCTAGATCTAACTTTAATTCTTCTCTTTATTTTTCTACAATTAGTTTAATTAACCTCAACCAAATCAATCCTTTTAAATATTAGTCTTACTTGAGCTAGATTCGATTAATAAAGATTCTTTAAAATAGTGTCCTTTTGGATTTGATCCTTAACTATATTGTGATAAGACCCGTCCGCTTGCGGGTGGTATTATTGCATGAGGTTTTGGTAAAAGCTCGTGGATTTCAACCCCGAGTGAATTTGTTAGTGCGATAATTCCCACATCAAATTCTGGCACCATTGTCGAGGACAATGGAATTAGTTAGTCAAATCTAGTTCTTTTAAGGCTAATCTTGGATTTTACTTTTTATTTTTGAAACCATTGATTATCTACTTGAATTTCACTCTACTCCATCAATCTTACTTTAAATCTTTTTATTTCAGGTACTTCAAGAAGGACTAGTGCATGCACCGTTTGAATAGTCCCAGACTCACCGCCAGCTTTGATCTGGAGATAACCAGAACCTTTCATCGTCAAAATAGAGAAAACCAAGCAAGAATGGCTCAAGAAGAGGAAATAGCCCGAAGGGTGGCTCAAGCTATCAATGCTCAGAGAGAAAGGCTCATGCAAGAAGCCAGAGATGTAGTTCAAGAAGAAATCCAAGCAGCACAAGAAGTGGCACAGGCAGCAGTACTACAAAAGGATCTTAGAGAGTTCTCAATCCCCAAAGCTGCTAATGTTTGTCATCCAATACAACCTCCTCCCACCAATGCTGCCAATTTTAAGATTAGGGCACATTGGATCACATTGCTTCAAAACAGCCCATTCTATGGAAAACAAGGAGAGGATAGTCAGGAACATCTTTTGAGGTTTATTGATCTATGTGCTATGACAAAGCAAAATGGAGTATCTGACGATGCCATTCGTCTTCGTCTCTTCAAGTATTCACTTGCTGATAGAGCAATAAGTTGGTACAATTCATTACAAAGTGAACCCATCACCACTTGGGAATAACTTCAAAATGTATTCCTGGAAAAGTTCTACCCTCCCTCTCTCACCTATGAAATTAGGGGACGGATAATGAGTTTCACTCAAGTCCCTAGAGAAACCCTTATCGAAGCATGGGATAGATACAAAGAGCTTCTACGCAAGTGTCCACACCATGGAATTCCTAAGAATCAACTCATTGAAATTTTCTATAGGGGTGTGGACAATGATAACAAAAGGTTTTTAGATTCCTCATTTGGAGGAAATTTCATGCATCAAAGTTATGACAGCGCATGGAGAGTCGTCACCCTTGGATCTGAAAATCAAGCTAATTGGGGTAGATCTGTAGGCAAAGGAGTGTTGAAGGTGGCTATCGCTGAAGTTATTCCAGAATAAAAGTCTATCGCTGAAACTCTCAAACTCTTAGTTGCCTAGCAAGACCATAACGAATCATCTCTTACTGCATTTGGAAGAGGACATTCACCCCCTCCACAACAAGAACAAATCAAGTCTGCTTCACTATTTTGTGAAGCATGTAAAGGCACTGATCATTCCACTCTAGCATGCAATGTTCTATATTATGTGGTTCTAAGTAATGCTTATGGACAAGGAAATAATGGTCAAATGGAAATCTCAATGTTGTCAACACCATCCATGGTCAGGGATATTACAATCCGAATCAGAATAGGAACCATCCTGGTTTTCAATACAAAAATCCTTCAGGAGCGGAAAAATCATGACAACTTGGTTCTAATAACCAGCAATGAGGACCACCAAGATTCCAGTATAACCAACAACAAAATTTCGGGAATCAAGGAAACTTTAGGGGTAACTTTCAAAATAGAAACTACAATAATTATCAAAACAATTCTCAGTTCTAGAATCCCAACCAAGTCCCCTACCAACAACAACAAGGGCAACAGGACAGTCCCGTCTCTTCTGATGACACGTTGTCGGCCATTGAGAAGATGTTACAGTCACAACAAACTATGATAGCTAACCAGCAAGCCTATCAGAAGGCTATTGAATCTCAACTAGCTCAACTTGCAGCTAGCATGAAGCCACCTACTGGAACCTTTGTTGGCCAACCCGAGAACAATCCTAAGCATCCTGAGAAACTTAAGGCTATCACCACCAGGTCTAGAAAAGATTATTCAGATCCCCCTGTCAAGATACCAGTAGTTATTACAGACGAATATGACTCTGTGGTTGTCCAAGACTCTACAACATCTGAATCTCAACCAAAAGGGGCAGTAACTGCTGATAAGACAGATGAGCCAAGTTCTGAAAAACCTACTGATGTAGAACTAGAAACACCAGAGCCATAAGTACCAGTATACAGGCCTCGTATACCTTTCCTAGCTCATTTAAGGCAGATAAAGCTTGACACTCGATTCAACAAGTTCAAAGAAGCTATGAAGAAACTTCATGTTGATATACCCTTTCTTGATGCGCTGGCTGAAATACTAGCATGGACAAAGTGCTTAAAGTCTCTCCTCACAAGGAAATATATAATTGAGGAATACGAGATAGTAAAGTTAGCGACAACCACTTCAGACATCATCCAGAGTAAGATGCCTAAGAAACAGAAAGATCCATGATCTTTTGGAATCTCTTGCCATATCAGTGATTCTTCATGTAAGAAAGGATTGGCAGATCTTGGTGCTAGCATTTCAATCATGCCACTTAGCCTTTACAAAAGGCTAGGGTTTGCTTAACTGCTCCCAACGAGAATGACAATACAACTTGCTGATAACACTGTGACTTTACCTTTAGGAATCATTGAGGATGTTCCGGTCAAGGTGGGCATAGATTCCTATGTCCTGTGTGATTTTGTCATAATCGACATAAAGGAAGAATCTAGATACCCTATCATTTTTGGTCGTCCATTCCTTGCCACTGCAAGAGACCTAATTGATGTTGAAGCAGGAACTTTGTTGCTCAGATTAGGTAAAGAGACTCTTGAATTCAAAGTTTTTGAAAGTATGTGTAGACCAAGCATGCAAGAAGAAGTCTACCTGATTGAGTGCATAGAGAAGATGTCACTGCTCATACAAGAGCATTATGAGCAAGATGATCCGTTAGAAGTGGCTCTGACTAATCCAAATGTAGCCATTCCAGATGACCAACAAGTGAAAATTTGTGTTCTCCACCTCAATTCTGCTAAAGAAGATCCTGAAGCCAAGATTGAGGAACTAAAAGTAATGAATGTTCCTGAAGAAGCATGTGAAGAGCCACAAGCTCCTGAAATGAAACTCCTACCAGAAGGATTGAAATATGTGTTTCTAGATGAACTCAAGGTCTACCTCATTATCATAAATTCGGATTTAACAACAAAACAAGAAGACAAACTTTTAAAGGAATTGAAGGAAAGAAGAAAAGCAATCGGCTATAAGTTGAGCGATCTCACTGGGGTTAGTTAAGTGTTGTGCATGCACAAAATTCCCATGATGGAAGATCACAAGACAACTATTGAACATCAATGCAAATTGAATCCAAATATGAAGGAAGTAGTCTACCATGAAGTCATTAAACTACTTACCGCTGGGATAATCTATATCAGTCCAGTGCATGTAGTCCCAAAGAAAGGTGGAACAACTGTGATATGAAATGAAAATGATGAACTCATCCCCACTCGAACAGTCATAGGGAGGAGGATGTGCATTGATTACAGGAAATTAAACAAGGCAACTCAAAAAGAGCATTTCCTGATGCCTTTTCTTGATCAAGTACTAGAAACATTGGCTCATCAAGAATATTTCTGTTACCTCGATGGTTAATCTGGATTCTATAAAATACACATACATACATATGACCAAGAGAAAACTACTTTCACCTACCCATTTGGAACATACACATTTAGAAGGATGCCATTCCGCCTTTGCAATGTGCCTGCAACTTTCCAGCATTGCATGGCAGCCATATTCGCTGGTCTAACTGAAATGATCATGGACGTTTTTATGGATGATTTTTCTATGTACGGAGAATCTTTCAAATCATGCCTTGAACACCTCTCTGTTGTTCTCAAACGATGTGAAGAAGCACATCTTGTGCTGAATTGGGATAAGTTCACTTTATGGTGAAGGAAGGCATTGTCCTCGGCCATAGGGTCAGTAATCGAGGAATTGAAGTAGATAAAGCCAAGATAGAAGTGATTTCCAAGCTATATGTCCCCATCAATGTAAAGGAAGTTCGAGCATTCCTAGGGCATGCAGGCCTTTACAGACAATTTATAAAAGATTTCTCAAAGATAACCAAGCTGATGAAAAATTTGCTACTAAAGGATGTTGAGTTCAATTTTGACAAAGGATGTGTTAAAAGTTTCAACCATCTAAAGCATGCTCTTACAACAACACCCATCATCAGAGCCCCTGATTGGGATCACCCTTTTGAAATTATGTGTGATGTTAGTAATTATGTTGTGGATGTTGTCTTGGGCCAATATATAGAAAAGAAACACTATGTGATCTACTATGCATCGAAGACACTTGACGAAGCTCAGAGGAATTATGCCACTACCGAAAAAGAATTTCTGGCAGTCATGTATGCCTTTGACAAGTTCAGATCCTACCTAATTAGTTCGAAGGTCATTGTCTACACAGATCATGCTGTTATTCGTTACCTTCTGGTGAAGAAAGATGCAAAACCTATACTAATTAGATGGATTCTCCTCTTATAGGAATTTGATCTTGAAATAAGAGATAAAAAGGGTACAGAGAATGTGGTAGCAGAGCACCTCAATTGCATCCACACTCAGAATACCGAGAAGATTTCGATTAACGACTCCCTTCCAGATGACCAACTAATGAAGGTCTCAGAAGGTACATTGTGGTACTCGGATTATGTGAACTACCTTGCTTCTCAGATTATCCACCCTGAATGCACCGGAAATGCACTAAAGAAATTTATGCATGATGTGAAATAGTACTACTGGGATGAGTCATACCTTTTCAAACTATGTGTGAATGGTCTATACAGACGGTGTATTATTGAGGAAGAAGCTCAACTTATCTTGGAGAAATGTCACTCAGGACCAGTTGGAGGACATATGAGATCTAAAAAGATTGCCTTGAAGGTTTTTCAATGTGGATTCTTTTGTCCAACCATATCCAAAGATTCCCATGACTTTTTTTTATCATGTGACAAATGTTAAAGATTAGGCAACATAACAAAGAGAGATGAGATGTCGTTGAACCTGTAGCAAGAAGTAGAGATATTTGATGTTTGGGGAGTGGATTACATGGGTCCATTCCCATCCTCTCATGGATTTTCATACATCCTAGTGGCAGTAGATTACGTCTCAAAATGGGTTGAGCTATACCGGCCGTCACTAGTGATTCCAAACCTATCATCAAATTGTTCAAAGATGTCATTTTCTCCCAATTTGGAGTCCCACATACTTCGATTTCCGATGGAGGTTCACATTTCCTGGAAAGAAGCTTTGAAGCATTGTTGAGAAAGTATGGTGTAACACACAAAGTAGCCTCACCCTACCATCCAAAAACAAGTGGACATGTAGAAGTTTATAACCATCAACTCAAGGCTATTCTAGAAAAGACTGTAGGCCGCAATCGGAATGATTGGTCCATAAAAATCAATGACGCCTTGTGGGCCTACCGAACTACTTTTAAAACTCCCCTTGGGACTTCACCATTTCGATTAATCTATGGAAAATCATGTCACCTGCCGGTAGAATTGGAACACAAGGCATGGTGGGCAATAAAACAACTGAATCTTGATATGAAAGAAGCAGGACAAGCCAGGATTCTACAACTCCAGGAGCTGGAAGAACTTCGAATGACAGCTTACGAGAATGCTAGAATCTATAAAGAACGCACAAAGTTGTGGCACGATGGTCATCTCAAGAGGAAGGATATTCAAGTGGGAGATCAAGTCCTGATGATCAACTCAAAAGTGAGGTTATTCCTAGGGAAAATCCGTTCCCGCTGTACTGGACCATACATTGTTAAGAGTATCTACCTGCATGGTGCTTTCGTTTTATGGAGTGAAAAGTCAGGAGATGTTGTGGCTAATGGCCAACATTTGAAAAGATATTTCACCTCAACTGACACTGGCATCAATGCATCGATGAATCTCTCCAACTCAAGATTACATCCACCTTAAAAGTTGAAGAAACCAAGTCGAGTCATCGACATAAAATAAAGGCACTTGTCGGGAGGCAACCTGATCAATAAAATTCGTATTTAGTTTCAATTTTGAATTTTTGCTTAATTTTGTTTTTACTTTTCTTCTAGATAATTTTCACCAAATAAAAATTACATCGCGAGATGCAATCTTAAGTTTTGATTGGTCTTTATTTTTGAGATTTTCATATGAAGGACGCACGTTGATTGGAATGCAACCACATCGTGTGGTCCGACCGGCTTGAATTTTCCCCTCCATCTCAGATTTAGAGTTTGCTCGGGACGAGAAAATTTCTAAGTTTGGGGTGGAGGGTGAATGGTATGTATTTAACTTTCCACCTTCACTCTTAAGATTTCATCGTTGCATTTTTGACCAAAATTTACCAATATTTTCAAATTACCAAAATTTTCAAATTTTTCAAAATTTTTAAATTTTTTCAAAGAATTGCACAAAAACTTGATGCAATTTTGACACCTTTTGTTTTAATCTTTATGCATTTTGAATCATTACACCCTCCTCATTTGAAGCAGATCCTCAAAAGGACCTTCTTCTGAAAACCAGCCTTTTGATTGAAATCATCTTGTGAAGCGTATGAATCCTAACATCATGATCTTTATGCAAACATGGCAAGTATCTATCGAACTGATAGGGATCAAACACATCATGCTTCCTAACTGACTAGTGGAACAACAACATGAAATCCCCATCGGATCCCCATCAAGGCATTATTTGAGCAAAGTGTGATAAAGAGAATGACCCGGTGCACGGAATTGTAAATCAAGTTGCATTCTGATCTGAACTCTCTTCTACACTTCTTATATCATCTTCATACCCCCCATTCATCAAAAAGAAACAAAAATAGCCAAAATAGTGCCAAACCCTAAGTTCGGGGTGGCACACCACTTCCCTCTATATCCGCTTCTTCCATACCCCTCGCAATTAAATAAGGGTGTACCACCAAGAAAAGATGCCAAAGTGCACACAAAAAGAAATGCAATCTCAAGTTGAATAGAGGACAGATTCGCACACAAAAAAATTCAATCAATAAAATTGCAAATAATATAATAAAAAACTCAAGTTGAATAGAGGAGAAATTTATATCTTCCTTCCATACCTCCCTTCACTCCCTTTTCTACCTAAAGGCACAAATAATTGCCTCCATCACCCTGAAAAATACCAGTGTCAGATCAGATGCACACTTGTCATTCTGCGGGTATCTCTGGACTCTTACAAAACTCCTTGACATGCTTTTTGCTGGAAAAAGTGAGGAGGAAGTTATATTGTAAAGCAAACTCAGGAACGAAGATATGGTAAAATGTGTTTAGTGGTCTCAGGAGGTTGAGATACTGAGTCATACTGAGCAGAAAGAAAACAATCATGATGTGAAGATGAGGTAATCACATGACCAGAAAGTATTCATTTGGCGACTGTTTCATATTTTGTGTTACTCGAGGACGAGCAACGTTTAAGTTTGGGGTGTTTTGATGAATGCATATTCATCATGATTTTCAGTCGCCTTCTTGGGCTCTTTTTGTTTCAATACATCCAATTTCATTTACTAAATATCAAAATTTGCAAAATTACTTAATTGGTCCAATTATCATGATTTTTACTAAATTTATGTTGATTTGATGAAGGTCTTGATGAGGTTGAACAATCAGCTGGGACCCACCTTTCGCTCACCCTTTGTTCTGACCAATAGGTCTGACCAAACAGTCTGACCAATGGGTTGACCAAAAGGTCTCACCATTCGGTCTCGCCATTCAGTATTGACCAATCGGTTTCATCTATTCAGACTCAAGACCGAACGAGAAGTGATGATCATTCAATGATCAGAGAGTGTAGAGACCATTTAGGCACTCAGGGATCCCAAACCGTTTGGACAAACCAAACTGTTTAGACTCATCCGTGTAAGACCGATAGAGCAAGATTTCCAAGACCATCCGGATAGTGATCGACCCCCTAAGACCGATTGGATGACGCCTAGTACAAGACTGTTTGGAGATCGACGTGAAGATCGATTGAACTTCGATGCAGAGACTGTTTGAGATCTATGACTCCAAATCATGATCGGCCAGGACCACATGACAGTGTTGGACCGATCGGAGGGTCCTCACCCAAAACCATTTGGTACTGGCCATCGAAACCGTTAGGGGTTGAGAGACGGATAGCCAAACCATTTGGTCATCCTGGGTCATGAAACCGATTGATAAAGTAGCAAGCATGAAGACCATTTGGGACACACAAGCAAAGAACATTTGGTCCCAAGACCGTTTGGATCCATTCGGTCCCAAGACCAATAGGCCAGTAATTTCCAAGATGTTTGGATGTCAAATGGTCTCCAAGACCGTTTGCTCCAAACCGTTCTCCCAGACCGATTGCTCCAAACCGTTTGGAGCAAGTTCATTCAAAAAACATGAAGACCCCATCTGAGCCTATAAATAGGACCGTAAGGCTCCTCATTTCGAAGCGATTCCAGGAGGCCAAAAGGCTGCTAGAGCAAGGATCGGTCTCCCTTCCACACCGCCACCACTCCACCATCTTCAGCCATTGTCACACTGCCCACACCTCATCCTGGTGCAAGCAAGGAGGTCGAGAAGAGAAAGAAGGTTGAAAGGAAGGTCTACCCAGCCTGCCTTGGTGGTTCTTCCTCCTCGTCCAGATCTGCCCCGATACAACGTAGAAGACCGCATCATCTTCACCGAGCTATGAGTACCTTCTTCATCATGCTCATGGCAGAATATTCCTTCTCTCTTGTTCTTCTTATTTCTCACACCATGAGCGAGTAGTCACCTTTCGTTGGGGTGTGGGGACTAGCCCCGCTGCCCATGCTTTCATGTATTTTCATTTAACATTCCAAGGCAATGTATATAAATTTTCATTTAATTGCTAATTGATATGCTTGTAGTTGATTACTTGCTTGTTTCCATCTTGTTCTTCTCTTCATAGCATAGAATGTTGATTAATGAGGTAGACTCTCGGACTAGAAATGGAATGGGATTCCTTGAGGTAGAAAGTGTGTGATCTATGAGGGGATGAGCCATCTAGCCCACGATGACGCTTTTGTGTGCCTACCCTCTCGGGGGGGCGCAACCTTAGTTGGATGTTGTATATTCTTTGTTAATCGTCGATGTTTGCTTGCAGATTAATCACCTACTTGCTTGTTGGTTAGTGTGGTTGACTCCTTGATGAGTCCATCTGATAGGGTTCCTTGAGGTCGTAAGTGTATGATCTGTGAGGGGATGTGCCATCTATCCTACGGTGACACTTTTGTGGGTCTACCCTCGCAGGGGACCCTCAGCCTTAGTTGGATGTTGTATCTTTGTAGCCGTAACTGAGTGATCTGGAAGGTGATGGTTACGTGAGCCTATCCTCACAGAGGGTTCACAACAGCTCCATTTGGATAGTTAGATGATTGCTTGGATGTTAAGTGTTTAGATGTGTTCGCATGTGCAGTGGTGGTAAAACCTGATACCATCCCAGCAATTCCAAATCATTAATCTAGATCTAACTTTAATTCTTCTCTTTACTTTTCTGCAATTAGTTTAATTAACCTCAACCAAATCAATCATTTTAAATATTAGTCTTACTTGAGCTATATTCGATTAACAAAGATTCTTTAAAATGTTATCCTTTGGGATTCGATCCTTAACTATACTGTGATAAGACTATCACGCCCCGATCTCACACTAACCACAACCCACGAGATTAGGGCGCGACGGAGGGATTTACACACAAGCCAAACCACTCATAACTTTTTAAACATTTTAAATACATTAAAATGATAACCTGATTTATGTTGTAAACTAAAGCTAAACAAACTGCGGAAGCATTATTATTAAACTGACTAGAAAACATAAACAGAGTCTACAACATATTACATTGTTCGACATAAAGTAAAGCATAACAGTTAATTTACATCTTTATACACATTCCACATACACACTCTCTCTCACCCACACCATGTCCCAAGGATCGAGGGGAAAGGACTAAGAGACCTCTAACTAGACTAACTACATATACCTTCTATAGACTAAGCGTTAGGATGAAAAGATCCTTCCGATTCCTGTTGCTGATGTTGACCTGAAAATGTTTGAGTAGAGGGATGAGCCTACTCGCTCAGTGAATAGCATTTCATTTAGCTATCACTAATCAACTCATCAGATATATAAAATTGAATTAAAACATAAGTGCAGTACTAAGCAGGGAAGTTCTAATGACATAGCAGATTTACAGATAATAATCTCATTTCTATGCAACAACAGATATTTTAAACAAATAAACAATTATAGAGAATTGGCACAGAAGTTTCAAATCTCTTAACATATTAAATTTACTGTGATCCTATATGATTACATATTTATATTATTATTATGCCCTAATCATATGCAGTGTACTCTGCATATAAAGATCTGTAGCGAACTACGATCCCACCGTACAAGACTTAGCGACACACCCGGGAAATGCTAAGTCTGACTGCCAGCCCTGTTCTGCTACAGGACCACAGGCTCTCTGGCCTACAGGCTCTCCAGCCTCATTGCACTAACACAGAGTGCTCTAGACTCCTCCTCTAACCTGAGCACACAGGCGGAGAGTCTGGGTTACCACCGTGACACACGCACGAATTATTGTTGAATAACCCCTATTTACTCCAGTGCCACCATGACTCCGCACGGATTATTGTTGAACACTGCCTCTCTGTCCTCGTGCCACTAGAATTACTCAACTGGTTGATGTTGGACACGAGTTTCACCCCTAAGAAGCAGACCTCTCAAAGGGGTTCTACGGTGTTAGGGCACCTAAGTCTATTAACTAATTAACATATAAACATTTAAACAGGAATATCACATTTCATACTTATTTCACATTCTGAACATCACTTGAAAACACATATACATCATTTGTCATATTTAAACATTACTCAGTATCAACTTATCCAGTTTTGATGCTAAACATCCATTTTATGCTCAACATATACATTGCAGTTGTAATACATGAAATTCTATCATTTTCATCAATCATATTACGTATTTCAAGTTCCAATGAACCATATAAATTCATTAATTCAATCCAAACTGATCAGATGCAAAACTAAATCATATAACGGCATAAGGAAGCAGTTTATGAAATAAAATTTGAGTAACGCCAAATACTGTCCAAAAGCCAAGTATCAACGAAAAATGCACAGTTTACCGAAAAATTCCAACGAAGGAGTTAAATGATGATAACTAAATGAACTCCTACTCACAGTGGTTTGGGATGTCCGGATTTGACTGGAATTGCATCCTGGGGTTGATTTCAACCTCAAAATAAGCCCAATTTTGGACCTGCTGCACACAATAGCAGTTTCTCACGAACAGGTTGAAGAAGTTCAATTGATTCAGCGCCGCTCGTCACTAATTGGCTATGGATTCATGATCGGGACCTTAAGCCAAAGTCAGATCTACCTCTCTTTAATGCCTCTTATGCCCAGGTTGTTCCTAGTTAGACATGCTGCTGCAAGAAGCAGCTCCTTCACGTACAGGTGAAAAGGGAGGCTCGGTTGGGTGCTAGATCGAAGCTAGGGCTT
Organism: Alisma plantago-aquatica; assembly: GCA_963693085.1. Taxonomy (NCBI): domain Eukaryota; kingdom Viridiplantae; phylum Streptophyta; class Magnoliopsida; order Alismatales; family Alismataceae; genus Alisma; species Alisma plantago-aquatica. The sequence continues at coordinate 982,154,447 of OY856410.1, read as the reverse complement.
CGGATTTCTACTCCATCCTCTTGGCCGAGCTCGGGACGGTCGATTGGGTGCTGCTCTTTGTGCCCACACGGCCTCCTGGCCGGCCTCCCTGCTGCTGGCCATAGCTGAAAAAGGATGCCACCGGTACGGGGTAGAGGAGGGGGAAGATGGAGGAAGGAAGGAGGTGGAAGGAGGGCGGAGCTTCGCCTGCTGGAAACGGAGCTAGGGCTCCAGAAAAGTCAGCTACGTGATTCCCCCCCACCCCATCGTTGTCGATCGGGTTGTCTGTTTGCTTGAGCGTCGCTTCAAGAGGTTGCTCCTATTTTATCGAGTGAAAAGAATTTTGGGAAAGAAGAAGATAAGGGTAGGGGAGCTATTTGTTATGGAAAATTTGCAACCAAGTCCAAGTAATTAGAAAATGGCATAACTATTGACTCGAATGTCCAAATCAAGCGATTCTTTTTGCAACGTTTCAAGAATGAGGTCCTCTACAACCTTAAAGTAAGAAATCATGCTAATTATCTTGTCTCAGCTAATCAAAATACTAATCGCTTCTTGGGCACTTATTTAACTTAACAATTAACACTACAATTATCATTAATTACTTAGATGATTCAATCTCAACTATTGATTCACATATTAGCTTATCTTGATTAACCATGATGTTTAATAAGATACTTAGCACTAATCAAGGTACTACTGATTAAGTTCAGAGTGGTTCATAACAATCTCCCTCCCTTATAAGAATTTCGTCCCGAAATTCCTAAAAGAAAAAGAAAAACTTGTTATGCATCTCAAATTCAAGTTCCTACGTGGCTTCTTATAAGTTATGGTTCCTTCATAAAACATTAACTAATGGTATCTCACGATTCTTGAACTTCTTGATCCTCTGATCAACTATCTGTATTGGTCCCTCAACATAGGACACATCTGATCTGATTCCAGATCAAACCACAATACATTGTCTTTCTAGAACTGTTATAACAGTAACTCAAATTATGGTAATTACTGAGAAATTATCATATATATACATGCAGACAAACTAAAATTATTAAATAAACAGAATGCATGTCAATTTGGCACTTTATACTAAAAATCATGCAATTGAACTGTTAAGCATCACCACATCTCATACTGAGAATTTTGATATCAAAATACTTGATTCATTGTACACCCTATCCTTAGGGCTTCAGTTACCTCATTCACTAGTCACATGGCAACACCCTATCCTTAGGGTTTCAGTTATCTCATCTATTTGATTGCAGTTCAAATCACAATACGGTATCATTCAAGAACTGGCAGAGCAGTATAATCAAAATCATTGTAATTACTGAGTAATCCTTATATCATGCATGCAGGCAGATTTAAAATTCATAAATATCCCAAACTCATATCAATTTTGGCACATACATACTGAATTCATGCAATTGAACATCTTATTACACCAATAAGAGTAATTTACTTCACATATAAGAAATCATCTGTAATATTTATCAATTATCTGAAATTTCTCAAAGAACGTGCACATTAACCCAAATCCTGGTTTGTGCATCACATAACTCAATTAAGAGTTGCTTACGTATCATAACACAAATAATTAATAATACTTGAGAATTTCTAGTAATATCTCAGAAAAAATGTGCCAATTCATGTAAATTTAAGTCACACACATTAACATAACAGGAAGCATGCAGCTAGGTTTATTTGCATATTTTAATGCTATCATACTTTCTTGAAATCATGCACCTAATGATTTACAAAATCTGTATTGTCTGGGTTTATACCCAAACCGTACCATTATAAGTCGTGTATTTCTAAACTCAACATTCACACAAAGCAATTTGGGTTTCGATGAACTATGTAAATTCACTGGTCCAATCTACACTTTCTACCATACAGAGCTTCATACGGGGCCAAACCAAGACTAGAATGGTGACTATTATTGTATGCAAACTCTATAAGGCTTAAATGATCATCCCATCTTCCGCTGAAAAGCAAAACACATGCTTTCAGCATGTCCTCAATAGTCTGAATGGTTCTCTCAGACTGACCATCCGTCTGCGGGTGAAAAGGTTGTACTGAATCTTAACTTTGTGCCCGAAGCACGATGCAACTGTTTCCACAACCTAGATGTGAACTTAGGATCTCAATATGATATGATTGAAACTGGATTACCAGGCAACCTAACTATTTCATCCATGTATATCTTAGTCAAGTTTCGAGACATCAAAGGTTGACTTAATATTAAGAAAGCAAGCAGACTAAATTAGTCTATCCACAATCATTCATATCGAGTCATAACCTCTAGGTGTCCTGGGTAACCCTACCACAAAAATCCATTGTGATATGTTCCCATTTCCATTCAGGCATAGAAAAAGATTACAAGGTAGCTGTAGGTTTTTGGTGTTCAGCCTTAACCTACTGGCACACACTACTTCTAACCACGTACTCAGCTACATCCTTTTTCATACCTGACCACCAGTATAACTCCTTGAGATTCCTGTACATCTTAGTGTTACCTGGATGCATAGCATACATCGATGCATGTGCCTCCTCAAGAATTTGTTCTTTCAAATCACTGTCTCGAGGTACACAACATATCATGCTAATACAACACACCATCATCTAAAAACCTGAACTCTGGTCTTTTCCCCCTATCATGTCATGCACGATCTGCTGCAACCCACTGTCACTCTGCTAAAGTTCCTTGATCTAATCTTAAAAAGTAGGTTTGACTTGCATATGTGCAATCAAACCGCTCTGTTTTGTCACCCCTAAGTCTAAGTTCAACTTTCACATTTCTACTAACAGGTCTCTATTGAAACATGCCATGAAAAATACATTAGTTGTTGATAGGAGATGTTTTGATGTTAGATTTGGGGATTTGAGTATTTGGATATCCTGGCCCGATATTTGAGCACTTGGATCAACCAGTACAAGCTACTCTGTCTATTCTCTCACGTATACCCTGGCCAGGTATACAGTGGAAGAATGGGCTAGAGAGGAACCCTAGAAATGTTAGGGTTGGATAACGAGAAAAGAAACAAGAATTAAGAGCATAAATGTAAAAGGAGATAGAACTTACATTTCATAATGTTGTTTTTGTTGGAAATGTATAGAAATGTTCTTATATGTTTGAATTGAAATATTCAATACTTTGAAATATGGGTCTTTAATATCTATTGTACACTATGCAGTTGTAGCATTTATTGATTTCATTCTTTGTAACAAGTAGACTAGAATTGACCTTTGAATGAGCTTTTGTTAGTGGATAAGTTTTCTTCCACACTTCTGAGATGAATAGGAGTTGAGTAATCCTTTGTAGTTCTTGGCTTCAGGAATTCAGGTTTGGCCTGGTCCTGTTGGCAGGATGCGTTACTAGGATCTAATGAATCCTATCAATAGTATAATAAGAATAGAATTTGAATAATTAGACCCACATCAGAGTAAGAATGTACATACAGTAAGATGTTGAAACATATGGGCAAGATCAGAACAACTAAGAATTAGTTGAAACTGATATCTGAGGTTCAATTTTGGGGTCTCAAATGTGAAACCCTTACTTGGGAATAATAGAACCTGATATGAAGTTCATGATCAGTTTATTGATTAATATTATATGAAGTATACATATGAAATATAAAAAATATATGTGAAATGTATGTATGGTTCTAGATAGCTAGAATCGATCATGAAGAATGGATCATATAATTGAGTATAATGCTTTTATGAACTCTAAAGCAAAGGCTAAGTAGAAGAATAGAGTTGAGCATTCAATAGGTCCATAGAAGTGAAGAGTCTTCAAAAGAGTAAAAGTGAAGAGAATCATATGATCATATAATTCATAAGACTAGAACAACAAACTAGTTCCTAAGTGAAGAACATAGGTGTAGTTTAACAAATGAATAAGTCATACAAGGGTAGACTATATTCAGGAGGGAAAACTTGATTGAAAGAGAAATTGTGTTTGATCCATGCATGATCCCTTTGATTTAAAAATGAAGAATATTTAAGGTATTAAGGGAATGTTTGAATACAAGAATTCTAAGTCTCAAAATCATCTTCTCTCTCATATATTCCTTAACAATAGAAAGGTGGGAATGAAATGATAAGAAAATGAATCATATATGATGCATAACTACCTTGGTAGGGTCATCTAGTGAATGTAATAGTGACATACATTACGATGAATTGTGATAAGAAATAAATTCTTGTGTGATAGCAAGAATGATGAATAATCTATTCTTACCTTGAATGTTTTAATCTTAGGGATGTTTATTGTATATGATCAAAATGAGAAGGGGAGGTAGCAAAACATAAGTAGTAAAGAATGAGGAGAGAGATAAAGGAAAACACTAGTTTTGTGTAATATGTGAACTCATTTTTAGAAGTATGCTTTGTTGAAGGCATACTAAGGTATGTAAGTTGGTTCTATGTATGATTTCAGTGTATTTATGCAAGCTATATTTTAATTAAAGGTGTATGATAGTTGTAGTAATTCATACCAGATATGCATCCTAGTATTGTGTATTTGTGATATGGTGATACAGTTTGGATGATGATGGAAGACATGGAGGGATATCCTGAATAAGGTAGTTATACCTACTCACTCATATTAATAGAAGGGATGTTAATCAAATTGTGTTGATAAGTAACCCTAATGAGGTATATCTTGTTATACCTAGCTTTAATCTAACTAAGGGATGGTATCTGGGTATGAACAAAGCTTGAATGACTAATACAATCGTGGATTACTTTGTTACTGTTGTTGAAACCCTAGTATGATATAACCTGATGGTTACACCTTGACTGATGTGTGGGTTCATACTGAGGATAGTATGGAATGCGATAGTAATGCTTCCATGAACCAATGGGGATACCAAGAGTAATACTTTACAATTGTTATTGAACCTAGTTTTTCAACTCAAGACTGTTTTGCTATCTGAGTAGCACGTTATTAAAGTTTAAAAACAGCACAGTGAACTCGCTTTTGTCACTTAAAGGTGATATAGAACAATAGAACTTTCTGAGCCGCATAAGTTGAGATAGTTGTATCAGAGTATCAGAGTTGCACAGCGAAAGCGTGGTGGTTTATCTTTGCATTCTATGTTTGACTGTGGCATAAAGAATTTGCTTGATATCATTGAGAACTATTTGAAATATGTTGTGATTTAGTAAAGAATTAAAAGATCTAATGTTGAAAACTACATTCAGGTATGAAATACAAGAATATAATGACATGGAAGGCTTTAGAATCTTAGAATAACCTTGAATGTATCTTTCTTGTAGGCTTATGTTTTGAGGACGAAACATTCTAAGGGGGGGAGAGTTGTTACGACCCCATCTGAGCTTAATTGGTAAACTAGGGTTTACCTAGACAATTGCAAAGATTAATTGGAATAATCATTCTTGAAATCTAATTAATGACGATAACACAATTAGGATGTTTTAACTATGATAAGAAGTCTAAATGTTCTTTTGTCTTGAGAATTAGGGTTTGAGAAGCATAGACCCTAATCGGCCCAAAATAGGGTTTTAATGATACATGGATACAAAATTTGATAAGTATAGTGTCTCGATAAATGATTTTTAATATATTATGTGTAACTCTTATTTATCTCAAATTTGGATATGATTTGGATACCTCAAATAGGAACACTACTGAAAAATATCAGAATTTATGAAGAATGTTCAGACCTGTTTGTCGGTCGAGTTTGCAACTCAACCGAATCTGCTGCAGACTGCAATATAGCAGTGAACTGTTAGATTTTTAATTATTTATTGATAACATGAAATGATCTGATATTTTTACTGGAGGTATGAAACTCCATTATGCATAACATATAAAATTTCCAGAATTTTTGGAGCTTCTGTTAGCTATTCAGTAGGCGAATTACAGAAACTATTGTGAAACTGAATATTCAGCCAATATAATTAAAGTTGAGTGTTGGGTCAATATGCAATTGACCCAAGCAGCTCCAATTGACTTATATGATCGACCACACACACAGCTCTCATTCTTCGTCATCCACCCCAGAGAAACGAAAATCTAGAGAGAGAGGGAGAGTTAGGGCTTGAGTGAAGAAAGAGGAGGAATTGCTGACCTAGGGTTTTGTGGTCCGAGGAATGGTGAAATCAAGTAAGTTTGGATTCTTTGCATAGAATTTTATGGTGAATCTTCTCTCTCATGTCAAGATTCCGTCCATGCTCTGATTTGATCCAGGATGATGTCGAAATTCATTCTTTTCTCACCCTTTCTTCATAATCCCTCATTTTCAAGGTTTCCGAGTTGAATGGAAGAAGAATTGGGAGATTTGCTAGGGATTTGATATGAGTTCGAGATCCCCTGAGTTGAGCTGCAGTTTTGAGGTGTTTTCACACCTTAGGGTGAGTGGGTTCTTCCTTCAAACATTGTAATGCACGAAATTTGATTATAGCATCCAAATCCCTAATTGCTTAGTATGTGATTCTAAACCCTGAATGTCCATTTGTTCTGTGTAGTTGCAATTTGATATGAAATGGGCTCCTTCTATGTTTGAATGACTCTTCGATGATAGAATCATATTAGAAATGTATACAACACATTCTAGAAAGAATGCCTTTCGGATTCATATTGTATGATGTAATTAGGGTTTAACCTAACTGAGATCTCACTAGGGTTTTAATCCAATTGAAGAGATATCTAGACTTAAACCAAACCTAGGTCTAAATGCTCTCAATCAAGCTTAAGGCTATCATATTTCAATATCTAAAACCTTTGGGATTCGTCACTAAGTCTATGACTTTGATTTCACTAGTTTAAGCTCGAATGATGTGTGCCACGGCCGTGGGGTGACACCACGATCGTGTTGGAGCAAACCCTAATTGAACACTTAAAGATCAAAGTTAAATAAAGAGGACTAGTAATCCTATAACTGGTTAGGATGTACCTCATGGGTTATCTTAATTGAATTTTATTCTTGATACATGATATCTCAGTGAATGGTATGGAAAACTTAAATTTAGTTAAATTTCCATTGTTTCATATCTATATTGATTGTATATGATTTGATGAAAACAATCTTTATTTAGTGAATGTTTATATCCTATGAAATCCTTATGAGAGCCATGTGACAAGTGAATGAGGCAAATGAAAAGGTGAATGAGGCGAATGAAACCCCAAGAGTAGGGTGTTGGCATGTGATGAATGAATAAGGCAAATGAAACCCTAAGGATAGGGTGTTCAATGAATCATGTTATGGTGATATGAAAAGTCTCGATATGAGATGTGGTGATGCTTAACTGTTGAATTGTATGATTCTAGTGCATTTAACTTTATATGCTTGTTCTCTCTGAGTTGATATCTACATACTGCAGGGGTTCTTATTTTCAATACATATCTCGTAAATTGCAGGTGATGAGATATGACATGCCCTAGAAAGGGATGTTACTGAGACATGATATATGTTGAATACATGAGTTATGATGTTTCTTATGATATGATATGGCAGGCCGTGTGAGCCTTGTGAGAAATGTTAAATGAGTTATAATTTCTGTTTAAAATGTACCTATAATGTTAATGTTAGACTTAGGTGCCCTGAACACCGTAGAACCCCTCGAGAGGTCTGCACCTTGGGGTGAAACGACCTACCTAGCGTGTGTCTAGATGGTCGGTGACTCGTGTTCAACAATAATCTGTGCGTGTGTCACGGTGGCACGAGGAGTAAATAGGGGTTATTCAACAATAATCCGTGCGTGCGTCACGGTGGTAACCCAGACTCTCCGCCTGTGTACTCAGGTAGGAGGAGTCCAGTTTACACTCTTTTGAGAGTGCAGTGAGGCCCTTGTGAACCTGAGGCCCTTGTGAGCCTGAGAGTCTTGTGCAGACCAGGACGAGAAGTCAGACTTAGCATTTCCCGGGTGTGTCGCTAAGTCTTGTACGGTGTGGCTGTAGTGCACTGCGAGTCTCATATGCAGAGTACACTACATAAGATCAGGGCATAAGCTAAAATATAATCATATAGGTTCACAGAGTTCCTTATAAATGAAAGAGTTAAGGAAGACTAGAGCATAGTCTTCTAGTAGTTATTCTTTGGATGCAATATTTACATTCTTTGTTATTTCAATTATATTGTTTTAGAACTGCTCAGTGTAGTATTTATTGTTGTTAAATTTCATATCGTTTACTCAAAGTTATATCTGTAATCACATTAGTGCCTTAGACTGTTTCTTTGAAGTACTCATTCACTGAGCGCGTAGGCTCACCCCTCTACTCAAACATTTTAGGGTTGACCGCGTGGACTTGAAGATGGTCAGAGCATCAGTGTAGATCTTCCACAAGAGTTAAGTACAAGATTAGTTGAGTCAATCGGTCCATGTCACTCTAGGTCCTCAGTAAGAGATAAAAGAGAGAGTTGTAATTATGATGTGTAATATTATTCCTCTTTTGAAATTGTATGCTAATTAGTAGGTCTTATGTGCATAAGGTGTGAGAGACATCATGAATGTTTATACATGTATCTTTACTATTAAAGTCTGTTTAGTAAAAGAAATGTTCAGATTCCCTTGTTAAAATGATTTATGTGGTTCAATGCAAAGAAACAGGAGTTTTAAAGAAAAAAAAAAGTTAAGGGTGTTCTTTGTATTACATATAAATCCTATCTTATGCCCTAATCTCATGATTTGAGGAAATTGTGAGATCAGGGTGTAACAGCTTCAAATCTCTTAACATATTAAATTTACTGTGATCCTATATGATTACATATTTATATTATTATTATGCCCTAATCATATGCAGTGTACTCTGCATATAAAGATCTGTAGCGAACTACGATCCCACCGTACAAGACTTAGCGACACACCCGGGAAATGCTAAGTCTGACTACCAGCCCTGTTCTTCTACAGGACCACAAGCTCTCTGGCCTATAGGCTCTCCGGCCTCATTGCACTAAATCCGAGTGTTCTAGACTCCTCCTCTAACCTGAGCACATAGGCGGAGAGTCTGGGTTACCACCGTGACACACGCACGGATTATTGTTGAATAACCCCTATTTACTCCAGTGCCACCGTGACTCCGTACGGATTATTGTTGAACACTGCCTCTCTGTCCTCGTGCCACCAGAATTACTCAACCGGTTGATGTTGGACATGAGTTTCACCCCTAAGAAGTAGACCTCTCAAAGGGGTTCTACGGTGTTAGGACACCTAAGTCTATTAACTGATTAACATATAAACATTTAAACAGGAATATCACGTTTCATACTTATTTCACATTATGAACATCACTTGAAAACACATATACATCATTTGTCATCTTTAAACATGACTCAGTATCAACTTATCCAGTTTCGATGCTAAACATCCATTTTATGCTCAACATATACATTGCAGTTGTAATACAGGAAATTCTATCATTTTCATCAATCATATTACGTATTTCAAGTTCCAATGAACCATATAAATTCATTAATTCAATCCACACTGATCAGATGCTAAACTAAATCATATAACGGCATAAGGAAGCAGTTTATGAAATAAAATTTGAGTAACGCCAAATACTTTCCAAAATCCAAGTATCAACGAAAAATGCACAGTTTACCGAAAAATTCCAACGAAGGAGTTAAATGATGATAACTAAATGAACTCCTACTCACAGTGGTTTGGGATGTCCGGATTTGACTGGAATTGCGTCCTGGGGTTGATTTCAACCTCAGAATAAGCCCAATTTCAGACCTGCTGCACACAATAGCAGTTTCTCATGAACAGGTTGAAGAAGTTCAATTGATTCAGCGTCGCTCGTCACTAATTGGCTATGGATTAATGATCGAGACCTTAAGCCAAAGTCAGAGCTACCTCTCTTTAATGCCTCTTACGCCCAGGTTGTTCCTAGTCAGACATGCTGCTGCAAGCAGCAGCTCCTTCACGTACAGGTGAAAAGGGAGGCTCGGTTGGGTGCTTGATCGAAGCTAGGGCTTCGGATTTCTACTCCATCCTCTTGGCCGAGCTCGGGATGGTCGATTGGGTGCTGCTCTTTGCGCCCACACGGCCTCCTGGCCAGCCTCCCTGCTGCTGGCCATAGCTGAAAAAGGACGCCACCGGTACGGGGTAGAGGAGGGGGAAGATGGAGGAAGGAAGGAGGTGGAAGGAGGGCGGAGCTTCGCCTGCTGGAAACGGAGCTAGGGCTCCAGAAAAGTCGCCTACACGATTCCCCCCCACCCCATCGTTGCTGATCGGGCTGTCTGTTTGCTTGAGTGCCGCTTCAAGCGGTTGCTCCTGTTTTATCGAGTGAAAAGAAATTTGGGAAAGAAGAAGATAAGGGTAGGGGAGCTATTTGTTATGGAAAATTTGCAACCAAGTCCAAGTAATTAGAAAATGGCATAACTATTGACTCGAATGTCCAAATCAAGCGATTCTTTTTGCAACGTTTCAAAAACAAGGTCCTATACAACCTTAAAGTAAGAAATCATGCTAATTATCTTGTCTCAGCTAATCAAAATACTAATCGCTTCTTGGGCACTTATTTAACTTAACAATTAACACTACAATTATCATTAATTACTTAGATGATTCAATCTCAACTATTGATTCACATATTAGGTTATCTTGATTAACCATGATGTTTAATAAGATACTTAGCACTAATCAAGGTACTACTGATTAAGTTCGGAGTGGGTCATAAAAATCTCCCTCCCATATAAGAATTTCGTCCCGAAATTCCTAAAAGAAAAAGAAAAACTTGTTATGCATCTCAAATTCAAGTTCCCACGTGGCTTCTTCTAAGTTATGGTTCCTTCATAAAACCTTCACTAATGGTATCTCGCGATTCTTGAACTTCTTGATCCTCTGATCAACTATCTATATTGGTCCCTCAACATAGGACACATCTGATCTGATTCCAGATCAAACCACAATACATTGTCTTTCTAGAACTGTTATAACTGCAACCCACTGTCACTCTGCTAAAGTTCCTTGATCTAATCTTAAAAAGTAGGTTTGACTTGCATCTGTGCAATCAAACCACTCTATTTTGTCACCCCTAAGTCTAAGTTCAACTTTCACATTTCTACTAACAGGTCTCTATTGAAACATGCCATGAAAAATACATTAGTTGTTGAACTTGACTTTCTGCTCAGAGCATCAACCACCACATTTACCTTTCCAATGTGATAATCTATCGTCACATCATAAAGATAGTGACGATGTGTCATAAAAGCATGAACTACAACAACTAACTCCAAATCATGTGACGAGTAATTCTCCTCATTCTATGCTACTTACCTCTTGTTACTTATCCTTCTCATTTTGATCCTATAGAATAAACATCCCAAAAATTGAAACACACAAGGTAAGAATAGATTATTCCTCATTCTTATTATTACTGTAAGAATTTATTTCATATCACACTTCACTTATATTGTATTTCTCCTTTTGTTTCAAACACATTTGTTACATTTCAAATTTGTATCTTACTCTTTTCTCTGAATCATTTTCATATTGTTTATCTACCTTTCAGATTATCTGCCTTTAAACCCTGGATTACTATCAATACTAGTTTACTTTTCATAGTGCAAATCTCATGATTTTGTTTTATAGAGATGCTAGTATTCAAAGTCAAATCACTAGCGACATCCCTTGAACTAATTCAACTCTAAACATTCTAGGGTTTGGTCCTTATCAGTAACATAGCATTATTGTGTTGTGACTTTGCTTCCTTAGTTTGAAAATCAAACTTTAGATCTCATAAGTTTTACTCAAGTCTTCCTTATCTTATCACTGGAATTTCCTTCCTCTTACTTGAACATCCAGATAAGTTACATTCTCAATTTACCCTGCTAGGGTTTCATCATCATATTGTGTGCCATTACTTCATTCACTTATATGAATCTACCATGGTAGCTATACATCATATGTGATTCATTCATTTTCTAAATTACACATTTGTTCTTTATTTTAGGAACTAATTAGTTAGTTTATAGAGACTCAGAATCCAAAGGTAGTATGTATGAATGTATTAAACTTTAAAATAAAGGTATGCATTTCATATTCTCAATTATGTCATGTAATTCTCGTTCCTTAATCAAAGTCGTCATTTTTAACATTTCTTTTGATCCAACTAAGTTCCTTGTCCTGGTCTTATAATTTACATAAGACTCTTTATTTCTATGTACTTATTATATACTTAACTCTTTTCTTCTATTTTCCCTTTGCTTTGAAGTACATAATAATTATTTTACTCTATTACCTAATCAATTCCATGGTTGATTCTTACTATCTTAGTCCTTACATACTATTCTCATATCTTTTCCATATTCTCATATTTAGAAATCATATAATACTAATCATTAAACTTAATCTGAACCTTACGTCGTGTTCCTTTATTTCCAATTAAGGATTGCCCATATAAGGTTTCAACTGATTCTTAGTTGTTCTAATCTTTCCCTTATATCTCAACATCTTAGTGTATGTACATTCTTACTATGATGCGATCCTAAATTATCCAGAGTCTATTCTTATTATACTATTAATAGGAGTCATTAGATCTCAGTAACGCATCCTGCCAGCCGGACCAGGCCGAACCTGTAGTCCTGAAGCCAAGAGCTACTCAGGATTAACCAACTCCTATTAATCTCAAACATGTGGAAAGAATATCCACTTAGGGAAAACTCATTTAAACATAACTTCTGGTATACTTAATACAAAGAATATAAACAATAAATAAATCACTTCATGACACACAACAATATTAAAGAATCATATTTATTCTGTAAACTAAAAATCTAAATCCATACATATAAGAGCATTTCTAATGATTTCCAATCAAATAAGCAATATAAAGCAAGAGTTGCATCGCATCCTATGTTTAATCTCTTACTCCTATATTAATTTCCAATTTCTTAACCCTAAGATTTCTAGGGTTTGTCTCTAGCCTACCCTTCCTCTGCATACCTGGCCAGGGCATCCAGATAAGAATAGACAGAGTAGCTTGATACTGGTCAATCTAAGTATTCAGACACTTGGCCAGGGTATCTAAACACTCAGACATCCCAGAGCTAAAAACACATCACTTCTTATTTGCCTCACTTATAACTTTATCTTTTAATCCTAATGATTCTTAACGACTCAACCTAAGCTCTTTACTTGGTTCTCATGACCACGTCCTCTTCCTGCCATATGCAATAGTATAATAGAACACTTCCTGTTAGAAAATTATAGTTATAAGGAAGACACTTAAGTCCTAATCCTATTGGTCTCTTATCGTCCCCTGACCTGGACTTTGAGTAACTATGTACTCAACCTATGCTCTGATACCAAAATGTCACGCCCCGATCTCACACTAACCACAACCCAAGAGATTAGGGCGCGACTGAGGGATTTACACACAAGCCAAACCACTCATAACTTTTTAAACATTTTAAAGACATTAAAATGATAACCTGATTTATGTTGTAAACTAAAGCTAAACAAAATGCGGAAGCATTATTATTAAACTGACTAGAAAACATAAACAGAGTCTACATCATATTACATTGTTCGACATAAAGTAAAGCATAACAGTTAATTTACATCTTTATACACATATCACATACACACTCTCTCTCACCCACACCATGTCCCAAGGATCGAGGGGAAAGGACTAAGAGACCTCTAACTAGACTAACTACATATACCTTCTATAGACTAAGCGTTAGGATGAAAAGATCCTTCTGATTCATGTTGCTGATGTTGACCTGAAAATGTTTGAGTAGAGGGATGAGCCTACTCACTTAGTGAATAGCATTTCATTTAGCTATCACTAATCAACTCATCAGATATATAAAATTGAATTAAAACATAAGTGCAGTACTAAGAAGGGCAGTTCTAATGACATAGCAGATTTACAGATAATAATCTCATTTCTATGCAATAACAGATATTTTAAACAAATAAACAATTATAGAGAATTGGCACAGAAGTTTCAAATCTCTTAACATATTAAATTTACTGTGATCCTATATGATTACATATTTATATTATTATTATGCCCTAATCATATGCAGTGTACTATGCATATAAAGATCTGTAGCGAACTACGATCCCACCGTACAAGACTTAGCGACACACCCGGGAAATGCTAAGTCTGACTGCCAGCCCTGTTCTGCTACAGGACCACAGGCTCTCCGGCCTACAGGCTCTCCGGCCTCATTGCACTAACACCGAGTGCTCTAGACTCCTCCTCTAACCTGAGCGCACAGGCGGAGAGTCTGGGTTACCACCGTGACACACGCACGGATTATTGTTGAATAACCCCTATTTACTCCAGTGCCACCGTGACTCCGCACGGATTATTGTTGAACACTGCCTCTCTGTCCTCGTGCCACCAGAATTACTCAACTGGTTGATGTTGGACACGAGTTTCACCCCTAAGAAGCAGACCTCTCAAAGGGGTTCTACGGTGTTAGGGAACCTAAGTCTATTAACTGATTAACATATAAACATTTAAACAGGAATATCACATTTCATACTTATTTCACATTCTGAACATCACTTGAAAACACATATACATCATTTGTCATCTTTAAACATGACTTAGTATCAACTTATCCAGTTTCGATGCTAAACATCCATTTTATGCTCAACGTATACATTGCAGTTGTAATACAGGAAATTCTATCATTTTCATCAATAATATTACGTATTTCAAGTTCCAATGAACCATATAAATTCATTAATTCAATCCACACTGATCAGATGCAAAACTAAATCATATAACGGCATAAGGAAGCAGTTTATGAAATAAAATTTGAGCAACGCCAAATACTGTCCAAAAGCCAAGTATCAACGAAAAATGCACAGTTTACCGAAAAATTCCAACGAAGGAGTTAAATGATGATAACTAAATGAACTCCTACTCACAGTGGTTTGGGATGTCCGGATTTGACTAGAATTGTGTCCTGGGGTTGATTTTAACCTCAGAATAAGCCCAATTTCAGACCTGTTGCACACAATAGCAGTTTCTCACGAACAGGTTGAAGAAGTTCAATTGATTCAGCGCCGCTCGTCACTAATTGGCTATGGATTCATGATCAGGACCTTAAGCCGAAGTCAGAGCTACCTCTCTTTAATGCCTCTTACGCCCAGGTTGTTCCTAGTCAGACATGCTGCTGCAAGCAGCAGCTCCTTCACGTACAGGTGAAAAGGGAGGCTCGGTTGGGTGCTAGATCGAAGCTAGGGCTTCGGATTTCTACTCCATCCTCTTGGATGAGCTCGAGACGGTCGATTGGGTGCTGCTCTTTGCGCCCACACGGCCTCCTGGTCGGCCTCCCTACTGCTGGCCATAGCTGAAAAAGGACACCACCAGTACAGGGTAGAGGAGGGGGAAGATGGAGGAAGGAAGGAGGTGGAAGGAGGGTGGAGCTTCGCCTGCTGGAAACGGAGCTAGGGCTCCAGAAAAGTCGCCTACGCGATTCCCCCCCCCCCACCCCATCGTTGCTGATCGGGCTGTCTATTTGCTTGAGCGCCGCTTCAAGCGGTTGCTCCTGTTTTATCGAGTGAAAAAAATTTTGGGAAAGAAGAAGATAAGGGTAGGGGAGCTATTTGTTATGGAAAATTTGCAACCAAGTCCAAGTAATTAGAAAATGGCATAACTATTGACTCGAATGTCCAAATCAAGCGATTCATTTTGCAACGTTTCAAGAACGAGGTCCTCTACAACCTTAAAGTAAGAAATCATGCTAACTATCTTGTCTCAGATAATCAAAATACTAATCGCTTCTTGGGCACTTATTTAACTTAACAATTAACACTACAATTATCATTAATTACTTAGATGATTCAATCTCAACTATTGATTCACATATTAGCTTATCTTGATTAACCATGATGTTTAATAAGATACTTAGCACTAATTAAGGTACTACTGATTAAGTTTGGAGTGGGTCATAACAAAGACTCATCCACTTGCGGGTGGTATTATTGCACGAGGTTTTGGTAAAAGCTCGGGGATTTCAACCCCGAGTGAATTTGTTAGTGTGATAATTCCCACGTCATTATCATACCCACATGGTTGATTCTTTCTTATGCTTAACATGTGCATTATGAATATGATGAAAGTTAATCATATCTAGATTCCTGGCATGTTCATGTAATAAAGGAATGTTCTTAATGTTAATATAACTCTGCTATGATTGTTTATGAATATCTCCTAGATCATTAATACAATATTGTGTTAATCTGGTGTATTATATGTTAGTGATGTTGCTGAGCCTTGTTATAAGACATGCAAAGATAATGATGATCTTACAGGGAATAGTATGATGGTCTTAATGACCTTTGGGCATGGTTGAGCCCTAAATGAGGTGTAATCCTCTTATGTTGATAAGGGTTGATACCCTGTGATATTGTGAAAAGGATTTTATATCATGTGATAGTATGATGGTCTTAATGACCTTTGGGCATGGTTGATCCCTGAATGAGGTATAATCCTCTTATGTTAATAAGGGTTGATACCATGTGATATTGTGAAAATGATTTATATCTTGTGATAGTATGATGACTAGTGTGGTCTCATGAATGACAAGTGAATAGTACCATGTGATGATGAGATGAGAAATTATGTTTCACACTTTTTATATCTTTTCAAAGTTGTGATATTTATATGCTTGCTAGAAGTGAATTAGGGTGTGTATGTCCACTTGTTTGATGCAGCCTTAACTCACCCAATTGGCATAACTATTTGAGTGCAACTCTAATCATGTAGTGCCCTGTGCTGTAGATTCATCTTCAGTGTCAGAACTTGTTGGATAGTGAAATAAGTATTCCTAAGGGAAACTCAGAGCACATACTGTTGAGTAAGTGGGGGTGGTAGGTTGAGGGTATATCCTTGTCATCCACAATGCAGATTGTAGAGGTTGGCTATGCTCATGCCCCATACATCTGATGTAATTGAGAACGGTTGTGGTCATGTCTCGGTGATTATAATATGATGTGATTAGAGGACAACTGTGGTTGTACCTCAGTGATTGGGTTTTTATACCCTAGTTTCTAGTGTCGTGACTTGTACCAAGGTTGGACTAGTGGTTATCAACTTGACTATATGTCGTTGTGGTGGCACCTTTGACTGATATGTCGCTGCCTTTTTACTCATACTGACTGAGGGGAAGAGATCTTAGGATGTCGGCACTCCTAGATCTTGTACGGAACCAAATAGCCCTTCGTAGGGGTCGGTTGGACTCTGAATGGTATGATTCAAATTCCCCAGGGCATAATAAAAGATGTAATACAACTGTATAACATATCTGTTTAGGGTTATACACAACGTTTCACATTGGATGAAAACCCTTGTGTGTTCTCTTTACATAAAGATGATGCTTGTTGCAATTCAGAGATAGTAATTATACTTATGTGGTGGATATGTATAAGATTGTAAATGTGTACATATAGTAGTCATGCTTATGTTGATATCTATATTGCTACTGCTGATTATAATTAGGATGTTAGCTATATCATGTTGTTAGTTATGTTTAACGTGATAGCCATGCCTCTATAATTAGAAATGTCTATACTTCTAATCAAGCTTATGCAAATACTTGTGCCTATGTTGATAACTCTGCTTCTGATATTGATGTGTTCAAACTGTTAGACCTCTTAATGTTATTAGATATTATTATGATGCTAGACTTATTCATGTTAATAGAGATAATATGCTACTAGACTTGCTTATGCTAGTTATGCATATGCTATTGAATCTTTTATACAGTTAATAATGAAAATGATGATAGTCAGCTTGATGATGATAATTGTTATCAGCTCCTTTATGTATTTTGTTAATCATCAGTGCTGCTGAGCCTATTTGTTGTATATAATCAAACTGCTTAAACTATCTCATTACCTAAAATGTTGTAATCAATAAGCGTTGCTGGAGGTTATATCTCTTGCTGGGACATGGGTCTCACCCTTGTGGTTTGCCACATTTTTTTAGGTATTCGGAAGTGATGAAAACAAACATGTGGAAGAAAAGAAGATCTATAGTAATGAATCTTTGATGAAGTTGATTAGATGTCTAGTGTGTCCTAGAGTCATCCCTGTACTCTCAGGTCCGGGCAAGAAAAGTTTGTATATGGTGTTTCAAACAAATCAAACTTTTGTTAGCATGTTACTACTTGTTTGTGTGGCATATAAGAATATTGTTCTCCTGTGTATATATGTTGTGACTAAGGAGATAGAACAATTTGTATCAAATTCTTGGCATAGTATGGATGCAAGAAAAATGGTGAGCTCTTATGCAAATGTTTTTGAGTGGGTGTTGACGTTGAAATTATTTTTAATTTACCCATATTTTTGGGTATGTGATTAATTAGTGATCGATTATGTTTTATGTTTTGAGTAATCTCGTTTAGTGTAACGGGTTCTCACACTTTTCTTGTTCATTATATGCTTTATCATGTGGCTTGCTAAAGGACCATATAGTACATATGTGTTATATTACTTTATGCAGATAGACTAACTATGTAGGTTAAAGTAAGCATAGATTGAGGGGGAGCAATTCGCATTGTTCAAATCTTAAAAACCCTTACAATTCACAAGGAAAAGGTATAACTTCAATATCCTTTTCAATATGATTGCGGAATGGTTTGTCATTGTCAAAAAGGGGGAGAATGTTGACTTAAGAGTTATAAATTGGCCATATTTTGATAATGACTTAACCATTCCATTCATATATATCTAATATGTTTGTTCAAGATTGATTTGAGGCTTTAGGTACATGAAAATGATCAAATTATACAAGCCTTAGC
Source organism: Alisma plantago-aquatica (assembly GCA_963693085.1). Classification (NCBI taxonomy): domain Eukaryota; kingdom Viridiplantae; phylum Streptophyta; class Magnoliopsida; order Alismatales; family Alismataceae; genus Alisma; species Alisma plantago-aquatica. The sequence continues at coordinate 982,135,719 of OY856410.1, read as the reverse complement.
TTGTTCAAGTTCAAGTCAAATGCAATGCAAGTGTGCAATTTGGGATATCACTCCAAATGACCTTAGAAGAATTTTGTAATAACTTGTATTGATGATATGACTTGCAACTAAGATGAGAAAATTATGAGGGACACTTAATGCCAAGGTTTAATCACTCAAAGGTCAACTTAGAAAATTTGTCACTGGATGTTCATCGATCGAGTTGGAAACTCGACCGATCCTATGTTGGATTTTTTGAAGATGACCCATCAGTCATGTTCTACACTCATAGAACTCGACCGACTAACCCACTGAGCAAATCTAATTTTGACTCATCGGTTGAGTTTAGCATAACAAACTCGACCAATAGTTTGAAAATTGGCTTTGTCTTTTAGTTGATCGGTCGAGTTACCTTTATTGAAACTCGAACGAATGTACTATATAAAAATTGCAGAAAAAGTGATTATAACCATTGGTGAGTTGTTTTGTGTGAAATAGATCTGTTGCATTGTGGAAAATAGCTATATTTTGACCCTAAGTGATCCCCAACTCAAGGGAACACCCCCAGCTATAAATTGGATCACTTGGAGTTCATTCCAAGTTTGCTCATTCATGCTATTCTAAGTCCTTTCTATAGTTGAGTGTGTTGCAACTCCTTGAGCCCCTTTCTCTATCTATTTTACACTTCATTTCATGATTATGAGTGAGATAGGCCTACAGTAAGAGAGTTACTCCCTTGTGTATGTAAAGCTCTCATCTACTCCATCTTCCCTATCCCCTTTCCTCCATGAAGAAAAGGTGAAGCAAGCTACTCCGAGTGAAGGTGGAGTTGTTTCTTGTCTTCCTCAAGTTTGAAGAAGAGGTGAAGAGCTTCTCCAGGAGAAGGATGAGGCAAAGGTTGAAGATACAAGAAGAGTAGAAAAGTCCTTGAAGGCAGAAGGCTTGTGCTAGAGTGGGTAAGACCTTGGAGAAGGCTAAAGACTCCTAGCAAAGTGGGTAGATCCTTGGTAAAGTGGAATACTCTTGGTGCTTGGATGGGTAAGTCCTTTGGTGGTCATGTGTTGTAAATATTATTGGTTATAATATATAGAAAAGCACATGCAAAGTCCTAGAGGTTGACCTCTTTAGGTAGTGAACTGACTCTCTCCAAATTTGGAGAGTGGAACCACTCTACATCACCTTGTCAAGTGCTTGGTATCAATTTCTCTCATCCTTTCTATGCTTGTTAGTTAGGACTTCAAATTGCACTTAAGCTATTGGTTTCAATTTGATATAATTTGAAGGTCTAATATATCTTGTGAGAAGTTTTCTAGCTCTATTCACCCCCCTCTAGAGCCCTAGATCCAACAATACTTTCCATTTACTTGGGTAGCAATGATGTGTTATTAAGTACCTCTCTTTCCTTGTGTTGTCATAAAATGGTTATGGACACTCACTGCCAATGTAATATGGAACCTATAGGGTCACACACATAGCATACACTTAATAAAGGAGTTTTTTTCATGAATGATGTTTAATTTGATTACTAAAAGCATTTACGTATTCAATTTAAATAATGATTGATTGACTAAACTAATCGACCCGTTCAAGTGATGAACTGATTGGTTAGAGTGTCAGGTTGATTGGAAATTTCATTAGTTGAATTCTAGATGAACTAGGGTATGAACCGACTGGTTCACTTAGTGAACCGAATGGATCAAGGTTTATATATGACAGGTTCATGGATCAAATTGATTGCATAAAGGATTGGTATTTATGTCATGTTCTGCATTAATTGGATTAGAATTTCCAATACAATTGTGATTGGGAAACATGATGAAATGACCAGCTCAGGAGTTGAACCGATCATCTCACATGGTGCCAACCGATCGGTTCACCTATGAACTGACCATTTTGTCACTTACTAGTTGTGAGAATTCGTGAAATTATAGTTTCTTCCACTCCCACATAGACTAGGAACCCTGACCCTGACCCTACTATAAATAGAGGGGTATTGGGGGCTTCCTAGAGAGACAACTCAATTTTCTCTAACAATTATTGTGTTCTCTGGTTGTGGTAATCGATAGAACTTGAGAAAGTCCTACCTAATAAAGGGAGGGATACCAAGGGAGAAAAATTATGGGAGATAAGTTGGTGCTAGTACACCAACATGGAAAGACAACTCCTTCCTATATATAATTCTAGAATGACAAGATCTCCCAGTGGTCCATGTGGACTACCAAAGAGACGAGTAGGTTGTTGCCTACCGCTAGGAGGACAATGTCAGGTTGTCATTTGGGGTGATCAACCAGGAGCTGGTATAGATGTGTTTGAGTGTGACTTGAAGAATGGCACACACTACGATGAGGAGATTTTCATTGGACTTGCTCTAGGACCAAGTATATCCTCAACACAATCCTTTCTATTATATAGTTGTTGGCATGATCTATTGTTATAAGGGGAATATGGCAGTTAAATTTTATTTTTGTTTCCTGCTCTACTGCCATATTTCCCTAAATTAATGACATTTATTTGGCATTGATAACACTCAAGTTTCTGGATTTTCCATTCCTTAGTTTACCCCTAATCTTTTCATTGTGAGCTTAGTCACCTTAATTTTGTACCATTTTGTGATGTTTGATACCCAAATCCTAATTTGGAGATAACTACTAGTTTCCATGCAAACACTTGCAAAAGCATGACAGCTGGTATGGGGATAGGGCACCCATCAGTTCCATTTAACCGTCAAAGGCCAAGGTAACTGAGAAGACAGACTTGCCATTGGTTTATTAACATTCTATGGACATTTAAGAAAGTTGTGAAGCTATCAAATGTCAAGAACTGATGAATCTGACCAAGTAAGTCTATCCTAAATAATCAGTATATTTTGGGAACAGAAGACCCCTCGAATCTTTCCCTAAACCAATCACCAACAATCAATCCTCCAAGATCTGATGATCCACTAGGAATGATTACACTAAGGACATCCATCGGTTTTTCAAAGAATTAATGGCCTGACAAAAATGATGGCCAACCAACATAGGAATCTTATGGATCTTCTAACTACAAATCTGATGGCTTGACTACCTACTACTCCTAGACTTGTCCATAAAGGAACCGATGGTACAAATGTACACTCAAAGATCCAACAACTATGTGGAACAGTCGTTAAAGTTAGTTATGCAACTTCCTGAGGCACGTGTCTGATAGACAAACTTGTGGCGTAAGAAATCAATGCTCGATATGTGCTTTAGATAGGACATATGGAGCACTGATATGGGGATTGTGATCTCCACTAGATGTAGAATCTCTACTGCACAATCTACTACCACCAGTCCTCCATAGACCAAGCCACCCATCAATTTTTGAAGTCTAAAGGATGAGAGTCTGAAGGTCTTGCATGTCATCTACCACCACTAGTCACTCCAGCCTCTTCAACAATAGAAGGAGAGCTAGGAGCACATGGCTACTCCACCATGACGACCCTAGATCAAGGAGCCTGTTCATCGACCTTGGCCATCTTAGGCCATTATTGGTGTACCCCCTTCTTCCTATATTTGTCCCTTCTTTCATCTTTCTTGTGATGCCCCATCACGATAAATGAGATTACTCAAAACAAAACACATGATCAACTACTAAATAACCACATAACCAGATAAGAAGGTAAATCAAATGATTTAAACATTGCAACCATGTTCATAGATATTTACATAAAGTTCCAACAACTTGAAAATCATCACATACCATATTAGGTATTTGCATGTATGTTTAGTGGTTGAGGCCACAACCTATATACAAAATATATGGTTCCATATATACATGCCATATACAAACATCAACATACTACCAAAACTCGAGTCGATGTACATATCATCTAAAAAACATCCCATGCCCGAACTTGAGAGTATAGGGATGACTCTAGGACACTACTAACTACTAGACAACCTTCTGCTCCTACTTCTCTCCAAGCTTCACTTCCTCACCACCATGATCTTGATGATGTCATTGATGATCACCTAAAAGGATATGGTGACCCAAGAGGTGATACCAATGTCCCAGTGAGAGATATAACTTTCAACAATGATTATTGATTACATCAGGTTATATTATTAAACAAGTTAAGAAGATTAAATAGATTAAGCAAGTTGAACAGATAGGTATAGCAACTGGCATGATTAACAAGGTATATAAACAAACAAATAAGACTATCATTTACTAAAAGATGACTTCTTGTACTGCATTATATAACAACTAACAATACAAGAAACAAGGAAAGGGTTTACAAAAAATGTCAATCGTGTTTAACCCTAAATAGAAATGTGACATGGGATGGATTACATCTTTTATTAAACTCTAGGGATTTTTAGGTATACCACTCAAACCCCAACTGGTCACTGTGAAGTGCCATTCATTTTTATACAAGATCTAGGAAAGCAAGAATCCTAAGATCTCATCCATCCTCAATCAGTATGAGTCATCTGTAGTGACATATAAGTCATACTACAAAATAGCCTAGTCCTCCCTTGTTATATAGGTCATGACACTAGTAACCAGGGTATACAAACCCTATCATTTGAGGTACAACTGCATTTTCCCTCAAATCACATCACATATATAAATATTTTAGATACGACTGCAATTATTCTCCTGTCAAGGTAACCACAACCATAATCAAAAGAAAATGTGCATATACTCGACAGTATACGACTCTGAGCTTCCATTAGAGGAATACTTGTTTCACCATCCAACAAGCCCTGACAACGGAATGAATCTATGACACAGGGAACTACATGATTAGGGTTTCACTTGATTATTTAATGCTAATTAGGTGAGTTAAGGTTGCATCACAAAACTATGTCTAAAGGTCATAAGCCATTCACATTGTTCCCTGTAAGAACATCATTATCTTTCCATACCTTATGAAAAGGTGCAACAAATCATCACCATACTTCATATACATAGGTTTAGCATAACATTACATTAAAGAGATTATGATTTTCATATGGCAACATATTAGGGTTACAATAACATTGGGGAAGTATTCCTTCATCATAATAATCACACAAGGAAGTTAAGTATGATTTCCCACCATCACCTATTTGTATTAGGGTCAGGTTCAACAAGATAGGTTGAGTTAATGTTACAAATTAACATTCAACTAACCCTCAGTTGGTGTATTAACCAGACCATCATATTCCATACAACCAAACCTCTTGAATAATACTCATAGGATTAGAAAATCTCATCAACCATAGAATCAAAAACCCTAGAGACCATAGAGTCATAAATCTTGGCAACCATAGAGTCAGAAATCTTAGTGACCATAGAGTTAGAAATCTCATCGACCATGGACTCAGAAACCCTAACGACTATAGAGTCAAAAAATGCATTGACTACATAGAGATAGAGAACTTGGAGACCACCAAGAGTCAAAACACTCATCGACCACATAGAGTCAGAAAACTTGATGACCACTAAGAGTCAGAATACTCATCAACTCTATGTTTAGAAGACTTGGTGACCACCAAGAGTTAGAAAACTTGGTGATGACCAAGACTCAGAAGACTGGGCGACCACCAAGAGTTAGAAAACTTGGCGACCACATGGAGTCACACACATATGTAAGGTCTAGGTTTACTACCTTCAAAGAAGAAATGTTCACCAGGTTTAGAGGTTCATCAAGAAGGATTATCTACTCAAGATATACCATCTAAGGTCAAACCTAGGCAAGGATAGCATCTTTCTACTTGGAACAAGATTTGTAGGGAAAGGTCATGGACATGCAAGACTAAAGTAAGCAATAAATGTGGAGAAAGTTATACAACTCGCATTAAAGATGATGAAGAAGCTCCAAATAGCAAGGTAGCCTAAATAAAGAAGGAAGAAACCCTAGATTGAGCCCTGCACTTGGACAAGCTAGCTTCTTCTCTAAGAACAATCAAACCCTAGGTCAAGAAAGAAAAAGAAAGTATTTTTTAACCTCTAACACAAAGCTTCACAAAGAACACCATAGATCTTACTAGAAGAAAGAGAGAAGAAGATAGGTCAATAAGATAAATGAAGGAAAAGAGGAAGATCATACTTTCTTAGGCCAAGAATAGGCTAAGGTAGTTCTACTGCTTAAAAAAAGGATAAATCTGAACCCTACATGCACATGCAAGCAAGATCGGCCAAGCTTCTTCTACCTTAAGATCCTTCTTCTCCACCAAAAAATGGGGCGAGATCCAACCAACAAGGAAGAATATATATATATATAGAGAGAGAGAGAGATCTAGATGTGTAAATAACTCATTTGCATGCAAGGAGGGAGGTATATAAAGCTTAGGGTGGGAGAGAGAGAGGAAGGGATAGGTGTTTAGCCATGCATGTCGTGTGTCCAAGTTAAAAAACATCTCGTTCATGTAATCAGGTTGACCATGTTGTTCAAAAATCTAAACAACAATATAGAAATCTTGGTGACCACATAAAAATCTTGGTGACCACGGCGAAAGCTTGGTGACCACATGGAAATCTTAGCGACTACATAGAAATCTTGTCGACAACATAGAATTATTGGCAACCACATAGAATTCTTAGCGACCACATTGAAATCTTGGTGACCAATATGTGTTAGAAATCCAATCAACCACCAAAACTAGATGTCTCATCGGGTTCCACCACTCAAAGGTCAACCATCGAGTTAGAGCATCTATGAGAGCAAACCCTAATCTAAACCCAAGACTAGATGTCACCACCAAACCAAGGTGTAACAAGGCGCCCCAAGGTAAAAATAACTCAAGCATGATATGAAAACACGTGAGGAACAACACGCATGTGAAAAATTACAAGAAAAGCCCTAGATATGGGAAAATTGCATAAAAGTCCAAACCAAACACATAATTGCATAACTTGCTCAAACAGTGTCCAAACTGGACCAAATTTGAAACTTAATCTTGTCACATGATATCAAAGAACATTTCAAGGTTTAACTAAGGTTTTAAAAATCTAATTAAGGTAATCAAGCATGTTTAACCAAAAATCAAGGACAGGGGTCTTACAACCATAAACCCCTAACAAGGATTTTGCCCCCAAAATCCTACATGAACAAAGATAGGTACTTCCTAAGTATCTCATCCTCTAACTCCCATGTGGCTTCCTCCACACCACAGTGATGGCACAAAAACTTAACTAAGTATATATCCTTCTTATTCATCTTTTTCACTCTGCTATGCAGGATCAACATATAAGACTAGTGTGTGTTGGTTGATGACAAAATCTCATTAGTCATGATATGTGACATAAAACCAAACACATAGGTTCTTGTTAGAGAATAAAGTATCAGAAAGACCTACCTTGAGAGTGATGCATTGAAACCATGGATTGGTAGTCAGTACTAGCTCTCATAGGGATGGTGGTGGTTTTAGTTCTTAGACCTTAAACCACTACAATCATCACATGTTGTTTGATGTACTTGGACACCATCCCATGTGACCTTGAATAAGGGTTACCATAAAGGTAATGCTCAAATACAATGTGAAACAAGGGGATGAATGTGAATGATGTAGATGGGATTTGTCCCTCCTACTGGATTTGATATCCCTGCCACTTGATAAGCGAGATTGAGAAATGTATGGCCATACTCATATGAATCAATATATGATATGTGAGATCACATGCATCTCCATCGGTCTGCTCTAGTTCAAGGAACTTGGATTGAATGTTGAATAGGATGACGATTCCATGCCTTGAATTCAATATTGGTATCAGAGACAAAGGAACTATACGATCATTGTAACACTAATCACAGATTATAGTTTGAAGTTATTCTCAAACTTTCCAATTACTTGGGTAACAATGTTGTGTTGCTAGATACCGCTCATTGTTTGTGATGTCATAATTAGTTATGGGCATTCACATCTAGCGTAATTTGGGACCTATAGGGCCACACACATAGGATTTACCTAGAATAGGAGTTTAATGATGAATGTGGTTTAAATTAGATTACTAAAGTCTTAGGTATTCCATTCAAAAAAGATTGGTTTCCAGAAGTCGGAAATGACCAGTTCATCTAGTGAACTAATTGATTTAGATGTATGAAGTGACCAGTTCAGGTTGTGAACTAATCATTTGGTTGATTACTAAGAGTGGATCAAGGATTGATGTTGATGTCATGTTGTGCATTAATTGAATATTAAAAGCCAATATGATTGTAAATAGGAAACATGATGGATCAATTGTTTCAAGGGTTATTGATCAAATCACATGTGAATCGACCAGTTTAGGTGTGAACTGATAGGTTCATGGTTTTTCGATTTCGAAAAATTGATGAAATTTCATCTATTTGACTCCCAGTTGATCTGGAAATCCTAATCTTGACGCTCCTATAAATAGAGAGGTAGTCAAGGCTTTTGTTAGATATTCCAATAAGCTTTGACAATTGTTGTCTTCTCACTATTGTGGTAACGTGAGAATTCAAGAAAGTCTTATATGTCAAAGGGATAGACAACAAGCGAGAGCAATTTAAGACTATAACATTAAATTTTGAAGGGACAACTCATTCTTGTCCATTCCAAAAGAACGACAGGAGTTCGCGATGGTCTACAAGGACTATGTACATGTGAGGAGGCCTTTTCCACCCACTAGGAAGACATAGTCAACCATCACACATGGTGCTACATTAGGAGGTTTTCGTCGATGACCGTCCAAGTGTTGGCTCCAAAAGAAGCATGGTGTTGCAAGGATAAGTCGTTGGACTTATTACAGGGCCTGGTATATGCCTTACAACTTTACATCCCAATCTATAGTTTTTGACACAATCTATTGTATAAGGGGACTATGGCAAGTGAATTTTTTTTCACTGCCCTATCTGTCTCCATACATCCCTACAATTTCTTCAATAAGTATGTGGTGCAATCATAATGTGTGCATATAGGTGTAACAATGTACTCAACCATGTCAACAATCATCATTAAATAATTGTACTTTCACATTCTGTATAACTTCCCAACCCACAATTTCCTAATCTCCATGGGTACATTCATCCCTTATTCTATCATTGGTTTCCCAGGGGAAGGTCCAACATTGGACATGTAGCACCCCTGACCTAGCTTTTGGGATAACCCTAGAAGCTTTGCCTAAGTAATTTGTTTAGAACCTTGTCTTAATCTTTTTGAAAAGTAATTAAGACTTGAGAAGAGTTCATGTCTCAATTTTGAACTTATTTACAATTTTTTTGTGTCGTATATGATAACTTTGGTAAAGATTGCAAATTACCCAAATGAGGGGTTTATGTTCAAATTATCACCTCTAGAATGTCTCTTCTCTATATCTCTTAGAATCAACTAGAGGAAAGAGAAAGAAGGGGTTCCTTGTTTGAGTCTTTGTTGAATGATAACACTCTTTGTGATGAAAGAACCAAAGAAGTGTTGAGTGTTTTGAACCCTAAATGAGGTTGTCTCGAGTTATGAAGTGTATACAGGAGTGCCTATCACCTTGGAAGCCATAGATGAGGTCCCATATCAGTTTGGTAACCTTTGAAAGTGTTAATGATGAGCTAAGCACCTCAAGTAGGTGAAGCCTATCGGTTTACACTCCTCTTGAAAAAGTTGAATCGATTTGCTCATAAAGAAGGATTGGGTGGTGATATCTTGTCAAGAAAGATACCCAATCACCGATATCTTGCCTATGGATTATCCTCAATAGTTTTGCATGGCAAGATAATTATGGATGCATGAAATCACCATGCATGGACATGTGTCACTTAAGTACACATGGTGATGACACCTTATACATTCTCTCTCTCTCTCTTAAGCCTCAACTATATATACCTCTCTTTTCACCTCCTAGTAAAACTTTCGACTGCTTTACCATATCTTGCTTGGAGTAAGACCCTAGGAGCTCAACGAGCAAAGAAAAGGCCGAGCATCTTGCCTAAGGTGAAGTCATGATCATCTTCAACCTGGAAAGACTATGCTTCTTGGATGATGATTGTTTCCTTTTCTTCTTTCTTCACCAAGTTCCTAACTGTGGTATCTTTTTTCATAGAGAAGTGTTGTGTTCGAGTCTTGAACTTTTGATAAGTCATCTTCAACCTTGGGAAAGTGGAGTTTTGGATCTTGAAGCTCTTGAGTTGGTCTTGAGGCAGGTTATATAACTTGAACTCAACTTTATTATTATTCACCTTCTATCATGCAATATTTGGTGATTCCTTTTCTATTTCAACTTTCCTTGATTAAATGATGGTTCTATGAGTTCTAATGAATATATGGGGTTGTTGTCCATGAACTAGAATAGTAATGGACAAAAAGTTTGAGCTTGAAGATGACGAAATTTATAAGCACAAAACCGATATTGGTTTATGAAAAACCCTAACCCGATACAAGGGTATAGGCATGGAAATCGATACACATGAACTCCTATCCTTTTGGTTTGTAACATGAGTAGAAATACTATCCTCTTAATTGTTTAACCTATTACCTAAATGCTAAGAATAAGTTAAGATAACCAAGTTGATGCACATACTTGCACCATCTCATGGATGGTCGATATGACTTGTGATGCTCTAAAATGATATGTTGTTGATTAGGCTGATATGTTGGATGCTCTAAAAATGATTTGCATCAAAGGTAATAGATGTCCATAACCAAGAGATGACTTGTGTAGATGGAATATTAAACTATGATGCCTTAGTTGAGTATGGAGTCCAACATGCCCTATCCTAACCCTAATCCGAACCACTCACAATCTGACATCCCTCTAGCCCGATCCATATGTGATGGTCAATATACTTAGCCCGACATACTTTGTGAAAGTATGGGAAACACTCTCTTAGAAGCCTTGGCAGATACATCAAGTAGTGGCAAGGTTGATAGATGAAATAACTAAGTTATTGAATGAGGATTCACCCAATACAAAACAAACCCTAGAGGTAGATACCTCATATTGAACATGTCCAATACTCAAAGAGATAGCTAGGATGATACCCTAGTTGATGATCAGGCTGATACACTAGTGGATAGAGTGGCCAATACCCTAGTTGATGGTGAGGTTGATACACTAGTTGATGGAGTGGTCGATACCCTAGTTGATGGTGAGGATGATACACTATTTGATGGAGTGGTTGATACCCTAGTTGATGGTGAGGCTGATACACTAGTTGATGTTGAGTGGCCGATACACAATATGATAGTATGGCCAATACACAAGAAAACTCTATGGCCAATATACCTCAAGCACCAAACAAATAATACTACTCTAAGGATCTCTAAACCAATATCATTTGATATGCCTTGGCTGACACAAGTAGATGTGTCTTGGCTGACACAAGTATATGTGTCTAGGCCGATACAAGTAAATGTCTCTAGGTCGATACTAAGATTGGAATAAAGTTCGATACACCTTAATGAGAGTAGGCTGACACATCTTGAATACAATCAAGTAATACATCATAAATGTAATGAGATGAACACACTGTAATAAGTGTAGGTTGATAACCCTAAAGAAGGATAAATCAATGTAATAAGTATGTTGAAGACAATATCCTAGTAAGGATGAGAGAGAAACTTGTACTACTCACATTAGAAAGGTAATACTTCATGTTGATAATCAATGGATGATATTCGATGAAGTATGCTTGATCACTTATTGCAATAATATAGCTCTTATGATGTGAATTAGGGTTTGATTGATAAATATGCACTTGAAAACCCTAAATCAATTATAAGGGAAAACCCTAAACCTAATTATGAAGAGGGTTGCAATTTGAATGATTCTCTTTATGGCATGGACATGATATTTACTTGATATTGCATTTGCTATGAAATCCTAACCATGCAGGTTTTATGAAATGATGATCATAGACAGGTATGAGCTATGATGAATTAGCATTATGCATATTATATAAGGCCTTGTGAGGCATGTGATACATGTGTACAACAAGTATGGTATTTATATGTGGGTCTGATGACCTAGAGATGACTATTACCTAGTAAAAGGTGACATTGTTTAATAATGAACTGAGGGCCAAACATGTAATTATGATAATGATAATGTTGAAGGGATGAGATTTCCAATAAAATGTTCAGGAGATTAAGATCCCAGAATGAGTGTAACAAGATATGTTCCAATTGATACATGATTTCTTGAAAGATATGTTACGCCTTTCTAGGTAGCATTTATTTATAATTCATGCTTGTAACTTGATTGATGCTAAAAGATGTTGTAATGCACTATATATACCAAGTAAACTAAAAATGTAGTTTCCCTGGCCAGAAATCCATTCAGTGCCAGGATTTGCTTAATGGTGAAACAAGTTTTACTCAGAGCACATATTTTTTAATATGTGAGGGAGCAAGATGAGTATTTCCTTGCTTCCTTCAAACCCCAGGATTTGGCCTTGAGCCATTTTCCTAGAAAGAGTGTGGTTGTAGGCTATAGATCTAATGCAACATCAAGATTGGCGATAAAGCCATACCCTAAGAAGAGTATGGATGTAGGCCATAACTCAATATATATATGTAGGATTGATTGTAGGTCATACCCTGAACAGAGAACATGCTACATGTTGTATCTATATAGAAAAGAGCCTTTGTTTGCTAGGCTAGCTAAAATACAGATTGACTCATGATATCACTGCCAATAATCTCGTACTGACTGAGAAAGGAGAGGTTGTGGATTATGACTCTTCCATAGACCTATATGGAACTGATGCTAACTTCGCAGTGGTCTGTTGGAGATGGAAGGTATATTACCATCTCCGTAGGGCATAAGATGGAATTTTTAAAGATGTAATCATCCGTATAGTGTATTTGTTTAAGAATCAAATATGAAAACATTGGTTGAAGCCTTGATTTGTTTTTATATTGTTTAGTTTATAACAGTTATACATGTTCTTCATATTCATTTTAAAAGTGATTAAATGATCTATTGATCAATTGTAGATATTTGAACTAATGAGATGTTGAGACTGATCTATCATGTTTATAATAGTAGTTATACATGTTTAATTCAATATAGGTTTCTTCTACTCTCATTCATAAAAGTTTAATTGTGATAGTAATATTGTTGGGGGAGAGTTATATCTCTCGTTGGGACTTGTTGTCTCACCACGTGGGCTACACAACTTTTTAGGTGGATGTGCACAATGAGGTAGAGATCGTACAATAGAGAGCAGGAAGTAGCAGCAAGACTAGTAGTAACATCTCAAGTTGAATGTGTTGTTATGTGTGTTGTAGATATAGAGTCATATGTGTCGTCCTTGTACTCTCAGGTCCTTTGGGAGATAGTTTGTAAACAATTTTATAATTGATCTGACATTTTGGCTAGTACGCCTCGATGTATTATGTTGCTTTTGTGTATGTTTTGGTAAAGCAATTGTTATCTCATATCCTTGCAAGATGATGGAACAATGTATGTACAAAGTGAACCATGATGTATATATGTTTTGGTTCTTTCTAAAAAGAATTTCCTGATAATGGATATCTTAGTAAAAGGTTTTAATTTTTAGTGATTTTTTGTAATTCACTATTAATGATTATTTCTGCATAGTTTTGTGCGATTAAGTTGTCAGTTTGATAGTGGTCATCACCATTTTCGGTATTACAGCCTTAGATTTGTTGAGTCTATAAGGACATAGGATTAAGGTCATTGAGTATGTTCTAGTGTCCTCCAATTTATCATATAGTGACTTATGCTTATATAGAAGAAGTAAAGCTTCAAGATGTCTAGAGAACACGAAGAACATGTTCTTGAGAGCAACATTACTGCACTAGGAAGAGGTGCAAGGGAATATGTGAGAGAAGAACAAGTGCCTAAGAATCCCTAGGTAGATCAGACTATGATGGAGAACCATGCTTTCCATGCCCTGTTTGGGAAGTTCATAACAACTGTAACACATATGGTGGACCGGATACCAGAACCACCCCCTAGGGCACCAGTTCCCAATATAGAATCTTTGAGTTCTAGTAAGACTTTTAAACAGCTATGTCATGTGGGAGCCATAAAATATGCTAGAATAGTTGACCCAGCAGATGCAGATCTATGGCTCATTGAGTTAGAAAAAGCTTTTATGATCCTTAACATCCTAGAAACTAACAAAGTTAGGCATGTTGTGTATCTTTTGAAGTGTTGGTCATTGGTGGGCCATCGAAGAAGATAAAAGGCCTAATGTTGAGGTCGGATGGGAGGAATTCCGACGTGAGTTCACCAATAGGTACTTTTCTCATATGTACCTAGATTTGAAAATCTCACAATTTAAACGGATTAGGTAAGGTCCTATGAAGATTAATGAGTATGAAGCTAAGTTAATGGATATTTTGCGGTTTTGTCTGCACATTGCTACAACAGACTAGGAGAGGATTCAGCATTTTGAAAAGGGTATGAATGTTGAGTTGACCACACATGTAGCTGCTTTGAAGAATAGGGAGAGATTTTCTACATTTTTTGAATTAGTTAGGAGGATAGAAAGGTCAATAATCGAGAAATCTAAGGCCAATTTTAGGAAAGGGCCTACCCAGTTCCAAGGATAGTGGTCTGGATGCTACAAGAAACCAAGGTTTTCTGCACCATCAGCACCATAGAGGTTCATTGCTCAAACACAGTGACCGTCAAGTAAGGGTATAGGTCATAATTTTCTGCCTACTATAGCCCAAAGTACGGCGTCAATGGGGCCGTCTAGGCCACAACAAGAGACTAGAATCTGCTACAAGTGTGGGCAAATAGGACATCTGAAGAAAGAGTGTCTAGTAAGAGATACAGGGGTAACCCAACCACCAAGGTAGAGTCAATAAGGATCTCAGAGGAAACAATTCAGTAGTGGTACAGGAGGACAAGGATGTGGATAGGCATCTCAAGTAGGTTCATCTGCACAAGTTAGCTGAGGATGTGTTCAGTAGTAAACAACAGCGAGATTCTATGCTATGAGTCATCCAGAAGTAGTAGTCAACCCACGAGTCGTGAGAGGTTAGATGGAGTTATTTCATTCTGATATGTCTTCATCTTGCTTCATATTTTTTTTATTGATCTGGGTGCTACACACTCCTTTATCACTTATGAAGTGATTCATAACTTTCTTTTTCATGTTAGTCGTAGAACGGATAACTTGTTGTTAGAAACTCCATTAATTGGTTCCACAGTATTATAAGAGGTATGTTCACCCTGTATTCTTTCTTTCTCAAAACACAGCATTCAAGTGGATCTTATACCACTTGAGATGCATGGATTTGATGTAATCCTTGGGATGGATACCTTGGAAAAGTATAAGGTAGTCTTGGATTGTGATTCCAAGAAAGCTATGTTCACATACGGTGATGAGATATGGATCTTTTAGGGAGACAGGAAGATTCTTCCAACATGTCTAGTATTGGCAATGATAGTTGAGAGTTTGTTGCAACATGGGTGTGAGGCATTCTTAGCACATGTGGTGGATACCGAGGTAGAAAGTCCTAATATTCCAAAAGTGTTAGTAGTCAGGGTATTTAAGGATGTGTTTCTTGAGGAATTTCCTAATATTCCTCCACCTCAAGAGATTGATTTCGAGATCAATCTAGTTCTCAATACGCAACTGATAGCTCAGACACCTTATCGGATGACACCAGCTGAGATGGCAAAATTAAAGAAATAGTTGCAAGAGTTACTTGACAAAGGTTTTATCTAGCCAAGTACATCGTCATGGGGTGCTCTAGTACTTTTTGTAAATAAAAAGGATGGATCTATGAGGTCATGTATTGACTATAGATGGTTGAAAAGGTGATAATAAAGAACAAATATCCTTTACCAAGGATAAATTATTTGTTTGACCAGTTGCATGGTGCAGCAGTGTTCTCTAAGATAGACCTAAGGTCAGGATATCATCATTTATGGATTAAGGAAGATGACATACCCAAATTAGGCTTTAGGACAAGGTATGGTCATTATGAATTTATAGTTATGTCATTTAGACTAACTAATGCACCAGCAACATTCATGGATCTAATGAATAGAGTGTTTTGTCCATTCCTTGATCAGTTCATAGTGGTCTTTATAGATGACATTTTGATATACAGTCGAGATATCCAACAACATGAACAATATATTCGTCAAGCATTGACTTTATTGAGACAAAACAAGTTATATCCTAAGTTTAGCAAAGTGTGAGTTTTGGTTATCATAAGTATCTTTTCTAGGACATATCATATCTGCTAAAGGTATTTTTGTTGATCCTAAAAAGGTAGAGTCTATTCTAGAACGGGAACAGCCTAAGACACCAACAAAGATTCACAATTTATTAGGTTTGGTAGGTTACTACAGGGGGTTCATAAAAGACTTTAGTTTTGTAGCATTACCCCTAACTAGGTTAACTAGGAAGGATGTTCCTTTTGTTTGAAATGATAAGTGTCAATGCTCTTTCTAGTTGCTGAAGGAAAAGTTGACCAGTGCACCGACATTAGTCTTACCTGAGCAAGGGAAAGGATACATTTTCTTTTGCGATGCTTCAAAGAATGGTTTGGGATGTGTATTGATGCAGGATAAACAAGTGATTTCTTTTGACTCTCGACATATTAATAAACTTGAGGAGAATTATCCTAGATAGGATCTAGAATTAGGTGCAGTGATTCATTCCTTGAAAATCTAGAGACATTACCTATACGGGGAGAAGTGTCAGATTTTCACAAACCATAAGAATCTAAAGTATTGTGTCGGGCCTCCATAGGTTAATGAGGGGTTGGGGAGAAGAAGTCTCCTTGATGACTCATAAGAATCTAAAGTACATCTTTTCACAGCAAGAATAAAACATGAGACAATGTCGTTGGATGGAACTAATCAAAGATTATGATTGAACGATTGATTATCATCCAGAAAGGCTAATGTGGTGGCAGATGCACTAAGCAGAAAGTTGTCATCTTCATTCACAGATAAAGCACAGTTAAATTCTTTGGTGTGTCATAGTAGGGATATGCTAGTTTCCTTACAACAGATGAATGTACAGATGGAAGTATGTTTGCTAGTTGGATTGTTGGCATAGATGCAAGTGAAACCTACATTGAGACAACAGATCAAAGAAGCACAACAAGCTAATATTGTGGTATAACAGATCAGATCAAAATACGGCAGTGAGAAGCGGGATGGCGTTCATGAGTCAGAAGACGAAATAGTTTGTTACCATGGTATAATAGTGGTACTTGATGTTAATAACTTAAGAAAAGTATTTATGGAAGAAGCTCACTCATCTATGCATGCTATGCATCTAGGAAGTGCCAACATGTATCACAATCTGAAGGATATGTATTGGTGGCTTGGTTTAAAGAAAGATGTAGCTGAGTTCGTTATGCGATGTCCAGTGTGTCAGCAAGTTAAGGCTGAGTACCAGAAGCCAGCAGGAATATTACAACCATTACCTATACTATAGTGGAAGTGGGATCATGTGACAATGGATTTTGTAGTTGGTTTGCCTAGAACAACCAAAGGTCATGATTCCATTTGGGTGATTGTTGATAGATTGACAAAGTCGGCACATTTTCTTTCTATTAATACAACATACATTGTTGAGAAACTTACACAGGTTTATGTAGATGAGATAGTGAGGTTGCAAGAAGTCCCAGCAACAATCATGTTAGATAGAGGTCCTCAGTTTACAAGTCATTTTTGGGAGCGATTACACACAACTTTGGGTGCATAGTTAATGTGTGGACAAAATCTGAAAGGACTATATAGACCCTGGAAGACTTGCTTGGGGAATGTGCTCTTTAGTTTGTAGGTAGATGGGATACACATTTGAGCTTGATAGACTTTGCTTACAATAATAGTTATCAGAACAACATTGATATGGCACCATATGAAGCATTGTATGGTAGGCGTTGTAGATCTCAGTTATGTTGGTATGAAATAGGAGAATACCAACTTCTTGGTCCTAAACTTGTACAATAGACAACAGAAAAGATTAAAGTGATACAATAACAGTTAAAGGTAGCACAAGACAGACAGAATTCATATGTTGATAATCGTCGTAGACCTTTAGAATTCCAAGTCAGAGACATAGTGTATCTCAAGGTCTCTCCTTGGAAAGGTGTTCTTAGATTTGGGAAGAAGGGTAAGTTGGTTCCTAGATTTATGAGACCCTATACAGTGATAGCACATGTTGGAAAGGTAGCCTATAAGTTGTAACTACCACCTGAGTTGCATAGACTACATCCAGTGTTTCATGTATCTATGTTGAGAAAATGTCACCCTAATACAAAGCTTGTATTACAACCTGTAGGGATAGAATTAGATGAGGATATATCCTATGTGGTAGGTCCAGTGTTGATTCTTGATAGGAGAATTAAGAAATTGAAAAAGAAAGACATAGTTCTTGTGAAAGTTCTTTGGCATTATCGTGGCGTTGAAGAAGCCACATGGGAGCTGGAGGAAGAGATGAGGACCAAGTTCCCTTCTCTTTTCTCTTGAGATTTTGGGGATGAAATCCATGTTAGGGGTTGATAACTTGTAACAGGCCTGACATGGGTTTTAGGATAACACTAGAAGCTTTGCCTAAGTAAGTTGTTTAGAACCTTGTCTTAATCTTTTTAGAAAATAATTAAGACTTGAGAAGTATATCTCAGTTTTGAACTTATTTGAAAATTGTTTGTGCCTTATATGATAAATTTGGTAAAGATTGCAAATTACCCAAATGAGGGGTTTATGTGCAAATTATTACCTATAGAATGTCTCTTCTCTCTCTTAGCATCAACTAAAGGAAATAAAAAGAAGGGGGTGCCTTGTTTGAGTTTTAGTTGAATGATAACACTCTTTGTGGTGAAAGAACCAAAGAAGTGTTGAGTGTTTTGAACCCTAAATGAGGTTGTATCGAGTTATGAAGTGTGTATGGGAGTGGATATCAGCTTGGAAGCCATAGAGGAGGTCCCATATCAGTTTGGTAACCTTTGAAAGTTTTCATGATAGGCTAACCACCTCAAGTAGGTGAAGCCTATCGATTTACATTCCCCTTGAAAAAGTTGAATCGGTTCGCTCATAAAGAAGGATTGGGTGGTGATATCTTGTCAAGAAAGATACCCAATGGCTGATATCTTGACTATGGATTATCCTCAATAGTTTTGCATGGCAAGATAATTATGGAAGCATGAAATCACCATGCATGGACATGTGTCACTTAAGTGCACATGGTGATGACACCTTATACATACTCTCTCTCTTAAGCCTCAACTATATATACCTCTCTTTTCACCTCCTAATAAAACTTTCAACTCCTTTACATTATCTTGCTTTGAGGACGACCCTAGGAGCTCAAGGAGCAAAGAAAATGTCGAGCATCTTGCCTAATGAGAAGCCATGATCATCTTCAACCTTGGAAAGACTAAGCTTCTTAGATCATGATTCTTTCCTTTTCTTCTTTCTTCACCAAGTCCCTAACTATGATATCTTCTTTCATAGAGAAGTGTTGTGATCGAGTCTTGTACTTTTGATTAGTCATCTTCAACCTTGGGAATGTGGATCTTTGGAGCTTGAAGCTCTTGAGTTGATCTTTAGGCGGGTTATATAACTTGAACTCAACTTTATTATTATTCACCTTCTATCATGCAATACTTGGTGATTCTTTTTCTATTTTGACTTTCCTTGATTAAATTATGGTTCTATGAGCTCTAATGAATATATGGGGTTGTTGTCCATGAACTAGAATAGTAATGGATGAAACGTTTGAGCTTAAAAATGATGAAACCGGTAAGCACAAAACTGATATTGGTTTGTGAAAAAACCTAATCGAATACAAGGGTATAGGCATGGAAACTGATACACATGAACTCCTATCCTTTTGGTTTGTAACATGAGTAGCACTACTATCATATTAATTGTTTAACCTATTACCTAATGCTAAGAATAAGTCAGGACGATATCTAGAAGATAACCAAGTTGATGCACATACTTGTACCATCACATGGATGATCGATATGACTTGTAATGCTCTAAAATGATATGTTGTTGATTAGGCCGATATGTTAGATGCTCTAAAAATGATATTCCTCAAAGGAACTAGATAGTCATAACCAAGAGATTACTAGTGTAGATGGAATATTAAACTATGATCCTTACTTGAATATGGAGGCCGGCATGGCCAATCCTAACCCTAATCTGATACACTCACAATATGATATCCCTCTAGCCCGATCCATGTGTGATGGGCAATATACTTAGCCCAACATACTTTGTGAAAGTATGGGCAACACTTTATTAGAAGCCTTGGGCGATACATCAAGCAGTGGTGAGGTTGATAGGTGAAAGAACTAAGTTGTTGAATGAGGGTTCATCCAATACAAAACAAACCCTATAGGTTGATACCTCATATTGAACATGGCCGATACTCAAAGGGATAGCTAGGTCAATACCCTAGTTGATGATGAGGCTGATACACTAGTGGATAATGTGTCTTATACCCAAATTGATGGTAAGGCTGAAATACTAGTTGATGGAGTGGTTGATACCCTAGTTGATGGTGAGGCTGATACACTAGTCGATGTTGAGTGGCTGATACACAATATGATAGTAAGGCTGACACACAAGAATACTCTATGGCCGATATACCTCAAACACCATACAAATGATACATACTTTAAGCATCTCTACACCCATATCATTTGATATGCCTTGGTCAACACAAGTAGATGTGTCTTGACCGACACAAGTATATGTGTCTATGTCAACACAAGTGAATGTGTCTAGGCCAATACAAAGATTGGAATGAAGGTCGATGCACCTTAATGAGTGTAGGTTGATACATCTTGAATACAATCAATGAATACATCATGAATGTAATGAGATGATTACACTTTAATAAGTGTAGGTTGATAACCCTAAAGAACGCTAAATCAATTTAATAAGTATGTTGAAGACAATATCCTAGTAAGGATGAGATAGAAACTTGTACTACTCACATGAGAAATGTAATACTTCATGTTGATAATCAATGGATGATATTCTATAAAGTATGCTTGAACACCTATGACAACAATATAGCTCTTATAAGGTGAATTAGGGTTTGATTGATAAATACACACTTGAAAACCCTAAATTTTTTACAAGGGAAAACCCTAACCCTAATTATGAAAAGGGTTGCAATTTGAATTATTCTCTTTATGGCATGGTCATGATATTTACTTGATATTGCATTTGCTATGAAATTCTAACCATGCAAGTGTTGTGAAATGATGAGCATAGCCAGGTATGATCTATGATGAATTAGCATTATACATATTATATAAGGTCTTGTGAGCCATGTAATACACTTGTACAACAAGTATGGTATTTATATGTGGGTCTGATGACCTTGAGATGATTGTTACCTGGTAAAAGGTGCCATTGTTCAAGAATGCAGTGAGGGTTTGATACTCAAACACATCATGATAATGATAATTTTGAAGGGATGAGATTTCCAATAAAATGTTTAGGAGACTGAGATCCCAAAATGAGTGTAACAAGATATGTTCCAATTGATACACGATTTCTTAAAAGATGTGTTACACCTTTCTAGGTAGCATTTATCTATAATTCATGTGTGTAACTTTATTGATGCTAAAATATGTTGTAATGCACTTAATCTGTAAGGACCCTGACCTTCATTTTGGGCTTATCTTTTTTGCTTTGCCTAAACCTTGTGTTTAGTTTCTTGCTAATCACCTCTAGTGGTGATTAGGGTTTGTTTGTGCTTTGTTGAGAGCTGGAGGTGCTACTTGCAAATGACCCAAGTTTTAGGGTTGATATGCAAGATTGTCACATTGAGAGATGTTTCTCTCTCTCCTTGCATCCTCTAGGGTTGAGAGGATGGGTTGGGCTTGTTGTTTGAGTAGCTTTGGGCTTTGTTTTGCCTTGTTGAGCCTTATTTGGGCTTTGCCTTGCTTTGATGGGCCTTGTGTCGGGCAAGACCTTGGTGTATCAGCCAAGGCATGGTGGTAGTGTCAGCCAAGGAGGTTGTGTCGGCCAAGGGTGAGTGGGTTGCCATATTGGGCGACACACCTCTCCCTTCTAGCATCATTTGTGTCACCCCCTTGTGGACACTTGGTGCTTGTCGCTTGCATGTGGCAACTGCTTTGTACATGTGGAAGTGGCGAGATGAGTAGGTGTCTTTGCCTCATGGACAAGTGTCCCTAGGTTTAGCGACACCTTGCCTTAGTTTCCTCTTCACTCTCTTCTATATATCTCTCTCCTTTCTCTTGCTTAGGATCCCTTTAGTTCCTTAGTTGCTTCCCTTCTTCCTTGATGGCTGATACATCTCCTTGTTGAGCTTGGTGGCCGATACACTTGGTAGAGAAAGCTTGGTGGCCGGTCTTCTTGGAGTCTTCTTCTTCCTCTAGTGGTGGCCAAACTCTAGAGTGTGTCTTTCTTCTCTTCTTGTGGTGAGCATCTCCCCCTCTTTCCTTAGCACCTTCCTCTCCTTCTTTCTTTTTCTTCGGCCATGGTGGTTATAAGCTTTTCTTTTCTTCTTGAGGTGGCTGAAGGTGGTGTATGGAGCTTGGAAGCTTGGTGCTAGGAGATTGGAGCTTGCTTAAGGTGGATTACATAACTCCTAAACCTAGGTATACTACTTCCTTTTCTTATTGCATGTTTATGTTTCATCTTGATCGGCCATGCATCTTGTTAGATATGTTTCTTTCCCTAGTATGTTCCCTTTTATCTTATTATATATATGATGGATATGTTGTTGATGTGTTCTTAGACCTTGTGGCTGAACCTTGAGTTTAGGGTTCCTTGGGAAAAACCCCTTTCTCTCCCATTGGTTTTGAGAAGTTAGTTTGAGCTCTAGTAGTGTAGGAAAAACCCCTCTCACTTGGTTGTTGAGAAGTGAGTCTATACTCTAGTTGCTTGGGAAATACCCTTCTCTCACCATGGATTTGAGAGGTGAGCCTTGGTTGGAAGTTGAGTGATGTGGGATTTTATCGCACTAACAAACTCACTCGGGGTTGAAATCTCCGAGCTTTTACCAAAACCAATGTTCAATAATACCACCCATAAGCGGACGAGTCTTATCATAGTATAGTTAAGGATTGAACCCAAAGGACAATGTTTTTAAGAATCCTTGTCAGTCTAGTCTAGTTCGAGTCAAGACTAATGTTTAAAAATATTGGTTGATTTGAGTTTGATTAAACTAATTTTCAAGAAAGTAAAAGTTGAATTAAAGTTGGATTTAGATCAATGATATGGAATCGCTGAGATGATATCAGGTTTCACCACCACTACACATGCAAACACGTCTGAACGTCAAACATCCAGGAAAGATACAACTATCCAAATAGAGTTGTTGCAAAACCCCCCATACAGGCATTAGATTCGCATAAGCATCACCTTAGGCATCAGATGTCTCATCACCCTCTGGATCACATACTTACGACTCTGAAGATACAGAAATTCAACTAAGGTTGTGGTCCTCCCTGAGGGATGTTTAAACCACAAAAGCATCACCGTAGGTTAGATGGCTCGTCCCCTCGCGGATCATTCACTTACAACCTCAAGGAAACCCATTCTATTTCGAGTCAAGGTGTCAACCGCGCTAATCGATAAGCAAGCAAGTGTTTGATCTACAAACAAACATCGACAATATACAAAGACGATACAAAATCCAATTGAGGCTGTGGTCCTCCCGGAGGGATGTTTAGGCCACAGAAGTGTCACTGAGGGTTAGATGGCTCGTCCCTTTTGCGGATCATGCACTTACTACCTCAAGGAATCCTATCTTATTTCTAATCAAGGAGTCGAACTTTGTAAACCGCCATTCCACCGTACATATAGAAGATTTCACAATATAGAGAAGAACAAGATGAAAGCAAGTAGATAATCAACTACAAACATACCAACTAAAAATGAAATGAAAAGTCATATACATTGCCATGGAATGTTTAACAAAAGAACATGCTTGCATGGGCAGCGGGGCTAGTCCCCGCACCCCAGTGAAAAGGAACTACTCGCTCATGATGCGAGAAACAAGAAGAATGAGAAAGAGAGAGAAATCTGCCATGAGAACGGTGTAGAGTCGCAGCTCAGTGAAGATGATGCGGTCTTCTACGTCATGTCGGAGTAGATCTGAACATGAAACGGGAGATGCCAAGATAGAACGGACAGTCTCTCACACTCTGTCTTCCTTCTCTTCTCGGTCTCCTTGATTGCAACACAGGCAGTAGCTGGAGTGAAACTGGTGTGGATGGAACTGGATCTGGATCGGACTTGTGTACAGGAAGCCTATCAGCGTCCCAGAACCGATTGCCAAATGAGGACCTTGTTGGTCCTATTTATAGGATCGGGACTGGCCCTCACATTTTTGGTGTGATTCCAGCCCAAATAGTCTTGAGATATTTTTCTTCATACGGTTTTGATAAATATCTTATCCAAACGGTCTTGCGTTGTTTTGCCTTTTCCATTTGGTCTTGCGTGATCCACTTTTGCAAACGGTCTTTCTCTCTCAGTTTGGTGTCTAATCAGTTTGCATGTAATTGGCTTAAACGGTCTTGCATCAGCAGCATTTATTGAGTAAACAGTCTCATGCAGTTGCATGGCAAATGGTCTGCATACTTAAATGGTCATCACGCTGCTAATCCAAATGGTTTCAGCTATCGATTCGGACTTCTCAGTAAACGATCTTGGTATCTAGCACTTTTCCAAACTGTCTACATGCTTAAATGGTTTTGATCACTTGATCTTCAAATGGTTTTGAACAACCAACCAAACGATATGCATTGTTGTCGTAAGCCAGCTCAAATTGTCTAGTACGCATGTTATCATTCAGTTTGCATGCTTCAGCAGTAAACGGTCTTCATGTGGTTCCATGCAAACGGTCTCATGCAGATTGCATTAGCAAATGGTCTTGGTGTTCACTTTGCCAAACGGTTTTGCTACAAAGTTCTTTACTAAACGATTTGGCATTGTATGCCTTTTCTATACAATCTCGGTTTGCTGATGATCTGCTTTTCCAATCAGCTCTGCATGCACATAGCTTGAAACAAATTCCAAATGATTTGATGTAGTTGCTCTCTCGAATGCATATAGCTTCCAACTAAACAGTTTGGTTGTCATAGAAAATGGTCTGTGAACCCTTTGCTTATCAAACGGTTTGGTTGTGTTTGTGCAAATGGTTTTGCTCTATTCGGTCATGCATGCTGCTCAAAAAGACCAAACGGTCTTGGGGCCAACTTATCAAACGATCTTGTTCACATGTGGTCCTCATGCATGTGGCTCTTCCAAATGGTTTGGTGTTGCATTTTCCAATCAATCATGGATGTCGGATGATCAAACAGTTTTGCAGCTGCATCAAACAGTCTTGCAGATCGGTGCTCCTCAAACGGTCTCACAGTCTAGCTCCAAACGGTCTCGCAGACCGGTACTCTCCAAACAGTCTCGCAGACTGGTATTCCTGAAATGGTCTTCGCTCTCGGGTGACTGTTCTTCACGGTCTGGACATGCTCAAAGATCAAACGATCCTAAGGACCGGATGCTGCAAATGGTCTTGGAGTCCCTTGCGTCCGAACGGTTTGAGACCGAATGGATGAATGGCTAAGACCGAATGGTCGAAACCGAATGGACGAAGCTGCTAGGTTAAGATCATTTGGTGAGACCGAATGGATGAAACCGTTTGGTCAGACCGAATGGTCAGAAGTAGGAGTGAGTGAAGGTGGGTCCCAGCAAATTGTTCAACCTCATCAAGATCTGCATCGAATCAACATAAATTCAGTTAAAATAATGATAAGTGGACCAATTAAGTAATTTTGCACATTTTTATATTTAGTAAATTAAATTGAATGCGTTGAGTTGACTTTGACCCAATAAGATAAATGAATTCCATGATGAATATGCATTCATCAAAACACCCCGAACTTAAACGTTGCTCCTCCTCGAGTAACACAAAATCTGAAACAGTTGCCAAATGAATACTTTCTGATCCTGTGATTGCCTCCTCTTCACATCACGATTGTTTTCCTTCTTTGCTCCATATGACTCAGTATCTCAACCTCCTGAGACCACTAAACAAATCTTACCATATCTTCATTTCCTGAGTTCACTTTCCAACTTCTTCCTCCTCACTTTTTCCAACAACAAGCACGTCAGAGAGTTTTGTAAGAGTCTAGAGACACTCGCAGAACAACAAGTGTGCATTTGATCTAACATTGGTATTTTTTAGGATAGTGGAGGCATTCGTTGTGTCGATAGGTAGAAAAGGGAGTGAAGGGTGGTACGAAACAAAGACATAAATCTCTCCTCTATTCGACTCGAGATTTTTTTTTTTTTTTGCAATTTCATTTATTGCATTTTTTTGTGCGAATATCTCCTCTATTGGACTCGAGATTGCATTTCTTTTTGTGTGCGCTTTGGCATCTTTTTGTTTGCAAATATCTCCTCTATTCGACTCAAGATTTGCATTTTTTGTGGTATGCCCCTATTAATTTGTGAGGGGCATGGAAGAAGCGGATATAGAGGGAAGTGACGTGCCACCCCGAACTTAGGGTGTGGCACTATTTTGGCTATTTGTGTTTCTTTTTTATGGATGGAGAGGTATGAAGATGATAGAATAAGTGTAGAAGAGAGTTCAGATCAGAATGCAACTTGATTTACGATTCCGTGCATCGGTCGTTCTCTTTATCGTACTCTGCACAGATAATGACTTGATGAGGATCAGGTGGGGATTCCATGTTATTGTTCCACTAGTCAGTTAGGAAGCACGATGTATTTGATCCCTATAAGTTTGATAGACACTTGTCATTTTTGCATAAGTATCATGATGTTAGGAATCATAAGCTTTACAAGATGATTTCAATCAAAAGGCTAGTTTTCAGAAGAAGGTCCTTTTGAGGATCTGCTTCGAATAAGGAAGGTATAGTGAAAAAAAATCATAGAAATAGAAAACATGTCAAAATTTCATCAAGTATATGTTCAAATTTCTTTTGAAAACTTTAAAATTTTGGAAATTTTATTCAAAAAAATTGAAAATTTAGGTCAAAATTGCAACGATAAATTGCAATGATGGGTGAAGGTGGAGAGTAAGATACGTACCATTCACCCTCCACCCCGAACTTAGAAATTTGCTCATCCCGAGCAAACTCTAAATCTGAGATGGAGGGGAAACTTTGTGTCGGTTGGACCACGAGATGTGGTTGCATTCCAGACAGCGCGCGTCCTCCATCTGAAAATCTAGAAAAGAAAGATCAATCAGAACTCAAGATAGCATCTCGCGATGTGAATTTTATTTGGTGCAAAATTATCTAAAAGGTAAAAACAAAATTATGGAAAATTTTCTAATTCAAAATTAAGACTAAATTCAAATTTAGTTATCGGGTTGCCTCCCGACAAGTGCCTTTGTTTTATGTCGATGGCTCGACTTGATATCTTCAACCTCACAGTGGTTCCTTTGGATTGGAGAGATCTATTATTGCTTCTATGCTTATGTCGGTTGTGGTGAAATATGTTTTCAAATTTTGACCGTTAGCCACGAATTCGCCTGACTTTTCGCTCAATAAAGAGAAAGCACCATGTGGGGAGATGCTTTTGACAATGTGTTATCCAGACCAGCGAGAGTGGAGTTTCCCTAGGAATAACATCAACCTTGAGTTGAATAGCAGAACTTGGTCTCCCACTTGTATGTCTTTTCTTTTCAAATGCCCATCATGCCAAAGTTTGGTTTGTTCTTTGTAGATTCGTGCATTCTCATAAGTTGTCATCTTGAGTTCATCCAGTACTTGGAGTTGCAGAATCCTGTCTTGGCCCGCTTTCTTCATGTCGAATATCAGTTGTTTAATTTCCCACTATGCCTTATGTTCCAATTGGACTGGAAGGCGGAAAGCCTTTCCATATATTATTCAAAAAGGTGTAGTCTCGAGGGGAGTTTTATAAGAAGTTCGATAGGCCCATAATGCGTCGTTGATTTTCACTGACCAATCCTTCCGATTGTAGCCTACAGTTTTTTCCAGAATAGCCTTGAGTTGATGGTTAGAAACCTCTACCTGTCCACTTGTTTGTGGATGGTAGGGTGAGGCTACCTTGTGCGTTACCCCATACTTTCTCAGTAACGCTTCAAATCTTCTTTCTAGAAAATGTGACCCTCCGTCAGATATCACAATTCGTGGTACTCCAAAACGGGGGAAGATAATATCTTTGAATGATTTGATGATGAGTTTGGAATCACTAGAGATGGTTAATATGGCTTCAACCCATTTTGAGATGTAGTCTATCGCCACTAGGATGTAAGAAAATCCATGAGAAGATAGGAATGGACCCATGTAGTCCACCCCCCAAACATCGAATATCTCTACTTTCTGCTACATATTCAGTGGCATCTCATCTCTCTTTGTTATATTTCTAGATCTTTGACATTTGTTACATGATAGGACAAAGCCATGGGAATCTTTGGATATAGTTGGCCAAAAGAACCCACATTGCAAAACTTTTATAGTAGTTTTCTTCAAACTTATATGGCCTCCGACTGGGCCAGAGTGACAGTTCTCTAGAATAGATTGAGCTTCTTCCTCAATGATACATCATATGTAAATACCATCAGCACATAGCTTAAAGAGATATGGCTCATCCCAGTGATATTGCTTCACATCATGCATGAATTCCTTCAGCGCATTCTCGGTGCATTGGGGATGAATAACCCCAGCAACACGGTAGTTCACATAATTTGAGTACCACAGTGTGGCTTCTGAGACCTTCATTAGTTGGTCATCTGGAAAGGAATCATTAATCGGGATCTTCTCTGTATCCAGAGTGTGTATGCGACTGAGGTGGTCTACTACCACATTCTCTGTAACCTTTTTATCTCGTATTTCTAGATCAAATTCTTGTAGGAGGAGAATCCATCTTATTAACCTAGGTTTTGCATCTTTCTTTATCAGAAGGTAATGAATGGCAGTGTGATATGTGTAGATAATGACCTTTGAACCAATAAGGTAGGATCTAAGTTTGTCAAAGGCATACACAACTTCCTGAAGTTCTTTCTCAATAGTAGCATAATTCCTCTAAGCTTCATCGAGGGTCTTCGATGCATAATAGATCACATAATGTTTCTTTTCTATGCATTAGCCCAAGATAGCACCCACAACATAATTGTTTGCATCACACATAATTTCAAAAGGGTGGTCCCAATCGGGAGCTCTGATGATGGGTGTAGTAGTAAGGGCATGTTTCAGTTTGTTGAAACTTTTAACACATTCATTGTCAAAATTGAATTCAACATCCTTTAATAACAAGTTTGTCATTGGCTTGGTTATCTTTGAAAATTCATTTATAAACCGTCTATAGAATCCTACATGACCAAGGAATGCTCGAACTTCCTTTACATTGATAGGGATGGAGAGCTTGGATATCACTTCAATCTTGGCTTTATCTACTTCAATTCCTCGATTACTGACCCTATGGCCGAGGACAATGCCTTCCCTTACCATAAAGTGATACTTCTCCCAATTTAGCACGAGATGTGCTTCTTCACAATGTTTGAGAACAAGGGACAGGTGTTTTAGACATGAGTCGAAAGAATCTCTGTATACAGAAAAATTATCCATGAAAACTATCATAATTGTTTCGGTTAGACCGGCAAATATGGCAACCATGCAACACTGGAAAGTTGCAGGTGCGTTACAGAGGACAAATGGTATTCTTCTAAATGTGTATGTTCTGAATGGGCAGGTGAAGGTGGTTTTCTCCTGGTCATCTGGATGTATGGGTATTTGATAGAATCCAGAGTAACCATCGTGGTAACAGAAATATTCTTGATGACCCAGCCGCTCTAATACTTGGTCAAGAAAGGGCATTGGAAAATGATCTTTTCGAGTTGCCTTGTTTAACTTCCTATAATCAATGCACATCCTCCACCCTATGATTGTTCGAGTGGGTATGAGTTCATTGTTTTCATTTCATATCACAGTTGTTCCACCTTTCTTCGGGACTACATGCACTGGGCTCACCCATGGTGAGTCCAATATCGGATAGATAATTCTAGCAGTGAGCAGTTTAATGACCTCTTTACGAACTACCTCCTTCATATTTGGATTCAGTTTCCATTGATGTTCAATAGTTAGCTTGTGATCTTCCATCATAGGGATCTTGTGCACACACAACGCTTGACTAACCCCAGTGAGGTCATTCATTTTGTAGCTAATCGCTTTCTTCCTCTCCTTCAATTCTTTCAGGAGTTTATCTTCTTGTTCGGTCGTAAGATCGGAATTTATTATTACTGGACAAACTTTGAGGTCATCCAAAAACACATACTTCAGTCACTCAGGAAGGGGCTTCATTTTGGGGGCTTTTGGTTTTTCGCATGTTTCTTCAGTAGCTTCCTCAGCTTTGAGTTCCTCACAAGTGGCCTCAACATCTTCTTTTGCCGAGTCGAGGGATTCGATGCAATCCTTTACTTGTTCGTCAATAGGTTCATCAACTGATGGATCCGTTAGAGCGACTTCTAATGGATCGTCTGATTCATGATTCTCTTGAGTCATAAGTGGCATCTAATCTATGCAGTCAATCAGATAGACTTCTTCTTACATACTTGGTCTTCTCATGCTTTCAAAAACTTTAAATTCGAGAGTTTCCTTGCCTAATCTAAGCAGCAAGGTTCCTGCTTCAACGTCAATTAGAACTCTTGTAGTGGCGAGGAACGGACGTCCAAAGATGACAGGATATCTGGCGTCCTCTTTTATATCCATGATGACAAAGTCACACAGAACATAGGAATCTTTTCCTACCTTGACAGGTACATCCTCAATAATTCCTAATGGGTGTTTTATCGAATTGTCTATGAGTTGTATGGTCATGCCAGTTGGAAGAAGTTCAACAAACCCTAGCCTTTTGCAAAGGCTGAGTGGCATGATGGAGATGTTAGCACCAAGATTTTCCAGTCCTTTCTTGTATGAATAATCGCCAATATGGCAGGAAATCCCAAAAGATCCTGGATCTTTCTACTTCTTTGGCATCTTACTCTGGATGATATCCGAAGTGGTTTTAGCTAACTTGACTATCTCGTATTATTTAGTTATATATTTCCTGGTCAGGAGTGACTTTACGTACTTTGTCCAAGCTGGTATCTCAGCCAGTGCATCTAAAAAGGGTATATCAACATGAAGTTTCTTCATAGCTTCTTTAAACTTATTGAATCGAGTATCCAGCTTTGTTTGCCTTAAATGAGAAAGGAACAATATACGAGGCTTGTATATAGGAATATCAGGTTCTGGTGTTTCAGTTTCTTCATCAATAGGTTTCTCAGGACTTTCCTTGTCTGTCTTATCAGCAGTTACTGGTTCTTTCGGTTGAGACTTTGGTGTTGTTGAGTCTTGGACAATCACATGTTCATCCTCATCTGTAACAACCACAGGTGTCTTGATAGGAGGATCCAAATAGTCTTTTCCTAACCTGGTGGTGACTTCCTTCAATTGTTCAGGATGCTTAGGATTATTCTCGGGTTGTCCAGCAAAAACCCCAGTTGGTGACTTAATGCTAGCTGCTAGTTGAGCTAGTTGAGATTCAATAGCCTTCTGTTGAGCTTGTTGGTTAGCTATCATAGTTTGCTGAGTTTGTAACATCTTTTCAATGGATGATAACTTGTCATCAGGTGATACGGGCCTTGCTTATTGTCCTTGTTGTTGATAAGGAACTTGGTTAAGACTATGGTACTGGGAATTGTTTTGATAATTATTGAAGTTCCTATTCTGTAAGTTTCCCTTGAAGTTTCCTTGATTTCTAAAATTCTATTGTTGATTATACTAAAATCCTAGTGGGCCTCATGGTTGGTTGTTCGAATCAAATTGATGCGAGTTCACTGCTCCAGAGGGGTTTCCATATTGAAAACCTGGATGATTCTTATTCTGATTTGGATTGTAATAACCTTGACCAGGGATGGTGTTAACAACATTCAGGTTCTCCATTTGATTATTATCTCCTTAGCCACATACATTGCTTAGAACAACATCATAGAGAACATTGCATGCCAAAGTGGAATGATCTGTGCCCTTACATGCTTCACAGAATAGTGAGGCAGACCTGACTTGTTCTTGTTGTCGAGTGGGAGAACGTCCTCTTCCAATTGCAGCAAGAGATATTCAATATGGTCTTTCTTGGCGACTAAGAGTTTTAGGGTTTCAGCGATAGACTTGTACTTGAGAGTAGCTTCAGCCATAGATACTTTCAAGACTCCTTTACCAACAGATCTACACCAATTAGGTTGATTTTCTGCTCCAAGGGTGATGACCCTCCATGCGCTGTCATAACTTTAACGCATGAAGTTTCCTCCATATGAGGAATCTAAGAATCTCTTGATATCGTCATCCACACCCCTATATAAAATTTCAATGAGTTGATTCTTAGGCATTCCAGAGTGTGGACACTTGCGTAGAAGCTCTTTGTATCTATCCCATGCTTTTGCAAAGGTTTATCTAGGGACTTGAGTGAAATTTGTTATTCAACCTCTAATTTCATAGGTGAGAGATGGAGGGTAGAACTTTTCTAGAAACACATTTTGGAGTTATTCCCAAGTGGTGATGGGTATTTCTCTTTGCAACAAATTATACCAACTCATAGCTGATAAAAACTATCAGTAAGGGAATACTTGAAGAGACGAAGTCGAATGGAATCATCGGATACTCCATTTTTCTTTGTCATGGCACATAGATCAATAAACCTCAAAAGATGTTCCTGACTATCCTCTCTTATTTGCCATAGAATGGGTTGTTTTGAAGCAATGTGATCCAATGTGCCCAATCTCAAAATTGGCAGCATTGTTGGGAGGAGGTTGTATTGGATGATGAACTTTAGCAGCTTTGGGGATCGAGAACTCTCTAAGATCCTTTTATTGTTCTGCTACTTGTGTAGCTTGAATTTCTTCTTGAACCGCATCTCTAGCTTATTGCATTAATCTTTCTCTCTATGCATTAAGGGCTTGAGCCACACTTTGAGCTATCTCCTCCTCTTGAGCCATTCTTGCTTGGTTCTCTCTATTTTTACGGTGAAAGGTTCTATCAATTTTTGGGTCAAAGCTGGCAGTGAGTCTGGGACTGTTCAAACGGTGCATGCACTAATCCTTCTGAAGTACATGCTGCTGAGAGCAGTGATGCTGCATCAGTTGATGGAGCAAGAGTGCAGGCACATGAAGATCAGGTGTTTGAGGTCCCCCAACTTGACCCAGCCATTCTTGAAAACCCTGCCTATCAATAGCTTATGAGGAAGTTAATGGCTACGATGAATCTCATGGTGGAAAGATTATCAGTGCCTCCGCTGAGAGCACATGCTCCCCATGGTGAAACATCGGGACTGTTCAAACGGTGCATGCACTAATCCTTCTGAAGTACCTGAGATAGAAAAATTTCGAAAGTGAGATCTACGGGGTAGAGTCTAATTCAAGTGAGTGATCAATGGTTTCAAAAAGAAAAAGTAAAATCCTAGATTAGACTTAAAAGAACTAGATTTGACTAACTGATTCTGTTGTCCCTGGCAACGGTGCTAGAATTTGATGTGGGATTTTATCGCACTAACAAACTCACTCGGAGTTGAAATCCCTGAGCTTTTACCAAAACTAATGTGCAATAATACCACCCGCAAGTAGACGAGTCTTATCGCAGTATAGTTAAGGATCGAACCTAAAGGACAATGTTTTTAAGAATCCTTTCAGTATAGTCTAGTTTGAGTTAAGACTAATGTTTAAAATGATTGGTTGATTTGAGTTTGATTAAACTAATTTGCAAGAAAGTAAAAGCTGAATTAAATTTGGATTTAGATCAATGATATGGAATCGCTGGGATGGTATCAGGTTTCACCACTACAACACATGCAAACACGTCTGAACGTCAAACATCTAGGTAAGATACAACTATCCAAATAGAACTGTTGCAAAACCCCCCATACTGGCGTTAGGTTCGTGTAAGAATCAACTTAGGCACCAGATGTCTCATCACCCTCCAGATCACATACTTACAGCTCTGAAGATACAAAAATCCAACTAAGGTTGTGGTCCTCCCTGAGGGATGTTTAGACCATAGAAGCATCACCATAGGTTAGATGGCTCGCCCCCTCGCAGATCATTCACTTACGACCTCAAGGAAACCCATTCTATTTCTAGTCAAGGTGTCAACCGTGCTAATCGATAAGAAAGTAGGTGTTTGATCTACAAACAAACATCGACGATAAACAAAGACAATACAAAATCCAATTGAGGTTGTGGCCCTCCTGGAGGGATGTTTAGGCCACAGAAGTGTCACTGAAGGTTAGATGGCTCGTCCCCTTTACGGATCATGCACTTACTACCTCAAGGAATCCTATCTTATTTCTAATCAAGGAGTCAAACTTTGTAAACCGCCATTCCACCCTACATATATAAGATTTCGCAATATAGGGAAGAACAAGAGCAAAGCAAGTAGAAATCAACTACAAACATACCAACTAACAACGAAATCAAAAGTTATATACATTTCCATGGAATGCTTAACAAAATAACATGCTTGCATGGGTAGTAGGGCTAGTCCCCACACCCCAGCGAAAAGGAACTACTCGCTCATGATGTGAGAAACAAGAAGAATGAGAAAGAGAGAGAAATCCACCATGATCATGGTACAGAAGGTAGTCGCAACTCGGTGAAGATGAGGTGGTCTTCTACGTCGTGTCAGAGTAGATCTAGATGCGAAAAGGGAGATGCCAAGATAGACCGGACAGTCTCACTCACTCCATCTTCCTTCTCTTCTCGGTCTCCTTGATTGCAACACAGGCAGTAGCTGGAGTGAAACTAGCGTGGATGGAATTGGATCTGGATCGGACTTGTGTACAGGCAGCCTATTGGCATCTCGAAACTGATTGCCAAATGAGGACCCTGCTGGTCCTATTTATAGGCTCGGGACTGGCCCCACCACTACAGAAATGGCTTATAAAGTCACTTTTCAAGGTGTCGGTTGTATACAAAAACCGACACATAAACCCTACTGTGTCGGTTTGGAACAGAAACCGACATCCAATCCGTGAAGGTCGACCAGACACGGGTACCGCTTTTATTAAGTGTCGGTTAATTAATAAAAAACTGACACCTAAAATCAACCGCCAAACCCAAAATTCCAGAAAAAAATTGGCTCCAATATTTTACATATTGTGTCTGTTCGTAACTAAATAACCGACGACTAAAGGGTATTCGTGAGATAGGAATAGTTTTTGGTTGTCCTTTAATCAAAAACCGACGACTATAATCTAGTATAGTTGTCAGTTTGTGGCAAAGAACCGACACTGTTGGTTTAGTTGTCGGTTTTTTAAAGAACCGACACGTATTTTCAACTTAATAGCTCACCCTGCCCAAACGATTCTTCCCATTTCCCTATTTCGTTCCTGATTTCCCTAGCTCCGGCGATTTCCCTTGCTCCCTGCCGCCGCTCCTTCCTCCGTGCTCTCCGCTCGTCGCCGTCGAGCGAGAAGCAGTCGGCCTCCCTCTCCGCCCGCCCGCCGGCCTCCCTCTCCGCCTGCCGGCCTCTCCTCCGCCGTCGACCTCTTCTCCGCCCGCCGGCCTCTTCTCCGTCGTCGCCGGTAGCAGCTAGGTCTCCTAGCCTCGCCGCCCTCTCCGCCACTCCTCTCTTCACCGCCGGAAGCTTCTAGGACTTTGCCTCGGCCGCTGCTCCTCTTCCCTCAAGGTGCCCACCCTGCCTTCTTCTTCTTCCTCTGCTCGTCTTCCCTCAAGGTGCCGCCCTGCTGCTGGGCATTTTTTTTAAAATTTATTTACTTCTTATGAGAATCAGTTTTAATTAGGGCTCATACACATATTGATGTCTAACACCTAAATGAATATCTAGTTAGTGTATTTTCCTAGTATCATGAAAGATTCTCAATCATGTGTATCAAATGGGATTCTTATATATATTCAGATCTTAATGTTATAAATGGAAGACTCGAATGTTATAAAATCCCATCAAAGTAGGTAGAAACAACTTATATATATTCAGATCTTAATAATTCCATGAAGTGCACATTATCTTACTCAGGAAAAGTATGTGTATAATGTAGGATTAGTTCCATATAATGGTTCTATTTTAGTAAGCACCTAGAAACCCGTCCAAGATTTACTCATTAGGAGCATTTCCTCATTTGTTCTCTAAGTACATTTGTAGACTTCTTTTCAAGCTATCATGTCTACCACAATAAAGTTGGTTATGACAAGCAATAAAAGGTTAACTGATGTTATACAACTTTTTCTGAAAATATATAACATCGTTATATGTACTTACACTTTGTTAATACTAATATTGTGCAGTCTCTGTCCACCCATAACAGTCACTATGAACTGGGCCTCTATGTCAATGTTAACGTTCCCTATTGAAGAACAATTGGACATCATCCTAGATGATCGTTCCTTAAACCAATTGGTCATACCCAAACATTGGCATTTTCTAAAAGGAAGACACTACATGCCTGGTAAAGTGACCCTAACTTTTGGTAATTATTCACATGTTATCGAGGTTGAGTATGATTTGGCGGGGAATCTTGTATCAAAATCCGGTTGGCGTGATTGGATTGGAGAGCTGCATGTGGTCCATTGGAACAGGCTTTTTCTCCGTCCAGTTGGCGATAATTCCATCAAAGTTTGGATAACCAACAGCAACTGCGAGACCCCCGATCATCTTCTGCGGTATGAGCGCACGGCGTCGCATATCAGCTCGGACAAATCTGAATTTGAGGCCCCTGTCAGTTCAGATTCGTCTAAATACAGTGAGGAGCTTCGTGACACAGCTTCATCATCAAAAAGAAGTTACTGATGCATGCGGGACCATGTTGGTGTAGTATTTAGTTGTCTATCTATCTAGACTTGTCTGTATTAATAGTTTTTTTAATTATGCGCATGTTTAGGGGTACACCAACCCCTTTGTTTAGTTATTGTTATAACTGAAGTGTGTGTTCCCATGAATGGAACTGAAAGTTGCTACATGAATGCTTATAACTGAAGTGTGTGTTACCATGAATGTTCCCATTTGCATGATTACACTACTATTTTCTCATATTGTTTAGTCTATTTTAATATGACATATTTGCTTATATCTTGCTTAATGATGAACTGTAATGCACACATGTGACATGCTTGGAATGTAAATGATGAACTTTTCCCTAAATTGTCAATCATGCTTTTAAAGACATCAATAATCACCCTAAATTGAAGAACCAGGATTTTAGGTATAAGAATGACAATACATTATTTGTTGGCCTAGAAACCCGTCCAAGATTTACTCATTAGGAGTAAATCTTGGATAGTCCCCGGTTTGGGACTGTTCTTGAACACCTAATCTCGCTTAGGATGTAAGTGTATAATGTGTATTGGGTTTTCAAGAAAATTTTGGCAGCATTTCTCCGTTTGTTCTCTAAGTACATATGTACTTGGAAAACACCGGGGAAATGCTGCCAAAATTTTCTTGAAAACCCAATACACATTATACACTTACTAGTGAGATTAGGTGTTCAAGAATGGATAGGTGGTACACATTTATTATATATAATAATAACATCACATGTATTTGTTAACCCTAGACCCTAATCTTGTCCTAATGTATACTTGTTTTCTCTTTGATCATAGAATGGATAGATCATGGATGTCTATTCTCAATCGCTGCACCCCAGAGATTATTTCTGGTCTTCACCAGTTCATTAAATTTGCCGAGGAACATAGGAAACAACCTGGAGATAGGTTCTACTGTCCATGTAGACATTGCGGTAACAACTTGAAAGTCAACACTAGTGACGAAATCATGACTCATGTCATGTGCAACGGGATTATACAAGGCTATACAGAATGGCACTGGCATGGAGAGATTTCAAACCCGAAACCAGTGGATGTCGATAGCAGTGCTTGTATGGAAGAAGAAATTGCCTACGATGACGTAGATGTGAATGAATCAGTTCCAGTAGACATTGTTGATGCGATGCTGGATAGTTGTGGGGTAGAGCACACCGATCCACCTCCCATTTTTAGAAACATTGTGCATGATGGTGAGATGCTGTTATACACAGGTTGTACTAAGTTTACGAAGCTTAACGTTGTGTTGAGATTGTATAATTTGAAAGCTAACAATAGATGGAGCGACAAAAGCTTCACGTCATTGTTGTCTTTGTTGAAAGAAATGCTTCCTGAAGGAAACGAGTTGCCAATCTCAATATACCAGGTAAAGAAATTGTTGTGCCCAATGGGAATGGATGCCAAGAAGATACACGCATGCCCTAATGATTGTGTGTTATTTCAAAAGGACTATGCAGATTTGAAAGATTGTCCAAAATGTGGTGCGTCACGGTATAAATTAACGACTTTGGGGGAGACCAAAACTGGTTCTCCTGTCAAGGTGATGTGGTATCTACCTATAATATCACGGTTTCAATGCTTGTTTGCCAATCCGATAGATGCGAAGAATTTGAGGTGGCATGCAGATGTTAAGAAAATTAATGATGGGATCCTACGACATGTGTCTGATTCCCCACAGTGGAAGAAGATTGATGTATTGTACCCTGAATTTGGTGAAGAAGTCAGGAATATAAGACTTGGGCTTTGTACAGACGAGATGAATCTGTACGGGACATTGAGCAGCCAACATAGCACTTGGCCAGTCATGCTTGTTATATACAATTTTCCTCCCTGGCTGTGTATGAAAAATAAGTATGTAATGTTGTCGTTGTTGATATCGGGCCCTAAACAACCTGGAAATGACATCGATGTTTATCTTTAACCTCTGATTGATGACTTAAAGAAACTCTGGGGTGAAGGTGTGATGACCTATGATGCTTCACGAAGAGAGACATTTCGTTTGCATGCTCTGTTGTTTTGCACTATTAATGACTTTCCAGCATATGGGAATTTGTCTGGATATAGTGTCAAAGGAGCTAAAGCGTGTCCTATATGTGAAGAGAACACTGATTCAACAAGACTAAAACATGACGGTAAGAATGTATATCTTGGTCATCGAAGGTTTCTTCCAAAATTCCATTCGTAGCGTAGGAAGCGCAAAGCATTCAATGGATTGAATGAGGAACACAGTGCACCTAAACCTATACCAGGGGAGATTGTTTATGAAAGAATAAAAGACTTTGTCAATGAATTTGGTAAGAGATCACAAGGTACTACACGGAGTGACAATTCTTCATTCAATAAGAAGTCAATATTTTGGGATCTTCCTTATTGGAGTTCTTTGACAGTCAGACATTGTATCAATGTAATGCACGTTGAGAAAAATGTCTGTGATAGCATCATTGGTACTCTGTTAAATATACCAGGTAAGACAAGATGGGATAAAATCCAGAATGGACCTATGTGAAATGGGAATAAGGTCAGAATTAACAGAAATACGTGAAATGGGTAGTAAAAGAACATACTTACCTCCCGCATGTTACACGTTGTCTAGAAAAGAGAAGAAAGCTTTTTGTGAATGCTTGATAAATGTTAAGGTGCCAAATGGTTACTCATCCAACATCCGTAGATTGGTATCAATGAAAGATCTGAAGTTGATAGGACTTAAATTTCATGATTGTCACACTCTAATGCAACAAATATTGCCCGTGGCAATTCGATCTATATTGCTGAAGCATGTAAGGTTTGCAATCACCAGACTTTGTTTCTTTTTCAACAGTCTCTGCAGCAAAGTTATTGACCCTGAGACTCTCGATAATTTGCAAAGAGAAGTGGTTGTTACCCTATGTCAGCTTGAGATGTATTTCCCTCCTTCGTTCTTTGATATCATGGTACATCTTTTTGTCCACTTGACTAGGGAAGTGAAAATCTTGGGCCCGGTTTTCTTGCATTGGATATATCCCTTTGAACGATACATGAGCGTTTTTAAAGGTGATGTTTGAAACCGTTATCGGCCTGAAGGGAGTATTATTGAAGGTTATGTGGCGAGAGAGGTTATGGATTTCTGTAATGACTTTCTCAGTGGTAATGACACTCCTGATAATGACAAGAATATTGACGAGCTATTTGGTAAAGGAATTTTGGGATCACGTGTGAAAGTAATCAGCCGTGAGCAGTTGGAACAAGGTCATTTGTATATTTTACACAACATGGAAGCAGGATATGCAGGAAGAAGCCCCAATGAAGAGAAGCAGGATACAGATACAATACATAAAGTGTACCACACACAAGTGGTTCAGATTCATATAACAACATGACAGACTAACACATATATAGTGCATAACAACAGCAGCACCGAATTTACATACAAAACTAACTTAGTACATATATAGTGGACTAAGGTGACGATACCACCTGCTAAAACAGGTTACCGACTACATGTTACGACTGGGAGGTCGTGATTCAGCAACGTATGCATTAGCAGGAGGACAAACAGATCACCATATGAGGACAAACATATGGTGATATGTTTGTCCTCCTGCTAATGCATACTGTTGCTGAATCACGACCTCCCAGTCGTAACATGTAGTTGTCGGTAACCTGTTTTACCAGGTGGGATCGTCACCTTATAAGTCCCACTATATATGTACTAAGCTAGTGTTGTATGTAAATTCGACACTGCTCTTGTTATGTACTATATATGTGTTAGTC
Organism: Alisma plantago-aquatica; assembly: GCA_963693085.1. Lineage (NCBI taxonomy): Eukaryota > Viridiplantae > Streptophyta > Magnoliopsida > Alismatales > Alismataceae > Alisma > Alisma plantago-aquatica. The sequence goes on along the minus strand of OY856410.1, from coordinate 982,095,296 downwards.
TGTCATGTTGTATGGACATCGATTGTATTGCTCAGGTATTATATAGTCTCATTAGATAATATGAAATATATCAATCTTATTTATAGCTCATTAATTATATATATACATCATTCTCTTTACAGGTGTTTAAAGCTGACCCCACTATAGGAACGGACTTACCAGATGTACATGCTCCCTATACGATGGGAGAATTAAATGAAGTAAGAGAAGAATGGGAAACAACCATACAAATAGTGGGGATTTTGTAAATGAATTTCTGAATTATAATATGTGTGAATGTTTCTACATGTCTAGATGTTTCTACATGTGTCTAAGTGAAAATGAATGAAAGTGTTGGTTACTATATGAATGTTTCTACATGTGTGAATGTGAATGAATGGAACTACAGATTGCTAGCAACATGAATGTTTCTAAATGTGTGAAAATAAAATGGAACTGCAGGTTGTATTGCTAAATGCATGTGTGAATATTTTTGTTGTTAAATTTGCAGGTTTGTGGCCTGTTGTTGGCTGATATCAATGGATGTCGTAAAACCTGTAGTTCAGTTAACTGAATTGCAGGTTTCTCATCCTGCGACCAGCCACAGCAGGTCTGTAAAAAAAAAAAAGGTGTCGGTTATTTAGATATAACCGGCGCCTATTTCCTGTGGCGCGAACATATATGGTGTCGGTTTCTTACTACAAACCGACACTGATAGTGCCCAAGCTGGCGCCAATAACAGGCGTCGGTAATTGTAAACAACCGACACATAACATTACAGTGTCGGTTATTTAAATGTAACCGACACATATTCTTTTGGCGTGAAGACATATTTCGTCGGTTGTTGTCTTATAACCGACACTGATAGCGCCCAAGATGGCGCCCTTTCTGTGGCGCGAAGGGTTTGGGTGTCGGTTTCTTATCTAATAACCGACGCCTATAGTCCCCTGATGGTGCATTTTCGGTCGCGCGCGAAGAGTTTGGGTGTCGGTTCTGAAACCGACGTGTAATGGGTGACCTTTTAGTGTCGCCCACATAGGCGTCGCTCGGAAACCGACACTAAAGGCCTTAAATAACCGACACTAAAGGTAGGTTCTGTAGTAGTGCCCTCACATTTTTGGTGTGATTCTAGCCTAAACGGTCTTGAGATATTTTGCTTCATATGGTTTTGATAAATATCTTATCCAAACGGTCTTGTGTTGCTTTGCCTTTTCCATTCGGTCTTGCGTGATCCACTTTTGCAAACGATCTTGCTCTCTCGGTTTGGTATCCAATCAGTTTGCATGTAATAGGCTTAAACGGTCTTGCATCAGCATCATTTATTGAGCAAATGATCTCATGCAGTTTCACGGCAAATGGTCTACATGCTTAAACGGTCTTCATGTTGCTAATCCAAATGGTTTTAGCTATCGGTTTGGAGTTCTCAGTAAACGATCTTGGTACCTAGCACTTTTCCAAATGGTCTTCATGCTTAAACGGTTTTGATCACTTGATATTCAAATGGTTTTGAACAACTGACCAAATGATCTGCATTGTTGTCGTAAGCTAGCTCAAATGGTCTAGCATGCATGTTATCATTCAGTTTTCATGCTCCAGCAGCAAACAGTCTTCATGTGGTTCCATGCAAATGGTCTCATGCAGATTGCATTAGCAAACGGTCTTGGTGTTCACTTTGCCAAATGGTTTTACTACAAAGTTCATTACTAAATGGTTTGGCATTATATTCCTTTTCTATACGATCTCAGTTTGCTAATGATCTGCTTTTCCAATCAGCTATGCATGCACGTAGCTTGAAACAAATACCAAACAATTTGATGCATTTGCTCTCTCGCATGCACATAGCTTCCAACTAAATGGTTTGGTTGTCATAGAAAATGGTCAATAAACTGTTTGCTTATCAAATGGTTTGGTTATGTTTGTGCAAATAGTTTTTCTCTATTCGGTCATGCATGCTGCTCAAAAAGACCAAACAGTCTTGGGGCCAACTTATCAAATGATCTTGTTCACATGTGGTCCTCATGCACGTGGCTCTTCCAAACGGTTTGGTGTTGCATTTTCCAATCAATCTCAGACATCGGATGATCAAATGGTTTTGCAGTTGCATCAAACGGTCTCGCAGACTAGTGCTCCTCAAACGGTCTCACATACCAGTACTCTCCAAACGGTCTCACAGACCGATATTCCTCAAACAGTCTTTGCTCCCGGGTGATCGTTCTTCGTGATCTGGACATGCTCAAAGATCAAACGGTCCTGAGGACCGACTACTGCAAACGGTCTTGGAGTCCCTTGTGTCCATATGGTTTAAGACTGAATGGATGAATGGCTAAGACCGAATGGTCGAAACCGAATGGACGAAGCTCCTAGGTCAAGACCATTTGGTGAGACCGAATGGATGAAACTGTTTGGTCAAACCGAATGGTCAGAACTAGGAGTGAGTGAAGGTGGGTCCCAAATGATTGTTCAACCTCATCAAGACCTGCATCGAATCAACATAAATTCAGTTAAAATCATGATAATTGGACCAATTAAGTAATTTTGCACATTTTGATATTTAGTAAATGAAATTGAATGTGTTGAGTTGACTTTGACCTAATAAGATAAATGAATTCCATGATGAATATGCATTCATCATTGACCTAGTGGAGGTTGGGATCTTGAATGATGTGTGGATGATCCACCGTGTTGCCCGATATGTGATGGAGGTTGTGCAAAACCCCTCTCTCTTGGTTGTTGAGAAGTGAGCCAACTCTCTTGATCTATTAGGGTTTTATGATGGTGACCTTGAGGTTGGTTATGGACAAACCATTATGGATCTTGTGCTTTGCACGATACCTCTCTTCTAGGGTTTTGGCTTAGACGATATGATAAGTTGAGTTCTATTGGCTTTGTTGCCCGATATGACCCCTTAACCTTGCTAGTGTCCTTGGGCGACATGCCTTGACTGAGATGTACCTTTGCCTTAGTTGGCGTTGTGGCTTTGGCCAATATGGTGAAGACGGCTGCCCGATATGAACCCTAACCCTAATGGGCGATAGGGTCTTGGCCATTAGGGCTAGTTGTGTTGCCCGACACACCCTTGCTCCTTGGTTGCACGGTATGAGCTGCACAATATCACCCCTAGTTCCTTGGTTTTACGATACACAACTTCTGGACCAGTTGCATGATACACATCATCTCTGTTTGCTCAATATCCCTTGTGCATGGATGTACCCCATCATTGACCGATATGTGTGGCTAAGTGCCCTAGTCGATAGGCTTTTAGTGAGGGTAGGCGTTATCTTTGGTAAGGGTTGCACCTAGCTCAGAAACCCTAGTTTTGGTGAGTCGTTATCTTGTAACCGCACCTTTGTGGATGATGAGTAATAAATGATAGGTTATAACCAATGATATGTTCAATACTTAAAGATGATGCTACATAAGATGATAAGACACATGGTTATGTTTATAAGATAAGGGCATAGTGGATGCTCATGGTTTGATAACAAAAATGTAATTAATACAACTTTGTGATTCATGTAGCTATGATCATGGATGTTGTTCCAATCATGTACCTTCAAACCTAATAGCATGATAATCATAAAGATCTATATTTGGTGATCCAGTTATCTCTCTTGATATGCATACTAACCATACAGGTAAATCAAGTGAATTCATAGCCAGGTAAGAGCTTTGAGGTGTATGTGTTCTGTATAACACTCAATGATGATAATTCTTATTGATAAGATAACATGTATCACCAGTATGATGGGAAAGGTCTATTGACCTGATGAAGGCTGAGTGCCTAGTTGAGGTGTTATCCTCTGATGTTGAGATAAGGGATTGCTATCCCATGGTGATGTTCTAAGCCTTGAGAGACAGTGGCATTCTGTGATGAGGGATTGAGATCCCATGGTAATAATGCAACTCAATGCTATTTATGTTCTAAAACTTGGTTGCCTCAACAATCCACTTAAAATATACTAGTTAAATACATTGGAACATATCATGTAGTTTGCCTTGGCCATAGATCCATCATCGTTAGAAGTTAGTGATGGTGAAACAAGTTCTCTTGTGGGTTAATCTGGAAGCACATCTTGTTGAATATGTGTGGTTGCTTCTAGCCAAAAATAGGAGGATTAGAGTGCAACTTTGGTTGTAGACTCCAGAGCACAGTTTCAGGCATGTGGCTCAATATGAAAGAGCATGGTGAATAGGCCCATGGCTCATGATGTGTGATAAGAGAATGGTGAATAGGCCCATGGCTCAATGATTGTGGAGAACGGTGAACAGGCCCGTAGCTCAGATTTACTAACGTCAATACATGTACCAAGGTGGGCTAGGCAGAGGGTAGCCTGACCCTATGGCTGCGGCCACCTAAGCATGAGACTACGGTCCTACATCATTAGCACTCGTGCACTGACCATGAGGTGGTGAGGTCATGTAGTTCGGCTCTTCCATTAACCTTGTATGGCACCAGTTTGGGCTTCACAATCGGTGGTTGGATTTGAGTGGTATGACTCACTTCCTCAGGGCATGATAATACGTAATCCTGCCAAATAGTATACTCTGCTTAGGTTAAAACACAGAACATTGATTGAGGCCTTTCTTGTGTAGTTGATCCAGTTATACCTTGTAGTTATTTGTACGATCCTTATATTTTGTGATAAGTTCTTATAAAGCTTATTTTATCAATCATGTTCCATAAAGAATACTTGGTTATATGCCTCCTGGATATCTTGGTAAGTTTATTAATAAAATAAGTCATGCTCAGTATGCTGCTCATATTATCTGCTTTATCTACTTTACCTTTTCTGAAGTTTTATAGTTTCTATGGGGAGTTGTGTTTCTCATTGGGACTGTATGTCTCACCCCGTTGGTTTACAACCTTTTTAGGTGATCGTGGTAGATGTGGTGGTGGTCGTGAGGTTGCGATCGAGCAGCAAGAAGAGTAGTAGGAGGCAAGAGATAGATATGTTGCTGCTTTTAGGTGTTTTGTAGTAGAGTCCTAGAGTCATCCATGTACTCTCAGGTCCTCAGAAGTGTTTTGATGATGTTTCACAATGTATATCTGATGTAGCTTTGTATATCCTACTGCTGGCCTGATGTGGCCGTTATGTATGTATAAATAGGTGACGAACTCTTGTGTTGACAAGACAGTTGGTTCCTATAAGTTTTGGACATATATCAAGGCTTGTAATTATTTATGTAACATGTTTCTTTGTAGGATCTAGATGTAATAGTGCTCTTTTACCTTCTTTCTGCAATCAGTTTTAATTAACCTGTGTTTTTGGTAATATGTGGTTTATTGTAGTTCCGCACGTTTTCGTGTGGCATTTCATTTTCTGTGTGATAGCGGGATGTCACAGTGAGTTTGGTATCATAGCTCTAGGTTTGGTGAGTCTACAGGGATCTAGGACTAGGTTTGTGTCTGTTCTTGTGAGTTTTCCATATTTTCTTACAATAAATTTATGCCCTCAGTGGAAGATAAAGCTTAAAGATGTCTGGAAACCATGAAGAACATGCTGCCGAGAGTAGTGATGTTGCATCAGTTGATGGAGCAAGAGTGCAGGCACATGAAGATCAGGTGTCTGAGGTCCCCCAACTTGACCCAGCCATTCTTAAAAACCCTGCCTATCAGTAGCTTATGAGAAAGTTAATGGCTATGATGAATCTCATGGTGGAAAGATTGTCAGTGCCTCCACTGAGAGCACATGCTCCCCATGGTGAAACAGCGGGACTGTTCAAACGGTGCATGCACTAATCCTTCTGAAGTACCTGATATAGAAAAATTTTGAAAGTGAGATCTATGGGGTAGAGTCTAATTCAAGTGAGCGATCAATGGTTTCAAAAAGAAAAAGTAAAATCCTAGATTAGACTTAAAAGAACTAGATTTTACTAACTGATTCCGTTGTCCCTGGCAATGGTGCTAGAATTTGATGTGGGATTTTATCGCACTAACAAATTCACTCGGAGTTGAAATCCCTGAGCTTTTACCAAAACTAATGTGCAATAATACCACCCGCAAGTAGACGATTCTTATCGCAGTATAGTTAAGGATCGAACCTAAAGGACAATGTTTTTAAGAATCCTTTCAGTATAGTCTAGTTTGAGTTAAGACTAATGTTTAAAATGATTGGTTGATTTGAGTTTGATTAAACTAATTTGCAAGAAAGTAAAAGCTGAATTAAAGTTGGATTTAGATCAATGATATGGAATCGCTGGGATGGTATCAGGTTTCACCACTACAACACATGCAAACACGTCTGAACGTCAAACATCTAGGTAAGATACAACTATCCAAATAGAACTGTTGCAAAACCCCCCATACGGGCGTTAGGTTCGTGTAAGAATCACCTTAGGCACCAGATGTCTCATCACCCTCCAGATCACATACTTACGGCTCTGAAGATACAAAAATCCAACTAAGGTTGTGGTCCTCCCTGAGGGATGTTTAGACCATAGAAGCATCACCATAGGTTAGATGGCTCGCCCCCTCACAGATCATTCACTTACGACCTCAAGGAAACCCATTCTATTTCTAGTCAAGGTGTCAACCATGCTAATCGATAAGCAAGCAGGTGTTTGATCTACAAACAAACATCGACGATAAACAAAGACAATACAAAATTCAATTGAGGTTGTGGCCCTCCTGGAGGGATGTTTAGGCCACAGAAGTGTCACTGAAGGTTAGATGGCTCGTCCCCTTTACGGCTCATGCACTTACTACCTCAAGGAATCCTATCTTATTTCTAATCAAGGAGTCAAACTTTGTAAACCGCCATTCCACCCTACATATATAAGATTTCACAATATAGGGAAGAACAAGAGGAAAGCAAGTAGAAATCAACTACAAACATACCAACTAACAACGAAATCAAAAGTTATATACATTTCCATGGAATGCTTAACAAAAGAACATGCTTGCATGGGTAGTAGGGCTAGTCCCCACACCCCAGCGAAAAGGAACTACTCTCTCATGATGTGAGAAACAAGAAGAATGAGAAAGAGAGACAAATCCACCATGATCACGGTGCAGAAGGTAGTCGCAACTCGGTGAAGATGAGGTGGTCTTCTACGTCGTGTCAGAGTAGATCTAGATGCGAAAAGGGAGATGCCAAGATAGACCGGACAGTCTCACTCGCTCCGTCTTCCTTCTCTTCTCGGTCTCCTTAATTGAAACACAGGCAGTAGCTGGAGTGAAACTGGCGTGGATGGAATTGGATCTGGATCGGACTTGTGTACAGGCAGCCTATTGGCATCTCGAAACTGATTGCCAAATGAGGACCCCGCTGGTCCTATTTATAGGCTCGGGACTGGCCCTTACATTTTTGGTGTGATTCTAGCCCAAACTATCTTGAGATATTTTGCTTCATATGGTTGTGATAAATATCTTATCCAAACGGTCTTGTGTTGCTTTGCCTTTTCCATTCGGTCTTGCGTGATCCACTTTTGCAAACGATCTTGCTCTCTCGGTTTGGTATCCAATCAGTTTGCATGTAATTGGCTTAAACAGTCTTGCATCAACATCATTTATTGAGCAAACAATCTCATGCAGTTTCACGGCAAATGGTCTACATGCTTAAACAGTCTTCATGTTGCTAATCCAAATGGTTTTAGCTATCGGTTTGGAGTTCTCAGTAAACGATCTTGGTACCTAGCACTTTTCCAAATGGTCTTCATGCTTAAACGGTTTTGATCACTTGATCTTCAAATGGTTTTGAACAACCGACCAAATGATCTGCATTGTTGTCGTAAGCCAGCTCAAATGGTCTAGCATGCATGTTATCATTTAGTTTGCATGCTCCAGCAACAAACAGTCTTCATGTGGTTCCATGCAAATGGTCTCATGCAGATTGCATTAGCAAACGGTCTTGGTGTTCACTTTTCCAAACGGTTTTGCTGCAAAGTTCATTACTAAATGGTTTGGCATTATATGCATTTTCTATACGATCTCAGTTTGCTAATGATCTGCTTTTCCAATCAGCTATGCATGCACGTAGCTTGAAACAAATACCAAACAATTTGATGCATTTGCTCTCTCGCATGCACATAGCTTCCAACTAAACGGTTTGGTTGTCATAGAAAATGGTCTATAAACTGTTTGCTTATCAAATGGTTTGGTTATGTTTGTGCAAATAGTTTTGCTCTATTCGGTCATGCATGCTGCTCAAAAAGACTAAACAGTCTTGGGGCCAACTTATCAAATGATCTTGTTCACATGTGGTCCTCATGCACGTGGCTCTTCCAAACAGTTTGGTGTTGCATTTTCCAATCAATCTCAGACATCGGATGATCAAATGGTTTTGTTGTTGCATCAAACGGTCTCGGAGACTAGTGCTCCTCAAACGGTCTCACATACCAGTACTCTCCAAACGGTCTCACAGACCGATATTCCTCAAACAGTCTTTGCTCCCGGGTGATCGTTCTTCATGATCTGGACATGCTCAAAGATCAAACGGTCCTGAGGACCGACTACTGCAAACGGTCTTGGAGTCCCTTGTGTCCAAATGGTTTAAGACCAAATGGATGAATGGCTAAGACCGAATGGTCGAAACCGAATGGATGAAGCTGCTAGGTCAAGACCGTTTGGTGAGACCGAATGGATGAAACTGTTTGGTCAAACCGAATGGTCAGAACTAGGAGTGAGTGAAGGTGGGTCCCAACTGATTGTTCAACATCATCAAGACCTACATCGAATCAACATAAATTCAGTTAAAATCATGATAATTGGACCAATTAAGTAATTTTGCACATTTTGATATTTAGTAAATGAAATTGAATGCGTTGAGTTGACTTTGACCTAATAAGATAAATGAATTCCATGATGAATATGCATTAATCATTGACCTAGTGGAGGTTGGGATCTTCATTGATGTGTGGATGATCCACCGTGTTTCCTGATATGTGATGGAGGTTGTGCAAAACCCCTCTCTCTTGGTTGTTGAGAGGTGAGCCAACTCTCTTGATCTATTAGGGTTTGATGATGGTGACCTTGAGGTTGGTTATGGACAAACCATTATGGACCTTGTGCTTTGCACGATACCTCTCTTCTAGGGTTTTGGCTTAGACGATATGATAAGTTGAGTTCTATTGGCTTTGTTGCCCGATATGACCCCTTAACCTTGCTAGTGTCCTTGGGCGACATGCCTTGACTGAGATGTACCTTTTCCTTAGTTGGCATTGTGGCTTTGGCCAATATGGTGAAGAAGGCTGCCCGATATGAATCCTAACCCTAATGGGCGATAGGGTCTTGGCCATTAGGGCTAGTTGTGTTGCCTGACACACCCTTGCTCCTTGGTTGCACGGTATGAGCTGCACCATATCACCCCTAGTTCTTTGGTTTCACGATACACAGCTTCTGGACCAGTTGCATGATACACATCATCTCTGTTTGCTCGATATCCCTTGTGCATGGATGTACCCCATCATTGACTGATATGTGTGGCTAAGTGCCCTAGTCGATAGGCTTTTAGTGAGGGTAGGCGTTATCTTTGATAAGGGTTTCACCTAGCTCGGAAACCCTAGTTTTGGTGAGTCGTTATCTTGTAACCGCACCTTTGTGGATGATGAGTAATGAATGATAGGTTATAACCAATGATATGTTCGATACTTAAAGATGATGCTACATAAGATGATAAGACACATGGTTATGTTTATAAGATAAGGGCATAGTGGATGCTCATGGTTTGATAACAAAAATGTAATTAATACAACTTTGTGATTCATGTAGCTATGATCATGGATGTTGTTCCAATCATGTACCTTCAAACCTAATAGCATGATAATCATAAAGATCTATATTTGGTGATCCAGTTATCTCTCTTGATATGCATACTAACCATACAGGTAAATCAAGTGAATTCATAGCCAGGTAAGAACTTTGAGGTGTATGTGTTCTGTATAACACTCAATGATGATAATCCTTATTGATAAGATAACATGTATCACCAGTATGATGGGAAAGGTCTGTTGACCTAATGAAGGCTGAGTGCCTATTTGAGGTGTTATCCTCTGATGTTGAGATAAGGGATTGATATCCCAATTGTGATGATGTAAGCCTTGAGAGGCAGTGGCATTCTGTGATGAGGGATTGAGATCCCATGGTAATAATGCAACTCAATGCTATTTATGTTTTAAAACTTGGTTGCCTCAACAATCCACTTAAAATATACTAGTTAAATACATTGGAACATATCATGTAGTTTGCCTTGGCCATAGATCCATCATCGTTAGAAGTTAGTGATGGTGAAACAAGTTCTCTTGTGGGTTAATCTGGAAGCGCATATTGTTGAATATGTGTGGTTGCTTCTAGCCAAAAATAGGAGGATTAGAGTGCAACTTTGGTTGTAGACTCCAGATCACGGTTTCAGGCATGTGGCTCAATATGAAAGAGCATGGTGAATAGGCCCATGGCTCATGATGTGTGATAAGAGAATGGTGAATAGGCCCATGGCTCAATGATTGTGGAGAATGGTGAACAGGCCTGTGGCTCAGTTTTACTAACGTCAATACATGTACCAAGGTGGGCTAGGTAGAGGGTAGCCTGACCCTATGGCTGCGGCCACCTAAGCATGAGACTACGGTCCTGCATCATTAGCACTCGTGCACTGACCACGAGGTGGTGAGGTCATGTAGTTCGGCTCTTCCATTAACCTTGTATGGCACCAGTTTGGGCTTCACAATCGGTGGTTGGATTTAAGCGGTATAACTCACTTCCTCAGGGCATGATAATACGTAATCCGGCCAAATAGTATATTCTGCTTAGATTAAAACACAGAACATTGATTGAGGCCTTTCTTGTGTAGTTGATCCAGTTATACCTTGTAGTTATTTGTACAATCCTTATATTTTGTGATAAGTTCTTATAAATCTTATTTTATCAATCATGTTCCATAAAGAATACTTGGTTATATGCCTCATGGATATCTTGGTAAGTTTATTAATAAAATAAGTCATGCTCAGTATGCTGCTCATATTATCTGCTTTATCTGCTTTACCTTTTCTGAAGTTTTATAGTTTCTATGGGGAGTTGTGTTTCTCATTGGGACTGTATGTCTCACCCCGTTGGTTTACAACCTTTTTAGGTGATCGTGGTAGACGTGGTGGTGATCGTGAGGTTGCGATCGAGCAGCAAGAAGAGTAGTAGGAGGCAAGAGATAGATATGTTGCTGCTTTTAGGTGTTTTGTAGTAGATTCCTAGAGTCATCCATGTACTCTCAGGTCCTCATAAGTGTTTTGATGACGTTTCATGATGTATATCTGATGTAGCTTTGTATATCCTACTGCTGGCCTGATGTGGCCGTTATGTATGTATAAATAGGTGACGAACTCTTGTGTTGACAAGACAGTTGGTTCCTTTAAGTTTTGGACATATATCAAGGCTTGTAATTATTTACGTAACATGTTTCTTTGTAGGATCTAGATGTAATAGTGCTCTTTTACCTTCTTTCTGCAATCAGTTTTAATTAACCCGTGTTTTTGGTAATATGTGGTTTATTGTAGTTCCGTACGTTTTCATGTGGCATTTCATTTTCTGTGTGATAGCGGGATGTCACAGTGAGTTTGGTATCATAGCTCTAGGTTTGTTGAGTCTACAGGGATCTAGGACTAGGTTTTTGTCTGTTCTTGTGAGTTTTCCATATTTTCTTACAATAAACTTATGCCCTCAGTGGAAGATAAAGCTTAAAGATGTCTGGAAACCATGAAGAACATGCTGCCGAGAGCAGTGATGTTGCATCAGTTGATGGAGCAAGAGTGCAGGCACATGAAGATGAGGTGTCTGAGGTCCCCCAACTTGACCCAGTCATTCTTGAAAACCCTGCCTATCAGTAGCTTATGAGAAAGTTAATGGCTACGATGAATCTCATGGTGGAAAGATTGTCAGTGCCTCCGCTGAGAGCACATGCTCCCCATGGTGAAACATCAGGTATTGGGAAGACCCTCGAGCGGCTTCACCGAGTCGGAGCTTCAGATTATGCTGGAACGGCTGATCCAGCAGATGCAGATATGTGGCTGACAAGTCTAAAGAAGGCCTTCCGAATCCTCGATGTCCCCGAAGCATACAAAGTCAAGCATGTTGTCTACCTTCTGAAAGGTAGTGTTGGCCACTGGTGGGCCATCGAGGAGGAGAAGCGACCCGGTGAGGTGATATGTTGGGATGTTTTCCGATGGGAGTTCGTCAGCTGATACTTCCCAAAGACATATTCGGATGAGAAGATCAACCAGTTTGAGCATCTATACCAAGGATCGATGAGAATCACCGAGTATGAAGCCAAGTTTATGGACCTGTTAAGGTTTGTCCTCACATAGTGGAGACATATGACGAGAGAATCAGATGGTTTGAGAAGGGTTTGAGCGTCGAGTTGACAACACCTACTGCTACTTTGGAGAACCAGGAGCGGTTCGCCACATTTATGGAATTTGTTCGGAGGATAGAACGGTCAGTTAGGGAGAAGAGAGAGGCCATGTCCAAGAAAAGGTCTACTCAATTCCCGAGATAGAGGTTTGATGGCTTCAAGAAGCCAAGGTTTACAGCACCTTTTGTGATACAAGGTTCCAGTGCGTCGTCACAGTGGTCCCCGAGTAAGGGAAGATGGATGGATTTTTGCCATCCAAATCCCACAGTACAACTTCAGTGGCAGTGACAGGGTCGTCTAGGCCACAACAGAGAGACCAGTCATGTCATCTTTGTGGTTAGATCGGGCATTTCAGGACAAATTTCCCAAAGAGAGATGTTGAAGTGACACAGCAGCCGAGGCAGAATCAGAAAGGGTCAGATAGATAGTAGTCTAGTGGTAACAGAGGGTGAGGACACGGTCAAGCATCGCAAGCAGGATCGTCGTCTCAAGGAATCAAAGGACGTGGACATCAAACAATGACTCGGTTCTATGCTATGAGTCAGCCAGAGGCGATAGTCAACACGTGAGTTGTGGCAGGTCAGATGGAGTTATTTCATTCTGATTTGTCTTCTTCTTACTTTATATCCATTCTGGTTGACCCGGGTGCTACACACTCTTTTATCGCATGTACTATGCTTGATAGCTATCTTTTACCTATTAGTTGTAAGAAAGATAGCTTGTTGTTAGAAACCCCTCTTGATGGTTCCTTGATGCTTTGAGAGGTGTGTCCATCTTGTGTTCTATCTTTTTCAGGACACAATATACAAGTGGATCTTATACCACTTGATAAGCATGGATTCAACATGATCCTCAGGATGGATACCCTAGAGAAGTATAAGGTTGTGTTGGACTGTGGTTCCAAGCAAGCAGTGTTTGATGACGATAGTGAGAAGTGGATCTTCCAAGGAGATAGAAAGATCATGCCGACATGTTTAGTGTCAGCTATGGTGGCAGAGAAGTTGTTGTGGCAAGGATGTAAGGCGTTCTTAGCCTATGTTGTGGAGACCAAGGCAAAAGGTCCTAGCCTTGAGGAGGTGCCTATTGTCCGAGAGTTTGCAGATGTGTTTCCCGATGAGTTCCACGGTGTTCCCCCACCTCAAGAGATTGACTATGAGGTAAATCTGGTTCTAGGAACACAACCAGTTACTCAGACACCGTATAGGATGGCTCCAGCTGAGATGGCAGAGCTGAAGAAGTAGTTACAGGAGTTGTTGGATAAAGGTTTCATCAGACCAAGAACATCTCCGTGGGTTGCTCCGGTCTTGTTCGTAAAGAAGAAGGATGGATCGATGTGTTTGTGTATAGATTACTGGCAGTTGAACAAAGTTACGATCAATAACAAGTACCCATTGCTGAGGATAGATGATCTGTTTGATCAGTTGAGTGGTGCTACAGTGTTCTCAAAGATCGATCTACGATATGGATATCATCAGTTGAGGATTAAGAATGAGGACATACCAAAGTCAGCTTTTAGAACAAGGTATGGTCACTTTGAGTTCGTGGTTATGCCATTTGGGCTAACCAATGCGCCTGCTACTTCCATGGATCTGATGAACAGGGTGTTCTGTCCGTTTCTAGATCAGTTTGTTGTAGTTTTTATAGATGACATCTTAATCTATAGTCGGGATAGTCAAGAGCATGAACAACATCTTCGACAAGCGTTGACTCTTCTTTTCCAACATCAGTTGTATGCCAAGTTTAGTAAGTGTGAGTTCTAGTTGAAAGAAGTGACTTTCTTGGGTCATGTGATATATGTAGAAGGAGTCAGAGTGGACCCTAAAAAGGAGGAGTCAGTTATAGATTGGGAGCAACCGAAGACGCCGATATAAGTTTGTAGTTTTTTGGGTTTAGCAGGATACTACCGAAGGTTTATAAAGGACTTTAGTATTAGCGTGTTGCCATTGACAAAGTTGACCAGGAAGGATGTACCTTTTATTTGGGATGATCGTTGTCAGCAAGCTTCCCAAAGTTTGAAGGAGAAGCTGACTAGTTCTCCAGTGTTGGTGCTGCCAGAGCCTGGGAAAGGCTATGTTGTTTTCTGTGATGCTTCCAAGAAAGGCTTAGGATGTGTGTTAATGTAGGGAGATCATGTGGTTTCTTTTGCTTCACGAAAACTTAAGAAACATGAGGAGAATTATCTGACACATGATTTGGAGCTGGCAGCAGTGGTCTATGCGTTAAAGATTTGGAGACACTATCTTTATGGGGGAGTGTGTCAGATCTTTACAGATCATAAGAACTTGAAGTACATATTTTCACAGAGTGATATGAACATGCGACAACGTCGCTGGATGGAGTTGATCAATGATTATGATTGTACCATTGAGTATCATCCTGGTAAGGTGAACATGGTAGCTAATGCACTTAGTAGAGAGTCTTCTTCTCTTTCTATGAAGAAGGCACGATTGAGTTCCTTGGTATGCCATAGGTGGGTTCTTTGTGGTAGATGAATGTACAGTTAGAAGTTTCCTTGTTGGCAGGACTTTTGGCACATATGCAAGTAAAGCCTACATTGAGACAGTAGATCAAAGATGCACAGCAGGAAGATGCTTCAGTTCAGTTGATAAGATCAGAGTTTGGCAGCGAAAAGAATGATGGGTTCCATGAGTCTGAGGATGGACTAGTTTGCTATCATGGTAGGATGGTGGTCCCTGATGTTGATGATCTGAGAAAGCTGGTGCTCGAGGAAGCACACACATCGATGTATGCAATGCATCTAGGTGTCACCAAGATGTATCATAATCTGAAGGACCTATATTGGTGGTCTGGCTTGAAGAGAGATGTAGCCAATTTTGTGGCTAGGTGTGCGGTATGCCAGCAAGTCAAGGTTGAGCATCAAAAGTCAGCAGGTACATTGAAACCCATGCCAATACTGTAGTAGAAATGGGATCATATAACCATGGATTTTGTAGTTGGTCTACCAAGGACAGCTAAGAATCATGATTCTGTTTGGGTGAAAGTGGACAGATTGACAAACTCTTCTCATTTCATACCCATGAAGATAATGTATACAGCAGAGAAGCTTTCTCAGGTGTATGTGGATGAGATAGTGTGTTTGCATGGTGTACCCGCAATGATAGTCTCTGATAGAGGACCCTAGTTCACGAGTCATTTTTGGGAATAGTTGCACCAAGCATTGGGAACGCAGTTGAGGTTCAGTACCATTGTCCACCCGTAGACAGATGGACAGTCTAAAAGGACTATTCATACTTTGGAGGATCTTTTCCGAGCTTGTGTTTTGCAGTTCCTAGGTAGTTGGGACGTGCATCTCAGTTTGATAGAATTTGCCTACAACAATAGTTACCAGCAGAGCATCGACATGGCTCCTTATGAGGCTTTATATGGCAGTAAATGCAAATCTCCTTTATGATGGTATGATTCGGGCGAGTATCAACTTTTGGGTCCTGAGTTAGTGCAACAGACAATAGAGAAGATCAAAATGATACAACAACAGTTGAAAGTGGCACAAGACAGACAGAAGTTGTATGCAGACAATCACCAACGACCTTTAGATTTCCAGGTGGGAGACAAAGTGTATCTCAAGGTCTCACCATGGAAAGGCGTGCTGAGGTTTGGACAGAAAGGCAAGCTGGCACCCAGGTATATGGGGCCATATCCGGTAATAGCACATGTTGGCAAGGTAGCTTACAAGTTAGAACTGTCGCCAGAATTGCACATGTTACATCTGGTATTTCATGTTAGTATGCTGAAGAAAAGTCATCCAAACATAGGGACAGTGATAGATCCAGTTGAGGTTGAACTTGATGAAGACATGATCTATGAGGAAGGTCTAGTGATGATTCTTGACAGAAAAGTGAAGAAGTTGAAGAGGAAGGACCTAGTTCTTGTGAAGGTTCTCTAGCATCATCGTGGCATTGAGGAAGCCATGTGGGAGCTTGAGGAAGAGATAAGGAGGAAGTATCCCTCGCTTTTCTCTTCAGATTTTGGAGGTAAAATCCCTTTGTAGAGGTTTATGGCTTGTAAGGACCCTGACCTTCGTTTTGGGCTTATCATGTTTGCTTTACCTAAACCTTGTGTTTAGTTGCTTTCTAATCACCTCTAGTGGTGATTAGGGTGTGTTTGTGTTTTGTTGAGAATTGGAGGTGCTACTTGCAAATGACTCAAGTTTTAGGGTTGATATATACGTTTGTCACCTTGAGAGATGTTTCTCTCTCTCCTTGCATCTTCTAGGGTTGAGAGGATGGGTTGGGCTTGTTGTTTGAGTAGCTTTGGGCTTTGTTTTGCCTTGTTGAGTCTTATTTGGGCTTTGCCTTGCTTTGATGGGCCTTGTGTTGGGCAAGACCTTGGTGTATCGGCTAAGGTATGGTGGTTGTGTCAGCCAAGGAGGTTGTGTCAGCCAAGGGTGAGTGGGTTGCCATCTTGGGCGACACACCTCTCCCTTCTAACATCATTTTTGTCACCCCCTTGTGGACACTTGGTGCTTGTTGCTTGCATGTGGCAAATGCTTTAGACATGTGGAAGTGGCGAGATGAGTAGGTGGCTTTTCCTCATGGACAAGTGTCCCTAGGTTGGGTGACACCTTGCCTTAGTTTCCTCTTCACCCTCTTCTATATATGTCTCTCCTTTCTCTTACTTAGGATCCCTTTAGTTCCTTAGTTGCTTCCCTTCTTCCTTGTTGGCCGATACATCTCCTTGGTGAGCTTGGTGGCCGATACACTTGGTAGAGCAAGCTTGGTGGCTGATCTTCTTGGAGTCTTCTTCTTCCTCTAGTGGTAGTCGAAGCCTAGAGTGTGTCTTGCTTCTCTTCTTGTGGTGAGCATCTCCCCCTCTTTCCTTAGCACCTTCCTCTCCTTCTTGCTTGTTCTTCGGCCATGGTGGTTATAAGCTTTGCTTTTCTTCTTGAGGTGGCTGAAGGTGGTGTTTGGAGCTTGGAGCTTTCTTAAGGTGGGTTACATAACTCCTAACCCTAGCTATACTACTTCCTTTTCTTGTTGCATGTTTATGTTTCATCTTGATCGGTCATGCATCTTGTTAGATATGTTTCTTGCCCTAGTATGTACCCTTTTATCTTGTTATATATATGATGGATATATTGTTGATGTGTTCTTAGACCTTGTGGTCGAACCTTGAGTTTAGGGTTCCTTGGGCAAAACTCCTTTCTCTCCCATCAGTTTTGAGAAGTGAGTTCGAACTCAAGTGGTGTAGGCAAAATCCCTCTCACTTGGTTGTTGACTGGTGAGTCTATACTCTAGTTGCTTGGGTAATACCCTTCTCTCACCATGGATTTGAGAGGTGAGCCTTGGTTGGGAGTTGACCTAGTAGAGGTTTGGATCTTGACTGATGTGGGGATGATCCACCATGTTGCCCGATATGTGATGGAGGTTGTGCAAAACCCCTCTCTCTTAGTTGTTGAGAGGTGAGGCAAATCTCTTGATCTATTAGGGTTTGATGATGGTGATCTTGAGGTTGGTGATGGACAAACCGTTATGGACCTTGTGCTTTGCATGATAGCCCTCTTCTAGGGTTTTGGCTTGGATGATATGATAAGTTGAGTTCTATTGGCTTTGTTTCCCGATATGACCCCTTAACCTTGCTAGTGTCCTTGGGTGATATGCCTTGACCGAGATGTACCTTTGCCTTAGTTGGCGCTGTGGCTTTGGTCGATATGGTGAAGAAGGATGCCCGATATGAACCCTAACCCTAGTGGGTGATAGGGTCTTGGCCGTTAGGGCTAGTTGTATTTCCTGACACACCCTTGCTCCTTGTTTGCACGGTATGAGTTACACGATATCACCCCTGGTTCCTTGGCTGCACGATACACAACTTCTAGACCAGTTGCACGATACACATCATCTTTGTTTGCTCGATATCTCTTGTGCATGGATGCACCCCCATCGTTGACCAATATGTGTGGCTAAGTGCCCTAGCCGATAGGTTTTTAGTGAGGGTAGGCATTATCTTTGGTAAGGGTTGCACCTAGCTCGGAAACCCTAGTTTTGGTGAGTCGTTATCTTGTAACCACACCTTTGTGGATGATGAGTTATGAATGATATGTTGTAACCAATGATATGTTCGATACTTAAAGATGATGCTACATAAGATGATAAGACACATGGTTATGTTTATAAGATAAGGGCATATTGGATGCTCATGGTTTGATAACAATAATGTAATTAATACAGCTTTGTGCTTCATGTAGCTATGATCATGGATGTTGTTCCAATCATGTACCTTCAACCCTAATAACATGATAATCATAAAGATCTATGTTTGGTGATTCAGTTATCTCTCTTGATATGCATACTAACCATGCAGGTGAATCAAGTGAATTCATAGCCAGGTAAGAGCTATGAGGTGTATGTGTTCTGTATAACACTCAATGATGATAATCCTTGTTGATAAGATAACATGTATCACCAGTATGATGGGAAAGGTCTGTTGACCTGATGAAGGTTGAGTGCCTAGTTGAGGTGTTATCCTCTGATATTGAGATAAGGGATTGCTACCCCAATTGTGATGATGTAAGCCTTGAGAGGCAGTGTCATTCTGTGATGAGGGATTGAGATCCCATGGTAATAATGCAACTCAATGTTGTTTATGTTTTACAACTTGGTTGCCTCAACAATCCACTTAAAATATACTAATTAAATACAGTGGAACATATCATGTAGTTTGCCATGGCCATAGATCCATCATCGTCAGAAGTTGGTGATGGTGAAACAGGTTCTCCTGCGGGTTAATCTGGAAGCGCATATTATTGAATATGTGTGGTTTCTCCTAGCTAAAAATAGGAGGATTAGAGTGCAACTGCAGTTGTAGACTCCAGAGCACGGTTTCAGGCCCATGGCTCAATATGAAAGAGCATGGTGAACAGGCCCATGGCTCATGATGTGTGATAAGAGCATGGTGAACAGGCCCATGGCTTAATGATTGTGGAGCACGGTGAACAAGCATGTGGCTCGGTTTTACTAGCATCGACACCTATACCAAGGTGGGCTAGGTAGAGGGTAGCCTGACCCTGTGGCTGTGGCCACCTAAGCATGATACTGTAGTCCTACTTGATTAGCACTCGTGCACTGACCACGAGGTGGTGAGGTCATGGAGTCTGGCTCTTCCATTGACCTTGTATGGCACCGATTTGGGCTCCGCAGCCGATGGTTGGATTTGAGCGGTACAGCTCACTTCCTCATGGCATGATAATATGTAATCTGGCCAAATAGTATATTCTGCTTAGGGCAAACACAGAACATTGATTGAGGCCTTGCTTGTGTAGTTGATCCAGTTATACCTTGCAGTTATTTATACGATCCTTATATTTTGTGATAAGTTCTTATAAAGCTTATCTTATCAATCATGTTCCATAAAGAATACTTGGTTATATGCCTCCTGGATATCTTGGTAAGTTTCTTAATAAAATAAGTCCTGCTCAGTATGCTGCTCATATTATCTACTTTAGCTTTTTTGAAGTTTTATAGTTTCAGTGGGGAGTTATGTTTTTCATTGGGACTGTGTGTCTCACCCCATTGGTTTACAACCTTTTTATGTGATCGTGCTAGACGTGGTGGTGGTTGTGAGGTTGCGGCTGAGCAGCAAGAAGAGTAGTAGGAGGTAAGAGATGGATATGTTGTTGCTTTTGGGTGTTTTGTAGTAGAGTCCTGAGTCAATAATGTACTCTCAGGTCCTCGGAAGTGTTTTGATGATGTTTCATGATGTATAGCTGATGTAGCTTTGGATATCATGTTGCTGTCCTGATGTGGCTGTTATGTATGTATAAACAGGTGACGAACTCTTGTGTTGATAAGACAGTTGGTTCCTATAAGCTGTGGACATATATCAAGGCTTGTAATTATTTATGTAACATGTTTCTTTGCAGGATCTGGATGTAATAGTTCTCTTTTACCTATTTTCCACAATCGATTTTAATTAACCCATATTTTTGGTAATATGTGGTTTATGGTAGTTATGCACATTTTCTCTTGGCATTTCATTGTATGTGTGATAGCGGGATGTCACATAATCTATCAAGTAAACTAAAAATGTAGTTGCCATGGCCATAAATCCATTCACTGTCAGGATTTGTTGAATGGTGAAATGAGTTTTACTCAGAGTGCATATTTTTGAATATGTGAGGGTGAAAGACGAGTATTTTCTTACTTACTTCAAGCCCTGGGATTTGGCCTTGAGCCATTTTCCTAAAAAGAGTGCAGTTGTAGGCTGTAGTTCTAATGCAACATCGGGATTGGTGGTAAAGCCATACCCTAAGAAGAGTATGGTTGTAGTCCATGACTCTCTCTCTCCCTCTCTCTCTCTCTCTCTCTCTCTCTCTCTCTCTATATATATATATATATATATATATATATATATATATATATATATATATATATATATATATATATATATATATATATATATATATATATATATATATATATATATATATATATATATATATATATATATGCAGGATTGAGTGTAGGTCATACCCTAAAAAGAGGACATGCTACATGTTGTATCTCTATATCGAAGAGCCTCTATACACCATGCTAGCTAAAATGTAGATTGACTCATGATGTCACTACCAATAATCTCGTACTGACTGAGAAAGGAGAGGTTGTGGATTCCGACTCTTCCATAGACCTATATGGCACTGATGCTAACTTCATAGTGGTCAGTTGGAGATGGAAGGTATATTCCCATCTCCACGGGGGATAAGATGGAATGTTTAAAGATGTAATCAGTCATGTAGTGTATTTGTTTAAGGATCAAATATGGAAACATTGGTTGAATCCTTGCTTTATTTTTATACAATTTAGTTTATAATAGTTATAAATGTTCTTCATATTCCTTTTAAAAGTAATTAAATGATATATTGCTCAGTTGTAGATATTTGAACTAATGAGATGTTGAGACTGCTCTATCCTGTATATAATAAGCAGTTATACATGTTTAATTCAATATAGGTTTCTTCTGCTCTCATTCATAAAAGTTTAACTGTGATAGTAATGTTGTTGGAAGAGAGTTATATCTCTCGCTGGGACTTGTTGTCTCACCCTGTGGGTTCCACAACTTTTTAGGTGGACGTGCACAACTAGGTAGAGATCGTGCAACAGAGAATGGGTAGCAGTACTAAGACTAGCAGTAATAGTCCAGGTTGAATGTGATGTTATGTTTCTTGTACATATAGAGTCCTATGTATCATCCATGTACTCTCAGGTCCTTTGGGAGATAGTGTGTAAATAGTTTTATAATCGATCTAAGATTATGGCTAGTACACCTCGATGCATTATGTTGCTTTTGTGTATGTTTTGGTAAAGCAATTGTTATCTCATATCCTTGCAAGATGATGGAACAATGTATGTACAAAGTGAACCATGATGTATTAATGGTTTGGTTATTTCTAAAAAGAATTTTCTGGTAATGGATCTATGGGCAAAAGGTTTTTATTTTTAGTGATTTTTGATAATTCATTATTAATGATTATTTCCACATAGTTTTGTGCGATTAAGTTGTTGGTTTGATAGCGGTTGTCATAGGACACATGGTGACCATCCATCATTGGACTTGGTCACATGTACAACTATCATGTCGGTCACTTTCTTAGTGACTCTTCCTTTGTCTCAGGTAGTGTTACCTCCTTCACTTACCCCTTTGGAGATTTGCACAAATGAGTTTAGGAAAGTTATTCTTATATAAGGAGATACTCATAGGTCATTATAATTCTTGCAAGAACTAAATAAACAAGCAAGTAGTTAATTGCAATACATGTGAAAGTTTGGCAAACGTCTGAAGTTGATAAGAAGGTTATTCATAAGTAACCACATACCTTTCTTTAGGAGTGTTTTGGATCCAAGCAAATAGGAGAAATTAATCAACCAAGTAATAAACATGTAATTAAAGTTTAACATCGAAGTATTACTTTTATGGCCTCAAAACCATATCGGGCTTTGACTTGGGTCTTAGGTTAAGTTTTTGGGTCAGGTTAGGGTTGCATTAGGGTTAGTCTTCCCAAATCCTAATCGTTACAAATAATGCTTTATGACTAAGGAAACCCTAATTTGTCATCATGTGAGCCCTAACTTAACAAATTAGATCTAATTATATATTTTCGTCAACTTAAATCAAACATCATTCATTAGGACCAATTAATCAAAATATGACTCTCAATTTCATAAAGTTAGGGTTTATGCATTGAATACCACCAAAGTGTGTATTTCTATATACTTTTGGAGTAGATGGCAAAATTAGATAGTGAAACCTATTTTATTGAAATCTACATATTTTTCTAATCAATTTCACATGCATATTCACTATCATCGGAGTTACTATCTATTTTCTATTATTTTTATAACTATTTTTTATCTAATCAGAGACTCCCACATCAACCAAATATATAAGCATCTATGCACGAAAAATTTCGATTCAAATTCCAAGTGAAAAGACACATATTTCCATCACACTTTGACATTGATGTCACATGAATGTGGGCATTATGGTTCAATCGCTCCCGGGATTGTTCCTCGCATGCCAGTCGAGCAAGATTTTGGTCATGGGGTCATCCCCATGGTTGACTTGACCACTGGAGGCATGACAATCATGGTCGATGATCCAATGATCTTTTCTACACTCTGCCAAACTCAACCAGACAAAGAACAATGGTGGAAGAGGTAGATACCTTGGTTTCTAAGTCTGGAACATAAGAGAAAAATCGAGGACCAAAACTTGGGAATTACATACCAAATTGGTGCATTGAGGCTTCAACAAGGAACCTTAGGCCTTGCTAGAGAGTTCTTGGTTGTTTCCACATGTTGTGGTGGTCAAAGTCATAGTTCTAACTAAGTTGACAAGATTTAGGTGACGTGACCATGGAAGGAATGGTAGCGGCCTCCTTGTCACTCCCTGACATGTTGGGTTGCCTTAGGGGACTCTGGAGAAGCTTTTGATTAATGCAATTGGTCTGTGATATCTTGGGACTCAAGGAAGGTTGTGGTGGTTCACTAAGGAAGAAGTAGAGTTTGACAAAGAGGGGAGAGAGAGAGCTTGGCGGGAAATTGAGGAGTTCTCAAACTGTGTGAGGGGCCAAAGGTGCCAGAGGCATCCTGTTTATAGGATGTGATTGAGAGTCGATGGTGTGGATTAGCAACCCTAGTTTCTAGATGTACTATAGAATTAGGTTTTCTCAATTCTCATGATCATAAGGGATGAGTTTTATCTTGTTTGGTTTGTCGTGATCTCCTGGTTCCAACTTGGATTTGTTTGATAGGAAATGATGGAGAGGATCTCAAGATATGGTGAGGGGTGGGAGTCCAGTCTATTTGGGACTCAAATCAAAGGTAAATGATGACTACCCTCCACCTGATCATGGATTGACGACTCTACAAAAAACCATGCATCTTTTTCACACCGATAAGTCTCAAGTTACGCAGTTAGGTTAGGCATGTCATTTTAATAATATCAATACCTGATTATTCAAGGATTATCCACTTTATTCAAAACTTTAGAAAATCCTAAATGCTTCTAGAAATCTCCAATTGCTACCAAATTTTTAGGGGGGCTTCCTAATGACATTGTCTCGGTTTTGTGCAAAAGTTAATAACAGAATATAGAAGTTAAATATCCTTTCCTTGTCTCCCAAATTATTACTTAATTTAATTATCTAGGCCATTTACTAATGCATTATATACTCAAACTTGACCATTATCTTAACCTAGATTATTTTCCCACGTTGAGCTAGGAGTTGGGCCCAACTAAGCATGTTGGTTGCCCCTTATCTTGGTAATCCAATTACTTTGGGTATTAACATGCATTAACCATTCATTTATTTGATATTTTTAGAATCTCCTTAATTATTGGGATTTCTTATATCCTTTATTCATCACTCACTAATATATCAATGGATGCAACAAAACACCAGAAATCTTTTCTTTTTAGAGAAACTACATTCATAACCCAAAATAGAGAACAAAGCATATAATTCAGGGTTTTCAAATATGACCCTATCAATACATTATTTGCATCCAAAATCTATAAATATATGGAAATTTCAAGTTGTAACAAGAGGGAAGTGGCTAGAATAAGTGTGAATAACAGAGGAGAGAGAAATTTATTTTGATTATAACTTCAAATTTGTAATGAATTTTTGACAAAATAAAGTCGTCAAATTCTTTACAAAAATTATGTTCCAACAATATCAATTTTGACAAACTTTTGAGAAAAAATAATGTTACTTATTCACTCATAATCTTCATCCTCTTACCAAAACAACACATTCGACTGGAGAAACAACAAACTAGACCATAGATGACAAGAAAATGGACCAACGATAACAAGACATCTCTATGTGGTAAGTGAGATGAGGCTTAGAGAGAAAAGTAAAACACTTGTCCAAAGATAACAATACAACAGACCAAATATAGTAACAAATTATACTGAAGATAAAAACAAATTAGACCAGAGATAACAACTCAATTAAAAAAATTAATGGCACTACTTTCCTCCTATTCCTTATATTTTCTCTCTTTCAAAAGCAAAGCATTGAACCAAAAATAATAATAAATTGGATCATAGATAACAACAAACTAGACCAACGATAACAAAATATCTCTTTGTGATGAGTGAAATGAGTAGGAGAGAGAAAATCAAAATATAAGACCATAGTTAACAACTCAATGGACCAGATATAACAAAAAATTAGACCAAAGATAAAAACAAAATTAGACCAGAGATGACAACACACTAGACCAAAGATAACAACAAATTGGACTAGCGATAACAACTAAAATAAAAAAATAAATAACACTACTTCCCTCCTATTTTTATATTTTCTCTCACTTAGAAAAACAAAATACTGGACCGGAGATAACAACAAACTAGACTAGAGATAATAATAAATTAGACCAAACATAACAATACATCTCTTTGTGATGAGTGAAATAAAGAGGGGATAGAAAAACAAAACATTGGATCAAAGATAATAACACAACAGACAATATACAACAACAAATTGAATCAGAAATAACAACAAAATTGATCGAAGATAACAACAAATTAGACCAAAGATAACTATTCAGTTAAAAAAATAATGACACTACTTTCCTCCTATTCCTCATATGTTTACTCTCTTACAAAATAAAACATTACATCAGGAATAACAACAAATTGGACCAGAAATAATAACAAATCAGACCAACGATAATAAACATCTCTATGTGATGAGTGAACATGTCTTGCTTGCACCCACAACCAACGATAACAAACATCTCTATGTGAAATGAGGACCATAGACAACTTGACGTGTATTTTACTACGCGCTAAAAACGCAAGTATACGCGTCGAGTAGTACATGCCTTGTGAGGCCCGAGTCGAACACAAGGATACTCGGAAATGTTGGAGACTCCTACTAACTATTTGCGATCAGCTAAGCCAAATAACAAAGTGGGGTTGTTGAACAAAATTAAAAGAAAATAAAAATAAAACAAAGCAAACAATCGATTAAAAGTTAATTTAATCAATTCCAAAGGATATCTTTAGGATTGTGGTTTCACCGCGGGTTTTCATTGTATTAAGTTTTATATAATACCTCAATCTTCTCTCTCTATCCGGGTAATGGCCTGGAAATAGAATTGCCCACTGTCGTGGTGCAATTCACTACTTAGGTTTAGGTCGGTTCCACCGTCGTAGTAATCTATCCCCTAAACTGAGTGCATTACGAACGATCTCTTTGTATCCACCATTAATTTTACACCACCTTGGTCAAGGGATTTGTCGATTAATGTATATTTTGTCTCTTTTCAACCGTTAATCCTTCTTTCAAAGTGATTAAGGGCATTAGGTTATTATTATGGTGATCAAGCATAACAATATATGGAGAAAACGAAACAATACCACGTATTTAAGAGAGAAAATATGAATTACTATTATAAAACTATCATACAATGAATCCCCGGGCTACTCCCGGTCCTAAAGATGAAGGGGATTATCCCTGCATGTTCATCTCAAACAAGTACAAGGTAGAGATAAGGGAAATCATGTGAAAAACGTGAAATGAAAAGAGAAAACCCCTGAACGGAGAAGAACTGATTGATCCTTTGCGTAGAACACGTGCCTTCCCGCCTCTCGGTGGTGAAATCCGTCTTCTGCGGCGTTCGGATCGACTGGTATGAACTTCTGGCCTCCGTTCTCCTCTCTACTGCTCCTCGGTACTTGTGCAATGGCTAATAAGATCTTTCCCCCGTCTGGGCGGCCGTCCTTAGGTATATCTCAGTCATTAGGTCCCTACTTAAACGTAGTCGTCTGATTGAGATCATTAGAAAGCAAACTCATATCCTACGGCGTCGATACCATCGACGCGAGTCGATGGTATCGACCCGCTACAGTAGCGGCTGGCTACAAACCCTTCCTTTGTCGCGCCCGACATCATCTCGATACCATCGACTCGGGTCGATGGTATCGACTTCCTTTAGGCGTCGGTTTTGTCGTTTTGCGACGATGTAGCCTCCATGTGTCGATGGTATCGACTTGGTGTCGATACTATCGACTGCTTCTGCGCCAACAACCTGAAGGTGACTCGATACCATTGACATCCCTGTCGATAGTATCGACGCTTTGCTGCTCCTTCCGGCTGGAAACCTGTGACCATGTCGATAGTATTGACTTTCGTCGATGGTATCGACGGAAGCAAATACTCGTTTGTCCTGAAATTCAAAGACATGACCACATCAATTCACACAAATAATAATAATTTGACAATTAATACTCAAAATGATGAAATAAAGGGGATTTGACATAAAATAGTGGCAAAGACCAAAATGGATGAATTATGCAATATTAACCATAAAAATGACTAATAAAAGCATAAAATACATATCAAACAGGTCTATAAATGTGACTTAAAATCATCGCATCAAACTCCCCTAAGCTCGAACGTTGCTCGCCCTCGAGCAACTAATCCTTAGAATAGAATTGCTAATGTCAACTGAAAAACAACATACCAAACCCAACATCCCATATGACTCCCACTGGACGTTCACATACCGGCCTTCTCTAACCACAGAACTGTAATTACCCTGAAGGCGACAGTAATCATTCATAAGAGAAATTGACCTCAAGACTGATGAACACTATCACATAAGGCAGTTAACATAATAAAACACGCCAGTTCAGACTTGGTGCATCTTGTGATCGCCTATACTACGTTGCTCGCCCTAACTACCATCTACATGGAAGCAGTTCTCCTGATATTCGTTAGTGAGGAGAAATTCACGGTGGCCTACCAATCCGAGCAACAGGTGGATGAAAATGGGTGGCTCATGGAAGAAGATGGAAGTATTGTACTGTTTCAACATGCATAATACAAAAATGTCCTATATGATGCAAATGCACATGAGAAATGCCCTAATGCCTAAAATTGGGTAGAATGATGCATGCACTAACCATTCATCTCAAAATGAGATGGATATCTAGTTAAGCTACATCATGTACTCAATTATTCTTTAAATGCAGGTGATATCACATTCCTTTCTCCTTCTTATTCCACTTTCTTCTAAATACATTTTTTTTCTTCTTTTTTTCATATTGCAGATTTTCAGATTTTTTCATCCCACATATCCATAATTGCTTAAAGATAATTTTATCGGGCTATTTTCTTCATACCTAGAAATTTTTGCACTATTAATAAGGTATGGAACGATTTAATTCACCATTGGGGAAAAAATTGAGATACATGATATACTTTTATGCATGAAAATCATGAATGCACTACATGGCATGCACCTAGAGGTAATGTGCATGAATCACTATCTTTTTTCTTTTTATGCAAAACATATGGAAAATACCAATGCAAGTCCTATCTAAATGCTATGCAAACAAAAGGAATTAAAATTGCACTTCACTTCCAATTCTTGGGTGGATTATGGAAAAATGAAGTGGAACGATCACAAGACTAGATGACTGAACCTTAGAAAGATATTATGCGTCCCTCCTTACTGACCTGTGTAGTAGTTTAGAGGGTTCTCTCTCTTACATCCAATTAAAGTCTCATTACCATTTGATCAGTTTAGGCTCAAACAACCATTTCCGTCCACTTTCATGAATCATTAGGAGTACAGTTATGAAATGTTGTTTTAAAGTTGACATAACCAATCCTTTACCATAAGATATGTGCCCAAGGTCAAAACAAAACAAGCTATCCAAAGACACAAAAATTTCAAATTTCCCTTGAATTTCCCATGCACTATTAATTGAGATGACACAACTTTACGACATCCACAATTACACTAGATAGCATGTGGATCCTACAAAAGTTAAAATTGCAAGAAACAAAATAATATTAAAACTAAAAACAATAAAAGATAAAGTTGTTCCAACTAACCCCCCAATGCTTGAATTCGACTATGGCCTCATAGTCAAAAACAAACTTAAAGATTGGAACAGGGATACCAGATCAATCCTGTGGAGGTGGAGGTGGGTATTGCGGCGCCATGGGGTCCCAAGATGGGTATTGCCCCTGGAAAGTCGGATCATACTGGGGCATCGGTGGAGGCTGTGGATATCCCCCAAAATAGTCCTGGCTCCAGTAGTGATCAAAAAATGGCTGTTGTTGCACCTCCATCCTGTGCAACCTATCGTGGATATTCTGTTGATTCCCAAAGAGAAGGCGCTCATTCTCGAAGATCGCCTGCTGGTTGACAAATAATCGGTTGGTAGTCTCTTGAATATCGGTAAATGTGGATGTATGCTGTTGTTGTGTCTGGTGGATGTCCTGCAACATATTGTACATGCCTTGCATGGAATAGGCATCCTCGCTGGGCTGTGAGGGCTGTGGTGATGGCGGCGTAGGCTGTGATGATGAAGACGCACCCGGATGCATCTGAGGACGCTTCCGGGGTGCTACTCGTGCTCGAAGAGGTGTAAGGGTCTCCTCTTCCTCCTCAGCCTCGTCGTCCTGTCCATCGTCGCCGCCATCATTTCCGCCTTCTTCATCGGAGTCGGCGATAGCTATGATTGGCCATCAAAAATGTTGTGCTCCCTCGATGTTGAAGACCGGATCAGGCAGCGTGCACTCCTGGTACTCTTGATTTACGTGGCAATGCACAAAAGCCACGCCAGCTCGGAGAAGAACGAGATTGGCTCGGTGTAGATGTGGCAAGTTGACCTTGCTTCTCGTAGAAAGAAGAGTCAGCTGATCGAGATTCAAACCCAAGTATAAGGCTATCTTGGTGACAAGCCCCCCAAAATGAATCGGGTTTTTTCTCATGCTCCTCTTCACCGCCAATACTCGTTGTAGAAAGAATGCACCCCAGTTGCATTCTTGGCGCTTCAGGAGCTGATATAAGAAGAAAAGATCCGTCTCCTGAAATTTGCTTAGTGCCAGATCACTTCGAGCAAAGATGGTGGAACTCAACATCCGGTGAAATATCGAACAAACGGGTGCTTGAAGTCGGCTACCACAGCGTTGTGGTAGCTCACCAACCTCCCTTGTGGCACCGTCACCAACTCGAAGAAGAGAGTGTCATAGTTGGTGCGGTTATCCGGCCGCCGGTGGTCATACGGAGAATGATTCCAATTGAAAATCCTGTTGAATTGGCGAAGTGTGAGGGTATAGTCACGGTTGTATAGCCGGAAAGACACTCGGCCCTTTATCCATTCACGATCGGTGGCGACGACGTCGTTGGGCACGACGCAGACGTCAAGTGACGCCATGAACTCCGCCACCAACTCTTTGTAGGTTGTCCACTCGCCGAAAAACGGCTGGCCATCAGCATGGTACTGTAACTCATCGGGCCTCCTGCTTGTACGTTTCGCCTGCCCCTGCAGAACATAGGCCAAGTTGGCCTCGAATCCGAGGTCTCGGATCATTTCCCGGTCCACATACCGGGTGGGTTCAATCTTCCTTTTTAAGATCTCCTCATAGATCTTCTTCACCTATGTGGAAGGATGCATCATGCGCGGCCGTGCAACCGACCCAGGAGGAGGTGGCACAAACTCTGGGATATCCTCCGGGTCCGCACGTGAAGAAGATGCTCCAGCGACGTGAACCATGTTGGCGACGAGAAAGGGATTAGAAAGAGAGCTCAGTGCAGAATGGAGATATGAATCTCCGCTCGGTGATGATCGTCGCTCGGTGATGCTGGTCTTTGCTCTTGGATGGCTCGGGCGAGTGCTCGGCGCAAAGGGAGGAGATCACTCTGAAGGTGTGACGTCAAATGACGTAATGATTCTCCTTAAATAGACTTGGTCGGCGCCATTTTTAGCCCGTCGATACCATCGACGCGAGTCGATGGTATCGATGTTGGTCGATACTATCCACCCCTCACATGGTATCGACGGTCATCGATTGCTGGATCTTGAAACACGGATCGCTGATGTGTCGATACCATCAACATGGGTCGATGGTATCGACGCTGCACCCGGATCGATGACATAGAAGCCACGATCGCCGTCGATTAGTTTGCGCGGATCGGTGACATAGATTGTCGATACCATCGACGTGAGTCGATGGTATCGACTTTTCTTCATTGCGACACCGCCACTTTGCATTTCAACCTGTAAACATGTCGATACCATCAACATTGTCGTCGATGGTATCGAGTTAACTGTGACATATCGGTCTGAAATTCTTCAGAGATCTCGATGGTATCGACGCCTGTGTCGATACTATCGACGTTTCCTTCTCGACCACCTGTAGGTATGTCGATACCATCAACGAGGCTGTCGATGGTATCGACTCAGAATGAAATCTGTAGTCGTCAACCTGTACCCTTGTCGATACCATCGACATGGGTGTCGATGGTATCGACTCTGCCTCAGCCTGCACAATGAACAAACGGATCAAGGTATCTTCTTTACACTAAAAATTGAATGAAAATAAAGCAACCTACGATTATAAATACTCTATCCTAATGTATCGATGGTTGGATTGCCTCCCAACAAGCACCATTATTTAACGTCTTAGGCTAGACTGCTTTCGGGCATCTCAATCGTCCAAAAGTGAAATGATTTTGACCTCATTCACCTTCCTCTTGTAACTCTCCCTAAAATAGAGCTTCAGCCTTTGTCCATTTACCAAAAACGTGGTATCACCATCACGCACTAAGATCGCGCCGTGTGGTTTGACCTCTTCCACCACGAATGGTCCACTCCACCGGGATTTGAGCTTCACGGGATGCAACTTGAGTCGTGAGTTGAACAACAAAACACTATATCCCTTCTTGAATGTGCGCAACTCGATGTGGCGATCGTGGATCAGCTTTGTGCGCTCCTTGTATATCCGTGCATTCTCATACGCCGTCATCTGTAACTCATCCAGCTCATTCAATTCAAGCATCCTCTTTCTCCCCGCTTCATTGTAACTCAGATTTAGCCTTCTAAGCACCCAATGGGCCTTGTGCTCCAACTCAACTGGCAAATGACAAGCCCGGCCATACGCCAACCTAAAAGGCGTGGTGCCTATAGGTGTTTTGTAAGCCGTCCTATATGCCCACAATGCATCAGGTAGTAGGGCACTCCATTTCTTCCTCGTGGATGCCACCGTACGCTCTAGAATCTTCTTAATTTCACGGTTTGAGACCTCCACCTGCCCTTGGGTCTGTGGGTGATATGGGGTGCCAATGTTGTGCTTGACCCCATATTTCTTCAATAATGTCGAAAACTTCTGATTCCTAAAATGTGTACCCCCATCACTGATTATCATTCGGGGTACCCCAAACCTGCAAAAAATATTCTCCTTCACGAACCTGCACACTACAGTGGAATCATTAGTCCTTGTGGGGATTGCTTCCACCCACTTTGACACATAATCAACTGCTAACAAAATATATAAATTGGAGTTCGAGGACACAAAGGGTCCCATGAAATCTATGCCCCACAAATCAAATACATCAACTTCCTGAAATACGTTCAGGGGCATCTCCTGTCTCTTTGAGATATTACCTGCTCGCTGACAACGATCACATTGCCTCACAAAATCATAGGCATTCCGAAACAAAGTTGGCCAATAAAGGCCGCTTTCCAAAACCTTAGCTTCCGTTCGCGAGCTGGCATTGTGTCCTCCCATAGGTGATGCATGGCAATGATGGAGAACACTCTCGTACTCCACTTCAGGCACACAGCTGCGTAAAATACCGTCCCTGCATTGCTTAAGAAGAATTGGATCATCCCAAAAATAGTATCTCAAAGAATGAAAAAATCTCTTCTTCTCTTGATATGACCAATCTTCCGGGATGATCCCGCAAGCTAAATAATTTACAATTTCAGCAAACCAAGGCTCTTTAGAGTTAATTTTCAAAAGTTGTTCATCCGGAAACGTCTCGGTTATGGGTATATGTACATCTTTTTCATCCACCCTATCTAACCTAGACAAATGATCAGCCACTACATTTTCAATCCCAGATTTATCCTTGATTTCAATGTCAAATTCCTATAAGAGCAAAATCCACCTAATGAGTCTAGGCTTTGCGTCTTTTTTCTCCATCAAGTATTTTATTGCAGCATGGTCAGTCCATACAACTACTTTAGATCCAACTAAATACTGCCGGAATTTTTCGAAAGCAAACACAACGGCAAGTAATTCTTTTTCAGTAGTTGTATAATTCAATTAAGCATCATTCAGAGTTTTTGAGGCGTAGAAAATCACGGCAGGCTTATTGTCTACCCGCTGCCCTAATACGGCTCCTACCACAAAGTCCGAAGCGTCACACATTAATTCGAAAGGTTTTGTCCAATCCGGCGTTTGAACAACCGGTGCAGAAATCAGTTTTTCTTTCAAAACATCGAATGCATGTAGACACTTATTGTCACACCCCGATCTCACAATTTCCTCAAATCATGAGATTAGGGCGTAAGATAGGATTTATATTTAACAAAAAGAACACCCTTAACTTTTTCTTTTCTTAAAAACTCTTGTTTCTTCGCATTGAACCACGTAAAACATTTTAACAAGGGAATCTGAACATTTCTTTTACTAATCAGACTTCAATAGTAAAGATACATATATAAGCATTCATGATGTCTCTCACACATTATGCACATGAAACTTGCTAATTAGCATACATATCAAAATAGGAATAATATTACACATCGTAATTACAACTCTCTCTCTTATCTCTTACTGAGGACCTAGAGTGACAAGGACCGACTGACTCAACTAATCTCGTACTTGACTCCTGTGGCAGGTCTACACTGATGCTCTGACCATCTTCAAGTCCACGCGGTTAACCCTAAAAATGTTTGAGTAGAGGGGTGATCCTACTCGCTCAGTGAATGAGTACTTCATGGAAACAGACTAATGCACTAATGTGATTACAGATATAATTTGAGTAAACGATATGAAATTTAACAACAATAAATACTACACTAAGCAGTTCTAAAACAATATAACTGAAATAACAAAGAATGTAAATATTGTATCCAAAGCATAACTACTAGAAGACTACTCTAGTCTTCCTTAACTCTTTCATTTATAAGGAACTCTGTGAACCTATATGATAATATTTTAGATTATGCCTTGATCTATGCAGTGTACTCTGCATAGAGACTCGCAGTGCACTACGACCACACCGTACAAGACTTAGCGACACACCCGGGAAATGCTAAGTCTGACTGCCAGCCCTGTTCTGCTACAGGACCCACATGCTCTCTGGCCTCCTCTGCATTCACCATGAGTGCTCTGGACTCCTCCTCTAACCTGAGTACACAGGCGCAGGGAGTCAACACTGGGTTACCACCAGAATTACTCAACCGGTTGGTGTTGGATAACCCTTTCCCCAGTGCCACCGAAATTACTCAATCGGTTGGTGTTGGACACTGTCTATCAACCCTCGTGCCACCAGAATTACTCAACCGGTTGATGTTGGACACGAGTTTCACCCCTAAGGCGCAGACCTCCCAAAGGGGTTCTACGGTGTTCAGGGAACCTAAGTCTAACATTAACATTATAGATACATGTAAACAGAAATCATAACTCATTTTACATTTCTCACAAGGCTCACACAGCCTGCCATATCATATCATAAGAAACATCATAACTCATGTATTCAACATATATCATGTCTCAGTAACATCCCTTTCTAGGGCATGTCATATCTCATCACCTGCAATTTATGAGATATGTATTGAAAATAAGAAGCCCTGCAGTATGTAGATATCATCTCAGAGAGAACAAGCATATAAATTTAAATGCACTAGAAACATACAATTCAACAATTAAGCATCAGCACATCTCATATCGAGACCTTTCATATTATCATAACATGATTCATTGAACACCCTATCCTTAGGGTTTCATTCGCCTTATTCATTCATCACATGCCAACACCCTACTCTTAGGGTTTCATTTTCCTCATTCATTCATCACATGCCAACACCCTACTCTTAGGGTTTCATTTGCCTCATTCACCTTTTCATTTATCTCATTCACTTGTCACATGGCCCTTATAATGATCTCATAAGATATAAGCATTCACTAAATAAAGATTGTTTCCAACAAATCATATACAATCAATATAGATATGAAACCATGGAAATTTAACTAAATTTAGGGTTTTCATACCATTCACTGAGATATCATGTATCAAGAATAAAATTCAATTAAGATAACCCATGTGGTACATCCTAACCACTTATAGGATTACCAGTCCTTTTCAATAAGGTTGAAACTCTAGCGATATCTTAAGTAGGTCAAACCCTAATTACAACATTTGATATAAATCTAAAAGCATCCTCACTAGGAAGTGTTGTATACGTTTCTGTTATGAATATACCATCAAGGAGTCATTCAAACAGAAAAGGAATCCATATCATATCAATTTGCAATAACTCAGATCAAACGGACATTTCGGGGTTTAGAATTCACATGCTAAGCATTTAGGGATTTGGATGCTATAATCAAATTTGTGCATTAAAATGTTTGAAGGAAGAACCCACTCACCCTAAGGTGTGAAAACACCTCAAAACTGCAGCTCAACTCAGGGAATCTCGAACTCATCTCAAATCCCTAGCAAATCTCCCAATTCTTCTTCCATTCAACTCGGGAACCTTGAAAATGAGGAATTATGAAGAAAGGGTGAGAAAAGAGGGAATTTCGACATCATCTTGGATCAAATCAGAGCATGGACGGAATCTTGACATGAGAGAGAAGATTTACCATAAAAGTCTATGCAAAGAATCCAAACTTACTTGATTTCACCCTTCCTGGAATCGCAAAACCCTAATTCAGCAATTCCCCCACTTTCTTCTCTCAAACCCTAACTCTCCCTCTCTCTCTAGGAGATCGTTTCTCTGGAATGAATGACAAAGAATGAGAGCTGTGTGTGTGTGTGGTCGATCATATAAGTCAATTTGAGCTGCTTGGGTCAATTGCATATTGACCCAACACTCAACTTTAATTATATTGGCTGAATATTCAGTTATACAAAGTTACTGTAATTCGTTTATTTCAGAGATCAAACCTTCTCCAACAATTATGGGAATTTATCAAGTTGTTTATAATTGATCTATAAAGCTTCAGTTAAAATTTGAGATCGTTTGGAGTTACCAATAAATAATTAAAAATAGAACAGTGCACTGCTATATTGCAGTCTGCAGAATATTCGGCCGAGTTTGTCCTGCACAGAACTCAACCGACACCCTTACTGTAGAGATCAAAAAGTCATCCAAAAATTATTCCAATTTAACAGAGTGTCTAAAACTGTGTTTTTCAAGCAAAGTTAAAATTTGAGATCAATTGGATATACCAATAAAAAGATAAAATTCAATTACCACACTGCTGTAAAATTCTGGAAATGTGATCGGCCGAGTTTGAAACTCGACCGATAAACAGGTCAGAACATTCTTCAAAAATTCTGATATTTACCAATATTGTTCACATTTTATATATACAAATCATATCCAAATTTGAAGTAAATCAGAGTTACACATAAAATACTAAAAATCATTTAGTGAGACATTCTTCTTATTAAATTCTGTATTCATGCATCATCAAAACCCTATTTTGGGCCGATTAGGGTTTATGTTTCCCAAACCCTAATTCTCAAGACAAAAGAACATTTAGACTTCTTATCATAGTTAAAACATCCTAATTGAGTTATCGTCATTAATTAGATTTCAAGAATGATTATTCCAATTAATCTTTGCAATTGTCTAGGTAAACCCTAGTTTACCAATTAAGCTCAGATGGGGTCGTAACACTTATCATTGAAATCGAAAACCGCATCTTTCTCCAAAAGCTCGGATAGAGGTTTTGCAATTTTAGAAAAATCCTTTATGAATCGCCAATAGAACCCGGCGTGTCCCAGAAAACTTCTCACCCCTTTTACAGAATTTGGTGGGGGCAACTTGGAAATGACCTCAATTTTCACCGGATCGACCTCTAAACCTTTACTAGAAACCTTATGTCCTAGCACTATTCCCTCATTCACCATCATGTGACATTTTTCCCAATTCAGGACCAAATGTGTGTCCTCACAGCGCTGTAAAACTTTGTCCAGATTATAGAGACATTCATCAAACGATGCACCATGCACCGAAAAGTCATCCATAAAAACCTCGAGACAACGTTCTACCATGTCAGAAAATATGGCGAGCATACAGCGTTGAAACGTCGTCGGTGCATTGCATAAACCAAAAGGCATGCGGCGGTATGCGAAAGTCACATAGGGACAAGTGAAGGTAGATTTCTCTTGATCCAAAGGATCAATCGAGATCTGGTTGTACCCCGAGTACCCATCAAGAAAACAAAAATGTGATCTACCGGCAAGACGCTCTAAGATTTGATCAATGAACGGTAAAGGAAAGTGATCCTTTACCGTGGCGGCATTCAAACGGCGGTAGTCAATGCAAACTCGCCACCCGGTTACCAATCGGGTGGTGACAGGTTCATTCAACAATTTTTTAGTGACAGTAATTCCCCCCTTCTTGGGGACTACCTGTGTGGGACTCACCCATGTCGAGTCTGATATGGCATAGATAATACCTGCAGCAAGAAGTTTAATGACCTCCTTCTTCACGACCTCCATCATGCTCGGATTTAGACGTCTTTGAGGTTGAATCACAGGCTTGGCTCCCTCATCGAGCCGAATCTTGTGCTGACATAGAGTAGGGGAAATCCCCTTGATGTCTGCAACGGACCACCCAAAAGCTCCTCGGTGGTTCTTCAGCACTATCAATAATTGCTCCTCCTCGTACACACTCAAATAAGCAGATATAATCACTGGTAACTTGTCTTCCTCAGCTAGAAAGACATATTTGAGATGCGGGGGCAGCGGCTTTAATTCCAACTCCGGCGGGATGATAAGAGATGATTGAAGCGGCGGGGAAAGTGCACCTAAATCTTCATAATGCCTCGCATAGAAGCATGGAAGCATCTGAAACATTTTAGCGCACTCCTTGAGTGATTTACTCCACATCCAATCATATGTAATATTCAACAAACAAGCCTCCAATGGTAATTCCGGATATGCATCAGAAACAGAAATAGCAATCACATCATCCTCCAGAGAAGGCAGAATGTCCTCATTCTCATCATTCGGAAATCCCACAGCTTTACACAAAGAAACTACCTTAGTCTGCTCCATGATATCCACAGCTAGGGTTCCATTGTCCACCTTGCTCATCACATGAGCCATGTCCAGAAATGGTTTTCCAAGGCAGGGTGAAATATTGCAGTCCAGATTTTTCACCATATTGCATTGTTCTTTTGCTTTAGATGACGCAGTGCTAGAAGGCATGACCATCTCAAAGCGGTCATCGGCTATGCCCAAGGTGAAGCGACCTCTCCCCATCTCTAAGATCATGTCGGCTGTAGCTTGGAAAGGACGTCCAAGTAACAATTCGTTGCCATGTTCATCATGCATCTCCATGACTACATAATCTGTCGGAAAGACAAATCTATCCACCTTCACTAACACATCTTCACATATTCCATAAGGTTTTACCACAAAGTTATCCGCCAATTGAATCGTCATATTTCTTGGCCATAACTCCTTCAATCCCAGCTTTTTAAATGTAGAAAGGGGCATCAAGTTGATGCTTGCCCTTGAGTCACATAATGCTTCGCCAAATTTAACCTTCCCGATGTAGCAAGAAATGTTGAAACACCCTGGATCCTGTCTCTTTGGCGGCAAAGTGCCCATGATGAAGGAACTCACTTGCTCCTCCAGCACGACGACCTCTGTATCCGGAATTTTTCTCTTCTTGGTAATGACATCTTTTAGAAACTTCCCGTATGAAGGAATTTGCTCAATGGCTTCCAGTAAAGGGATGTTGACTGAAAGCTTCCTGAAACTGTCCAAGAACTTCTTGAATTGTGCATCTACCTTCCTTTCCTTCACGCTATTTGGATACGGGACCGGAACAGCTTGTGCCCTTTGATGAGGTGGCACATAAGGCATCTTTTTCTGAGGTTCCTCCTCTGCAACCTGTTCTTCAGTACCCTCCACGGCTATGTCTTCAACTTTCCCTGTGGCTGGTGTGGGCTGCTCCGCATTGGTTTCACCTTCAACTTCATCTCACGGTGTGCTTGTTTCATCAGTTCTTGGATTCAACACTTTCTTGCCGCTTCTAAGCAGAATAGCCTTAGCTTGCTGATTTCCCCTAGGAACATTGGTATTCCCCGGAAAGCCTGGATGTGTCGGTTTCTTCAAACTAGCTATTTCGGCTGCCATCTGTGCCATGGATGTCTCAATGGTCCTCATTTGAGCCCCATGGCTCTGCAATGTCTGCCCAAATTGATTCATGTATTCTCCTTGCTGCTTGATTTGCTGCCTGAATGTATTCATTAGCTCTTGATTTTGCTTTATAACCTGATTGAGCAGCTCCGTGCTCTTATCTTCTGCTACTGGCGTGGGTTTGGCATCCGGATCCTGCAGAAAATTATTTGGATCCTTCCAAGAGAACTTTCTATCTTTTCTCCATGAATAGTCATTGTTCCTATATCCTTGCTGTTGTCTCATGTATTTGACTTGAGCCTCATCCTCGGACTCATTTTCCTACTTTTGCAGTAGCTTCTTGGCGAGAAGATCCATCTTCTCATTCATCTCTTTCATTGCCTTGGACTCTCCTGCAACTCGAACTTGCTCTACCGGGCCTCTCTCTCTCTCACCCCAGGACTGCTTTCTAGCCATATTCTTGAGTATCTCCCAGCATCTGGAGTCTGTATTGTTCAGAAAGAAACCTGACCCAGCTGAATCAAGATTACTCCTATCATGCTCAGAGAGAGAAAAATAGAAGATCTTCACCTGCGTCTCTTTGTCCAACCCATGATGCGGGCACCTCCTCAGCATAACCTGAAATCTCTCCCAGGTCTCTGAATATGTCTCACCGGCCTGTTGGGTGAAGTTATGAATCTTCCAGATCATG
This sequence comes from Alisma plantago-aquatica, assembly GCA_963693085.1. Taxonomy (NCBI): domain Eukaryota; kingdom Viridiplantae; phylum Streptophyta; class Magnoliopsida; order Alismatales; family Alismataceae; genus Alisma; species Alisma plantago-aquatica. The sequence continues at coordinate 982,055,631 of OY856410.1, read as the reverse complement.
TCATTAGTCTTCTCAGGAGGGAAGAACCTCTCAAAGAAGACCTCCACCATATGGTCCCAGGACTCCACGAACTCATCGTCCAAATTATGCAGCCACTCTCACGCTGCTCCCGCCAAAGAACTCGGGAAGAGCTTGAGATACAGTGCATCCTGTGGAAACCGATCGATTTTTACCATGTCACAGTTTTCAACAAACTGGCTGATATGCGCGACGGGGTCCTCATTCTTGAGCCCATGAAAAGCATTTGACTTGAACAGATTTATCAAAGTCGGATCAATCTTATATGTTGGTATGTTGATTGCCTGCTTCTTTATAGGCCCCTTGGAAGCTGATGCGGAAGAAGCCTTGATCTTCTCCCATATGGTCTGTGCGCCGGCCATCTCTTCCTGTTCAAATTCAAAATCTATCCCTTCTTGGTGTTCTTGCTCGTTAAAATCTTCGTCCTCAGGTCCCGACAGTGGAACCTCGGGTGTGGGATTCGCGTAGTCAGTACTGCGCATTTGCACCATACACAGCACCTGAAATAAGAAAATTCAGTTCAGTACAGTGCTTTGACGAGTATAAAAATGAACGAACAATAGAAAGAAAATATTTGAAGTTGAATGAAAATTAAAAAAAATGTGGCCTAGAGTGGCCGCTCGTAGCACTCGAAGTGCCAACAATTTCGCCGTATCCCCGACAACGGCGCCAAAAACTTGACGTGTATTTTACTACGCGCTAAAAACGCAAGTATACGCGTCGAGTAGTACAGGCCTTGTGAGGCCCGAGTCGAACACAGGGATACTCGGAAATGTTGGAGACTCCTACTAACTATTTGCGATCAGCTAAGACAAATAACAAAGTGGGGTTGTTGAACAAAATCAAAAGAAAATAAAAATAAAACAAAGCAAACAATCGATTAAAAGTTAATTTAATCAATTCCAAAGGATGTCTTTAGGATTGCGGTTTCACCGCGGGTTTTCATTGTATTATGTTTTATATAATGCCTCAATCTTCTCTCTCTATCCGGGTAATGGCCTGAAAACAGAATTGCCCACTGTCGTGGTGCAATTCACTACTTAGGTTTAGGTCGGTTCCACCGTCGTAGTAACCTATCCCCTAAACTGAGTGCATTACGAACGATCTCTCAGTATCCACCATTAATTTTACACCACCTTGGTCAAGGGATTTGTCGATTAATGTAGATTTCGTCTCTTTTCAACCGTTAATCCTTCTTTCAAAGTGATTAAGGGCATTAGGTTATTATTATGGTGATCAAGCATAACAATATATGGAGAAAACGAAACTATACCACAGATTTAAGAGAGAAAATATGAATTACTATTATAAAACTGTCATACAATGAATCCCTGGGCTACTCCCGGTCCTAAAGATGAAGGGGATTAGCCCCGCATGTTCATCTCAAATAAGTACAAGGTAGAGATAAGGGAAATCATGTGAAAAACGTGAAATGAAAAGAGAAAACCCCTGAACGGAGAAGAAATGATTGATCCTTTGCGTAGAACACGTGCCCTCCCGCCTCTCGGTGGTGAAATCCGTCTTCTGCGGTGTTCGGATCGACTGGTATGAACTTCTGGCCTCCGTTCTCCTCTCTACTGCTCCTCGGTACTTGTGCAATGGCTAATCAGGTCTTTCCCCCATCTGGGCGGCCGTCCTTAGGTATATCTCGGTCATTAGGTCCCTACTTAAACGTAGCCGTCCGATTGAGATCATTAGAAAGCAAACTCATATCCTACGGCGTCGATACCATCGACGCGAGTCGATGGTATCGACCCGCTACAGTAGCGGCTGGCTGCAAACCCTTCCTTTGTCGCGCCCGACATCATCTCGATACCATCGACTCGGGTCGATGGCGTCGGTCTTGTCGTTTTGCGACGTTGTAGCCTCCATGTGTCGATGGTATCGACTTGGTGTCGATACTATCGACTGCTTCTGCGCCAACAACCTGAAGGTGACTCGATACCATCGACATCCCTGTCGATAGTATCGACGCTTTGCTGCTCCTTCCGGCTGGCAACCTGTGACCATGTCGATAGTATCGACTTCCGTCGATGGTATCGACGGAAGCAAATACTCGTGTGTCCTGAAATTCAAAGACATGACCACATCAATTCACACAAATAATAATAATTTGACAATTAATACTCAAAATGATGAAATAAAGGGGATTTGACATAAAATAGTGGCAAAGACCAAAATGGATGAATTATGCAATATTAACCATAAAAATGACTAATAAAAGCATAAAACACATATCAAACAGGTCTATAAATGTGACTTAAAATCATCGCATCACAACTACACAATAGACCAAATATAACAACAAATTGGATAGGATATAACAACAAATTGGACCAAAGATAACACTCAAATTAAAAAAGAAATAATGACACTACTTACCTCCTATTCCTCATATTCGATCTGTCTTATAAAAAATATTAGACCACATATAATAATAAATTGGAATATAGATAACAACAAACTGGATCAACAACAACATGTGTCTTTGTGATGAGTGAAATGAGAAGAGAGAAAAATAAAACACTGGACCAAAGTTAACAACACAGAGGGACTAGATAAAATAATAAATTCGACCAAAGATCACAATAAATTGGACCATAGATAACAATTGAATTTAAAAAAATTAATCTCCATCTTATATCTTATATTTTCTCTCTTATAAAAACAAAATATTGAAGTAGACATAACAACAAACTGGATCAGAGATAACAATAAATCGGACCAACGATTACAACACATCTATGTATAATGAGTGAGATTAGGAGGAGAGAGAAAATTAAAACATTGGGCCAGACATAATAAGAAATTGGACCAGAGATAACAACAAATAAGACTACAAGTAACACATCTCTTTTAACTATGTATTATATTTAATAAATATATGTCGACATTATTCTTGCTAGAACATATTTTTCATAACAATCTATTTGTTTTAATTCCATCAAAAAATTCAACGCGGATTGAAAGTTATAAGCAAAATAAAATTCTTTGTCCTCTTTTTTATCTTCTTCCAGACAATCCGTCTCACTCTTTTAATTTGCATATTGTATTTCTCAAATATGTCAACATTGGTCTTATTATAAAATATTTTTTGTAAGAAATACAACAATTTTTATTTTGTCAAAAGTTTCATTACAATTTGGAAGTAATAAGCAAAATAAATTCTTCTATCCTCTTATTTTCTCTTTCCAACCACTCCCTCTCTACTCCAACCATTCCTCTCTCCCCACTTTCTCTCTCTCCACTCTAGGGTTGTAAATGGGGAAGGGTAGACTAGGATAAATGCTTACCCTTACGACTTACTCGCATCAAAATTGCGAGTAGCAGGTAGGGTAATTATATTTTTCCTAAAAATACTTAGCAGGTAGGGTAATCCTTACATCAAACGTAATACATGAGTAAAATTTGTTGGGTAACAATATATATACTTTTATTGATATATACCAATCATAATAATATTTAACCCAATAATTTTCTAGAACCAAAGCTTAACCTTTGTGATATATTGTTTCTTATCTAGGAGTTCATTTTTCTCTAGTAGATGGCTATAAGATGTGTGACATGCTACCCATCATTTATTAAAATTTTGAGAATCATAACATAGTATTAATTTTGAAAAAATGATGGTACTCGTTCTATTTTTTAGTAGCCAGTAATACATGTATTGGAGCACAAAATTATTAACTCAAACATATAATTATAGATAAATGGGTGTAGAGGAAAGGATAAATGTGTTGCCTCACCCTACCCTCTTTACATTTGAATAAAGCTGGTAAAGATAAACGAAATGATAGGTAAAAAATATGTTCATCCTACTGTCCAAAGTATGGGTGGTAGATAAACAAATAATATCCTACTCATTTACATCCCTACCCCACTCCCTCTCTCCCACGTTTACCACGAGTGCGGCACACACATTAGGATTGTGGAGACTAGTGAGAAAAAGAATAGTCCCGTTCCGCCGCTCAAAATAAATCAAGAAAGAAATGAGGCGACAGATTTCTCTTTATCCGTTACAACTTCTTCCAACAAGCCACAACACGAGACTTGTCAAACTCGGAGGGACACGACCGCGTCACTCGACGCCCACCCATCACACCCACAAACAAAGCCGAGCAGCGAATGCTTTTAATTGCCTTCTTCTACAAAGATCCAATGACTTTTTTTCCGTACTGTCATGGGGAGACAAGAAACAAAAACAATCCTGGAGACAAAGCCACATTAAAAAAAAAAAAAAAAGACCTGACCAGATACATACAGATAGAGACAAATCGGTGCCAAAAGGTCCTTGATCTATCTCCCGGTTTCTTTTTCTTTTCTATTTCTTCGCCACCACTCAAGCAAAGGCGTGGTGGAGAACATGATTCTTTCTTGGTTGATTCCTGGTGTTTGATTTGTATCTAGCAAAACCCCTGCAGGTGGGGACAGAAGAAAGGAAACAGGGGAATAAAGACTTGTTGTGTGTTTATTTTGTTATGACATATTGTTGTTGTTGTTGTTGTTTTTTTTGCCTGTCCCAGTGATTCCCCCAACTATTAACTTTTTCTTTGGTAGCTACATGAGGTTTCGGGTGCTTGTGTGTGGACCTCGTTGTTCATGTGATATGTCCATGGCAGAGCAGAGCAGGTGGGGGCAGGACTCATGAGCAGGCAGCAGGATCCTGTTCCTCAGAGATGCACAAGTCGGGGACACTGTTGATGTGGGAGAAAACTAATGCACCGGTACATATAGGAAAGAGGAGCACGACTCACGCAAGCTGAGCTGCGAGCTCTTCTGATCCTCAGACGAAGGTCACTACTACAGTACCGGTTTGACAATGTATCTTTGGTTTTCTCTTCCTACATTTTCACCTGGACGGGCATAGATCACGGTTATACAGTTAAAACCGCTCCGTGGATGTACAGTTTGGTGTAGGACTTGCGGGCAGATTATTTTGGCACTGTTTGGCATACAACAACAACAGAGAGAGAGAGAGAGGCGGTGAGTAGAGCAGAGTAAGAGCAGCAGCAATCCCGGGTTAGGATTCAGAATCATGAATGCAATGACCCTCTTGCCCCAACCGCCAATGGAAACATTAGTTCTTTCTTCTCTTTCTAAAGCGGTGATGGAAAAGAGAAAATTGTTGCGAACATGGGAAAAAGGGCAAAGAAAACAACAACCAACTATTTTTTTCTGAACAACTAACATCATCATCATCATCTTGTCAAACCACATCGTTAATTCAGGACAAACTTTGCACAGAGATCAACACCATACATCAGTCATCAGGGGAAGATAAACTAACTAACTAACTATTGCAGGGAGGGTGGAACAAGAAGTTAGACGACGATGATGATCTGGAGAAAGAAAGAAAGAAAGACACTGCTGCAGAGGAGTTGGTTGCGATCATAACAACACAAACAGAAGGGGGGTTGGGGGGAGAGGGGGATTTCAGAGCTATATCATCATCATGATTCATCACGGAGACGGCGGCCAGTGGAACCCCGCAGTGGCATCTCGAAACCCACCACCATAGAACCTGACTTCCAACACACCATCATTGTCATCATCACTCATGGGCTCATAATCCACAATATCCTCCTCATCAAGCTCCTCCCACGTCAGATAACTGGACGTATCCGAACAATCATCCCAGTAGTTCCTCTCATCCACAAGCGGTCCCAGAACTTTCAACCTCGGGTGCCTCTCCCTCAACACCCTGTCCTCGAGCTTCACGTCCCAGCAACCCCTGACGTCCAGGTACTCCAGCTTCTTGCAGCCGGAAAGGATCTCCATCACCCCACCTGTAGTAATGAGCAAGTACGCCATCTCCAGGTGCTCGAGCCTTGGCATCGTTCGTGCGATCGCACGGGCCTCGTCGTCCTGGCATACCTTGTCGGCGACTTCCAGTGGGTGCATCACGCGGCGGAGGCTGACTAGTGACTTGCAGTGTGTGCCGAATGCTGTTAGTGCCCGTGCGCCCATCTTGCGGCAGTAGCTCACGTCCAGGAAGGTGATGTTGTGGAACCGTGGGGCGAGCTGTTCGATGATGGAGTCGCTAATGTCGCTTCGGGGAAGCTCCAACGATCGGAGGGAACCGGCACTGTAAAAGAAATTTGATTGAAGCCAGAAAGAAAAATTAAGTGATTTCAGTAGAATGCAAATATATGCGAGTAAAATGTCAAAGAAACAATTACAGAAGATATGGAATCCGAATCAGCAAATGTATGAGAGATAGAAGAAGTTAATGCGGAAAACACTAGCGCAGAGGAGGAGAGTTTATAGCTATGCTATTGCTACTACTACACGAACGATTTAATGCGGCAGCATCATTTCTGGCATTCCATTTCAAGGGATTTGATATCACAGTGTACCAGAAAAGTAGGCAAGTGATGTGCATCTGACAACAACAAGCTTTTTCTTCCTACAGCTACACAACAAAGAAAGATATCTCACAGAAATCTCTGCTGAAAACCAGGTAAGTTTAATGTGCCCTAGCTATCTAGTAGCAATTACTAAGAACACAGAACAGGCCAACATCTCCCAAACAGACACACACATACAACCAGAGGAGACAACTCACATATTCCCGATCATTACTCAATCTGTTTCCTTTAAAGTTATAAGGCAAGGACATAAAACAAGAACTAGTTGCTACACCCAGTATAAAATCAAGAACACGAACCAAGCAAGCTTAGCCGATCCATTGCAGAAACACCAAAACACAACACCCAGTAAGTACTTACTGATCCGCAATGTAGGCGAAGCTTTCGTCATTGGGCAACCCTGACACGCACAGCTTCCTGAGCGACCCACAACTCCTCCCTACGAGCATCCGCAGCATCCTGTCGATGTGCTCGGGCTTGTGCTGGCACCACTCGTCGATGTCAATCTCCTGCCAGCAGTCAGGTCCCGACACGGCCCTCCCCCAGGACTTACATACCCTGGGTATCACCGTGAGTATCTCCTGGAGTGAGAGCTTCCTGAATATTAGTGACAGCGCGTCCGGGATCATCTCGTCCCAGCCCCTGTGGTCGGAGCAGGAACCCATGGAAGCGTTGAGGGGGAAGAGGGCAGTGGTAGCAGTAGTACCTGCACACAGACAGTGGAGAGAGATAAAGCAATTCTGATAGGGAGGAGGAGGACCGGTAGATGGGATGCAGGCAGGTCAGGTCAGTTGGAACCAAAAAGCAGACACCACCCGCAAGTCGTCGATCTGGTGGTCAGCAAGCAAGCAAGGTGAAGAGAGGTTAGAATTGTATAAGGGAAGGCTTCATCAGCCTTCTTCAGGCTTGCCTTGCTGCTGAGGGAAATAAGGGTCCACGGGTGAGGGAAAGCAGAAAGTTGTTCCTGTGGGGGCAAAGTAAAAAAAAAAAGGGAGAGAAAGGGGGTTTGTTTCTTACTTTGCTTCACTTCAGTGCCGTGCCTCTATCTAGTAAGCGACGATCTATGATCTAATCAAAGGTGTCATTTCCTTCCTGGATGAGCCAGACGGACAAAACAGAAAGAGAGCACACAGAGAGTGTGAAAGAGTGAGAAAGAATCTGGATGGGGGCAAGTAAAGGCCAACACGGAGGAGAACAAGCAAGAGACCGTTAGGTCTAAGCGAATGGGACCGATCGATCGCTCACTGGTGTGTCCAACAAGAAAAAGTAACAACCGGCCTGCGTTTGGTCTGGCATGCATTTGCCCTCCTAACAAGCAGGCAAGAGAATCTGGGACGGGCGCGGGAAGGAAAGGGGGAGAGAAGGGGGTGTCGAACGAGGAATTAAACAAGGAAAACTGTTTTAGCTAGCCTGATGGTTTCTGTGGTGAATGGAAATAGCAAAGGCAAGCCGGTGTCCGTGCCGAAGGGGGTGGATGAGTAAGATGTGATGCGAGTGAATCCGGGGGATTGCGTAAAGATGGTGTAAGCAATCAGTCATGTGCTGCAACAAGTATAGAACATGAGCTATGGTATAGGTAAGAAAATTTTGAAACAAGGCATCTGCTGTTGCTCCTGCTACAACAACTACTACTACTGTTACTGGTATAAGCAAAGCTGGAGGAACTCGATAGAATCCGAAGCTACCACATGAGCGAAACTTGCGACGGTGTTCCTCTAGCACAAGGCGAGCTGGCACAGAAAGGTCGGCAAAACCTTGTAGTAGCACAAAGCGAGCTACCTACCGGTCGGGCCACCGGTCATTTAATTCACATGACTTAGTGGAAAATTTTTGATCCGGTTGAGGGGACAGATCCCCAACCAGATCAATCTCGTACTGTAGCCGAGGGGGAGCAAGGCTACCAAACATACCAGCTAGCAGCATCAGGTCACCAGCGGAACCGGAGTGGAGGAAGACGACAAACAAGGGAAGGACAGTGAGAAAACCGCGTCCGGAGGTGGTTGGACGAAGAGGGAGAAATTAAGGGGAGGTTGAGGGGGCGGGTTTGCGGCGATCCATGGGGCGGCTTACGAGGTGAATGAGCCGCCGCCCGTGGGCGAGTTGGCGATGGGGAGGATTTGGATCGAGGTTTTGATGGATCAAATGGACGGGCAGTGCAGTGCCGCCAGGACAAAAGGAACAAATCCTCCCCTTCGATTTTGAAATCTCTTGCAGCATCAGTTCAAATTAAGGACGGAATGAAACATCAGAAGAAGAAGAGTGCGCGAGTTTGTATGTACCCACCGGCAAGTAACCAGAAGCTTTCGTGCGCACACAACCGGAAGGGCGGCAGATCCCGCTGCCCGGCGGCGGCGTGGGGGCTGGCAGCTCCTCCTGGAGGGACGGGATCCTTCTCTCTGATCCGCGAGCTACGGATCGGACCCGGAATTGTTGGCGGCCGGTGGTGGAGGAAGGCCACAGCCCGCGACCGTCCGTCCCACCTGCTCCTTACTGCTCAGGTGTTGTTGGCCTTTCGCTCTGGAGAAGGTAGAGGACGTAGTGATGTTGTTTCCCACCCCCCTCTTAATTTCTCTGTGTACACACGGATGGAGTCTTAGAGAGAGAGAGAGAGAGGAGGGAGAAGGGAGGGGAGGTGGTGAGGAACTGAGGAAGAGTTAAGAGGAGAGGGAGACGGGTGACTGACGAGTGGTGTAGTGAGGAGAAAGAAGAGGAGAAAAATAACTGGAATAAATATGGGTAGGGGTGAAGGGGAAGAAGAAGAAGAACGAGTCCAGGTCTCTCTTTTTTAGATGAAAAGAGATGAGGAAAGGGCGGGTGGGAATGGGGATACGAGACCGCAAAGAGAACGCCCCGCCCTACTACAGCGGAAACGGGATTGGAACGAACGAACAAACCAAGGAAGGTGACCAGAAGCCCCGGTCCCCGAGACCGGCACGTGCTGTTTCCCATCCCGTACGGACACGGTGGGGCCGACGCCCACATGGGCTTTTTTTTAGAGGGTGAGGAGGAGTCTGGCAAGGCTGTGTGGCACTGTCGCTGCTGCCTGCTGCTTGCTTGTTGCTGGTGGAGTGGCTGGCGTAGTAGAGGGCTGGCCGGGGAGGCTGTACATGTAATGTAATGTACACTAGCATAGTTTTTTTATTTTATTCGTTTGTTGTGGAGGAAAGTGTACGGAAATATAATTTTTTTAAAACATTGTTATTATAGCCTCTTATTTAAAGAAATAGAAATTCATAATCGAAACATTTCATGACCATCCATATTTGAAATTTCCTTACGAAGAGACATTCCAATAGAACAAAAAGCCAACAACTTTCGGTTCTACAATTAGGGGTGTCTTGTTACATTTTTTTCCCTATAAACCGACTCCATCTCAATTCACAATCTAGTAGTCGTTGCTTTGGTCTTCAATTAAGGAGAGCACTTTAGGATAGATAACTTCTTAGTGTGTGTGTGTATAAATGTACCAGAAATATCTATCCCCTTTAATTAAGTAAATTCACTCTATCAACCATCACAATGACAATTCATCTCGTGATGGGTAACCCCCAACTTGAATGATCCTTCTCGAGGCGTGCCTTGACAACCTTCAAATAGGAACAAATTGGGATGCGCTTCGACCATTGAACACGTAGAGATGTGATCACAAAGTTCACCTCCACATGTAATAAGCTCTTATGTAATGACTTTCATGGAATCTCTTTAGACATCCTTCGCAACCAATCAGATCCCTACAAAGATACCTATTAAGACCTCATGGCTTGCATTTAGACTACACGTCCTTCATTCCTTCCCAACCTAGACATATGTAGCGACATGGTATAGGATTGTGTTACAACCCCAATTTCTGGGTTCATTTGGTGAGAAATGTAATTTCTCATATTAAAGATATTTGAACAAAGAATGATATAATTTACTTCAAATAAATGGATTTTATTTACAATAGTCTTTATGTTTGTATTCTGGGCTTTATTGGCTATTGGGCCCAATAAGAAGGAAATAACAAAGAAAATTCAATTAGTGAATGGATAATTGAATTTTTAAGAAAAGAAATATGTAGAAACCTCTAGAAGGAAAATCTAAAGAGGATTTCGTGCCTCTTGGGTTCCTTGGGTACCAAGGAGTCCAAGGTTGCAAAAGAAAGCAATAAGAAAAGGAAAGATTAATTAAGTATTTCTTTATTAAGAAAGAAATTGAAAATAATGGTAAAATGTGGAAAATAAGTGAAAAGAGGTATAATTGAGTTATCCTTGTTGGAATCTCATATCCCAAGGATTCCTAATGATAAAAGGAATACTCGTGAGGAAATTAAAAGAGAAATAAAGAGAGATCCTCAAAAGGGAATATTTTAATAAAGAAATAAGTGAGATAATGATAAATAATGGATAAAAGATAAGAAAAAGGTTAAAGGAATATTTCCTGAGATGGGACTTTGTGTCTCTATGGTTCCTTGAGGTCCAAGGAATCCAAGATGATAAGATAATAGCAAACGAAAGAGGAAATATCAATTAAATAAGTCTTATTTATGAATAACTTGCTTTTGAAGGAAAAAGCCCTTTTCCTTTGGAATTTGGGACTTATTTTTGGTATGCGTGTAGATAAAGGCAAAAGGAAATTTTCCTCAAAATTTGGGTGCAAAGTGATGCACGGTTTTCAAGATATGCAATTTAGAAATTATACTAAAGTATGGGCTTTAATTGCATAGTAGTTATGTGTCACATTTTATCTGGGAATAAGAATCCCGATTTTCCTGTTTTGATAGTTGAGGCGCGACCATTGGATCTAAGATCCAACGCCTGGGAATGAGTCCCAATCTCGCGAGGAACAGGCCACACGGAACAGACTTGAGATCTTCGATCAAGGATTGCTCGAATTGAGAGCAATGGGCAGACTTGGTGATGAGTCCATCACCTTCGGGAGTCTGTTCCGAAGCCAACTAACTTAGTTTATGGGTGGGTTTGTTGACAAGGACAGAAGTCCCTAAATTGTGAGTCTCTCAGACGACGCTATATATAGGGAGGACTCTTGAGGATGCTGGCATAACAGCTATCTACCCTAGCACCTTCGGGGAGCGACGCTGAACCTTTTGGTGAGTTCAATTCGTTAAGCAACCCAATTTTCCCTCTCTGCGACCTGTAGACATCGCCGGAAGAGCAGCGGCTAGTTGGCGGTGATGGAGCAGAGCCCGCCACCAATTGAAGGCGAGGGAAAGTTTGGGAGGCTCGGACGGAACCCCCAGACCTGTTAGTTAGGGTGTTGGTGGCCGAGATCACAAAGTCAACAACAAGGTTGACCGGCCGCTCGCGCAGGAGAAGGAGCGCGGAGAAGGAGCGCGAGGTTGAAGACAACCTCGGAAGTTTACTGAATTACCCACCCTCCTCTGCAGTCCGGGTAAGGGCATTCTTGCCCAATCCTTTGTTTTTCATCACTTAAACGCATGGGGCGTGAGCCGTCAGATTCCGCAAGGTCCAATGGACCATGGATCTAGCGGATGACGTTTTTCTAAAAATAACGAATTCTTCATGACAATGGTTTTCTTTGCAAAAATCATAGTTGCTGCTAGGAAACTCTAATGAGAAAATGTTATACATGAAAGTTGATCAGAAAAATATGAGGAGCACTTTAAAATTGGTTTGAGAACCTGATTTCGTACTTATTTGCAAAATTACATTAATTTGAATAAAAGTGTGGTTAGAAACCCTAATTGAAGGTAAACAATGAATCTTTGAGGTTTAAAGGGTTAACTTGGGTAATATTAACCTAATGAATATTAAAGTAAAGTTGCAATATGTTTTCCATGAAAGGTTGATTAATTTAGAGTTTCATGTGCCTTGAAACCCTAATGTTGACAAATTCGACTCTTAATAGTTTTAATTATTCAAAGTGGTGAATAAAGATGAGATATAATGATTCTAAGATATTTTGAGCATTAAAGTTCCTAATTGTGGATATATACCCTAAATGTAGTAATTAGGGTTTTCTCATGAATAAAAGGTAGAATTAATGATAAATAACGTTCATATGAGTATTAGAGCATAATGAACTACAAATTGATGATAAATGTGTATAATGATCTTGCCATGAATAAGGAGTAAAACCTTGATAGTGTTGAATAATGGACATTTTCGGATTAGTAATCTTATATATGCTATTATAGGGTTTTGAAACTAATGGGAACAACTTGAGATAATCTTAATGTTGATAATGTGTATTAGATGTAATGAGTAGTCTAATATGCTTAAGAAGATAATTAGGGTTTAACCTAGTATGCATAAGTGAGATTGTAATCTTATAAATCATAATATGATGGAATTAGGGTTCGTAGCCCTAATCCTTAGTCCAAACAAGAAATAACCCTAAACCCTAGTTTAGGGGCACATCTAGATCCGAGTAATGTAATGTGAATACATGGTGACACATATGTAGTATACATGTTTCAGATATTGTTGATTATATGCTTGGTTACTTGGATGTTTGGATGCACTCATAAATTCTATGATGTTCGGCATGGTTTCTGCAAGGAATAAGGTATGTGGTTACGATTATGAATAACCGCTATAGTTTCCCGATGGATTCCTGGATGTTTAATCACATTGAATGCAACTAAACTGTTGGATGTTTATTTATTTCATGCAACTATAAAGTGACTATGATTATCACTATAAATGTGCATATATAACTGGCTAGATCTGGGTCCACCTCTGTTACTTTGAAAAGGCTAAAAAAGGGGTAATCCTAGAGTAAGGTCTAGGTTACCGTGAGTTAGAGACTCTTTAGCAAATCTCGAGTTAAGGAGTGGTCTACTTACGAGTAGTGCCATGTGACTCAACCCTAGAAACTGGTTCACTTATAGGTGGATCATGAGGGGTTTAATGGGGACAATACAAAGGATAGGGTACTCTTGGATCATGGAGTTATATCTAAAACGTAATATTGGTTGTTAAATAAGTAATTGAATGATTACATTGTTATCATAGTTGCATGTTTATTGTTTCCCCCACATACCAGCTACGGCTGACCGACGTTTTGTTTGTCGGCGTTTTAGGTACAATGAAAAGAACAAACAGTAAAGTGGCACATGTGATACTAAATGAGAATTAAAGTGCAAAGGAGGATTAGATAGATTAGTATCGGTGTGTATAGAAGAATAGAGATCTAAGTTTTCAAAAGGTATGTAAAGAAAAATTTTATTACCATTTTCAGTATAGTCTGTTAGAATTTAATAATTGTTTATGGTTATATGTCAAACCTTTGATCCAGGATTAATGGGTGCGGCTCAACCTCTCGGTCTCCCTTAATTAGGGGTTATCGGGAGGTGGGGTCGTAACATTTGGTATCAGAGCATAGGTTCCTCAATTAACCATTAATAATTATTAAATTTTACAAACTCCATAGAACCCAAGAGAGTTATTAGAGGAATATCCGAAAGACGGAGGTGTCTAGAAAAGGATCACGACTGGGGGCTGGCAATATTTTCCTCCGCACCGCTAGTCGGAATACGAGGACTCCCGGATCTGTGTGACTTCCTGGCCAAAGTCTTAGGGTATGAATCAAAATAAGATACCTTTAGGAATTCTCATCTTATTCATCCCTTCTCATCACAAAATTCTGATAAGGACCTAAAGGATTAGGGTTTTCTTTCTTCTCCTCACCCTCTTGAGGTATGGGTAAGGTTAATAAGGTTTAAGGAATCCTCCATCAAATTAATGAAAGGCATGTAAATAAGATGTCATGGACGTAAGCTTAATAGGTTGAATGCAAATTAAAGGATAGATACATGCTTAGGTCGTATGACATAAGTTGTCATGTCCTCAGAAGAGACCTGAGGCTAGACCTTCTTGTCTGGAGGATAAGTTAGTCTTGGAGATAGAAATCTCCAATGCAAGTAGATACCTGGCTCATCTTACGAAGATGACGTGAACCCTAACCCTAAGTGAAGGATAGAGAAAGAGTGGGCATGATAAGTTAGACCAGGTGTTTGGATGGACCTGCCTGGGATGCCTTATGAGCCATGAGGGGTTGGATGACCGAGTACCTTTGGCCACCCAACCCTGGAAAGGGGGTCGTGTAGGTCAAGATGAATGATAGCTCCTTCCTTAGTGAGGATAGAGAAGAACCTAGGGAAACCCCACGAGCTGATATGAGCATGTCATATCCAGTAGGCATCAACGGTGTGAGCAATAGGTCTAAACCCTGACCGAGGGAGTTTGATGGATAGCTTATGTGATGAGTATAAGGGGTTATGGATAACCTGGAACAAACATAAGTTGAACATAAGCTTCATCTAGCTAGGGGCATGCTTTTGAGGATGACCCTTCACAAAGATAGGACCTCTAATGGTGAGGTTGGATGTAGGGTTATCTCTAGAGAGAGAGTCGGGAACCCAACAAGAAGGTTGGAAGCTTAAAACCTCGAGATGTGAGGAATAATGGATGATAGTGGTTGCCTCATGATCGATCCCTAAAAGTTGATGATATCTTGGTTGCCTTTAGAGGGACCAAACCCTAGTGAGAGAAGATGAAGCTTTTGGTACATATGTGCCTACGGTATAGGTGTTTACCTTCTGAGGTAGGAAGAAGAGTTCCTTAGACTTAGAAAGGTGTAGTGAACAGGTTCTGAGGCCCTATACCTTGTTGGTTGTCCTTAAGGAGGACCCAACTCTAAGTGTTGCTCGAGTTGAAGGATGACAAGGAGTGCATGTCATGCCTTTTGCATGCTTGGTTCGTAGTTACGAGATAGATCATGTGGTTGGACACCTACAAGTGAACCTAGGGATCTTAGGCCTAAGAGGGGAAGTGGTATACCTAATGCTCATGACGAGGATTAAGTTGCTATAGTTTCGAGCATGGTACTCCTCAAGTATAGAGGAAAAAAAGAAGTCCATTAAGTTAAGGTATGCTTGATGAACCCCTCACAGCTAGGTTGATGATAATGGAAGGTATGATCTTGATCCAGCATTGAGGAAAGAGGACAAGTATGACCTAGTATGGTTCAGTAGGAGATCTGCTTGTGCCTTAATAGCTTGCTAGGGTTAAGTAGGCTCATGTGGATGTAAACCCTAGACCTAAGAGCTTTCGTGACCTTATTATCAAGAGATAGTTGTTTTCCTCCCATCCTGGGAGAGGGACCCCTTTGGTAGGGTGTATATCAGTTTTGTTGGTTTAAGGTAACCTAAAGAGGTCTCATAGGATCTTGAGAAGCTAAGTGAAAAGTACATGGTATGAGGATGAACCTATAGACCCATAGATATGCATCTCTATGTGCATGTGGATGTGTTACCATGGAGGTAACCGGTATGGGACTTGACCAAGGTAGGCAGGTTGCCATGATCCCAATGAAAGGATGAAAGCCAACCCTTAAATGCAGAAAGAGAGATGATGAAGACTTGGGTAAGGTTCTAAGTGAACATGTACTAAGATGGATAATCCTAAGTCTATCCTAGGGTCAGGTAGGGATAAGACCGATGAAAGTAGGAGTTACCTAATTCCCCAGCTGCACATGACCATAGGGTCGGGAGGTAACAGCTATCATTGTCTAAGGGCCATGGGTTAGGAGATTGATCACCTTCATGAACTCATGGGACCCAAAGGGCAGATGAGTAGGGCACTCTCTTGATGCATGAGGGAAGAGGGATGACCCCAAAAGAGCCAGTACCCTATAGACCTAGAGGAGATGACCAAGGATATAAATCTCAGTAGGTTTAAGATTAGTTTGTTATCATGATGTTTGTGACGTGGAGACATATGTGGCACGTTGCAACTTAGATGTAAAGGTGTATTGGCAAGGTGGGATGTACCATCTCTACTCTTGGAACATGAAGAACTCTGTATTTGGACTCCAGCCAAATGCTTATTTCCTCTTATTATGGGAGTGAGAGATAGGACATTACGCACGCCACACACCAAGGATAAGAGATGATGTAGGTTGGAACGTTGCCATGAGAGATGGGGATAAAAAAGATAACCTATCCTGGTAAAGCAAATGATACATGGATGGTTTGCAAACACTAAGAGGAATGAGGTAGTCATCTTATGAGGATGTTTTTATCCTGAGCTAAGTGGAACTTACAAGTTATACTAGGTTGAGTTTGATCACCGTGATGATGAAATCGGAGAGGGTTCATAATGAAGATAGACATAGAGTTTGAGGTGAGATGATAAGTAAAATACACGGAAGTGTATGACTTCAATGTTACCTAATACCTAAGGATATGAAGTGGTAATGGATGCTCTGGTTGAGATACATCTGACTTGTTTTGACTATAAGCTAGAAGAGGTTGTTTGGCTAACCCTAAGTTTGAACAGGAGTGGTGTTTGGATAACACTCAGATGTAACAAGATACGTTGAAAATTAAGCATTGTATGGTTAGCCAGTCTAGTCCTTGATGCGATGAGAGGATGGTGGTAGAACCTCAAGTGCACTTCTTTGGAAAAGAAGGAGATGAAACCCCGACTAGACTGGTTTAATTAGGGTTTCTGAGGAATCTATCTTAAGGAATCATGACAATACAGGAGAACATGACTTAATACCATAGTACTACCAAGATAATAAGTGACAGTAGTACTTTAGATGCCTAAGATGAGGCTGCATGTGGTATGTTGCCATGCATGATAGGAGGTGAAGGATGAGCACCGGTAACCCAGTGCATTGTTATAAAGGATAAAGAGTTCCCGAGAGGGAATGGGAGTTCATCACTATGGATGTGGTGATAGGTCTCCCCTGGACCAAGGAAGGTCAAGATGCAATATGGGTTATGGTAGATCGCCTTTGCTAGATGACATGAGAAAGAAAGAGTTTTGTCAAGGGACAAATCTAGTTGAACTACCCATGAGAGAGATGGTTCAACTACACCATGAAGCGAGTTCAAAGGTTTTTGAGTTTGACCTAAAGGTTCCCTTCCAAAAGGTGGAAGTAGGTATATGAAGGACTCAATGTTAGTATAGTTTGTCACCCCCTAACTAATGGTTAGTATGATCCAGACTAAAGGGTCTGATGAGGGCATATGTGCTCGTTCAGGGTGATGGCTAGAGACAGTTCTTTTCCTATGAAAGATGTAATGATGACCACCATAGCCAATATTAGGATTTAAAGAAGCTCTGTAAGAGAGGTTGTGTCGGTCACCACTTCAGTAAGGTGATGTTGGTGAAAGGACCACATGATGGTCAGAAAAGGACCATAGTGCGTGCAGAAGAAGTCGCTTTGATCGTGCAATGGCTGAAAGGAGCATAGAGATGACGGGAGTCGTGAGTAGATGCAAAGTAGACTGACATGCAGTTCACTGTGGGAGAATATGTGACATGAAAATCTGACACCTCTAAGTTATAGCTAAGAGAGCTGAGTCCCTGATGCATGGGTTTTTTTGACATGGTTTGGTGGAGAAGGTTAAGTTTGACCTTACCCCTCAGGATAAAGTAATGTGTGATGAGTTCTAGGTGTCATTTAGAGCACTATGTGAGGTACCCGACCATGTGCTGAGCAATGAACCTAGTGAGCCCCAAGGGAGGCTGACATGGCCTGAGTCACCTGTGTAGTTTATAGACGCTGGGATGAAAGGACTCAGAGAAAAGAATATGTGATGATAAAGGTTCTGTGGAAGCACCATGAGTATGGTAAAGCCACATAGGGGCCAATGATGGACATGGAAAAGTCTTAATCTAAAATGTTTGTTTGCTTGTTTGAATCTTTAGGACAAAATTCCTATAAGAGGGGAAGGATGTTACAACCCCAATTTCTGGGTTCATTTGGTGAGAAATGTAATTTCTCATATTAAAGATATTTGAACAAAGAATGATATAATTTGCTTCAAATAAATGGATTTCATTTACAATAGCCTTTATGTTTGTATTGTGGGCTTTATTGGCTATTGGGCCCAATAACAAGGAAATAACAAAGAAAATTCAATTAGTGAATGGATAATTGAATGTTTAAGAAAAGAAATATATAGAAACCTCTAGAAGGCAAATATAAAGAGGATTTCATGCCTCTTGGGTTCCTTGGGTACCAAGGAGTCCAAGGTTGCAAAAGAAAGCAATAAGAAAAGGAAAGATTAATTAAGTATTTCTTTATTAAGAAAGAAATTGAAAATAATGGTAAAATGTGGAAAATAAGTGAAAAGAGGTATAATTGAGTTATCCTTGTTGGAATTTCGTATCCCAAGGATTCCTAATGATAAAAGGAATACCCGTGAGGAAATTAAAAGAGAAATAAAGAGAGATCCTCAAAAGGGAATATTTTAATAAAGAAATAAGTGAGATAATGATAAATAATGGATAAGAGATAAGCAAAAGGTTAAAGGAATATTTCCTGAGATGGGACTTTGTGCCTCTATGGTTCCTTGAGGTCCAAGGAATCCAAGATGATAAGATAATAGCAAACGAAAGAGGAAATATCAATTAAATAAGTCTTATTTATGAATAACTTGCTTTTGAAGGAAAAAGCCCTTTTCCTTTGGAATTTGGGACTTATTTTTGGTATGCGTGTAGATAAAGGCAAAAGGAAATTTTCCTCAAAATTTGGGTGCAAAGTGATGCACGGTTTTCAAGATATGCAAATTAGAAATTATACTAAAGTATGGGCTTTAATTGCGTAGTAGTTATGTGTCACATTTTATCTGGGAATAAGAATCCTGATTTTCCTGTTTTGATAGTTGAGGCGTGACCATTGGATCTAAGATCCAACGCCTGGGAATGAGTCCCAGTCTCGCGAGGAACAGGCCACATGAAATAGACTTGAGATCTTCGATAAAGGATTGCTCTAATTGAGAGCAATGGGCAGACTTGGTGATGAGTCCATCACCTTCGGGAGTCTGTTCCGAAGCCAACTAACCTAGTTTATGGGTGGGTTTGTTGACTAGGACAGAAGTCCCCAAATTGTGAGTCTCTCAGACGACGCTATATATAGGGAGGACTATTGAGGATGCTGGCATAACAACTATCTACCCTAGCACCTTCGGGGAGCGACGCTGAACCTTTTGGTGAGTTCAATTCGTTAAGCAACCCAATTTCCCCTCTCTGTGACCTGTAGACATCGCCGGAAGAGCAGCGGCTAGTTGGCGGTGATGGAGCAGAGCCCGCCACCAATTGAAGGCGAGGGAAAGTTCGGGAGGCTCAGACGGAACCTCCAGACCTGTTAGTTAGGGTGCTGGTGGCCGAGATCACAAAGTCAACAACAAGGTTGACCGGCTGCTCGCGCAGGAGAAGGAGTGCGGAGAAGGAGCATGAGGTTGAAGACAACCTCGGAAGTTTACCTAATTACCCACCCTCCTCTGCAGTCCGGGTAAGGGCATTCTTGCCCAATCCTTTGTTTTTCATCACTTAAACACATGGGGCGTGAGCCGTCAGATTCCGCAGGGTCCAATGGACCATGGATCTAGCGGATGACGTTTTTCTAAAAATAACGAATTCTTCATGACAATGGTTTTCTTTGCAAAAATCATAGTTGCTGCTAGGAAACTCTAATGAGAAAATGTTATACATGAAAGTTGATCAGAAAAATATGAGGAGCACTTTAAAATTGGTTTGAGAACCTGATTTCGTACTTATTTGCAAAATTACATTAATTTGAATAAAAGTGTGTTTAGAAACCCTAATTGAAGGTAAACAATGAATCTTTGAGGTTTAAAGGGTTAACTTGGGTAATATTAACCTAATGAATATTAAAGTAAAGTTGCAATATGTTTTCCATGAAAGGTTGATTAATTTAGAGTTTCATGTGCCTTGAAACCCTAATGTTGACAAATTCGACTCTTAATAGTTTTAATTATTCAAAGTGGTGAATAAAGATGAGATATAACGATTCTAAGATATTTTGAGCATTAAAGTTCCTAATTGTGGATAAATACCCTAAATGAAGTAATTAGGGTTTTCTCATGAATAAAAGGTAGAATTAATGATAAATAACGTTCATATGAGTATTAGAGCATAATGAACTACAAATTGATGATAAATGTGTATACTGATCTTGCCATGAATAAGGAGTAAAACCTTGATAGTGTTGAATAATGGACATTTTCGGATTAGTAATCTTATATATGCTATTATAGGGTTTTGAAACTAATGGGAACAACTTGAGATAATCTTAATGTTGATAATGTGTATTAGATGTAATGAGTAGTCTAATATGCTTAAGAAGTAATTAGGATTTAACCTAGTATGCATAAGTGAGATTGTAATCTTATAAATCATAATATGATGGAATTAGGGTTCGTAGCCCTAATCCTTAGTCCAAACAAGAAATAACCCTAAACCCTAGTTTAGGGGCACATCTAGATCTGAGTAATGTAATGTGAATACATGGTGACACATATGTAGTATACATGTTTTAGATATTGTTGATTATATACTTGGTTACTTGGATGTTTGGATGCACTCATAAAGTCTATGATGTTCGGCATGGTTTCTACAAGGAATAAGGTATGTGGTTACAATTATGAATAACCGCTATAGTTTCCCGATGGATTCCCAGATGTTTAATTGCATTGAATGCAACTAAACTGTTGGATGTTTATTTATTTCATGCAACTATAAAGTGACTATGATTATCACTATAAATGTGCATATATAACTGGCTACATCCGGGTCCACCTCTGTTACTTTGAAAAGGCTAAAAAGGGGTAATCCTAGAGTAAGGTCTAGGTTACCGTGAGTTAGAGACTCTATAGCAAATCCCGAGTTAAGGAGTGGTCTACTTACGAGTAGTGCCATGTGACTCAACCCTAGAAACTGGTTCACTTATAGGTGGATCATGAGGGGTTTAATGGGGACAATACAGAGGATAGGGTACTCTTGGATCGCGGAGTTATATCTAAAACGTAATATTGGTTGTTAAATAAGTAATTGAATGATTACATTGTTATCATAGTTGCATGTTTATTGTTTCCACCACATACCAGCTACGGCTGACCGACGTTTTGTTTGTCGGCGTTTTAGGTACAATGAAAAGAACAAATAGTAAAGTGGCACATGTGATACTAAATGAGAATTAAAGTGAAAAGGAGGATTAGATAGATTAGTATCGGTGTGGATAGAAGAATAGAGATCCAAGTTTTCAAAAGGTATGTAAAGAAAAATTTTATTACCATTTTCAGTATAGTCTGTTAGAATTTAATAATTGTTTATGGTTAAATGTCGAACCTTTGATCCGGGATTAATGGGTGAGACTCAACCTCTCGGTCTCCCTTAATTGGGGATTATCGGGAGGTGGGGTCGTAACAGATTGCCTTGCCACAATCCGCAACCCAAATGAAGAATCTCCTATGAATATGATCCAACTCAATGACATCACATGCCACGTACAAAAGATACACCAAATATTATATCTAAATGCATCAAACATTTTATTAATAAAAGAACAAAACAATATATTCAATATGTACATTACAAGTCAATAACATGTTACAAAAAGAACAAATAAGATGTACACAGTCCTTTAGATATTAAATAAGTCACTTTTATGGTAAAAGTATTAATTTCAATCAAATAGTACTACGAAATGTAAGCTTTTATTTCATTTGAAGGACAATATGATCGACAACATTGGGTAATTGACCACCTATTACGTGGGCACGAGAAAAAAGGAGTTCACGTTGAGAGTATGCCATCCAGAATCAATGATGTTGAAATATGATCATAGATTATTATGCAGCGACAATGATATAGCAAGTCTAGCCAAAAGATATAATTTATAATAAGAGGTAAAAATGTATGCATAGTTCATATATTATTTTTTTTGGTCGCGCAAAAATCTTGTTACTAGAAAACTAAAACTTTGGGTACAAACAGTGCCCCGAGGGGAAAAACAAGATCACTGACAGTCCCACATAAGGTCTCAAAGGCAGGGATC
Organism: Alisma plantago-aquatica; assembly: GCA_963693085.1. Lineage (NCBI taxonomy): Eukaryota > Viridiplantae > Streptophyta > Magnoliopsida > Alismatales > Alismataceae > Alisma > Alisma plantago-aquatica. The sequence continues at coordinate 982,033,405 of OY856410.1, read as the reverse complement.
AAAAACAAAAAGAAGAACCTCCAGCTAAGAAGAGACTAGAGTTAATACAGATCAGCTAAACCACACATTTAGAAGATGAGGAGGGGAAACATACATACTCAATAATGCATACCCACAAAGAAGTCTTTAGAAACACCAACTCATCAACCAAACAAGTAATAAGAGACCTTCCTGATCACAACTCCTGGTCAGAGAACAGCTAGATCACTGAAAAAAAACCACCTGAAGAAGGTAAGCCTGCCACTCCGACCTTCTTCCTTGAAGAATAGAAGCACTGCCACTGGTCCTAAACTTCATCCAACAGACCAAAACTCCTGATTCCCAACACCATACCAGAGAACACTAACAGAGGTCATCAAATGGATAGCTGCAGCTGATGAATCAAACCTTAGACCTGTTACAATCAAAACACCCACAAATACAGATCATACAGCAAGACCCAAACAACCACATAGACCCAGAATCAAACTCCTGCAAGGGAACCAAAGTATCGCTATAAAATCTGTTCTGGACCGTCCAAGCTTTAGAGAAACTGATCAGTAAGGGGAAGGATCCTCACTTATAGCTTCTTTATGCTTCTTCTTCTTTTTCTTTGCCTTGACGACTTTGTTAACACTGAAGTCATCAAGCACCTCCGGGTCAATATCGCAGGAACTAACCGATGAGGCTTCATCCGAGTTCCAAGCAATTTTCTACTGATATTCCAGAGCTAGTCCGATGTCAATTGCAAGTTGCTTCATGTGTTGAGGATTAGCACTTAATCTTGACAGGAGAAGTTCCCAATCTAGGTTAAGTGGCTCACATACCCTCTCCAGTGAGCAGAAATGCATGTCCGACTCCTGAGTCGCACAAAGTCCTCTTCCACCCACAATGGAACTGACTTCAATGGAACCACCAGTAGCTGGTTCACACATCACCTGACCTGAGTTCGCTCCAACATTCCTACGAACACCTTGCCTTCCCCCATTTTTCCCTACTCTGAGTTACAGTTGACTGGGCAACGGCTTGCTTCTTGTTGTCACAGGACACGATGGCAGTCTATGCCCGAATTGATTGCAATGGGAGCATATCTTGGGCTTTGCAACGTACCCAACCTTCAACAGCTTGGGAGCTGCATCGACAAAGATCGTCACCTCCTTCGGGAAAGCAGAGCTCGCATCCATCTCAATGCATACCAAGGCATCTTTGAGGCAATCCACTGATAGACAAGCATCTTCGATGTCCAGAGGCTTCCCAACCAGGATTGCCACCCTGCCTAGCCTTCTTGACGTCCAGTGCAAACCTGGATTCTCAAGTGTGACCCAGACTGGAAGCTTAGGAAAGGATAATGGGGGGAGAGGGGAACCTGGCTCCCACACTTGTGCTATGATGAGTGATCCATCCATCATCCACGGTGCTTCCACTAAGATCCTCTCCCTTTCCGTAGCCGTCGGAAGCTTAACAACAAAACCTTCTGCTTCCTCTGCGATGACCTCGAAGGGTCTACTAGGGCGCCAACAGCAATGGATCTAGCCATGGAGCTGGCTCTGATACGGCTTCCTCACCGTGAATCTAATAGAAATATACTCTTCCCAAGATGGAAGATCTTCATCATCACTCGAGATCGAGAAACATTTGACGCCATTCCTGACCTCGGGCTCAATAAATTCAATCACAGAGACTTCTTCGCACTTCCTTCCAGTACGACTGACCGAAAACCAGTCGACCACAGTGCTTGGCGAAGAGGAACTCGTTCTCCCATCGGCGGCTGCGGAATCGATGAGGTCGAGGGTGAAGGAACCTCCGGGGTTGGATTCGCTTGAGGGATGTGGGCATCCTTGGACGAGGGGCTCCTTGTCTCTCCTGCAGCCTCACCTAAGCTCCTCGGAGGAATCATGGACGACTCAATTAGAGGAATCCTCACCACCATCGCGCCATCATTGCCTCTAGGGATCCTCCCCCTCCATCGCCCTCTTCCACCTCTCGCCATCTTATAGTTCATATATTATTCAACAAGAGAATTTTATAATAGATTCATGAAACTCATGGATTTACCTAACAGTAAAGAATAAGATCACCCATCGTGTGATAGAACACTATAAATGTAAAAAGATAGCATGCTTGTTGATCTTTCTAGTATAATTCCCCAAGCAACCTAAATGTATTGTCCAAGTGACGCATATATTTTAGAAACTAAGTATGCAAATTTTGGTTAAGTAAAATTTTGATATTGTCTAAACTTAAATACCCTAGTTCTCACATTGGTTGATTGGATCAACTAATGCAACAAGATAAATTGTTAGGCTCCAAGTGAGACTTGGGTAGGTAGCTTTAGTAGCCTCATGTTTCTGATGGGACTAATTCAGACTGAGATACAGGTTGATGTGTTCCCAAGCTAAACCATTGGGATAACTTCAGGTTGGGAACCTAGGGTGATGCAATCGCTTTAGTATGTAAGGAGGTTGATGTGGCACATTCGGCCACTTATGCATGTTCTTGGAGGCTGATGCAGGTGCTTCAGTCTATTTTGGGACTGCTTTAGTCTATGGGAGGGTCCAAAGTGACCTACTTTGGGCTGAAAATGTACTCTTTTCTTCTTCAAACCTATACATGTGTGGTCACTTTGACCCTAGGTTTTGTTATTGTGTTTTATAGATGCTAAGATGATGCTGGAGCTAAAGGAGGGTAATCTTTCTGATGAAATCTTTGCATATCAAAAATTTCTCAAGAATAGTGAAGATCAAAGCTTAAAATCAACTCCCTTAACTTAGCATATTTTGAGTACACGTAAGTTATTCCATTCTTCTCATACTTCTACTATTCTCTCTTTCCTTTTACCCTCTTGGCTGAATTCTTGTCTATATACGGTGGATATATGTTATATTATCCTAAATCTCTTCTTTTTCACCTTCCTTGGCCTACTTGGAGCTAGAGCTTGCTTGGTTGAGGGTTGTTTGGAGAAGCTTAGATCTAGGTTTTCATGCTTTCTTTTTGGCTCTCATAATCTTCATGTAAGGTGATGATGCAACCTATGTTTAGTATAATTTGATATGCAATTCATACGTGCAACCACTATATCTTGCTAACTACATGTTAAATGACATAAGATGGTGCTTTTTGCTATAACTATGGGAAATTCTGAAGTATTATTTACTATTTCTTAGTACTATAGAGTGAAAAAATATGATGTTGTACTACCATGTAGCTGAATTTTTCAAATTTTATATGAATCTTCCCATAGAAGGGTTAAATTACGCATTTTCACTACTTACATGTATCTTCTCCTAAAAGAGCTAAATTAGGCTTATCACTACTTATAACATATTGGACTCATACAATAGAATTATGGGACAAAATATTCATGAGGATTCTTGTAGTTATAAGAAGATATTATAGCAATTGATGTAGCTTTTGATCCCACATGGTGATATGGACTTTGTGTGGCCAAAATGGTGATTGTTTGGCTATGTATATGCATGTTCTGCATGAACTAGGATTTTTTTTCCTTTTAACTCTGTAATTGTGTAGTCCTTTGTAAGGCAATATGAAATCTGCCTTCTTATTCAGTGAAAGTCAAGTAGACAGCTTAAATAGTTAGTTAAACCCTACATCATGTAGTGTCATTTGATCGTATAACTTCCCCAATGTTTAGAAGTTGGAAAAGCCAATGTAAACGAACAAAACATATCATTAATATATGACAAGATTCACCTATTTTTAATTAGTCAAACTAAGGTTGACCAATTTGATTAATACTATGTGTATCTCTTAATTCATGTGTCCAAAATGAAATGGAAATGAGCTTACTACAAATGAGGTTGATGCATTCATGTTAGGGCTAAGGCAACCCCATGAATGAAAAGAATGTACCATTTAACAGGCAATTGACACAAGAGTAGCCCCAAGCAAAAATATTTTAACATAGAAATGTATAGATCTCCCAGAAATGACCCATTAGGTAGGAAATAAACACCTCAAATTCATTATTTATACTATAGTGTATCTTAATCACACGACCCAAACCCACTAACCAAGTTTTAGGTCCTAAAAAGAGGGAGTAGACTAACATCTAACTATCCACTTTTAATTAATTTCATCCTTAATTTTTTCTTTATGAAATTATATAGAACTAAAGAAACATCTTGTTAACTTAAAATGTAAGATATGATTTAAGCATAAACATCATACTTTCACAAATTTAAACTCTTACATCATAAAAAAAGGAACTACTTCTTATTCTAATTTACATCAATTATATCATATTACAAAACTACTCTTATTCCTTACTCTCACATTCTCAGGACATGAGGAAGGATAAGAAACCATCTAACTAAATAACTAACTAATCCTCTCGAGACATCAGATGATCTACTCATGATGATATCTAGCCTCTGACTCCTACTGATCTGGACTGGTTCCTAAAAAATACTTTAGTAGAGTGTGTGAGCTACTAGCCCAGTGTGTGGAAAGTCAACAAGAAACCATGATATTTCATATGTATATTATTAATAGAACTAAACATAGAAGAATGCAATCATGGTCATTAAAAATATAATTCATACGACATGGTAGCAATTCTGATAATAATTATAACGAATAAACTAATCCATTATTTAAATATTTACCTTTTATTATGTACTAGCCCCACATGAAGTGTACCACAATATGTGGAAGTATCGCGACAAATTCCAATATCACCATATAAAACTTAGAGTAGAACCAAAACTCTAAGTCTACTAAAAAATCTCTCCAAAATGCAATAGGGATTGCTACATCTGGAGTAGGTGGTTAAATAGATGGGTAGATAAACTGGACTACCTAAGTACATAGGAGGAGAGTCAAATTACTTGGCTTGACTGCCTACATTAGTGGTTCCCTAAGGGTTGACCTATTGACTAGTAACTAAACTAACTGAATTGTATTGGGTTCTATTGGGATCTCCTGTTAATGTTGGGCACCTTACTAATTTATGGAGACCATCCTTGTTGGGATTAGTCCATGTACCTCTCTGGTATGCTCCAGCTATCTCATCTTGGATTTTTCTAGTTGGTAGGCTCACTTCATCCTTCATGGTGCAAATCTTTGTGATGGATTCTATGGTGTTTAGGGTATCTAGTGTCTAGTTTAATTTGTAGTTTCAATGAATAAGTTAGTACTATATTGTCCTTAGCTTAATTATGTTCTTAAGGCATCTATTATTGATTTCTAAACACTAACCTTAATCAAAATCACAAACATTAATATGATTGAACGGATAAAATAAGTATACTAAATTTTTAGGATTGAATAGTTCTTTGAACTTCATAATCATCTAACTTGAAACAATCATCAACTACATCACATATCATAATATGTTTCAATGTTGTAGAAATTCGAGCAAACCTGGGATTCTAGTACCTCTAATTACACTATCAAGTTTCACAATGGTCTCATATGAAATCACTCTAGAGATGAAAGCATCTATAAGACATCACAATTATATGTAAACAAACAATAGGCCAACTGAAATCTCAAATCTTGGTTCACAAATCAAACACAACAATCACCACATATAAACAGTACAAGTATTTTATGATTCTTGGAATTGATCTTTGTAAAATAAAGGTTTAGATTTTCCACTCATATGTACACAATCTAGCTTATTAATCTCGGGTTTCCACTTGGTAGATCTAGAACTTAGTGTATATAACTTGGATTTGAGCTCCAAGCCTTAAAAAAATTAGTTTTGAACAACCTAAATGTGATGGAGTGGACTTTTGGAATCCTTATGACATAAGTGAACTCATGCATGTTGAGTAGTTTTGAGAATCCCAAGTTTTTTTGGGTAAAGTTGGAGTGTTGATTGAGGTTTATATAATGATTTCGATCCATAAGTTATGCATATTGAGGAATTTAATTGAATGGTCTAACAATTGAGTTTTGACACCAAATTCATGTACAAGGTACCTTGATTAGTGAGAAAGTTGTGGCTAAAATTTGGTGGCAATTGGAGTATCCCATAGGGAGTTATGGAGGTTTGAATTTGGGAAATAATGTGCATTTTTGAGGATTTATAGACCTAAGTCATGAATTTAATCAATGTTGCACGCCCTTTAGCTGAGCCGAGTCTGTGTGGCCAGTTTTTAGCCCTAGATATCTAATCTAATGGCAGTGCTCTTTAACTTGAGGGGCCACAGATCCAGTACTTTAAGATGCGATCTCATCCTTTAGATGATATCAGGCGGATGCAACCATTGTCACCCACCTTGCAGTTAGAGCGCAGGTGCAAAGGTGGCCAGCCACGATGCTCTGATCCGGCTAGTCATGGGGTGAAAGGAGTGGGAGATTGGGCAATCTTCTTTGACTTTTCAAGGGATGTAGTTCAAACCCTCATTTAGAGAAAACCGTCACCTAGACAGAGAGAACGAAGTAGCCTCCAGCACAACCTCTCCACCATATCTCGCAGACCATGATAGGGAGAGGATCCCCCTTGCACTCCACCGTGACTTTGCTGCGGGAGGTGAGATCACAGGCGACAGAGCCTGGAGTCAATGTCAAGTGAGCAGGCCCTGGAGGGAGGCGCTACATTGGCTACGCACCATAGCAGATCCCTCGTCGTTGTTCCTACCCAGCTGCAATGTTCACAGAAGGACGCACACATTAGGTGGAGAATCGAGCCCCGCCGGAGTCTCGTGTAGAACTGGGACATGGAAGATCTCACTTAAGGATGCGGGAAGATAGCCTGAGAAGATGGCGGTGCAGAGAAAAGACGAGTCCGACTCGTTTCAGATGGCTCTGCGATCCGGAGAAGGAGAAGTAGCAGTTTGATGCTCCCTCATGCTGACTTGCTTCACGACACGACGCAAGCGGGCGCGAGGCAACGACGGTGATTCTAAGAATGACGGAAGACTAGAGTCTCGCTCGGGACTCTGGCGGCGCTTCCGCAGACCCGCGAGGAGGACTCGCGCAGAGACATCCGCTGGGGTTAGTTCAGCGTGGAGTCGAGAAGGAGATGACGGTCCAGAACCAAACCCAGCCCAGAACCGGCCGAACCAGCAGACCAAACCCAGCTCATAGCGAACCAACCAGGAACCGTAGCACAACAAAGGAGATGCGCAGCCCTAGAGCCACGTGTCGGCGGGCTATTGGCCAGGAAAAGGTAAATCCCAGAAAATACTGAAACCTTAGATAATTCGTAGTAAATAGTCTGTTGATCAGAAAAATACAAACAAGATACCCAAATTCTCAGAAAAATGTGTACAACATCATGAAACAATAATATTAGTCTTTTTATGCTTATATCTCAGTGATATCATGTAAGGTGTGTAATTCTAGTTTAATGGATAATAAATATCAAATGATGATCTAAAATTATGATAACATGTCAGTAAGTCTATAATATTGTTTATAATGTATATGATGTCATATATGGTCATGTTGATGCACGAAAGTATATAATTTGATTAATATGGCTAATAACACTAAAGATAATGCAATAAATGCATACATGCTCAATAAGTGATGAAAATCATGGAACACCCTTATATCTATAACTTGAAGATAATATATAAATATGAGATCAGTTATATACATGAAATTAGTGTTATATGAAGATCACCCTTAATACAGGTGAGGTAACCCTAATATGGTTAATGAAGTGACATATTGTTAAATATGTTCACATAATAATGTGACACATGAGTATATCCATTTTATGAACTATAATCTGTAATATAAGATCAATAAAATAATCCTAAGGCAAGAATACAAGTAATCATGAGAATATCCAAATGAGTAAGCAAACCCTAAAATGGACATAACTAGGGTTCAAATGATGAGAACCTGATAGTGATATGTGATCTTGACTTAATTAGGGGTTGACCAAGATATAGATGACATGAGGAATATATGATTATGATCTGTCTCCTTGGAAGGTACACCATTACCTCTTACTTGGCTTATTATACAATATGCTTGTGTTATATGTGTAGTAAAATACTTGGCATATGATATTGGATGAAATGATTGTTTTTGTATGATATGTTGCATGATTTTTACTTATTGCTACGAACACCTGAAACATAAGATATCTGATCCATTATATGATAGCACTAAATCTCTTTGGTAGAATAGTGCATTGATGAAAGTACTAAATCTCTTTGGTAGAATAGTACATGTGAGCACTAAATCTCTTTGGTAGAATAGTGCATTTATGAAGTACTAAATCTATTTGGCAGAATAGTACATGTGAGCACTAAATCTCTTTGGTAGAATAGTGCATGTGGTTGATCAACTTTACATATAATGGAAAGTCATGCTAAATCATGTGTTCTCTTTTGTTAATAAACATCTTTACGCAAGTATATGCTTTTTGTTGTATTCCTTTATGCTGCCAAGTTTTAGTTTTATATTATTGCCAAGATATGATGAGAGGTATATAAAAGACACGTAGGCATACTCAGTACAATATTCTTGAATATTGTGCTGACGTGTACCACGTGTAATCTTTTGTTTAGGTTGTGGTTATGCTCTTGAAGATCCAAGATAGTTGAGAGTTGTGTGGTGAGCTGATGTACAGGTGGACCTGTTGTCTTAAGATCCTGTAGTTTAGACGTAGTACATGTATATGTATAAGTTTGTTGTTCAATATGTAATATCAAATGTTGTAACAATTCATGTTGTAATTATATGTTGAATGGTGAACATGTGTTGTGGTCTGTTTATTGTTCATGTGCATGTGCTACTGATTGTTTCCTTTTGACTTCCTATGATTTTCTTCTTCTTAGCCTTATGTGGGATGTTTAAATTGGGATTCTCGCTGAGGTGAGGGTTTCAATTTGGACGTCACACATTAGATTAAGTTTTAGAAAATCCAGGGATGCCTCAGGTGGTATCAGAGCATGAACAATAGCAAAGCCTGACATTTGCTCATTATGCAACTCAAAACCAAAAAAAAAAATCTTGAACTTAATAATCTTTAGGGTTAGATTAGTCATCTTTTAGAGACTAGATATGACCTAGCCTCTAGGTTAGCACCTAGATGTCTGAGAACTAGGTCTAGACTGGTTCTTGTTGAGTAGCAAGTCCTTATATGTCGTTCTTTCCTTGTAGTGCAGTGGTATGGGATGTTGCACTATTTGGAAATGACGTACATCAAGGGAAGAGAAACCCTAGACATATTGCACACGTTGTCTAGAGTAGCTACACTAGTCTACACCATGTTCTCACCCTTTTCACTAGTTTTCATGACACTGGACTCTCTACTATATGTGGGACGCTCATTTTCAAGATTTGGTTTTGGATTCCAAACGGATCGAACCTCGATAGTTTTCTCTGACGCTTGTTTTATCGGAGAAAAACTATATAATATTTTATTATGTATATGTATTACAAAAATGTGTCCCCACACATGTATGAGTAGGAGGTGATCATGCAACCTAAGTGAAAGTGAATGACATCAGTCTATAAGAGAGAGTAGTCCTAGATTAGATGTCTAGAGCCTTGTTAGAATATATGATAGATGGAATCGATGAAATAAGTTTTGATGATATGATAATCGAAGTATTATATAGATGACATAAGATGGTCTATGATGATATATGTCTGTCTCTGAGGACTTAAGTTCAGTTTTGAGGATTGAGATAAGTTTGACGATGGAAGTAACTAGGCTTTCATGAGATAAGATATGTTAAGTTAAGACAAGTTGTGAGTCAGCATGAGCCTCAATCTCTTTTACAAAGGAGGACCTATAGTGTTAGGACCAGTTTTGGGGTTAGCTCAAGAGAGAGCGAGACCCATCGGGAGAAGGTTAGAGAACCTAGACTCCATGATATGAGAAATACGAGAAATATGTGATATGATATGTCCTAAACTAGAATACTCTTGAGTGAATGAGTTGAGTTGCCTAATGCATGATTCCTATAGTCCTTTTGAACCCTAGATGTCCTTGAGAGGACCAAACCCTAGAGACAGAGAGAGGCTGGTTATATGTGTATATATGAACATAGATATGAGTATCTACCATCTGGGTGAGGGAGAGAGAGTCCCAAGACCCTAGAGGAGGCAATTGTGTTAGTTTCTGGACAACCTCATGCTCGAGTTGGTGGTTTCCCACATAGGAATCTAGTGGTATGTATGAGCGAGTTTTGGGTAAGCATGTCTCATGGGTAGAAACTTATGAAGAGTGTCGTATCATGTTTTGGGTTGTGCTTATATGGCTAGAGCTTGTAAAGCCATCTCTAGTGCTAATGAGGTATACCTGAGAACCCTAGACCAAGAGGGAATATATAGTTTGTACATATGAGATACTCATAGAGTTGAGTTAACTCAGAGAGGCTGAGCATGACACTACCCTCATGATACGGGTCAGGATAACCTCAGTTGGACTAGATAAAGTTTTGATATATGTTTGATAGCCACTCACATAAGTTTGTTTAGCACAACCATGAGATATAAATATGTAGGAATGTGATCTAATCTTGAGATATGGATATGAGATGATGAAACCTAGAGATGGTTTAATAGATATCAATGCTTAAATGGTTGATCAAATACGTGGATAATGATGATAATGTGATATTATTGTTAATCTTGTGATGAAATCACTAGCAAATGTTACATTTCATTATGAACAATGAAATAAGATCATATAAATGAAACATGTTACATGAGGTGTTAATCTTAGTGCTTAATAAAGATGAAAAATATAGTTTGACAATTAGCACAACATAACAATTATGACACCTTGATATGATCTAGATGGATAAGGCAGGTTAATTATAATTAACTCCCTTCTAAAAGGCATATGTTAATGTTGAACATGTTCTAATAATTAGCTCAATAAAATGTTGATGACACCTTGATATAATGGTCTAACTCTCCTTTAAAACATGGTAATATGATGTGGGAACCCTAATGCATGGGTAAAGATAAGGAAGCAACTCTAACATATGAGATATGTAATGACATAACCTAAGCTTCTAAACCCTTATTTGAGCCTTCTATGGAGTGAGGTTTCACCCTCGATGCTTTTGAAACCTCCTAATAGTGCTTTGGATACATGGTTCTAGGTAACCTTTGCGGATATGTTACACATAGAATGGTGCCTACATGTGGATGAGAGCAAGATAAGGTTTTCCCTAGAAGTATGAGTATGGTGTACTTTCGAGGACGAAAGTTCTTTTAAGATGTAAATGATGTGACAAAGTGGTTTTTTGGCTTAATTCTGAGGACGGAATTTCTTTTAAGGTGTGTAGGATGTGATGGAGTGGACTTTTGGAATCCTTATGACATAAGTGAACTCATGCATGTTGAGTAGTTTTGAGAATCCCAAGTTTGTTTTAGTAAAGTTGGAGTGTTGATTGAGGTTTGTATAATGATTTCGATCCATAAGTTATGCATATTGAGGAATTTAATTGAATGGTCTAACAATTGAGTTTTAACACCAAATTCATGTACAAGGTACCTTGAGTAGTGAGAAAAGTTGTGACTAAAATTTGATGGCAATTGGAGTATCCCATAGGGAGTTATGGATGTTTGAATTTGGGAAATAATGTGCATTTTTGAGGATTTATAGACCTAAGTCATGAATTTAATCAATGCCGCACACCCTTTAGCTGAGCCGAGTCTGCGTGGCCAGTTTTTAGACCTAGATATCTAATCTAGTGGCAATGATCTTTAACTTGAGGGGCCATGGATCCAGTACTGTAAGATGCAATCTCATCCTTTGGATGATATCAGGCAACTGCTACCATTGTCACCCACCTTGCAGTTAGAGCGTAGGTGCAAAGGTGGCTAGCCATGATGCCATGATCTGGCTAGTCCTGGGGTGAAAGGAGTGGGAGATCGGGCAATCTTCTTTAACTTTTCAAGGGATGTAGTTCAAACCCTCATTTAGAGCAAGCCGTCACCTAGACAGAGAGAACGAAGTAGCCTCCAGCACAACCTCTCCACCATATCTCACAGACCATGATAGGGAGAGGATCCCCCTTGCACTCCCCCATGACTTTGCTGTGGGAGGTGAGCTCACAGACGGTAGAGGCTGGAGTCGTTGTCAAGTGAGAAGGCCCTGGAGGGAGGCACTACATGGCTGCGCACCATAGCAGATCCCTCGCCGTTGTTCCTACCCAGCTGCAATGTTCACAGAAGGACGCAAGCATTAGGTGGAGAATCGAGCCCCGCCAGAGCCTCATGCAGAACTGGGACATGGCAGATCTCGCTTAAGGATGCGGGAAGATAGCCTGAGAAGATGGTGGTGTAGAGAAAAGATGAGTCCGACTCATTTCAGATGGCTCTACGATCCAGAGAAGAAGAAGCAGTAGTTTGATGCTCCCTCATGCTGACTTGCTTAACGACATGACGCAAGCGGGCGCGAGGCAACGACAGTGCTTCTAAGAACGACAGAAGACTAGAGTCCCGCTCGGGACTCTGGCGGTACTTCTGCAGACTCGCGAGGAGGACTCACGCAGAGACATCCGCTGTGGTTAGTTCAGTGTGGAGTCGAGAAGGAGAGGATGGTCCAGAACCAAACCCAGCCCAAAATTGACCGAACCAACAGACCAAACCCACCTCACAGCGAACCAACCAGGAACCGTAGCACAACAAAGGAGATGCGCAACCCTAGAGCCACGTGTCAGCAGGCTATTGACCAGGAAAAGGTAAATCCCAGAAAATACTGAAACCTTAGATAATTCGTAGTAAATGGTCCGTTGATCATAAAAATACATACAAGATACCCAAATTCTTAGAAAAATGTGTACCACATCATGTAACAATAATATTAGTATTTTTATGCTTATATCTCAGTGATATCATGTAAGGTGTGTAATGCTAGTTTAATGGATAATAAATATCAAACGATGATCTAAAATTATGTTAACATGTCAGTAAGTCTATAATATTATTTATAATGTATATGATGTCATATATGGTCATGTTGATGCACGAAAGTATATAATTTGATTAATATGGCTAATTATGGCTAATAACACTAAAGATAATGCAATAAATGCATACATGCTCAATAAGTGATGAAAATCATGGAACACCCTTATATCTATAACTAGAAGATAATATATAAATCTAAGATCAGTTATATACATGAAATTTGTGTTATATGAAGAGCACCCTTAATACAGGTGAGGTAACCCTAATATGGTTAATGAAGTGACATATTATTAAATATGTTCACATAATAATGTGACACATGAGTATATCCAGTTGATGAACTATAATCTGTAAAAAAGATCAATAAAATAATCCTAAGGCAAGAATACAAGTAATCATGAGAATATCCAAATGAGTAAGCAAACCCTAAAATGGACATAACTAGGGTTAAGATGATGAGAACCTGATAGTGATATGTGATCTTGACTTAATCAGGGGTTGACCAAGATATAGATGACATGAGGAATATATGATTATGATCTGTCTCCTTGGAAGGTATGCCATTACCTCTTACTTGGCTTATTATACAATATGCTTGTGTTATATGTGTAGTAAAATACTTGGCATATGATATTGGATGAAATGATTATTTTTGTATGATATGTTGCATGATTTTCCATACTTATTGCTACGAACACCTAAAACATAAGATATCTGATCCATTATATGATAGCACTAAATCTCTTTGGTAGAATAGTGCATTGATGAAAGTACTAAATCTCTTTGGTAGAATAGTACATGTGAGCACTTAATCTCTTTGGTAGAATAGTGCATTTATGAAGTACTAAATCTCTTTGGTAGAATAGTACATGTGAGCACTAAATCTCTTTGATAGAATAGTGCATGTGGTTGATCAACTTTACATATAATGGAAATTCATGCTAAATCATGTGTTCTCTTTTGTTAATAAACATCTTTACGCAAGTATATGCTTTTTGTTATATTCCTTTATGCTGCCAAGTTTTAGTTTTATCTTATTGCCAAGATATGATGAGAGGTATATAAAAGACACGTAGGCGTACTCAGTACAATATTCTTGAATATTGTGCTGACGTGTACCGCGTGTAATCTTTTGTTTAGGTTGTGGTTATGCTCTTGAAGATCCAAGATAGTTGAGAGTTGTGTGGCGGGCTGATGTATAGGTGGACCTGTTGTTTAGAAGATTGAAATATAAATGCAACAAAATAAATTTGTCAAATTCCAATAAGTGTACCAAAAGTTATGGGCATTTTTGTGATTGGTTGTTCTGGTCAGATGCGCAGGTCACCATTCGTCAAACCTTCAGTTGATGCCATCAGAAGGTCCACCTTTGGAAGCTCACCTTTGGAAGGCCCATCGGTTTGGCATCCAATGGTAATTCTAAGTGGAACTAAAAGTGCATCACATTATCATTTTAACTTTCATTTGGTTCATTCTTTTACATTAGATTCATAATTGAATTTTCTATAATTCTATAACAAAAGTTTGAAAAAAATATAATTAAATTTTTTTATTAATTAATTCCTCAAATATTAATGATGTTCTTCCACATACATGTGTTGACTATTACTATATCAACTATAGTTCCAACCTTGATGTATTTATAATACATATTTTCTGTAACTTATCAAAGATTAAGTTCAAGCTAAACCAAACATAAATCAGCGAGTTAGTAATGAAAATTGGTAATAAGGATAAATAAAGTTGTAATTAACACCATAATTGTCATCATACACTGTCAAGCTACCAGTAAAGTAAGGTATGGGTTGTAACAATCTCCCCTTCTAATAAAAATTTTGGCTCAAAATTTCTAGAAGAGGAAAGGATACTTATTACACAACTCTGACTAACTCCCATGTATCGTCTTCTACACCATGGTTCCTCCAAAGGACCTTCACTAAGGGTGTCTCCCTCTTTTTAAGATTATGAATTCTATGATCTAGAATTTGTATAGGACCTTCAACAGAGGAGATATATCACTTAGTTATAGTAGTTATGGGTCTATGATATTTTATGTACCTAGATGACACTTCTTTAACATGGATACATGAAACACATCATGTAAGTTGGATAGCTCTAGAGGCAACTCAAATTTGTACATAACTGGTCACCATGTATTTAGGAGTTAGTTTGCATTGCTTTCCAAACCTCAGTACAACTTTCGTTGGTGATACTTTCAAGTGAACCTCATCCCCAACCTCAAAGTAAAGTGGTCTATGATGTTTCTATGCATAACTTTTTTGTCTTTCCTATGCAACTTTCAACTATTGTCTAGTCACTGATATTTTTTCAATTGTCTCTTCCACCAATTCCAGACCTAGAATATGTCTTTCAACTTCATACCAAAACATAAGAGATCTACACTTTCTCCCATACATATCTTCATATAGACAAATAAATACATACAAATGATCATTGTAAGCTTGATTACTATAAAACTAGGGTTTAAAGGTGATTTTTCACTCACTTATATACGTCTTGTGCGTGAACTTGAAATATACTTTGGATTTTAGTGTATAGAACTTAAATTTGATCACATGGCCTCAAATTTCAACTCTAAATGGATTGATAATAGATAGACAAACCTAAAAGAAGCTTGTTGGAGGTAGAAGACAAAGAAGGAAGGTCAATATAAGCCTTGGGTTGCCGAAATAGAGGGTTCCACACAAAGAACACAAAAAGAAGAACAAATATATGGTTAAAACTTACTTACAAAGTCAGATCTAATACAAAACCATTAGTTTCTATCATCTTCCCTGTTTCTCCACTTTGTTGTCCTAAGAATTTCCTCTACGATCGCCCCCCATCGCCTCTCTAGGATTTTTAAGAGAGAAGAGAAACTAAAAATGAATCTAGCAAGTCTAATTCCATTGGTTTCCATCTAGTATATATGGAGATCAAAAAATTTCTTGATTCATTGAGCTAGACGACAACACAACCAAACTATAAGAAGGAAAACATCAGCTAATGCTTCATCAGTTGTCACCTTTGATAGGCAAAGCATCAATTGGCTCTACCTTCAGTAGACACTAGTCTTTGGTCTGGACAACCTTCATTTGTCTCCTTCAATCGTCGTGCCTTAGTTTATGGCCATCATTGTAGACATCATTTTACGAAAACAATCAATCTATCATAACTTTAGTAGGTTCTCAATTGACAAGCCCTTGATTGATGTTTGTCCTTTGGTTGGTGGTGCCTACCAAAACCTTCGGAAGGCACTCCCCACTAAACCATTAGTCCACCCGACTTTTGTCTGTTGCCACTAACTAAACCTTTGATTTGTGGCTAACTTTTCTATCGATCTATTAAAAAACAAAACTATCGGATCAAAGGCTCTATGAAACCATCGATCTTAGGACATATTGTTGGTATGTATGCCCATAGAGCAAGTCATGAGATGATTTTAATGGGATACTTTATAAATGATTTGAATAATAATAAAGGTAATTTCTAATCTATGTGTTTTAACTATTTCTGAGATGATAGTGTAACATGATAGATGTCTAGAGAATTGTTTTTACTCAATGACGTATGCTTTTAGGTTAAGGACCTAAATGATGAGATCATACAGATGTTAAGAGTATACATTCTTGTTAAGTCCCTAGTCGTTGTTATTGTGGAAATAACCATAGACATCAATAACACTAAAGACTAGATTGTGTATTGGTTGATGATAGAATCTCATTAGTCATGATATAGTGATATCAAACCAAGCACATAGGTACTTGTTAGAGAACAAGTGTACTGGACAGACCCACCATGAGAGTGACACATGGAACCATGATTTGGTAGTCACAGTCATCTCTCACAGTGATGGTGGTGAGTGTGATTCTTCGACCTAAAATCACTACACTCAACACATGTTGTTGGGTACACTTTGACATCATCAAACACAATACTGAAACATGGGTTGTTATAAAGGTGATGATTGGGTGACTTTGACACATGTGGCTTTTGAGGGTTGAGTGATAGATATGGGATTTGTCCCTCCTAAGGGAGTTTGATGTTCATGGACACTTGATGAGTAGGATTGAGAAAGGCATGCGCATGCATGTGTGAATCAATATGTCATATTGATGTCACACACATCTCACCCAGTCTACTCTGAGATCAAGGAAATAGATGAACGTTGAAAGGATGACTGTACCATGCCTTGAGTTCATTCAGGGCATTAGTGACAAAGGAATTATACATTCGTTGTAACACCATTCACGGATTGTAGGATTGAAAGTTGTTCTCCAACTTTCTATTTGACTTGGGTAGCACTGATGTGTGACTAGGCACCGCTCTTTGCTTGTGAAGTCATAAGTGTTATGGACTTTCACTGCCAACGTGAAATGGGCCTGCAGGGTCACACACATAGGATTTAACTTGGAAGAGCAGTTTATCCACAAACGATGTTTAGATTGATTACTAAAGGAGTTTAGTAGTTCAATTAAACACTCAATCAATTGATAGCTCAATATCATAGTGTTCAAGGTGTTGGATCGATTGATTAGAGTATCAGATTGATTGAAACTACAATTGATTGATTTTGCATAGTCTGCATTCCCAACCGATGACTCATGTGATGAACCGATCGGCTCAGGTTGGTGAACCGATCGGCTCATGTGATGAATCAATCAGCTCAGGACAGGCTGAACCGACCGGTTCAAGGGTTGAACTGATCGGCTCAACTGGTCCAACCGAGCGAGTTGGGAAAGTCAGGTTGACAAGAAATTTCTCTTCATTTCACTTGTCCAATTTGATTGGAACAAGGATTGGTATTTGAATCAATTTCAAACAAAAGAGGAAAAATCAACCGAGAACTGACCAGGGCAGTGAACCGATCATTTTAGAAGTTAACCAATCGTCTCAGGTGCCCCAACCGATCAGTTCAAGTGTGAACCGATCGGCTCAAGTCCCCAACTGATCAGTTCATGCTTTAAATGATCGGTTCAACTGACGCAGTTGGTTGTTTTGTGGAAAATCTCGAACCCTTCTACTCCTGCTTTAATCCCGCATTGCCCGGGGTAGAGAACCCTTTCCCATGACCTTCCTATATATAGGGGTATTGGGAGCTTCTCAAAGTACAAATCAGAATACCAATTGCTCTGCAAAGTTGTCGTTCTATCTGGTTGTGGTAACTGAGAGAGCCCGAGCAAGTGCTACCCGATAAGGGAGACACAGTAAGGGAAAGACAACTGCATAAAGGCAACTGGTTGTAGGAGAGTGTGTTAGTGACTAATACGCCGACAGGAGGGTAAGACTCCTTCTGGTGCCTTGTGCGACAAGGCGATTGGAGTTCCAGGTAGTCTGTGTAGATGACTACAGAGGCGGGAGACTTCTGCCACTCGGAGGACAGTTGTCAATCCTGAAAGTCCCGGTGAGACCAGGAGCTGCACAGGCACCGTCCAAGACCGGAGGTGAAGACCATGCAAGATGCGAGGTAACATCTTCGAGCAAGCCTTGGGACAAGGTACACCTCTACAAACCATCCTTCCTATTGTACAGACGTTGACGCGATTCCTTTATTCTGGGTTTGGGAGAAGAAATTTTTTTTCTGCTGCCTTCTCTGTCTCCCCTGAAATCCAACAGTGGTATCATAGCCACATCAACTGCTCTATACTTTAGGATTATTGATATGATCGATTTTGGTTTGTCGCCTACGATGTGAATAAAATTGGCTTTATACATGTCCAATCCTAAATCCACAAATCCCAAAATACATATATGATATGTAATATGAATGCACTCGATACACGTCACCCTTAAATGAGTTTTGTGGTGGATGTATAGCGTGGTTATGGCCAAGAAAACCTATGTATGTGTGCTTGGTTGAATGTGGTTGCTTGCATATTGGTCTGTGTACCAATTTCCTATCTCATATTCCTAATGTAACTCGAGATAACTCGAGATTTCTTTCCTACCTTTGCTCCCCCCGAATGTAACTCGGGGTTTCCTTTTTCAAATGTAAAATAGGATAGATATTTTATTTCCTGTTATGTCAAAGAACGACAGACTTTTTGATGACCGGTTCGAGGAGTGAGACGAGTGGGTGGCGGCCTGAGGAGATGCATGATGACCAGTGAACCGATCAGCTGGAGGTGCCAGTCGATCGGCTGGTGGCACCCAACCGACCGGCCTAATGGCAAGCCGATCAATCATGGAGATGAGTTGAACAAACCCAGAACAGCGAAGCACAAAATTCATCTTGTACATGTTGCATGTGATGTGGACCTAGATGACCGTGATTCCTCTTGGCTCGAGGAATCACATTAGGATGGCCATAATCATTGCTTTTATCGTTTCACATATTTTTTGTGGGATATAGCATGTATATGATACGTACTACATATTGTGGAGATTGGATATGTATATGTACCTACAAAACCAAATCCCTCATTAAATATTAAAGTTTTAGATGCCTTCCAAATGCGACACACATGAAAAGCTTGATCGGCCAAGTGTGGGCACGCCCTAACGTGGTGCACCATCTATCTCGTGGAAGCATGAAGGATGGATATGTGGGTCTGCCCTAGCAGGGTGCATATTCATCGTGTTGGCTTTGGGTCAGACTTAACAAGGCGACCTAGATAGGATCTAGCACCTTGAGGCACGGAGGTGATCATGGCAATGAGTTGCATATAACATCTTTCAAGAGTTGCATATGATGCAAATGGCAAAAGTTGCCTACCTGGAAGATCTGAGTTGTGGGCAGTGTTTTGAAAAGCGGTAATCGGTGTATGGGTGGAGAGGGTACCGAATAGAGTATATATGGTATGCGGGAGTATAAGCGGGAGAATATTCGGTTTTAATCGGTTTTGATTTTTTTTTAATATTAATCATAAAGATATGTAAATTATATATTGACCATATAATAATGACAATGATAAGTAATTAGAAACATTTATAAGTAATAGACTAATATTGCATTCATAAGTAGTTGAAACATTGATGAAATTAGAGAAGAAAACTTTGATAAGTAATTACAAACATTGATAAGTCATAGACTAATATCACATTAATAAGTAATTAGAAACGTTGATAAGTAATAGACTAATATTGCATTAATAAGTAATTAGAAACATTGATAAGTCATAGACCAATATTGCATTAATAAGTAATTATAAACATTGATAAGTGATAAGACTAATATTGCATTAATAAGTAACTTGAAACATTGATGAAATTAGGGAAAAACATTGAAAAGTAATTAGAAACATTGATAAGTCATAGACTAATCTTGCATTAAGAAGTAATTACAAACATTGATGAACTTAAAGAAGAAAACATCAATAGTAAGGATCAATTCAATAAACACTAACTATAAACTTATAGAGAAAACATGAGGAGAAGACCAAATATGCAAATTGGAAGAAGAGAATGTATTTGTAATGACCAATAGTAGTATTAGAAAAAATTAATGAAAAAAATTATTACTAGCATTTGATTTTGAAAATTGCCGATTAATCGGTCGATTATTCCCCCGATCGGCCGATTAATTGGTCCTGGATCGATTATAGGCCAATTATTGATAATCGGTTCGGTAGACCCCCAAAAAGGAATATTCGGCCGATTATTCGGCCTAAGCGGCCGATTTTCCGAACAATGGTTGTGGGTGACAACCCTAGCTGGTCCATGACTCAGAGGATTTCAGGATCTTGACCCACTAGAAGATTATACGCTGCAATCTTCCAAATTGATGGCGAGGGCTGTCAATTTGAATCAAAATAGTGGGTGCGGTAATTAATTAAAGGCCCAATTAACTATCATCATATTTTATTCAAATCAAATCAAAAGGATTTTTGACAAATGCAATTTTCTCTTATAGAATGGCAAAATAATCATCTTTTAAAATGGGCAAATGGATTGAGAATAAATTCCATAACTGGTTAGGGATTGTGAGAAGTGTTCTGCACAATCCAAATATACCAGTAGCCTTTGAATCTACTCTATGTACGCTTGATAGTTCATTGATGGAGATCAATGGAACAAAGTCTAAGGACAGGTGAGGGAGAGAAGGGTTCTCTCGCTGAACCAATGTCAGAATCTTCTGTGCTCAAAACATTGAGAGGATGTAAGGAATGATGGAAGAAGAAGCGAGAGATAGAGATCTCTACTTATGATGTATACATGATAGAAATTAACTTTACTACTTCTTTGTCATGGGTACTTGATACCAGATGTGGATCTCACATTTGTTTAAATGTGAAGGATCTTAAGAGAAGTAGGCCTTTGGGGAAAGGTGAGGTTGAACTACGTGTTGCCAATGGGGCAAGAGTTGCCGCTAGTTCCGTAGGCACCTATGAGTTAACTCTACCTAGTGGGCTAATAATAGAGTTGAAGAACTACTATTATGTACCTACCATAAATAGGAATATCATTTCCGTCTCTTGTTTGGACAAGGATGGTTTTGAATTTCTTATTAAGAATGGAAAGGGTTCCATTTCAAAAGATGGGATCTTTTATGGCAGTGCCCCAATGTCTTATGGTCTATACTTGATAGATCTAGAGACAAGTGTATACAACATAAACACCAAAAGTCAAAAACTCAACAACTCAAATAAAACATATCTTTGGCATTGTCGTCTAGGGCACATAAATGAGAAGCACATCTCTAGACTCCATAAAGATGGTTATCTAGACTCTTTTGATTATGAATCAATAGAGACATGTGAATCTTGTTTGTTGGGCAAGATGACCAAGACTCCCTTTTCAGGTAAAGGTGAGAGAGCTAGTGATCTATTAGGACTCATACATACTGATGTATGTGGGCCTTTTAGAACAAATGCTAGAAATGGGTATCAATACTTCATTACCTTCACTGATGATTTCTATAGGTATGGCTATGTGTACCTGATGAAACATAAGTCAGAAACCCTTGAAAGGTTCAAGAATTTCATGAATGAAGTATAGAACCAACTTGGTAAAAGTATTAAAGCACTTCGATCCGATCGAGGTGGAGAATACTTAAGCCAGGAGTTTGAGGACCTTCTGCGAGCCTGTGGTATTGTATCACAATGGACTCCGCCTGGAACACCACAACATAATAGTGTGTCTAAAAGAAGGAATCACACTTTACTGGATATGGTGCGATCAATGATGAGTTTTTCTGATCTTCCGATTTCCTTCTGGGGTCATGCTCTTGAAACTGACGCATTTACACTTAACCGAGTACCATCTAAATCGGTTCAAAAGACACCATATGAGATATGGCACGAGAAGCGTCCCGATTTGTCTTTTATTAAGATTTGGGATTGTGAGGCTTACATCAGGAAAATGTTTCCTGATAAGCTTGGACCCAAATCTGATAAATGTTATTTTGTTGGATACCCCAAAGAAATGAGGGGATATTATTTATACCACCCTACTGACAACAAAGTGTTTGTTGCTAGGACAATTGTGTTCCTAGAAAAGGAATTTATTTCCAAAGGAAACAATGGGAGGAAAATAGAGCTTGAAGAGATTCAAGCCCAATAAGAAAACATTGAACCGGTAGATGTACAAGAGGAACATAGAGATTCACAAGGTGTTGTGGAATCTCAGTCTCCTCAAGTAATACAAGGACCTCGTAGATCTAGTAGGACACACCTTGAACTTGAGAGGTTTGGATACCTTGTGACTTAGGAAGGCAGTGAGTTGATCACAGATGATGATCCAACTACCTATCTAGAGGCTATGGAGGGACCAAATTCTGAGAAATGGCTTGAGGCCATGAAATCCGAGATGGAATCCATGTACTCCAACAAAGTATGGACTTTGGTGGAACCACCTGAAGGGGTAAAACCCATAGGGTGCAAGTGGGTCTTCAAGAAGAAGACCGACATGGATGGCAATGTGCAAACTTATAAAGGCATATTGGTTGCAAAGGGTTTCTGACAAGTTCAAGATGTTGACTATGATGAAACATTTTCTCCAGTTGCCATGATTAAGTCCATCAAGATCATTCTTGCTATTACGGCTTACTATGACTATGAGATTTGGCAAATGGATGTTAAAACCGCATTCCTGAATGGGAATATAAATGAGGATGTGTACATGACACAACCTGAAGGTTTTATAGATCCAAAGAATGCCAATAAAGTATGTAAGCTACAAAGGTCAATCTATGGATTGAAGCAAGCATCTCAGAGTTGGAATCTTTGATTTGATGAGGAAGTCAAAGTGTTTGGCTTTATTCAAAATGAAGATGAACCTTGTGTGTACAAGAAGGTTAGTGGGAGAATGACCACATTCCTCATATTGTATGTGGATGACATACTATTGATGGGGAATGATGTCACAACCTTAGAGAAGGTAAAGACTTGGCTTGGGAATACTTTCTCAATGAAGGACTTAGGAGAAGCATCCTACATTCTAGGTATTAAGATCTATAGAGATAGATCTAAAAGGCTTCTCAGACTAAGTCAAAGCACGCACATTGACAAAGTGCTAAAGAGGTTCAGCATGGAGAACTCAAAGAGAGGCAACATTCCCATGCTACATGGAGTCACCATTCCTTGAGCTCAATGTCCCCAATCTTGTGAAGAGAGGGAGCGTATGAATGAGATCCCATATGCATCAGCCATCAGATCCATCATGTACGATATGTTGTGCACACGCCCAAATGTCTCGTATGCCCTCTGCATGACGAGTAGGTACCAGTCATATCCCGGGGATGTTCACTGGACAACTGTAAAGAACATCCTCAAGTACTTGCGAAGGACTAAGGATCAGTTTCTTATATACGACAGAGAGGAAGAACTGGTTGTAAGAGGTTACACCGATGCAAGCTTCCAAACCGACAAAGATGATTACATATCGCAATCAGGATTTGTATTTTGCCTAAATAATGGAGCTGTGAGCTGGAAGAGTTCCAAGCAAGAAATAGTTGTCGATTTTACTATAGAGGCCGAGTATATTACTACTTCACATGTAGAAAAGGAAGTTGTGTGGATCAAGAAGTTCATCACTGAACTTGGTGTAGTTCCCAGTAGCTATGATGCAATTGAGCTTTATTGTGACAATAATGGAGCTATTGCTCAAGCTAAGGAGCCCAGATCACATCTGTGGTCCAAACACATATTGCGGCGCTTCCATCTCACACGAGAGACCGTACAGTGAGGAGATGTGAAGATTTGCAAAGTACCAACTGAAGACAACATAGCTGATCCATTGACGAAGGCCCTTTCTCAGCAGAAGCATGATGGTCATGCTTGGTCAGAAGGACTGAGGTTCCTAAGTGACTGACTCCAAGTGCAAGTGGGGGTCTGTTAGTATGTATGCACATATAGCAAGTCATGAGATGATTGTAATGGGATACTTTGTAAATGATTTGAATAATAATAAAGGAAATTTCCAATCTATGTGTTTTAACTTTTCTAAGATGATAGTGTAACATTATAGATGTCTAGAGAATTGTTTTTACTCAATGACATATGCTTTTAGGTTAAGGACCTAAACGATAAGATCATACAGATGTTAAGAGTATACATTCTTATTAAGTCCCTAGTCGTTGTTATTGTGGAAATAACCATAGACATCAATAACACTAAAGACTAGATTGTGTGTTGGTTGATGATAGAATCTCATTAGTAATGATATAGTGATATCAAACCAAGAACATAGGTACTTGTTAGAGAACAAGTGTACCGGACAGACCCACCATGAGAGTGACACATGGAACCATGATTTGGTAGTCACAGTCAGCTCTCATAGTGATGGTGGTGAGTGTGATTCTTCGACCTGAAATCACTACACTCAACACATGTCATTGGGTACACTTTGACATCATCAAACGCAATCCTAAAACATGGGTAGTTATAAAGGTGATGATTGGGTGACTTTGACACATGGGGCTTTTGAGGGGTGAGTGATAGATATGGGATTTGTCCCTCCTAAGGGAGTTTGATGTCCATGACCACTTGATGAATAAGATTGAGAAAGACATGCACATGCAGGTGTGAATCAATATGTGATATTGATGTTACACACATCTCACCCAGTCTGCTCTGAGATCAAGGAAATGGATGAACGTTGAAAGGATGACTGTACCATGCCTTGAGTTCATTCAGGACATTAGTGACAAAGGAATTATACATTCGCTGTAACACCATTCACGAATTGTAGGATTGAAAGTTGTTCTCCAACTTTTTATTTGACTTGGGTAGCACTGATGTGTGACTAGGCACCGCTCTTTGCTTGTGAAGTCATAAGTGTTATGGACTTTCACTGCCAACGTGAAATGGGCCTGCAGGGTCACACACATAGGATTTAACCTGGAAGAGGAGTTTATCCACAAATGATGTTTAGATTGATTACTAAAGGAGTTTAGTAGTTCAATTAAACACTCAATCAATTAATAGCTTAATATCATAGTGTTCAAGGTGTTGGACCGATTGATTAGAGTATCAGATTGATTGAAACTGCAATTGACAAATTTTGCACAGTCTGCACTCCCAACCGACCGGCTCATGTGATGAACCGACCATCTCAGGTTGGTGAACCGATCGACTCATGTGATGAATAGATCGGCTTAGGACAGGCTGAACTGACCGGTTCAAGGGTTGAACCGATCGGCTCAACTGGTCCAACCGAGCGAGTTGGGAAAGTTAGGTTGGTAAGAAATTTCTCTTCGTTTCACTTATCCAATTTGATTGGAACAAGGATTGGTATTTGAATCAATTCGAAACAAAAGAGGAAAAGTCAATTGGGAACTGACCAGGGCAGTGAACCGATCATTTCAGAAGTGAACCGATCAGCTTAGGTGCCCCAACTGGTCGGTTCAAGTGTGAACCAATCGACTCAGGTCCCCAACCGACCGGTTCATGCTTCAAACGATCGGTTTAGCTAGCGCAATTGGTTGTTTTGTGGAAAATCTTGAACCCTTCTACTCTTGTTTTAATCCCGCATTGCTCGGGGTAGAGAACCCTGTCCCATGACCCTCCTATATATATAGGGGTATTGGGGGCTTCTCTAAGTACAACTCAGGACACCAGTTGCTCTATAAAGTTGTCGTTCTCTCTAGTTGTGGTAATCGAGAGAGCTCGAGCAAGTGCTACCTGATAAGGGAGGCACAATAAGGGAAAGCCAACTATAGAAAGGCAACTGGTTGTAGGAGAGTGTGTCGGTGACTAGTACGCTGACAGGAGGGTATGACTCCTTTCGGTGCCTTATGCGACAAGGCGATCGGAGTTCCAGGAAGTCCGTGTGGATGACTGCAGAGGCGGGAAACCTCTGTCGCTCAAAGGACAACTGTCAATCCTGACAGTCTCGGTGAGACCAGGAGCTGCACATACACCGTCCAAGACCAGAGGTGAAGACCGCGCAAGCCGCGAGGTAACGTCGCCGAGCAAGCCTCGAGACAAGGTACGCCTCTACAAACCATCCTTCCTATTGTATAGACGTTGACACGATTCCTTTATTCTGGGTTTGGGAGAAGAAATTTTTTTCCGCTGCCTTCTCTATCTCCCCTAAAACCCAACACATATAAACCATTATTCTTAATCCTTTAGTTGTCAACCGATGAAAACTATGTAGAAAATTGGAAAGGCTATAACTTCTATGCCAATTTTGCTTTTATTCATTCTTGTTTTTTTGGATTCATAATTAAATTCACTATAGTTGTGTATCAAAACTTGATTTAAAACATTTAGACTATAAACAATCACAAGATAATTAATATACTTATTGGCATAGTTATCATTAGGGTTATCTTCAACTCTTTTACCAAATAAGCTTGACCGAGATGTGACAATCTCCCCCTCTAATAAAAATTTCATTTTGAAATTCCTAAAAGAGGAAGGGATACTTGTTATACATCTTTTACTTTAGCTCCCATGTAGCTTCCTCTATACCATATTCCTCCAAAGAAATTTTACTAGAGGTACCTCCCTCTTTCTAAGCTTTTCGAATCATACCTTATAGAATTTGTATATGTACTTCAACATAGGAGATATCTTCTCTTAGTTGTATTAGTTCTGAATCTATGATTTTCTTTATACCTAGATGACACTTCTTCAACATGGATACATAAAACACATTATGTAAGTTTTCTAGCTCAGGAGTCAACTCAATTTTGTATGCTACTAATTCAATTCTCTGAATGATTGGATAGGGACCCATGTATCTAGGAGTTGGTTTGCCTCACTTTCTAAACCTTAGTACACCTTTCCACATTGACACTTTCAAGTAAAACCCACCCCAAACTCAAAGTGAAGTGGTATTTGTTGTTTCCATGCATAACTTTTCTGTCTGTCCTATGCAACTTTCAACTATTGTTTAATCACATATATCTTTTCCATTGTTCATTCCACCAACTTTGGACCTAGAAATTGTCTCTCGCCAATTCATACCCCAAAAATAGGAGATCTAACTTCCTCCAATATATAGATTCATAAGGGACATCCCCAAACTAGAATGATAAGTATTGTTATATGAAAAATCCATAAGGCTAAGGTGATTATCCCAACTACCATTGAACTGTAACACACATGCTCTCAACATGTCCTATATGGTTTGAATTGTCTGTCCTGACTGTCCATCCGTTAGAGAGTGAAACGATGTGCTAAACTTAAAACTTGTTCCCAAGGCACAATTTAGTTGATTCCAAAATCTAGATGTGAATTTGGGATCTCGGTTAGATATAATTGAGACTGGTATTCCATGCAATCAAACTATCTCATCTATGTAGACTTTAGCTAGTTTTGATGCATGCAAAGTTGACTTAATAGGTTGACAATGAGAAGATTTATTAAGTTTGTCCACAATCACTCATAAAGAGTCAAAACCATGTAATGCTCTAAGCAAACCCACCATAAAGTTCATAGTAATATGTTCCCACTTCCACATTGGAATAGGGAGTGGTTGTAGGATGCCTGCTACCTTTTGGTATTCATTTTTGACTTGTTGGGACACACCACACTTGGCTACATACTTAGCTACATCTCTCTTCATTCTTTACCACCAATATAGTTCTTTGAGGTTGTTGTACATCTTAGAACTTCTTGGATGCATTGCATACATAGAAGAATGACGTTCCTTAAGAATCTTGTAACTTCCTACATTCTAAGTAATTTAATATATATAATTTTATTCTTATGAGGCCCAAGCCAAATATATGACACATATGCTAAATTGGATTTTATGATCTATAGGCGCATGTTGAGTCCATTAATTGTCCATAATCACAATAGGGGTAAAGTGGTATTTTTGCTATTGGCATATGTTAATTAATTATCTAGAAAAATATATATTTATCATCTAAATAATGAGAAATACATTATGACCAAGTGTTATAATTTAATAATGTTCATATAAAAAATATATATTATTTTCCCAAAAGGGATGATGAGTGATTAAAAAATATTAAATGATTTATTTTAAAGTTCTAAACCTTATTTATATTCCTTATATAAATACATAGTAGTAGTCAAAGTTTTATGATTTTTGGTTAACATTAGATAAGGAAATAACTTCAAGAAAGATGAGAATGTGTGTGGTGAATGGCTAGATAAATTAAATAATTAGAGAGATGATAAATATATGTTTTTTGAGATCTAAAGATGGTAATAAAGTATAATTTAAAATATGGTCAAACATGATAAGATTGAGATTCCTAGATTTTAATAAAATATGTAGGGGATATAGTGGTCTTAAGGATAATACCATTATATTTTTTAGTAACATTCATTAATTTTTATTCCTAATTGGAAAGCAGTTTTACTTCATTCTTATAAAGAAGGAAAGAAGTACAGAAGAAGTTTCCTAGGAAAGCATAGCATGACTTTTGGGTGTTTATTTTGATAAAATAAATAAATTTTGGAAGTATACAAAATTGTTCGATTCATTATCAAATTTAAAAAGTTCCAATTATTTAGTGGTTGATACCTAGTTTTATGGAAACTATGATTTTGAAAATAGGAGTGGATGAGAACATCAAAAAAACATCTATTATATTTTCTTGATATTTTCTTATGGAGAAATAATGGGTCAAACTGAACTCATTAATTGTGTGCAATGACTTAATGAAAAAGAAATATAGTGTAAGGACCCTGACCTGCGTTTAGGGTATACCCTGTTTGTTTTTCTTGATCATGGTGCTTTGGTGCTTGCTAATCACCTTAAGTGGTGATTAGGGTTTTTGTTGAGCTTTGTTGAGAGTTCGAGGGGCTACTTGCAAATAACCCAAGTTTAGGGTTTTGTGTGCAAGTTTGCCATCTTTTGAGATGTTTTCCCCTCTTTGCTTCCTCTAGGGTTGAGAGGAAGGCTTGGGCTTTTTGTTTGAGTCCTTTGGGCCTGAGTTGAGCTTGTTTGGGCCTTGGAGTTCCTTGTTTGGGATTGCTTGAGCCTTGTGTCGCCCAGGGCAGGTGGTGTGTCGCCCAGTTGCTTGGTGTGTCGCCCAATAGCTCTTGTTGTGTCGCCCAGATGGCTTGGCTTGGTTGATGGACACATGGTGCACATCTTGGACAAGTGCCTTATGGCTTGCATGAGAGGTGGCTTGAGTTGGTGGACATGTGTCCCTTGGGTGGGCGACACATAGCATGGTTGTACCTTGGTTTCTCCTCCCCTTCTTCCTATATAGGTAGCTCTTTTCTTTGCCTTAGTCTCTTTTGGTCCTTTGGTCTCCCCTCCACCCTTGGTGCACGATACCCCTCTCTATCTTGCTTGTGTTGGCCGATACACTTCCTTGGAGCTGAAGTGGTGGCCGATACACCTTCCTGGAGCAGCCTGGAGGACGATAGCTTTGGACCTTGGAGTGCTTTGGAGCTTTGGTGGCCGACAACCTTGGAGCTCCAAGTGCATCTTCTTCCTTGGAGCTTAAGGCGGGTTGCATAGTTTCTAACCCTAACTCTCTACCTCTAGCTTTAACCTTGTTACATGTTAGTAGACTAGCTTAGTTCCTTGCTTGTACATCTTGCTTATGTACCTTAGTGGCCAATATTCGTCTCTAGGGTTTAGGGTTCCTTGTATACCTTTGCTTTTTTTTTTTTGGGTTTGTGCTCCCTTGTGTTGGAGGTTGAAGATGACCTAGGGTTGGGTGATACCCCTTCCTTGTGGGTGTGTTGGGCGACACACTTGCCCTTAAGTTGAACGATAAGGTGATTTAGGGTTTGAGTTCCTTGAGTTGGAGGTCGATAGGTTGACCTAGCTTGAGTGTTGGTCGACATGGTGACCATGTTGGGCGACATGGTGCTCTACATCGTGACCATGTTGGGCGACATGGCACCTTGGGTGAACGATAGGATGAGTCCTTGTGGGTGGACGATACCCTTGCCCATGAGTAGGCGATAGGGTGAGCTAGGGTCTGGATGGCCGATATGAAGGGAGACATAGTGATGTTCTTTGTTGGCCGATATGAGAGTGCCCTTGGTGGTGGGCGATACTCTCTCCCTCTCTCTCCCTCTCTCTCTTGATTGGGCGATATGGTTCCCTTGTTCTTCTTTTGAACGATAGGCCTTGTGGTGGACGTTAGGGCCAAGCATGGCATGGCATGTTGGACGATAGGCTATGTGCCCTAATGGCCGACACCATGGTGGGCGATACCCTAATGGCCGATAGCCATGTTGGGCGATACCCTACCCTATGTACATGAGTGTGATGGTCGATAGGGTTAGTAGAGTGTGTTGGCCGATAGGGTAGTAGTGTGTGTTGGCCGATAGGGTAGTAGTGGGTGATGGTCGATAGGGTTAAGTGAGGTTGGCCGATACCCATGTTGGATGATAGGTTATTAGATGAGGGTTGTGAGACTATAGTGAGGGTATGAGTTTCTTTGGTGACAGTTCCTCATGTGATAGAAGTGGATGTTTATCCATTAACTAATAAAACGATGGTGGTGTTTGTGATATCATCAATATGTAATATGTTGCCTTGCAAATAATAAGGATGCTAATGGTAGTAGTATATATGATGATAGCCCTCATGTAATAGATGCATGATGTGACCCGTTATGCTTAATTGTTAATGATAATGAGAATGGTGATAACTACTTTAGTAGTTTGTTTAATGGTAATAATGATGCTAAGTGACGGTTATATTAATGGTTGCTTCATGATAAAGATGAAAATAGTTGATGGCAACAATAATAACTTGGGTAATAATAATGTTGGTTCTGTATACTATATACCTTGATTATTTGTATAATCTTGAGATAAGGGTAAGCATCAGTATGGTTCGTGAATGATGTACTTAACATACTTGGTTACCAAATAAGTGTCATATTGATAAGTAGATCATCTCGAATGATATTTCATGATAAGTGAGCATATTCCTTATGTTGAATCTACGATTATTGTGTACCCTAACCATGCAGGTGATGACTTAGCCATGAAAGGGCTATGTGACATATGTAATGAGTAACATTATTTTGATAATTGCTCTATAAGATTATGTATGTGATGTGTTGGTCCCATGATGATGATGTGGGCCTTAAGAGGCAATGACAGTACATGATGAAGGATTGAGATCCTGTGGTATGTGATGATCCTTGAGATGGATCTGGATGGCTGGCAAGAGGCCAAGTGGTAACATGTGATGTTGGATCCTTGAGATGGATCGGGTTGATGTGATCAGATCCTAATATAATGTTCTTTACTTTCTGTTTTATCTTGCATGTTATATAACTTGGTTGAATCTTGCAATCCATCTAAAAGATATTAATTAAGCACAGTGAAATACATCATGTAGCTTGCCCTGGCCATAGATCCATCATCGTCAGGACTTGGTGATGGTGAAACAGGTTTTCCTAAGGGTTAACCTGGAAGCGCATATTGTTGAATATGTGTAGGTTGCTCCTAGCCTGAAAATGAGGAGGTAAGAGTGTAACTTCGATTGCAGACTCAGATATGTGTGTAGAGCATGGTGAACAGGCCCATGGCTCAGGATATGTGATGTATGGAGCATGAATGCGTTCATGGCTCAGAGCACGGTGATCAGGCCCGTGGCTCAGTTTGACTAGCGCCGTGACCTGTACCAAGGTGGGTTAGAGAATGGGTAGCCTATGGAGCTAACCCTATGGCTTAGACCACTTCAGCATGTGACTGCGGTCCTGCTTGTGTTGTACTCATGTACTGACCATGAGGTGAGAGGTCGTGGAGTTCGTCTCTTCCATTGACCTCGTATGGCACCGGCTTGGGTTTCGTAACCGAAGGTTGGATTTGAACGGTACGGTTCAAATCCTCAGGGCATAATAAAATGTAATACAGCCGTTTAGTATTTACTAGTCATATCAAAGACGAAACATTGGTTGAGGCCTTGTTTGTGTAATATTTTGTTATACCTTGCAGGTCATGTGGTAATCTACCTTATCTTGATAATCAGGTTATATGGCATTATATTTTGTTCTAATAATCCTGTTACATGTTGATATACCTTATCTTGATAGTCATGTTCCTTTGAAGGACATCTAGTACAGCTGGTATGCTTGCCGGTAAGAATGATCTTGCTATATATATATATATAACTGCTTCTGATATATCTGCTCATGTTATAATTGCTGTTATGGTTTATCTTGCTGAGGTTCTATGGTTGCGGTGGGGAGCTATGTTTCCCGCTGGGACAGTTGTTCAATTGTCTCACTCCGCTGGTTTACACCCTTTTTAGGTGGTCGAGGTAGATGTGGTCGTGGTTGTGGTGTTGCGGACGAGCAGCTTGAGGAGCAGTAGAAGGCAAGCGATGGACATGCTGCTGTTTTGGATGTTTTGTAGTAGAGTCTAGAGTCATCCCTGTACTCTCAGGTCCTTGGCAGTGTTTTGACGATGTTTCACGATGATCGTTCGATGATGTTGTATATCCTGCTGTTGGCCGGATATGGGCCTTTATGTATATGAACAGGTGGTGAACTCATGTGATGGATGGACAGCTGTTCCTGAGCTGTGGACACGTGTCAGATCTTGTGTATGTACATATGTATGTGACATGTTTCTGTGCAGGATGAGGACTGGAAAGTAATAGTTTCACAGTTTATCAGTTTTCCGCAATCAGTTTTAATTAACCCGTGTTTTTGATAATCTGTGGTTATGGCATTTTCCGCACGTTTTCGCGTAACACCTCGTTATCTGTGTGATAATGGGATGTGTTGCCACAAGTTTTGGTATTAAAGCTGTAGGTTCGCTGAGTCTACAGGGATCTAGGACTAGGTTGAGTCTGTTCTTATGAGTTCTCTAGGTTATCTTACAAAAATCTTCTACCCTCAGCTGAAGAAAAGCCAAGATGTCTGGAAACCACGAAGAACATGCTCCGGAGCATAGTGATGCTGCATCGGTTGATGGAGCAGATGGACGGGAACATGAAGATCGGGTGCCTGAGGTCCCCCAACCAGACCCAGCCATACTTGAACACCCTGCCTACCAACAGCTTATGGGGCAGTTAATGGCTACGATGAATCTCATGGTTGAGCGATTACCAGTGCCTCCTCCGCGAGCACAGGTTCCCCATGGAGAAGCATAGGGTATCAGGAAGACCTTTGAGCGGCTTCGCCGAGTCGGAGCTTCGGATTATGCTGGAACAACTGATCCAGCGGATGCAGATCTATGGCTGACGAGTCTTGAAAAGGCTTTCCGGATCCTCGACATCCCCGAAGCAGACAAAGTAAAGCATGCTGTCTACCTTTTGAAGGGTAGTGCTGGTCACTGGTGGACCATCGAGGAAGAGAAGCGGCCTAGTGAGGTGATCTGTTGGGAAGTGTTTCGACGCGAGTTTGTCACCAGATACTTTCCGAAGACGTACCTGGATGAGAAGATCAGTCAGTTTGAGAAGTTGCGGCAAGGAACGATGAACATCACCGAGTATGAAGCTAAGTTTATGGATCTGTTGAGGTTCTGTCCTCACATGGCGGCGACAGATGATGAACGGATCAGACGTTTCGAGAAGGGTTTGAGTGCTGAGTTGACAACCCCTGTGTCTGCGCTAGAAAACCGAGAGCGGTTTGCTACGTTTGTGGAATCAGTTTGACGGATCGAGAGGACAGTAAGGGAGAAAAGAGAGTCGGTGTCTCTTAAAAGACCTGCTCAGTTTCAAGGACGAAGGTTTGGTGGCTTCAAGAAGCCCAGGTTTTCAGCACCGTCAGTGATAAGAAGTGCTGGTGTACCATCTCAGTGGTCTCCGAGTAAGGGAAAAGGTTATGTTTCTTCACCATCTAAGGTGCCCAGTTCAGCTTCGGTGGCAGTGACAGGGCCATCTAGGCCACGAGTTGACAATAGAGCATGTCATCTCTATGGACAAGTCGGGCATTGGAAGTTCAATTGCCCGAATAGAGATGTTGAAGTGACACAGCAACCGAGGCAGAGTTTCCAGAAGTCTGAGAGACCACAGCCCATTAGTAGCAGAGGACGAGGACGCGGTCAAGCGTCTCAAGCTGGATCGGCTGCTCAAGGGAGCAGAGGTCGTGGACAGCAAGCTACGGCTCGATTCTATGCCATGAATCAGCCGGAGGCGATAGTCAATCCGCGAGTGGTGACAGGTCAGATGGAGTTATTTCATTCCGATATGTCTTCTTCTTGCTTTATATCTGTTCTGGTTGACCCAGGTGCTACACACTCTTTTATCGCCTATAGTATGCTTGAAAACTGTCATCTACCTGTTAGTTGTAAGAAGGATAGCTTGTTGCTAGAAACCCCTCTTGATGGTTCCTCTTTGCTTCGAGAAGAGTGTCCATCTTGTGTTTTGTCTTTTTCGGGACACAACATTCAGGTGGATCTCATACCACTTGATATGCATGGTTTCGATGTTATCCTTGGGATGGATACCTTAGACAAGTATAAGGTTGTCTTGGACTGTGGTTCCAAGCAGGCGGTGTTTGATGTTGTAGGAGAGAAGTGGATCTTCCAGAGAGATAGGAAGATTCTTCCGACGTGTCTGGTGTCAGCTATGGTGGCAGATAGGTTGTTGCGACAAGGATGTGAGGCGTTCTTAGCTCACATTGTGGATTCCGTTGTGGATACCAAGGCGAAAGGCCTTAACCTTGAAGAAGTGTCAGTGGTCCGAGAGTTTGCAGATGTGTTTCCCGAGGAGTTTCCTGGTGTTCCTCCACCCCGAGAGATCGATTTTGAGATCAATCTGGTTCCGGGAACGCAGCCGATTGCACAGACACCTTATAGGATGGCTCCAGCAGAGATGGTAGAGTTGAAGAAGTAGTTACAATAGTTGTTGGAGAAAGGTTTCATCAGACCGAGCACGTCACCTAGGGGTGCTCCCGTGTTGTTCGTTAAGAAGAAGGATGGTTCGATGCGGTTGTGTATAGATTACCGGCAGTTGAACAAGGTCACGATCAAGAATAAGTACCCGTTGCCAAGGATAGACGACCTGTTCGATCAGTTGCGTGGAGCTACAGTGTTTTCGAAGATCGATCTACGGTCTGGATATCATCAGTTGAGGATAAATGCGGATGACATACCAAAGTCAGCCTTTAGGACGAGGTATGGTCATTTTGAGTTTGTGGTTATGCCGTTTGGATTAATCAATGCACCTTCTGCTTTCATGGACCTGATGAACAGAGTGTTTCGTCCATTCTTAGATCAGATTGTTGTAGCTTTTATAGACGACATCTTGATCTATAGTCGGAACCGGCTAGAGCATGAGCAACATCTTCGTCAAGCGTTGACTCTCCTTCGTCAACATCAGTTATATGCTAAGTTTAGTAAGTGTGAGTTCAGGCTGGATGAAGTGACTTTCTTAGGTCATGTGATATCTGTTGAAGGAGTCAAAGTAGATCCGAAGAAAGTGGAATCCGTTGCAGATTGGGAACAGCCGAAGACGTCGACGGAAGTTCGTAGTTTCCTTGGTCTAGCAGGATACTACCGGAGGTTTATCAAGGACTTCAGTTTGATAGCTCTACCGATGACGAAGTTGACCCGAAAGGATGTACCTTTTGTTTGGAATGATCGATGTCAGCAAGCTTTCCAAAGTTTGAAAGAAAAGCTAACCAGTGCTCCAGTGTTGATCTTTCCAGAACCTGGAAAAGGCTATGTTGTTTTCTGTGATGCGTCCAAGAAAGGTTTGGGTTGT
This sequence comes from Alisma plantago-aquatica, assembly GCA_963693085.1. Classification (NCBI taxonomy): domain Eukaryota; kingdom Viridiplantae; phylum Streptophyta; class Magnoliopsida; order Alismatales; family Alismataceae; genus Alisma; species Alisma plantago-aquatica. Next base: position 981,997,561 of record OY856410.1, on the reverse strand, counting down.
GTGCTGATGCAGGAAGATCATGTGGTTTCTTTTGCTTCGCGACAGCTTAAGAAACACGAGGAGAACTATCCGACCCATGATTTGGAGCTGGCAGTAGTGGTTCATGCGTTAAAGATTTGGAGACACTATCTTTATGGGGAAGTGTGTCAGATCTTTACAGATCACAAGAATCTGAAGTACATCTTCTCACAGCAAGAGTTGAACATGCGACAGCGTCGGTGGATGGAGTTGATCAATGATTATGATTGCACTATCGAGTATCATCCTGGTAAGGTGAATGTGGTAGCAGACGCGCTTAACAGAAAGTCTTCTACTCCCAAGAAGGCACAGATGAGTTCTTTGGTATGCCATATGCGGGACATGTTAGTCTCCTTACGGCAGATGAACGTACAGATGGAGGTTTCCTCATTAGCTGGACTTTTAGCACAGATGCAAATCAAGCCCACGTTGAGACAGCAGATCAAGGATGCACAACAAACATATGATACAGTATAGCTAATCAGATCAGAGTTTGGCAGTGAAAAGCGTGATGGGTTCCATGAGTCCGAGGATGGAGTGGTTTGCTATCATAATAGGATGGTGGTTCCAGATGCTGATAATCTGAGGGAGTTGGTGCTCGAGGAAGCACACACGTCGATGTATGCTATGCATCCAGGCGTCACCAAGATGTACCATAGTCTGAAGGACTTGTATTGGTGGCCCGGCTTGAAGAAAGATGTAGCTGAGTTTGTGGCTAGGTGTGCGGTGTGTCAGCAAGTCAAGGCTGAGCATCAAAAGCCGGCAGGTACATTGCAACCTTTTCCTATACCACAGTGGAAATGGGATCATATAACCATGGATTTCGTAGTTGGTCTACCCAGGACAACTAGGAATCATGATTCCATTTGGGTGATAGTGGACAGATTAACGAAGTCTGCCCATTTCATACCTGTGAAGACCACGTATACAGCTGAAAAGCTCGCTCGAGTTTATGTGGATGAGATAGTTCGTTTGCATGGTGTGCCAGCAACGATAGTTTCTGATAGAGGTCCTTATTTTACAAGTCGTTTTTGGGAACAATTGCACAGGGCGATGGGAACGCAGTTGAAGTTCAGTACCGCTTTCCACCCGCAGACAGATGGACAGTCTGAGAGGACTATTCAGACTTTGGAGGATCTTCTTCGTGCTTGTGTTTTGCAGTTCCTAGGCAGTTGGGACGTACATCTCAGTTTGATAGAGTTTGCCTACAACAATAGCTATCAGCGGAGCATTGACATGGCTCCCTATGAGGCTTTGTATGGGAGGAAGTGCAGATCTCCTTTGTGTTGGTATGAATCAGGTGAATATCAGCTTTTGGGCCCTGAGTTAGTACAGCAAATGACAGAAAAGATCAAGGTGATACAACAACAGTTGAAAGCGGCACAAGACAGGCAGAAGTCTTATGCAGACAATCGCCGACGACCCTTGGAGTTCCAGGTGGGAGATAAGGTGTATCTTAAAGTCTCTCTGTGGAAAGGTGTGCTGAGGTTTGGCCAGAAGGGTAAGTTAGCTCCCAGATATATGGGGCCCTACCCAGTCTTAGCACGTGTTGGCAAGGTGGCTTACGAGTTAGAGTTGCCTCCAGAGTTGCACAGGTTACATCCAGTGTTCCATGTCAGTATGCTAAAGAAAAGTCATCCGGATACAGGAACAGTGATACAACCAGTTGAAGTTGAGCTTGACAAAGATGTGACTTATGAAGAGGGTCCTATGATGATCCTTGACAGAAGAATCAAGAAGCTGAAGAGAAAGGATCTGGTTCTTGTGAAGGTCCTTTGGCATCACCGTGGCATTGAGGAAGCCACGAGGGAGCTTGAGGAAGAGATGAGGAGGAATTATCCCTCGCTTTTCTCTTCGGATTTCGGGGATGAAATCCTTTTGTAGAGGGTTATGGCTGTAAGGACCCTGACCTGCGTTTAGGGTTTACCCTATTTGTTTTGCTTGATCTTGGTGCTTTGGTGCTTGCTAATCACCTTAAGTGGTGATTAGGGTTTTTGTTGAGCTTTGTTGAGAGTTCGAGGGGCTACTTGCAAATAACCCAAGTTTAGGGTTTTGTGTGCAAGTTTGCCATCTTTTGAGATGTTTTCCCCTCTTTGCTTCCTCTAGGGTTGAGAGGAAGGCTTGGGCTTGTTGTTTGAGTCCTTTGGGCCTGATTTGAGCTTGTTTGGGCCTTGGAGTTCCTTGTTTGGGCTTGCTTGAGCCTTGTGTCGCCCAGGGCAGGTGGTGTGTCGCCCAGTTGCTTGGTGTGTCGCCCAGTAGCTCTTGTTGTGTCGCCCAGATGGCTTGGCTTGGTTGATGGACACATGGTGCACATCTTGGACAAGTGCCTTATGGCTTGCATGAGAGGTGGCTTGAGTTGGTGGACATGTATCCCTTGGGTGGGCGACACATAGCATGGTTGTACCTTGGTTTCTCCTCCCCTTCTTCCTATATAGGTAGCTCTTTTCTTTGCCTTAGTCTCTTTTGGTCCTTTGGTCTCCCCTCCACCCTTGGTGCACGATACCCCTCTCCATCTTGCTTGTGTTGGCCGATACACTTCCTTGGAGCTGAAGTGGTGGCCGATACACCTTCCTGGAGCAGCCTGGAGGACGATAGCTTTGGACCTTGGAGTGCTTTGGAGCTTTGGTGGCCGACAACCTTGGAGCTCCAAGTGCATCTTCTTCCTTGGAGCTTAAGGCGGGTTGCATAGTTTCTAACCCTAACTCTCTACCTCTAGCTTTAACCTTGTTACATGTTAGTAGACTAGCTTAGTTCCTTGCTTGTACATCTTGCTTATGTACCTTAGTGGCCGATATTCCTCTCTAGGGTTTAGGGTTCCTTGTATACCTTTGCTTTTTTTTTTTGGGTTTGTGCTCCCTTGTGTTGGAGGTTGAAGATGACCTAGGGTTGGGCGATACCCCTTCCTTGTGGGTGTGTTGGGCGACACACTTGCCCTTAAGTTGAACGATAAGGTGATTTAGGGTTTGAGTTCCTTGAGTTGGAGGTCGATAGGTTGACCTAGCTTGAGTGTTGGCCGACATGGTGACCATGTTGGGCGACATGGTGCTCTCCATGGTGACCATGTTGGGCGACATGGCACCTTGGGTGAACGATAGGATGAGTCCTTGTGGGTGGACGATACCCTTGCCCATGAGTAGGCGATAGGGTGAGGTAGGGTCTGGATGGCCGATATGAAGGGAGACATAGTGATGTTCTTTGTTGGCCGATATGAGAGTGCCCTTGGTGGTGGGCGATACTCTCTCCCTCTCTCTCCCTCTCTCTCTTGATTAGGCGATATGGTTCCCTTGTTCTTCTTTTGAACGATAGGCCTTGTGGTGGACGTTAGGGCCAAGCATGGCATGGCATGTTGGACGATAGGCTATGTGCCCTAATGGCCGACACCATGGTGGGCGATACCCTAATGGCCGATAGCCATGTTGGGCGATACCCTACCCTATGTACATGAGTGTGATGGTCGATAGGGTTAGTAGAGTGTGTTGGCCGATAGGGTAGTAGTGTGTGTTGGCCGATAGGGTAGTAGTGGGTGATGGTCGATAGGGTTAAGTGAGGTTGGCCGATACCCATGTTGGATGATAGGTTATTAGATGAGGGTTGTGAGACTATAGTGAGGGTATGAGTTTCTTTGGTGACGGTTCCTCATGTGATAGAAGTGGATGTTTATCCATTAACTAATAAAACGATGGTGGTGTTTGTGATATCATCAATATGTAATATGTTGCCTTGCAAATAATAAGGATGTTAATGGTAGTAGTATATATGCTGATAGCCCTCATGTAATAGATGCATGATGTGACCCGTTATGCTTAATTGTTAATGATAATGAGAATGGTGATAACTACTTTAGTAGTTTGTTTAATGGTAATAATGATGCTAAGTGACGGTTATATTAATGGTTGCTTCATGATAAAGATGAAAATAGTTGATGGCAACAATAATAACTTGGGTAATAATAATGTTGGTTCTGTATACTATATACCTTGATTATTTGTATAATCTTGAGATAAGGGTAAGCATCAGTATGGTTCGTGAATGATGTACTTAACATACTTGGTTACCAAATAAGTGTCATATTGATAAGTAGATCATCTCGAATGATATTTCATGATAAGTGAGCATATTCCTTATGTTGAATCTACGATTATTGTGTACCCTAACCATGCAGGTGATGACTTAGCCATGAAAGGGCTATGTGACATATGTAATGAGTAACAGTATTTTGATAATTGCTCTATAAGATTATGTATGTGATGTGTTGGTCCCATGATGATGATGTGGGCCTTAAGAGGCAATGACAGTACATGATGAAGGATTGAGATCCTGTGGTATGTGATGATCCTTGAGATGGATCTGGATGGCTGGCAAGAGGCCAAGTGGTAACATGTGATGTTGGATCCTTGAGATGGATCAGGTTGATGTGATCAGATCCTAATATAATGTTCTTTACTTTCTGTTTTATCTTGCATGTTATATAACTTGGTTGAATCTTGCAATCCATCTAAAAGATATTAATTAAGCACAGTGAAATACATCATGTAGCTTGCCCTGGCCATAGATCCATCATCGTCAGGACTTGGTGATGGTGAAACAGGTTTTCCTAAGGGTTAACCTGGAAGCGCATATTGTTGAATATGTGTAGGTTGCTCCTAGCCTGAAAATGAGGAGGTAAGAGTGTAACTTCGATTGCAGACTCAGATATGTGTGTAGAGCATGGTGAATAGGCCCATGGCTCAGGATATGTGATGTATGGAGCATGAATGCGTTCATGGCTCAGAGCACGGTGATCAGGCCCGTGGCTCAGTTTGACTAGCGCCGTGACCTGTACCAAGGCGGGCTAGAGAATGGGTAGCCTATGGAGCTAACCCTATGGCTTAGACCACTTCAGCATGTGACTGCGGTCCTGCTTATGTTGTACTCATGTACTGACCATGAGGTGGGAGGTCGTGGAGTCCGGCTCTTCCATTGACCTCGTATGGCACCGGCTTGGGTTTCATAACCGAAGGTTGGATTTGAACGGTACGGTTCAAATCCTCAGGGCATAATAAAATGTAATACAGCCGTTTAGTATTTACTAGTCATATCAAAGACGAAACATTGGTTGAGGCCTTGTTTGTGTAATATTCTGTTATACCTTGCAGGTCATGTGGTAATCTACCTTATCTTGATAATCAGGTTATATGGCATTATATTCTGTTCTAATAATCCTGTTACATGTTGATATACCTTATCTTGATAGTCATGTTCCTTTGAAGGACATCTAGTACAGCTGGTATGCTTGCCGGTAAGAATGATCTTGCTATATATATAACTGCTTCTGATATATCTGCTCATGTTATAATTGCTGTTATGGTTTATCTTGCTGAGGTTCTATGGTTGCGGTGGGGAGCTATGTTTCCCGCTGGGACAGTTGTTCAATTGTCTCACTCCGCTGGTTTACACCCTTTTTAGGTGGTCGAGGTAGATGTGGTCATGGTTGTGGTGTTGCGGACGAGCAACTTGAGGAGCAGTAGAAGGCAAGCGATGGACATGCTGCTGTTTTGGATGTTTTGTAGTAGAGTCTAGAGTCATCCCTGTACTCTCAGGTCCTTGGCAGTGTTTTGACGATGTTTCACGATGATCGTTCGATGATGTTGTATATCCTGCTGTTGGCCGAATATGGGCCTTTATGTATATGAACAGGTGGTGAACTCATGTGATGGATGGACAACTGTTCCTGAGCTGTGGACACATGTCAGATCTTGTGTATGTACATATGTATGTGACATGTTTCTGTGCAGGATGAGGACTGGAAAGTAATAGTTTCACAGTTTATCAGTTTTCCGCAATCGGTTTTAATTAACCCGTGTTTTTGATAATATGTGGTTATGGCGTTTTCTGCACGTTTTCGCGTAACACCTCGTTATCTGTGTGATAATGGGATGTGTTGCCACAAGTTTTGGTATCAGAGCTCTAGGTTCGCTGAGTCTATAGGGATCTAGGACTAGGTTGAGTCTGTTCTTATGAGTTCTCCAGTTTATCTTACAAAAATCTTCTGCCCTCAGCAGAAGAAAAGCCAAGATGTCTGGAAACCACGAAGAACATGCTCCGAAGCATAGTGATGCTGCATCGGTTGATGGAGCAGATGGATGGGCACATGAAGATCGGGTGCCTGAGGTCCCCCAACCAGACCCAGCCATACTTGAACACCCTGCCTACCAACAGCTTATGGGGCAGTTAATGGCTACGATGAATCTCATGGTTGAGCGATTACCAGTGCCTCCTCCGCGAGCACAGGTTCCCCATGGAGAAGCATAGGGTATCGGGAAGACCTTTGAGCGGCTTCGCCGAGTCGGAGCTTCGGATTATGCTGGAACAGCTGATCCAGTGGATGCAGATCTGTGGCTGACGAGTCTTGAAAAGGCTTTCCGGATCCTCGACATCCCCGAAGCAGACAAAGTAAAGCATGCTGTCTACCTTTTGAAGGGTAGTGCTGGTCACTGGTGGACCATCGAGGAAGAGAAGCGGCCTAGTGAGGTGATCTGTTGGGAAGTGTTTCGACGCAAGTTCGTCACCAGATACTTTCCGAAGACGTACCTGGATGAGAAGATCAGTCAGTTTGAGAAGTTGCGGCAAGGAACGATGAACATCACCGAGTATGAAGCTAAGTTTATGGATCTGTTGAGGTTCTGTCCTCACATGGCGGCGACAGATGATGAACGGATCAGACGTTTCGAGAAGGGTTTGAGTGCTGAGTTGACAACCCCTATGTCTGCGCTGGAAAACCGAGAGCGGTTTGCTACGTTTGTGGAATCAGTTTGACGGATCGAGAGGACAGTAAGGCAGAAAAGAGAGTCAGTGTCTCTTAAAAGACCTGCTCAGTTTCAAGGACGAAGGTTTGGTGGCTTCAAGAAGCCCGGGTTTTCAGCACCGTCAGTGATAAGAAGTGCTGGTGTACCATCTCAGTGGTCTCCGAGTAAGGGAAAAGGTTATGTTTCTTCACCATCTAAGGCGCCCAATTCAGCTTCGGTGGCAGTGACAGGGCCATCTAGGCCATGAGTTGACAATAGAGCATGTCATCTCTGTGGACAAGTCGGTCATTGGAAGTTCAATTGCCCGAATAGAGATGTTGAAGTGACACAACAACCGAGGCAGAGTTTCCAGAAGTCTGAGAGACCACAACCCAGTAGTAGCAGAGGACGAGGAAGCGGTCAAGCGTCTCAAGCTGGATCGGCTGCTCAAGGGAGCAGAGGTCGTGGACAGCAAGCTACGGCTCGATTCTATGCCATGAATCAGCCGGAGGCGATAGTCAATCCGCGAGTGGTGACAGGTCAGATGGAGTTATTTCATTCTAATATGTCTTCTTCTTGCTTTATATCTGTTCTGGTTGACCCGGGTGCTACACACTCTTTTATCGCCTATAGTATGCTTGAAAACCGTCATCTACCTGTTAGTTGTAAGAAGGATAGCTTGTTGCTAGAAACCCCTCTTGATGGTTCCTCTTTGCTTCGAGAAGAGTGTCCATCTTGTGTTTTGTCTTTTTCAGGACACAACATTCAGGTGGATCTCATACCACTTGATATGCATGGTTTCGATGTTATCCTTGGGATGGATACCTTAGAGAAGTATAAAGTTGTCTTGGACTGTAGTTCCAAGCAGGCGGTGTTTGATGTTGCTGGAGAGAAGTGGATCTTCCAGGGAGATAGGAAGATTCTTCCGACATGTCTGGTGTCAGCTATGGTGGCAGATAGGTTGTTGCGACAAGGATGTGAGGCGTTCTTAGCTCACGTTGTGGATACCGTTGTGGATACCAAGGCGAAAGGCCTTAACCTTGAAGAAGTGTCAGTGGTTCGAGAGTTTGCAGATGTGTTTCCCGAGGAGTTTCCTGGTGTTCCTCCACCCCGAGAGATCGATTTTGAGATCAATCTGGTTCTGGGAACGCAGCCGATTGCACAGACACCTTATAGGATGGCTCCAGCAGAGATGGTAGAGTTGAAGAAGCAGTTACAATAGTTGTTGGAGAAAGGTTTCATCAGACCGAGCACGTCACCTAGGGGTGCTCCCGTGTTGTTCGTTAAGAAGAAGGATGGTTCGATGCGGTTGTGTATAGATTACCGGCAGTTGAACAAGGTCACGATCAAGAATAAGTACCCGTTGCCAAGGATAGACGACCTGTTTGATCAGTTGCGTGGAGCTACAGTGTTTTCGAAGATCGATCTACGGTCTGGATATCATCAGTTGAGGATAAATGCGGATGACATACCAAAGTCAGCCTTTAGGACGAGGTATGGTCATTTTGAGTTTGTGGTTATGCCATTTGGATTAATCAATGCACCTGCTGCTTTCATGGACCTGATGAACAGAGTGTTTCATCCATTCTTAGATCAGTTTGTTGTAGTTTTTATAGACGACATCTTGATCTATAGTCAGAACCGGCTAGAGCATGAGCAACATCTTCGTCAAGCGTTGACTCTCCTTCGTCAACATCAGTTATATGCTAAGTTTAGTAAGTGTGAGTTCTGGCTGGATGAAGTGACTTTCTTAGGTCATGTGATATCTGTTGAAGGAGTCAAAGTAGATCTGAAGAAAGTAGAATCTGTTGTAGATTGGGAACAGCCGAAGATGCCGACGGAAGTTCGTAGTTTCCTTGGTCTAGCAGGATACTACCGGAGGTTTATCAAGGACTTCAGTTCGATAGCTCTACCGATGACGAAGTTGACCCGAAAGGATGTACCTTTTGTTTGGAATGATCGATGTCAGCAAGCTTTCCAAAGTTTGAAGGAAAAGCTAACCAGTGCTCCAGTGTTGATCTTTCGAGAACCTGGAAAAGGCTATGTTGTTTTCTGTGATGCGTCCAAGAAAGGTTTGGGTTGTGTGCTGATGCAGGAAGATCATGTGGTTTCTTTTGCTTCGCGACAACTTAAGAAACACGAGGAGAACTATCCGACCCATGATTTGGAGCTGGCAGCAGTGGTTCATGGGTTAAAGATTTGGAGACACTATCTTTATGGGGAAGTGTGTCAGATCTTTACAGATCACAAGAATCTAAAGTACATCTTCTCACATCAAGATTTGAACATGCGACAGCGTCGGTGGATGGAGTTGATCAATGATTATGATTGCACTATCGAGTATCATCCTGGTAAGGCGAATGTGGTAGCAGACGCGCTTAACAGAAAGTCTTCTACTCCCAAGAAGGCACAGATGAGTTCTTTGGTATGCCATAGGCGGGACATGTTAGTCTCCTTACGGCAGATGAACGTACAGATGGAGGTTTCCTCGTTAGCTGGACTTTTAGCACAGATGCAAATCAAGCCCACGTTGAGACAGCAGATCAAGGATGCACAACAAACATATGATACAGTACAGCTAATCGGATCAGAGTTTGGCAGCGAAAAGCGTGATGGGTTCCATGAGTCCGAGGATGGAGTGGTTTGCTATCATAATAGGATGGTGGTTCCAGATGCTGATAATCTGAGGGAGTTGGTGCTCGAGGAAGCACACACGTCGATGTATGCTATGCATCCAGGCGTCACCAAGATGTACCATAGTCTGAAGGACTTGTATTGGTGGCCCGGCTTGAAGAAAGATGTAGCTGAGTTTGTGGCTAGGTGTGCGGTGTGTCAGCAAGTCAAGGCTGAGCATCAAAAGCCGGTAGGTACATTGCAACCTTTGCCTATACCACAGTGGAAATGGGATCATATAACCATGGATTTCGTAGTTGGTCTACCCAGGACAACTAGGAATCATGATTCCATTTGGGTGATAGTGGACAGATTAACGAAGTCTGCCCATTTCATACCTGTGAAGACCACGTATACAGCTGAAAAGCTCGCTCGAGTTTATGTGGATGAGATAGTTCGTTTGCATGGTGTGCCAGCAACGATAGTTTCTGATAGAGGTCCTTAGTTTACAAGTCGTTTTTGGGAACAGTTGCACAGGGCGATGGGAACGCAGTTGAAGTTCAGTACCGCTTTCCACCCGCAGACAGATGGACAGTCTGAGAGGACTATTCAGACTTTGGAGGATCTTCTTCGTGCTTGTGTTTTGCAGTTCCTAGGCAGTTGGGACGTACATCTCAGTTTGATAGAGTTTGCCTACAACAATAGCTATCAGCGGAGCATTGACATGGCTCCCTATGAGGCTTTGTATGGGAGGAAGTGCAGATCTCCTTTGTGTTGGTATGAATCAGGTGAATATCAGCTTTTGGGCCCTGAGTTAGTACAGCAAACGACAGAAAAGATCAAGGTGATACAACAACAGTTGAAAGCGGCACAAGACAGGCAGAAGTCTTATGCAGACAATCGCCGACGACCCTTGGAGTTCCAGGTGGGAGATAAGGTGTATCTTAAAGTCTCTCTGTGGAAAGGTGTGCTGAGGTTTGGCCAGAAGGGTAAGTTAGCTCCCAGATATATGGGGCCCTACCCAGTCTTAGCACGTGTTGGCAAGGTGGCTTACGAGTTAGAGTTGCCTCCAGAGTTGCACAGGTTACATCCAGTGTTCCATGTCAGTATGCTAAAGAAAAGTCATCCGGATACAGGAACAGTGATACAACCAGTTGAAGTTGAGCTTGACAAAGATGTGACTTATGAAGAGGGTCCTATGATGATCCTTGACAGAAGAATCAAGAAGCTGAAGAGAAAGGATCTGGTTCTTGTGAAGGTCCTTTGGCATCACCGTGGCGTTGAGGAAGCCACGAGGGAGCTTGAGGAAGAGATGAGGAGGAATTATCCCTCGCTTTTCTCTTCGGATTTCGGGGACGAAATCCTTTTGTAGAGGGTTATGGCTGTAAGGACCCTGACCTGCGTTTAGGGTTTACCCTATTTGTTTTGCTTGATCTTGGTGCTTTGGTGCTTGCTAATCACCTTAAGTGGTGATTAGGGTTTTTGTTGAGCTTTGTTGAGAGTTCGAGGGGCTACTTGCAAATAACCCAAGTTTAGGGTTTTGTGTGCAAGTTTGCCATCTTTTGAGATGTTTTCCCCTCTTTGCTTCCTCTAGGGTTGAGAGGAAGGCTTGGGCTTGTTGTTTGAGTCCTTTGGGCCTGAGTTGAGCTTGTTTGGGCCTTGGAGTTCCTTGTTTGGGCTTGCTTGAGCCTTGTGTCGCCCAGGGCAGGTGGTGTGTCGCCCAGTAGCTCTTGTTGTGTCGCCCAGATGGCTTGGCTTGGTTGATGGACACATGGTGCACATCTTGGACAAGTGCCTTATGGCTTGCATGAGAGGTGGCTTGAGTTGGTGGACATGTGTCCCTTGGGTGGGCGACACATAGCATGGTTGTACCTTGGTTTCTCCTCCCCTTCTTCCTATATAGGTAGCTCTTTTCTTTGCCTTAGTCTCTTTTGGTCCTTTGGTCTCCCCTCCACCCTTGGTGCACGATACCCCTCTCCATCTTGCTTGTGTTGGCCGATACACTTCCTTGGAGCTGAAGTGGTGGCCGATACACCTTCCTGGAGCAGCGTGGAGGACGATAGCTTTGGACCTTGGAGTGCTTTGGAGCTTTGGTGGCCGACAACCTTGGAGCTCCAAGTGCATCTTCTTCCTTGGAGCTTAAGGCGGGTTGCATAGTTTCTAACCCTAACTCTCTACCTCTAGCTTTAACCTTGTTACATGTTAGTAGACTAGCTTAGTTCCTTGCTTGTACATCTTGCTTATGTACCTTAGTGGCCGATATTCGTCTCTAGGGTTTAGGGTTCCTTGTATACCTTTGCTTTTTTTTTTTTGGGTTTGTGCTCCCTTGTGTTGGAGGTTGAAGATGACCTAGGGTTGGGCGATACCCCTTCCTTGTGGGTGTGTTGGGCGACACACTTGCCCTTAAGTTGAACGATAAGGTGATTTAGGGTTTGAGTTCCTTGAGTTGGAGGTCGATAGGTTGACCTAGCTTGAGTGTTGGTCGACATGGTGACCATGTTGGGCGACATGGTGCTCTACATCGTGACCATGTTGGGCGACATGGCACCTTGGGTGAACGATAGGATGAGTCCTTGTGGGTGGACGATACCCTTGCCCATGAGTAGGCGATAGGGTGAGCTAGGGTCTGGATGGCCGATATGAAGGGAGACATAGTGATGTTCTTTGTTGGCCGATATGAGAGTGCCCTTGGTGGTGGGCGATACTCTCTCCCTCTCTCTCCCTCTCTCTCTTGATTGGGCGATATGGTTCCCTTGTTCTTCTTTTGAACGATAGGCCTTGTGGTGGACGTTAGGGCCAAGCATGGCATGGCATGTTGGACGATAGGCTATGTGCCCTAATGGCCGACACCATGGTGGGCGATACCCTAATGGCCGATAGCCATGTTGGGCGATACCCTACCCTATGTACATGAGTGTGATGGTCGATAGGGTTAGTAGAGTGTGTTGGCCGATAGGGTAGTAGTGTGTGTTGGCCGATAGGGTAGTAGTGGGTGATGTTCGATAGGGTTAAGTGAGGTTGGCCGATACCCATGTTGGATGATAGGTTATTAGATGAGGGTTGTGAGACTATAGTGAGGGTATGAGTTTCTTTGGTGACGGTTCCTCATGTGATAGAAGTGGATGTTTATCCATTAACTAATAAAACGATGGTGGTGTTTGTGATATCATCAATATGTAATATGTTGCCTTGCAAATAATAAGGATGCTAATGGTAGTAGTATATATGATGATAGCCCTCATGTAATAGATGCATGATGTGACCCGTTATGCTTAATTGTTAATGATAATGAGAATGGTGATAACTACTTTAGTAGTTTGTTTAATGGTAATAATGATGCTAAGTGACGGTTATATTAATGGTTGCTTCATGATAAAGATGAAAATAGTTGATGGCAACAATAATAACTTGGGTAATAATAATGTTGGTTCTGTATACTATATACCTTGATTATTTGTATAATCTTGAGATAAGGGTAAGCATTCGAATGGTTCGTGAATGATGTACTTAACATACCTGGTTACCAAATAAGTGTCATATTGATAAGTAGATCATCTCGAATGATATTTCATGATAAGTGAGCATATTCCTTATGTTGAATCTACGATTATTGTGTACCCTAACCATGCAGGTGATGACTTAGCCATGAAAGGGCTATGTGACATATGTAATGAGTAACAGTATTTTGATAATTGCTCTATAAGATTATGTATGTGATGTGTTGGTCCCATGATGATGATGTGGGCCTTAAGAGGCAATGACAGTACATGATGAAGGATTGAGATCCTGTGGTATGTGATGATCCTTGAGATGGATCTGGATGGCTGGCAAGAGGCCAAGTGGTAACATGTGATGTTGGATCCTTGAGATGGATCAGGTTGATGTGATCAGATCCTAATATAATGTTCTTTACTTTCTGTTTTATCGTGCATGTTATATAACTTGGTTGAATCTTGCAATTCATCTAAAAGATATTAATTAAGCACAGTGAAATACATCATGTAGCTTGCCCTGGCCATAGATCCATCATCGTCAGGACTTGGTGATGGTGAAACAGGTTTTCCTAAGGGTTAACCTGGAAGCGCATATTGTTGAATATGTGTAGGTTGCTCCTAGCCTGAAAATGAGGAGGTAAGAGTGTAACTTCGATTGCAGACTCAGATATGTGTGTAGAGCATGGTGAACAGGCCCATGGCTCAGGATATGTGATGTATGGAGCATGAATGCGTTCATGGCTCAGAGCACGGTGATCAGGCCCGTGGCTCAGTTTGACTAGCGCCGTGACCTGTACCAAGGCGGGCTAGAGAATGGGTAGCCTATGGAGCTAACCCTATGGCTTAGACCACTTCAGCATGTGACTGCGGTCCTGCTTGTGTTGTACTCATGTACTGACCATGAGGTGGGAGGTCGTGGAGTCCGGCTCTTCCATTGACCTCGTATGGCACCAGCTTGGGTTTTGTAACCGAAGGTTGGATTTGAACGATACGGTTCAAATCCTCAGGGCATAATAAAATGTAATACAACCGTTTAGTATTTACTAGTCATATCAAAGACGAAACATTGGTTGAGGCCTTGTTTGTGTAATATTCTGTTATACCTTGCAGGTCATGTGGTAATCTACCTTATCTTGATAATCAGGTTATATGGCATTATATTCTGTTCTAATAATCCTGTTACATGTTGATATACCTTATCTTGATAGTCATGTTCCTTTGAAGGACATCTAGTACAGCTGGTATGCTTGCCGGTAAGAATGATCTTGCTATATATATAACTGCTTCTGATATATCTGCTCATGTTATAATTGCTGTTATGGTTTATCTTGCTGAGGTTCTATGGTTGCGGTGGGGAGCTATGTTTCCCACTGGGACAATTGTTCAATTGTCTCACTCCGCTGGTTTACACCCTTTTTAGGTGGTCGAGGTAGATGTGGTCGTGGTTGTGGTGTTGCGGACGAGCAGCTTGAGGAGCAGTAGAAGGCAAGCGATGGACATGCTGCTGTTTTGGATGTTTTGTAGTAGAGTCTAGAGTCATCCCTGTACTCTCAGGTCCTTGGCAGTGTTTTGACGATGTTTCACGATGATCGTTCGATGATGTTGTATATCCTGCTATTGGCCGGATATGGGCCTTTATGTATATGAACAGGTGGTGAACTCATGTGATGGATGGACAGCTGTTCCTGAGCTGTGGACACGTGTCAGATCTTGTGTATGTACATATGTATGTGACATGTTTCTGTGCAGGATGAGGACTGGAAAGTAATAGTTTCACAGTTTATCAGTTTTCCGCAATCGGTTTTAATTAACCCGTGTTTTTGATAATCTGTGGTTATGGCGTTTTCCGCACGTTTTCGCGTAACACCTCGTTATCTGTGTGATAATGGGATGTGTTGCCACAAGTTTTGGTATCAGAGCTCTAGGTTCGCTGAGTCTACAGGGATCTAGGACTAGGTTGAGTCTGTTCTTATGAGTTCTCCAGGTTATCTTACAAAAATCTTCTGCCCTTAGCAGAAGAAAAGCCAAGATGTCTGGAAACCACAAAGAACATGCTCCGGAGCATAGTGATGCTGCATCGGTTGATGGAGCAGATGGACGGGCACATGAAGATCGGGTGCCTGAGATCCCCCAACCAGACCCAGCCATACTTGAACACCCTGCCTACCAACAGCTTATGGGGCAGTTAATGGCTACGATGAATCTCATGGTTGAGCGATTACCAGTGCCTCCTCCGCGAGCACAGGTTCCCCATGGAGAAGCATAGGGTATCGGGAAGACCTTTGAGCGGCTTCGCCGAGTCGGAGCTTCGGATTATGCTGGAACAGCTGATCCAGCGGATGCAGATCTGTGGCTGACGAGTCTTGAAAAGGCTTTCCGGATCCTCGACATCCCCGAAGCAGACAAAGTAAAGCATGCTGTCTACCTTTTGAAGGGTAGTGCTGGTCACTGGTGGACCATCGAGGAAGAGAAGCGGCCTAGTGAGGTGATCTGTTGGGAAGTGTTTCAACGTGAGTTCGTCACCAGATACTTTCCGAAGACGTACCTGGATGAGAAGATCAGTCAGTTTGAGAAGTTGCGGCAAGGAACGATGAACATCACCGAGTATGAAGCTAAGTTTATGGATCTGTTGAGGTTCTGTCCTCACATGGCAGCGACAGATGATGAACGGATCAGACGTTTCGAGAAGGGTTTGAGTGCTGAGTTGACAACCCCTGTGTCTGCACTAGAAAACCGAGGGCGGTTTGCTACGTTTGTGGAATCAGTTCGACGGATCGAGAGGACAGTAAGGGAGAAAAGAGAGTCGGTGTCTCTTAAAAGACCTGCTCAGTTTCAAGGACGAAGGTTTGGTGGCTTCAAGAAGCCCAGGTTTTCAGCACCGTCAGTGATAAGAAGTGCTGGTGTACCATCTCAGTGGTCTCTGAGTAAGGGAAAAGGTTATGTTTCTTCACCATCTAAGGCGCCCAGTTCAGCTTCGGTGGCAGTTACAGAGCCATCTAGGCCACGAGTTGACAATAGAGCATGTCATCTCTGTGGACAAGTCGGGCATTGGAAGTTCAATTGCCCGAATAGAGATGTTGAAGTGACACAGCAACCGAGGCAGAGTTTCCAGAAGTCTGAGAGACCACAACCCAGTAGTAGTAGAGGACTAGGACGCGGTCAAGCGTCTCAAGCTGGATCGGCTGCTCAAGGGAGCAGAGGTCGTGGATAGCAAGCTACGGCTCGATTCTATGCCATGAATCAGCCGGAGGCGATAGTCAATCCGCGAGTGGTGACAGGTCAGATGGAGTTATTTCATTCTGATATGTCTTCTTCTTACTTTATATCTGTTCTGGTTGACCCGGGTGCTACACACTCTTTTATCGCCTATAGTATGCTTGAAAACTGTCATCTACCTGTTAGTTGTAAGAAGGATAGCTTGTTGCTAGAAACCCCTCTTGATGGTTCCTCTTTGCTTCGAGAAGAGTGTCCATCTTGTGTTTTGTCTTTTTCGGGACACAACATTCAGGTGGATCTCATACCACTTGATATGCATGGTTTCGATGTTATCCTTGGGATGGATACCTTAGAGAAGTATAAGGTTGTCTTGGACTGTGGTTCCAAGCAGGCGGTGTTTGATGTTGCTGGAGAGAAGTGGATCTTCCACGGAGATAGGAAGATTATTCCGACGTGTCTGGTGTCAGCTATGGTGGTAGATAGGTTGTTGCGACAAGGATGTGAGGCGTTCTTAGCTCATGTTGTGGATACCGTTGTGGATACCAAGGCGAAAGGCCTTAACCTTGAAGAAGTGTCAGTGGTCCGAGAGTTTGCAGATGTGTTTCCCGAGGAGTTTCCTGGTGTTCCTCCACCCCGAGAGATCGATTTTGAGATCAATCTGGTTCCGGGAATGCAGCCGATTGCACAGACACCTTATAGGATGGCTCCAGCAGAGATGGTAGAGTTGAAGAAGCAGTTACAATAGTTGTTGGAGAAAGGTTTCATCAGACCGAGCACGTCACCTAGGGGTGCTCCCGTGTTGTTCGTTAAGAAGAAGGATGGTTCGATGCGGTTGTGTATAGATTACCGGCAGTTGAACAAGGTCACGATCAAGAATAAGTACCCTTTGCCAAGGATAGACGACCTGTTCGATCAGTTGCGTGGAGCTACAGTGTTTTCGAAGATCGATCTACGGTCTGGATATCATCAGTTGAGGATAAATGCGGATGACATACCAAAGTCAGCCTTTAGGACGAGGTATGGTCATTTTGAGTTTGTGGTTATGCCGTTTGGATTAATCAATGCACCTGCTGCTTTCATGGACCTGATGAACAGAGTGTTTCGTCCGTTCTTAGATCAGTTTGTTGTAGTTTTTATAGACGACATCTTGATCTATAGTCGGAACCGGATAGAGCATGAGCAACATCTTCGTCAATCGTTGACTCTCCTTCGTCAACATCAGTTATATGCTAAGTTTAATAAGTGTGAGTTCTGGCTGGATGAAGTGACTTTCTTAGGTCATGTGATATCTGTTGAAGGAGTCAAAGTAGATCCGAAGAAAGTGGAATCTGTTGCAGATTGGGAACAGCCGAAGATGTCGACGGAAGTTCGTAGTTTCCTTGGTGTAGCAGGATACTACCGAAGGTTTATCAAGGACTTCAGTTCGATAGCTCTACCGATGACGAAGTTGACCCGAAAGGATGTACCTTTTGTTTGGAATGATCGATGTCAGCAAGCTTTCCAAAGTTTGAAGGAAAAGCTAACCAGTGCTCCAGTGTTGATCTTTCCAGAACATGGAAAAGGCTATGTTGTTTTCTGTGATGCGTCCAAGAAAGGTTTGGGTTGTGTGCTGATGCAGGAAGATCATGTGGTTTCTTTTGCTTCGCGACAGCTTAAGAAACACGAGGAGAACTATTCGACCCATGATTTGGAGCTGGCAGCAGTGGTTCATGCGTTAAAGATTTGGAGACACTATCTTTATGGGGAAGTGTGTCAGATCTTTACAGATCACAAGAATCAGAAGTACATCTTCTCACAGCAAGAGTTGAACATGCGACAGCGTCGGTGGATGGAGTTGATCAATGATTATGATTGCACTATCGAGTATCATCCTGGTAAGGCGAATGTGGTAGCATACGCGCTTAACAGAAAGTCTTCTACTCCCAAGAAGGCACAGATGAGTTCTTTGGTATGCCATAGGCGGGACATGTTAGTCTCCTTACGGCAGATGAACGTACAGATGGAGGTTTCCTCGTTAGCTGGACTTTTAGCACAGATGCAAATCAAGCCCACATTGAGACAGCAGATCAAGGATGCACAGCAAACATATGATACAGTACAGCTAATCAGATCAGAGTTTGGCAGCGAAAAGCGTGATGGGTTCCATGAGTCCGAGGATGGAGTGGTTTGCTATCATAATAGGATGGTGGTTCCAGATGCTGATAATCTGAGGGAGTTGGTGCTCAAGGAAGCACACACGTCGATGTATGCTATGCATCCAGGCGTCACCAAGATGTACCATAGTCTGAAGGACTTGTATTGGTGGCCCGGCTTGAAGAAAGATGTAGCTGAGTTTGTGGCTAGGTGTGCGGTGTGTCAGCAAGTCAAGGCTGAGCATCAAAAGCCGGCAGGTACATTGCAACCTTTGCCTATACCATAGTGGAAATGGGATCATATAACCATGGATTTCGTAGTTGGTCTACCCAGGACAACTAGGAATCATGATTCCATTTGGGTGATAGTGGACAGATTAACGAAGTCTGCCCATTTCATACCTGTGAAGACCACGTATACAGCTGAAAAGCTCGCTCGAGTATATGTGGATGAGATAGTTCGTTTGCATGGTGTGCCAGCAACGATAGTTTCTGATAGAGGTCCTCAATTTACAAGTCATTTTTGGGAACAGTTGCACAGGGCGATGGGAACGCAGTTGAAGTTCAGTATCGCTTTCCACCCGCAGACAGATGGACAGTCTGAGAGGACTATTCAGACTTTGGAGGATCTTCTTTGTGCTTGTGTTTTGCAGTTCCTAGGCAGTTGGGACGTACATCTCAGTTTGATAGAGTTTGCCTACAAAAATAGCTATCAGCAGAGCATTGACATGGCTCCCTATGAGGCTTTGTATGGGAGGAAGTGCAGATCTCCTTTGTGTTGGTATGAATCGGGTGAATATCAGCTTTTGGGCCCTGAGTTAGTACAACAAACGACAGAAAAGATCAAGGTGATACAACAACAGTTGAAAGCGGCACAAGACAGGCAGAAGTCTTATGCAGACAATCGCCGACGACCCTTGGAGTTCCAGGTGGGAGATAAGGTGTATCTTAAAGTCTCTCTGTGGAAAGGTGTGCTGAGGTTTGGCCAGAAGGGTAAGTTAGCTCCCAGATATATGGGGCCCTACCCAGTCTTAGCACGTGTTGGCAAGGTGGCTTACGAGTTAGAGTTGCCTCCAGAGTTGCACAGGTTACATCCAGTGTTCCATGTCAGTATGCTAAAGAAAAGTCATCCGGATATAGGAACAATGATACAACCAGTTGAAGTTGAGCTTGACAAAGATGTGACTTATGAAGAGGGTCCTATGATGATCCTTGACAGAAGAATCAAGAAGCTGAAGAGAAAGGATCTGGTTCTTGTGAAGGTCCTTTGGCATCACCGTGGCGTTGAGGAAGCCACGTGGGAGCTTGAGGAAGAGATGAGGAGGAATTATCCCTCGCTTTTCTCTTCGGATTTCGGGGACGAAATCCTTTTGTAGAGGGTTATGGCTGTAAGGACCCTGACCTGCGTTTAGGGTTTACCCAGTTTGTTTTGCCTGATCTTGGTGCTTTGGTGCTTGCTAATCACCTTAAGTGGTGATTAGGGTTTTTGTTGAGCTTTGTTGAGAGTTCGAGGGGCTACTTGTAAATAACCCAAGTTTAGGGTTTTGTGTGCAAGTTTGCCATCTTTTGAGATGTTTTCCCCTCTTTGCTTCCTCTAGGGTTGAGAGGAAGGCTTGGGCTTGTTGTTTGAGTCCTTTGGGCCTGAGTTGAGCTTGTTTGGGCCTTGGAGTTCCTTGTTTGGGCTTGCTTGAGCCTTGTGTCGCCCAGGGTAGGTGGTGTGTCGCCCAGTTGCTTGGTGTGTCGCCCAGTAGCTCTTGTTGTGTCGCCCAGATGGCTTGGCTTGGTTGATGGACACATGGTGCACATCTTGGACAAGTGTCTTATGGCTTGCATGAGAGGTGGCTTGAGTTGGTGGACATGTGTCCCTTGGGTGGGCGACACATAGCATGGTTGTACCTTGGTTTCTCCTCCCCTTCTTCCTATATAGGCAGCTCTTTTCTTTGCCTTAGTCTCTTTTGGTCCTTTGGTCTCCCCTCTACCCTTGGTGCACGATACCCCTCTCCATCTTGCTTGTGTTGGCCGATACACTTCCTTGGAGCTGAAGTGGTGGCCGATACACCTTCCTGGAGCAGCCTGGAGGACGATAGCTTTGGACCTTGGAGTGCTTTGGAGCTTTGGTGGCCGACAACCTTGGAGCTCCAAGTGCATCTTCTTCCTTGGAGCTTAAGGCGGGTTGCATAGTTTCTAACCCTAACTCTCTACCTCTAGCTTTAACCTTGTTACATGTTAGTAGACTAGCTTAGTTCCTTGCTTGTACATCTTGCTTATGTACCTTAGTGGCCGATATTCCTCTCTAGGGTTTAGGGTTCCTTGTATACCTTTGCTTTTTTTTTTGGGTTTGTGCTCCCTTGTGTTGGAGGTTGAAGATGACCTAGGGTTGGGCGATACCCCTTCCTTGTGGGTGTGTTGGGCGACACACTTGCCCTTAAGTTGAACGATAAGGTGATTTAGGGTTTGAGTTCCTTGAGTTGGAGGTCGATAGGTTGACCTAGCTTGAGTGTTGGCCGACATGGTGACCATGTTGGGCGACATGGTGCTCTCCATGGTGACCATGTTGGGCGACATTGCACCTTGGGTGAACGATAGGATGAGTCCTTGTGGGTGGCACCTTGGATGATAGGTTATTAGATGAGGGTTGTGAGACTATAGTGAGGGTATGAGTTTCTTTGGTGACAGTTCCTCATGTGATAGAAGTGGATGTTTATCCATTAACTAATAAAATGATGGTGGTGTTTGTGATATCATCAATATGTAATATGTTGCCCTGCAAATAATAAGGATGCTAATGGTAGTAGTATATATGATGATAGCCCTCATGTAATAGATGCATGATGTGACCCGTTATGCTTAATTGTTAATGATAATGAGAATGGTGATAACTACTTTAGTAGTTTGTTTAATGGTAATAATGATGCTAAGTGACAGTTATATTAATGGTTGCTTCATGATAAAGATGAAAATAGTTGATGGCAACAATAATAACTTGGGTAATAATAATGTTGGTTTTGTATACTATATACCTTGATTATTTGTATAATCTTGAGATAAGGGTAAGCATCAGTATGGTTCGTGAATGATGTACTTAACATACTTGGTTACCAAATAAGTGTCATATTGATAAGTAGATCATCTCGAATGATATTTCATGATAAGTGAGCATATTCCTTATGTTGAATCTACGATTATTGTGTACCCTAACCATGCAGGTGATGACTTAGCCATGAAAGGGCTATGTGACATATGTAATGAGTAACAGTATTTTGATAATTGCTCTATAAGATTATGTATGTGATGTGTTGGTCCCATGATGATGATGTGGGCCTTAAGAGGCAATGACAGTACATGATGAAGGATTGAGATCCTGTGGTATGTGATGATCCTTGAGATGGATCTGGATGGCTGGCAAGAGGCCAAGTGGTAACATGTGATGTTGGATCCTTGAGATGGATCAGGTTGATGTGATCAGATCCTAATATAATGTTCTTTACTTTCTGTTTTATCTTGCATGTTATATAACTTGGTTGAATCTTGCAATCCATCTAAAAGATATTAATTAAGCACAGTGAAATACATCATGTAGCTTGCCCTGGCCATAGATCCATCATCGTCAGGACTTGGTGATGGTGAAACAGGTTTTCCTAAGGGTTAACCTGGAAGCGCATATTGTTGAATATGTGTAGGTTGCTCCTAGCCTGAAAATGAGGAGGTAAGAGTGTAACTTCGATTGCAGACTCAGATATGTGTGTAGAGCATGGTGAATAGGCCCATGGCTCAGGATATGTGATGTATGGAGCATGAATGCGTTCATGGCTCAGAGCACGGTGATCAGGCCCGTGGCTCAGTTTGACTAGCGCCGTGACCTGTACCAAGGCGGGCTAGAGAATGGGTAGCCTATGGAGCTAACCCTATGGCTTAGACCACTTCAGCATGTGACTGCGGTCCTGCTTATGTTGTACTCATGTACTGACCATGAGGTGGGAGGTCGTGGAGTCCGGCTCTTCCATTGACCTCGTATGGCACCGGCTTGGGTTTCATAACCGAAGGTTGGATTTGAACGGTACGGTTCAAATCCTCAGGGCATAATAAAATGTAATATAGCCGTTTAGTATTTACTAGTCATATCAAAGACGAAACATTGGTTGAGGCCTTGTTTGTGTAATATTCTGTTATACCTTGCAGGTCATGTGGTAATCTACCTTATCTTGATAATCAGGTTATATGGCATTATATTCTGTTCTAATAATCCTGTTACATGTTGATATACCTTATCTTGATAGTCATGTTCCTTTGAAGGACATCTAGTACAGCTGGTATGCTTGCCGGTAAGAATGATCTTGCTATATATATAACTGCTTCTGATATATCTGCTCATGTTATAATTGCTGTTATGGTTTATCTTGCTGAGGTTCTATGGTTGCGGTGGGGAGCTATGTTTCCCGCTGGGACAGTTGTTCAATTGTCTCACTCCGCTGGTTTACACCCTTTTTAGGTGGTCGAGGTAGATGTGGTCATGGTTGTGGTGTTGCGGACGAGCAGCTTGAGGAGCAGTAGAAGGCAAGCGATGGACATGCTGCTGTTTTGGATGTTTTGTAGTAGAGTCTAGAGTCATCCCTGTACTCTCAGGTCCTTGGCAGTGTTTTGACGATGTTTCACGATGATCGTTCGATGATGTTGTATATCCTGCTGTTGGCCGAATATGGGCCTTTATGTATATGAACAGGTGGTGAACTCATGTGATGGATGGACAACTGTTCCTGAGCTGTGGACACATGTCAGATCTTGTGTATGTACATATGTATGTGACATGTTTCTGTGCAGGATGAGGACTGGAAAGTAATAGTTTCACAGTTTATCAGTTTTCCGCAATCGGTTTTA
Source organism: Alisma plantago-aquatica (assembly GCA_963693085.1). Classification (NCBI taxonomy): domain Eukaryota; kingdom Viridiplantae; phylum Streptophyta; class Magnoliopsida; order Alismatales; family Alismataceae; genus Alisma; species Alisma plantago-aquatica. The sequence continues at coordinate 981,974,449 of OY856410.1, read as the reverse complement.
ATTAACCCGTGTTTTTGATAATATGTGGTTATGGCGTTTTCTGCACGTTTTCGCGTAACACCTCGTTATCTGTGTGATAATGGGATGTGTTGCCACAAGTTTTGGTATCAGAGCTCTAGGTTCGCTGAGTCTATAGGGATCTAGGACTAGGTTGAGTCTGTTCTTATGAGTTCTCCAGTTTATCTTACAAAAATCTTCTGCCCTCAGCAGAAGAAAAGCCAAGATGTCTGGAAACCACGAAGAACATGCTCCGGAGCATAGTGATGCTGCATCGGTTGATGGAGCAGATGGATGGGCACATGAAGATCGGGTGCCTGAGGTCCCCCAACCAGACCCAGCCATACTTGAACACCCTGCCTACCAACAGCTTATGGGGCAGTTAATGGCTACGATGAATCTCATGGTTGAGCGATTACCAGTGCCTCCTCCGCGAGCACAGGTTCCCCATGGAGAAGCATAGGGTATCGGGAAGACCTTTGAGCGGCTTCGCCGAGTCGGAGCTTCGGATTATGCTGGAACAGCTGATCCAGTGGATGCAGATCTGTGGCTGACGAGTCTTGAAAAGGCTTTCCGGATCCTCGACATCCCCGAAGCAGACAAAGTAAAGCATGCTGTCTACCTTTTGAAGGGTAGTGCTGGTCACTGGTGGACCATCGAGGAAGAGAAGCGGCCTAGTGAGGTGATCTGTTGGGAAGTGTTTCGACGCAAGTTCGTCACCAGATACTTTCCGAAGACGTACCTGGATGAGAAGATCAGTCAGTTTGAGAAGTTGCGGCAAGGAACGATGAACATCACCGAGTATGAAGCTAAGTTTATGGATCTGTTGAGGTTCTGTCCTCACATGGCGGCGACAGATGATGAACGGATCAGACGTTTCGAGAAGGGTTTGAGTGCTGAGTTGACAACCCCTATGTCTGCGCTGGAAAACCGAGAGCGGTTTGCTACGTTTGTGGAATCAGTTTGACGGATCGAGAGGACAGTAAGGCAGAAAAGAGAGTCAGTGTCTCTTAAAAGACCTGCTCAGTTTCAAGGACGAAGGTTTGGTGGCTTCAAGAAGCCCGGGTTTTCAGCACCGTCAGTGATAAGAAGTGCTGGTGTACCATCTCAGTGGTCTCCGAGTAAGGGAAAAGGTTATGTTTCTTCACCATCTAAGGCGCCCAATTCAGCTTCGGTGGCAGTGACAGGGCCATCTAGGCCATGAGTTGACAATAGAGCATGTCATCTCTGTGGACAAGTCGGTCATTGGAAGTTCAATTGCCCGAATAGAGATGTTGAAGTGACACAACAACCGAGGCAGAGTTTCCAGAAGTCTGAGAGACCACAACCCAGTAGTAGCAGAGGACGAGGAAGCGGTCAAGCGTCTCAAGCTGGATCGGCTGCTCAAGGGAGCAGAGGTCGTGGACAGCAAGCTACGGCTCGATTCTATGCCATGAATCAGCCGGAGGCGATAGTCAATCCGCGAGTGGTGACAGGTCAGATGGAGTTATTTCATTCTGATATGTCTTCTTCTTGCTTTATATCTGTTCTGGTTGACCCGGGTGCTACACACTCTTTTATCGCCTATAGTATGCTTGAAAACCGTCATCTACCTGTTAGTTGTAAGAAGGATAGCTTGTTGCTAGAAACCCCTCTTGATGGTTCCTCTTTGCTTCGAGAAGAGTGTCCATCTTGTGTTTTGTCTTTTTCAGGACACAACATTCAGGTGGATCTCATACCACTTGATATGCATGGTTTCGATGTTATCCTTGGGATGGATACCTTAGAGAAGTATAAAGTTGTCTTGGACTGTAGTTCCAAGCAGGCGGTGTTTGATGTTGCTGGAGAGAAGTGGATCTTCCAGGGAGATAGGAAGATTCTTCCGACATGTCTGGTGTCAGCTATGGTGGCAGATAGGTTGTTGCGACAAGGATGTGAGGCGTTCTTAGCTCACGTTGTGGATACCGTTGTGGATACCAAGGCGAAAGGCCTTAACCTTGAAGAAGTGTCAGTGGTTCGAGAGTTTGCAGATGTGTTTCCCGAGGAGTTTCCTGGTGTTCCTCCACCCCGAGAGATCGATTTTGAGATCAATCTGGTTCTGGGAACGCAGCCGATTGCACAGACACCTTATAGGATGGCTCCAGCAGAGATGGTAGAGTTGAAGAAGCAGTTACAATAGTTGTTGGAGAAAGGTTTCATCAGACCGAGCACGTCACCTAGGGGTGCTCCCGTGTTGTTCGTTAAGAAGAAGGATGGTTCGATGCGGTTGTGTATAGATTACCGGCAGTTGAACAAGGTCACGATCAAGAATAAGTACCCGTTGCCAAGGATAGACGACCTATTTGATCAGTTGCGTGGAGCTACAGTGTTTTCGAAGATCGATCTACGGTCTGGATATCATCAGTTGAGGATAAATGCGGATGACATACCAAAGTCAGCCTTTAGGACGAGGTATGGTCATTTTGAGTTTGTGGTTATGCCGTTTGGATTAATCAATGCACCTGCTGCTTTCATGGACCTGATGAACAGAGTGTTTCATCCATTCTTAGATCAGTTTGTTGTAGTTTTTATAGACGACATCTTGATCTATAGTCAGAACCGGCTAGAGCATGAGCAACATCTTCGTCAAGCGTTGACTCTCCTTCGTCAACATCAGTTATATGCTAAGTTTAGTAAGTGTGAGTTCTGGCTGGATGAAGTGACTTTCTTAGGTCATGTGATATCTGTTGAAGGAGTCAAAGTAGATCTGAAGAAAGTAGAATCTGTTGTAGATTGGGAACAGCCGAAGATGCCGACGGAAGTTCGTAGTTTCCTTGGTCTAGCAGGATACTACCGGAGGTTTATCAAGGACTTCAGTTCGATAGCTCTACCGATGACGAAGTTGACCCGAAAGGATGTACCTTTTGTTTGGAATGATCGATGTCAGCAAGCTTTCCAAAGTTTGAAGGAAAAGCTAACCAGTGCTCCAGTGTTGATCTTTCGAGAACCTGGAAAAGGCTATGTTGTTTTCTGTGATGCGTCCAAGAAAGGTTTGGGTTGTGTGCTGATGCAGGAAGATCATGTGGTTTCTTTTGCTTCGCGACAACTTAAGAAACACGAGGAGAACTATCCGACCCATGATTTGGAGCTGGCAGCAGTGGTTCATGGGTTAAAGATTTGGAGACACTATCTTTATGGGGAAGTGTGTCAGATCTTTACAGATCACAAGAATCTAAAGTACATCTTCTCACATCAAGATTTGAACATGCGACAGCGTCGGTGGATGGAGTTGATCAATGATTATGATTGCACTATCGAGTATCATCCTGGTAAGGCGAATGTGGTAGCAGACGCGCTTAACAGAAAGTCTTCTACTCCCAAGAAGGCACAGATGAGTTCTTTGGTATGCCATAGGCGGGACATGTTAGTCTCCTTACGGCAGATGAACGTACAGATGGAGGTTTCCTCGTTAGCTGGACTTTTAGCACAGATGCAAATCAAGCCCACGTTGAGACAGCAGATCAAGGATGCACAACAAACATATGATACAGTACAGCTAATCGGATCAGAGTTTGGCAGCGAAAAGCGTGATGGGTTCCATGAGTCCGAGGATGGAGTGGTTTGCTATCATAATAGGATGGTGGTTCCAGATGCTGATAATCTGAGGGAGTTGGTGCTCGAGGAAGCACACACGTCGATGTATGCTATGCATCCAGGCGTCACCAAGATGTACCATAGTCTGAAGGACTTGTATTGGTGGCCCGGCTTGAAGAAAGATGTAGCTGAGTTTGTGGCTAGGTGTGCGGTGTGTCAGCAAGTCAAGGCTGAGCATCAAAAGCCGGTAGGTACATTGCAACCTTTGCCTATACCACAGTGGAAATGGGATCATATAACCATGGATTTCGTAGTTGGTCTACCCAGGACAACTAGGAATCATGATTCCATTTGGGTGATAGTGGACAGATTAACGAAGTCTGCCCATTTCATACCTGTGAAGACCACGTATACAGCTGAAAAGCTCGCTCGAGTTTATGTGGATGAGATAGTTCGTTTGCATGGTGTGCCAGCAACGATAGTTTCTGATAGAGGTCCTTAGTTTACAAGTCGTTTTTGGGAACAGTTGCACAGGGCGATGGGAACGCAGTTGAAGTTCAGTACCGCTTTCCACCCGCAGACAGATGGACAGTCTGAGAGGACTATTCAGACTTTGGAGGATCTTCTTCGTGCTTGTGTTTTGCAGTTCCTAGGCAGTTGGGACGTACATCTCAGTTTGATAGAGTTTGCCTACAACAATAGCTATCAGCGGAGCATTGACATGGCTCCCTATGAGGCTTTGTATGGGAGGAAGTGCAGATCTCCTTTGTGTTGGTATGAATCAGGTGAATATCAGCTTTTGGGCCCTGAGTTAGTACAGCAAATGACAGAAAAGATCAAGGTGATACAACAACAGTTGAAAGCGGCACAAGACAGGCAGAAGTCTTATGCAGACAATCGCCGACGACCCTTGGAGTTCCAGGTGGGAGATAAGGTGTATCTTAAAGTCTCTCTGTGGAAAGGTGTGCTGAGGTTTGGCCAGAAGGGTAAGTTAGCTCCCAGATATATGGGGCCCTACCCAGTCTTAGCACGTGTTGGCAAGGTGGCTTACGAGTTAGAGTTGCCTCCAGAGTTGCACAGGTTACATCCAGTGTTCCATGTCAGTATGCTAAAGAAAAGTCATCCGGATACAGGAACAGTGATACAACCAGTTGAAGTTGAGCTTGACAAAGATGTGACTTATGAAGAGGGTCCTATGATGATCCTTGACAGAAGAATCAAGAAGCTGAAGAGAAAGGATCTGGTTCTTGTGAAGGTCCTTTGGCATCACCGTGGCGTTGAGGAAGCCACGAGGGAGCTTGAGGAAGAGATGAGGAGGAATTATCCCTCGCTTTTCTCTTCGGATTTCGGGGACGAAATCCTTTTGTAGAGGGTTATGGCTGTAAGGACCCTGACCTGCGTTTAGGGTTTACCCTATTTGTTTTGCTTGATCTTGGTGCTTTGGTGCTTGCTAATCACCTTAAGTGGTGATTAGGGTTTTTGTTGAGCTTTGTTGAGAGTTCGAGGGGCTACTTGCAAATAACCCAAGTTTAGGGTTTTGTGTGCAAGTTTGCCATCTTTTGAGATGTTTTCCCCTCTTTGCTTCCTCTAGGGTTGAGAGGAAGGCTTGGGCTTGTTGTTTGAGTCCTTTGGGCCTGAGTTGAGCTTGTTTGGGCCTTGGAGTTCCTTGTTTGGGCTTGCTTGAGCCTTGTGTCGCCCAGGGCAGGTGGTGTGTCGCCCAGTTGCTTGGTGTGTCGCCCAGTAGCTCTTGTTGTGTCGCCCAGATGGCTTGGCTTGGTTGATGGACACATGGTGCACATCTTGGACAAGTGCCTTATGGCTTGCATGAGAGGTGGCTTGAGTTGGTGGACATGTGTCCCTTGGGTGGGCGACACATAGCATGGTTGTACCTTGGTTTCTCCTCCCCTTCTTCCTATATAGGTAGCTCTTTTCTTTGCCTTAGTCTCTTTTGGTCCTTTGGTCTCCCCTCCACCCTTGGTGCACGATACCCCTCTCCATCTTGCTTGTGTTGGCCGATACACTTCCTTGGAGCTGAAGTGGTGGCCGATACACCTTCCTGGAGCAGCGTGGAGGACGATAGCTTTGGACCTTGGAGTGCTTTGGAGCTTTGGTGGCCGACAACCTTGGAGCTCCAAGTGCATCTTCTTCCTTGGAGCTTAAGGCGGGTTGCATAGTTTCTAACCCTAACTCTCTACCTCTAGCTTTAACCTTGTTACATGTTAGTAGACTAGCTTAGTTCCTTGCTTGTACATCTTGCTTATGTACCTTAGTGGCCGATATTCGTCTCTAGGGTTTAGGGTTCCTTGTATACCTTTGCTTTTTTTTTTTTGGGTTTGTGCTCCCTTGTGTTGGAGGTTGAAGATGACCTAGGGTTGGGCGATACCCCTTCCTTGTGGGTGTGTTGGGCGACACACTTGCCCTTAAGTTGAACGATAAGGTGATTTAGGGTTTGAGTTCCTTGAGTTGGAGGTCGATAGGTTGACCTAGCTTGAGTGTTGGTCGACATGGTGACCATGTTGGGCGACATGGTGCTCTACATCGTGACCATGTTGGGCGACATGGCACCTTGGGTGAACGATAGGATGAGTCCTTGTGGGTGGACGATACCCTTGCCCATGAGTAGGCGATAGGGTGAGCTAGGGTCTGGATGGCCGATATGAAGGGAGACATAGTGATGTTCTTTGTTGGCCGATATGAGAGTGCCCTTGGTGGTGGGCGATACTCTCTCCCTCTCTCTCCCTCTCTCTCTTGATTGGGCGATATGGTTCCCTTGTTCTTCTTTTGAACGATAGGCCTTGTGGTGGACGTTAGGGCCAAGCATGGCATGGCATGTTGGACGATAGGCTATGTGCCCTAATGGCCGACACCATGGTGGGCGATACCCTAATGGCCGATAGCCATGTTGGGCGATACCCTACCCTATGTACATGAGTGTGATGGTCGATAGGGTTAGTAGAGTGTGTTGGCCGATAGGGTAGTAGTGTGTGTTGGCCGATAGGGTAGTAGTGGGTGATGTTCGATAGGGTTAAGTGAGGTTGGCCGATACCCATGTTGGATGATAGGTTATTAGATGAGGGTTGTGAGACTATAGTGAGGGTATGAGTTTCTTTGGTGACGGTTCCTCATGTGATAGAAGTGGATGTTTATCCATTAACTAATAAAACGATGGTGGTGTTTGTGATATCATCAATATGTAATATGTTGCCTTGCAAATAATAAGGATGCTAATGGTAGTAGTATATATGATGATAGCCCTCATGTAATAGATGCATGATGTGACCCGTTATGCTTAATTGTTAATGATAATGAGAATGGTGATAACTACTTTAGTAGTTTGTTTAATGGTAATAATGATGCTAAGTGACGGTTATATTAATGGTTGCTTCATGATAAAGATGAAAATAGTTGATGGCAACAATAATAACTTGGGTAATAATAATGTTGGTTCTGTATACTATATACCTTGATTATTTGTATAATCTTGAGATAAGGGTAAGCATTCGAATGGTTCGTGAATGATGTACTTAACATACCTGGTTACCAAATAAGTGTCATATTGATAAGTAGATCATCTCGAATGATATTTCATGATAAGTGAGCATATTCCTTATGTTGAATCTACGATTATTGTGTACCCTAACCATGCAGGTGATGACTTAGCCATGAAAGGGCTATGTGACATATGTAATGAGTAACAGTATTTTGATAATTGCTCTATAAGATTATGTATGTGATGTGTTGGTCCCATGATGATGATGTGGGCCTTAAGAGGCAATGACAGTACATGATGAAGGATTGAGATCCTGTGGTATGTGATGATCCTTGAGATGGATCTGGATGGCTGGCAAGAGGCCAAGTGGTAACATGTGATGTTGGATCCTTGAGATGGATCAGGTTGATGTGATCAGATCCTAATATAATGTTCTTTACTTTCTGTTTTATCGTGCATGTTATATAACTTGGTTGAATCTTGCAATTCATCTAAAAGATATTAATTAAGCACAGTGAAATACATCATGTAGCTTGCCCTGGCCATAGATCCATCATCGTCAGGACTTGGTGATGGTGAAACAGGTTTTCCTAAGGGTTAACCTGGAAGCGCATATTGTTGAATATGTGTAGGTTGCTCCTAGCCTGAAAATGAGGAGGTAAGAGTGTAACTTCGATTGCAGACTCAGATATGTGTGTAGAGCATGGTGAACAGGCCCATGGCTCAGGATATGTGATGTATGGAGCATGAATGCGTTCATGGCTCAGAGCACGGTGATCAGGCCCGTGGCTCAGTTTGACTAGCGCCGTGACCTGTACCAAGGCGGGCTAGAGAATGGGTAGCCTATGGAGCTAACCCTATGGCTTAGACCACTTCAGCATGTGACTGCGGTCCTGCTTGTGTTGTACTCATGTACTGACCATGAGGTGGGAGGTCGTGGAGTCCGGCTCTTCCATTGACCTCGTATGGCACCAGCTTGGGTTTTGTAACCGAAGGTTGGATTTGAACGATACGGTTCAAATCCTCAGGGCATAATAAAATGTAATACAACCGTTTAGTATTTACTAGTCATATCAAAGACGAAACATTGGTTGAGGCCTTGTTTGTGTAATATTCTGTTATACCTTGCAGGTCATGTGGTAATCTACCTTATCTTGATAATCAGGTTATATGGCATTATATTCTGTTCTAATAATCCTGTTACATGTTGATATACCTTATCTTGATAGTCATGTTCCTTTGAAGGACATCTAGTACAGCTGGTATGCTTGCCGGTAAGAATGATCTTGCTATATATATAACTGCTTCTGATATATCTGCTCATGTTATAATTGCTGTTATGGTTTATCTTGCTGAGGTTCTATGGTTGCGGTGGGGAGCTATGTTTCCCACTGGGACAATTGTTCAATTGTCTCACTCCGCTGGTTTACACCCTTTTTAGGTGGTCGAGGTAGATGTGGTCGTGGTTGTGGTGTTGCGGACGAGCAGCTTGAGGAGCAGTAGAAGGCAAGCGATGGACATGCTGCTGTTTTGGATGTTTTGTAGTAGAGTCTAGAGTCATCCCTGTACTCTCAGGTCCTTGGCAGTGTTTTGACGATGTTTCACGATGATCGTTCGATGATGTTGTATATCCTGCTATTGGCCGGATATGGGCCTTTATGTATATGAACAGGTGGTGAACTCATGTGATGGATGGACAGCTGTTCCTGAGCTGTGGACACGTGTCAGATCTTGTGTATGTACATATGTATGTGACATGTTTCTGTGCAGGATGAGGACTGGAAAGTAATAGTTTCACAGTTTATCAGTTTTCCGCAATCGGTTTTAATTAACCCGTGTTTTTGATAATCTGTGGTTATGGCGTTTTCCGCACGTTTTCGCGTAACACCTCGTTATCTGTGTGATAATGGGATGTGTTGCCACAAGTTTTGGTATCAGAGCTCTAGGTTCGCTGAGTCTACAGGGATCTAGGACTAGGTTGAGTCTGTTCTTATGAGTTCTCCAGGTTATCTTACAAAAATCTTCTGCCCTTAGCAGAAGAAAAGCCAAGATGTCTGGAAACCACAAAGAACATGCTCCGGAGCATAGTGATGCTGCATCGGTTGATGGAGCAGATGGACGGGCACATGAAGATCGGGTGCCTGAGGTCCCCCAACCAGACCCAGCCATACTTGAACACCCTGCCTACCAACAGCTTATGGGGCAGTTAATGGCTACGATGAATCTCATGGTTGAGCGATTACCAGTGCCTCCTCCGCGAGTACAGGTTCCCCATGGAGAAGCATAGGGTATCGGGAAGACCTTTGAGCGGCTTCGCCGAGTCGGAGCTTCGGATTATGCTGGAACAGCTGATCCAGCGGATGCAGATCTGTGGCTGACGAGTCTTGAAAAGGCTTTCCGGATCCTCGACATCCCCGAAGCAGACAAAGTAAAGCATGCTGTCTACCTTTTGAAGGGTAGTGCTGGTCACTGGTGGACCATCGAGGAAGAGAAGCGGCCTAGTGAGGTGATCTGTTGGGAAGTGTTTCAACGTGAGTTCGTCACCAGATACTTTCCGAAGACGTACCTGGATGAGAAGATCAGTCAGTTTGAGAAGTTGCGGCAAGGAACGATGAACATCACCGAGTATGAAGCTAAGTTTATGGATCTGTTGAGGTTCTGTCCTCACATGGCAGCGACAGATGATGAACGGATCAGACGTTTCGAGAAGGGTTTGAGTGCTGAGTTGACAACCCCTGTGTCTGCACTAGAAAACCGAGGGCGGTTTGCTACGTTTGTGGAATCAGTTCGACGGATCGAGAGGACAGTAAGGGAGAAAAGAGAGTCGGTGTCTCTTAAAAGACCTGCTCAGTTTCAAGGACGAAGGTTTGGTGGCTTCAAGAAGCCCAGGTTTTCAGCACCGTCAGTGATAAGAAGTGCTGGTGTACCATCTCAGTGGTCTCTGAGTAAGGGAAAAGGTTATGTTTCTTCACCATCTAAGGCGCCCAGTTCAGCTTCGGTGGCAGTTACAGAGCCATCTAGGCCACGAGTTGACAATAGAGCATGTCATCTCTGTGGACAAGTCGGGCATTGGAAGTTCAATTGCCCGAATAGAGATGTTGAAGTGACACAGCAACCGAGGCAGAGTTTCCAGAAGTCTGAGAGACCACAACCCAGTAGTAGTAGAGGACTAGGACGCGGTCAAGCGTCTCAAGCTGGATCGGCTGCTCAAGGGAGCAGAGGTCGTGGATAGCAAGCTACGGCTCGATTCTATGCCATGAATCAGCCGGAGGCGATAGTCAATCCGCGAGTGGTGACAGGTCAGATGGAGTTATTTCATTCTGATATGTCTTCTTCTTACTTTATATCTGTTCTGGTTGACCCGGGTGCTACACACTCTTTTATCGCCTATAGTATGCTTGAAAACTGTCATCTACCTGTTAGTTGTAAGAAGGATAGCTTGTTGCTAGAAACCCCTCTTGATGGTTCCTCTTTGCTTCGAGAAGAGTGTCCATCTTGTGTTTTGTCTTTTTCGGGACACAACATTCAGGTGGATCTCATACCACTTGATATGCATGGTTTCGATGTTATCCTTGGGATGGATACCTTAGAGAAGTATAAGGTTGTCTTGGACTGTGGTTCCAAGCAGGCGGTGTTTGATGTTGCTGGAGAGAAGTGGATCTTCCACGGAGATAGGAAGATTATTCCGACGTGTCTGGTGTCAGCTATGGTGGTAGATAGGTTGTTGCGACAAGGATGTGAGGCGTTCTTAGCTCATGTTGTGGATACCGTTGTGGATACCAAGGCGAAAGGCCTTAACCTTGAAGAAGTGTCAGTGGTCCGAGAGTTTGCAGATGTGTTTCCCGAGGAGTTTCCTGGTGTTCCTCCACCCCGAGAGATCGATTTTGAGATCAATCTGGTTCCGGGAATGCAGCCGATTGCACAGACACCTTATAGGATGGCTCCAGCAGAGATGGTAGAGTTGAAGAAGCAGTTACAATAGTTGTTGGAGAAAGGTTTCATCAGACCGAGCACGTCACCTAGGGGTGCTCCCGTGTTGTTCGTTAAGAAGAAGGATGGTTCGATGCGGTTGTGTATAGATTACCGGCAGTTGAACAAGGTCACGATCAAGAATAAGTACCCTTTGCCAAGGATAGACGACCTGTTCGATCAGTTGCGTGGAGCTACAGTGTTTTCGAAGATCGATCTACGGTCTGGATATCATCAGTTGAGGATAAATGCGGATGACATACCAAAGTCAGCCTTTAGGACGAGGTATGGTCATTTTGAGTTTGTGGTTATGCCGTTTGGATTAATCAATGCACCTGCTGCTTTCATGGACCTGATGAACAGAGTGTTTCGTCCGTTCTTAGATCAGTTTGTTGTAGTTTTTATAGACGACATCTTGATCTATAGTCGGAACCGGATAGAGCATGAGCAACATCTTCGTCAAGCGTTGACTCTCCTTCGTCAACATTAGTTATATGCTAAGTTTAATAAGTGTGAGTTCTGGCTGGATGAAGTGACTTTCTTAGGTCATGTGATATCTGTTGAAGGAGTCAAAGTAGATCCGAAGAAAGTGGAATCTGTTGCAGATTGGGAACAGCCGAAGATGTCGACGGAAGTTCGTAGTTTCCTTGGTGTAGCAGGATACTACCGAAGGTTTATCAAGGACTTCAGTTCGATAGCTCTACCGATGACGAAGTTGACCCGAAAGGATGTACCTTTTGTTTGGAATGATCGATGTCAGCAAGCTTTCCAAAGTTTGAAGGAAAAGCTAACCAGTGCTCCAGTGTTGATCTTTCCAGAACATGGAAAAGGCTATGTTGTTTTCTGTGATGCGTCCAAGAAAGGTTTGGGTTGTGTGCTGATGCAGGAAGATCATGTGGTTTCTTTTGCTTCGCGACAGCTTAAGAAACACGAGGAGAACTATTCGACCCATGATTTGGAGCTGGCAGCAGTGGTTCATGCGTTAAAGATTTGGAGACACTATCTTTATGGGGAAGTGTGTCAGATCTTTACAGATCACAAGAATCAGAAGTACATCTTCTCACAGCAAGAGTTGAACATGCGACAGCGTCGGTGGATGGAGTTGATCAATGATTATGATTGCACTATCGAGTATCATCCTGGTAAGGCGAATGTGGTAGCATACGCGCTTAACAGAAAGTCTTCTACTCCCAAGAAGGCACAGATGAGTTCTTTGGTATGCCATAGGCGGGACATGTTAGTCTCCTTACGGCAGATGAACGTACAGATGGAGGTTTCCTCGTTAGCTGGACTTTTAGCACAGATGCAAATCAAGCCCACATTGAGACAGCAGATCAAGGATGCACAGCAAACATATGATACAGTACAGCTAATCAGATCAGAGTTTGGCAGCGAAAAGCGTGATGGGTTCCATGAGTCCGAGGATGGAGTGGTTTGCTATCATAATAGGATGGTGGTTCCAGATGCTGATAATCTGAGGGAGTTGGTGCTCAAGGAAGCACACACGTCGATGTATGCTATGCATCCAGGCGTCACCAAGATGTACCATAGTCTGAAGGACTTGTATTGGTGGCCCGGCTTGAAGAAAGATGTAGCTGAGTTTGTGGCTAGGTGTGCGGTGTGTCAGCAAGTCAAGGCTGAGCATCAAAAGCCGGCAGGTACATTGCAACCTTTGCCTATACCATAGTGGAAATGGGATCATATAACCATGGATTTCGTAGTTGGTCTACCCAGGACAACTAGGAATCATGATTCCATTTGGGTGATAGTGGACAGATTAACGAAGTCTGCCCATTTCATACCTGTGAAGACCACGTATACAGCTGAAAAGCTCGCTCGAGTATATGTGGATGAGATAGTTCGTTTGCATGGTGTGCCAGCAACGATAGTTTCTGATAGAGGTCCTCAATTTACAAGTCATTTTTGGGAACAGTTGCACAGGGCGATGGGAACGCAGTTGAAGTTCAGTATCGCTTTCCACCCGCAGACAGATGGACAGTCTGAGAGGACTATTCAGACTTTGGAGGATCTTCTTTGTGCTTGTGTTTTGCAGTTCCTAGGCAGTTGGGACGTACATCTCAGTTTGATAGAGTTTGCCTACAACAATAGCTATCAGCAGAGCATTGACATGGCTCCCTATGAGGCTTTGTATGGGAGGAAGTGCAGATCTCCTTTGTGTTGGTATGAATCGGGTGAATATCAGCTTTTGGGCCCTGAGTTAGTACAACAAACGACAGAAAAGATCAAGGTGATACAACAACAGTTGAAAGCGGCACAAGACAGGCAGAAGTCTTATGCAGACAATCGCCGACGACCCTTGGAGTTCCAGGTGGGAGATAAGGTGTATCTTAAAGTCTCTCTGTGGAAAGGTGTGCTGAGGTTTGGCCAGAAGGGTAAGTTAGCTCCCAGATATATGGGGCCCTACCCAGTCTTAGCACGTGTTGGCAAGGTGGCTTACGAGTTAGAGTTGCCTCCAGAGTTGCACAGGTTACATCCAGTGTTCCATGTCAGTATGCTAAAGAAAAGTCATCCGGATATAGGAACAATGATACAACCAGTTGAAGTTGAGCTTGACAAAGATGTGACTTATGAAGAGGGTCCTATGATGATCCTTGACAGAAGAATCAAGAAGCTGAAGAGAAAGGATCTGGTTCTTGTGAAGGTCCTTTGGCATCACCGTGGCGTTGAGGAAGCCACGTGGGAGCTTGAGGAAGAGATGAGGAGGAATTATCCCTCGCTTTTCTCTTCGGATTTCGGGGACGAAATCCTTTTGTAGAGGGTTATGGCTGTAAGGACCCTGACCTGCGTTTAGGGTTTACCCAGTTTGTTTTGCCTGATCTTGGTGCTTTGGTGCTTGCTAATCACCTTAAGTGGTGATTAGGGTTTTTGTTGAGCTTTGTTGAGAGTTCGAGGGGCTACTTGTAAATAACCCAAGTTTAGGGTTTTGTGTGCAAGTTTGCCATCTTTTGAGATGTTTTCCCCTCTTTGCTTCCTCTAGGGTTGAGAGGAAGGCTTGGGCTTGTTGTTTGAGTCCTTTGGGCCTGAGTTGAGCTTGTTTGGGCCTTGGAGTTCCTTGTTTGGGCTTGCTTGAGCCTTGTGTCGCCCAGGGTAGGTGGTGTGTCGCCCAGTTGCTTGGTGTGTCGCCCAGTAGCTCTTGTTGTGTCGCCCAGATGGCTTGGCTTGGTTGATGGACACATGGTGCACATCTTGGACAAGTGTCTTATGGCTTGCATGAGAGGTGGCTTGAGTTGGTGGACATGTGTCCCTTGGGTGGGCGACACATAGCATGGTTGTACCTTGGTTTCTCCTCCCCTTCTTCCTATATAGGCAGCTCTTTTCTTTGCCTTAGTCTCTTTTGGTCCTTTGGTCTCCCCTCTACCCTTGGTGCACGATACCCCTCTCCATCTTGCTTGTGTTGGCCGATACACTTCCTTGGAGCTGAAGTGGTGGCCGATACACCTTCCTGGAGCAGCCTGGAGGACGATAGCTTTGGACCTTGGAGTGCTTTGGAGCTTTGGTGGCCGACAACCTTGGAGCTCCAAGTGCATCTTCTTCCTTGGAGCTTAAGGCGGGTTGCATAGTTTCTAACCCTAACTCTCTACCTCTAGCTTTAACCTTGTTACATGTTAGTAGACTAGCTTAGTTCCTTTCTTGTACATCTTGCTTATGTACCTTAGTGGCCGATATTCCTCTCTAGGGTTTAGGGTTCCTTGTATACCTTTGCTTTTTTTTTTGGGTTTGTGCTCCCTTGTGTTGGAGGTTGAAGATGACCTAGGGTTGGGCGATACCCCTTCCTTGTGGGTGTGTTGGGCGACACACTTGCCCTTAAGTTGAACGATAAGGTGATTTAGGGTTTGAGTTCCTTGAGTTGGAGGTCGATAGGTTGACCTAGCTTGAGTGTTGGCCGACATGGTGACCATGTTGGGCGACATGGTGCTCTCCATGGTGACCATGTTGGGCGACATTGCACCTTGGGTGAACGATAGGATGAGTCCTTGTGGGTGGCACCTTGGATGATAGGTTATTAGATGAGGGTTGTGAGACTATAGTGAGGGTATGAGTTTCTTTGGTGACAGTTCCTCATGTGATAGAAGTGGATGTTTATCCATTAACTAATAAAATGATGGTGGTGTTTGTGATATCATCAATATGTAATATGTTGCCCTGCAAATAATAAGGATGCTAATGGTAGTAGTATATATGATGATAGCCCTCATGTAATAGATGCATGATGTGACCCGTTATGCTTAATTGTTAATGATAATGAGAATGGTGATAACTACTTTAGTAGTTTGTTTAATGGTAATAATGATGCTAAGTGACAGTTATATTAATGGTTGCTTCATGATAAAGATGAAAATAGTTGATGGCAACAATAATAACTTGGGTAATAATAATGTTGGTTTTGTATACTATATACCTTGATTATTTGTATAATCTTGAGATAAGGGTAAGCATCAGTATGGTTCGTGAATGATGTACTTAACATACTTGGTTACCAAATAAGTGTCATATTGATAAGTAGATCATCTCGAATGATATTTCATGATAAGTGAGCATATTCCTTATGTTGAATCTACGATTATTGTGTACCCTAACCATGCAGGTGATGACTTAGCCATGAAAGGGCTATGTGACATATGTAATGAGTAACAGTATTTTGATAATTGCTCTATAAGATTATGTATGTGATGTGTTGGTCCCATGATGATGATGTGGGCCTTAAGAGGCAATGACAGTACATGATGAAGGATTGAGATCCTGTGGTATGTGATGATCCTTGAGATGGATCTGGATGGCTGGCAAGAGGCCAAGTGGTAACATGTGATGTTGGATCCTTGAGATGGATCAGGTTGATGTGATCAGATCCTAATATAATGTTCTTTACTTTCTGTTTTATCTTGCATGTTATATAACTTGGTTGAATCTTGCAATCCATCTAAAAGATATTAATTAAGCACAGTGAAATACATCATGTAGCTTGCCCTGGCCATAGATCCATCATCGTCAGGACTTGGTGATGGTGAAACAGGTTTTCCTAAGGGTTAACCTGGAAGCGCATATTGTTGAATATGTGTAGGTTGCTCCTAGCCTGAAAATGAGGAGGTAAGAGTGTAACTTCGGTTGCAGACTCAGATATGTGTGTAGAGCATGGTGAACAGGCCCATGGCTCAGGATATGTGATGTATGGAGCATGAATGCGTTCATGGCTCAGAGCACAGTGATCAGGCCCGTGGCTCAGTTTGACTAGCGCCGTGACCTGTACCAAGGCGGGCTAGAGAATGGGTAGCCTATGGAGCTAACCCTATGGCTTAGACCACTTCAGCATGTGACTGCGGTCCTGCTTGTGTTGTACTCATCAACTGACCATGAGGTGGGAGGTCGTGGAGTCCGGCTCTTCCATTGACCTCGTATGGCACCGGCTTGGGTTTCGTAACCGAAGGTTGGATTTGAACGGTACGGTTCAAATCCTCAGGGCATAATAAAATGTAATACAGCCGTTTAGTATTTACTAGTCATATCAAAGACGAAACATTGGTTGAGGCCTTGTTTGTGTAATATTCTGTTATACCTTGCAGGTCATGTGGTAATCTACCTTATCTTGATAATCAGGTTATATGGCATTATATTCTGTTCTAATAATCCTGTTACATGTTGATATACCTTATCTTGATAGTCATGTTCCTTTGAAGGACATCTAGTACAGCTGGTATGCTTGCCGGTAAGAATGATCTTGCTATATATATATAACTTCTTCTGATATATCTGCTCATGTTATAATTGCTGTTATGGTTTATCTTGCTGAGGTTCTATGGTTGCGGTGGGGAGCTATGTTTCCCACTGGGACAGTTGTTCAATTGTCTCACTTCGCTGGTTTACACCCTTTTTAGGTGGTCGAGGTAGACGTGGTCGTGGTTGTGGTGTTGCGGACGAGCAGCTTGAGGAGCAATAGAAGGAAAGCGATGGACATGCTGCTGTTTTAGATGTTTTGTAGTAGAGTCTAGAGTCATCCCTGTACTCTCAGGTCCTTGGCAGTGTTTTGACGATGTTTCACGATGATCGCTCGATGATGTTGTATATCCTGCTGTTGGCCGGATATGGGCCTTTATGTATATGAACAGGTGGTGAACTCATGTGATGGATGGACAACTGCGTGTCAGATCTTGTGTATGTACATATGTATGTGACATGTTTCTGTGCAGGATGAGGACTGGAAAGTAATAGTTTCACAGTTTATCAGTTTTCCGCAATCGGTTTTAATTAACCCGTGTTTTTGATAATCTGTGGTTATGGCGTTTTCCGCACGTTTTTGCGTAACACCTCGTTATCTGTGTGATAATGGGATGTGTTGCCACATATAGATCCATCGATTGTTATACATCTTGGCCTACCATCAGCCGCCATAAATTTATGGTCTTAAGTGAGACAAATAAAATATGAATAAAAAACTTTTAATGAGATCTAAACTACCATGTATGTGAGTCCAAGGATAATACATTTCACCAGATCATAATCCATAGGGCATTTTTTATATGAGGATAAATATATATAACTTCATAGGCTTATGGTGTTCATTTTTTTAAACTTAGGTTGATTTGTATAATGAGAAAATGTTATCTATAATTTTGTGGACGTTGTATAAATTTTATGAAGAGAAATAGACTTTGAAAAATATATGAAAAGAACATGTGTATAATTCTTGGGATCAATCCATACTTCTCAAGGCGCTCGCCTAGGCGACCGCCTAAGCGGCAAGGCGCCCGAGGGCTGCACCTAGGCGAGGACACTTTATTTATAAAGCTACAATGACCTAGTTTTGTGGGTCTAGTTGTATATTCACTTATTTTAATGTTTGATATGGCTACACCAATGCTCAAAATTAATAGTATTGCCTATTTTATGTGCCAAATATCACTTTTAATTGGATCTATTACTCTTTTTTGGGTTTGACTGGATCTAATACTCTTTTTTGTTTGACTAGATCTAATACTCTTAGTACACATTTGATTTTTCTTAGTTTGCACCTTCAATTCAGATTGTATTAAGTAGCTATGCTATGAAGGATAGTGATTACATTGCTTAATACTTGTAGCTATGTATGACAATAAATATATATTTATATGTTGATCACTCTCTTACATTCTTTACAATAATTCTTTTCGCATCCTTGACATTATTGTCAATGATAATATATTAGAAATGTAATTTGTTATTTTTTCATTATATATATATATATATATATATATATATATATATATATATATATATATGGAGAGATCGACTATAAATATGTATATAACTACATATATAACTACACAATGTGTGTATATGAGTGGGGAAAAACCATGACACATGTATATATACATAAAATATATACATAAATTATTTTTTTTAAAGGTCGCCTAGGTGACGCCTTCACACGCCTAGTCATGCCTAGGCATAAGGCGTATAGCCCCAACACCGTGTCGCCTTGCCGCCTTAACAAGTATGGATCAATCCATTATGATGTGTACCATGGACACAATTGGAAAGGAAGGATAATATTAAAAATTGTTGGTTTTGTTTTTAGTACCTTAAGTGTGAATTAACGGTGTCCAAGCTTTAAATAACATGGTCAATGACTCAATAGTGTGGGTGTTCAAGTAAAATAAACGTGGTCCATTGTGGCGACATTTGATCCATTATGACCAAAATCAATTGAATTAATTAACTAAATACTAAAAGGAAAGAGATGACATCCTCCTTTCTTGCGGAGAAGGGATAAGTCTGGGAAGTTTTGATTCCAGTTCTCGGTTCTGATCAAAACCTAGAATTTAATCACAAGGATCTAGAATATAGAGCAGCGATGCATTATAAAACATGGGACATAGGATATCATGCCTTTGTCGAGTTATATTCCTTTGTATTCAATAAAAAGGAAGTAAGAAAGAAGTCTTCTCGAGGAGCTATGTGTAGATAATGACTGCCATATGGGAGAATCTCTTTATTCTCAAAAATTAGTATCATTCAAAGGTGTAGGGAAATAAGCGACATAATAGGCAGAGGAAACAAAAATTTTACTGCCATATTCCCCATTAAATTAGTGGATCACGTCAATAACTATATACTAAAAATGATGGTTTCGAGGATAAACTTGGTCCTAGAGCAAGTCCAGTAGCATCTCCTCATTGTTGTAGTCATCTGTCTTCTAGTTGCACTGGGACTCGTCTGTTACACCTCCTGGTCTTCACCACAAACAATAGGTTGATGTTTTCCTCCTAGCGGGAAAAGCATCCACGCCTCTAGAGAAGTCCACACAGACCTCCTAGAACTCATGTCGTCCTACTAGAACAGACAGGAAGGATTTGTCCCTCCCATTGGTGTACTAGTCACCAACTTGCTCTCCCACAATTGTTCTCCCTTACTATCCTTAACTTTATCAGGTAGGACTTGCTTGGGTTCTCTTGGTCACCACAACTAGAGAAGACAAACAAATGTCATAAACAATTGATTTATCTGAGAAGCCCCCAATACTCCTCTATTTGTAGGAGGATTTAGGGTCAGGTTTTCTAGTCCGTGTGGGAGTGAAAGGGACCATAATCTCAAATTTTCACAACCTGGGAGCGGGGAAACGGTCGGTTCACCAGGAGAACCGGTCGGTTGGCACACAAGCCGATCAGTTCACCCAGGGAAGCAGTCGTTTTGCATGTTTCCCAATCACATATGAATTGGCAATTCAATTTCAATTAATGCATGACATGATGTTAGCAATGACCATTGTTGCAATCAAATTATACCACGAACCAGGCATCTTGCAAAGTGAGCCGATCATCTGAAAACCCTAGCTGACCGGTTAACTAAGTGAACCAGTCAATTGGCACCCCAGTTCATGCAGAACTCACTCAATATAATATCCAATCAACCTGACACTTCAATCGATCATCATCAAATGAGTCGATCGATTGGGTGTCTAGTTAGTTGATTTTTTTCTTGAATTGAATACCTAAATACTTAAGTGATCAATCCAATTATCATTCATGATCAAAACTCCTCTTCTAAGTTAGTTCCTATGTGTGTGACCTTATAGGTCCCATATTATGTTGGCAGTGAATGTCCATAACCAGTTATGAAATCACAAGCAATGAGTGGTGTCTACCCACACATCAATTCTATCCAAGTAAATCAGAAGTTGGAGAACAACTTTAACCTACAATATGTGTATGGTGTTATAGTATTTGTATAGTTCCCTTGCCACTGATATCCAGATTGAACTCAAGGAATGGAGTAGTCATCGTCTTCAACATTAAATCTTGTTTCTTGAACCAGAGCAAACTATCTGAGATATATGTAATCTCATTATCACTTATTGACTCACATGTACATGTCTATGCATTTCTCAATCTCGATCATCAAGAGACCTAGGGTATCGTTGTAAGACCCCTAACCTTGTTTAAAATGTTGAACATCATTAAGTATCCTAATTAAGTGCTTAACACTTTAATCAAACCAGAAGGTGTTCTTTTATTCATGTGACAAGCTTACGTTTCATGTTTGGTTTAGTTTGGACATTGTTTGTGCAAGTTATGCAATTGTGTGCACGTTTTGGACTTTTCTATAATTTACATTGATATGATTGTTGATACAATTGTTATCAAAGGGGTATAGAACACATCCATAAGGTTAGATTGCATTGTGGACTTGTAAAATCATCATAAATTATGATGGATATATATTTATATATATATATATATATAAAGGTTAGATTGCATTTTGGACTTGTAAAATCATCATAAATTATGATGGGTACATATAAGATACATGTACTCAGGTACACAATTCTTTTAGCCATATATATATATATATGATTAGGAGAAGATTAATAAATAGAAACCCTAGATTGTATAATAAAGTTTTGAAAAGGTTAAGAACCTCTCTTTTAAGATATTATTTGATCTTGCTGAACATAATAAAAATTAAGATGGGGGTGGTAATGATATATGATTATTTGAGTTTCTAAACTACTTAATCACATATAATGAATACCTAGGGTTTTACATGTGAATAATGATGCACATGAAAAAATAAGGTTATGAAACCAAGGCCATATCTTGTTATATTGATTAATGATGTTAATCTAAGCTGAGTATTCATGATGCATTAATGTGGTATATTTAATGATCATGGTTACACCTAATGTGAATTAGGATTCTAAAGTCATTAGACCAATGAACATGGGAACTGGAGTATGACATAACCCCAATAATAGCTCCATACCAAGAAAACCTAAATCCTAGATTAGGGCAAAGTAGGATTTTAATGTGATTGACATGATAGTGATACTTTAGGATTTGCATACATGTAGGTTAAAAATGATTGTTTGATTTTCCTGCTTGATTGGATAATATGATTAGAGAATGTTTACATAATCTGCATGGCTCACCATTAAGATATGTGGTTACACCTAAGAATAACCGAATTAGTTTGTCATCATTTTCTAAGTGTTTCTCAAGGATTGGGAAATTTATTTAGTTCTATTCAATTATAATGCCACTATTAATATCACATAAAAGAAATATTATGTGAAGAAATTTCCAGTTTCTATTTTTGAAAATATTTGCTGGAATATATGTTGTTGTTTACTTGCACATTTTGGACACACCCCACATACCAGTATGACAACATATTGATCGCGTATTTGTTGCACATCATTTTAGGTATAAACAGATATACATAAAGATGAAAATTACACGAAGGAAGTAAAGTTTTAAAAGGAGGATTTAGCCTGTCATTTCTTCTCAATCATATAGTTATGAGGATGGAAAGTTCATGTAAACATTTGTTAAACATTATCGAAAATGAATGAAATTGTCTACTATTTGTATATTATTTGATTAAAATTTGGATCCTTGGGAAATTTTTGTAGGTAATGGATCTCATCTTTTTGGCCTACCTTGATGGGGGTTGCTGAAAAGTGAGGTCATTACAATAAGAAAATATCAAGAATATACAAAAAATGTTTTTTTCCATGTTCTCCTCCACTTCTACTTTCAAAATCATAGTTTCAATATTACTAGTTATCAACCACCAAATAATTAGAACTAATTAAATTTGATAACAAATCTAAAATTATTACATACTTTCAAAAGTTATTTGCCTTATCAAAATAAAAGACCAAAATTCATGTTATACTTCCTTGAAAACCTCTTCCATACTTCTTTCCTTCTTTAAAACAATTGAAGTAAAACTACTTTCCAATTAGCAATAAAAATTAATGAATGTTACTCAAAAGTATAATGGTATTATCCTTAAGACCACTATATCCCCTAATTTTTTTTATTAAAATGCAGGATTCTCAATCTTACCATGTTTGACCATAATTTTAAATTCTCCGTTATTACTGCCTTTCAATCCCAAAAAGAAAAACATACATTTATCATATCTCTAATTATTTTATTTATCTAACCATTCACCACACATATTCTCATCTTTCTTGAAGTTATTTCCTTATCTAATGTTAACCAAAAATCATAAAACTTTGACCACTAGTATGTATTTATATAAGGAATATAAATAAGGTCTTAGAATATCAATATAAAATCATTTAATATTTTTAATCACTCATAATCACTTTTTGGAAATATATTATGAATCTTTTTATATGGACATTATTAAATTCTAAAACTTGGTCAGAATGTATTTCTCATTATTTTGATAATATATATATTTTTTGGATAATTAAATAACATACACCAATAGTGAAAATACCATTTCAACCCTGTTTAGACTATGGACACTTAATAGGCTCAAAATGCGCATGTGGATCATCAAATCCAATTTAGCATATGTGCCATGTATTTGGATTGGACCTCATAAGGATAAAATTATATCTATTAAATTACTTAGAATTTGGGATGTTATAATTCTACCCATCTTTTTTGGAATTTGTCCTCAAAATTCATGTAGGATGAATGTGAGGCTACCGAACTTAAGATTTCATTATCACTAACAATATGCACGACATCGAACATCATTGCCTCTCTTAGACTTCTTACTTATATAACAATTCTAAAGTCCATAGTTATAACCTTACTAACTTTCATCTCTATGTACTATAGTTATGTCTAACTACATCATGATCTCAAAACCTTCCTATTTTTCTTTGAAATATCAGCACTAAGAAAATATTATATGTCCTTAGTGGATTATAAGGATCAACCATATGTTGAACCAACTTTATGGACTAATTCATACTAATTACTTCATCTTATGTATTCTATTCAAATTTGATCTCTTTAAAGAAAATCCAAATTCTACTAAAATTCTTGGGATGTAACTCGTTAATAGGAACAATCTCACGTTCATGATTTTTTTGGGTTCATTAAAAAAAGAAATCCTTCTCATAAAGATTCTTCATCAACTAAGATAGTTAATATTTTCTCAACATCCCTTGAAATAAGTCACACGATTTACACTATGAGTTATAAGTATTAATTTTGGGTCAAGGGATATGCATTGTCCCTAAGACATATAGTAGGGAGAATGAACAATTCATATAAAACCTTCTTATAGGATATACTATTGATTGGTATAGTTCAAGATTCACCCCTGATTGGAACTTATCTAAGTTAACCTTCACATATAGTTGAAAAATATGTTCTCTTAAATCTCAGTGGTAAAGTTATTTAGTTGGTCTGCACACCTATTTCCTTTAGAAGATACCTCAATAACATAAGCTATGAGGTTCTTCATGTCTGCACATTACTCTCATAATAATTATCCTATGCTTGTATTATTTTCTAAGCTCATGAATAATATATTTGTCTAATTATCTTTCATGAGATGTCAATATTTTTATGGGTAGTGAACCTCTATGTACTTCTAATGCCATTAGGTTCAAGTTACTATATGTTTGGGGCTCATAATATGAACTATGTCCCTTGGAATTCTTAATATACACCGACTACATATATACCCGAAGATGGCCTATACTTATAATTACAGCTTATTAGTGCATATGTATCATAACTCATGCACTAAAAAGGGATGAAACAAACATCATAAAATTTTTGATGTCATAACATTACCTCTAAAATTTCATAAGATATGTGTTGCAGACCACACACCATTCAAAATACAGAGGTCATGTTATAGGGATATATACAATTAACACTTAAGATCTAAAGGCTAGATGCAGCTAACTTTACAACAAATCTCAAATTCAATCATGGACTAGACATCTAGATTGGATTGTAATATCTTTACCAGATATTTGTAACAAAAGTTACTAACTATCAACCTAACTATATTTTTTTATCTATATAGGATTCTATTGGAGTAATTTAGACTAAGAATATGAGAATTTGCTTGATGAGCATCTACATTATTGCTTTGATACCAAATTGTAACACTTTGATTTTCATATCATGTGAAAGCAAAAAAAAAATCAGCTGGGGAGTGTTACTAACATGATATGCGTTACAATAGTGATAGGTAAGAACCATTACAGTCTATGTATGGAATAAATTTTCATATATTCTCAGCAAGAGAAATGTGGTTACATCAAATTGTATAAAAATCATATGCACATGATGCTAAAAGATGTACTCTATCTTAATATCTCGGATCATGTAGATGGCACACCACTAAGCAAACCTCTCTTAAAAAATTTGATGAGTCTATTATCTTGAATGATCTTCCTAAAGATTAGTACCTGCGAACATATCGTCCCCAACCACGCACAAAGGGATACCTAGGTTAGAGTAAGTGGCATTCAATTTCTAATAAGATAATGATGAATATACTATAACTAAAAGCTGAACTAATATATGAAAGTTTTAGACTTATAATGAATCAATGTATCTTTTACTTATGTCCTTTATCTAATTTGTGGCCACCATTATACGATAAGTCCTCCTAAATTGGTGTATCTACGCCCTAAATTAGTACCAAAGTACCTTTGAATTGGAACTACATGCCTCTAAATAACACTATGGTATCTCTGAATTAGAGTGACTACACCCTGAATTGGTATCGAAGTACCTCTGAATTGGAATAAGCACTCCTCTGAATTGGCAACACATGTTTATGAATCATCCCAAGACTAACTGAATGAGGATTTATCATTTTATATCTTATGTAAAGGCTCTGTATTAATTATCTTAAATCACAAATGAATGAATTCTAAATATGAACATATCTTATACTAAAATTGATTACTTATAACTGAACATGTACTGAATTCTGGATCTAATTCTGAATATCTATTCTTAAATTTTGAGCTAAATCTAAATCTGAATCTGAAGTCTGGTATTCTTATTGTTTGATAAATCTTAATATGTAGCATTTATTTAAGAGATGACTTAACTAAATTTTGATGTGTAATATATGACATTTGAGTCTAACGCTTGAGAAAATAAACCAAACTGAATCTAAATCTAGATATGGAATCTGATATATGTATTGTCTGGATAAACCTTAATTTAAAATCTTTTATTTAACAATTATATAAAACTTATATCTGAGCCTAAGGGATTGAAAAGTAAATTGAATAGAGCATACAAGTATTGAGTGTCTAAAAGTAAAATAAATCTCAAATATCTAAAATCTAAAAATTGGGCAACATGACTCAATCTAGATGAAATATGATTGTTTAAAGCATGACTAGATATGAAATACTAAAGTTTAAAAGTAACTTAATGTATAAGTTACTTTGTAGGAATGTGTAGGTTTAATAATAATAATAATAGTGAAACTCAATGTCCATGACCCACTTACCTGTTATGGTGAGAAATCCAAATATATTTTCAGGTTTTGGTCAAGTGTTAGCTTTCCTAAAAATGAACACGATGCATAAATCAAAATGAAATCCAAAAATCCTATATTATCCCAATAGACTTTCTAGGTGTTCTAATCTATTTTGGGATTTCTTTATGGATCATAAACATGATACCATCCTCTAATAAAATCAGATATGATCATAAATTCTCATAACATATGATCTCTACACATTTGCATCATTACTAATATCATCAATTTCTTAAAGACCTTAATTAACATCATGTCCTAACTTCTCCAACATTAAATTCTCGTAATAGGTAGTTATCATCTAAACCCAAACAAAATAATATTTTAGTGAGACATACATCAAAGTAGAATTTCAAAGATTTTCCACAAATTTTATCTCATCATTTGATGACTCATATTACCATAGTAAATCTAATGAGTAAACCTATCACAATAAATTATATTCATCACAACACTAAGATCGGATCTTGCAGTTGTGTTTTAGAATTCAAAATAGATTATATTAACTTATCTCCTCAAATTTAGATGTCACAATCTATTGCATAAACACCATCATCATATATTTTTTCTTCTATTAAATATTTGGCCTATTGAACATCTAAATATCATCAAAATAGTATTGTATAATAATCTAATCTTTAATATATTTTCAATGACATGCTATTTTCCATGATTGGGAAAGATATGAGCTTTTTAAGATTACCTCTTTCTATAAGATCTAGGCCATTCAACTTGAATCTGACGTATTACAACTGAGCTTTCTATTTTTTTTCTTTCATTTCCTCTGGTTTGTGGATATCCTCTTTGGATTTGCCTATCTAGAAACCTAGATATGGCTAGCCCTTGTCATCTTCCTCTTCTTTTCTATGTCTGTAACTGTGAGGACTTCCATGGTTTACGCGTTGGACACACCTTTGAATGTGGCCACGCCACTGAGCTCTATAGATGGCACCATGGATGAGTAGACTCCTCCATGATTATCCCATGATACTTTCCACTCACATATGAGCCTTTTGTTGGTATGTATGCCCATAGAGAAAATCATATGGTGATTGTAATGGTATTATTTATAAATGATTTGATTAATAATAAAGGCAAGCTTCCAATTTATTATATTTTATTTAGTTATGAGATAATGATGTAACATAATAAATGTCTAGAGAATGATATTACTCAATGACGTATGTCTTCAAGACGTGACTTGAACAATGAGGTCATACGGATGTTAAGAGTATATACATTGTCATTATGTCCCTGGTCAGATGTTATTGTGGAAGGCAGATAGATAGCAATAACACATAAGACTAGAGTGTGTGTTGGTTGATGACATAATCTAATTAGGCATGCTATGTGATATCAAACCAAGCACACAGATACATGTTAGAGAACAGTTTAT
The DNA here is from genome assembly GCA_963693085.1 of Alisma plantago-aquatica. Lineage (NCBI taxonomy): Eukaryota > Viridiplantae > Streptophyta > Magnoliopsida > Alismatales > Alismataceae > Alisma > Alisma plantago-aquatica. The sequence goes on along the minus strand of OY856410.1, from coordinate 981,947,261 downwards.
AAGACAGACCCACCAAGAGGATAACACACAGAAACCATTACAATGGTAGTCATAGTTAGATTTCATAGTATTGGTGGTGATTGTGGTTCTTAGATCTGAAGTCACTACACTCATCACATTTCATTCTTGTGCTTTAACATCATCCACCGTAATCCTGAATATGGATTGTCATAAATGTGATAATTGAGTACACTGTGACACATGGGGATGACTATGAGTGATGTATATGGAATTTTTCCCTCCTATAGGAGTATGATTGTGACACACCATCACACTAAATGAGATTACTCAAAACATAAAATGCGATCAACAACTAACGGATCACATTGATAAAAAAGTGAAATAACTAAAACCAATTCTAATATCACAAACATTTTCTAAAACATTTACATAAAGGTCCAACCTTTTCATATGTTCATATACCATACCTGGTATTCACATTTGAATCTAGTGGCCTAAGCCACAACATGTATACAAAAGAGTAATTCCACATATACATGCCATATATAAAAACACTAGCATACTGCCAAAAACTCTTGTCGGTACATATATATCATCTACAAAACACATCACATGCCCAGACCTGAGTGTATAGGGATAACACTAGGACTCTACTACTATCAACTACAACTATTCAACCTTCATTGTCTACTGATCACTAGGCTGCTCCCCTTCCACATCATGATCCCAACCATGTCGCCGATGACCAACTAAAAAGATGTGGTGACCCATGAGGTGAGACCCATGTCCCAACGAGAGATATAACTCTTCAAAATGATTATTGATTACAGTATATTACGTAATGTTAAATAGAGTAAACATACTAAGTAGTTTAAGGAGTTAAGTAACTAAATAGTTAAGCATAACAAAAAGTAGGATCAACAAGATATATAAGAAGGTAAGAAAAACTCATCATTTACTTACAATTGATCTATCTAATTGTATTATAAAAATTAACATTGTAGGAGAACATGGAAAGGGTTAACATCCATTGTGAATCATATCTAACCCTAGAAGATATACTACATGCATGTATTACATCTTTTATAATGCCTTGTGGAGTTTGATTTGTACCGCCCAAAGTCCAACTGACCACTACAAAGTCAAAATCAATTACGCATAAGATCTAGGATAGTCAGAATTCCTAAGACCTCAACTATGCCTGATCATTATAGGTCGAATGTAGTGACATATTAGTCAAACTACCAGCAATGATATATAGTCAAGATAATAACACCTAGTCCACCCTTGGTACAGGTCACGACACTAGACACTAGGGTAGGCAAAGCAAAACCAATGCCTCCTGAGGTACAACCGCAGCGTACTCAGTCACATCATATATAATAAGTATCTGAGACACGGTCTTAACCATTCTCAATAACCTTGGAATCAAGATGTCAAGGATGTACACTCATTTTCACCCTGCATACTCAACAGTATGTGCTCTGAGTTTCTCTTAGGAATACTCGTTTCACCATCCAACAAGTTCTGACACTGAAGATGGTTCTATAGCATAGGGCACTACATGATTAGGGTTTCACTTGATTAGTTAATGTCAAATGGATGAATAAAGGCTGCATCAAAAAAGTGGACATATAAACCCTAATTCATCTCTAAAAAGCATTGATATATAACAACTTTAGAAGATATAAAATGTATGAGGTATATTTCTTAATCTTCATTGCCATTCATGAGATTACATTTGTCACCATACCACAACAAGATACACTACCACATCACATTAATCTATTGTTCCAACCCTTATCATGTTATGAAGATGATTACACATCCAATAGGGTTCAACTTTGCCAAAAGGTCATGAAGACCATCACATCATTTCCCGTAAGATCATCATTATCTTTCTATACCTTAGAGCAAGGCTCGACAGGTCATCACCACACATGTGACATATAAGTATAACATAGCAAAAAACTATGATGTATAGATAGCACCATATTAGGGTTTCAACAACAATACGAGAGCATTTCTTTATTCTTTTAATCATTCAAAATAACTAATCATGATTAATCAACATCACTTAATTGTATTAGGGTTAAGTGTAACAAGCTATATTACATTAGGCTTGCATATCAACTTCATCATTGTGATTATCAATTATATACAAATGAGGGAAAAGGTAAGACTATAATATTAAGAGCATTGAACCATCAAATTCACATTATCAAAATCAAAACATCACACTATGGACTTCACCCAAAACCATTGGATGTTGAGGCATCAAATCCTAATATTTGCATCATGTTCTTCATTCAACACCATCTGTTGAAGTATAAGTCTACACTCTTGAACCATTCAACTAAGAAAACGTTCGAATCAGGGCTTAAAAGAATCATTACATGATGCTCAGTCTCACCATTGGTTGTGGTGTATAGGACCACCATTGGTTGTGGTGTCCATGACTACCATTGTTTGTGACACTCGATGTCACCATCGGTTGAGGCCATCATATCATGAGTTAAAAGAAACAATCAGTTGAGACCCAAAACAACCATTGATTGATGAACTAGACTAGGCATTAGTTGTGGGGCTCAATGAGGCAATCGATTGACACAACATGTGGAAAAAATGATCCAAAGTCAAACGGAAACCATTGTTTTCTATGCCAAGAAAACCATTGTTTGAGCCACTACTTATAAACATAAAAAACCATCAAATCATGGGACCCTAACCATGGGTTGTCAAGGGGAAAGCATAAACATTGGTTATGCTCAAGAGAAAGCATCCAAATAGAAGTAAAGAGACCCCCATTGGTTGTTGCACAAAATCCAAGCAAAATAGCAAAGGAACTAATACATCAAGTTAAATACCAAGGTGAAAAACAACCCCCAAATTGTAAGTATAACCCAATCTTTGAGAGGTACTAAGAACCATTGTTTGACATGTAAGCATGATCTAAGACTTCCTCCACTTTAGGAAGGTCTTGCACAAGGTTTTGGGTTCTTCCATGGCTATAAACTACTTAAAGAACAACACTTAATCTAAAACCCTAGGCAAAGGTAGCTTCTTTATGCTTAGAGCTTCATTTTTAAGCAAGAACAGAGGCATATCAGGTAGGAGTAAGAAATAGATGTGAGGAAGATTATATAACTCGTTTCTAAAAAGAATAACAAGCTCCAAACAGTAAGGTATCTCGAGAAAAGGAGGTAGGAACCCTAGCTTTAGCTCTAAACTCGGCCAAGTAAGCTTCTTCTCTAAGAAAGATAACAAACCCTAGGTCAAGGAAGCAAGAAAGATAGATTTTTTAAGATCTAGAGCAAGCTCTACCATGAGAAACCATGGTTCCATCTAGGAAGAAGGAATAAGGAGATAGGACAGAAAGAGAAATGAAGGAGAGAAGGAGAAACTTACTTGCTTAGGTTAAGAGCAAGCAAAAGAAGCTCCACAAACCCTAAAGAAGAGTAGATCCAACCCTAGCCACTTATCCAAGGAGATCTCCCACCTTATTCTTCCTTGAGCACTCTCTTCCCCACTAAATAGGGGAGGAAGAAGTTCTAGATAGAAGGGAAGAGATAAAAATCCAAAGGGTTCGTTTGGGTGCTAAAGAAAGGGTATATAAAGCTTAGGGATAAGGGAAAAGAGAAGCTTGAGATGTCCCAGTAGGTTTGCCATGTGTCCATGGTCTATAGTTGTCACGAACATGCAAGAAGCAACTTTGTTGGTTGCAGGAGTCTTCTAGGCCATTGTATGATGGCCTTCTAGGGTGTCTATTGGTTTCCAGCACATGGTGACCAATGTTTGTTTAGACCCTAGGTTACTAGGTGATAAACCATCGCTTGGGCACTCCTTCCAAGAAAACCACCGGTCCAAGGGACCCCAAGAGAGGAAAACATCAAAATACCACTTCTAGAGATCACCATACGTTGTCCCTAGATGGTGATGACCATCAAATCCCAACCAAATAGGAGGACCATCGAGTTATGTCCTCAAAGGTAGCTCATCCATGAGAGGGTAAACCCTAGCTCAACCCTGGAAGGGTAACACCACCAAACTAAGGTACAACTAGGCACCCCATGGCCAAAAAATCTCAATCATTATAGGGTAACATATGAGGAACATAAAGCATGTGAAAAATTGCAAGAGAACCCTCAGATATGGGTGAATTCTAAAAGGGTTCAAAACATGCACAAAATTGCATAACTTGCACAAATAGTGTCCAAACTTGACAAAACTTGAAACTTGAGATTGTCACATAATATCAAAGCACCCATTATGGTTTGATTAAGGTTTTAATCACTTATTTAGGATAATTAAGCTTTCTCAAAATTTTAAACAAGGTCAGGGTCTTATAACCATAAACCCCTAATAAGGATTTCACCCCCAAAATCCTACGCAAAGAGAGATGGGTACTTCCTACGCATCTCATCCTCTAACTACCATGTGGCTTCCTCCATGCCACAGTGATGCCATAAGACCTTTAATAAAACTATATCCTTCTTTTTAAACTTCTTCACCCTCCTATACATGATCGACATAAGACCCTCCACATAGGAAACATCCTCATCTAACTCAACCTCTACTAGTTGGATTGTCTGCTTTGTATCTGGATGACACTTCCTCAGAATGGAAACATGAAAACATTATGCAACTTGTGTATCTATGGAGGTAGCTCCAACTCGTATGCTACCTTTCCAACATGAGCCAGGGCATGGTATGGTCCCATAAACCTAGGAGCCAACTTACCCTTCTTACTAAACCTTAGCACACCCTTCCAAGGGGAAACCTTGAGATATACTTTGTCTCCCACTTGGAACTCAAGCGTTCTGTGATGGTTATATGCATAAGACTATTTTCTATCCTTGGCTGCTTTTAACTACTATTGTACCACCTTAATCTTCTTAGTAGTTTGTTGTACTAGCTTAGGACCCAAAAGTTGGTACTCACCTGTCTCATACCAACAAAGTGGTGACCGAAAATGTCTTCCATACAGAGCCTCATAAGGTACCATATCTATGCTTCTATAATAACTATTGTTGTAAGCAAACTCTATCAAACTCAGGTACACATCCCAACTACCAAGAAATTTTGAAACACATGCCCTCAAAAGATCCTCTAAAGTCTGAATAGTTCTATTAGACTGACCATCTGTCTACAGGTGGAAGGTCATACTAAACCTCAGTTGTGTTCCAACATCATATGAAGATGTTCCCAAAAATGACTTGTGAACTGTGGATCTCTGTTAGAAACTATGGTAATTAGAATACAATGCAACTAGACTATCTTGTCAACATATATTTGTGCCAGCCTCTCGGTTGTATATGTTGCCTTGACTATAAGGAAGTGAGCTAACTTGGTTAACCTGTCAACTATCACCTATATGGAATCATGACCTTTGTCTGTCCTAGGAAGACCAACCACAAAGTTCATAGTGATATGATCCCATTTCCACTGCGGTATTGACAACAGTTGTAATGTCCATACAGGCTTTTGGTGCTTAGCCTTGACCTATTGATAGACTAGACATCTAGCAAAAAACTCTACAACATAAAGCTTCAGTCCTGGCCACCAATACAAATCCTTCAAGTTATGGTACATCTTGGTACTACCAGAATGCATTGCGTATATCAAGGAGTGAGACTCCTCAAGAACCATCTTCCCCAACCCATTAGCATCAGGAACCACTATCTTGATGTGGAATCAAATTGTCCCATCATCTACTTCATGGAATCCATCATGTTTCTCACTGCCAAACTCTGATCGGAAATTTTGTATCTTGGTACCATTCTGTTAAGCATCACACATCTGTTGTCTAAAGGTAGGTCTGACTTGTAACTTTTCCAACAACCTTGCCAACAACCTTGCCATCAAGGAGACCTCTAGATATACATTAATCTAGAAAAGTGACACCAAAATGTCTCGCTTATGGAACACCAAGGATAATAATTTTTCATGGTATACAGATGACGAAGAAGATGACTTTCTACTCAATGCATCAGCTACCATGTTTGCCTTGACTAGATGGTTTTTTATTGTTCAATCATAGTCTTTAATTAGCTTCATCCATCTCCTCTACCTCATATTCAACCCATGCCTCGAGAAGATATACTATAGATTCTTGTGGTCAGTGAAGATCTGACACTTTTCTTCATATAGATAGTGTCTCTAGATCTTTAAGGCCTGAACCACCATTGCAAGCTCCAGTCCATGAGTTGGGTAGTTCTCCTTGTGTTTTGTAAGATATCGTGAAGCAAAAGAAATCATTTTCTTCTCCTGCATCATCACACATCCCAAGTCATTCTTTTCCTACATCAGCACACATCCCAAGTCATTCTTTGACACATCATAAAAGACGATGTAGCCCTTCCCTTGCTCTAGAAGCACTAGGACTGGTGCCATGGTTAACTTCTCTTTCAACAATTGGAAATAACATTCACATTTGTCATCACAGCCAAAAGAAACATCTTTCCTAGTCAACTTAGTTAGGGGTAACGCTACAACGGTGAAGTTCTTGGTGAATCACCTATAGTATCCAGTAAGACCTACAAAACTTTGAAACTCTATCGGTGTCTTGGGTGGTTCCCACTATTGAACAAACTCAAACTTCTTAGGGTATACACTAACACATTTAGTAGATATGAAATGCCCTAGAAAAGACACCCCAAACAACCAAAACTCATACTTGGTGAACTTAGCATACAACTTGTGTTGCCTCAACAACATCAATGCCTAGCGAAGGTGATGTTCGTGCTGCTGACTATCCTTGAAGTATATCAATATATCATTTGTGAACACAACTACACACTGATCCAGATATGGTCTAAACACCTTGTTCATCAGGTCCATGAACGTTGCCAACTCATTGGTTAGCCTAAACAACATAACCACAAACTTGTAGTGACCATACCTAGTCCTAAAAGCTGACTTCAGTATGCCATCCACCTTGATCCTCAACTGGTGGTAACTGGACCTCAGGTCTATCTTTGAGAACATTATCCAAGGATTATCATATTATTGTGCGTAATCATCTTAATCCACATTTTATGATTGATTCATGTTTTAGTTTTTACCCATCCTACTCATAATTGAGAGAATCAAGGATCAAGTCAATAAGAGACGAGATGCTAAAATGGCTTTATAGGGTTAGAGAAAATCATTCAATCCATTTCTAGATTCACTCAGGACAAGTAGAGTGTGAACCTCAACCAACATAGCTAGACATAGAGGAGGTGACTATATCCGAAAACTTAGTGTTCAATACTTAAACACCTCAGTTTTACATTCATGTATTGTTAAGGTTTGCTAGATTCATTCAAAATTCAAAATTTTAATTAATCATTACATAGAGTCTATGTGTTTACATCTCATACAAATTGTCATGGGTATGATATTACCCCAATACCAATCCCACTACTTAGTTAGACATAACTAAATGTATTAGTGAATTAGTCTCAGAGCTGCTCAAAGTTCACACCCAAAATATGCACTAATTGAAATAAACATTATTTCCATTAATAGAATAACCTTTAAAGCTTTAAAACATGGCCTGAATGCAAACTTAAAAAAAGATATACATGAGATAAGTGTACAACCCTTTTTGTTAAGATCCCCCATGATGTTGGTTTGGGGGAATTTGTTAATCATATCATTGGAGTGTCCTATTTGAGAGATGAAGGAGGATCTGGCCAATTATTTGGCAAACATCCTTCTTTAACCTACTAAGGGAAATTTGAGACACAATCAATGCAAATTCATTGGCACATGGGAGATAGAACAATATGGATTGCATAATAATATTAAATCTTGACAGTAAAGTAAAAAAGGTCAAAACATATTATCAACATTATTCTTTGTAAAAGAACGAAATGTTTCTATTACTATTTCCATTATACAACTATGGCCACCAATTTCTGCTTCCATCAAAGTTCTAGGATGTTCTATGCATCATACCCTCTCTACACCCCCAGTAGGGTCTTGTTGCATATATTGATATGCATTAAATTCTCTCTACACCCACAAGAGGATCTTGTTGTGTGTATCATTGTGCATATGACTCTCTCTACACCCTAATCTTGAGGTCCTTTGGCACTTACTTTATATATATTAAATATTATCTACACATCAAAGGTGAGATCTTGTTGCATGTTCATATAATCAAGGTATGATGGACCATTCACCAAAAAAAAGGTAAGATAAATTTCCTATTTCATGTCTAAAGTATATAACCACAGACACACTGACTGGCCTAAATCGCGCGTCCAAAAGTGGAGGCGGATTTGAGGTAGTCGAGCTTTTACATTTATAAACCCAAATCCTTCTAGGCCCCCGCAACTTTGTTTACGGGGTCAAAGTAGATATACGGGGTCGAACACAGGGACAAGGGGGTAGTGTTGAGAACCCAGAATCGACACGCTACACTCCGACAGGTATAAAGAGATGATAAATTCCCCAGAAGGGAAGCAGTAAGGTGTCACGAACAAAACAAGAAAACTATCTCCAAGTGGAGTCACTAGAAAGATTTAAGGTTTTAGCCATTTAGCAGTTTTTAGGGGTTTTCATGCCACAGAAATAGAAAGATAAAACTAGGGCTAGAACAAGGTACGAAGGATAAGATTACAGCATAACAAGCGGCACCGGTAACATCCTGCACCCCTCCTCTCAGAGCAGATACCTCTAACCAAGCCTCGACACCCCTCTCGAGGTTGCTGGGCTCAAAGTTAGAGCGGAATGTTACTGAAACGACTCCGTTCCAGGCACTCTCATACTCCAGAATCGGACCAAACACTAGAGCCACAACACAACTCTCGAAGTTGTTGCGACGGGAAAACACGATTCGGTAGCTAAGAGAAATGCGATCCAAACATGCAAGCTAGAGTTCAGATATCAAACATAACAGTCATCCAACATATTGTACCAAGCACAGAGCAGCAAGTAATTAAACTCTTCTATTTCCATAAACAAATAAAGGGTCTTAATTACAATGCATAAGTAAAGAATTAAATGACAGAAAATAAAGATAGGTATCGCCTTCTTGATGTAGAAGGATGACAGACTACTACAGCTCTCCAGCCCGATATCGGTCAGGGGCTGTATCGGGCGGCACACCCTATCGAGCGGCACGCCTGACGGGCAACTGTATCGCTCAAGGATCTTGGCCGATACGCTCACGTCGGGCGATGGACCCTCTCGAGCGGCACGTATGACGGGCGAAGCGTATCAGGTTCGATATCGTGTCGGGCGTGGAGCTACGCGTTCTACTGTCGGGCATGGGTGTCGGGCACTCGTGTCGCGTATCTACATCAGCCGATATCGGCCCTCAGTGTCGCCCGATACAGTCCTAGGTGAACCAGTCCCCTCCCTCTCGGGATGAGGAAGAGCTCACCTAGTGTCGCCCGGTACGAGCACTGGGGCACGATACGTCTGGTCTCGCAATTCTCCTCGAATATAGCTCAAATTCCCTCCTGTACGAACTGTTCGAACAGTCTTTTCAGCTTCCTGTAGCTCTTATTTATAGTCGGCGAGTGGGGGAACTTATGGTGCTAGAAGCACCACGTCTCCTCCTTATTTGCAGGTCGGTGGACGGCCGATACTCGTATCGCTCGGTGCAGGGATGTCGGCCGTTGGTCATGTGACGGGCAACGACACCTGCCGGTGGGTGGCTGTGTCGCCCGACATACTTGGGTTGTCGTGGCGACTATGGCTCCCTGTCGGGTAAGAGGCGTGTCGTCCGTCAGTTCCTCCTTGCGCGACACCCCTTTGTCGCGCGTCGTGGTGTCGTTCCACCCTACCGGGTAGGGCGTGTATCGGGCGTCAGGAAGGCCGATGCAGACTTGGACTTATTTAGTGGGCCGGTACGGCCTTATTGCACCAAAATGAGGAGAAACTCTACAAAAGATGGAAATATAGGATTAAGAGCATTGCTTGGCCAATTATTGCGAAAGTGCATACAAAAAGAGAGGAAAATAGCTAAAAATGGCAGTTTTGATAACAAAAAAACAATCTAAAATATCACAAAAATTGGTGTTATCACACACACACATACATTATAAACATTATAAACTTTGGAGTATATATGATCAAATCTCTATCGACATCAATTGTTAATGCCTGTAAGGGTCCATTCAGTTGAACAAACCCTAATTGATCATTATGAGAAACCTTTATAAAAGAACCAACTAAAAACTAACAACCATCAAAACCCGATTGAATTTTTTTGAATATAATGATCCACATCGAGATCTGATTATGAGAAAATGCCTTGAAGATCAAAAAAAAGTTTCCATGATTATGAAACTATAGCAACATAAGAAGGCCATTTCAATTTATAACTCATGATCATAGATAAGCATCGGGAGAAACAACTTAACAGAATCATTATCAACTTCTCACCTAACTCAGGGAAGTGACCATACAGGAACAATCTAGACTTAATTATGTTATTTCTTATTAAACCTTGATCATCATGTCCTTTCTGATGTGCCAGCATACCTAAAAGATATGGATAACTACATGGGTGAGACCTGAAGTATCGATGATATGAGGTAGCAAAATCTAGGATACTCATTGCTTATAAGCATATGATGATTAGATTATTTAAAGGAATACTAAACAACATTTAAATATCTATAGGATATATATACTTTAAGTACTTATTCTCTTGACATGGATGTATACTCACAAGTAGAGTAGGGATATACTTTAAACATAACTAAGACATGTGTCGACCTGTATAGAGTGGGAAATAGATATAATACTTACAATGAATCAATACAAGTGTACATCGATGTGATTCATCAATTAAACTTAAAAATATGTAATACAAGTCTTAGTAACACATTTTATTATGCCCTTGGTATTTTGAGGTGTATCACTCCAACTACTAGTCAATGGCTATGAAGCCTAGACTAGCCCCGTATAAGATATAAGGAATACTGGACTCGATGAGATCTCTCCACACACCTTGGGTTGAGTGAGGGTAAAAAAAGGTAGAGTTCTAACATGCTAGTCTACCATTGAATTTCTCAAAGGTGAATACACCAAACTTAGTGCCATCCTAGGTACACATGACACAACCCCACAAAAATAGACTATAAAAATCAAATAAACTGAGACACAACAGCAACCACTCTATATCACTAGATCATCACTACCAACAGAGTCCCCACAAATATAGTTTAAATACGGAAGGATATTTACTCTTATGTATCCTCATATATTCACTTATATATGTTTATGAGCATCTTCTCACACCTCTAGGCTGCTACAAGATTAACTCTTTTTCACTATTCTCCCCAATGCCCAAGTGAAATAGATCTACAAACTCAAGGTTGTATATGGTTAGGGTTACACTTGATTAATTAAACCAGATACTTGTATTTTAGTTGTATCAAAAATTTGCAAATAATTCAAAGATATGTAACTTACATGTAAATTAAGTCAAACAACTCCAAAAGATAACAACACACATTCACATATATCAAACCACCTGATCAGGATACAAGTAATCATCTTTGTCCACAAAAGGCCCAACTATCAATTTTGACCACAACAAGGCCCAACATATCATGTCATAGAACATCAACCTAAATAAAGGCGTAACAAGGGATATCTCTTGCTCCACTATTTCATTTGTAGTGTTCAAATAGAATAAAAAAAGATAGGTTGTTATCTTTCACTTAGAAATGATCATAATCATTATATACAACAAGACATGATAGTACAACACGATTAATCATCACCATTTAAGTGTAAAGGTATCATGAGGAACCTTCATATTGTATTCTCTTTAGGAAGATTAGTTCAAGTTAGACAATCCTCGTTACATATATCTTTATCATCCTATTTTGTTACAATAATGTGCACATCAACACTTTTTCCCAATTTGTGGTTTCACCATCTTATTGATCATCTTATATTTCACCCATGTATATGGAATGACCTAGACTATTACGTCATGACATCATTCCAATTATGACACCATGCCATTCCATTGAAGTATTAGCCTCAAGGCATCAAGCCTACATGTATATATCCCATATCCATGACACATTTTATAATGTCATATTTCATAACATACTTATTGAATCCCTTACAATTATAGATAAGAAGAGATGAAAGACATAGGTATTAATATGAATAATTACTCCATTAGTATACTTTTTTCATAAAAGTATTGTCATCCTTTATTAATTACCTATGATGGATTAAGAAACCTCCTAGTTACTTCATATCCTCTTATTAATTACCCCCATGATGCAATACATGTACATTCATATGATTATGCTTCTTACTTCACAATTACCATTTGATTTATTTGTGAAGCTCTTAAATGCTCACGAGTTCAGGAGATATAATAAAACTTACCATGTAGCCCAAGGTACTCTTCAGATCACGAATCACCACTATAGGCCATGAAAGGCAAATTTAACCCCATAAGGCCATACTAAGGACGATGCCATATAGAAACACCAAAATTATCTAAATTTACGTATTTCACTTCATATTATGGTGACAATCCATTATACTAAATTTCAACTTAAATTGTGAATTAATGTGAGAGTTACATCAATTATAAGTTTACACATAATAGAGACCACTCTTATGCATAGATGAGCTATCTTGAGATTATATGTCTAACTCAAGTAAATTTTCAGAAGCATAACAGTTCTATAGGAGACTTAAGATCATTATAAACCCACTCTCAAGAATTTATAATAACATGCATATTGATGTCCACATCAAAGGCACCAAGATGCCATAAAGATAACATTTTACATGTATTTTAGATTTCAACAAAAATGTGTCTAGGTGGACATGAGATTAACACCAGGGACAAACTTTATAACATTACAAAGAGCATGAAGTCTAGTATTTTGCTTTCACTTATCTGCAATTGTTCTCAATAAACCATCTTTTAGAATGATAGGTGATCATCGAACAAGATTAGGGCATAGTAGAGCAAGTTTAGAGATTTGCATGCACGAGTAGGAAAAAGAACGTTAACAAATATGATATCACTCGCCTATCATGGTGATGATCATGAGTTACCTCAAGACACGAACAATATTCAAGATCCTAAATCATCTCTAAAACAGTCCCAAAACTAAATATCTAAGCATGATCTAGCTTCATTTAGACGAAAGAGAGTACAGAGGAAGGTTCTTTATCTAGATGGGATAGGTTCCACCATGGAAATCCATGGGTTTGACCACATGAAGAAGATGAGGTGAGTAATGGAAAGAATGACTCTAGGGCCTCCTTTCATCATCCAAGATCACTATTATATCTCCAAGATGACTCATTCATGGCTGATCTACGAAAAAAAGCAAAAAGAGGAGAAAAACAAGGTACTTTATCTAGATGAGCAAGTTACCACCATGGAAGACCGTGGACTTCAGACAAGGAGGAAAAGGATGGTAATAATAGAAGGAATATAGTATTAATGTATATTACCTTATATTTTTTATGCAATAAGGTTAAGATGGTAAGAAATACTAAGGAGTTGTTAGATCTTTAACATACATACACATGCATCCACATGGAAACTACCATCCATGGCCATCACCTCCCAGGGGATCCCCATGACTATATAGGATCTTCATCATGTTTTATAAGCAAGGGGGAGTGTCAAATATATTTTTGGACTAAGGGGAGGTGTATATAAGGATTGGGTGGTTAAAAAGTCTAAAGAGCCCACAACTGGAAAAGTTAGTGGTCAACATAACCAACACCAACATCTATCTACTAAGGTTGATCTTTTACCGGTGGATAAGATATAGAACTTCCATCAGTATATTATGTAGTGATTCAACATATACACAGTCACATAGTAGTTTTATCAATTTACACACCCAAGTTCTATGTCAATTTCCAAACCCCGGGTTCTCATCTATTTTCATAGTTTGGCTGCTCGTCGGTAGGTAGCACCAAGGCCTCATCGGTGTACATGTAATAGATTTTTATCAATATTCAACCATCACAAAACACTTCCATTATTGAGTACATGATTCCCATAATGTTATGAGTCTGGGAACTCAGTCTGTTGAGAGGTCTAGGACTCTAGTCGATTGACGAGTTCCATTGGTCCTCCTCAACCACCATACTAGCTAGGTTAGCTGGCATTAGAAACCATGAGATCATAACCCATACATAATAAGTTAAAAGTGAATTAATGAATTATTATTATGAAGGAAATAATGAACTTATATGAAATCTATTCAGTTTTACAATTATGTCCTAGATTAGGGTGAATTTGCATATTAGTCCACAATTGTACATGAAATTGTGAATCAGGGAAAATGATGCACAATTGAAGTCATATTAGAATCATATCTTAACCAATTAATGTTAAGGCTCAAACAAGTGTGAGTATGAATTAAAACTCATGTTTAGATGTTTACACATAAATTTCAATTAACTCCTCATACTTTGTTGAATTTACAATTAAGTCCACAACTTGCGACGAAACTTAAAATAAAGGCAACCAAAGTACAATTGTACCTAATAACGAATATCTAATAATAAATTGGTATTAAAAGTTAATAAAGCTCATGATCATGATAAAATCAAAATTAGAGGAATATTAGGGTTAAGCTAGGTCTGTGGTCTCACGATACAACACCTAGGTCATATTATAAATAGCTATAAATTGACATAAACCATTCATCTTTTTCATTATTAAGATGTTTCAAGACTTATAAAACTTTGGGTCTCAACAAGTATGTTTAAGGGTCTACCAAAATGCATATCATAATATTTGATCCACGTTTAGATAATCAACCCTAAGTTCACATTATCATCATATTTCATATCCTTATTATCATCATTATGTTAACAGTCATCAAAGTATTAATCATGGTCAAATCTAGGGTTTTTGAGTCATAATAATTAAGTCTATAACATTAATTGATTTTATATACTAAACAAATATGATAGACATTAGTAGGAAACGAGTAAGATTTAGGTCTTAAAAGTGTTGTTTCATGTTACTCTTGTTTTTTTAATCAATAATGGGTACTTATATGTATTATTTTGAGAAAAAAGAATCATATCCTATGATTGTTTTGATATATGGGTTATTTTATCACATATTGGCCAAATAGCAAGCATTACCTTAATTCTTGAAGACTTTGAACTATTAATTGATGGTATATGGTGTCCAGCCATAGTAGCCCGGGTGGTAAGTGTTATAACCCCAATTTTTGGGTTCAATTGGTGAGAAATGCAATTTCTCATATTAAGGATAATTGAACAAATAATGATGTGATTTGTTTTGAATAAATGGATTCCTTTCACAATAGCCTTGATTAGTTGCTTTGTGGGCTTAATTAGCTTTTGGGCCCAATGATAAGGAAATTCAATTAGTAAATGGACAATTGAATTTTTAAGAAAAGAAATATGTAGAAACCTCTAGAAGGCAAATCCAAAGAGGATTTCGTGCCTCTTGGGTTCCTTGGGTATCAAGGAGTCCAAAGTTGCAAAAGAAGGCAATAAGAAAAGAAAAGATTAATTATGTCTTTCTTTATTAAGAAAGAAAATGAAAACAATGTTTAAAATGTGAAAAATAAGAGAAAAGAGGTATAATTGAGTTATTCTTGGTGGAATTTCGTATTACAAAGATTCCTAATGATAAAAGGAATACCAATAAGGAAAATAAAAGAGAAATCCTCAAAAAGAAATAATTTAATGAGAAATAAACAAGATAATGTGAAATAATGCATTTAGATGCATCTAGAAGGATAATAAGTATCCTTATAAAGTAATTTCGAAATCATAGAGTTTCTTGGGATCCAAGGAGTCCCGATAAAGAGGAAAGAAAAAGAAAATACGAAAAAGGCAAAATAAGAAGATAATGTGTTGCACTATTAATGAATTATGAGGTATTGTTAAAAGAAAGTAATTTTGATTAAAGGAAATAGAAATTCGTGCCTTAGGGATAGAAGGCAAGTGTAAAAGAGATTAATTAAGAGGAATTTCAAATTATTAATATTTGAAGAAAGGAGAATATCAAGAGAGAGAAGGTTTTCTTATCCTTGAAGGAATACGATTCCTTTTGGGAAAGGGGATCTTTGAGCCGTGTGTATACAACTCATGTCTTCGTTTCTCACCCTATATAAAAGGGGTGGACCCTTTGGGACGAGTTCCAGAGAGTTTCTACACCTTCCACCATCTTTCGTATCTTCTTCTTATTCTTCATCATTTAAACCCTAGTATGGGGGAGTAGCTTGGCCATGGGACCCCGAGGAGTTGTTAGTGATCTGGATGAAGGCAGGAGGCACCCATGACGACCTAGGAGAGGTCGACCGTCCTTCCCTGTCCCAGACCTTGCACGATCATCTGCAGCAGCAGCTGCACGGCTGCAACTCAGCCGCGGGTTGCAGCTCTCTCCAGCCCAGGCTAGCCGTGCTGGTCGTGGTTGTTTTGGTGCCCCAAGGGCGGCGGGGGGCGGAGAGGTCAAGAAAGGACTCGGCGGCGGCCAACGGACTCTGGGAGGAAGAGAAGCAACTGCGCCCCGCACGGCTAGGGTGAGGCAGAACCACCTGCGCGAGGTGGAAGAAGGCAGAGGTCCTGTTGGACCGTTCTGCCCCTCCCTGTTGTAAAGACGACTGTTTAAGTGGAGGGGTATATCCGTCTTTTGGTTATAATTCGCAACGGGCTGCTTTGCACGGTTGTGATGATGTGGCATCATGCCATTGGCTCAGACAGGTAATTCATACAAAATTCATATCTCGATATTCGTAACTCCGATTAGGACAAGTAATATATGAATTTTGATTAGAAAAATGCAAGGAACCCATTAAAATGGTTTTATAGCCTGAATCTGATCATAGTTTGAAAAGTAGTGTAAATCATCATCTTTAATGGATTAAAGATTAAGAAACCCTATGTTGATATGATTAATGAGTTTAATAGGGTTTAATGGATCATTAGAATTGATGTTAACCTGTTAAATGTAAAAAGGTACATTATATTAAAAAAGGAAGAGCTTTGCACGTGATTAGTCTAATTTAGAGTTTATATGCATAAATATGCTTGAAATGGGAAAAGTACATAAAGTTATCATCTTTGATGACTTAATTAAGGAAAAACTCTTAGTTTTGATGATAGATGGACTTAATGATGTTAATCAAGCTGATATTAATCTGTTGTTAATAAAAGTGGAAATAGGATCTAAAGAGAAGATCTTTTTATATAATTGGCTTAATTTAGGGTTTCATGCATGATTATGCATTAACGAGCTTGAAAACCCTAAGTATGTCTTTTAATTGTTTAATGGTTCAAATCCATGAATAAATAGTGATATGATGATCCTAAGTCAATTTGGGTATAAAAGACTATTAAAATGAATAGTTGAGCAATTAAGGTTCATATAAATGGAAAAGAGTATTTTAGGGTTTGTTAACTTAAAAAGGATAAAGTTTGAGAAATTAATCTAAGAAACCCTAATGAATATTAATGAAACCTTAATGTGGATTAGAAACCATAGAAAGTGAATCCAAGTTAATAAAGTAGTTTCTTGATAAAGTGTGTAATAAATAGAGTACATATTTATTTCAGGAACTATGTGATGATTGAATTACTTGCTTGGATATGTTGATTGGTTTGATGATATATACATGAAGTATGTGTTGAATAAACTGCATGACTCATCAAATCAGGTATGTGGTTACACTTATGAATAACCGTTCTAGTTTCACAGTGATTTCCGAATGTTTTACCGGTTGCTTTAAATAAACTGTTGGATGTTTATTTAGTTCATGCAAATTATAATGTGGTTATGACTATCACAAAGGATATATGCCTACAAACTCAGATCCTGGTTCTCTCTGTGGCATTATAGCTAACCTAGTACATGGCTACCTATGGGTAGGTCCATCAGGTTAGAGAAAGACCTAGTACATGGCTACCTATTGGGTAGGTCCATTAGGCCTATGGATGACCTAGTACATGGCTACCTATTGGGTAGGTCCATCAGGTCTATGGTTGACTTAGTACATGGCTACCATTGAGGTAGGACCATCAAGTAACAATGAGTTAGATATTGGGCTATCTTCGGATAGTGCCATGCGACTCTATTACCTAAAAGAGAGGTGATATCCATGTCCACTGTAGGGACAGCCCAGAGTTTGAGAATATGTATGGATTGAGTTGTATGGCTTAAAATGTAATCTTGATTGTTAAATGATTAATTGAATGATTATATTGTTAACATAGTTGAACATTTTTTTGTTTCCCCCACATACCAGCTTCGGTTGACCGACGTTTTGTTTATCGGCGTTTTAGGTACAATGAAAAGAACAAACAGTAAAGTGGCACATGTGGTACTAAATGTGAATTAAAGTGCAGAGGAGGATTAGATAGATTAGTATCTATGTGGATAGAAGTTTAGAGATCCAAGTTTTAAAAAAGGTATGCAAAAATTTATTTTCTTATAGCTTTCAGTATAGTATGTTAAAATTTGATAATTATTCTTGGTTAATTGCCGAACCTTTGATCCGGAAGTCATGGGTGCGGCTTCGACCTCTCAGTCTCCCTTAATTGGGGGTTATCGGGAGGTGGGGTCGTAACATTTGGTATCAGAGCGTAGGTTCCTCATTTAACCATTAATAATTATTAAATTTTACAAACTCCATAGAACCCAAGGGAGTTATTAGAGGATTATCCGAAAGACGGAGGTGTCTAGAAAAGGATCATGACCGGGGGCTGGCAATATTTTCCCCCGTACCGCTAGTCAGAATACGAGGACTCCCAGATCCGTGTGACTTCCTGGCCGAAGTCTTAGGGTATGAATCGAAATAAGATACCTTTAGGACTTCTCATCTTATTCATCCCTTCTCATCACAAAATTCTGATAAGGACCTAAAGGATTAGGGTTTTCTTTCTTCTCCTCACCCTCTTGAGGTATGGGTAAGGTTAATAAGGTTTAAAGAATCCTCCACTAAATTAATGAAAGGCATGTAAATAAGATGTCATGGACATAAGCTAAATAGATTAAGCGCAAAATAAATAATAGATACATGCTTAGGTCGTATGACATAAGTTGTCATGTCCTCAAAAGATACCTGAGGCTAGACCTTCTTGTCAGGAGTATAAGTTAGTCTTGGAGATAGAGATCTCCATTGCAAGTAGAGACATGGAACATCCTCTGAGGATGATGCTAACCCTAACCCTAAGTGAAGGTTAGAGAGAGATGAGTTGGACCAGGTGTTTAAAAGGACATGCCTTTGGGATGCCATAGGATCCATGGGTGACCTAGCACCTTTGGCAACCCAACCCTGGGAAGGGTCGTGCATGTTAGGGTAAAGGATAGCTCCTTAGATGATGATATTAGTGAAGGACCTTAGAAACCCCATGGGCTTGTGCAAGTAGGGTATAGCTGGTACCTAGGGCACGTCATAGTGCTGACAGTAGGATGAAACCCTAGATAAGGAATTATGATGGAGCATAAAGGGTTATGGATGATCTTGAGCAACCATAAGTTCGAACCTAGGCTTCACCCATGTAGAGCATGCTTTTAAGGTTGGTCCTTCATGAAGAAAGGACCTCTAATGGTGAGGTTGGATGTGGGGTTAGCTCTAGAGAGAGCAGGAAACCCAGCAAGAAGGTTGGAAGCCTAAAACCTTGAACAATGGATGATAGTGGTTGCCTCATGATCGATCCTTGAAAGTTGATGATACCTTGGTTGCCTTTAGAGGGACCAAACCCTTGAGAAAAGATGAAGCTTCTGGTACCTACGTGCCTATGGTATAGATGTTTATCTTCTGAGGTAGGAAGAAAAGTTCCATAGACCTAGAAAGGTTTAGTAGCAGGTTATGAGGCCTTGTACCTTGTCGGTTGTCCTTAAGAAGGACCCAACTCTAAGTGTTGCTTGAGTTGAAGGATGACAAGGAGTTCATGTCATGCCTTTTTCATGCTTGGTTCATAGTTAAGAGACAGAACATGCAGTGAACCTAGGGTTCCTAGGCCTAAGAGGGGAAGTGGTGTACCTAAGGCTCATGATGAGAAGTTGAGTTCCTATAGAAGCGAGCATGGTACTCCTCATGTATAGAGGAAAGGAGGAAGCCCCTTAAGTTTAAGGTGTGTTTGATGAACCCCTCACAACTAGGTTGATGACAAGCTAGGGAAGGTGTGATGTTGATCTAGCATGAAGGAAAGCGGACAAGCATGACCTAGCATGGTTCAGTAGGTGATCTGCTGTGCCTTAATAGCTTGCTAGGGTTAAGTAGGCTCATGTGGATGTAAACCCTAGACCTAAGAGCTTTTGTAACCTTGTTGACAAGAGATAGTTTTCCTCCCATCCTAGGAGAGGGATCCCTTTGGTAGGGTGTATATCAGTTTTGTTGGTTTAAGGTAACCTAAAGAAGTTTCATAGGATCTTGAGAAGCTAAGTGAAAAGTACATGGTATGAGAATGAACCTATGGACCCATAAATATCCATCTCTATGTGCATATGGATGTGTTACCATGGTGGTAACCGATATGAGGCTTGACCAAGGTAGGCAGGTTGCCATGATCCCTATGGAAGGATGGGAGCCAGCCCATGAATGTAGAAAGAGAGATGATGGAGACTTGGGTAAGGTTCTAAGTGAACATGTACTATAGTGGAGAATCCTAAGTCTATCCTAGGGTCAGGTAGGGATAAGACCGATGAAAGTAGGAGTTGCCTAATTCCCCAGTTGCACATGACCATAGGGTCGGGAGGTAACATCTATCATTGTATGAGGGCAATGGGTTAGGAGATTGATCACCTTCATGAACTAATGGGACCCAAAGGGCAGATGAGTAAGGCACTCTCTTGATGCATAAGGGAAGAGGGATGACCCCAAAAGAGTCGGTACCCTATAGACCTAGAGGAGATGACCAAGGATCTAAACCTCAGTAGGTTCAAGACTTGTTTGATATCATGATGTCTGTGATGTAGAGACATATGTGGCACGTTGCAACTTAGATATAAAGGTGTATTGGCAAGGTGGGATGTACCATCTCTACTCTTGGAACAGGAAGAACTCTGTATTTGGACTGCAACCAAATGCTTATTTCCTCTTGTTATGGGAGTGAGAGATAGGACATTACGCATGCCATACACCAAGGATAAGAGATGATGTAGGTTGGAACGTTACCACGAGAAATGGGGATAGAGAAGATAACCTACCCTAGTAAAGTGAATGATACATGGATGGCTTGCAAACACTAAGAGGAATGAGGTAGTCACCTTATGAGGATGTTTTTATCATGAGCTATGTGGAACTTATGAGTTATACCAGGTAGAGTTTGATCATCAGAGAGTGTTCTTAATGAAAATAGACATAGAGTTTGAGGTGAGATAAGTGAAATACATGGAAGTGTATGTCTTCAACGTTACCTAATACCTAAGGATGTGAAGTGGTAATGGATGCTCTGGTTGAATACATCTGACTTGTTTGACTAGAAGCTAGAAGAGGTTGTTTGTCTAACCCTAAGTTCAAAAAGGAGAAGTGTCTGGATAACACTCAGATGTAACAAGATACATTGAAAAGTTAATGGTTGTTTGGTTAGCCAGTCTAGTCCTGGATGCAATGAAAGGATGGTGGTAGAACCTCAGATGTACTTCTTTGGAAGAGAAGGTGATGAAACCCCGACTAGAGTGGTTTAGGGTTTCAGAGGAATCGATCTTGAAAGAATCATGACATACAAGAAATCATGATTGAAGATCACCATACACCATGGAAAATGGCAATAGCACTTTGGATGCTTAAGATGAAGTTGCATGTGGTTTATGGCCATGCAAGTCGGGAGGTAAAGGACAAACCCCAGTAACCCAGTGTATAGAGGACAAAAGAGTCCTTGAGAGGGAATGGGAGCTCAACACTATGGATGTTGAGATAGGTCTCCCCTAGACCAAGGAAGGTTGAAATGCAATATGGGTTATGGTAGGTCGCCTTACCTAGATAACATGAGAAATAAAGAGTTCTGTTAAGGGACAGATCTAGTTGAACTACCCATGAGAGAGATGGTTCAACTACACCATGAAGCGAGTTCTAAGGTTCTTGAGTTTGACCTAAGGGTTTCCTTCCAAAAGATGGAAGTAGGTGCATGAAGAACTCAATGTTAGTATAGTTTATCACCCCTAACTATGGTTAGTATGATCTAGACTAAAGGGTCTGATGAGGGCATGTGTGCTCGTTCAGGGTGATATCTAGAGACAGTTCTTGTCCTATGAAAGATGTGACAATGACCACCATAGCCAGTGTCGGGTTCTATGGGAAGCTCTGTAAGGGAGGTTGTGTCGGTCACCACTTCAGTAAGGTGATGTTGGTGAAAGGGGCCACATGATGGTTAGAAAAGGACCACATGATGGTTAGAAAAGGACCACAGTGCGTGTAGATGAAGTCACTTTGATTGTGCAAGGGCTGAAAGGAGCCTAGAGACGATGAGAGTCGTGAGCAGATGCAAAGTAGACCGACATACAAGTTACTGTGGGAGAAAAGGTGACATGAAAATCCGACCCCTCTAAGTTATAACTAAGAGAGCTGAGTCCCTGATGCATGGGTTCTTTTGACATGGTTTGGTGGAGAAGACCATACCCCTCAGGGTAAAGTAATGTGTGATGAGTTCCATGTGTCAAATTCAGAGCACTATGTGAGGTACCTGACCATGTGCTGAACAATGAACCTAGTGAGCCCCAAGGGAGGCTGAAATGGCCTGAGTCACCTGTGTAGTTTATAGACGCCAGGATAAAAGAACTCAGAGAAAAGAATATGTGATAATAAAGGTTCTTTGAAAATGCCATGAGTACGGCAAAGCCACATAGGGGCCAATGATGGACATGGAAAAGTTTTATCCTGAATTGTTTGTTGGTTTGAATTTTGAGGACAAAATTCCTATAAGAGGGGAAGGATGTTATAACCCAAAATTTTGGGTTCAATTGGTGAGAAATGCAATTTCTCATATTAAGGATAATTGAAAAAATAATGATGTGATTTGTTTTGAATAAATGGATTCCTTTCACAATAGCCTTGATTGGTTGCTTTGTGGGCTTAATTAGCTTTTGGGCCCAATGACAAGGAAATTCAATTAGTAAATGGACAATTGAATTTTTAAGAAAATAAATATGTAGAAACCTCTAGAAGGCAAATCCAAAGAGGATTTCGTGCCTCTTGGGTTCCTTGGGTATCAAGGAGTCCAAAGTTGCAAAAGAAGGCAATAAGAAAAGAAAAGATTAATTATGTCTTTCTTTATTAAGAAAGAAAATGAAAATAATGTTTAAAATGTGGAAAATAAGAGTAAAGAGGTATAATTGAGTTATTCTTGGTGGAATTTCGTATTCCAAAGATTCCTAATGATAAAAGGAATACCAATAAGGAAAATAAAAGAGAAATCCTCAAAAAGAAATAATTTAATGAGAAATAAACAAGATAATGTGAAATAATACATTTAGATGCATCTAGAAGGATGATAAGTATCCTTATAAAGTAATTTCGAAATCATAGAGTTTCTTGGGATCCAAGGAGTCCCGATAAAGAGGAAAGAAAGAGAAAATACTAAAAAGGCAAAATAAGAAGATAATGTGTTGCATTATTAATGAATTATGAGGTATTGTTAAAAGAAAGTAATTTTGATTAAAGGAAATAGAAATTCGTGCCTTTGGGATAGAAGGCAAGTGTAAAAGAGATTAATTAAGAGGAATTTCGAATTCTTAATATTTGAAGAAAAGAGAACATCAAGAGAGAGAAGGTTTTCTTATCCTTGAAGGAATACGATTCCTTTTGGGAAAGGGGCTCTTTGAGCCGTGTATATACAACTCATGTCTTCGTTTCTCACCCTATATAAAAGGGGTGGACCCTTTGGGACGAGTTCCAGAGAGTTTCTGCACCTTCCACCGTCTTTCCTATCTTCTTCTTGTTCTTCTTCATGTAAACCCTAGTATGGGGGAGTAGCTTGGCCATGGGACCCCGAGGAGTTGTTAGTGATCTGGATGAAGGCAGGAGGCACCCATGACGACCTAGGAGAGGTCGACCATCCTTCCCTGTCCCAGACCTTGCACGATCATCTGCAGCAGCAGCTGCACATCTGCAACTCAGCCGCGGGTTGCAGCTCTCTCCAGCCCAGGCTAGCCATGCTGGTCGTGGTTGTTTTGGTGCCCCAAGGGAGGCAGAGGGCAGAGAAGTCAAGAAAGGACTCAGCGGAGGCCAACAGACTCCGGGAGGAAGAGAAGCAGTTGCGCCCCGCGCGGCTAGGGCAAGGCAGAAGCGTCTGCGCGAGGTGGAAGAAGGCAGAGGTCCCGTTGGACCGTTCTGCCCCTCCATGTTGTAAAGATGACCGTTTAAGTGGAGGGGTATATCCATCTTTTGGTTATAATTCGCAACGGGCTACTTTGCACGATTTTGATGACGTGGCATCGTGCCATTGGCTCAGATAGGTAATTCATACAAAATTCATATCTCGATATTCGTAACTCTGATTAGGACAAGTAATATATGAATTTTGATCAGAAAAATGCAAAGAACCCATTAAAAATGGTTTTATAGCCTGAATTTGATCATAGTTCGAAAAGTAGTGTAAATCATCATCTTTAATGGATTAAAGATTAAGAAACCCTATGTTGATATGATTAATGAGTTTAATAGGGTTTAATGGATCATTAGAATTGATGTTAACCTATTAAATGTAAAAAGGTACATTATGTTAAAAAAGGAAGAACTTTGCACGTGATTAGTCTAATTTAGAGTTTATATGCTTAAATATTCTTGAAATGGGAAAATTACATAAAGTTATCATCTTCGATGACTTAATTAAGGAAAAACTCTTAGTTTTGATGATAGATGGACTTAATGATGCTAATCAGGCTGATATTAATCTATTGTTAATAAAAGTGGAAATAGGATCTAAAGAGAAGATCTTTTTATATAATTGGCTTAATTTAGGGTTTCATGCATGATTATGCATTAACGAGCTTGAAAACCCTAAGTATGTCTTTTAATTGTTTAATGGTTCAAATCCATGAATAAATAGGGATATGATGATCCTAAGTCAATTTGGGTATAAAAGACTATTAAAATGAATAGTTGAGCAATTAAGGTTCATATAAATGGAAAAGAGTATTTTAGGGTTTGTTAACTTAAAAAGGATAAAGTTTGAGAAATTAATCTAAGAAACCCTAATGAATATTAATGAAACCTTAATGTGGATTAGAAACCATAGAAAGTGAATCCAAGTTAATAAAGTAGTTTCTTGATAAAGTGTGTAATAAATAGAGTACATATTTATTTCAGGAACTATGTGATGATTGAATTACTTGCTTGGATATGTTGATTGGTTTGATGATATATACATGAAGTATGTGTTGAATAAACTGCATGACTCATCAAATCCGGTATGTGGTTACGCTTATGAATAACCGTTCTAGTTTCACGGTGATTTCCGAATGTTTTACCGGTTGCTTTAAATAAACTGTTGGATGCTTATTTAGTTCATACAAATTATAATGTGGTTATGACTATCACAAAGGATATATGCCTACACACTCAGATCCTGGTTCTCTCTGTGGCATTATAGCTAACCTAGTACATGGCTACCTATGGGTAGGTCCATCAGGTTAGAGAAAGACCTAGTACATGGCTACCTATTGGGTAGGTCCATCAGGTCTATGGATGACCTAGTACATGGCTACCTATTGGGTAGGTCCATCAGGTCTATGGTTGACTTAGTACATGGCTACCATTGAGGTAGGACCATCAAGTCACAATGAGTTAGATATTGGGCTATCTTCGGATAGTGCCATGCGACTCTATTACCTAAAAGAGAGGTGATATCCATGTCCACTGCAGGGACAGCCCAGAGTTTGAGAATATGTATGGAATATGTTGTATGGATTAAAATGTAATCTTGATTGTTAAATGATTAATTGAATGATTATATTGTTAACATAGTTGAACATTTTTTTTGTTTCCCCCACATACCAGCTTTGGCTGACCGACATTTTGTTTGTCGGTGTTTTAGGTACAATGAAAAGAACAAACAGTAAAGTGGCACATGTGGTATTAAATGTGAATTAAAGTGCAGAGGAGGATTAGATAGATTAGTATCTATGTGGATAGAAGTTTAGAGATCCAAGTTTTCAAAAAGGTATGCAAAAATTTATTTTCTTACAGCTTTCAGTATAGTATGTTAAAATTTGATAATTATTCTTTGTTAATTTCCGAACCTTTGATCCGGAAGTCATGGGTGCGGCTTCGACCTCTTAGTCTCCCTTAATTGGGGGTTATCAGGAGGTGGGGTCGTAACAGTAAGAGCTCGGTAAGTCCCAATGAAGGAACCAGGTTCAAACCTCACCGAATGCACTTTGCAAATGGAAATCCATGCTGATTAGGCGCGGGAGGGGGTGACCGGACCACACCCTCTCATGCCTCGAGAGTTTACCATGTCAGGCTCGCTCGGGGTGTGTTCTCTCGGTCACGAAAAAAATTGATGGTATATCATGGACCCACATGTGATTTTGAAGCTACTCTTGATTCTCTACACTGAGTGAGTGTGCATGAATAGAGGAGGGTAGATATATGGTCGAGTGAAATTGATAGTTAGATCGGTCTAGGTCAAAACTTGACCCCAATCGGACAACCAACATTTTGTCTTCTCCACCTTGCCTGCTTGTGAGAGGGAATAAAACTTTATAGAGCACAACTAGAGAAGGAGACCAAAGGGAAAAGAAGATACTAGGGGAATTCTTGAGAATAACAGTTAGCTTTGGTTGGTCCACGTGAGGCCAAAGGTAGGTTTTAGAGTGTTTACCATGGCCCCCATGTGGAGAAATCCCACTTGGGAATTGTGTCAATGTTGACAATAATATGGGAAATGAATTTGATCAATCTAAAAAGCATGCAATTATCAATTTAGAATTAGTCAAGATATCCACTCAAACAACAATTTATAATGTTAGGTAGAAGATATGGACAACTGGACTACTCCATGCACCCTAGTGAGAAGGTCTACTCTCTCGTGATAGAGAATAAAGAAGGTAGGGAAAACGAATCCATGTCACAATAGTATAAGGGTTCTACTCTTGATCTCCGGAGGACCTACAACACTCTGACAAGGATAGTAGTATAGTGAAGTGTAGGGAGTGAGTCATTGACTCTTATTCTCTTCTACATACTAGGCCTTCGGAATTCACAATCACTCAGGGGGTCAAATCCTAATTCTTAGAGAAAAATTTCTTTTCTTGGGGCATTGTTGGGCCCAAAAATTATATTGATATTTGGTTTGGCGGTGCCTATAATCTGAGTGTTGGATTGTCACCAGTCAGTTGACTAGGTGGTCAGTTGGGAGATGGGAGGTTGGTGTTTGTTGAGGAAAGTCCCTCAGTTGGGCGAGTCATTGATGAGTTGGATGATGAGCTGGGGGTGTAAAGTTCCTAAAGCATGGTGGAAGAAAATGAGTTGGCCAACTTTGCAAACCAATTGGTCGGCTACTACTAAGCTGATCGAGATGCACTACCAATTGTTCAATCTGATGGATGAACTGGGTGATTGATAACACCCGAATTCAGGGATTTATGTTAAGCATTTATTCATTGTTATGTTATTATAGCCTTAATATGCCCAAAATAACTCTATATTCTAATCTTTTGATAATTTATATCATTTTTCTCAACTAGACAATTGTTGGACTTGCAGGCACTAAACATAAGATGATATCAAGATTTCTCCCCATCGGCTAGTCTAAGCCTAGCTTAGGACGCTTGGGCCCATCACGTAGTTTTTGCAGCAGTAGAAACCGCTAGCTTTTCATTCTTAGTGACTGCTATGACTAAAAATCCGTAGCGACCGCTAAGGGTTTGAGATTTAGCAGCCCCTAGATAAAAGATAGCATTGACTTCCATGACTATATTGACTGCTATGCTTGGCATGGATGAGCCCAACATAGCACGACTGGGCCGAGAAGGAAAGCTCAGCGACCACTACAACTCTGAATCTATGGTGATTGCTACAATGTCAAACTCCTAGAGACCGCTATGACCTCAAGACCCTAGTGACTGCTAGAAGATCAACGACCACAAAAGAAGCTCCATTAGCAACCTCTAGGTTCAGCACGTCCGAGTACAGCCCGACACATTCGAGCTAAGAAGCAAAGCTCAACGACCACTACAACTCCAAATCTATAGAAATCTCTACAATGTCAAACCCCTAGCGACCGTTATGACATCAAGACCCTAGTGAGCACTAGAAGATCAACGACCATGGAAGAAGCTCCCTCAACGGTTGCTAGGCCTGGCACGGCCAGTTCTAGACCAACACAGTCGGGCCAAGAAGGACTTTAGGTCTCTAGTGACCGCTATAGTGTAGCGACCACTTATCACATACACTCCATCTTCACCTATAAATACCCACCCTCTCTACCTAGCAAGAGGTTACATATTCCACATTTTGATTCAGTTCAAGAGTGGTTCCTAGAGCCTCGTGGGAGAGTTATAAGGTCTAAAAGGGTGGAAGATCCCACCCTACATCCATCCATTCAGTTTTCTTCCACCCACCATCATTTTCCACCACCATTCACCCATTTCCCACCATTACCAGCCATCTTCCACCTCTATACATGTACCAATCTACTGTTAGGGGTAGAATCAAGGAGAAACAAGGTCAAGGAGTTCTAAAGACCAAGGAAAATGACCCAAAGATGAGATCCAACACATACGGAGGCTAACGAGCGAGATCCACATCTCGTCTATAGGATAAATCTCTTCTTCTTCTCATTTCTTCTACTATTCTCCTTTATTTCTGTATAGAAGATGTTCTTCCATCTTTGTTCGTTGCCAACTATGCTTGTCCATGGCTAGTTGAGCTCCTACTTGGCTATGTTTCCCGTTTTGGGCATGTTTATGTACTTCTACCTTAAGCAAGTAGTTTTATTTCAGATCTAGTACGGTTTCTATTCTATCTTCTCTTTTTGGTTGTGATTACTAGTTTGCTTGATCTCTTTCTTGCTTGAACTTCCATTTCTATCTAGATCGAAAGATTAGTTGTAGAAATGGATAAGAGAAGGTAGTTTAGATTGGAATATGAAAAGAGAAAGGTTCAAGGTGATCTGTACAGAACACACGACCTAGGCACAGTTGGGCCTAGCCTGGCCCGGTCGGGCATAGTCTGACCTGCCCAGGCCCACTGTCCAAATTTTATCTAGAACACATATTTTTCCTAGAATCCTTAAATATTCTAGACCTGAGAGGATATCTAGAATATTCTAAGGTGTTAATCTAGTTATCATAGAGAGAGGTTTCCTATCACTGATGGGTTATAGTCATGCTCTGCAAAAGTGAGTGATCGGATGACCCCCACAGGAATAGATATCATAGTATGCACTAAATTTGGATGTAGGTTGGTTGTTGAGGTGTTTGAGGGTTGTCTACACTTGAGAATGGGTGCATAGACTTCCCAACCTATGATTGCATAGCCAGGAACTCCTTCTCCTTGATTAGTAGAATCTGATAGACTCTATTTTGTTTTTTCCTTTACTTTTTTTTTTTTATTTCTTGACATTTTTCTAGACTAGTTGTAGTTCCATATTTTTATCAACTATTGGATTGTCTTAACTGACTTAAGAGAAAGATCTTAAGTTCCCTAAATGTCTCCATGTCCCTGTGTTTCATCCTGTATATCTACTTCGACCCAATATTAAAGTTGCAGGGTTCCTTGAAGGTTTTAGGTTATAAATTAATAGTTTGATCCTTCCAGATCCAGCTATTTTGAGACACATGATTTGGGCCACATCAACTTTTGGTGTTGTTGCCAAGGATGTGGTTTTCCACATTTACACACCCAAAGCAATATATATATATATATATATATATATATATATATATATATGCAAAGTTATTCTTTTGTTATACACATACTTGTTTGTATAAACTGAATAGTTTCCCTTTTTGTTATACTTTTTCATCCATGGATCTTGCTTTCGTAGGACAAGTTATTTTGTTCACTTGTCCTCTCAAATTTTTCCATAATTGTGAATGTTGGAAAATAATTGAAATGTTTACTCTACATCTATTCGTGATATACTCGCCCCTTCCATCTTCATACGTAGACACTTCATTAAAAGGAGATTTTCTATCAGCCCTCAACTTCTACATTATCATGGGATCAAGAACTGGTTAGAGTTGTAGAAAGTGTTGATGCACTCACCTCCTCCTTAGATCCTCATTTCCAAGGAAAAGTCAATCCACTTCAGCGACTATTAGAAAAGTAGGATCCTCATTTCCAAGTAGCCACCAAGATCGCACATCGTAGTGGAAGTATACTTCAAACTGTTGAACTAGGGTTCACTCAAAACATTAGTTTGATATATAGGGTTCCCAACATAATTGTACGGTGGAATTGACAGATCTTGAAAGCATTGTTGCTCAAGTCCAATAGCTTCATGATAGGGATGTTGAACATTACAGGAGGCTTGAAGAGCTCATCAATTTTGTTACCACACAATTGCAAATGCCATTACATTATCATGAAGATTATAGTCATCAAGGGTATTCCATGGGGTGCGAAGTGGAGTTTTCCCTACAATCCTATTCAGACCATCAACTGGGTTCACCATGATTTTTTTGTGAAGGACCACCAACCTAGGGGAACTCTACATTTCATCCAGATGATTCAGTTTATCAACCAATGGGAGCTGCAAGCCACCAACATGAATGGTTTTACGATGATGATGATGATGATTACTTTTATCCTTGTAATATCCTCAATTTCAGTAAAATTGAATTAGATAAACACAAGCCATGAATTAATAATAATCCCCAATGGTATTATTGGCGGAATAATATGTTAATTACTTTTTTGGAATGGGTGCTTATGGCACAATATAAATAAATAGAAGGAATTTATACATGAATAAATAATAATGGCATTTGTTGTGATAAATGAAATAATTGCCAAGTTTAAAAGGAAATTAATAATATACATGGTTTTTTAGATCATTAAAAGGAAAATTTGTTTAGCCGAGTGTGGTGACATAATGTTGGATGTATCACAAATAACATTATCTCGGTTTTACTTTTGTATACTTTCAAACATTAAAGAAAAGAAAGAGAATTATAGAAATTGGAAGAAAAATAATATTGTGTAATAGTATTATTTTAATCGCAACTTTAAAAGAGCAATTTTTGATATACAAAAGACCTCCCAAAGAATTGCAATTTCTAAATATAATCGTGGATGGTTTTAATGAGTTTCCATTGAATAATGGTAATGTTTTGAATAATAGATTAAAAATGAATAAGTTTAGTATAAAAAGATATCCCTTTTAATGTGACTCGGGAAAGGATATTAGTGAGTTTTCTAGAAATAGGAATACTTGAGTTAAGGGAGATAATGAATGATTTAGATCCTAAATTGTAGTGTACCATATGAGGATATGCTTTTCTTAATGGCTTTTGTTTCCAAATCTAAGTCTTAATAAGAATGTGTTGGTGTCTTTTCGTGACCTTTGAAAAATAAGGAGAATATGTTTAATTACTTTCTAAATGAGATGCCTTGCCTTTCTCTATCCTTTTTTATTATAAAAGACAAATCTTTTTAATGCTTAAAGAAAGGTGATTATGGTGTGTTAATTAAATAATGTTGGTAATATTTAGGGTCCTTAAAATGAATAATCATGCATATGAATTTATTAGGGTTAAGTATCATTTTTTCTATGTCATTAAGAAAAATAATTGAATCTAGTGCTCATGAGAGAATAATATAGTAGATTTCATAATCATGACAACACTTGTTATGAATTAGGGTTTTGAGTCTTCAAATCAATAATTATGGGAATTAGGGTTTCAAAACATAACCCTGATGATAACTCAAAACCAAGGAAACCATAAACCCTAGATTAGATCTGAGTAGGATTTAATGTGATTAATATGTGATGGTGACACTTTAGGATCTATATTCATGCAGACTAAAATGTGGATTGCTTGATTTGCTTGTTGATTGGATAATATGCTTGAAGTGTATTCCACATGATAATCTGTAGGGCGTACCATTGTGGTACGTGGTTACACTTATGATTACATGTACCGGCTTCTGACATTTGCTGAGGTTTCTTGAAGATTGAATGAATGATATATGTTGGATGTTTATTTGTTTCATGCAAAATATAAAGTCCCTATGAGTATCACATAAAGTAAATAATGATATTTTGAACCCTAGGTTACACTGATCGGAGGGTAACACACATAAGTCCAATGATGGATAGTAGATAAACATGAGATAGTAGACCAAATATGGGTTAGAATATGAAAGAAAAATACATGTTCTTATGTGCAAATAATTGATGGTTGATTATATGTACTTGTAGTTATTGGATGATTCCATGTACCAGTATAGAATATGTTGACAATGTTTTGTTTATCAAAATTTTAGGTAGTTGATACACAAGATACAAACATGAAGATAAAGATGAAATCCATGGTTGGTAATAAAGCTGTGGGAGAATTAGATAGTTTAGTATTTCCTCACTCATGTATAACATATTTTCTTCTATTAAAAATTCATGTAACTCTTTTAAGGAGTAAAATTCAAAGTTATGTAAACATTAAATGTTAATTTAATGGAATTATTTACAATTATTTATTATTTGTTAAATTTGATCCTAGAAATTAGAGTAATCTCCTCGACTTTAAGGCCCTTTGGACACTCAAAAGTGGGGGTCGTTACATTTAGTATCAGTGCCCATATTTTTCAAATAATATTTAATAGTTTATAGTTTCAAGTAACTTGTAGAAATATGAGGGAATTATTAGGGCATTTTCTAAATAGTTAGGTGTCTAGAAGGACCACCAAATGTGTGCTGGCAAAATTTTCCTCTACACCGATAGTTGGCTTATGAGGACTCCCAGACTCGAGCATCATGCTTGGCTAAAATCAGAAGTTTTTACCCAAAGTAAAATACCTTTAGGTTTCTTCTCATCTTGATTCATCCACTTCTCATCCTCTTGCTTATTAAACCCTGAAAAGATAGTTCCCTCCCCATCTAATGATAAGGTTTTGTAATAAGTAGGATTAAGGAATCCTCCATCAATTAATGTATATGTAATATAAAAATAGTATGGTATATGTAATATGGAAATATTAATGTACACGTAGAAATAATAATAATGTACATGCATATGTGGAAATGATAATGTACATGTAAGTAGGAAATGATAATGAACATGAAATGTTGAAAAAGTGAAGAAAAATGTTTTATGGGTTGCAAGGGTAAATTCTAAATGGGCCTAGGGTTGTTCAAGGGACATAGAAACCCCAAGATGTAGGGTGTAGGTTGTGTAATCCCTAACTCGAACACTAAACCCTAATACTAGAAAATGGGAGTTGCCTGGATGAGAGAGTAATCCTACCCATATGAACCAAAATTAGGGTAAGAGTAAAAAAAGTAATTAAAATATAAATGAGTTATAGGACCCAGTCACCCATTCATGAATGATGAGAAATTCATGCATGATGCATGTGAAAAAAATTGAATATACATGGGAAATATAAAATAAACAAGGGTTATACATGAAAAAGTAAACATGGATATAACTTGCTCATTTCCCTAATGATATCTCTGCAAGAAGGGATGGATAAAGAATACCCCCAGCAAGTGGGTATACCATTGAGAATAGTTCTAGTGAGTGAGTATGAATACCCCAAACGAGTGGGTATACCACAGAGATTGGGCAAATAAAGGTTGAGAAGTTATAATATAAAATGTAGAAATGAGTTAGGTAACTCAGTCTCCCATGCATATGAGTAGTGGAATAAGGCATTTATGAGGAAAAGTATTAAGAAATATAAGCAACCTATGAATAATACAATTTTGTATGTAACCTGCTCAACCCTATATCAATCTCTGATGAGTTAAAGAGCATGGGTGAAATAAAGTCATTCTGAAAATGACTATGAACCTAGCCCAGATGGGAAGGTTACTAAGAGGCCAAGCCCGGATGGGATGGTCGTATAAGGTGCCAAACCCATATGGGATGTCCAATGAAATACCAAGCCCAGAGGGGATGGTATGAATGTCCACTGGGACTAAAACCCTAAAGATAAAGACGCTCCCCTTAATAGAGGGTACACCATTGAGAAAAGAGGATAAGTGCGACAAGGTTAAAATAGGAAATGCTTATTTAGCATAAAAAGATAATAATATGAAAAAAAGGGAAATATGAATATAACATGCTCGAACCCCCATACTATCTCAGGAAGTTTGAATATGGAAAGAGAATCATGACCAAGCCCTGGAGGGGAAGATTAGTAGAGATCAAGACCTGGAGGGGAAGGTCAAGAAAGGTCAAGGACATGGATGGGAAGGTCGACATGGAGCCAAGCCCCAGGTAGAGAAGGTGACCTCAGTCCTCAGTGTAGACGACCAAGCACCAGATAGGGAAGGTCACAAAAGGTCAAGCCCTTGATTGGGAAGACTGGTGAGGCAGCAAGCCCCTAGAAGGGAAGGTGGCAAGTCCACTATAGGGACAAAACCCCATGAAAGGGTATCCCAGATTGAGTTAAAAAAAGGTTGAGATGTTATAATAAAACCAATGAATAAATATGAAACTTTTAGGGCTAGTGTGCCAACCTAGGGTGGGTCAACCCAAGAGTCGAAAGATGACGTATGGGGGAGGAAAAACCTTGGACCTTGGGGTCAGGTTGTGGGTAGAGAAGCATAACTTCCTCCAATGATCCATGAAGGAACCATAGGTTAGGACCTTCCCTAGAAAGGTAAGTTCGGCAGTCAATTTAAAGATTGAGGTAACCCAGAATGTCACCTACATAAAATATGAAAGCACATATATGGAGTATGATTATTTCAACCCAAGTATGCCATCTCTGAGAAACATGAGGAAAAGTCACTATGAATGTGAATGACGGTATGAGACCAAACCCGGATGAGAAAGTTGACATGAGTCCAATGAGGGGACTTAAAATGAAGATTGAGAATTGTAAATGATGGAGGAAATATGGTTTGAATAATTGCATATGAAAAATAATGCGCTTAAAAATGGTAAAAGTGACATCTCAAAGAAACCCTTGGAAGGGTAGAGTCCTAAGACAATCCTAAGGTCATATAGGGTGTATAAAAGGTATATAGAATCGATGGGATTAGGAATTGATTGTGCCTTGAATGCATACGACCCCGTGGTTGGGAGGTAATAGATATATTTGCCCAAGGTCCATGTCTCAGGAGATTAGCTACCTTCATGATGATCATGGGGCCCAATGGGTGGATGTGAGAGGAACTCCCTAGATGCACAAGGAGGAGATCCTTCCAAAAGTACCTATAACCCTAGAGTCCTCAAGGAAGTGGCTAAGGCCCATAATACATGTGATGTAAATATAAAGGATACAAGCCCTTAATAATGAGATGTAAATATAAAGGGTAGAAGAAGTCATATAATAATGAAATCTTAAAGGAAGTTGTGCACAAACTCAAGAGTGAGAAAGAGATTTGACTTCATGAAATATAAGAATATTATGGGATTAAAAAGCATGCATGGTTTAGAGTCATGTTGAGGATGATTTAACCTAAAATTTGAAATTGAAAGAAAAAGGGTGGATACGCCATCTATACTCTTGGATGGGATGAACTTTGCATTTGGGTTGCAGTCAAGTGCTTATTTCATCTCATTATGAGTGAGGGAGATTGGGTGGACACATGTTATGCTTAAAATTGAGATATGAGAATGAATATCCTACGTTGAAAGTTTAATGACATGGCCTAGGGTTTGAGGTGACACCTCACCCTTATGTGAAAATAATGAATAATTGGTTGGAAACCTAGGTGAGAATGGAAATCACCAAGTGAAATTGAAATTTCAAAATGAAGATGTAATCACTAACATGGTATCATGTAAATATTAAGGATGTATAAATTCCTTGAATGAAATTTAGGTACTGAACTTAGTAATAATACGAGGAATTTGTATATCAATAAAAGATATTAAAGTTACCTAAGTAGGGTTACTAACCCTATGTTTTGAGAACTAAGATGAGTAATCATTCACCTAAGCTTACCAAGTTTGAATTTTGGGGACAAAGTTTCTTTTAAGGAGGGGTGAAAGTTATATCGTTAATTTTAGTAAAATTGAATTAGATAAATACAAGCTATGAATTAATAATAATCCCCAATGGTATTATTGGTAGAATAATAATGTTGATTACTTTTGTGGCATGGATGCTTGTGGCACAAGATAAATAAATAGAAGAAATTTATACAAGAATAAATAATAATGTATTTTGTTGAGATAAATGAAATAATTGCCAAGTTTACAAAAGAAAAGAATAAAATACATGGTGTTTTAGATAATTTAAAGGAAAAGTTATTTAGTCAAGTGTGGAAACACAATGTTGGAGGCATCACAAATAACATTATACCAGTTTAACTTTTGTATACTTACAAACATTATAGAAAATAAAGAGAACTATAGAAATTGGAAGAAAAAGAATATTCCATAATAGTATTATTTTAATGTGAATTTTAAAAGAGCAAGTTTTGATATATAAAAGACCTCCCAATGAATTGCAATTTCTAAATATAATCGAGGATGGTTTTTATGATTTGCCATGGAGTATTGGAAATGTTATGAATAATGATTTAAAAAAAAGTTTTGTATGAAAAAGATATCCCTTTAAGTGTAACTTGGAAAAGGATATTAGTGAGTTTCTTATAAATCAGAATAATTGAGTTAAGAGAGACAAAGAATGTTCTAAATCCCAAATCATAATGTACCATACAAGAATATGCTTTTATTAATGACTTTTGATGCCAAATATAAGTCTTAATAAGAATGTGGTGGTGTCTTTTCATGACCTTTGAAAAATTAGGAGAATATGTTTAATTAATTTCTAAACGAGATGCCTTTCCTTTCTCCTATACTTTTTGGTTATAAAAGAAAAATATTTTTAACGCTTAAAGAAAGGTGATTATGATGTGTTAATTTGATAATTTTGGTAATATTTAGGGTCCCTAAAATGAATAATCATGCATATGAAATTAGGGTTCAATATCATTTTTGCTATATCATTAAGAAACATAATTGAATCTAGTTCTAATGAGAGAATAATATAGTATATTTGATAATCATGAAAAAAGTTGCTATGAATTACAGTTCTGAGTCTTTAAATCAATAATCATGGGAATTAGGGTTTTGAAACATAACCCTGATGCTATCTGAAACCAAGGAAACCATGAACCCTACATTAGGTTTGAGTAGGGTTTAATGTGATTAATATCTAAATGTGACACTTTGGGATCTATATTCATGCAGACGAAAATGTGGATTGTGTGATTTGCTTGTTGATTGGATAATACTCTTGAAGTGTATTTTGCATGATAATATGCATGACTCTCCATTGAGGTATGTGGTTACACTTATGATTACATGTATCAACTTCTGATGTTTGCCAAGGTTTCTCAAATATTTAATGAATGATATCTGTTGGATGTTTATTTGTTTCATGCAAATTTTAAAGTCCCTATGAGTATCACATAAATTAGAGAATGATATTTTGAACCCTAGGTTACACTAATCGAAGGGTAACACACATAAGTCCAATGATGGATAGTGGATACACCTGAGATAGTAGACCAAATATGGTTTAGAATATGAAAGAAAATATGTGTTCTTATGTGAAAATAATTGATGGTGGATTATATGTACTTGTG
Organism: Alisma plantago-aquatica; assembly: GCA_963693085.1. Classification (NCBI taxonomy): domain Eukaryota; kingdom Viridiplantae; phylum Streptophyta; class Magnoliopsida; order Alismatales; family Alismataceae; genus Alisma; species Alisma plantago-aquatica. The sequence goes on along the minus strand of OY856410.1, from coordinate 981,909,644 downwards.
ATTATTGGTTGACCCCATGTACTAGTATAGAAATATGTTGACCACATTTTGTTTTTTGGTGTTTTGGGTAGTTGATACACAAGATACAACCACGAAGATAAAGAAGAAATCCATGGATGGTAATAAAGCTATATAGGAGGATTAGATAGCTTAGTATTTATCCTCTCATGTATAAGGTATTTGTTTTTGTTAAAAATTCACGTAACTCCTTTGAGGAGTAAAATTCAAAGTTATGTATTCATTCAATGTTAATTTATAGGAAATTATTTACTATTAGTTATTCTTTGTTAAAACCGATCCAAGGAATTAGAGTAATGATCCTCGACTTTAAGGTCCTTTGGGCACTCAAAAGTGGGGGTCGTTACAGTCCTCCTCAGGGTGACCAAATGACCTCACAATTTGAGGGGGAGTTTGAGCAGCCTGGACCAACCTTTATCCCAGACCAAGATGATACCTCTTACGTTGAGGCTTGTTACTTTGTTTCAACCAGCATGCCTACTATGGTTTGGAATAATTTTTTTGAGGAGGATGACAGAGACTATACATCTCAGTGGAGTGAATATACTAATGACAATGAGTTGGAGCTGCATGAGCTAACATTCGCCACCATCCCCTTACAAGGATAAATGGACATTAAAGGAGCATGATGGACAATCCACTACAACATGGCTGTTGAGCATAAAGATACCCTAGACCCCATAAAGTGTGACAATATTGGGATGGTAGAACTACAAATTGATTCACCTGGGGCAATTCCTTATTCAAAATATGATTGGATGACTCAGAATGTACATGGAATCTACCCAAGAATCCAACCTCATGTCTAGAGGTGGAGGGACATGAGGGGAGTCCTCTAGAAGACTTTTAGCCTCTTCCCACCATCTCATCTTGTGTCAACATCTTAGGCTCTACCTATTCAGGTTCATACATTGATGGGTACCTTGAGGATACTCTGCCAAAGAATGCATTTCAGTGTAGTTCAAGTCAATCCCAGCACAGAGATGACTTCATGTAAAGTAAATGGATTTTAACATATTTCTTCAAACTCAGAAGGGCCCAGATCTCTACATATTCTTGTCCTACATTGCAGACTCCATCGGAAAGACAAAGGTAGCACATATCCCAATATTATAGATTTGGGATCCGAATGTAGGAGTTATGGGGAAGCCACTCCCTATCACCTATAAAATATTTCTTTCTTAATTTTTGCATAATAAAAGTCATTTCAATTTCCAAAACTATATTTTTATTTTTCCTCTAATTGTTGAATTTAAATTTCTACTTTTGCATAACTTAGATTTTCTTTATTGTAAATTGCATATATTTCTGCGATCACCACCCTGATAGCAGCTACAATACTATCTTTTCAAAAGGAGTATGAATTGAAATCTAGTTATTTAAATCTGTTTGAGATCAAGTTTTTGTATTTCTTGATTGTTTTCTGAATTACCATCTAACTTCTCAAACGCCTACCTGACTAGGGTTTGGTCGATCTTGCCTAGGTCTTCTTGCTTTCCACCACTATGAATGTGGTATCTGATTTTTATGGGACAAGACATTCAGGGCCAGCTTCAGCGAGGTCATATCTAAGATGGCACAGTCAGGCCCTTCCCATTTTTTGTCCAGATTTTCGCCGATCAGTCAACAATAAAAGACCAAAAATTGACCGAGTTTTCAAATTTTTCCTCTCGGCCCGACCATGTCGGGACCCCGCTAGCTGACAATCATCGTTTTGCATGCAGACTAGTTCAACAGTCAAAAGTGAGTCAGACTGACATATTTGTTAGTCTGACTGACTGACATGTCAGTCAGTCTTCGACATAATACCTTTTTGGCCAGTCAACCAACTCTTTTTTGACTTTGACTACTTTTCTTGCCGAAAGGTGAATCTCCGACCTGACTTTGCCAACCTCGGCATGACCGCATTGTGAACCAATCTTTGGCGCACAATGTTTGGTCAACAATCAAAAGTTGGTCAAACTAAAAAAGTTGTTGAGCTGACTCGTGTGTTGGTTTGTCTCTGACTTTTTCACATTTTTTATCAACTTTTTCACTATTGACCATCCTTTCAGTATTTGACTGACTTTCCTATTGAAAGAACCCAAACCGAAACTAATGTTTCGAGTCTCAAGGATGTTTTCTACACAACCTTCCACCCCATCTTTTTCCTCATACGAACCCTAGCATCGACCACCCATTGTTGTCCCCTCTTTGTTGCTCTTTCTGCCCCTGCAGCCTCATTTCATAGTAGCAATAGGTAGAGGATGATGCCAGCATCCACATCAGTTGCCAAAGCAACAACTGTGACCTGGCATGACCATACCGCCACCACCTACCAGCAGCAGACATCGAAGCATAAACAATAGATGCTAAGGCCACACTAACTATACAACCACACTTATGAGTGAGACAACCACATTTCTTTCTTGTTGTTCACCTCCGAAAGCAAACGACAACATCAACAATGGCACTAAAGACACTATCATTGTAATTCACACAATGTCGAGGTCATTTCCCAGTAGTATCAACCTGCACCAGGAGCGCCATCACTCCTTTCTGCAGCCTGAACCAATCTCGCCACGTCAGTTATGTGTAGCTACCGTCACACTAACTCAACTGTGCCAATCATGATCCCAGTCATGCCCAATGTCAGTAGGGATACCCTAAAGAACCCCACCCCAACCATGATCATCTCGGCCCGCCTGTGCCACTGCCAGCACAGTCGTGTTCGGAGTCGACAAGAACATAACCACTGATCTCTACCTGACCAACTCCACCACCGCCCACCCATGCTAACACTGGTGCAGTCATACACATCACTGTTAACATCGACAGTAAGTCATTTATAGCACAGTCAACATACGCCTAGGCCCAACAGGGTCTAGTTCAGTGTGGTCGTGCCCAATCGGATCTGATCGAGATCATCACCATGAATCAGTTCAACATGGACTCAATGAGGAGTGGTTTTCATAAACTCAAGAATAAAATGTTGCAAAAGAAAGGGGAAGGGAGATCCTCTTCACCAACAACACATGAAATCCGATATGCGCCGTGCTCCACATAGACCACAAACTCAGTGTACGAAGATGAAACTATGCATTCTATTTCAGTAGGGTCCAGGTCGCACGAGACTGATTCAGACTACAGTCATGTGTCTGCCACATCAATGGATACTTTCAGTGGTGAATCTGTGGAAGAAGTCTCTAGCAAGATGTGGTCCAGATCACACTGTGACTTGGGACTATACACTTTAACCAGCCATCGGGGGGGGGGGGATCAAGAGGAACAACACACTAAGCCTCGTCAGCGGGAGATCAATGCTAAGACTCAGTAGAGTGATCGACATCCTCGTGTCAGTCAATTTCATTGTGCAATTTAGCCTAGAGCAGCAGACACCACCCTACTCCTGAAAATTTCTGCCGGATCTCCCTCCCCCTCCTCAATTCCAAAACATGAAGAAGAAATAGCAGTTTGAATCCCTAAGCAAGGACAAATGTAGATATGTTGACCCCACCACCCTCATCAAACTCAGCATACATGCCCAAGTAAGATAGATACCTTGCAGTAGTCGACCTCAACGTCCTCACTTACTCACAATGAGACACCTGCCATAGAATCACATATTAGTTCTATGCTATGCTTGAGTCTCCCAAGGAAGCACATCACGAAATCATGCACTTCCTATGTTGAACTAGAGCCGCCATGTCACTAAAGCCTACTCAATAGCTAGCTTTCACATTCCATGGAGGACTATGTCGATATGTCCAGAGGGCGGCGAGAGACAGGAGATAGCGAGTTTGACCCTACCCAAGCTTGGAAGATGATTATTGGGGAAGATAAGTACATCACCATGCCTGCTAAAGCTTTGCACATCCACAACTAGACACTTTGATATCTACAACAAGTGTTAGTGAATTGCATCCTGGATAAATAGGATAGTTAGGGGGCGGTGAGCATAGACGACCTCTACATTATGTGGTGTGCAATGATATGTAGAAAAGTGAATGTGGGGACCTTAATAATCCACCACTTTCACAACTCTTTCAAAAAGCAAGTCAACTTCAATCCAATGGCCAGTGTCATCACATGTATGGCTCGCTATCTTGGGATCGACAACAACCATTTGGCACTTATGTGGGATAAGGCTGAGTGGTCCAAGTTGGACTTGGACCACTTAATACATTCTGCAGTGATCAAGGACAATAGTGGAGGATATCTTTATGTCTTTGGTCACAACAGGCACATGGTACTACTACTTATAAATGTAGGGTTCACATGTCAAACTGTAGTCATGGACGTCTCTCTTCTGGACACTCAGGGAAACATTTTTCAGACAGGTGGTATTGCAGGAGGATCTTTTTTAAAACCATGTGTCAAAAACCCAGGAGGCCGAGCAGTAGATAGGGGCTACCTTCTACAACATCCCACATCAGGGAGGAGCCTACATCGAGATGCCTTCATCATATTATCAACAATCTCCTCCGTAGGAGAAATACGCCCCAAATATCAACTTGGGGAACATTTATGAGATGATGACAAACTTTAGGGCTGATTCTGACAACCGATTTGTTGTGCTGGAACAAAATGTACAATACCTCAGACAGAGGTTCCACACAATCTTCCCTCTACCACCTCCTCTGACTTATTAGCAGCCATTCCACCAGCCCTTTCATCCATTCCACTAGCAAACCTAAGATTTTGGACAATCATTCTAGTTTCAACAGGGGCTACACCCCGACTATGAGAATCAACCAGGTGATAGTGATGATTTGAAACAGTATCTAAATAGTGACTACCAGTAGTAGATACATTCCATACCATCCATAGTTCGTGATTTGATCGAGGATGAGCAAAATCTTAATTTTGGGGTTGTTGGAGGGTGTACCACTCTCTATCTTACACTTTACTTTTATTTCTTTTCTTTCATGCATGCATGTTTATCTTCTATGATCCTTGCATTTAGTGTAAAACTTTCAGCTTTGTAAGACTTTGTTTCATAATTTGTAGCTTTGCAGTTAAGGATCTGCAATGCAAATCTTAGATTAAATTGCTTATTTTTATACCTAATTTCACAATTTTCATCTTAAACTGCTTGGTCTCTTACTTAACTAGCTCATTGACTCTTTCCTTAAGTTGGGAACTCTATCTAAGGTTATGTGCCTTTTTCATAGATTATAACATTATTCCCTTGATCTATGTTGTGAATGACAAACCCATGATTTGGAACTATTGGAAAGAGGTAGAGTTTGATCAAGACTCCAAGCCACATTGTTCACAAACTTACCTCTACTCTAAGGATCCTTGAATCATAATTACTAGTTGTCACACAAGTATCAAGTAGTTACTGATGAGTTTTTGAGTTATAATTAGGTTGCAGTGTGATCCTTGATGGACTATGTGCCCTCTCACCTTAGATTGAGTCAAAAAGATGAAAAATTAAAAATGTGCAAAAAAGGTTTGACCGCCCACAAAACCCCAAAATAATCAAAATGGTTCTCACTTAGGCAAATAAACTAGAATGTAGGGAATAAAAGCCTGAGTGTGAATAAATGAGAGCTTGTTTTCTCTTTCAGGAGAGTTGAGGATGGTGCCCAGCCAGTGTATGATTACGCTCAAGAATGTTGGTATGTTGTTCCTGGTAGTACTACCCTGAAAAGATCATTAGAGAGTCTTTAGGAACCCTTCATAGACCTATAAGACCATCCCAGTAGTAGGGTTGGTTCGATCACAATACGAGGAGTTTGTCTCACTACTCTGGGCAAATTGGGTCAGACTACGGGGACTATTACTCATTACATGGGACAACCTGACGCTGATCGAGATCCTCAAAAGTCATTAGAGTCTTTTCATTTTTGTTGCTCCTTAGGACCTGAATAAGTGGGAAGCACGTTGACCTGATTGGACTATGGCAATACATGATAATAGCTCATCACTTGCCACCATTACCTGCCTGATCACCAATGTGACATTGCTTTACTGTTGCATAATTATGATTCAAACCCTCATGAATACTGACAGGTTGCAATGATTTTTCTTAATCTCACTTCGATGATCTTTGAACTTACTTTAGCAGGTTTTTCTCGATTAGTGGGGGTTTGTTCTAAAATAACATGAGTCAAGAGAATTGATGTTTTAAATAATTTTTCTTAACCTTAGCATTTATTTCCAAGCTTAATTTTGATGTTATATTTTTTTTCTTTGAGCATAGTCTTGCCTGAGGACAAATAAGGGTTTAAGCTTGGGGTGGTTGATAACACCCAAATGTAGGCATCCATTTGGGACAAACAAGGGTCACTACACATTTATTCATTATTCTTTGTCATTATAGCCTAATATGCCCAAAATAACTCTATATTCTTATCTTTTAATCATTTATATCTTTTATCTACACTAGCCAATTGTGGGACTTCCAGGAACCAAACTAAGTAGGATATCAAGATTTCTCCTCATCGGCTCGAAAGGGCCCAGCTCGGCATGGTCGAGCCTGTCACGTAGTTTTTGCAGCAGTAGCGACTGCTAGCCTTTCATCCTTAGTGACCACTACGACTCAAAATCTATAGCAACCACTAAGGATATGAGATTTAGTGACCCCTAGCCCAAGGATAGAAGTGACCTCCACGAATATAGCTACCTCTATGCTCAGCACGGTCGGGCCCATCATGGCTCAGTTGAGCAGAGAAGGAAAGCTCAGTAACCGCTACAACTCTAATCTGTGGCAACCAGTACAACGTCAAACCCCTAGAAACCGCTATGACCTCAAGACCCTAGTGACTGCTAGAAGATTAGTGACCATGGAAGAAGCTCCCTCAATGATCGCTAGGCCCGACAATGCCGGGCCAAACTTGGCATGGTCAGACTGAGAAGGAAAGCTCAACGACGGCTACAACTCTAAATCTATGGTGATTGCTACAACCTCAAACCCCTAGCGACCACTACGACTGCAAGGCCCTAGTGACCACTGTAAGATCAACAATGACATAAGAACCTCCCTTAGTGACCACTAGGTCCAGCATGACTGAGCCCAACCTGGAATGATCGATCCAAGAAGGACTTCAGGTCTCTAGTGATCCCAATAGTGTAGTGACCACTTATCACATACACTCCACCTTTGCCTATAAATACCCACACCTCTCCACCAAGCAAGGGGTTCCACATTCCATGCATGTTTTGGTTCAGTTCAGGAGTGGTACCCAGAGCCCCATTGGAGAGTTCAAGTTCTGAAAGGGATGAAGAGCTCACTCTACGTCAATACCTTTGGTTTCTTCCATCCACTATCATTTTCTACCACCATTCACCCATTTCCCACCATTCCCAGCCGTCTTACACTTCCATACATCAATCAAGTTATTGTTAGGGGTGGAATCGAGAAGAAAGGAGGCCAAGGAGTCTAAAAGACCAAGGAGGATGACCCAAAGATGAGATCCAGCCAATATGAAGGCTAAGGAGCGAGAGACACATCTCCTGTATGGGATAAATATCTTCTTCTTCTCCTTTCTTCTATTGTTCTCCTTTATTTTTGTACAAATCATGTTCTTCCATCTTTGTTGGGTTCCAACTATGCTTGTCCATGGCTAGTTGAGCTCCTTCTTGGTTATGTAGCCTGTTTTGGGAATTTTTATGTACTTCTACCTTAAGCAAGTAGTTTATTTCAGATCTAGTACAATTTTTACTCGATCTTCTCTTTGTGGTTATGATTTCTAGTTTGATTGATCTCTTTCTTGCTTGAACTTCCATTATTGTCTAGATTAAAAGATTAGTTGTAGAAATGGATAAGAGAAGGTAGTTTGGAGTGGAATCTAAAAAGAGAAAGGTTCAAGGTGATCTGTACAGATGCCGAGACCTGGGCACGGTCGGGCCTAGCCTAACCCACCCAAGGCCACTGTCTAGATCATATCTATTCTTAGCATCCTTAAATATTCTAGACCTGAGAGCATATCTAGAATATTCTAAGGTTTTCATCTATTTATCCTCAAGAGGGGTTTCATATCATTTATGGGTTATAGTTGCATTTTGTGAAATTGAGTGGGATGACCCCCACAAAAACATATACCATAGTATGTACTATGTTTGCATGTAGCTTTCTTGTTGAGGTGTTTAAGGGTTTTCTACACCCGAGAATGGGTGCATAGACTGCCTAACTTGTGGTTACATAGCCAGGAACTTCTTCTTTTTTATTAGTAGAATTTGACAGACTCTATTTTGTTTTTTTTCTTTACTTTGTTTGTTTTATTTTGTGCAAATTCCTAGTCTAGTTCTAGTTCCATACTTTTATCAACTGTCATATTGGCTTAACTGACTTAAGAATGAGATCATAAGTGCCCTAAATGTCCCCATGATCCTTTCTTTGACCCCGTATATCTACTTCTACCCCATATTAAAGTTGTGGGAGTCCTTGAATGTTTGGGGTTATAAATTTAAAGTTTGATCCTTCAAGATCTGCCTCTTTCGAGATGCACAATTCGGGCCATATCAATGATTGTTTTGTAGCTTGGGAGCAAAACTAATTGATGAGTCAGTGAAATGAAAAGTGGATCAAGTGACTCACAAATTCTCAAATTTACTAATTTTTCTAATGAATTTCTCTCCATTAGTGAACCAACTGATTGGCAAAGCTGGTTGTCTGATTACTTGGTGTAAGTTCTTTCTTCTTGGATTCACCCCAACTAGCTAACTAGCTGACCAATCACCTGATTGTGGTTTCCTATATTCTTGCATATCATCTTGGATCATATCCAATTGCTTAAAGCTAGGGGATATGTATCAAAATCATGGCAATAGGTGTATTGAATTGGCACTTGTGTTATTTTCTACAAGTAAATGACAACTTATCATTAAAAACCCAAAAGGGAGAACAAATGCAACAGAAACTTAAAAATGTAGGATTAAAGTGATAAGCACATGTAATGCATGAATTATACCATAGAATATGCGTCTAAATCGAGATGAATATGTGTTCTATAACATACCAAAACTTGGGTTTATTTGCAATTTAACCCTTTTCCAATCTTTTCCTTTCCTTCATATCCTTTTTGGCCTTTTCCCTAAATTTACCTATCTTTTCTATCCTTTTTGTCCTCAATGTTGAAATTGAGTAATATTTAGTGGTTTGGAATATATTTGTTTCACATTGATGGCAATATATGGGTTTATGCACAAATACCTCAATTAGTGTTTTAATTAGAGTCTAAAATGCAAAATGACCACTAATCGGAGATAATAAGTAGACTATATTAATTTAGAGTTTTTATAGCCTTTTGGGACAAGGAATAAAAGATAGTATGATTTTGAGTTAGTTAATGAGAGTAATAATCCTCTTTTCTTTTCTATCTCCTCCTAAATGTTAATAAAGCATAAAAAGGGAAATATGAGGTGTGACATGACTCTTGAATGAGTATATAATACCCATTTTGAATTTCTACTCAAGGATTTTCTAAGAAATGTCTTTTTCATATTAACTCATTTTTCTAATACATTAATTGATACATTAATGACCAATGTGGTGATTAAGTGCCAAACCATAAGTAAAAATGATTTTTAACTACATAGGAATATTCTAGACACTAAATAGGCCTATTAATCAAATTTGGAATTAATTGGTCAATGTGTGAACCTTAAAATCGATTTTGAACGAATTGATTAAAGTTTTTATTAAGATTGTAATTTGATTTCGTCAATGCCTCACATTAAACCTAAAGTTTCAACTTTAATTGATTGTTATGCATCGCACAACTCCAGTGGCTTATACGCACATGCCCTGAGCCGTCGTTTCACAATTTAATGGCCCACAACCATCCTCTACCTCGTGCTGAGATGAGAACCAGATGCAGTGCTGGCAAGAATATTCAAACACCGATCTCTCTCTCATTTTTTAATGATTCAACACATTTTCTTGACCATTAAATTTGTCTTTATTCCCCATTTCATTCAAGCTAATTACTTGTGTGTTGAGGCACACCATATGTGAGACGCCCAATCATCTGTTCAAAGAATTCTTGCCGCCACCTTTAATTCACCTCAGACCATCGTCTCACCTATAAATACGAGCACCCTCACCTCAATCAACACCAAATCAATCGTCTCCTTACTTCTATTTGCTAGTAGCTCCCTCACATAGACACCACCATCTTGATATTTTCTAGATCTGGAAGCTCTCCTCCCTAACCCTCGACAACACCAACATACAAATTGAGACCTCAGGTGAGTTCGTCACCTCCTCCTCTTCCTATTTCTTCCTTAAAATAAGCTTTCCATCGCAATCTGTAGATTCACCCAAAACGACCTCCACCTGCTCGCAACCATGGCAGGCGCGAGGTAGGGGTAAGAATCCTTATGTAGGTTTTACAGTTCTACCCTCTTCTTCGCCTCTTGTCATGTGTTTTTCATGTGAGGGCATTTCAGTCATTTTTCCCATCTGTTTGGCCATGTTTGACCAAAGCCACACAAGCGCAGACGCACAACCTGGTCTCCCGTGATTGGGCGACGTCACTTGGGCCCAACCTCTATGTCATCTTCTTTTCCCGAAGTCTTTTGCCTATGTGGCATTTTCGAATATTTTGATTTGTCAATTTTAGAAAATTCATAAATTTTGACTCATTTATCAGAAAATTATAAATAAATATGATATGGAATAAGATAAAGGAACTATATTTAATAAAAATATTTCCTGAACTTGATTTCAAAGTTTTCAAGGAAGAATTTTCAAGGAACTAAAATGTTTAAATAAAAATCCATTAATGTGTAATTAATTCATTTCAACTCCAAATTAACTCAAAAATATGTTTTCCTAATTAGAAAAATATAACTAATCGACTGGTTTAGTTTTAAAGTCCAAAATTGAAGGTTTTCATAGAAGGCCCAACATTAGGGTTTTACTTACACTTTATGATATATGAAGCCCTAATGCATACATATATATTGTAATTAGGGTAAAAGGGTCTTGGATACAACCAAGTTGGTGAAAGAAATAATTAGGACTCTACATTCACGAATGTGCAATCCTATTTATGTATGTGTATGTGCAACTGTATTTGTGCATGAGTGTGTACACTTGTTCCTTCAGTTGGGAAGTTTGATATCCAACCCTAATATTTCCAATGAGGCATAATCATAGCCTTTAATATTTTTATTTCCTTCTTGTGGAACCTTTACTTCAATTACTTTGTAAGTTTTGAACCCCACTTCTATATTTCTTTTATTTCCACTCTGCCAATTTAATTTACTTAGCATGATGAATTATTGACTAAATAACTAATGTAGTGTAAATGTTTACAACCACCCATAGTTGGGCGTGTGTCATTTCACCCAAGGTAATGTGAATACTTTCCCCATTTTTATATATATTTAGGTGTTTGGGAATGTGTTACTCTCCCTCACCTATTGGTTGAGGTTAGGTAGGTGCCTCAACCCTATATTAATTTTTGTAGTCATAATGTTATTCATTCATACAACTTTATTATTGTTTATCATGGCAGACTTCTTATTTATTACATGCCTCATACTTTTGATCCTCTTAGAATAGTACATCTTTATCATGCAAAATTGTCCTTATTCCTTTAATTGACACCTACTTTATTTCTCCTCTTATTACGTGATCCCAACCACCAAGGTTTAGGATCAGAGTGCGCAGCAGGAGCATGATGGACCAACCTAAGATTAGGGATAAGGAGTTCATCCTTTCATCTTGGACCTATCCCTTAAGTTTTTTCTTGGAGATAGATTCATGAAGTTTAGTTTCCCTCTATCTTAGATCCTTTTGTTGTAGATATCATGTACACCCTTGTTGGGAAAATTGTGATGTACCCTTTATATAATTGAATATAGTCAATGTTTTATATTATGCTACTATTCATTAGTCTTTTGCATACGATTATTATTAACAGAGAAGTGATTTCTCTTCTTTACAACATGGTATTAGAGCCCATGGTAGTCAGAATCTTGACTATTTCAATTTGTCTCCCTAGTTAGAACCCATACCTCATGTACTTCCCCTTTAGTTAAGATGTTCACCTTAGAATTGACCTATGTTTTTCATGACATAACGATAGGTTGATTTAGAAGAATAGAAGTTTCATATTAGAAATATCTTTAATTAACCTTCAGGTGATGAGCTTGTTAGGTAGCTACTAGGACATAAAGTTTAAAGCAAAGGGGACTAGAAAGGGTCAGGATCTGGGGTCTGGAAAAAATTTCCTCTGTGACACTAGCTTGGTTCACGAGGACTCCCAGATCCATATGACACCGGCCTGGCCTAAGATGATACTAATTGTACAAAATATCATACCTTTAGGCAATAGTAGCCCTAGACATCTATGTTGAGTACCCTTGGGAACCTAATATGATGACCTGGTTACCTAATAAAATTCCCTTATATCCCATAATTCCTTATACGAGCCTTAGATTTTTGCATGTCTGGGGTAGTCTACCTCCTATACTAGACTTTGAGGTTGGTAATAATGATTAGTAAAGCAATCAAGTGTTAGATCTTATACATGTTTTAATTAGACTCACTATTTTACCTCTAGTTTAGTTTGACTTGGTAAGTCAAACAATTAATGGCGATCACCTTGAAGGACATGGATGTGTTGATTTCGAGGATGAAATCCTTTTAAGGGGATGGAGTCCTACAAAAAACCAAAATATTGCTACTTTGGAATTAGAAACCCTAACTCCATTGACAAGATATTAGTGAGCTTACATCATTATAATTGGATAAACAAGTGATAATTATAACTTAACCTGTTTGTTTATATATTGATGAATATATAATAAGTCATTTAATGATTATTTCATATGTTTGAACTCTAACAAATACTTAATGCATGTAATATGAGTAACTCACTAATTGTGAATACACATAATGTTGACCATCTCACCCTAATGATATGATGAGTAAGATAATTGTAACCCAACCTCAGGATGAATGCATAGGTGACATATAATGATCATGTTGATCTAAACCCTAAGATGTAATCATCTAACCTTAACCTATATATCTTTAATGCCGTAGTGACATTAGGTTTCATAATTAGATAACATACTTTGATACACATAAATGGCATATAATCACCTAATCATAGATTAATCAAATCATCAATATATGTAATGCATATCACCTTGTTCTCTAATACACACCTCATTAATCACCTAATCATAACTTGGTATATGAATCAATTCATTAATATGCAATATATTCCACCTTATTCACTACAATACATATAATGACTCAAATATGGTTAAATGAGTAATTTGTTTTACATAAATATGCATGTATGCCTAATGTGGTGTTAAAAGTGCATTATCACTAATAAGAAGTGAATAAATATGAGGGAATGATTAATGTTGACATTAATATGAGTATGAAAGGTAATGTGACAATGTGTGATATAGAGATAAGTAATTAATGTGACATTATTTGGGTTAATTGTAGGCTTAGTAAAAAATTGGATAAATAATCTATTTCATGAAAAATAAAATGATATAGTCTGATTTGGTGATAATATAAGGATAATGGAATCTGAATCGACATTATTAAGAATAATGAGCCAGTATATTAGTGGATGTTTAAATAAGTGAGTAACGTCTATTGATGCTTAAAACTCTTAATGAGATAAATAAGGGTAATACATATGATTTGTGCATAATGTTGAGATGTAATTATTTTGACAACAATGTGAATAAAACTTGACACAATTAATAGAATAATAAGGATAACACAATTTCATAAGGAAGATAATGTCAATAAGATTAAATGTTAATTTTGTTATATTTGATAAAAGGTAAACTGAATAATGGAACCCTTAGTGAACCATGAGAACCTTACTTATGAGTAGAGCATGTGAAGTACCATAGATTAGAAGTAACCACCTAGTTTCTTAGTGTTGGGATGTTACGTACTCACCCTTCCCTCTTATTGAGATTTTGGGGATGAAATCCCCTTTAAGGGGTGGAGTGTTCTAACATACCAAAACTTGGGTTTATTTTCAATTTAACCCTTTTCCAATCTTTTCCTTTCCTTCATATCCTTTTTGACCGTTTTCCTAAATTTTCCTATTCTTTTTGTTGTCAATGTTGAAATTGAGTAATATTTAGTGGTTTGGAATATATTTGTTTCACATTGATGCCAACATATGGGTTTATGCACAAATGCCTCAATTAGTGTTTAATTAGAGTCTAAAATGCAAAATGACAACTAATAAGAGATAATCAGTAGATTATATTAATTTTAGAGTTCTTATAGCCTTTTGGGACAAGGAATAAAAGATAGTATGGATTTGAGTTAGTTAAAGAGAGTAATAATCCTCTTTTCTTTTCTCTCTCCTCCTAAATGTTAATAAAGTATAAAAGAGAAATAGGAGGTGTGACATGACTCTTGAACGAGTGTAAGATCTCCATTTCGAATTTCAACTCAAGGATTTGTTAAGAAATGTCTTTTTCATATTAACGCATTTTTCTTGCACATTAATAAACACATTAATGACCAATGTGGTGATTAAGAGCCAAACCATGAGTAAAAATGAGGTTTAAGTGCATAGGAATATTCTAGACATGAAAAATAAGCCTATGGTTCCAATTTGAAATTAATTGGTCAATGTGTGACCCTTCAAATCAATATTAAATGAATTGATTAAAGTTTGATTAAGATTTCAATTCGATTTCATCAATGCCTTGCATTAAACCTAAACTTTCGACTTTAATTTGATTGTCACATGTTACACAAATCTCGTGACTAATATTTGTGTGCCCTGAGCCATCGATTTGGGATCCAACGACCCACATCCATCATCTACCTCATGTTAAGATGAGAACCAGACACAGTGCTGGCAAGAATTTTCAAATGCTGATTTTTCTCTCATATCTTAATGATTAAACACGTTTTTTCACCATTCAATTAACTTTTTTCCTATTTCATTCGAACCATTACTCCTGCATTGAGATACACTGTATGAGATATGCCCAATCATTCATTTGAAACACTCTCACCGCCGCCTTTGGTTCACCTCAGACCATTACCTCACCTATAAATATGAGCACCCTCGCCTCCATCAGCAGCAAAGTGATCGTCTCCTCACTTAAATTTGCTAGTAGCTCCCTCGGATAGCCACCACCATCCCAATCTTTGTCCAAACCTGGCAGTGCTCCTCCCCAACCCTTGACAGCACCAACATACAAATTGAGACCTCAGGTGAGTTCGTCACCTTCACCTCTTCCTTTTTAGCCTTAAAATCTGCTTTCCATCGTGATTTGTAGATTCTCCCAAACCGACCTCCACCTTCTTGCAACCATGGTAGGAGTGAGGTGGGGGGGTAATCTCCGCATAGGTTTTACCATTCTAGCCTCTTCTTCACCTCTTGTCATGTGTTTTTCACGCGAGGGCTTTTCAGTCATTTTGCCCATCTGTGTTTGACCGAAGCCACGCAAGCGTAGACCCACAACCTGGCTTCCCATGATTGGGACAAATCATGTGGGCCCAATCTCCATGTCACCTTCTTTTTGCAAAGTCTTTTGCCTACGTGGCATTTTTGAATATTCTAATTTATCAATTTTAGAAAATTCATAACTTTTGACTCGTTTATCAAAAAATTATAAATAAATATGATACAGAATTACAAAAATAAACTCTATTTAATAAAAATATTTATAGAACCTTTTCCAAAGTTTTCAAGGAAGGATTTTCAAGGAACTAAAATGTTTAAATAAATAGCCTAAAATGTGTAACGAATTCATTTCAACTCCAAATTAACTCGACAAATATGTTTTCCTAATTAGAAAAATATAACTAATTGATTGGTCTAGTTTTCAAGTCCAAAATTGAAGGTTTTCATAGAAGGCCCAAAATTAGGGTTTTACTTACACTTTATGATATATAAAACACTAATGCATACATATATATTGTAATTAGGTTGAAAAAGTCTTGGATACAACCAAGTTGGTGAAAGAAATAATTAGGACTCTACATTAAGGTATGTGCAATCCTATTTATGTATGTATATGTGCACCCCTATTTATCCATGAGTGTGTACACTTGTTCCATCAGTTGGGCCTTTTGATAACCAACCCTAATATTTCCAATGAGGCATAGTCTTAGCCTTTAATCTTTTTATTGCTTTCTTGTGGCACCTTTACTTCAATTACTTCATGGTTTTTGAACCCCACTGCTATATTGCTTTTGTTTCTAGTCTGCCAAATTAATTTACTCAACATGATGAATTATTGACTAAATAACTAATGTAGTGTACATGTGTACAACTACCCATAGTTGGGCATGTGTTATTTTGCCCAGGGGAATGTGATTACTCTCCCCATTTATATATATATTTAGGTGTTTGGGGATGTGTTACTCTCCCTCACCTATTGGTTGAGGTTAGGTAGGTTCCTCAACCCTATATTAGTTTTTGTAGTCATAATGTTATTCATTCATGCAACTTTATTATTGTTTATCATGGCGAACTTCTTATTTATTACATGCCTTGTACTTTTGATCCTGTTAGCATAGTGCATATTTATCATGCCATATTTTTGTTTATAAATATCCTTATTCCTTTAATTGACACATACTTTATTTCTCCTCTTGTTGGGTGATCCCAACCACCAAGGTGTAGTATTAGAGTGCGCAACAGAAGCATGATGGACCATATTAAGATTAGGGATAAGGAGTTCATCCTTTCATCTTGGACCTATCCCTTAAGTTATTTATTGGAGACAAATTGATGTAGTTTATTTTCCCTCTATCTTAGATCCTTTTGTTGTAGATATCATGTACACCCATTTATATAATTGAATATAGTCAATGTTTTATATTCTGTTACTATTCATTGGTCTTTTGCATACCATTATTATTAGTAGAGAAGTGATTTCTCTTCTTTACATGTTCATTGCATAATCCCAAACTTGAACGTTGCTTGTCCTAAAGGAAAATGAAATTACTAATAAAACAATTTAAGCCTATCACTTTCAAATATGCTTTATCCGTACAACCAAGTATAACCAAACAACCCTAATTTCTTAAAATCACATTGTTCAACTTTGTCGATTATCATTCCCAACTTTGCTTTAAATTACCTACTTTTGTGTCAAATTACCCAATAAGAAGCATACATAAGAATTGCAACGGAAGTTGAAGACACTGACATAATCTATGAGTTTGCACATGACCAAAAATTGTATTGATAGAATGAATCCAATGTGGTATATTTTGCACTCTTCAGTGAGATATTAACTAAAAGGAGGTATGGAGGGATGGTCGTGAATCTATCTTCATCTCAGCTTGAGATTGCATTTATTGGTGCTAATATGTATATTTGTATGTTTTTTTCATTTGTAAAAATTAGCACCTCTTAATTAGTCTTAGCGATACTCTCTTATTAGGGGTATGGAAGAAGCTATTAGAGAGGGATGGGGTTATGCCACCCTGAACTTAGGCTTTGACACTCTTTTTGGCTTTTTATTTAATTTTTATGTATGGATGGTGAGAAGATGGACGGAGAAGTGTAGAATAGGTTTTGAATTGTGTTAATTTTATTTACTTGATTTTTAGTGCATTCGATTATTCTTCACATTCAATTCATTCAAACAATGTAAAAAAGGGAGTAATTTACATTTTCACGCATATTCTATGTTGGTCAGTAAAAAGGAACGTTGAATTTGATTTCAAATAGTCCCATACGGTGTGCCATCTTTCTGAGGGAGCATGTTGTTTAAGGTCACTAGCAACTAGGATGAGTTCCAAGCATTGGCAATTTTCTCACAATAAAGTTTATGAAAAGGATTTAAATTATTGTTAAGGGTTTGTTCAATGAAATGATATGTATGCATGCAATGTGAAGGAAAATGAATGAACTAAGTTGGCTAGGTATTGGCTCTGTTACACTAGGATGCACAAAAGAAAATTTTGAAAAGTGTGCTAAATGCAATGATATGGATGTGTGCATGAGTGGGATATATCTTAAAGCAATAAAAAACAATAGAAAGAAAGATACATGTAGGTGGAGTAAGGTATGTATCACCAACCATCCACAACGAATGTAGAAATTTTCTTATCCTTGTGTAAATAGTAAGTATGGAATGAAGGGGAAGAATGATTCTACTATAGCCACCATTTTCCATGTTCTACCTCTAGTGGTGTCCCCTATTGCTATGTTGGTGGAGGATAGAATTGTGTGTGATAGGTGGGATGAAACGGATGATCCCCCAAGCTTGGAGCATCATTGATGATGTAGGGTCATACTGTGGTGGTGGTTCTTCATAAAATCACCCTGTGACAACCCCAATTTCCATATTGTAACATCCCTGACCTGGGTTATAACCTAACCCTAGAAGTTTGCCTAAATATGTAAATATATACTTGTGAATATTCCCTGGCATGTAATTAAGTTCCTCAGGAACATTTACTTTCAATTTTTCTCCTTTATATGTAAAGTTGTAGCATTGTTTTGTAGTGCTGGGACCTATGTGCAAATTACCCAGTTAAAGGGGTTAACTTGCAATGTTCACAGGTTAAGATGTTCTTATGATAGTAAGACATCATATGAGTAAATATGATGAAGTAAGAAGGATTTTCCAAGCTTGGGCATCAAGATGCAGCTTGTGGAATGATCCTTGTGCTTAAAAACCCTAATTTGGAGTAAAGTGCAATTTACCCAAATTGAGGGGTGTAATTTGTAAAATTCACTTTCTAGAACATCTTTTATAAATTTTGCCATCATTTAGAGTAGAAATGATGAAAAGGGGACGTCAATGAATAATCAGATAAGAAAAATGATCCTTGTGGTAAAAATCACCTAATATGGGTATGGAAACCTTTCATATATGTACCTTAGTTGAAAGTTGGCTTTCTTTACCCTTAGATCTTGAGATTTCATGAGCTTTGCATAAGTTTAGATGAGTTTGGACGTGCCTTGAGCAAGGGGGTACTTAGATGTAAATTCCATACTTTAGAGGTCCATATGGTGTAAAAAGGCCTAAAGTATATAAGCCCTTTCCTTGTAACAAGTGAATGAACCTTTCATTTCCTTCACTTCTTCTCTTCTTTCTCAACCGACCAAGGCTAGCTCTGGAGCAGAGAGGGACGACCAAGGGTTCTAGGTAAGTTTAGATCATCCCTTTTGCTTAATTCTTGGGAGAAACTCGAATTCAAGGTCAAATTCATGGCTAGCTCACTTAGTTCTATCTTTCTAGCCATCTCTTCTCAACTTTCCTTGGAGGATTCACCATTGGCCGACCTGTGGAGCTTCTAGGATGCCATTAAAGCTTGGAGCTTGGAGGCTTGGATCTCTAGGAACAACCTTTAGGCGGGTTTTATAACTCTAAACTCTTGCTTTATATGCATACTTTGTTCTTACAATCTAGCATGTTAGTTCTTCTTCTATCTCCCTTCTTCCTTGCACTTTTGCAAGCAAAACGGTGGAAGAACCGAACTTGATAGAGGTTGAAGATGAGGGGCGTGAATCCCTATGTTACTTTATCAAACGACCTTGGACCCTTTTGGTCCAAACGGTTGCAAACCGTTTAAGGTCAAACGGTTTCAAACCGTTTGATCTCAAACGGTCTTACAAGACCGTTTGGATAGAAACGGTCTCAAGACCATTTGATAGGGTTGAACAAGGGACGACCATTTGAGGGTCTGTTGGTTATATATTGAATTTCATTCCTGCAAAGAATCAAAGTTTAATTCTTAACCAATTGAGAGTTGAAGGCACTTCAACATCCAAACCCTAATCGGGTCAAAATTGCTGTTTTAAAACATAGATCTTGTTGAGTTTTGGGTTGAAGGACCCAAACGGTCTCAAGACCATTTGGGGGTTCCTCCAAACGGTCTCAAGACCGTTTGGGCAGAACCCAAGACCGTTTGAAGGTCTAGGATTGAGATAATCTAATGGTTTGAAGGTCCAATTGCAACAAGTTGATGAATTGATAAAAATGCTGATTTTGACCTAATTGGAGTTCAACCCTAATCTAACCGACTTGGGTTTTGGTCAAACTTTGAGCAAACGGTCTCAAGACCGTTTGGATGATGTTCAAACGACCTCAAGACCGTTTGGGCCAAGTTTGGGCCCAATTGGAGGTCAAGTGATAGGTTCAACCTTGAATTGATTCACATTGTTGAATATTGATGACCACCCGATTTGAAACCCCAATTGAGAAGGATTTAACCCTAATTGGCTTTCAATTGAGGGTCAACTTGATGTCCAATTGATTAAGGCTAATCCTAATTGACTCAATTTATAAGTGGTTAGCATGTATTTGACCAAATGAGGGTTTCAATATACATATCCATGACCAATTGTAACTTTTGAACCACTTTGGAGGTCCAAACGGTTTGAGCCCATTTGGACCAAACGATCTCAGGGTCGTTTGGACCAATCGATCTCAAGTTGATTTGATCAAACGGTTTCAAACCGCATGAGCTTCAAACGGTTTGGAAAGTCAACCTTTCTAAACGGTCAACACATCCAAAAGGTCTCAAGACCATTTGAGGGCAAACGGTCTCAAGACCGTTTGGTGGTTGAAGGTTGAAACCGTTTGAAGGTGTTCAAGGTGGTTTTTACTTAATCAATTGATGATGTAATTGATTCAATGATGATCTAATCTAAACCCTAATGGTAACCTAGGTCATTAAGGGACTAAGTGATTAATGAATAGACCCATGATGGTGATCATGAGGTAAATTACCAAAATACCCTTGTGGGGTTTAATGGAGTAATACCTTGTTCTAATCAAACCCTAATCACATGATAGTGATGTTTTGGCCTATGTTAATCAATGAGGACTTAACCCAACCTGATCTAGAGTGGTGTTATCACCATCTACTAGTAAGAGGAGAGAGAAAGTATCCTAAAAGAGAGAAAGTACCCTTTTATGGTGGAAACTTAAGTAAGATACTTTCAATGCACATGAATGTACATGAGTAGGGAATGATCCACCTATGTGAGATCATGTAAACCCTAATTATGATGTCTAGTGAATCTTAATCTTACTTAAGAGCTTTAATGATGATGTTTCTCATACATGATGATGTAATGAGTACAATTCACCATGGAGTGAATAGTAAACCCTAATTCTAGGGTGGTGACATAGTAAACCCTAATTCTAGGGTGGTGACATGAAAGATGAATAGTAAACCATGATTGATGAATTGTTTACTATTACCAGTTGAATTAACCTTGCAGGTTGTTATGAGATGATGATCATATCCAGGTATGGATTGTAATACTATATTCATTGAAAGCATGTCTTAAGCTTTATGAATAAGTGAAATATCTTGATGCACTGCTAGTGACATCTATTGAGATTTATGGGTTGTAAGAGCCATAAATACCATCAAGGTCATGCTTAACGAATGACTTGTGGTGAAATGATTGAGAACTGATGATTGAAAAGAGTTAGGCTTGCTACATTTTAGTATTCTCATTTATAGCTGTTATGCTAATGTTATTGTTTGAAGAACCATGTATGATGTTAAAAGAATACTGAATGTACCTAACTAATCAAGTGTAATGTAGAGCCCTGATCATAGATCCATCATTGTCAGAGTCTAAATGATGGTGAAACAAGTTTTCCCAAGGGAACTCATGGATCACATACTTTTGAGTATGTGGGGTATATGGATGTGTAGAACCTTACATCCTAGTGTAGGAATTGATGTAGATTTGTATAGTCTGTCAAACCTTCACTACAAAACCCAAAAGGTGAGATGTATCACTATTCTCCCAAAGTAAACATAAACACCGCATCGGTGAAAGATAATCAAGAAATCTTCCGATGACGAAGAGAGTACAGAATGCCACTGTAACTCTAAAAATATAGCGAAGGTCCAGTTTACCCTGGTGAGCTATAAATAGAAGACGTCCTGCCAGATGTCCTGCAAACAATCCTCTAACTGACTGAGGAAGATGAGGTCATAAGAATCTAGCTCTTTTAATGACCTATGTATGATACTGATGTGACTTCTTAGCGATCAGTTGGAGTATGAGTGGTATGCTTCATCTCCACAGGGCATAATAATAATGTTTGAAAAACATAATCAACAGCATAGTATATCTGTTAGAGTTAACTACGAGTTACTTGATTGATGTTATACTGGATAAAGTATATGTTCTTCATGTTTCATAAATGTTGAACTCTTGCTTATTATCAAAACTGCTAATGAATGCTTTGAAAGCTTTTACTGCCTAAGTTATTCTTTGTTTTGCTTATAAAGCTTCTAGTGGAGAGTTATAACTCTTGCTGGGGCAATTATGTATAATTGTCTCACCCCGTAGACTTCAACTTTTTAGGTGGTCGTCGAAGACGGAGGAACCGGTCTAAAGGTGACCAATCCCAGCAGCAGCAGCACCAGGAGCAGCAGTAAATCTCAGGTGGAGATTCAGCCTGCTATGTGGTGTAGTTAGAGTCAGTCCTATGTGTCCTCTGTACTCTCAGGTCTTGGAGTGTTTTGGTCATGAGTTCTTGAGATTTTGTATCATGTTGTATATAATTACTCAAGAAGTAATTTGACAGAGATGTATACAGTTTAAATCCTTTTTCTATGGAAAAGGTTTGTGGTTTCAAGCTCTTATCTCAAAAAGTTTTAATTTCCCGTGATTTTTGTCTTCCGCTGATTATCGATTGCTTCCGCTCAAGTTTAAATCGTGATTATTTCGTGGTTTGGAGATCGGAGCCCACAATTAAGTGGTATCAGAGCTCCAGGTTCGCCGAGTCTAGAGAGGCATAGGACTTAGGAAGTCGAGTCTATCTCTAGTATTCCTTCCTTATCTAATAGAATCTTCTGCTCCTCAGGAGATGAAGATACATAAGGATGGCTGAGCCACAAGATGAGTACGTGGCAGAGAGTAGTGCTAGTGCACCTCGAGGCGGTGCAAGGGTTCCAGAAATAGAACAGCCTGCACCTGAGCCACTCAGGGAGCCACCCCAGTTTGACCTAGCTGACATGGGTAACCCAGCAGTACAAACGATGTTCGGGCAGTTTATGACTACCATGACACACATAACCGACAGGATGCCTATGCCTGCACCTAGGGCACCAGCCCAGCCTGAAGGACAAGGTATCGGTAAGACGTTCGAGCGACTATGTCGTGTCGGAGCTACCGAGTACCTTGGGACTGCCGACCCCGCAGATGCTGATCTGTGGTTGACGGAGTTGGAGAAGGCTTTCAGGATCCTCAATATCCCTGAAACTGAGAAGGTCATACATGCTGTCTATCTTCTCAAAGGAAGTGCTGGTCATTGGTGGACAATGGAAGAGCAGAAGAGACCTGGAATAGAGATCTCGTGGGAAGACTTTCGGCGGGAGTTTGTTCATAGATATTTCCCAAAGACCTTCCTAGACGAGAAGATCTCTCAATTTGAGAGACTGAGGCAGGGAGTAATGAACATTAGCGAGTATGAAGCTAAGTTCATGGAGTTGTTGCAGTTTTGTCCGCACATGGCTGCCACAGAAAAAGAAAGAATCAGGAGATTTGAGAGGGGTTTGAATGCTGACATGAGTACCCACGTGTCTGCCTTAGAAAACCGAGAGAGATTCTCTACCTTCGTTGAGTCAGTCCGAAGGATAGAGAGATCTGTGGTTGAGAAGAGGCAAACTCAGAAAAGATATCCACAGTTCCAGGGTTCTTCATCTAGGGACTTTAAGAAGCCTAGATCCTCTGCACCTAACCCTCCACCACCTAGATCTAGTTCTCAGACTCAGTGGTCTCCAAGTAGAGGTAGAGGATGAAGACAACCACCTCAGGAGACTCAGAGTTCTGCATCAATGTCAGTTACTGGACCACCCAGACCACAACAACTGGAGAGAAGTTGCTACAACTGTGGTAAAGTGGGACACTTGATGAAGGACTGCCGATCTATGCCTGTCAGTGTGACACAGCCTCCGAGACGGAATCAACAAGGATCTCAGAGAATGCAATCTCAAGGAGCAGCTCGAGGAGTGGACAAGCGCCTCAAGCTGGATCATCAGCACCACCTCAACACCAGGCGACAACGAGGTTCTATGCTATGAACCCACCTGAGGCAGTGGTCGATCCACAAGTGGTGATAGGTCAGATGGAACTTTTATATTCTGATATGTCTAAACCTTGTGTAATATCTGTTCTAATTGACCCGGGTGCTACACACTCTTTCATCACTCGAAGAGTGATTCGCAACTGCAATATGACAGCTAGTCATAGGGCAGATAGGTTGTTGTTGGAGACTCCGTTGAGTGGGTCTGCTGTTTTGCAGGAGGTATGCTCTCCCTGCATCCTCTTCTTTTCTAAACATTGCATTCAAGTGGACCTTATACCGCTTGATATGCAAGGATTTGATGTAATCCTAGGGATGGATACCTTGGAAAGGTATCGAGTTGTCTTGGATTGTGAGTCCAAGTTGGCAGTGTTTGCTGATGAAAGCAACACATGGATCTTTCAAGGAGAAAGAAAGATTATGCTCACTTGTCTTGTATCAACTATGGTTGCTGATAAGCTGATGAGGCAAGTATGTTATGCATTCTTGGCCCATGTGGTAGATGTTACCAAGGAGAGTCCCAACCCTGTTGAAGTTCCTATAGTCAGGGAATTCAAGGATGTGTTTCCTGAAGAACTTCCTGGTATACCACCACCTCGGGAGATTGATTTTGAAATCAATTTAGTCCCAGATACGAAACCTATCGCCCAGACTCCTTATAGGATGGCGCCTGCCGAAATGGCAGAACTCAAGAAACAGCTTCAAGAGTTACTTGAGAAGGGTTTCATCCGACCGGGTACCTCACCTTGGGGTGCTCCGGTTTTGTTTGTTAAAAAGAAAGATGGATCAATGCGGTTGTGCATTGACTATAGACAACTCAATAAAGTAACAATAAAGAACAAGTATCCTTTGCCGAGGATTGATGATCTTTTTGACCAGTTGCGTGGTGCAACAGTCTTCTCCAAGATTGACTTAAGGTCTAGATATCATCAACTCCGCATTAAGGACAGTGACATATCCAAGTCTTCCTTTAGGACAAGATATGGTCACTATGAGTTCACGATTATGTCGTTTGGACTAACCAATGCACCAGCTGCATTCATGGAACTCATGAATAGAGTCTTTTGACCCTTCCTTGACCAGTGTGTTGTCGTCTTTATAGATGACATCCTGATTTATAGTAAAGATGCCCAGCAGCATGAGCAACATCTTCGCCAAGCTCTGACCTTACTACGAGAACACGAGCTATACGCTAAATTTAGCAAGTGTGAGTTCTGGCTGCCGGAGGTATTTTTTCTTGGACATGTGATATCTGCCTCGGGAATTTGTGTTGACCCTGCAAAGGTGGAATCTGTTCTACAGTGGGAACAACCGAAGACACCAACGGAAATTAGAAGTTTCTTGGGGTTAGCTGGTTATTATCGAAGGTTTATTAAGAATTTCAGTTCTATAGCCTTACCTTTAACCAAGTTAACCAGGAAAGATGTTCCTTGTGCCTGGAGTGATAAGTGTCAACCGTCTTTTCAGCTGTTGAAAGAAAGGTTGACAAGTGCACCTGTGCTTGTGCTACCTAAATAAGGAAAAGGATATGTAGTCTTCTGTGATGCCTCCAAGAATGGACTTGGGTGTGTGTTGATGCAGGATAAACAAGTGATTTCGTTTGCTTCCCGACAGCTTAAGAAACACGAGGAGAATTATCCGACACACGATCTGGA
The DNA here is from genome assembly GCA_963693085.1 of Alisma plantago-aquatica. Classification (NCBI taxonomy): domain Eukaryota; kingdom Viridiplantae; phylum Streptophyta; class Magnoliopsida; order Alismatales; family Alismataceae; genus Alisma; species Alisma plantago-aquatica. Next base: position 981,883,995 of record OY856410.1, on the reverse strand, counting down.
GTTAGCTGCTGTGGTCCATGCTTTGAAGATCTGGAGACATTATCTCTACGGAGAAACCTTCCAGATTTTCACAGACCACAAGAACCTTAAGTATATCTTCTCTCAGCATGGGCTTAACATGAGGCAACGTCGCTGGATGGAGTTAATCAAGGACTACGACTGTACAATTGATTACCATCCAGGCAAGGCCAATGTGGTTGATGATGCCTTGAGTAGGAAATCAGCAACATCAACCACAGATAGAGCACAACTAAGTTCCTTAGTATGCTATAGGAGAGATATGCTTATCTCTTTAAGGCAAGACAATGTGCAGTTGAAGGTATCATTGTTAGCTGGTTTGTTAGCTGAGATGTAGATGAAACCTACCCTAAGAGAGCAGATAAAGGAGACACAACAAGTAGATGCTGCAGTTCAGCAGTTTAGATCCGCGTATGGTAGTGAGAAGCAAGAAGGTTTTCATGATTCAGATGACCAGGTGGCATGCTATCATGGGAGGATGATTGTGCCAGATGTAGATAACCTGAGGAAATTAGTTCTGGAGGAAGCTCATTCTTCGATGTATGCCATGCATCCAGGGAGCACCAAGATGTATCGAAACTTGAAGGATATGTATTGGTGGCCTGGGATGAAGAAGGATATAGCTGAGTTTGTTCTAAGGTGTTCTGTGTGTCAGCAGGTCAAGGCTGAGCACCAAAAACCTGCAGGAACAATGCAACCCTTACCCATACCACAATGGAAGTGGGACCATGTGACCATAGACTTTGTTGTTGGCCTACCCAGGACAAACAAAGGACATGATTCCATTTGGGTAGTTGTTGATAGGTTGACAAAGACAGCACATTTCCTACCTGTCAAAACAACCTATTCTGCTGAAAGGTTATCACAGTTGTATGTACAGGAGATAGTGCGTTTGCACGGAGTTCCTGTCACAATAGTTTCTGACAGAGGTCCCCAATTTACAAGTCGCTTTTGGGAGCAGTTACACAGAGCCTTAGGCACCAAACTAAGGTTTAGTACAACCTTTCACCCACAGACTGATGGACAGTCGGAAAGGACTATACAGACCTTGGAAGATCTGTTGAGAGCATGCGTTCTCCAGTTTACCGGGAGTTGGGATCTACATCTGAACTTGATATTGTTTGCCTATAACAATAGCTATCAACATAGTATTGATATGGAACCCTATGAAGCCTTATATGGTAGACGTTGTAGGTCACCCTTGTGTTGGTATGAGACTGGTGAGCACCAGTTGTTAGGTCCTGATCTTGTGCAGCAAACTACAGAGAAGATTAAAGTTATACAACAACAACTTAAGACTGCACATGATAGGCAGAAATCGTATGCTGATAAACGTCGTAGACCCCTAGAGTTCCAGGTTGGAGACAGAGTATACCTTAAGGTCTCACCTTGGAAAGGAGTCCTTCGTTTTGGAAGGAAAGGGAAGTTAGCTCCTAGATTTTTGGGACCTTATCCGATTGTTGAAAGAGTTGGGAAGGTAGCCTATAGACTAGAGTTACCTCAGGAGTTGCAGAAGTTACACCCTGTGTTTCACATTTCCATGCTGAGGAAATGTCACCCAGACACCGAGACAGTTCTACAACCTATGGAAGTAGAATTGAATGAAGATATAACATATGAGGAGGGACCATTGTCAATCCTTGATAACAGAACTAAAAAGTTAAAGAAGAAAGATATTAGCCTTGTGAAAGTCCTCTGGAACCATCATGGTGTTGAAGAAGCCACTTGGGAACTAGAGGATGAGATGAGAAGGAAATACCCTGCTCTTTTCTCCTAATACGTTTTATCGATTTCGGGGACGAAATCCTTGTGAAGGGGTGGATAATTTGTAACATCCCTGACCTGGGTTATAACCTAACCCTAGAAGTTTTGCCTAAATATGTAAATATATACTTGTGAATATTCCCTGGCATGTAATTAAGTTCCTCAGGAACAGTTACTTTCAATTTTTCTCCTTTATATGTAAAGTTGTAGCATTGTTTTGTAGTGCAGGGACCTATGTGCAAATTACCCAGTTAAAGGGGTTAACTTGCAATGTTCACAGGTTAAGATGTTCTTATGATAATAAGACATCATATGAGTAAATATGATGAAGTAAGAAGGATTTTCCAAGCTTGGGCATCAAGATGCAGCTTGTGGAATGATCCTTGTGCTTAAAAACCCTAATTTGGAGTAAAGTGCAATTTACCCAAATTGAGGGGTGTAATTTGTAAAATTCACTTTCTAGAACATCTTTTATAACTTTTGCCATCATTTAGAGTAGAAATGATGAAAAGGGGACGTCAATGAATAATCAGATAAGAAAAATGATCCTTGTGGTAAAAATCACCTAATATGGGTATGGAAACCTTTCATATATGTACCTTAGTTGAAAGTTGGCTTTCTTTACCCTTAGATCTTGAGATTTCATGAGCTTTGCATAAGTTTAGATGAGTTTGTACGTGCCTTGAGCAAGGGGGTACTTAAATGTAAATTCCATACTTTAGAGGTCCTTATGGTGTAAAAAGGCCTAAAGTATATAAGCCCTTTCCTTGTAACAAGTGAACGAACCTTTCATTTCCTTCACTTCTTCTCTTCTTTCTCAACCGACCAAGGCTAGCTCTGGAGCAGAGAGGGACGACCAAGGGTTCTAGGTAAGTTTAGATCATCCCTTTTGCTTAATTCTTGGGAGAAACTCGAATTCAAGGTCAAATTCATGGCTAGCTCACTTAGTTCTATCTTTCTAGCCATCTCTTCTCAACTTTCCTCGGAGGATTCACCATTGGCCGACCTGTGGAGCTTCTTGGATGCCATTAAAGCTTGGATCTTGGAGGCTTGGAGCTCTAGGAACAACCTTTAGGCGGGTTTTATAACTCTAAACTCTTGCTTTATATGCATACTTTGTTCTTACAATCTAGCATGTTAGTTCTTCTTCTATCTCCCTTCTTCCTTGCACTTTTGCAAGCAAAACGGTGGAAGAACCGACCTTGACAGAGGTTTAAGATGAGGGGCGTGAATCCCTATGTTACTTTATCAAATGACCTTGGACCCTTTTGGTCCAAACGGTTGCAAACCGTTTAAGTTCAAACGGTTTCAAACCGTTTGATCTCAAACGATCTTGCAAGACCGTTTGGATTGAAACGGTCTTAAGACCATTTGATAGGGTTGACCAAGGGACGACCATTTGAGGGTCTGTTGGTTATATATTGAATTTCATTCATGCAAAGAATCAAAGTTTAATTATTAACCAATTGAGAGTTGAAGGCACTTCAACATCCAAACCCTAATCGGGTCAAAATTGCTGTTTTAAAACATAGATCTTGTTGAGTTTTGGGTTGAAGGACCCAAATGGTCTCAATACCATTTGAGGGTTCCTCCAAACGGTCTCAAGACCGTTTGGGCACAACCCAAGACCGTTTGAAGGTCTAGGATTGAGATAATCTAATGGTTTGAAGGTCCAATTGCAACAAGTTGATGAATTGATAAAAATGCTGATTTTTGACCTAATTGGAGTTCAACCCTAATCTAACCGACTTAGTTTTTGGTCAAACTTTGGACAAACGGTCTCAAGACCGTTTGGATGATGTCCAAACGACCTCAAGACCGTTTGGGCCAAGTTTGGGCCCAATTGGAGGTCAATTGATAGGTTCAACCTTGAATTGATTCACATTATTGAATATTGATGACCACCCAATTTGAAACCCCAATTGAGAAGGATTTAACCCTAATTAGCTTTCAATTGAGGGTCAATTTGATGTCCAATTGATTAAGGCTAATCCTAATTGACTCAATTTATAAGTGGTTAGCATGTCTTTGACCAAATGAGGGTTTCAATATACATATCCATGACCAATTGTAACTTTTGAACCACTTTGGAGGTCCAAATGGTTTGAGCCCATTTGGACCAAACGGTCTCAAGACCGTTTGGGCTCAAACGATCTCAGGGTCGTTTGGACCAATCGATCTCAAGTTGATTTGATCAAACGGTTTCAAACCGCATGAGCTTCAAACGGTTTGGAAAGTCAACCTTTCTAAACGGTCAACACATCCAAACGGTCTCAAGACCGTTTGAGGGCAAACGGTCTCAAGACCATTTGAAACCAAACGGTCTCAAGACCGTTTGGTGGTTGAAGGTTGAAACCATTTGAAGGTGTTCAAGGTGGTTTGTACTTAATCAATTGATGATGTAATTGATTCAATGATGATCTAATCTAAACCCTAATGGTAACCTAGGTCATTAAGGGACTAAGTGATTAATGAGTAGACCCATGATGGTGATCATGAGGTAAATTACCAAAATACCCTTGAGGGGTTTAATGGAGTAATACCTTGTTCTAATCAAACCCTAATCACATGATAGTGATGTTTTGGCCTATGTTAATCAATGAGGACTTAACCCAACCTGATCTAGAGTGGTGTTATCACCATCTACTAGTAAGAGGAGAGAGAAAGTATCCTAAAAGAGAGAAAGTACCCTTTTATGGTGGAAACTTAAGTAAGATACTTTCAATGCACATGAATGTACATGAGTAGGGAATGATCCACCTATGTGAGATCATGGAAACCCTAATTATGATGTCTAGTGAATCTTAATCTTACTTAAGAGCTTTAATGATGATGTTTCTCATACATGATGATGTAATGAGTACAATTCACCATGGAGTGAATAGTAAACCCTAATTCTAGGGTGGTGACATACTAAACCCTAATTCTAGGGTGGTGACATGAAAGATGAATAGTAAACCCTGATTGATGAATTGTTTACTATTACCAGTTGAATTAACCTTGCAGGTTGTTATGAGATGATGATCACATCCAGGTATGGATTGTAATACTATATTCATTGAAAGCATGTCTTAAACTTTATGAATAAGTGAAATATCTTGATGCACTGCTAGTGACATCTATTGAGATTTATGGGCTGTAAGAGCCATAAATACCATCAAGGTCATGCTTAACAGATGACTTGTGGTGAAATGATTGAGAACTGATGATTGAAAAGAGTTAGGCTTGCTACATTTTAGTATTCTCATTTATAGCTGTTATGCTAATGTTATTGTTTGAAGAACCATGTATGATGTTAAAAGAATACTGGATGTACCTAACTAATCAAGTGTAATGTAGAGCCCTGATCATAGATCCATCATTGTCAGAGTCTAAATGATGGTGAAACAGGTTTTCCCAAGGGAACTCCTCGATCACATACTTTTGAGTATGTGGGGTATATGGATGTGTAGAACCTTACATCCTAGTGTAGGAATTGATGTAGATTTGTATAGTCCGTCAAACCTTCACTACAAAACCCAAAAGGTGAGATGTATCACTATTCTCCCAAAGTAAACATAAACACCGCATCGGTGAAAGATAATCAAGAAATCTTCCGATGACGAAGAGAGTACAGAACGTCACTATAACTCTAAAAACATAGCGAAGGTCCAGTTTACCCTGGTGAGCTATAAATAGCATACGTCCTGCCAGATGTCCTGCAAACAATCCTCTAACTGACTGAGGAAGATGAGGTCATAAGAATCCGGCTCTTTTAATGACATATGTATGATACTGATGTGACTTCTTAGCGATTAGTTGGAGTATGAGTGGTATGCTTCATCTCCACAGGGCATAATAATAATGTTTGAAAAACATAATCAATAACGTAGTATATCTGTTAGAGTTAACTACGAGTTACTTGATTGATGTTATACTGGATAAAGTATATGTTCTTCATGTTTCATAAATGTTGAACTCTTGCTTATTATCAAAACTGCTAATGAATGGTTTGAAAGCTTTTACTGCCTAAGTTATTCTTTGTTTTGCTTATAAAGCTTCTAGTGGAGAGTTATAACTCTCGCTGGGGCAATTATGTATAATTGTCTCACCCCGTAGACTTCAACTTTTTAGGTGGTCGTCGAAGACGGAGGAACCGGTCTAAAGGTGACCAATCCCAGCAGCAGCAGCACCAGGAGCAGCAGTAAATCTCAGGTGGAGATTCAGCCTGCTATGTGGTGTAGTTAGAGTCAGTCCTATGTGTCCTCTGTACTCTCAGGTCTTGGAGTGTTTTGGTCATGAGTTCTTGAGATTTTGTATCATGTTGTATATAATTACTCAAGAAGTAATTTGACAGAGATGTATACAGTTTAAATCCTTTTTCTATGGAAAAGGTTTGTGGTTTCAAGCTCTTATCTCGAAAAGTTTTAATTTCCCGTGATTTTTGTCTTCCGCTGATTATCGATTGCTTCCGCTCAAGTTTAAATCGTGATTATTTCGTGGTTTGGAGATCGGAGCCCACACATATACATTCCTTAGTGACATGCACAGATATGCATGCACTCATATCTATGAATGTCAAAAGGGGAAAATATAATAAATCAAGATAGTCAACTAAAATCAGAGATAAGCCAAGATCATATTCACATCATCAAATGATAGCCACATAACACTTCATTCATTGATCAAAGATAAAGTCATACATTCTAATAAGTGAAAAGGAAGAAGGTTAAGTCTATGGAAAGAAAATATGTTTATTACACAGGATCTATAACATCCTATTACATCATCTAGAAGAATAAAAACTATCTAACTGAAATGAATATGATAAGAAGCAGAAATCTATCTCACATCCTCCATGATCTTTATTTAGTGGCTTCAGGTACTTTAGAGTGCTTCATCTATTATCAATTGTTCCTTGTACCTAGAAAATATGAGAAACAAAAACATCAACAAAGTTGGTACGTGGAATTAAAAGCTATACTATGCTGGTATATAAAATACTCAAATTGGAGAAAGAGAAAGAAAACGTTATTTAAAGGTAGAAAATCAAGCAATCTCAAGTTATTAGTCTCATTTATAGTGAGCATGCATTACTATGGTGGACTTAGCACATAATCACATAAATAGTGGGCCCTTCCCCGTGTACCTTGTACTCTAGGGATCTCCCCGTATACCATGTACTCTAGGGAGGTGCTAGTCAACATTAAAGCTTTCCCTCTCTAATAGGGAGTTTAATGAGCACCACTAGTAACTACATTTCACTTATATTCAATTATGTTCTTTTATGTTCAAGGCGGTAATTCATCAATTATGCATAAATATACACATCCATCAATGTATGTCAATTTCATGCAAACAAGTACATATATTTAGCATCCAGCAAAATCTAATCATATAATTATATCCACGTACCTTTAATTCTTAGATCTGAATTCCACAAGTCCTAAGTTAGGAAAAAGATAGTAGATCACCCTGAAATATAGTAAAACCCTAAAGTCACCATGGTTTCACATCAATCAACATTAATTACAATTATAATTAGGGTTTGCATTATTTGGGATGTCACTTTAGGATACATAGGATTCAGAGTTGCGGTCTGAGATTAGGGTCGTCCAGGTTATTCAAGGACATTTTAGTTATTAGGTTTTTTCATAAATTGTACATAGTATTCATGATAAGGTGAGAAAAACTAGAAATTAGGATTCTTCTCAATTGTTGAATCAAATATCTTTCCTAGATAGGTTTTTGAGTAACATGATGATCAGAATCCTAATTAGGGTTTAATATGTTCCCAAGGCAGATTTAAAATCAGTTATAACCATTATTACACAAAACAATGCATTAAAAGGTCATTAGTGAGTGTAGGCCATATTTTCCAAAAAGCGCTCAGATCCAGGTCATGGCTGCATTTTATTTAGATAGCTTGGATTTTTCTGATGAAGATGGTATATTTATTTGATAGTTTCTGATAATCCTACCATTTTCTAGGATTTTCACAAGTTCTGGCCAATCAGGGAATTTCAAGAATTAAACGAAAAATAAAAAAAAAAGATTTGCAAGCTCTGCCTCGCGGATCATGTGAGGGATCCGACCAACCGGACCCTCTCACTGACCCGCGAGCAAGCGCTCGTCCAAAGAGGGTCAAACTGGGGTAAAAGGACGTGGATGCCCTTCGGGGGGGTTTGCATATCATCGTGACGATCAGGGGCAGGTTAGTAACTCTGCCTCTTCGATTGTCTTCCTCACGCGCTTGGCAACAACGATGGTCGGGAAACTTCACAGATGAAAATGGAAGCAACTCAGGCTGGCTAGGGGGTGTCGGGGAGTGTGAGGATGGGCGAATCCTCTTCGCGGGGTTCCCCCGAGTTCAACGAGCCCAAGAAGCTCGCCGGAGGTGAACTACAACTATGATGACGATGACAGGAGGCTCGGTAAACGTAAATTGGGTTCTAAGGTTTTACCTGCCCTTCGGCTGGATTTAGGGGTCACGAAGCTCCGCGTGAGGTTCGTGAGACTTTGTGTCCACTTTCCTCTACTCGACGTGCCCTGGACCTTGCCGGCGGTGGAGCTTTGGAGCTCAGCTGTGGCGGCTAGTCGACCCAGGCTTCCGGACCTTCGCGGCTCCAACCGAAAGTATCGATCGTCTTGCCAAGATCCCTAGATGGTGCAGTTGCATTCAATTGAGCGGAGAAAACCACTGGAGGGAGGGAGAAGTCAATGTCAGGCTAGCTACATGGTGCTTGCGGTCGGGGAGTAAGGGGTGACCCTTCGTGCAATTGAGGTTCCTAAATGATCAAAGGAGGGTAGGCGGTGCAAATGGGATGCTTAAATAGGCATGGGGGGCACTGAAGGAGGAAGCCCTAAAGTGGGACGCCACCACCAGTGAGAGTTGCGGAAAGGGTGGAGGTCGTTTTCCCTATTCTGAGCACGAGGGGCGTCGAGCGAGGGGTTGCTGACTTCGTCTTGATGAGAGGAGTCTCTCCTCCCAGAATCGCGTGCGATTGTTGTGGGGGTTGAGCGCACGAGGTGGCTATTGAGGTTGGCGCTCTGCTGGGGTTGAAGTTGAAGGTGGCGGAAGGTAGGAGACGGGGTCCTGGACCCTTGGATCCTGAGCGGATCACTGTCCACCTGATCAGACGGCTAGGATCAAGTCCCAGCGAGGGGACTGCGTCCAGGCAAAGAAAAGATGGGTTGTGACAATATTTGATCAATTAAATCCAAAACTTTAGGTCCTAGAGCTACTAGATGGTATTATACACATGATTTTTAAATGTAAACCACTCTCAAATGGTAGATATGATTGTAATGAGATTTTAGACATAGCTTTATAATGCTATGATGTAGCTATGGTGCAAGATTGGAGTCAAAATTTGATTATTGACTATGTCAATTGACTAAATGTCATAATACTTATATTATTGACTTTGTGTACCATTATGGATGGTTTTAAGTGAAATTGATAATCCATTTAATCGAATTAGTGAGAGAGAGATGATTGAGGCCATAGTTGGAACAATTAAAATTGTAAGAGAGAGGAACTAAATAATATATATGTAAAAACTCACTCTGTCACATTCTCCCCTCCTTTTTAAGAATTTTGTCCCCAAAATTCAAGTAGCCTGAAAAAGATATGGATACTTCTTCTTAACCTCGGTCTTTAGCTCCCAGGTGGCATCCGTTTCATCATGGTGGCTCCAGAGAACTTTCACCATTTTAATATGACAATTACTGCGAAGCTCCTTTGACTTGAAGTCGAGAATTCTGACTGGGGACTCAGCATATGATAGATCATCCTTCAATTCGAGAGGCACATGATTCAAGATATGACTGGAATCCTTGACATAGGGCTTCAGATTAGATACATGAAACACATTATGCATGTCACTATACTGAGGAGGCAAAGCAATACGATAGGCACATTCACCAACCCTTTCTAGAATCTCGAAGGGTCCAACATAATGAGGACTGAGCTTTCCTTTGTTCTTGGCCAAAGCTCGAATAGGTCGAATCTTCATAAATACATGGTCACCTTCCTTGAACTGACGTTCTTGATGGTGAGCATCTACATAGGACTTCTGTCTATCCTGTGCCCGCTTCATTCTCTGCCTAATCAGTGCAACCTTATCAGAATACAACTGCATCTCCTCGGATTTCATCAGGGTATGTTCTCTGACGCCATCCCAGTGTAATGGTGATCTGCATGGTCGGCCATAAAGGGCTTCATAGGGAGGCATCTCAATGCTTGCCTGATAGCTATTATTATAGGCAAACTCAGCTAAAGGCAAGTAATAGTCCCACGAGCCTTCCCAATCGAGAACACAAGCCCGTAGAAGATCCTCTAGAATCTGCATTGTACGCTCTGACTGCCCGTCTGTTTGCGGATGGTAGGCTGTACTGAAGTTCAGCTTGGTGCCCAATTCCTCTTGGACCTGCTTCCACAGCTTTGATGTGAACTTTGGGTCCCTATCTGAGACAATAGATGTTGGGACTCCATGTAGATGTACTATCTCCCATATGTAGAGGTCAGCCAACTCAGAAACCTTTGCAGTAGTCTTCACAGGAAGAAAATGAGATGACTTGGTGAGACGATCCACTATGACCCATGCAGCGTCGTATCCCTTCCTGGTCCTGGGTAACCCCACCATGAAATCCATGGTGATGTGTTCTCATTTCCATTCCGGAATTTCAAGGGGTTGTAGTAGACCGCCTGGTCTCTGATGTTCGGCCTTGATCCTTTGGCATGTCAAACACCTGGACACGAAATCGGCAATATCACGATTCATGCCTCTCCACCAAAACTGACGTTGTAGGTCTTTGTACATCTTTTTCTTGCCTAGATGAACTGTGTACTTGGACCCATGTGCCTCATTTAGGATTGATGTCTTTACAGTTGACTGCTCAGGAACCCACATACGATTCTTGTAACGGAGACCACCATCAAGACCCACAGACAGATGTGTTTGTGGCTTCGATAGGAGAGAAGATAGCTCTGTAAGACTGGGACTAGCCTTTTGTGCCTCAAGAAGTTCGAAATGCAGGTTGGAAGTGATGGAAATGTTATTAACATGCACACGATCAGATATGAACTGTGGTTTCTAGCCCACTATATCCTCCATGTTCCTCCATTCAGGGACAGAAAGAGATGCACACCCTGCCCTTTTTCTGCTAAGGGCATCAACGACTACATTTGCCTTACCCGGATGATAAGCAATAGTGAAATCATAGTCCTTTAGGTATTCGATCCATCGGCGTTGACGTAGATTCAAGTCCTTCTGAGTCATGATGTACTTCAGGCTTTTGTGATCGGTGAAGATGTCGAACGTTGCCCCGTACAGGTAGTGCCTCCAGATCTTGAGGGCATGAATGATTGCAGCTAATTCCAAATCATGGGTGGGATAATTAAGTTCATTGGGTTTTAGCTGTATAGATGCAAAGGCCACTACCTTACCATTCTACTGCAGGACACACCCTAATCCATTCCTCGAAGAATCAGTGAATATCACAAATCCTTCATTACCAGAGGGTAGAACAAGAACAGGAGCCGACGTCAACTTCTGCTTTAACTGCTGGAAACTGGACTCACAAGTGGCTGACCAGATGAAGTGCTTGTCCTTACGAGTAAGCTTGGTTATAGGAAGTCAAACTTTGGAGAAATTTGGAATAAAACGTCCATAGTATCTGGCCAGACCCAGGAAACTCCAAATTTTAGAAGGATTACGAGGAGGTTGCCAATCAAGTATAGCAGAGAATTTGGTGGGATCAACAGATATACTACCTCCAGAAATGAAATGTCCAAGAAACATGACCTTATCAATCCAGAATTTACATTTTGAAAGTTTTCCATAAAACTTCTGGGTTCGAAGAATGTCAAGAACTGCTTGCAAGTGTTCATGATGTATTTCCATAGAATCAGAATAGATCAAGATATCATCAATGAAGACGACCATGAACTCATTAAGATAAGGTTGGAAGACTTTGTTCATCAGATTCATAAATACACCTGGTGCATTGGTCAACCCGAACGACATCACCAAAAATTCGTAATGCCCATAACGAGTTCGAAAAGTAGTTTTAGAAATATCAGAGTCCTTGATTTTAAGTTGATGGTATCCAGAACGGAGATCAATCTTTGAGAATACTTTAGCAGTACGAAGCTGATCAAAAAGGTCATCAATACGAGGAAGAGGATACTTGTTTTTAATAGTAGCTTGGTTCAACATGCGGTAGTCAATACACATACACATAGAACCATCTTTCTTTTTAACAAAGAGAACAGGAGCTCCCCAGGGGGAAACACTAGGATGAATGAAACCTTTGTCGAGAAGTTCTTGCAACTGTTTCTTCAACTCCATAAGCTCAGCAGGAGCCATCCTATACGGTTCCCTAGAAATCAGAGTGGTTCCAAGAAGAAGATATATGGAGAACTCAATGTCTCTATTTGGAGGCAGCCCAGGAAGCTCCTCTGGGAAAACATTAGGGAAGTCACGTACCACCTCCAGACTTTCTACAAGCCCGCTACTAGGACTGGTCTCTGAGACTAATGCGAGGAAGACTTTACATCCTTTAGAAATGAGCTTTTTAGCTTTAAGAGAGGAGATTATAATATTATTACAGAATCCGCTTCCCCTAGGGATTTTCACAGGATAAGAATGAGGTTGAGAGAGGACCACCATCTTGTTTCTACAATTAATGTGAGCATGGTATGTATAAAACCAGTCCATACCAAGTATAACATCAAAGTCTTCCATAGTTAATAGAATGAATTCAAAGGGCATATCATGATTTTCATATTTAAGAGAGAGTTCATTGGTTTTCTTTAGAGTTGTGAGTATTTTGCCACTCGGAGTAGACACGTCCAGAATATATCCCAAATCCCTTATGTGAATATTTAATATAGATGCCAGAGTTTGGCAAATAAATGTATCTGTATATCCAGAGTCAAATAAAGCCTTAACAGGATGACCATTTAATAATACAGTGCCTACATAAGGTAATCAAATTATGAATAATTGCAGGCTTGAATAAGATATTGAATTATAAAGAAATTAGGTTACCTTCACAGAGCTGGTTTGGATTTGCCTTGGCCTCTTCTGCACTTACTGCAAATACCCTGCCATTGCGGTGTCCCTGAGGCTGCGGAGCACCACCCGCAGGATTTCCAAAGAGGGAGGGAGGGAGTGGGGCACTTGGCGACAAAATGACCCTCCTTTTTGCAGTTATAGCAGACTGGCTTGGTGTGGCGGCATACTCCACCATGGTGTCATCCGCAAGTCTTACACTTCGGGTGGACAGTCTTCTGTTGACTTCGATTGTGCTTCTGTCCTCCTATTCCTGAACCTCCTCCTTTCCCTGATCCCTTGTTGTTATGGCCTGGGTTGAACTTCCTAAACTTATCCTCTTTGGTAGTGGTTAACCCTAAGTACCCCATGCTGGAAGGCTTTTGCATGCCTTGCTCTCTCTCTTGCTTGAGGGCCATGTCTAGGGCTTCATCTATGCTTCTGGGATGAGAGGCTATGACTAGGGTTTTTAGGTGGGCGGAAAGGCAGTCAAAATAGTGTTCAGTAAGACGATCTTCAGTCCTGATGGGTGCATAATGCTCCAGAAGCCTAAACTTCTGGGTGTAATCAGCTACTGAAAGACTACCCTGCCTTAACTCCATGTACATCTTCTCCTTCCTCTTCCTCTCAGCTATGGGCATAAAACGATCCATGAAGAGGTTTTTGAAGGCTTCCCACTCCATATTGTCTATTTCCTCACCCCTATTCCCACCATAGTTCTCCCACTAGATTTTTGCCCCTCCCTTAAGCATATGGGTGGCAAACTTGACCTTCTTCTCATTGGGTACTTCTAGGGTATGAAAACCATTCTCTATGGTTAAAATCCAGGCTTCATCCTTGTCCATGACCTCAGGCTGGTCTTCCCCCGAAAAGGAATCAAGGTTTAGCTTAATAAAATCTATCACCGTCACTTCTTTCTTCCTAGATGAGTTAGGTTCAGGGGTTCTTTTTGTGGCGAGGGTTTCCATAAAATCTAGAAGGATTTTCTTCTGTTCCTCCCACCTTTCCTTGGCCGCAGCATCGGGATCAGGTACTTCAGAGGTTTCAGGCTCTTTTCTTTTCTTATAGGATGATTCCTCTGAGGACTTTGAGTTGCGAGTCTTAGGAGGCATCCTAAAATTAATTGGGATATATAAGATTTATTATTCAACAATTATATTTGTCATTATCATTATATCATTTCATTATTCTCTTATATCATTTATTAATGTTCTTGATGTTACAATTTATGGAGGACACCTTAAAAGTCCGTATTAGTCGGTCCTTAAGACTTTCTAAATAGAGAGACTCTTTCCTAATCTTATATCATAAAGATGAAGGGAAGAGCAATTTTCAAAAATTTTAGATAAGAGGGAAAAAATATTCCTATAGAAAAGATGAGAGGGAATTTCTATAGATGAGAAGGATCCTAGTTTAAGGTATGCCCAAGAAGTAAGGGACATTTAGGATATCGGCCAGGTAGACTCACACTACCTTATAGGTAGCCTCGTGATTGCCAAGCAAAGTGGCTCGGAGACTTTAGCCAGACCTTAGGCAGATGCTATCCTAGTCACCTCAACCCTTCACATCCCTAACTCAAAGACTACCCTAGACTCATAATAGGGTGAATGAAAGTCATGTGACTATGATGTGTGAACATTGGCTCTGATACCAACTGTGACGACCCCAATTTCCATATACGTTCCTTAGTGACAGACATAGATATGCGTGCACTCACATCTATGAATGTCAAAAAGGAAAATATAAGAAATCAAGATAGTCAACTAAAATCGGAGATAAGCCAATATCATATTCACATCATCAAATGATAGCAACACAACACATCATTCATTGATCAAAGATGAAGTCATACATTCTAATAAGTGAAAAGTAAGAAGGTTAAGTCTATGGAAAGAAAATACTTTTATTACACAGGATCTATAACATCCTATTACATCATCTAGAAGAATAAAAACTATCTAACTGAAATGAATATGATAAGAAGTGGAAATCCATCTCATATCCTCCATGATCTTTATTTAGTGGCTTCAGGTACTTTAGAGTGCTTCATCTATTATCAATTGTTCCTTGTACCTAGAAAATATGAGAAACAAAAACATCAACAAAGTTGGTACGTGGAATTAAAAGCTATGCTATGCTGGTGTATAAAATACTCAAATTGGAGAAAGAGAAAGAAAATGTTATTTAAAGGCAGAAAATCAAGAAATCTCAAGTTATTAGTCTCATTTATAGTGAACATGCATTACTATGGTGGACTTAGCACATAATCACATAAATAGTGGGCCCTTCCCGTGTAACTTGTACTCTAGGGATCTCCCTGTATACCATGTACTCTAGGGAGGTGCTAGTCAACATTAAAGCTTTCCCTCTCTAATAGGGAGTTTAATGAGCACCACTAGTAACTACATTTCACTTATATTCAATTATGTTCTTTTATGTTCAAGGCGGTAATTCATCAATTATGCATAAATATACACATCCATCAATGTATGTCAATTTCATGCAAACAAGTACATATATTTAGGATCCAGCAAAATCTAATCATATAATTATATCCACGTACCTTTAATTCTCAAATCTGAATTCCACAAGTCCTAAGTTAGGAAAAAGATAGTAGATCACCCTTAAATATAGTAAAACCCTAAAGTCACCATGGTTTCACATCAATAAACATTAATTACTATTATAATTAGGGTTTGGATTATTTGGGATGTCACTTTAGGATACACAGGATTCAGAGTTGGGGTCTGAGATTAGGGTCGTCTAGGTTATTCGAGGACATTTTAGTTATTAGGGTTTTTCATAAATTGTACATAGTATTCATGATAAGGTGAGAAAAACTAGAAATTAGGGTTCTTCTCAATTGTTGAATCAACTATCATTCCTAGATAGGTTTTTTAGTAACATGATGATCATAATCCTAATTAGGGTTTAATATGTTCCCAAGGCAGATTTAAAATCAGTTATAACCATTATTACACAAAATAATGCATTAAAAGGTCATTAGTGAGTGTAGGCCATATTTTCCAAAAAGCTCTCAGATCCAGGTCATGGTTGTATTTTATTTAGATAGCTTGGATTTTTCTGATGAAGATGGTATATTTATTCGATAGTTTCTGATAATCCTACCATTTTCTAGGGTTTTCACAAGTTCTGGCCAATCAGGAAATTTCAAGAATTAAACGAAAAATAAAAAAAAGATTTGCAAGCTCTGCCTCACGGATCATGCGAGGGATCCGACCAACCGGACCCTCTCACTGACCCGCGAGCAAGCGCTCGTCCAAAGAGGGTCAGGCTGGGGTAAAAGGACGTGGATGCCCTTCGGGGGGGTTGCATAGCATCGTGACGATCAGGGGCAGGTTAGTAACTCTGCCTCTTCGATTGTCTTCCTCGCACGCTTGGCAACAACGATGGTCGGGCAACTACACAGATGAAAACGGAAGCACCTCGGGCTGGCTAAGGGGTGTCGGGGAGTGTGAGGATGGGAGGATCCTCTTCACGGGATTCCCCTGAGTTCAACGAGCCCAAGATGCTCGCCGGAGGTGAACTACAACTAAGATGACGATGATAGGAGGCTCGGTAAACAAAAATTGGGTTCTAAGGTTTTACCTGCCCTCCGGCTGGATTGAGGGGTCACGAAGCTCCGCGTGAGGTTCATGAGACTTTGTGTCCACTTTCCACTACTCGACGTGCCCTGGACCTCGCCGGCAGTGGAGCTTTGGAGCTCAGCTGTGGCGGCTAGTCGACCCAGGCTTCCGGACCTTCGCGGCTCCAACCGAAAGTGTCGGTCGTCTCGCCGAGATCCCTAGATGGTGCAATTGCATTCAATTGAGCGGAGAGAACCACTGGAGGGAGGGAGAAGTCAATGTCAGGCTAACTGCGTGGTGCTTGCGGTCGGGGAGTAAGGGGTGACCCTCGATGCAATTGAGGTTCCTAAACGATCAAAGGAGGGTAGGCGGTGCTAATGGGATGCTTAAATAGGCATGGGGGGTGCTGAAGGAGGAAGCCCTAAAGTGGGCCTCTTCCGCCAGTGAGAGTTGCGGAAAGGGTGGAGGTCGTTTTCCCTATTCCGAGCACGAGGGGCGTCGAGCGAGGGGTTGCTGACTTCATCTCGACGAGAGGAGTCTCTCCTCCCAGAATCTCACGTGATTGTTGTGGGGGTTGAGCGCACGAGGTGGCTGTTGAGGTTGGCGCTCTGCTGGGGTCGAAGCCGAAGGAGGCAGAAGGTAGGAGACGGGGTCCTGGACCCTTGGATCCTGAGCGGATCACTGTCCACCTGATCGGACGGCTAGGATCAAGTCCTAGCGAGGGGACCGTGTCCAGGCAAAGTAAAGATGGGCTGTGACAATATTTGATCAATTAAATCCAAAACTTTAGGTCCTAGAGCTACTAGATGGTATTATACACATGATTTTTAAATGTAAACCACTCTCAAATGGTAAATCCGATTGTAATCAGATTTTAGACATAGCTTTATAATGCTATGATGTAGCTATGGTGCAAGATTGGAGTCAAAATTTGATTATTGACTATGTCAATTGACTAAATGTCATAATACTTATATTATTGATTTTGTGTACCATTATGGATTGTTTGAAGTGAAATTGATAATCCATTTAATCGAATTAGTGAGAGAGAGATGATTGAGGGCATAGTTGGAACAATTAAAATTGTAAGAGAGAGGAACTAAATAATATATATGTAAGAACTCACTCTGTCACACACCCCCATAAGAAGAATTAGGTGAGGGTTTCATTAGATGCACCTTGAACTCTTAGTAATGTAGGTAGGTGTTTGTATAGTCATTCAGTATGGTGTTTGACTGGTGATGCACTTGGTGCATTAGGTAAATATGGTTCATCTGCTGGCATTGTCACTTCTTCACTTTCGCTCCCACTTCATGTGGGTATGAAAGTTCTTTGTGTGCCCTACATGGCTCTAGAGGTCGATGAACTCGAATGGACTAGAGGAGCCAATATTATCTCTAACACGTTGTGTTGTGTGATTCCAGGTAGGTTCTATAGAGGGACTCTTCTCCTCATCAATGACATCCATAGAGGCATTATAATAGTTGCAAAGCAACTCATGAATCTCACCTTTCACAAGTAGATTCTCACACAAGTATTGATAGATCTAGTTTGAATAGTCTGAAAGCCCATATGAGAGATTCACCAATGAAAAATGGGCAAGTGTAGGTAGGGCAAGTTGTACTGACATATCCTTAAACAATTGGAGGTAGATCCCCTTTACTAAGAAAGCACGAACAAAAGTAGACGCTTGTGATATTCATTTTAATCAATGCATCTCCGTTTTGGTATATGAATATAGCCCAAATATGTCATAATGACAATGATCTGCCCACCTTAGATGAAGTGGGAATTAGTGTTGTGGTTGTACACAAGGTAAAATTTCTCAATCATTGTGTTTTCTTATTGAATGCATATTTATCTTGCATTTTCACATTATTATTCCATTATTTTAAATCATTTTACTTGAGAACTAGCTTGCATTTAGGTTTCCTTAATTTCATGTTAATTTGTAGAATTTTGATCTAAATTTCTTGGTTATCATGGTATATTTGAGCTTCATATCTTATGTGTTAGCATATGAGATGGTGTTCTGGCTACAAACTAGTAGGAAAAATAATTTTTTGATAAATGGACCATATTTTAGTTGATCTATCTAATGGTCCCATCGATTGATGCTTCATAGCAACATACCCTATGACATATGCAGATAGCTCACCCCCTGCCACTCCTCACCCAGGGGGTGGGTTTGCATCTTCCTGGAATTTTAATTTTTTGCTCATTTTGTCCTTTCATAAGTTGGCAACATATAGATCATTAATCGACAAAATTTATGTGTTGCCTACCAAGAAAGATCCAACGATCACCTACTAATGGTAATATTCTGATGGAAACACTACATGCCCACATATGGACAAAACATTTTCCTACTCACCTCCCGATGGAGATCTGGTATCATCAATCTAATGAAAGTTATGATTCACCTTCTAATGGAACTCATGGCTCATCAATCGATGGAACTCAAGTTCTCATTACCAACAAAAACAAATGACGGGAACCCTAAGTACCTCAACTGATGAAAGTTCCACACTCTCCCTACCAATGGAAAGGCTAACTTTGTCTTTTGATGGAATTCCCACTCATGCCTTCTGATGGATCTTTTGAGTTCCCAACTGATGTAGACTCTACTCCTCTTCCAATGAGTTTCTTTCTCACGTGTTTTGATGGAACATCTAGGCTCGCAAATGATAGAGACTCTATGTCATCTTCTAATGGGGTTCCTTCTCATACCTTCTAATGAAAGTTCTTCTCACCCACTGATGGTCGTCCTACCCATTCATCTACCAATGGAAATATTGAACATTGTGAGAGCCTTCACCTACCTCCTACAATTGTCTCTTTGCCTCCATGGCAGCTGAAGTCTTAACTACAAGGAGGCTAGGCATAGTTTCAAATTATCGTACTCTACTTATTAATCTTATAGAATAAGGATCCTCATTCAATTCATCTAGGTTGCCAAAATCAGCCTTGAGCCTCCATCTCTAGTTTCCAACTACCATTTCCTTTGGTTCAATACACCTCTACCTTTGCTTCTTCCAAGTATCCAGGGTTTTAGACCTTGAAAGAGTCTATTCTTGTGGTGCTCATTTCCATTGGTTGACAAACTCTACCCTAGTTAAAAAGCTGCTCCTTCCTTATAGTGGACTAATCTTAACTAAGGAAGGAAGATGATGCACTCAAACACTCTCTGACAAACGTCCATGAGTGATCTTGCTGCTATGTCGACCACTATCATCCCTGACCTCACAATGGACATCTAAACACCATAGTTGCTCATTTTATGTCTACTGTGATGAAGGCTTTCTTCCCTTCTTCCAATGTTAATCTTGTTACTACTATGACGAGGGAGTATTCCTCTCGCTAGGGTGTAGAGAGTTTCTTAGCTATCTAATTTTGTTCCCTTTACTGCATCTACAATTGTATGGACAATTGAATGTTTAAAATCAGTCATTTTATGCTTGTACCCTTACCTGATCATTATGTTTGCATGTTTATCAGATCATGGATGTAGAGAACTTTAAACCTGGGAAGTAGGATGTTGATTGATCTTGTTAAACCCTTGATGAGAATTTCAGATAGGTCTTTTCTAAGATGATAGATGTATGATACCTAGGTGACACAAAGGCAAGCTTAGAGTGATATCTGAATGGCTTTTACTCCTAATTCCAAAAGGGGGATTTACCTTGCCACAACATATGTATTTTCATGTTTAAAATTATGTCGTGAGAGAGTGAATATTAGTGCGGCCACCCACCATGCTAAACAAGATTACTCTATACCAAAACTCACTTGATCATAGTTTAACCACATTGCTAAAAAGGGGGATAATTAAAACCGAATTAAACATGTCTAGAAACATTTACTAAAGGTCTTAAATTTTGGATGATATATCACCATACCAGGTATCTTTCCATCCGATGGCCTCAACCACAACTTATATACAAAAGCATTGTCTTTATATATAAATCATGTACAAACATAAACATATTGCCAAAGACTCGAGTAGATATACATTAACAACCAAAAATTCCACACCCGAACCTGATAGTGTAGGGATGACTCAAGGACACAGTAACAACTAGCAAACCTTATTCTTCTACTAAGTTCCAAACTGATCCTTCTCACTACCACAAGTTTAACGACGCTTTTGATGATCACCTAAAAAGGTGTGCTGACCCATGAGGTGAGACCCATGTCCCAACGAGAGATATACATCTCAATAATGTTCATTGCTAAAAACAAATTATTCAATTAAATGGACAAGGTAGATAATATTACAGAATTGAAAGACTAAAATAATATTTGAAGGAATAGACAAAGCTAACACCATATGTATAGTTGATTTCTCTTGCTGCGTTATACATCATGTAAACATTTAGAAGGGAAAAAATAAGGTTTATTGTCCAATGTGAATCACAGAATAACCCTAACAGATATGCTACATGGCTGAATTGCATCTTTTATTAAGCCCTGGGGAGTTTGAGACATACCACTCAAACTTCCAACTGACCAATGCAAATTTGCAATCAACTCAGTACAAGATCTAGGAGAGCTGAAATTCGAAGATCTCTTTCCCTCAGTTAGTGTGAGTCCACCATGGCAACATATTAGTCAAGTTGTAATAAACCTACTCCGCCTTGGGTACACATGCCACAAAATAGAAACTAGGTTATTCAACACTATCATTTGAAGTATAACCGCAGCCATCCACAATCACATCACATATATATACATTCATATTCACCTGAGACATAGCCTTGACCATTCTCTAAATCCTTGGAATCATGATGACAAGGATATACCCTCCCTGCACCCACATATACTCAACAGTTCTGAGTTTTTCTCCTGGAATACTCATTTTACTATCCAGTTCATCTTGACACTAGAATAGTTCTACAGCATAGGGAGCTACATGATTAGGGTTTCACTTGATTAGTAAAGGCAATTGGGTGATTTTAGACTGCATCAATCAACTTACATACAAATCCTAAGTTGTTTCTACAAAAATAGTGGTATAAACAACCCTAGAAGATATAAAATGTATAAGACATATTCCTTATCACAATATCATAGTATACCAATCCATTATTACCCATGGACTAAAATTCCATTAGGGTTAAAGCATGCCCAAAGGACATTTAGACCATTCACAATATTTCCTGCAAGAACATAATTATTAACATAATTATCTTTTAATATTTGATATTTCATCACACACTTGTTGTAAATAGATTTAGCATAAGATTTCATCAAACATAAGAGCTATGCCATTCTCAAAGTAACATATTAGGGTTACCATTAGCATTGTGAGAGCATTCCCTTCATCATTACAACATTAGAGGAAGATAGATATATTAAACTATCAACGCTCAATCATTTTTACTAAGATTCAACAAGGTGGATTCGATTGGTATCACAAATCATAACCCATAGGTAGTCCATCAGTTCATGCACACACTTAGGAAAATACTTAGCAAGCCATCATTTCAATAGTACACCTTGTTAAACCATCAATTCTTAAACACATATAGAAAGACCATCACTTCATTCTTAGAGTTAGTCAAAAACATAAACTCTTATACCTATCATCCCCATCAGATCATGGATGTACTTAGCCATAAACATAACCATTGGATCATTAGGATACTTAACCAAAATCAATACACTCGGATCATGGTCACTAGAAAGACCATCAATTCACACGGAACAATTATAGATTCATATATCACACAAGGCATAACCATTAGATCATGGACTCTAACAAAACTATCGGTTTCCATACTAAGAAAAACCATCAATTCCTTTGGTACACTAGGAAAAAACATTGATTGATTCAAGGACTTAGAAAAAACCTTTCATCCATGTGCTAAACAAAACCATTGGATTAGGTACCTAGTGAAGCCATCATTTCTTAATTTAGTTGGTTAATCATTTCATAGAGTAGTTGAGCAATTAGTTGCAAGCAATAGATAAACCATTAATTCCTAACATCAATAGAAAGCAGTTCTTTTCATTAAGTAAAACTATGATAAAGTAAGTTTTTACATTATCTTTTTCTCTCTCTTACAATTTATTGAAATAAATAAGTTCTCAATATATTCCATAAAATACCCTCAATCACCCTTCTACCATTTTGACCATACACAAATTTTAAAATAATACAAACCCTAAATGTATATTAGGGTGATTTATATAGATAAAGGACCTTGTCAAACTATGTTGGACAAACAATTGAATTTAAATCCTAGAATTTTACCACAGTATGATGGATCAATCATAGAACTCCACCTAAAATTTTGCAACATTCCGACTTACAATTTGAGAGATATGAATAATCAAAATTTTATTTGATAATACATTCAATTATTAACCTAGACCTAAGTTGTTTAATTAGATAGCTAGGTGTGACATTTACATGTCCGCAGACTCTGCCAGAAATAAAGGGGGCATAGAACTTTGATCATATTTATATCTAGACCTCCCAGGGAAGATCTGATGACCACCAAGTCATCGTCAACCTCTGATTACTATGGATGGTTGTTGCCACCCTAAATTGAGATTTTCCTTCCACTCACCCTAACAACCTAGACCAAGTCAAGTGGCATAAAATGGAGTGTCGAGTTGTCTCACTGATGTGATCACGATGACCTCTCACGCGCATGCTCTCATCTGGGGATTGGGGAGAACAACCTCCCACAAATACACTCCTCTCACCTAGCGGCGGTAGCTGTTTAGGGATTCCTCGCCCTCACTCCCAAATGCCTATATAACCATTCTATGAGCTATACTCCCATCTTTTATTCATCCCTAAACCTCAATTACTTAGCAGATAACCCAAACACCCTTCTTCACTTCATCATCTTCAACCTCCTTCCACCTTGCCATTCCAGAGCGGAGACCTTCATCACGTAAATCCCACATCACCTTCATCATCCCCTAGACTCATTAGACCACCAAAACAACTCTACCACTCTACAACCTCCACCCTCCTCTCATACCTCATCTCCTATGGAAACCTTGCCTCCTTCCAGGGTGGCAACAAGCTTCAGGGGGAGTTTCATTGCACTAACTCGTTCCCTAAGTTTGGGAGCCCCACCCAAAATCAAATAGGGCTCCTCCGGGCCTCGGGCGAGACTACTACTCCTATTCCCCTTCATTGGAGTTTCAGCAAGTAGCTATGCTCGTGAGACAGACCACAAGAAGGAAAGGGAGGGGAGAATGCCTTCTAGGATCTGACGTGGGACTAGATGGCCCACTCGTGAGGCACCACCTCTGCATGAGTCACAAGTCAGCAAGGGAGTTTGGCCAGTCATGCGAATCTGAGGTGAACCTACTAATGGATGCCACCTCATAAAGACGGGTCTACTAGTGTGAGGAATTGGGATCAATTTGGGTCGTCGATCAAGTTGGATCGAGCCATTAAACAAGGTATCCCTACTTTGTTTTTATTTAATTAATATAAGAAATCAATTTAACTTGGGAAAATCATAATAATTGATAAGAATATTATATGGTACCAAAAATTGATATCAAATTTATTAGAAGAATATGAGGAATGCAAATAAAATATTGTCATGACCTAGATCTAATTCCTATTTCAAAACTTATTACATAAAGCCTACTTAATTATATAGTTATCCTTCCTTTATCTAGAAATGATATGCATGGTATGAATTCAGTTCATTTCAATTCAGAAACCCTAGATCCATATCGGATAATGTTAAATCATATGAACCCTAGAGAAGTAACCAATGATGGCCTAAACTTCTTAGAAACCCAAATTTCAATGTTTCCCTCTAAATTATAGTCATGTTCCATGCTTAACGCTAACCCTAGATCTGACCTCGTGACCCTCAAAATAATATGACCTTAGAAAATGATCTCTAATCTAATTGCAAGATGATAGAAACAACTTTTATTTATAACAAGGAACCCCTCCTGGGATTGGCCACTATTGGACCCCACCCAGCCAAGGGTAAACCTCAGAACCTGCTGTGTACATGAAGGCACCACGACGCACTGAGTAACGTGGGGCCTTATTGCACCCTGAGGGTTATGCATCCATAGTCAAACCTGGGTCCCTTTATTGGGGATTGCCGTGTCGCATCGCTGGGCTACTCCCTCACCCCTTGATAGAAACAACCTTGAATAAGACAAAACCCTAAAACTAAAATCTTATGAGCACATAATGACATTAGGCCCTTAATGTCTTTTCAGGGTGATACATACACATTATCTCTAGACACTTTTGGA
Organism: Alisma plantago-aquatica; assembly: GCA_963693085.1. Lineage (NCBI taxonomy): Eukaryota > Viridiplantae > Streptophyta > Magnoliopsida > Alismatales > Alismataceae > Alisma > Alisma plantago-aquatica. Next base: position 981,859,334 of record OY856410.1, on the reverse strand, counting down.
ATCAAGATTTGATACTCCAGGTATGTGGTATTATTAGTATACATTAGTTTCATGTGTGCGTCATGTATGAAATGTTGAATGCCTTATTTGTGTATGGTTCTTGAATGTGCATTATATGTATTATGCACTTCGCCATAACATCAAGAACATAAATAAAAGATGGATTGTAGCTACTAAGTGAGATATATTATCTCTCTCTCTTCTAAAAACTAAGGTCAGCACATCCCCATAGCCCTAGGGGTAGATAGGTCCCAACATACAAATATAATAGATGTTGACACACTTAGTGGTACAATTGCATCAAAGACACATTTAAAAGAAGTGGTTTGCCTAATTATCACTCTAAATAATGTTTTCCTTTTTATTTTATTCTTTCTCAAACTTTTCAAGTGTGAAATTTAATATGTATGTATCTTTCACCCCATGCACAAAACATATTATGTTGATTCATTATTTCATGTATTTTCTAGGTGCAAAGAATCCATAAATGAAGTCAAAGTACTATAAAGCAATGATAAAACTCATTGGAGGATCTAGAGTAGTTCATGCTTATCTTTATTTCTCTTAGCTAGTTATTTTTCCATTTCTTAGTTGATGTATAGTATGGATTATGTCATGTGTACTTTCCTTCTTATAGTTAGTCTTTTCTTCCATGCAAATAAATGTAAAGACTAATTTCCTTCTCATTTATGGATGATGGTTTTTTTCTAGCAATAATATGATGTTTGTGAACATGATTCAGCTTCCGTGCATTATAGATGATAATCACAATTCCTTATATTTTCCCTTTTGACATCTTATCGATATGAGTGCACATTCATAAATGGAATGTCATCATGGAATGTATGCAAGAATTAAGTCATCACAATTGGTATTAGCGCTAGTCTTACACATTGTAGTTGCATGAAACCTCATTCACCCTATTATGAGTTTAGGGTAGTCCTTGAGTTACGGATATAAGAGGTGGAGGTTTCTAGGATAGCATCTGCCAAGGCTTTGGAGAAAGTCTCTAAGCTACTTTTCTTAGCACACGAGGCTACCTTATGGTAGTATAAGTCTACCTAGCCAAAATCCTTAGTGTCCCCTACTTCTGGGTATACCTTAATCATGGATCCTTATCATCTATATATATTCCCTCTCATCCCTCTCTTCTATATAGGTCATGAACGTGTCACTCTATTTAGAGTCCTAAGGGTGATTGATTCTTGACTAAGGAATATTATGGTATCCTCCACAAATCATAACACTAAGATCATGAATAATCAATAAAGAAAAACTATGAAATATATTTCAAAAAAGATAACAAAAGTATCTTATCCACTTCACCTAATTTTTAGGATGTATCTAAAAACACGTGGCTCTAAGGCCTCAGAAGAGTCATCCTCTCATAAGACAAAAGAACCTGAAACTTTTGGGGAACTTGATCTTAAGAAAATGGTCAAGGGTAGCTGGAAAGAACAAAATGAAGGTCCTGATAATTTTTATAGAAACTATTGCCCTAAAAGGAACCACTAAGACTAGTTCTTCTAAGAGATAGGTAATTGTTCTTGACTTTGTCAAATGGAATCCTGATACCTTTTGTGATGAAGACCAAACTGAGGTCCTAGATAAAGCTGAAGCATGGACCTTATCCATATAGAATGCCTTTCTTGTCCTAGAAGTACCCCTTGAGAAAAAAGTAAAGTTCGCCACATACCTACTTAAGGGATGGGCAAAGATCTGGTGGGAAATTGTTTGTGGGAATAAGGAAGAAGAGGTTGATACCATGGAGTGAGAAACCTTCAAAACCCTTTTCAATGACCATTTTATGCATGTAGCTGAGAGGAAGAGGAAGGAGAGTATTTACATTGAGCTTAAGCAAGGCAACCTATCGGTAGTTAACTACACTCAGAAGTTTAGGCTTCTGGAGTGTTAGGAAACCATTGAAACTAAAGAATGCCTCTTGGAACACTATATTAATTATTAAGTTGCCAACCTAAAAACCCTAGTTATCACTTTCTGTTCTATGAACCTTAATGAAGCCCTAGATATGGCCCTTAACATGGAATGGGATCAGGGAATGAAGAAACCTTCAGGCATGGGATACCTTGGGTTAATGTAAGGGCTCTGACCCACATTTTGGGATAACCCTATTTGCTTTGCTTAAGTATGTTGCTTAGCTCCTTTATCTAATCATTTGCGATGTAATTAGGGTATGTTGGAGGTTTGTGTTCCTTGTTTGATCTTGTTGCTTGATGCTATTGTTTTGTGGAGAGGTTTGGATCAAACTTGCAATTCACCAAGAATAGGGGTTGATGTGCAAGTTTTCCACCTCTAGAGTGTTTCTTCTCTCTCTGGGTATCATTTAGAGAAGAGAGGAAGTGTTGGGCGCCTTGTTTTGGCCTTGGATGAGTAGTGACATCCTTGGTGATGTTTTGGGCACATGTTTGAGGTGTGCTTTGCTCATAAGAGTGTTGTCTTGGGCTTGAGAGCCTAAGGAGACCTGGTATCAGTTTGTGGTTGTCTGGAGGAGGCTTGATATCGGTTGAGGGTTTCTTGAGGGACATCCTATTGGTTTGATGGTATCTTGAGAATCACCATATCAGGTTGTGGTAACTCTAGAGGAGTGCCATATCGGTTTGTGACCTAGGGTTTCATCCCAATCAGTTTGTGAAGGAAGGAGGAGGTGTGTATTGGCCATGACCTAGGAAGGAGGCTTAGTGGGAAAGACATAGATCCTATCACCTTGTTGCATGGTGTTACATTGGGCCTCTCTTCTTGGATATGTGTCTTCTAGGGTTCTAAGTTGGTGACACCTTCCCCTTTCTCTCTCTCTCTCTCTTTGATCAGCCATGTATATATACCCCTCTCTTCCTATGCAAGAGAACCCTTTTTGTGATCCTTGCTTTCTCTCCTTAGTGGATGATCTTGAGCTTGAAGAGCTCTCTCTCTTAGAGCTTAGTGGGTGAGCCAAAATCTTGTGGTACTCTATTTCATCTTATTCCTTGGTAAGCCATGATTTTCTAGCTTTCTTTCTCTCCTTATTTCTTCTTTTCAGCCATGGAACTTGGTATCTTCTTTCCTCTCTTTTTTCTCTCCCTAAACCTCAGTTCTATCTTCCTTCTTGGAGGTGTTTTGGAGATCAAGCTAGGAGGATCTTCTTCTACCTTGAGCTTGGGAAGCTTGGAGATTGACCTTGGATCTTAGAGCTTAGTGGTTGTTCTTGAGGCGGGTTATATAACTCTAAACCTACTTTGTTATTATCACCTTTGTACTTGTTATCTTGCTAGTTGTCCTTAGATCATTATTTCTTGCTTGTTAGTAGCTATTCTTGGTAGCCTTACATTCTATTTTTTAGAATAGAACCTTGCTAATTTGCTTCCATGAGATGCACCTTTCTTTTGCCTTGTTATTATCATCATCTTGAGGTAGAAATGACCAGACCAATATGATATGCTAAACTGATATGCAATGCAATCCGAAATGCTAAACCGATATGCTTCTTGTTAAACTGATATACCTACCATGATGGGGTTTGTTATGATCTAGTGATGACTAGTGAGGAAGAGTGTTGAATCTCCATGCTTTTAGTTGAGGATGGAAGTCAACATGGGTAACCCTAATCCAATATACATGTAATCCAACACACATGCAACCCAATATACCTAGAGTTGAAGAGGGAAACATCTCCCTTGAGGTTCAACTGATACTACTATAAACCCTAGTGGTCGATATCCCTTGGTGATCTTTGAGGCTGATACCCTAGTGGTCGATATCCCTTGGTGATCTTTGAGGCCGATACGTTAGTGGCCGATATCCCTTGGAAATCTTTGAGGTCGATACCCTAGTGGTCGATATCCCTTGGTGATATTTAGGGCCTATACCCTAGTGGCCGATATCCCTTGGTGATCTTTGAGGTCGATACCCTAGTGGCCGATATCTCATGATCGTGAAGGTGGTCGATATCTAAAGGGATACTTAGAGCGATACCCTATGAGATTGTGTGGCCGATACACTTTCTCATGTACCTCTAATAAATATCATTTGTGATAAACCGATACCAAGTGATGATAAACTGATACCAAGTGATGATAGATCGATACTAAGTATTTATAGATCCATACCAAGTGATGATAAACTGATACTCACCTCAAGTTTGGTAGGTTGGTACCCTACTTAGGTTGGTTTCCTGATATCTAGGGTTAACCGATACCCTAACCCTAACCGATACCCTATGTGATGTGTAGTGATGCATCTTATTGATGCTAGGGTCACATGGTGTGAGGTGATACTCTACGGTAATGGTTGAGACAAACCATGTTGATGTTAGTGTCTCATAGTGATGATATGATATCCTATGGAGTAGTTGTACGTATGATGTGAGGGTTATGTTCCTAAACCACATAACATGTTTTATAATTATAATGAGAAACATGATTCTATGTCTCATAACACATCTTATAATGATGATGAAAGTGATAACTTAATGGTGGTTGGTGATCTAACCTTGTAAACCCTAAACAGGTAAAGAGAAAACCTAATTGTTATGATGTAAAGTTTATGATGTGAATGTATAGCATGAGTTCTATGAGATGATGATGTTTTGCCTTCTTACTATCAACTTCTAACCATTCAGGTGATACTGATTGATGTACATAGCCATGTAAGAGCATGGTGGACATGATGTGATGGACATTGGTCCTTGTGGTGAACATTTGTCTTTGTGATGGACATATGGTCCTTGTGATGGAAATTTGTCCTTGTCATGGACATTGATCCTTGAGATGGACATATAATGAATAACATGCATAAAGTGATGATGTGATAAGATCCCATCTACTATGTTTTAGTTTATTCTGGTTATGAGCTATGCCCTATTGATGTAGATCTTGTTTAGAATTTATACATTGTAGCTTGATTGATGCTTAAAGATGTTTAAATTGGTCTGATTAATCAAGTGAAATCCAATAGTGTAGTTGCCCTGGGCCATAGATCCATTCTAGTGCCAACTTTATTGTTGGATGGTGTAACGAGTTTAATTCAGAGTGCATATTTTTGAATATGTGGGGTACAAATCGAGTAATTCCTTGTATCCTTGAATACATGTTGTGTGAGACGGCCCATGCGTGAGCCACTCCTTTTGTATGAATGACCATGTGCTTGCCTATTCTTCTAGCGATGTACCTATACCAAGGTGGGATAGTTATGATTATATATTTTGATGGCCATTTGTGAGCCAATCCCTTATCTTGACTATATATCATTGTTGCAGTTGACTAATATGTTTCTATGGTGTTTTCTCTTGTGTTGACCAAGAGGTGTGGTGAGGTTGTGGATTCTGACTCTTCCATTAGACCTTGTGTGGCATCGATTTTGACTTATCAAGTGGTCAGTTGGATTTGGGTGGTATGACTCAAATACTTGGGGCATAATGAAATACATAATCAGTCGTGTAGTATAATTGTATATGATCAAATATGAAAACATTGGTTGAGGCCTTTCTTGATCTTTATACAATGTTGTTGATAGAAAATATACATGTTATTCATATTCCCTTTGTAATTATTAAGATGTTCCATGATTTAATAGCAATTTCCCTTCCTGTTAATAGTCATTATCTGCTTCTTCTTAGTTGTATTTATACTGCACTCAGTTTTTCTTATTTGTGATAATAATAGAGGTGGTGTTGAGTTATATCTCCCACTGGGATTTGGAATCTCACCCTGTGGGTTTCCCACACCCTTTTTCGGTGGACGAGCATGAAGAGGTAGAGATCGTGTATAGGAGGTTGAGCAGAAGCTAGAGGAGTAGTAGCTGATAAGGTTGGAAGTGTTGTTGGATGTCTTTGTTGATAGAGTCCTGGAGTAGTCCTTATACACTCAGGTCTTTGGGAGCATTTTGTAGATGTTTTACGGACGTGCTATCTTAATGTGCCCTTTTGTATATCAGATATGACAGAGTCATGTATATATGTTTTGGAACAGTGCCTTCGATACAGGTTGATAGCATGTCTTGTGAATGCTTTGAGGCATGAAAGGACTCAAGTGTAAAGGTTCTTGCTTAATGGCTGTTTTATGAAAAAGGTTTTAATTTTTAGTGTTTTCCCAGTAATCTATTTGTTAATCATTCTTCTACTGTTAGGTTTTGAGTAATCTCGCTTTGTGTGGAGTAGGGCATCACAGCTTAGGTTGGTGTCAGAGCGTTAGGTTTGCTGAGTCTATAGGGACCTAGGACTAGGGTTTGTGTCTATTCTAGTGTCCTCCAGTCTATCTTATAGTTACTTCTACTTATGTAGAAGAAGAAGAGAAAGCTAAAAGATGTTCGAAGAACATGTTATTGAGAGTAGTGTTGCTGCACCGGGTGGTGGTTCATGGAACTAGGCAAGAGAAAATCAGGTGTCTAAAGTCCCCCAGTTTAACCCTGCCATGATGGAAAACCCTACCTTTCAATCACTTTTTGGGCAGTTTATGGCAACGATGACTCATATGGTGAACAAGATGTCTGCACCTCAACCTAGAGCACCTTTTCCCCATGTTGAATCTTCATATACTGGGAAGACTTTTGAGCAGCTTTGCCATGTTGGAGTGGTGGAATATGCAGGAATAGTTGACCCAACAGATGCAGATCTGTTGCTGACTGAGCTTGAGAAGGCTTTTAAGATCCTGATTATCCATGAATAGGATAAGGTGAAGCATGCAGTGTACCTCCTTAGAGGGAGTGCTGGCCATTGGTGGGCCATAGAGGAGGAGAAGAGACCCGATGTTGTGGTTGGTTGGGAGGAGTTATGATGAGAATTTGTAAGTCAGTACTTTGCTCAAATGTATCTTGATGAGAAAATCAGTTAGTTTGAGAGGATTCGATAGTGGTCCATGACAATCAATGAGTATGAGGAAAGGTTTATGGAGTTGTTGAGGTTCTTTCCTCACATGGCAGTGATACAGGATGAGGGGATTTGTCATTTTGAGAAGGGGATGAATGTTGAGTTGTCTACCCCAACTGCTGCTTTAGAGAATTGAGAGAGGTTTGCTGCGTTTGTGGAGTCTCTTCAAAGGATATAATGATATATGATGGAGAAGTGATATACAAGTACCAAGAAGAGATCTACACAGTTTTAAGAGTAGTCGTCAGGTGGCTTCAAGAATTCGAGGTTTTCTACACCGCTAGCATCATAGAGGTTTAGTGCTTCGACATAGTGGTCTCCAAGGAAGGGCAAATGCCATAGTTTTCCGCCCTCAGGAGCCCAGAGTGTTGAATCACCATCAGTGATAGGACCACCTAGGCCTTGGGAGCCTGGGTATGAGAACAAAATGTGTTACAAGTGTGGACTTGTTGTCCATACCAGACAGTTCTATCCAGTGAAAGGGGATGAAGTAAATCAACAACCAAGGTAGAGCCAGCAGGGCTCATAGAGACAGCAAAGCAATAACAATGTAAGAGGACAAGGATGTGGCCAAGCATCACAAGCTAGATCATCAACTCAGGGAAGTAGAGGACGGGGTTGACAACAAGCAACAACTAGATTCTATGACATGAGTCAGCCAGAGCCGGTGGTCAACCAGCGAGGGGTAAAAGGTCAGATGGAGTTATTTCATTCTGATTTGTCTTCTTCTTACTTTATATCTATTTTGGTTGGCCTGGGTACTATGCAATCTTTTATCACACATGAAGTGCTTAGTAGTTGTTCTTTGCCTATTAGTCATATGAAAAATAGCTTGTTGCTAGAAACACTCTTGGTTAGTTCTGTAGTGTTGCAGGATCTATTTCCTTCCTGTGTTCTCTCTTTTTTGGGACACAACATTCAAGTGGATCTCATGCCACTTGACATGTATGGATTCGATGGGATCCTTGGAATGGATTCCTAGAGAAGTATAGAGTAGTATTGGATTGTAGTTCCAAGCAAGAGATGTTTGTAGATGGTAGTAAGATGTGGATCTTCCAAGGAGATAGGAAGATTCTCCCGACGTGTCTTGTATCAACTATGGTAGCGAGGAAGCTTCTATGACAAGGTTGTGAGGCATTTTTGGCACACATGGTGGATACATAGGTGAGGAGTCTTAGTATCCAGGAAGTGTCAGTGGTTAGGGAGTTTGAGGATGTGTTTCCTGAAGAGTTTTTGGGTGTTCCCCCACCTCATTAGATTGATTTTGAGATCAATCTGGCTCCTATTACGCAACCCATAGCTTAGACACCGTATAGGATGGCATCGACATAAATGGCAAAATTGAAAAGACAGTTGCAAGAACTGCTTGACAAAGGTTTCATTAGGCTGAGTATGTCACCGTGGGGAGCTCCAGTGTTGTTTGTGAAGAAGAAGTATGGGTCTATGAGGTTGTGCATAGATTACAGATAGTTAAACAAGGTCAAAATAAAGAATAAGTATCCCTTATTGATGATAGATGACTTGTTTGATCAGTTGCATGCCATGATAGTGTTCTCAAAGATAGATCTCAGATTAGGATATCATCAGTTGAGGATCACAGAGGATGACATACGCAAGTTAGCTTTTAGGATGAGGTATGGTCACTATGAGTTTGTGGTTATTCCATTTGGGCTGACCAACACACCATCATCATTCATGGATTTGATGAATAGGGTGTTCAGACCATTCCTTGATCAATTTGTGGTTGTCTTCATAGATGACATTTTGATATATAGTCAGGATAGTCAACAACATGAACAACATCTTCGTCAAGCATTGACAGTGTTGAGACAACACCAGCTCTATGCCAAGTTTAGCAAGTGTGAATTCTGGTTGAGAAAGGTAGCTTGCTTGGGGAATGTTGTATCTACAAAAGGAGTATGTGTGGACCCTAAGAAGGTAGAGTATGTGACATAATGGGAGCAGATGAAGATGCCAACAAAAGTGTGCAGTTTCCTAGGGTTGGCAGGCTACTACAAGAGATTCATTAAGGGCTTCAATGCTATTGCCCTACTCCTAACTAAGTTGATGAGGAAGGATGTGTTGTTTGTTTGGGATGACAGATGTCAATGAGATTTTCAAATGATGAAGGAGAAGCTGACAAGTGCACCCATTTTGGTTTTGCCTGAGCAAGGAAAGGGATACATTATCTTTTGTGATGCATCCAAGAATGGTTTGGGATGTGTGTTGATGCAGGGCAAGCAAGTGATTTCTTTTGCTTTTCGACATCTTAAGAAACACGAGGAGAATTATCCAACCTATGATCTAGAGTTAGATGTAGTGGTTCATGCCCTGAAGATTTGGAGGCACTACCTATATGGGGAGAAGTGTCAGATCTTCACATATCACAAGAACCTGATGTACATTTTCACAACAAGTGTTGAACATGAGGCAGCGTCATTGGATGGAGTTGATCAAGGATTATGATTGCACGGTTAATTATCACCCGAGAAAGGTGAATTTCATGGTAGAAACTTTGAGCAGGAAGTCTTCATCTATGGATAAAGGTCAGTTGAGTTCTTTAATGTGCCACAAGCGAGACATGTTGGTCTCCTTGCATCAGATGAATGTCAAGTTGGAAGTCTCTTTGTTAGCCGGTTTGTTGGCATAATTGCAAGTGAAGCCTACGCTGAGACAAGAAATCAAAGAAGCTCAACAGACAAATATTATGACACAACATATTAGATTAGAGTTTGGCAGTGATAAGCATGATGGTTTGCATGAGATAGAAGGCATGATAGTATGTTATCATCACATGATAGTAGTTCCCACTGTGGATAACATGAGGAACATGGTGTTGGAAGAGGCTCATACATCTATGTATGCTATGCACTTGGTGATCTTTGAGGACAATACCCTAGTGGCTGATATCCCTTGGTGATCTTTGAGGCTGATACCCTAGTGGCCGATATCCCTTGGTGATCTTTGAGTCCAATACCCTAGTGGCCAATAAACCTTGGTGGTCTTTGAGGACGATACCCTAGTGGTCGATATCCCATGATGGTGAAGGTGGTCGATATCTAAAGGGATACTTAGGCCAATACCCTATGAGATTATGTGGCTGATACACTTTCTCAAGTACCTCTAATCGATATTATTTGAGATAAATCGATCCAAGTGATGATAAACTGATACCAAGTGATGATATACTGATACCAAGTGATAATAAATCGATACCAAGTGATGATAAACTGATACTCACCTTGATTTTGGTAGGTCGGTACCCTACTTAGGTTGTTTTCCTGATATCTAGGGTTAACTGATACCCCACATGATGTGTAGTGATGCATCTTGTTGATGCTAGGGTCTTATGGTGTGAGACTCTACAGTGACGATTGAGACATACCATGTTGATGTTAGTGTCTCATAGTGATGATATGACATCCTATGGGGTAGTTGTATGTATGATGTGAGGGTTATGTTCCTATACCACATGACATGTTTTATAATGATAATGAGAAACATGCTTCTATGTCTCATAACACATCTCATAATGATGAGGAAAGTGATAACCTGAGGGTGGTTGGTGATCCAACCTTGTAAACCCTAATCGGGTAAAGTGAAATCCTAATTGTTATGATGTAAAGTGTATGATGTGAATGCATAGCATGAGTTCTATGAGATGATGATGTTTTTCCTTCTTGTTATTATCTTCTAAGCATGCAGGTGAGAATGATTCATGTACATAGGCATGTATGAGCTATGGTGGTTATGATGTAATGGACATTGGACCTTGTGGTGGACATTGGTCCTTATGATGGACATTGGTCCTTGTGGTAGACATTTGTCTTTGTGATGGACATTGGTACTTGTGATGGACATGTGGTCCTTGTGATGGAAATTGGTCCTTGTGATGGACATTGGTCCTTGAGATGGACATATAATGTAAAATAGGCATAAAGTGATGATGTGATAAGATCCCATCTACTATATTTCAGTTTGTTCTGGTAATGAGCTATGCCCTATTTATGTAGATCTTCTCAGAAGTTATACATTGTAACTTGATTGATGGTTAAATATGTTTAAATTGAACTAATTAATCAATTAAAATCCAATAGTGTAGTTGCTATGTGCCATAGATCCATTCCAATGTCAACGTTATTACTGGATGGTGAAATGAGTTTAACTCACAGAGCATATTTTTGAACATGTGGGGTACAAATCAAGTAATACCTTGTATCCTTAAATACATGATGTGTGAGATGATCATGTATGAGCCGATCTCATTGTGATATGGATGGCCATGCATGAGGCACTCCTTATGCTAGAATGCCCATGCATGATCCTATTCTTCTAGCGTTGTACCTGTACCAAGGTGGGCTAGTTATTATTATATATGTGGATGGCCATGCGTGAGCCAATCCCTAATCTGAACTATATGTCATTTTCACAGTTGATTGATATGTCTCTACGATGTTTTCTCTTGGGCTGACCAAGAGGTGTGGTGAGGTTATGGATTCCAGCTCTTCCATTAAACCTTGTCTGGCACCGATTTCAACTTATCAAGTGGTCAATTGGATTTGGGTGGTACGACTCAAATCCTTGGGGCATAATGAAATATGTTATTATCTGTGTAGTATAATTGTATAGGATCAAATACAAAAACATTAGTTGAGGCCATGATTGATCTTTATACAATGAATTTGATAGAAAATATACATGTTCTTCATATTTGTTTTTAATTACTAAGATGTTCCATGATTTAACAACAATTGCCCTTCCTGTAAATAATCATTATCTTATTCTTCTTAGTTGTATTTATATTGTTACTTAGTTTATCTTATCTGTGATAATAATAGAGTTGGTGGTGAGTTATATCTCCCATTGAGATTTGGAATCTCTCCCCATGGGTTTTCCACACCCTTTCTAGGTGGACGAGCATGAAGAGGTAGAGATCATGCAGAGGAGGTTGAGCAGCAGCCAGAGGAGTAGTAGCTGATAAGGTTGGAAGTGATACTGGATGTCTTTGTTGATAGAGTCATAGAGTCATCCTTGTACACTCGGGTCTTTGGGAACATTTTGTAGATGTTTTGCAGACGTGTTATCTTTATGTGCCCTTTTGTATATCAGATATGATGGAATCATGTATATATGTTTTGGAATAGTGCCTTCGATATAGGCTGACAACATGCCTTGTGAATGCTTTGAGGCATGAAAGGACTCATGTTTAAAGGTTCTTGCTTAATGGATATTTTATGAAAAAGGTTTTAATTTTTAGTATTTTCCTAGTAATCTATTTGTTAATCTTTCTTCTGTGGTTAGGTTTTGAGTAATCTCTCTTTGTGTGGCATGGGGCATCACAATTAACCACTACTGATGAAGATAAGTCTATGAAGTTTCACCCTAGCATAACAAGGGACCAGGAAAAGGAAGTTTAGGTAAAGGAGGTGATAGAAATAACCAAAATCAAACAAAGACTTAGCAAAGAAACTATAAGACTCATGGAAAAGGGTATGATGAACCTTGTCGCTACGCCAAGCCAGTTTGCTTCAATTACAAAAAGGAGGGCCATTTGATTGCCAAGTGCCCTACTCCATATATCTTTGGCAACCCTTCAGTGGGTGCTCCACCTCCTCAAGGGAACTGCAATTCCAGAGAGTTTGTGGTGATCACAGAAGAGGCTAAGGCAAATCTAAACTAGATAATTGAAGGTAACATTAATTCCATTTCATTTATCTAAATATCTTGTATAATGCCTTAAAATATTCATGACAAATTATTATGTGTAGAAATTTATTTCTTAATGATCATCTTCTTAAATCCTTGTTTGATTCTAGGTCTAAAAATACTTTTATATGACAAAATGGCATCTATATTACATTTTCATATAAAATATCTGGGATATATTCTTGATGTGTCAACTTCCAGTGGTGAAATATTCACTACATTATAGAAAACTGATATCATGCCTATAAAAATTGGAAAATTATGGCATGCCATTCGAGTTCATCCTCTTATCTATGGAAGACTTTCATATTATACTTGGTATGGATTGGCAGTACAAGTATTATGCACGTATTGACTGTAGGGAGAAGAGGGATGTCATCTCTCCACCTAATTCTAATCCTGTGGTGATCCCTAGAGGAAGAAGATTCTATAATAGTGTTATAATCTCATCTCTTAAATCTAAAAGCTTATTTCAATAGGTTGTAAAGTATTCCTCGCATTAGTCTCAAACCTATCCTAGTATCAGATCTGTAGAAAGACTGGAGGTGGTACATGAATTCCTTGATATATTCCTAGAGGAGCTTCCTCGATTGCCTCTAGACCGAGACGTTGAGTTCTCTATAGATCTTTTTCCTAGAACCGCATCAATTTCAAGGGCCATGTATAGGATGACTCATGCTAAGATTTTGGAGCTGAAGAAACAACTGTAAGAACTTGTCGATAAAGGTTTCATCCATCCTAGTGTTTCCCCTTGGGTGTGCCTCTCTTGTCAAAGAGGAAAGATGGTTCTATGTGAATGTGTATTGACTACCACATGTTGAACCAAGCCACTATTAAAAATATGTACCCACTTCCCCATTTTTATGACCTCTTTGATTAACTCCACATTGTTAAAGTCTTCTAAAAAATTAATCTTCGTTCTAGATATCATCAACTCATGGTCAAGGATTTTGTTATTTCTAAAACTGCTTTCCCAACTCGTTATGGGAATTATGAATTTCTAGTGAGGACATTCATGTTAACCAATGCACCTGGTGTATTCATGACCCTTTTAAACAAGGTCTTCCAACCCTATCTTGATGACTTGTGGTCGTCTTTATTGATGATATTCTGATCTATTCTAATTATATGGAGAAACATCTTCCTCAATTGAAGGTAGTTATTGAGGTCATTTGAGCTCAAAAGTTCTATGGAAAACTTTCTAAATGTGAATTCTAGATTGATAAATCCATGTTCCTTGGCCATGTTAGTTTTGGGGATAGTATATTTGTTAACCCTACAAAAGTGTCAATTGTTCTCGACTAGAAACCTCCCCAAATTTGAAATTTGGAGTTTCTTGGGCCTATTCTAATGTTATCATCACTTCATCCCTAATTTCTCTAAAGTTGCACTTCCACTTACTAAGCTTACTTAGAAGGATGAGCATTTTATATGCTCAGCTACTTGTGAGTCCAGATTCCAGGGGTTAAAGAAAAAATTGACATCGACAACTGTTCTAACCTTACCCTCTAGTAATGGCGGGTTTGTTATCTTCACTTATGCTTTGAGAAATGGATTAGGCTATGTTCTGAAGTAGGATAAGAAGTGTAACGTCCCTAGATTTTCTAAAACTTAATCTGATGTGTGATGTCCAAATTGAAACCTCACTTCAATGAGAATCCCAATTTAAAAACCACACACTAGGCTAAGGAAGAGAAAATCAGGCAAAGTCAGAAGGAAACACAGTAGCACATGCACATGAACAATAATAAAACCATACAACACATGTTCACCTTCAACATATAATTACATAATGAATTGTTACAACATTTGATATTACATATTGAAAGATAAATTTCTACATATACATGTACTACCACTAAACTACATGATCTTAAGACAATAGGTCCACCTATACATCAGCTCGCCACACAACTCTCAACTATCTTGGTTCTTCAAGAGCATAACCACAACCTAAACAAAGTATTACATGCGGTACACGTCAGCACAATATTCAAGAATATTGTACTAAGTACGCCTACGTGTCTTTTATATACCTCTCATCATATCTTGGCAATAAGATAAAACTAAACTTGGCAGTAACAGAAGAATATAAGAAAAGCATATACTTGCACAAAGATATTCATTAGCAAAAGCGAACACATATTTTAAGCACATTTCCATCATACATCTCGTGCGTCTGCCACCAAGTGGCTTTGACGTCTTTAGGCCTTATGATCTACCACCAAGTGGTTTGTGATCATTATACAAACATCATATGATCTACCACCAAGTGGTTTGTGATCATTATGCATGTGCTTTACCACCAAGTGGTTTATGAGCTATCTTATGATGGAACATAAATATTATGTTTGCAGGTGTTCATAGCCATAAGTATTGAAAATCAAGTAAGATATCATACAAGCACAATCATTTCATCCAATACCATATGCCAAGTATTTTACAACACATATAACACAAGCATATTGTATAATAAGCCAAGTAAGAGGTAATGACGTACCTTCCAAAGAGACATCCTAATCACATATTTCTCATGTCATCTATAACTTTGTTAAACCTGATCAAGACAAGATCATATACTATCATCAGGTTCTTATCATTTTACATCTCATCTTAACCCTAATCGTGTTCCTATTAGGGTTTCACTTAGTCTCTTTAGCATATTCCCACTTTTACTGGTATTCTTGTCTTAGAATTATCTTACTGATGTCATATTCCAGATTATAGTTCATCAACTGGATATACTCATGTGTCACATTATTATGTGAACATACTTAACATTATGTCACTTTCATTGACTATATAAGGGTTACATCATGTGTATTAAGGGTCACCCTCGTGTAACATGAATTCTATGCATATAACTGATCTCAGATTTATATATTATATTCCAATTATAGATATGAGGGTTTTCTGTAAATATCATCATTTATTCAACATGCATGTATTAATTGCATCATCTTTAGTGTTATTAGCTATAATTAGGCATATTAATCAAATTATATGATTTCATGCATCAAAATGAACATATCTGACATCATATGCATTATAAACATGATTATAGACTTACTGGAATTTTTTCATAATTTTATAACATCATTTGATATTTATTATCCATTAAACATGCATTACACATCTTACATGATATCACTATTATTAATGGATCAAAAGCCTGATATTATGATTTCATATTACTCTATGAATTTTTCTAAGAATTAGGAAATCTTATTTGTATTTTTCTGACAACTGTGCTATTTACTACGAATTTTGTAAAAACTAAACATTTCTGAAGGAATTACCTTTTTAGGCCAATCGGTCGCTGACACGTGGCCATGATGTTGGCGTGGTTCTTTTCCTCTCTTGGCTGGGACATGGTCTGGGTCTGGGGTGGGATCCATAGTACTGAGGGTCCGTTTGCTCGGTCGGGCTTCTCCCCCTTTTGCTTTCTCACATGATCATGATCAAACCCAAGCAGGACTCTATTCTGCAAGGCGCCGCCACGAGGGAGATGCTTTGACGAGCCATTGGCCATCATCCAGGTCTTCTTCACGAGCTCCCCATGGCTCCCACAGCTTCTAGGTCCCCTCCATGACCTCCACAGCTTCGTGGCTTCTCGTCCGCGGCTCCAAACCCTGGTGCCCTGCAGCTCGCCACCGTAAGGCTCTGACACAACAGAGCAAAAGAGGCGATCTACCTTTGGTCATCCTCGTGCCAAGATGAAGCTTAAAAAAGCTTTGCACCACCTCCAGAAACTCATCCATGTCCTCAATTAATGGTGCAGAAGTCCTACAACCCTCCTCTGAGCTACATCTTCACCCGGCAGCGAAGTGCTCCTCGTCTACCTTCAAAACCTCCATAAGGGTCTATGGGAGCAGCAGGGTTGGACTCCCGTGACCTTGACCTTCATTTCCCCCTTCTTATCCTCTTTTGGACACCCCTCTAGCTCCACTTATTCCTTCTCTGACAACTTGCTCTCCTACCTTTACTTCCTACCTGTAGGTTGCGATGGAGAGACAATAGAGACGGGGAAGGTGGAACTCCCTCGTTTGAGTTCTGTCAAGCCCAAATAAGGGGTCGCCCGACTCCTCTCCTCATGTTGAAGCCAACTGCCTGGTTGGACTCCCCCATTCATACCCACGATTAGTGAGTACCTCGACATCATGGTTGCTACCCGGGGTCAAAGACATAACCGTAAGGTACAAGACAACACAACTGCCCTTAATTGCCAATCCTATGGTCTGAGTTAGTCCTCCACTTGAGTCCATCCATGGCTCACTCAAACCCAAGAGCACTTCCACTAGATTAGATATGTAGGGCTTGGATCTTTCCATGCATCCCAGAACTAAACCAAGGGTGTGTGACATTAGGTGAAAGATCAGAACTTTGCTCCATAAATCACCAATAATGCATAAAATTGTGCAAATTTCAAACCTACATAACTTCCTCTAAGATCTTCCAATTGCCACCAAATTTTAACCATATCTTCCTCACAACTCAAGCTACCTTGTACATAAATTTTGTGTCAAAACTCAATTGTTATACCATTCAATTAAATTCCTCAAATAGGCATAACTTATGGATCCAAAGAATTATACAAACCTCAATCAACACTCCAACTTTACTAAAACACTTGAGATTCCCAAAACAACTCAACATGCATGACTTCACTTGTTTCATTAGACATTTAAAGATTCTAAAATTCCACTCCATCAAAAGAATATAGTTGGTTTTACATCTAGAAAGTGAAATACCCATGCACTCAATTATTCCACCCATAATTTGGAAGTGGCTGCAATAATACATGCTCCCAAAATATGGAGGCACTACATGTATGGGTCAACATTTGATATCGTCATTGACCACAAGAGTTTGAAGTATATCTTGACCCAAAATGACCTAAACCTATGCCAACGTTGATGGATCGAGTATCTAAAGGACTATGATTTCATTATTACCTGTCATTCAGGTAAGGAAAATGTAGTGGTTGATGCCCTTGGAAGAAAAATGACAATATGTATATCTTTGTAAGTTCTTGAGTCGATGAACGTGGAGGATCTGGTGGTTTGGGAGCTGCAATTTATGCATGATCGTATCCATTTCAAAAATATTTCTATCATTCCTAGGCTACATTCTGAACTTCTTCAGGGATAAAAGTCTAATCCTGATCTTGAAGAGCTCTCTTCTCTCTTGTCTAAACCTCAAACAAACTTTTCTGTGGGTCTCGATGGGGGTCTTTAATATAAGAATCGTATGTGGGTTCCTGAGCAGTCAACTGTGAAGACAAAGATTCTCAATGAGGCAAACGAGTCTAAGTAAATAGTTCATCCTGACACAACCAAAATGTACAGAGACCTACAATGAATCTTTTGGTGGAGAAGTATGAAGCGTGATATTTCTGAATTTGTGTCCAGATGTCTGACGTGCCAAAGAATCAAGGTAGAGCTCCAGAGACCAGGTGGACAACTACAACCCCTTGAAATCCCAGAATGGAAATGGGAACACATCACCATGGATTTTTTGGTGGGTTTACCGAAGACCAGGAACGGATAGGATGCAACATCGGTTATAGGGGACCGTCTTACCAAATCATCTCACTTCCTACCATTGAAAACAACAACTAAGGTTTCTAAACTTGCTGACCTCTATATACTGGAGATTGCACGTCTGCATGGAATTCTAGCATCCATTATTTTTGATAGGGATCCAAATTTTATTTTTAAGCTGTCGAAATGGGTTTAAGAATAATTGGGTACAAAACTAAACTTCAACACAACATTGTTAGGCACAAAGTATAGCAGCAGAAACAAAAAAATTATCTATTTGTATTCCCATAATAGCAAGATCGCGTCAACTACTATGAAATAGGAAGTATGGTTTTAGCAAGTTATACCTGGTCCTAGAGCAAGTCTAGCGACAAACTCACTTCTTTGCAATTGCTAACAAGTTGCTCTTTGACGGTGGTTGGATAGCTCCTAGTCTTCACTAGGAATAACTTTCTACGCAACCTTTGCAGCAACTCTGGTGGTCTCACCACAGAATGCAGGTTGACTTTTCTATTTGAGTAGTAGCCAAAGAACTCCTACCTCTAGAATAGTCCACATGTACCAACTAGAAACCATGTCAATCATCAAGAACGGACAGGAAGGAGTTCTCCCTCCCATTGGTGTACTAGTCACCAACCTATTCTCTCACAATGACAACTTCTTAGTTGTTCTCTCCCATTGGCTATCCCTCCATGTCTGGTAGGACTTGCCTTGGATCTCTTGGTTACCACAACCACATAGGACAATAATTGTTAGAGAAACTGATTCTCAGTTGTCTGTGTTGTCTTGAGAATTCCCTAGTAGTGGGGCTAGGGTCGGGGTTCCCAGTCTATACAAGATTGTGTGGGAGTGGAAGTGATCAAAAGAACTTGAACTTTTGCAACCTACAAGATGTGAAATGGTCATCTGGTGTGCAAGATGGTTGTCACACACTACCAAACAGCCATTTGGCAGTTTCCCAATTGCCCACAAATTTGGCAATTTCAATTCAATTAATGTCACATATTAATTTACTTGTACCTCAAGTAAAGTACAATCAAAACTATTCCAAAAACATCCAAAATATTTGTTCAGCCCAACAAAACCGTCTCACTCAGCCGAGATGCCCGAATCGCTCATCCAAATTCCCATCCAGTGAGTTGAAATGAGTCGCTCAGTTCAATCACATTAAATTGATCGGTTCAAGGGCAAAACTTAACCAATTCAAGCTGTGATTAGCTTGACAAACCAAACGGCCATCTCAACACTTGAGACACCCATTTGGTATTTACCAGATGACTGTTTCACTCAATGAGATGGTCGTTTGATAGACCAGTCATCCAATCAATCAATTTTTTGTATGAATTGAATACTTAAACACTTTAATAATCAAACCAATTGTCATTTTAGATAAAACTCCTCTTCTATATAAGTTCCTATGTGTGTGACCCTATAGGTCCCATGTCACGTTGGCAGTGAATGTCCATATCTATCTTATGACATTGCAAACAGAGAGTGGTGCCTAGTCGCACATCAATGCTACCCAAGTGAATGGAAAGTTTGAGAACAACTTCAACCTACAATCAGTGTAAGGTGTTGCAATGATTGTATAATTCTGTTGTCTCTGATATCCAGGATGAACTGGAGGCATGGAAGGTCATCCTCTAAATGTTCAATCCATGTTTCTTGAACCAAGAGCAAACTGTCTGAGATAATGTGACCTCAATATCATATTTTGATTCACATGTGCATGTGCATGCATTTCTCAATCTCGATTATCTAGTGGCCAGGATATCATACTCCAATAGGAGGAACAAATCCCATTTCTAACACTCACAGTCTATCCCCATGTGTCAAAGTCACCCAAGCATCACCATTATAACAACCCATGTTTTAGGACTGCGTTTGATGATGTCAAAGCGTACTCAACGACATGTGATGAGTGTAGTGATTTTAGGTCTAAGAATCACAATCACCACCTTCACTATGGGAGATGACTGTGACTGCCACAATCATGTGTCACTCTCAAGGTGTGTCTGTCTGATACATTGTTCCCTAACATGTATATGTGTGCTTGGTTTGATATTTCCATATCATAACTTAGTGATACTCAGTCATCAACCAACTCACACTCCATTCTTATGTGTTATTGGTGTCTATCTACCTTCCACAATAACAATTGACTAGGGACATAATGAGAATATGTATATGTACTCTTAACATCCATATGATCTTAGTTCCACAAGGCTAATATTTGAAGTCATACGTCATTGAGTAATATTATTCTCTAGACATTCATAGTGTTTATTCATTATCTCATAACTGAATTAAACATAATGAATTGGAACCTTGCCTTTATAAGTATTAATCAAATCCATAAAGGTTTATGTCATGTCAATCGTCATATGATTGGCTCTATTGGCATACCTTACCAACAGACTCCCACTTGCACTTAGAGCCAACCACCAACAAATCTCATCCTTAGCGACCTGAACATATTCAACATGTATTTGATGCACTAGTGCTGATATAGTGGGTTAGAAACACTTTGCTTCAGTCAGTATATTGCATGCTTCTAGTCTCCTTGTTGTATGACTTATTGTATGAGATAAAATTTCCATAATATGATATCTAAATATTCCTTTCCTAACAATTAGCTCCATTATTGTCACAGTATCCCTATTGGGTCATCAATGGTTAGAATATCTATAAGTTCATCATATGAACCTTTTAGATCCATAAAGTATCACTTTGTGTTCAAAACACAAGTATACTCTACCTCTTATTGTAGAATATAATTAATGGCTATTAGTTCAGAACCTTTCTAAATAATCATCACTTGTCCCTTTTAAATCAAAACATATTTTAATTTGTGATCAATTTTTCATTACGGAAGTTGGCATCAATGTAACCCTTTACATCCAACTCTTCCTTTTATTGCTCTCTCTATAGACTAGAAATTTATCCTTGAGCACTTAACAAGTTTTATTGGATATCTTTTAATGAGTCTTCAATAACCCATATTAAAGTTTGACTTTGTCATGTAAAATACATGGGAGAAGCACATTTGTTGCATTCATGATAGATTCACTGTTGGTGCTGGCCCATGGAATCTAATTCATGATATCTCCATTCTTCAAAAGAATAGGAATATAGGGTTCATGGGAGACTAAACCAAATTCTCTCTTATTGAATCCTTCCATGTTGAACTCTTTCAATATTTTACTATTTGTATGTTCTCAAACTCACGTTGTGAACCCTTCTAGAACTATCTCTATAGGTCTTGATTCTTATCTTATAAGATGTTTCTCCCAAGCCTTAATTGTTGCAGGGTTTTTCATGCCAGTTCTCAATATTCACAATATTGAGGCATTATTCCTCTTCACATGTGGAATATTTGTATATGCTCCCACTAAATCTGTTGTAATCACAGATTCCATCTATTATCTTGACTCAACTCAAGCTCTTTGACTATCTTGTCAAATCAAAAGATCTCATTTCTGAGTTGCTTATTTCAATCCTAGATTAAATCTTGTAGTTTATAGACTCTATTTGCATTCTTGAAGTTATAAAACCTTTTAGGTTGTGTCACGTACACATCCTTTTATTTATTCCTTTTAAGGAATCTGATTTTATCTTCATATGCCAAATCTCACAGTCTATTTTAACTACAATATGCATGACAATTGGTAAATGAATTTCTATTATGTTCACCAACTTGAAATGATTTGAAAACTTTTCAACCAATATATCCTCTTATGTAATCCATGTAGGTTTTTGTCATAAGACCCTATTAAAACTCTTAGGTATTACCCTTTAAGTTTGTGCTATAAAGGTCCTACCTTGTTAGCTTACATGGATCCCATAATGGCCTTAAGCCTTTTCTCATATTATGGTATTTAATGGATTCTAGTTGATTAGTTGGCTCATCCTTTTATGACCAACCCATTTGAATTGTTGGATTCACAATCCTCAAATCTCATATGCATTCTACTAGAACTATTTGTTCTGTTTCACATGACGAACTTGAGATTCCACAACAACTTGTGATTCTCTTAGTTCTCATTGTTCCTCTTTGTTGATCTCAAACATTTTGAGTTCTACTTTTACTCCCACTGATTCTTTGGGAATTCAGTTATCCAACTAACAAACACTTTACTATTGGATTGGGATTAATAGTATCATTCAATAATTGTGGTTTTTGGATAAAACTTTTCAAGAAACTATTTTCTTAATGTGTTTTCAATCCTTTAGACATATTGAGACATTCTCAAATCATATCATATAAGATGTCTAATAAACCATTCAGATGGTACATTAGTTAGTGATAAGTATACATATTTATGAGGATATAATAAGACTTGATTAATTGATAATCATGATTTAACATGGTATAATTCCTTCATTCTGACACATCATGTTTAGATGGATTTGACTTTTGAATCATTATCACAGTTCTTTAAGGTACTCAAGGTATTGATGTAAAGTATTTCAACATTTGATCTCATCAAAGTTCTTTAATACTTTTATATCAAAGTTATACTTCATTTATAATCTCTTTGTACACTTTAAGAGATTTATGTTTCTACTTTATTGAGTATATATTATCATATTACTAGTAAGTGAAATAAAGTATGAGTAATCATCTATAGCATTCATTCCATAAGATCTCCATACATCATATGCATGAGGTCTGATGGATGACTTATCCTTCCACTACATGTAGTAAAGAACAACATGTCACTTTGTGCATGAATGAGACTTGCATGTTTCCTTAAGTTCAATAACCAAGGGAATCTAGACATCTATATGTATTCTATGAATGCATTTCTCATATTCATAAAAAGATGACTAATGCTAATGACAATCTTGAGTTCTCAATTATAATACTTTGGTATGAACATTATAAACATTCATATTTGGATCATTTCACATATATATTGCAAGATGTTTTAGGGACAATGCCATACAAGATCATATCATTGAAATAGAAGCACTAACAATTCTTTATTGATAATCATCCTTGTCCATAATGAAATAGTAGTTCTAATAACTCTATTACATGCCCATTGGGATAAGATAAATTTAAATGAATACTTTTTCTTCCACAACACTTGCTCTGCCTTGTCCATATTTGTCCTTCTATGAGGGCTTTTACTTCTTGTCAGATCCTGCATATCAGTACGTCAGAAATCTATCTGGTATCACATACCAAAATATTAAGTAATCAAATTTATCTTATATTGTTTATACTTAAAGTGGAGTCATCAATTCCATCCTTCTTCTTCTTTAGTTCCTCTAACCAGAGTTGGCAATTTCTTTTCCAATGCCCATGTTGGTGACAATGGTGGCAATCACCTCTTTGTTTCTTTACTTCACCTTTTGCCTTGAGATCTAAAGACTTAGGCTTCTAGATAGCTTTAAGACTCTTATTAGCTTTGCCTTTGCCTTTAAACTTCCCCTTTTCTTGTTGATCATCATCATATACTTGGGCTTGTCTTTCTTTATTTGTATCTCAGGTGTTCTCAACATCCCAACAACTCTGTCAACTGCATATTAAAGTCATTCATGTTGTAGTTCATGACAAACTCACTATATGACTCTGGCAAGGACTGTAGAATCATGTCAGTGGCCAACTCGTGGACCAAGGGGAATCCTAGTCTATCTAGGTTCTCCACATACCCAATGAGCTTGAGTACAGACCTATTGGATCTCCTTCTGCCATGTTGCACTAGAACAATGCCTTGGAGACATTGTATCTCTCCTGTCTTGCCAGGTCTTGGTACATATTCTTGAGATGTGTGACCATATCAATCACCCCCACATTCTCAGGCTGCCTTTCCAACTCATGGTTCATGGAGTAGCATTAGATACTTGACATCCATGACATCTTCAATACACTTCTTATAAGCACCCCTATCAGCCCTAGATGCATTTTGAGTTGGTTCTGGAATTTCTAGGACATAGAGCTTCACTCCTATGTGAGAACAATTCTTAGTGTCCTGAACCAGTCATGGAAGTTGTTCCCAATAAGTTTGTCCTTCTCAAGGACCAATCACAGAGAAAAGTGATTGTTTGCTATTTCCATTTGGTTCTACAAAAGAATTTGCAAGTTTGTCAAAAACTCATTTTGGATTTGATTTGATTTGATTAAATTTGGGAAATAATAATTAGGCTTTAATTAATTATCATTCTCATTATTTTGTTCAAATTGGTAACCCTCAAGTATCAATTTGGAAAATTATAGTGAACAATTTTCTAACGATCCAAACCCAAGATAATTCAACTGTGGCCCGATCAACACCGCAAACATAGTCAATTATCAAGGTAGGGAACTCCTGCCAATTATATCATATGCAATTCTGGATAGATGATATGTGTGACTCCTTGCCATAATCATCTGCATGCTTCTGGGCCTAGACGCTATGAGAATCACCAATTAATCCTGACCCAATAGCCAATACTATAATATTGCACCCCATGGAGGCAAACCTACATTATTACCATCACACTTCCACATGGTAGACGGCGCACCACGTTGAGGCATAACCAACACTTAATCGAACAAGTTTTTCATGTGTATTGCTATGGCAAAGCATCTTAGACTTAATATGTTTGATTGAGGGGTTTTATATTATATGATATATATATAAATATATAGTATGTATCATATACATGATATATCCCATAACGTAAACATGCAATATAAAACTAAAAGTGATGGTTATGGTCATGTCTACTTGTAATTCCTTGTGGCTACAAGGAATTACTACCACCTAGGTCAATTATCACATCACATGTATGAACCTAATGTAGGTGTAGACCTATGTTTGCCAATCTGGGTAGATCAGCTCAACCCTTGAACCTGCCATCTCACCTCTTGGCTGGTTGGTAAGTCCTTCTATTCAACCAATGTTTGGACTCCTTCAAAATGACCGGTTGGGCCAGTGGGATGGTCATCTGGTATCCTGTCCAATTGATATTTGGATTCTTTACAAATGATCGATTGGGTCCACTATGTGGTCATCTAGCTCTATCATTCTGTTCTCCACGGTCCACCAGATGATCGACTCATCTCATAAACTGGTCGTCTCAACTGGTGATGATCATTATTCTCCTCGTTGCAAGAAATAAAACTATCCTATTACTACTTTATTACATTGAATAAGAGAAACCTCGAGCTACATTGGAGGGGAGAAAAGGTATGAAAGCATTAACTTTACATTGGAAAGAGGGAGGTAGAGGCTCATTACACATACCGAGATAAATAGGAACCAAACCAACCAACCAAACATAGATATAGGGTATTGTCCATAACTATACTACACATCCACCATCAAAACCACTTTTAGGGTGACGCGTGAAAATGCATATATATCATATACATAGATATATATGTATATATATGTATATGTATATATATATATATATATATATATATATATATTAGATTGGGATTATGTGATCTTTCATCGGATACACATATGAGAGCAGTTTAAATATTCACATTGTATGCAATAAATTAATGGTAAAACCAAAAATCTGATCATATCGATTATCCTAAAACATAGTAAATTGACGTGGCTCTCATACCACTGTTGGGAAATGTGGGCACAGAGTATAGCAGTGGAAACAAAAAATTTATCTATCTATATTCCCATAATAGGAAGACCGCTTCAACTACTATGAAATATGAAGGATGGTTTTAGTGAGTTATACCTGGTCCTGGAGCATGTCCAGCAACAAAAATCATTTCTTTGCAACTACAGACAAGTTTCTCTTAGACGGTGGTTGTGCAGCTCCTAGTCTTCTCCATGAATAGTTGTGTACACAACCTCTACAACAACTTTGGTGGTCTCGCCATGGACTGGAGATTGACTTTTCTCTCAGAGCAGCAGCCAAAGGACTTCTGCCTCTAGAGTAGTTCAAATGGGCAAAATAGACCACCTATCGTTCACCAAAAATGGATAGGAAGGAGTTGTCCCTCTCATTGATGTACTAGTCACCAACTTGCTCCCCTACAACGAAAACTTCTCAGTTGTTCTCTCCCTTTGGTGTGACGTCCCCGGATTTTCTAAAACTTAATTTGATGTGTGACATCCGAATTGAAACCTCACCTCAGTGAGACTACAATTGAAACACCCCACACTAGCCTAACAAGAAGAAAATCAAATGAAGTCAGAAGGAAACAATAGTAGCATATGCACATGAACAATAATAAAACCATACAACACATGTTCACCATTCAACATATCATTAGAAATATGAATTGTTACAACATTTGATATTACATATCGAATAGTAAACTTTTACATATGCATGTACTACACTAAACAATAGGATCTTAAGACAACAGGTCCACCAATACATCAACTAGCGATACAACTCTAACTATCCTGGTTCTTCAAGATCATATGTCCACAACACCTAAACAATAGATTACATGTGGTACATGTCAGTGCAATATTCAAGAATATTGTAGTGAATAGGCCTACATGTATTTTTATATACCTCTCATTACTAAGCTTGTAAATACAATAAAACTAGTACTTGGCAGTAATAAACAAATATACCAAAGCATATACTTACACAAATATGTTCATTAACAAAAGAGAACACATATCTTTTAGGCATATTTTCCATTATATCATCCATGCATTTACTACATGAGAGTTGAATGCATCAAGGCCTTTATGATCTACTACCAAAGAGTTGGATCATTTCACAATGTGATCTACTACCAAAGAGTTGGATCACTATCAAGTACTTTACTACCAAAGAGTTGAAGTACACACTTTCCATCACTTTACTACCAAAGAGTTGAAGTGCTTAGATATAATGGAATAGATACATTATGTTTCATGTGTCATAGCAATAAGTATGGAAAATTAAACAACATATCATACAAGAACAATCATTTCATCCAATATCATATGCCAAGTATTTGTACACACATAATGCAACCATACTAAGTAGTATGCCAAATAAGAGGTAAGGGCGTAACTTGATCATAGATATTCTAACATACATCATATATCCTGAGTCAAATTTATCCTTGGTCAACCCCTGATAAAGACAAGTCCACATGTATTATTATCATATTATCATCATATTAACCATAGTATGATTCATTAGGGTTGCTTAGGTCATTATAAATTGCGTGCACCTTGAATTTCTTAAACAACTTTGTAAGTACATGAAATTAAGCATGAGATGACATCATAATCCACATACATACGTTCACCATATCAAAGTCATTCACATTCATAATTCCATGAACTCACTTATTAAACTAGGCATATGAAAATTCACTCCATCATAGTTGGCTACCCCTCCCTGTTTGGTAGGACTTGCCTGGGCTCTCTTAGTTACCACAACTAGAGAGGACAATAGTTGTCAGAGGAACTGATTCTTAGTTGTCTGTGTTATGTCTTGGGAAGCCCCCAGTGCCCCTACTTTTATAGGTGATGTTAGAGTCAGAGTTCCCAGTCTATATGAGATTGCGTGGGAGTGGAAGGGATAAGAAGAGCTTGAACTTTCGCAACCTGCAAGACACCAAATGGTCGTATGGCACACCCAAACAATCATTTGGTGTGTAAGACGGTCACCTCACACTTCCAAATGGACATTTGGTTGTTTCCTAATCGCATACGAATTTGGCAATTTTGACTCCAATTAATATCACATATTAATTTACTTGTACCTCAAGTAAAGTACAATCAAAACTATTTGGGAAACATCCAAAATATTTGATTGGCCCAACTAAGTCATCTCACTTAGGCGAGATTCCTGTCTCGCTCATCCAAATGCCCGTCTAGTGAGTCAAGATGAGTTGTTTGATTCAATCACATTAAACCGGTCGATTCAAGGGTAGAACTTAGCCAATTTGAAGTATGGTTAGCCTAACAACCCAAACGGTCATCTCAACACTTGAGACGCTCGTCCGGCATGCCCAAATGGCCAGCTCACTCAGTGGGATAGTCTTTAGTAGATCAGTCAGCCAATCAATCAATTTTTGTGTGTGAATTGAATACCTAATGTCACGACCTTCCTTCTAATAATAACACAACCATAGCGGAAGCATTGCACATATTGGAGATCATGACAAATTGTGAACTGATATCATTAAATAAGCAAAATCTGTAGAATAAAAGAGATAACCACCAGAGTGCCTTATTACAAGCCATAAACAAAAGACTCTAAGTCCAACACAAAAGAGTTCAAGGAATGAAACTCCAACATAACATAACTAAAGGAAAGATAACTATCTAGAATGGAACCCCACCAAGTAGGATTCACGAATTATCCTTGAGCTTGAGATGACGTCCCTGAAGTCTACTTCTTCTCCTCCTCGTCTGCGGACATCTCGTCCCCAGCCCATGCAAGGAAACATAAAACTATGTGAGTGGCACTGAGCAGTTATATGAGAAGAATAGTCTATAATTAAAATAACATGAGGAATAACTTGGAACATAATTACATAATGTATTTAACATGATTACATAAGAACATGATTAACTTAACATGATTTCATAATAAGATTGATTTTTACTTGAGGTGATATAGTCGCTCTCCTGATTTGCACCCACAATGCTCATAAGGCCATTTAAGGCTCACATAAAGCCAGTCAAGGCTCACATAATGCTCGCACAGAGCTCATAAGGCCAATTAAGGCTCACATAAGGCCAAATTAAGGCTCACATAACATGATTGAGAGGACTATATCAACATAACATGCTTTATTTTACTTGAACATAGCTATCATGATTTCTTGATCAATTAACATGGCAATGATTCATAATGCTCCAAATGAAAGCATATTCATCAAATCAGTAGAAAACGTAAATTCATAGCATTTGCATTGTTTTCATAAGAATAAATTGAATAATAACATAGTTGAACTTTATTGAGTAATCATAACTAAATAAACAAATAATGTAAACCCATAGCCCTAGAATTATACTCAGTGTGCAAGATCCACTCACCTGGTCTTAAGGAGAGATCCTAATTGATGTCTTGAGTCTTGATCAACACTAAAGTCCTGTATGTAACATGATCATAAATTAATTACATGTGATTAACATACGTTTAGTGTTTCTAATTAAATCAGGAAATATAGGTTGTGATATGGGGTTTTATTATAGGCTAGGGAGATTCCTTGTTTCAAGAGGTTTCCAAAGAATATTTAAACATAATTGTCTGAGGTCAGGATAATAAGTTGTATATTTTCTAACTTCTGACCAAACAGGGAGCTAGATAAAAACTAATTAAAATTATTCTAAAAAATAAGGGGATCCAGGCGTTCCTCAGACTCATGTGTGTGTGAAATTATACAACTAAGAATTTAGCTATCTTGAAACATGTGCACCTAATCAAATAAAAGATTTTCACAACTTGTCCAAAATGCACATGTGAATCACAACACAAAAGCTGACATTGTAGAAAAATAAAATTAGTCTGCCTTCTTCTCCAGCCATGGTACAACTACCTTTTCGGCTGTTTCTAAATACCTCACATGAAAAGAAAACTAGGATTAACACCAACACAGACTAGCTGAGCTTTCTGAGCCAATGTATATGCAGAGAGAAGGACCGAGACTCAAGATCACCACCCACCATGGCTGAACTACAATATCAGGGATGCCAAACAAGGAATAGAAAATTAGTGCTTCAATTTTATACTGAAAACTTGAGTTTGACAACAAACCATGGCATGGGATACTACCTACTGGCTTCCTCATGGTAAAATGGGCACAAAGTACCCTTGTCAAATTCTGGAGAGGTTTAAAGTTGCCACGTAGTTTTCCTCCATGGTAGGATTAGGAGAACAGATCGGAGGTCAAAAAATCCATTAGAATACATTCCACACATAACAAAGGGAATCAAAATCAACTTAAATCATGCTTTTGTTGAGTCCGAGAAGGCAATTTCAGTCAAGGGAGCAACCTGCCAATTGGGTGGACCCTTAAGAGCTCAAATGCAAACACAATGTATAGGAAACATTAATGGACGAGCTTCGAACTATAGAATATGATTCCGACTAGGAAAGTACTAAAATAATATAGGTTCATCTCTATAGGATCCTAATAGAACTGCCATAGGTGTTTTTGTTCCCTAAATATTGCCCAGAAGCTTGGGCAGCGAGCAAGCTGTGATGGCTGGGGGACTATTTTGTGGG
This sequence comes from Alisma plantago-aquatica, assembly GCA_963693085.1. Lineage (NCBI taxonomy): Eukaryota > Viridiplantae > Streptophyta > Magnoliopsida > Alismatales > Alismataceae > Alisma > Alisma plantago-aquatica. Next base: position 981,829,070 of record OY856410.1, on the reverse strand, counting down.
TACGGGGATAGGCTACTTTGCGAGGACTAACAGTGGAATGTAAAGTTAGATACAAATATTAAGGTGCTTACTGTGTGAGGAATTTGAATGGAATGGCTGAAGAAGCTGGCTCGAGCTCGACGTCTACGAGGAAGAAGATCCACTCTGTAGAGGATCCTCGTGTGGCTTCAATTAAAATTGGAGGTGGAGGGAGGTTCCTCAGAGGTTGGCCTTGCTTTCTGGGTTGCTAGCTCTCGGTCTGATGGACCTTCGTGGCCTGGGGATGGTGGCACTGTCAACTGGAGGGGAGAGGGTATTAGGTGTTTCTATAATAGGTGCTTATAGGGGTCTAGTTAGGGCTTGATAGATTTATGGTGATCTCCTGATTCTAGTGACATTGAGATAATTGGAAGCTGTTGAGGGGAGACCGAGCAATCGCCATGCGAAGGATCAGGCAACAGTTCCTCTCTCTATGCGGACACTGTAGGAGGTAGGGGACAAAGTCCCTCTCATTAGATCTTCATCTGATAGTTCTAAAAGAACCCATATCACTAAAGTCGTGCATGACGCACTCACAACCATACCTTGGAATAAGTCTTAGGATAAACACATGTATTATCAAGTTGATTAGTCAAAGAAAATGACATTTTCTCCTACTTTATTCCTAATAACATTTGGAGCATTTAGGATTATCCAAAAGTAACCCAAATTGGTGTGCAGGCTAATTCGACCATGAGGAATCTAATTATCCAATTAGATTTCAGATAAGAGTTAAGGCAACATGTGTTTTACATTATTAGCTACTTAGGGAAAAGGAATTTTATTGCTAAAATCCAATGGAAACTCTATTATCCTATTATTTATTCATATACAAATCAATGGGATACATTTTACATTTATGTGGGCCAAAACTATCATTTAACCCCTAACTAGTCACCATTGCATAATTAGGGTTAGGTTTTTTATGCATTATACATGACATTAATGTGACTAATTATTGATGTAAAAGATTCAATTCAAGGTCCACTTGTCATATTTAGCTCATTTTGAAATATGAATTAAGCATGGTCTCGACTTAAGTCATCATATGAAAAACAACCTCTTTCAACTTAGAGTTTCATCTTTATTAAAGTTAAGAAATTTTGGGACTAGGTTTTGAGGGTCGTTACAACCTACCCACCTTATAGAAATTTCGTCCTCAAAATTTTCATGTCATAAGGAGGTTCTACCCACCTTAGGGTTTCACATATATGTACCCTAACTTACTATCTGCTCATAACATTTCATAAGCCATCACTAAGCATAATCATGATATGGTATTAACATGGATAGCTTTGCATTATATCCAACATGACTGGTAAAACTTAATGAGTGCATGAGTTTCTAATGTAATTTGAAAAACTAAACCTTACCTTCATCATCCACCATAGCAAAAACCGTAGCTTTCCTTTTCTCCGGGGGACCTGGGTTAGGGTTCTGATCTGCTCCTTTCTTTGCAGCTAACCTAGGGCATTTGTCCTTGAATTTCCCTTCTCCTCCATAGTAGAAGCAAACACCTAAGCCCAATCTGCACGGTCCTGCATGGGATTTGCCACACTTGGGGCATGCATCCCTAATTGGGGGTTCCTCAGGGGCCTTGCGCTTCTTGTGATCATTGTGGTGTCGGTCCCGATTGTTGTAGTTGTGATGGTGATGATGTCCATTATGGGAGTTCTTCTTCTAAGTCCTCCCTGGGTGATCCTCGAGCTCAAGTGCCGCATCTAGGGCTTGTTGCATCGTCTTGTGGCCTTGTCCAGGGAGTGAGTAGCTGAGACCATCCTTGAGACCTCGACTGAACTTCTTGGCTTGCTTCAACTCAGTCATCTCGGTCCCGTACTTCCGGAGAATGTGAAACTTCATGGCGTACTGGGTAACAGTCATGTCGCAACATTGTCGCAGGTGAAGGAACTCTAACTCCTTCTTATCCATCATTGCTTCTAACACATAGTGGCCCTTGAAAGCCTCTACAAACTCCTCCCATGTGAGTAGCTCTTCATTTGGGTCTCTGGCATCACAAAAGTTCTCCCACCAAACATGAGCTGGTCCTCTAAGCATGTGAGTCCCGAACCTGACGCGGGACTCTTCAGAGCAGTCTAAGTCGTGGAAGCAATGCTCTAGGTTGCGGATCTAGGCCTCAACCTTACCCACAACATCCAACTCTTCTTCTCCCGCGAACATCTCAAGTTTCACCTTGAGGAAGTCTATAAAGGTGACTTCATTCCTCCTCTGATGACGGATTCCCATTGCATCAGATAAAGCTCTGACCAACATATTGTATGAGAGGGGAGGGTCTTCTCCATGGGGGTTCTCCTCATGCTCAAAGTCATGATCACTCTCTCCACTAGAATGAGGGGGTGACTTGTCATGCTCAGGGCGACGCTTAGGGGCCATCTAGAATAGGAAAGGGGAGTTAGATAAGAACATGGAGTGACACATAAGATCCTACTATAGTAGCCATTCTAGGATTGTTCTGATACCATTTTTTCATGACCTTCCTTCTAATAATAACACAACCATAGCAGAAGCATTGCACATAATGGAGATCATGACAAATTGTGAACTGATATCATTAAATAAGCAAAATCCGTAGAATAAAAGAGATAACCACCAGAGTGCCTTATTACAAGCCATAAACAAAAGACTCTAAGTCCAATACAAAAGAGTTCAAGGAATGAAACTCCAACATAACATAACTAAAAGGAAAGATAACTATCTAGAATGGCACCCCACCAAGTAGGATTCACGAACTATCCTTGAGCTTGAGTTGACGTCCCTGAAGTCTACTTCTTCTCCTCCTCGTCTGCGGACATCTCGTCCCTAGCCCATGCAAGGCAATGTAAAACTATGTGAGTGGCACTGAGCAGTTATATGAGAAGAATAGTCTATAATTGAAATAACATGAGGAATAACTTGGAACATAATTACATAATGTATTTAACATGATTACATGAGAACACAATTAACTTAACATGATTTCATAATAAGATTGATTTTTACTGGAGTTGATATAGTCACTCTCCTGATTTGCACCCACAGTGCTCTTAAGGCCATTTAAGGCTCACATAAGGCCAGTCAAGGCTCACATAATGCTCCCACAGAGCTCATAAGGCCAATTAAGGCTCACATAAGGCCAAAATAAGGCTCACATAACATGATTGAGAGGACTATATCAACATAACATGATTTATCATACTTGAACATAGTTATCATGATTTCTTGATCAATTAACATGGCAGTGATTCATAGTGTTCCAAATGAAAGCATATTCATCAAATCAGTAGAAAATGTAAATTCATAGCATTTGCATGGTTTTCATAAGCATAAATTGAATAATAACATAGGTGCACTTTATTGAGTAATCATAACTGAATAAAAAAATAATGTAAACCCATAACCCTAGAATTATACTTAGTGTGCATGATCCACTCACCTGGTCTTGAGGAGAGATCCTAATTGATGTCTAGAGTCTTGATCCACACTAAAGTCCTATATGTAACATGATCATAAGTTAATTACATGTGATTAACATAGGTTTAGTGTTTCTAATGAAATTAAGAAATCTAGGTTGCGATATGGGGTTTGGTTATAGGCCAGGGAGATTCCTTGTTCCAAGAGGTTTCCAAAGAATATTTAAACATAATTTTCTGAGGTCAGGATAATAAGTTATATATTTTCTAACGTCTGACTAAATAGGGATCTAGATAAAAACTAATTAAAATTATTCTAAAAAATCAGGGGATCCAGGCGTTCCTCAGACTCATGTGTGCATGCCATTATACAACTAAGCATTTAGCTAGCTCAAAACATGTGCATATGATCAAATAAAAGATTTTCGCAACTTGTCCAGAATACACATGTGAATCACAACACAAAAGCTGACATTGTAGAGAAATAAAATTAGTCTGCCTTCTTCTCCAGCCATGGTACGACTACCTTTTCTGGTGTTTCTAAATACCTCACATGAAAAGAAAACTAGGATTAACACCAACACAAACTAGCTGAGCTTTCTGATCCAATGTACATGCAGAGAGAAGGATCGAGACTCAAGATCACCACCCACCATGGCTGAACTACAATATCAGGGATGACAAACAAGGAATAGAAAATTAGTGCTTCGATCTTGTACTAAAAACTTGAGTTTGGCAACAAACCATGGCTTGGGATACTGCCTACTGGCTTCCTCATGGTAAAATAGGAACAAAGTACCCTTGTCAAATTCTGGAGAGGTTTAAAGTTGCCAAGTAGTTGTCCTCCATGGTAGGATTAGGAGAACAGATCAGAGGTTAGAAAAGCCATTAGAATACATGCCACACATAACAAAGGGAATCAAAATCAACTTAAATCATGCTTTTGTTGAGTCTGAGAAGGCAATTCGAGTCAAGGGAGCAACTTGCCAATTGCGTGGACCCTCAAGAGCTCAAATGGAAACACAATGTACAAGAAACATTAATGGACGAGCTTCAAACTATAGAATATGATTCTGGCTGGGAAAGTACTAAAATAATACAGGTTCATCTCGGTAGGATCATAATAGAGCTGCCATAGGTGTTTTTGTTCCCTGAATATCGCCTAGAAGCTTGGGCAACGAGCAAGCTCTGATGGCCGGGGGACTATTTCCTGGGTACGGGGATAGGCTGCTTCGCAAGGAATAACAGTGGAATGCAAAGTTAGATATAATTCTTAAGGTGCTTACTGTGCGAGGAATTTGACTGGAATGGCCGAAGAAGTCGGCTCAAGCTCGACATCTATGAGGAAGAAGATCCACTCCACAGTGGATCCTCACATAGCTTCAACTGAAATTGGAGGCAGAGGGAGGTTCCTCAGAGGTTGGCCTTGCTTTCTGGGTTGCTATCTCTCAGTCTGATGTACCTTCGTGGCCTAGGGATGGTGGCACCGTCAACTGGAGGGGAGAGGGTATTAGGCATTTCTGTAATAGGTGCTTATAGGGGTCCAGTTAGGGCTTGATAGATTTGTGGTGATTTTTGATTCTAGTGGCATTGAGATAATTAGTAGCGGTTGAGGGGAGACCGAGAAATCATTAGACGAAGGATCGGGCAACAATTCCCCTCTCTGCGCGGACACTACGGGAGGTAGGGGACAAAGTCCCTCTCATCAGATCTTCATCTGACGGTTATGAAAGAATCCAATTCACTAAAGTCATGCATGACGCGCTCACAACCGGACCTTGGAAAAAATCTTAGGATAAACGCATGTATTATCAAGTTGATTAGTCAAAGAAAATGACATTATCTCCTACTTTCTTCCTAATAACATTTGGAGCTTTAGGATTATCCAAAAGTAACCAAATTTGGTGGGCAAGCTAATTCGACCATAAGGAATCTAATTATCCATCTAGATTTTAGATAAGAGCTAAGGCAACATGTGTTTTACATTATTAGCTACTTAGGGTAATTAACACATTAATAATCATTGAAAAGGAATTTTATTACTAAAATCTGAGGGAAACTATATTATCCTATTATTTACTCATATACAAATGAATGGGATGCATTTTACATTTATGTGGGCCAAAACTATCATTTAACCCCTAACTGGCCACCATTGCATAATTAGGGTTAGGTTTTTTGTGCATTATACATGACATTAATGTGACTATCTATTGATGTAAAAGATTCAATTCAAGGTCCACTTGGCATATTTAGCTCATTTTGGAATATGAATTAAGCATAGTCTTGACTTAAGTCATCATATGAAAAATGACCTCTTTCAACTTAGAGTTTCATCTTTATTAAAGTTAAGAAATTTTGGGACTGGATTTTGAGGGTTGTTACACCTAAACACTTTAGTAATCAATCCAATTATCATTTAAGATAAAACTCCTCTTCTAGATGAGTTCCTATGTGTGTGACCCTATAGCTCCCATGTCATGTTGGCAATGAATGTCTATAACTGGCTTATGACATCACAAGTAGAGAGTGGTTCCTAGTCGCACATCAGTGCTACCCAAGTGAATGGAAAGTTGGTGATAACTTCAACCTAAAATTTGTGTAAGGTGTTGTAGTGATTTTATAATTTCTTTGTCTCTGATATCTAGGATGAACTTGAGGCATGGAAGGTCATCCTCTCAATGTTCAATCCATGTTTCTTGAACTAAGAGAAGATTGTCTAAGATAATGTGACCTCAATATCATATATTGATTCACATGTGCATGTGTAGACGTTTCTCAGTCTCTCTTTTTAAGTGGCCAAGATATCATACTCCAATAGGAGGGAAAAATCCCATATTTATCACTCACAGTCTATCCCCATATGTCTAAGTCACACAATCATATATGCTATAACAACCCATGTTTTAGGACTACATTTGATGATGTCAAAGTGTACCCTATGACATGTGACGAGTGCAGTGATATCAGGTCTAAGAATTGCAATCACCATCTTTGCTATAAGAGATTATTGTCACCACCACAACCATGTGTCACTGTCAAGGTGGATCTTTCTGATACACTATTCCCGAACATTTATTTGTGTGCTTGGTTTGATATTGCCATATCATGACTTAATGAGACTCAGTCATCAACCAACTCACACTCTAGTCTTATGTGTTACTAGTGTTTATCTACCTTCCATAGTAACAACCAACTAGGTACATAATGAGAATATGTATATGTAATCTTAACATTTGTATGATCTCATTTCCACTAGGCTAATACTTGAAGACATGCGTCATAGGGTAATACTATTATCTAGAAATTCATAGTGTTTCCTCATTATCTCATAACATAATGAATTGGAAGCTTGACTTTATAAGTATTAATAAAATCCCTTAAGGTTTATGCCATGTAAATCACCATATGATTGGCTCTATGGGCATACCTTAGTAACAAGCATACCATCCCCAGACCAACGGGCAGTTAGAGTGTATAATGCATATTTTGTAGGATCTTCTCTGAGCTTGTGTGCTTGATTGGGAATTCTCGTGGAACCATTATTTGCCTTTATCTGAGTCCGCATATAGTAGTAGCTATCAAGCGAGTATTGGGATGCCTCCATATGAAGATCTCTATGACAGACCAATCAAATCTTTGCTACACTGGGATGACATCGGGGAACACACCTTGATGAAATCTAAGGAGATGCAACTCTAAAAACACAAGGTTGCACTGATAAGGTAGAGAATGAAGTTGGCAGAGGACAGGCAGAAGTCTTATGTAGATGCTCACTGACAGGAATGTTAGTTCAAAGATCATGATCATGTTTCTCTGAAGATCAGGCCTATTTAAGACTTGGCCAAGATCAAAGGGAAGCTCAATCCTCACTTCGTGGGACCCTTTAAGATCTTAAAAAGGGTTGGTGAATATGCATTTTGTCTAGATCCTCTTCCTCAATACAGTGCAATGCACAATGTGTTTCATGTACCTAATCTGAAGTTGTATGTCAAAAATCCTAGTCACATTCTGAATCATGAGACTCTAGAGCTAAAAGATGATCTATCTTATGCTGAATCCCCAGTAAAAATCCTTGATTCTAAGACAAGTGAACATTGTAGGAATCGATGTATTAATATGGTGAAAGCCATGTACATCCACCATGATCAGATCGATGCTACCTAGGAGCTCAAGTATGAGATTGAGTAGAAATATTCACATCTCTTTCAAGCTACTTGAATTTTTTGGACAAAATTCTTAAAAGTAGGGGAGTATGTGATAAAGTAATATTTTACATTATTATTTTCTCTCTTACAAATTTCATGAAATAAATAAGTTCTCAATTTATTTCCTAAAATACCCTCAATCATCCCCTTTATTGTTTTGACCATGTGGATACACAAATTTTGAAATAATACAAACCCTAAATGTCTATTAGGGTGATTTATATGAATAAAGGACATAATCCAACTATGGTGGAAAATAGTTGAATTTAAATCCCATTTTTTCATAGTAGAATGGATCAATTATAAAAATCCACCTAAAATTTGGCAATAATTCAATTTACATTTGAGAGATATGAATAATCGAAGTTTAATTAATAATACATTTGATTACTAACCTAGAGATAAGATGTTTAATTAGATTTCTGGGTGTCACATTTACATGTCACATGGACTTTTCCATAAATAAAGGGCATGAAACTTTGATGCATTTTTAAATCTAGATCGCTCTGGGAAGATCCGACAACCATCAGGTCATCTTCAACTTCCGATAACTGTGGATGGTTCTTGCCGCCCAAAATTGAGATTTTCTGTCTTCTCGCCCTAACAATCTAGACCAAGTCAAGCAGCATAAACTAGAGGATCGAGTTGTCTCGCCAAAGTGATCACAATGACCTCTCCCACACATGCTCTCATCCAGGGATCAGGGAGAACAACCTCCAGCAAATCTGCACTCCTGACCTGGCGGTATCCATTTAAGGCTCCCTCGCCCTCATTCCCATACACATATATAAGAATTCCATGAGCTCTATCCCCTTCCTTTAGTCATCTCCAAACCTCAATTGCTTGCAATATAACTTCGACACCTCTCTTCACTCCATTGTCTTCAACCTCCTGAGACCTTGCCATTCCATAGTAGAGACCTTCCTCACTAAAATCCCACATTACCCTCATGTTCCCCTAGCCCCAATAGACGATTGTAGCATCTCTACCACTCCATGACCTCATCCCTCCTCTCATACCTCCTCTCCTCAAGCGACCACACCTCCTCTCATGATAGTGATAAGATTTATGAGGAGTTGCATCGCACCAACATTCCACCTGAGTTCGGGAGCCCCACTTCAAATCAACTAGGGCTCCTCCTGACCTCGAGAGGTACTACCACTCCTATTCTCCCACACCAGAGTTTTAGTGAGTAGTTATGCTCCTGAAATAGACCAAAAGAAGGCAATGAGGGGAGAACTCCTTCTAGGATTCGATGTGGAACCAACTGGTCCACTCGTGAGGCACCACCTCAGCACAAGTCACGAGTAAGAAAGGGAGTTTGACCAGTCATGCAAATCTAAGGTGGACCTATTGATAGATGCCACCTCAATAAGAAGGGTTTAATAGAGTGAGGAATTGAGATCAATCTGGGTCATCGATCCAGTCAGATCGGGCCATTGATCAAGGTATCTCTACTTGATTTTATTTAATTAATATAAGAAATTCGTTTAACATAGGAAAAACATAATAATTTATAGGACTATGGTATGATACCAAAACTATATATCAAATTTATCAAAAAAATACAAATAATACTAATAAAATACTATCCTGGACTAGATCTGATCCCTAATTAAAAAAGATAGCATAAATCCTACTTGATTAACTAGTTATTCTTACTTTATCTAGAAATGATATTCATGATTTGATTTCAGTTAATTTGGACTCAAAAACCCTAGATCCATTACTAGTATTGTTAAATCATACGAACCCTAAAGAAGTAACCAATGATGGCCTAAACTTCTTGTAAACCCTGATTTCAATGTTTCCTTCTAAATGATAGTCATGTGCCATGCTTAACTCTAACCCTAGATCTAACTTCATGACCATTAAAATAATATGACCTTAACAAAAAATCTTTAGTCTAGTTGCAAGATGATAGAAACAACCCTAAATAAGACAAAACCCTAAAACTAAAATATTATGGGCACATAATGACATTAGGCCTTTAATATCTTTTCAGGGTGTCCATACACATTATGTTTAGACTCTTTTGGAATCAGGATATGATACATAAGGTACATGCTATTATAAGTATATGAATAGTTTTCATGTGTGCATTAAGTATGAAATATTGAATGCCTTATTTGTGTACGGTTCTTAGATGTACAATATATGTACTATGCTCTTCACCATATCATCAAGAACATAAACAAAAGGTGGATTGTATCTACTGGGTGAGATGTACTCTCTCTCTCTCTTCTAAAAACTAAGGTTAGCACATCCCCATAGCCCTAGGGGTGAGGATACCCATAGCCCAAGGGGTGGGGAGGGCCCAACATAAAAGTACTATGAAAGAATTTGGGTCAAAGAGATATGTGGTTAAGGTGGGCTATCCTTTATTATATAGACAAAGACTATTTACATAGTAGAACCAATAGGAAAAGGAAATAGTAAAGATATACATAAATAAGAAAACTATTTTCTAACACTTCCCCTCAAGCTGGAGCATACACTGTTGGGTTTTAAGGGAGGCAGAGAAGGCAGCAGAAACAAAAAAATTTCTCCTCCCCAAACCCAGAACAAGGAAACACGTCAACGTCTATACAATAGGAAAGGATGGTTTGTAGAATCATACCTTATCCCGAGGCTTGCTCAGCGACAATACCTCGCGGCTTGCGCGGTCTTCACCTCCGGTCTTGGACAGTGTCTGTGCAGCTCCTGCTCGCACCAGGACTGACGACTCATGGTCTCATCGGGACTATCGGGATTGACAGCTATCCTCCGAGCGGCAGAAATCTCGCGCCTCTGAAATAGTCCACACGGACCACCTGGAACTCCAATCTCCTTGTCTCACAAGGAATTGGAAGGAGTCGCACCCTCCTGTCAACGTACTAGTCACTGACACACTCTCCTACCACCATTCTCTTTCTGCAGTTGTCTTTCCCTTGCTGTGCCTCCCTTATCGGGTAGCACTTGCTCGGGCTCTCTCGGTTACCAAAACCAGAGAGAACGACAACTTTACAGAGCAACTGGTTGCACTATGTTGTTCTTCAAGAAGCCCCCAATACCCCTATATATATAGGAGGGTCATGGGATAGGGTTCTCTATCCCGGACAATGCGGGACTAAAGCAGGAGTAGAAGGGTTTGAGATTTTCCACAAAAACAACCAAATGCGCAACCTGAACCGATCGTTTCATTTCTGAAACGATCGGTTGGGGACCTGAGCCGGTCGGTTGACACCTCAACCGATCGGTTGGGACCCATGAAACAGTCAGTTCACTTCTGAAATGGTCGGTTCATGGTCCTGGTCAGTTCCCGATTGACTTTTCTTATTTTGTTTCTAATTGGTACCTAATACCAATCCTTGTTCCAATCAAATTGGGCAAGTGAAACGAAAAGAAATTTCTCACCAATCCTACTTTCCCAACTTGCTCGGTTGCATAAGATGAACCGATCGTTTCAACACTTGAAGGAATCGTTTCACCATGTCCATGAGCCGATCGACTCACCACCTGAGCTGATCGGTTCACCAAGCTCAGCCGATCGGTTCATCACATGAGCCGATCAGTTGGGAGTGCAGATTGTGCAGAAACAGTCAATTGCAGTTTCAATCAATCTGATACTCTAATCAATCAGTCCAACACCTTGAACATTATGATATTGAGCTATCAATTGTTTGAGTGTTTAATTGAACTACTAAACTCCTTTAGTAATCAATCTAAACATTGTTTGTGGACAAAACTCCTCTTCTAGGTTAAATCCTATGTGTGTGACCATGTAGGTCCTTTTTCACGTTGGTAGTGAAAGTCCATAACACTTATGACTTCACAAGAAAAGAGCGGTGCCTAGTCACACATCAGTGCTACCCAAGTGAAATAGAAAGTTGGAGAACAACTTCCAATCCTACAATTTGTGAATCGTGTTATAGTGAATGTATAATTCCTTTGTCACATATATCCCGAATGAACTCGAAGCATGGAACAATCATCCTGTCAACATTCATTCACTTTCTTGATCTCAGAGTAGATTGGAAGAGATATGTATGACATCAATATCACATACTAATTCACACATGTGTGCATGCCTTTCTCAATCCTACTCATGAAGCGGACATGGATATCAAACTCCCTTAGAAGTGACAAATCCGATATCTATCACTCACCCCTCAAAAGCCCCATGTGTCAAAGCCACCCAATCATCACCTTTATAACAACCCATGTTTCAGGACTGCGTTTGATGATGTCAAAGTGTGCCCAATGACATGTGTTGAGTGGAGTGATTTCAGGTCAAAGAATCACACTCACCACCATCACTGTGAGTACTGACTGTGACTACCATGTCATGGTTCCATGTGTCAAACTCACGGTGGGTCTGTCTGGTACACTTGTTCTCTAACAAGTACCTATGTGTTTGGTTTGATATCTCTATATCATGACTAATGAGATTCTGTCATCAACCAACACCACAATCTAGTCTTGTATGTCATTGTTGTCTATCTACCTTCCACAATGACATCCGACTAGGGACATAATGAGAATGTACAAACTCTTAGCATCCGTATGATCTCATCGTTCAGGTCCTTAACCTGAAAGCATACGTCATTGAGTACTGTCATTCTCTAGACATTCGATCTGTTCTATCACTATCTCATATGACTGAACCAGAAAGAATTGGAAGCTTGCCTTTGATGTTTATCAAATCAATCTTAATGTTTCCCACCAATCATCCCATGATTGGCTCTCAGGGCATACATACCAATAAACTCCCACTTGCACTGTGAGCCAATCACCCATGAATCATATTCATAGTGATCTTCAAACATGTCCCACATGTTACTGTGCTCTAGTACGAACATAGTGAGTTATGGCAACACCTTGCCAAAGTCAATTTTTAACTGCATGTCTCTCATCTCTTCGTTGTATGTCACACGCATGAGATGGAGTTGCCGTAATATGTGATCCAGTATTCCTTTGCTAACCTTTAGCCACATTGCATGATCAAGGATTCCATACTTGTCATCAATGAGCAGAATATCTATAAGTTCATCTCATGAACTTCCAGATCCATATAGTATCCACTGCTTTTCTCTAATGCATGGATACTCAACATTTCCTTTTAAATGATTTTATTGGACCACTTCCAATTATCAACAAACTTTCACTTTTATATATCCTATATATATTTTGCGATTAATTTTCTGTCCTTTCAGAAGTTTGCATCAATGTAACTCTTTACATTGAACTCTTCCTTATCTCCATACAACTAGTACTTCTCAAGTACTTATCAAGTTCTCATGGTATTCCAGTAACCCTTACTGGAAGTAGACAAACATCCACTCGTCATGTCCCACATATGAGTTATCAGGATGAGCACATCATATTGCCATGTCCTACATACTAGATGATGAATGCATTTTGTTCTTGCCATGTCGATACATGCAAGATAATGGGATGATTACATACATGATAGATCCATATCTATTCTTAGTGTTCCCATTCTTCATAAGAATTGGACACTTGGCCTTGGGATACTAACTCCATGTAACATGGACAAGTTTTCTCCCACTGAATCTGTGCATACTAAATCGTTCAGTACAGATTGCCAATGTATCCTTTCTCTTTTCAGGTCAAGAGGTTTTTGAGAACTATATCTATATATCTCTATTCCTATCACATAGGAAACATCTCTATCTTCCTTAAAGATAATTTCCACTTTTGGATTTCCATTCTAGAACATTTCCATTTCACATCAACATGTGGAATGTGAACACGCTCCCACTAAATCACAGATCCCTTCTTTATCTTTGACATATCAGTCAAACCCTTTGACTATATCATCAAAGTAAAGATCCAATTCTGAGTTGCTTGTACTCAATCAATCACATTGATTAGTCCATTCTAACTTATAGACTTCATTTGCATTAGTGGATTCATAAGCCTTATAGGTTGTGTCACGTACACATCCTTATTTTATTCCTCATAGGAATGTGGTTTTAGTATCCATATGCCAAATGTATTAGTCATTAAGTTGCAATCAAGCATCATCCTTCTCAAATGTTATCCATGTGTCTTAACACCTAAGATTCATTTGCACTTATGGATTTCATCCAATGGGTGCTACCATCAAGGTCATACCTTATGGTTCACATGGATGTCATTTAGGATGTAATGGTCATAAACCATAACTCAAAATTTGGTTCCTCATATTCATCTAGATAGTTGACTCATCACATGAACAACTCATTACATAGATAATTGAGGTGTATCTGTTAAGGATATAAGAACTCACAACCCTTGTGATTCTTAATTTAGTGAAGTGTATTCTTTATTTAAGAACAATTTAGTTATTTGATAATCATCCTCTAACTCCTTAGAGTATGAATCCTTCTTGATTTAGACATCACCATGCCTTAATCACGAGTTCATTATGATACACTATCATAATCACTCATAAGGATCTCAAACATTTGGTCCAAGTATTTCATTCATTGATCTCATCAAGAATTAACACTTTACCAAATTTGTACTTCATCTATGATAATCTTGAACACTTCAAGATATTCATATTGGTATTTCTCCAAACACCATTTGAAGTATTAGCATTTGTTCCAATAGGTATGTAAATACATCACATGTATCATACCTAATAGGATAATCATTCTCCCACTACCTTTAGTGAAGATTGATTAATCATGTCCAAGATATTCATGTCTCTTATTGGTTCTCTAACCAAAAGAGTCTAGATTTATCCATCACATGGAAACTAGAAATGAATTTCTCATGATTGATGCTAATTTGATTGTTTGAGTTATCTATAACGTTTAGGTATCATTTTATCTTATGCATATCAAATACCACAAGATAAACAAGGCATTGCCACAAAGATCATATCTTTAAAAATTGAAACATCTCTTTATTGATTGCCATCATTGTCATACAATATGCAAAAATAAAGTGTTTCTATCTATTGGAAAATATGAAATAGCAGTTCGTAACTGTATTACATGCCTTTTAGGCTGAAAATAAACTAAAGTACTCCTATCTATGGTGGCAACACTTGCCCCATTTATTGAGTGCTTTACACTTTACATCTTGGTATCATATACCTCAAAAGTGTTACAAGTTTACTTTCATGACACCTTTAAGTGGAGACATCAGTCGCCTCCTTCTTCTTTTGTTCTTCCAGATATAGAGGGAAATTCCCTCATACACCCTTTCCCCATGTGCCTTGAGGTTGAAGACGGCTTGGGCTGCTGGCTAGCATCCGAACATTTCTATGCTTTGCCGTTTCCCTTGCCCTTAAGACTTACCTTTAATTGATCTCATCAAAGATTAGGGTTAGTCTTTCTTCATATTTTCCTCAACATGTCCAACAACTTTTTCAACGCTTGTCAAAGTTGTTCATGTTGTAGTTTATCATGAACTGTATGATTCTCGCAATATTTGTAGTATCACACCAATAGCCAACTCTTGGCTCAGATGGAATCCTTCTTAGTCAGGTCTTTCCACATACCCAATCATATTGAGTGTGTGAATACCTTACTGGATCTCCTTTTGTCATGACATACTAGGACAATGTCTTGGAGACATCATATGTCTCATGTTGTCTCTGCAACTCATAGTTCAGAGAACACAACATCAACACTCCTCATCAATGTCATCCTCGGTATGCTTCCATAAGCATACTTTCAACCATTGATGTGGTGGGATCAAGTTCATCTGGTTCTGGTATAACTAGGACTTAGAGCTTTCACTCTTTGATTGAGAACGCTTCTCAACGTCATAACCAATCGTGGAAATTATTCCCATTTAACTTGTTCTTTTCCAGGATGAATCACAAAGAAAAGTGATTGTTGTTTGTTTCCATTTGTACTACAAAAGGAAATTATGCAATTTTAGTCCAAAAACTCACTTTTTTTGACTTATTTGATTGATTTGAAAAGTTGACGATATAATTAGGCCTTTAATTAATTATCGCTCCCAGTATTTTAGTTCAAATTGATAGCCCTCACCATCAATTCGAAAGATTGTAGCGTACAACCTTCTAGTGGGCAAGATCCTAAAATCCTCTAAGTCATGGACAACTTGGGTTGTCACCCACAACTTAGATCTCTCAGGTAGACAACTCTTGCCAATTGCATCATATGCAACTCTTGATAAGATGTCATATGGAACTCCTTGCCATGATCATCGCCATGCCTCAAGGTGCTAGATCCTATCTAGGTCACCTTGTTAAGTCTGACCCAAAGCCAACACGATGAATATGCACCCTGCTTGGGCAGACCCACATATCCATCCTTCAAGCTTCCACGAGATAGACGGTGCACCACGCTTGGGCGTGCCCACACTTGGTCGATCAAGCTTTTCATGTGTGTCACATTTGGAAGGCATCTAAAACTTAATATTTAATGTGGGATTTGGTTTTTATATACATATACATATCCAATCACCACAATACATAGTACGTATTATATACATGCTATATCCCATAGAAAACATGCAAAATGGTAAAAGCGATGATTATGGCCATCCTAATGGGATTCCTGGAGCCAAGAGGAATCACAGTCATCTAGGTCTACATCACATGCAACCTTTATAATATGAACTATGTGCTTTGCCTTTCTGGGTTTGATCAACTCATCACATGACTGATCGGCTCGTCATCAGGCCGGTCGGCTGGGTGCCACCAGTCGATCGGTTGGCTCCTCCAACCGATCGGTTTGCTTGGTCATCGTGCATCTCATCATGGCCGCCACCCGCTCGTCTCGCTCCTCGAACTGGTCATCAACTGATCGACTCACTCCTTGAATCGATCGTCTCGAACGTCAACTGATCGGTTCACGCCTTGAACCGATTGTCTCAGCTGTCATCAGGATGTCTTCCATTCTTTGACATAACAAGAAATAAAATTCTATCCTATTTTTCATTGTAAAAAGAGAAACCTCGAGTTACATTCGAGGGGAGCAAAGGTAGGAAAGAAATCTCGAATTATTTTGAGTTACATCAGGAATAGGAGAAAGGGAATCGGTGCGCAGACTGAGATGTAAGAAACCACATACAACCATACACAGATAGGGTTTATTGGCCATAACCACGCTATACATCCACCACAAAACTCATTTAAGAGCGACATGTATCGAGTGCATTCATATTACATATCATATATGTATATTGCGATTTGTGGATTTAGGATTGGACATGCATAAAGCCAATTTTATTCACATCGTATGCAATAAATAAAGGCGACAAACCAAAATTGATCATATCGATAATCCTAAAGTATAGAGCAGTTGACGTGGCTCTGATACTACTGTTGGGTTTTAAGGGAGGCAGAGAAGTCAGCGGAAACAAAAATTTTCTCCTCCCCAAACTCAGAACAAGGAAACGCGTCAACGTCTATACAATAGGAAAGGATGGTTTGTGGCATCATAACTTGTCTCGAGGCTTGCTTGGAGACAATACCTCACGGCTTGCATGGTCTTCACCTCTGGTCTTGGACGGTGTCTGTGCAGCTCCTGGTCACACCGGGACTGACGACTCCTGGTCTGACCAGGACTGTAGGGATTGACAGTTGTCCTCCGAGCGGTAGAAATCTCCCGCCTCTGAAGTAGTCCACACAGACCACCTAGAACTCCAATCTCCTTGTCTCATAAGGAATTGGAAGGAGTCACACCCTCCTGTCAGCGTACTAGTCACTGACACACTCTCCTGCCACCAATCGCTTTCTACAGTTGTCTTTCCCTTGTTGTGCCTCTCTTATCGGGTAGCACTTGCTCGGGCTCTCTCGGTTACCAAAACCAGAGAGAACGACAACTTTACAGAGCAACTGGTTGCACTGTGTTGTTCTTCGAGAATCCCCCAATACCCTTATATATATAGGAGGGTCATAGGATAGGGTTCTCTATCCCGGGCAATGCGGGACTAAAGCAGGAGTAGAAGGGTTTGAGATTTTCCCCAAAAACAACCAACTGCGCAACCTGAACTGATCGTTTCATTTCTGAAACGGTCGGTTGGGGACCTGAGCCAGTCGGTTGACATCTCAACTGATCGGTTGAGACCCATGAAACGATCGGTTCACTTCTGAACCGGTCCGTTCATGGTCCTGGTTAGTTCCCGATTGACTTTTCTTCTTTTTTTATAATTGGTACCTAATACCAATCCTTGTTCCAATCAAATTGGGAAAGTGAAACGAAAAAGAAATTTCTCACCAATCCTACTTTCCCAACTTGCTCGGTTGCATCAGATGAACCAATCATTTCAACACTTGAAGCAATCATTTCACCCTGTCCATGAGCCGATCGACTCGCCACCTGAGCCGATCGATTCACCAAGCTCAGCCGATCGGTTCATCACATGAGCCGATCAGTTGGGAGTGTAGATTGTGCAGAAACAGTCAATTGTAGTTTCAATCAATCCAATACGCTAATCAATCAGTCCAACACCTTGAACATTATGATATTGAGCTATCAATTGATTGAGTGTTTAATTGAACTACTAAACTCCTTTAGTAATCAATCTAAACATTGTTTGTGGACAAAACTCCTCTTCCAGGTTAAATCCTATGTGTGTGACCCTGCAGGTCCTTTTTCACGTTGGCAGTGAAAGTCCATAACACTTATGACTTCACAAGCAAAGAGCGGTGCCTAGTCACACATCAGTGCTACCCAAGTGAAATAGAAAGTTGGAGAACAACTTTCAATCCTACAATCTATGAATGGTGTTACAGTGAATGTATAATTCCTTTGTCACATATATCCTGAATGAAATCGAGGCATGGAACAGTCATCCTATCAACATTCATTCACTTTCTCGATCTCAGAGTAGATTGGAAGAGATATGTATGACATCAATATCACATACTAATTCACACATGCGTGCACACCTTTCTCAATCCTACTCATGAAGCGGACATGGATATCAAACTCCCTTAGGAGTGACAAATCCCATATCTATCACTCACCCCTCAAAAAGCCCCATGTGTCAAAGCCACCCAATAATCACCTTTATAACAACCCATGTTTCAGGACTGTGTTTGATGATGTCAAAGTGTGCCCAACGACATGTGTTGAGTGTAGTGATTTCATGTCAAAGAATCACACTCACCACCATCACTGTGAGTACTGACTGTGACTACCATGTCATGGTTCCATGTGTCAAACTCACGGTGGGTCTGTCCAGTACACTTGTTCTCTAACAACTACCTATGTGTTTGGTTTGATATCTCTATATCATGACTAATGAGATTCTGTCATCAACCAACACCAAAATCTAGTCTTGTGTGTCATTGTTGTCTATCTACCTTCCAAAATGACATCCGACTAGGGACATAATGAGAATGTACAAACTCTTAGCATCCGTATGATCTCATCGTTTAGGTCCTTAACCTGAAAGCATACGTCATTGAGTACTGTCATTCTCTAGACATTCAATCTGTTCTATCACTATCTCATATGACTGAACCAGAAAGAATTGGAATCTTGCCTTTGATGTTTATCAAATAAATCTTAATGTATCCCACCAATCATCCCATGATTGGCTCTCAGGGCATACATAGCAACATACACATCATGTATTCCCAGTGTGGAAGTCATATGCTTGAAAGATGAAGATGGAAGTGGCTTGGAGAAGATATTTTCCACTTGATGACCAGTCTGAACATGAGGAGTCTGAATCTTCTTGGAGAACACTAAATCACAAACAAAGTCGCAGTCCACTTCCATGTGCTTGGTCCTCTCATGAGACACTAGATTGATAGAAATATGAATGGCTTCTTGGTTATCACACATGAGAGAAATATGGGTCTCAACAGGCACTCCCATTTATGAAAAAATAGACACAACCCACTATAGCTCACAACAAGCATGTGCCATGGCTCGATATTCAACTTCTGTGCTAGATCATTCTATCACATTCTATTTGTTGCTCCTCCAAGTCACCAAATGTGACCCAAGAAACATACAATATCCAGAAGTAGAACGTTTATCTCTAACATCACCAGCGCAATCAACATCAGTGATCCCAGTGAATTTCAAGGATGTATGTGTGAGGTTCTACCCTGTAAAGTAAGTAAGGCCCTTACCTAGAGATCCTTTGATATACCAAAGAATTTGGATGACTTCCATCCAATGTGACATCTTAATTGGACTCAGCAACTGATTAACAACTCCAACAACATATGAAATATCAGGTTGAGTAACTACCAAGTACACCTTTTCTTTGCAGATGATAATATTCTTTTTGCTAGAGCCACGAGAGAGGAATTCTTGAAAGTAGCTGAGATTATCAGCCAATATGAACAAGCATCAGGCCAAACAATAAATATCTCGAAGACTGAGGCGACTTTCAGCAAGGGTGTTACCTTTTCACAGAAGGAGGCACTAAAGGAACTACTGTAGGTGCGGGAGGTGGATAGACATGCCAAGTATTTGGGGCTACCTAAGGTGGTGGGTAGGTCAAAGAAACAAGCTTTTAACATAATCCAAGAAAGAGTGGGGAAGAAACTACAAGGTTGGAAGGAGAAATTCTTATCTAAACCAGGCAAGGAGATGTTAATTAAGGCAGTGGTACAAGAAATTCCAAGCTACATGATGAGTGTATTTTAGCTATCGTGTGCAGTGATTGAAGCTATAAAAAGTGCAATAATAAGATTCTGGTGGGGGGCAAAGGAAGGAGAAAGGAAAATGTGTTGGGTAAGTTGGAGCAAGTTGTGCACACCAAAAAGCCAGGGTGGGATGGGCTTCCGTGATATAAGCACATTCAACCAAGCCTTTCTCACGAAACAAGTGTGGAGGCTGTATCACAAAGAGGACACACTAGCTTCAAAGGTGCTTAAAGCCCGTTACTTCCCAAACACAAAAGTTCTTGAGGCAGCTCGTAGAAATAATCCTAGTTTCATTTGGAGGAGCGTGAGGGGGGAAAAGCCCCAAATTTTGGAGGGTAGCAAATGGACGGTAGGGGGAGGCCGCTCAGTTAATATTTGGTCACACAAATGGCTTCCTAATCGGCAGGAAGCACTGGAGAGCTTCAGGCCTGCAGAAACAACCACAGAATGGGTGAGTGACTTGATAAACAAGGAAAATGGGAGATGGAAGAAGGTAACTGTAGACAACCTGGTCCCGTCAGAGATTGCAGAGAAGATCATAAGAATCCCGACCAGCATCCAACAAGGTGTGGACCATATGTACTGTTGGCCGAGCAGCGACGGTGAATACACAGTAAAGTCTAGATACTGGCTGGGATACTTGGGAACGGACCAAATGAAGGAACTGAGGATGAACCATGGAGAGGACATATGGAGATCAGTGTGGAGGAAAGGGTGGCCGCCCAAAGCAGCACACTTTCTATGGCGGGTGTGCACAGGGAGTCTAGGCATAATGAGTCGCCTCTTCAACCGTCACTGTCATGAAAACGGGTTGTGTACGCTATGTCAAGGAGGAAGAGAAACAATCCAACACATGTTATTCACCTGTGACAATGCGAGGCAGATGTGGAATGAAACCTCACAGGAAATTCAAAGGTTGACCAACGTAGTAGCTAATTCACAACCAGCAGAGGCTATCCAAGCACTACTGAAGGACAAGGAAGAAGAGGAGGCTAATGATATCATTTCCCGTCTGTGGGCAATTCGAACGCTAAGGAACAGAAGGATTTTTGAGAATGTGGAACAAGGTGGAGCTTTCATATTCAGGGGACCGAGGGAGCTAATGAGAGACTACCGGAAGCACAACCATGAGCTCAATCCCAGAAGATCCACCCAGGTCGAGGGGCAGCAACAATGGAGGCTGCCAGAGGAGGGGACTGTGAAATTGAACACAGACGCAACGTGGAAGGACGGGAGGAAGACAGGTGTTGGGATGGCATGGAGGGACCATAGGGGAACTCTGCTCCGAATTGTAGGTACATGCAGAGACGACACAAAGGATGCACAGGTAGGTGAGGCGCTAGCGATTAGAGAAGTAGTTGCCTTGAGCAAAGGATGGGGATATGATTACCTATAGGTGGACACCGACTCGCAAACCGTGTGGAAAGAATTTAACTCCAACAGTAAAAGGAAGGATCAGCTAGGCATGATAGTGTCAGATATCAGTCATCTTAGTAGGAAATTTAAAGAGTTTATGCTAGTTTTCAATAGTAGGAGTATTAAACAAGGTCGCTCATGAAGTGGCTACAAAAGCCAGTAGAGATAATAGTAGTTTTTCTTTTTCACAAAATTTCCCTTTGAACTTCTGTAGTATTGCTAATGCCGATTTGGCAAGTTAAATGATATGGTGATGGGGTTTTAAAAAAAAATTAGATCAGTTTCCCTACAATCCTTCTATACTTTGTTGGATCCAAAAAATCACTATCATCAAAGAAAGAAGTCTTGGTATGATAATACATAGGAGTGGAGACTAGTTTTCACTACGCCATGCATGTCTCTACAAGTAAATTAAGGACATACATCAGTTGAGAGAGGTTTGTACCTTTCTTGGACCGTAGGACTTCTATGCCAAGGAAATAGTGAAGATTACCAGATCTTTTGCTTGAAATTGTGTTTGTAGCCATGTCTTGAGTTGTAGAATGCCAGTAGATTTATCATCGGTGATGACAATACATAACTATCTAGAAAAATTGTGCCACTTGAATACTTATGCACAAAGAGTGAGTGATCAGTAGAAGTTTGAGTGAACACAAATTGTATAAGTGAAGCATTGATTTTATCAAACCATGCCCGAGGAAACTACTTCAAGCCATGCAAGGATTTCTTTATGTTGTACACCTTCTGACACTCCTCCTGAGCAACATAACTAGGAGGTTGATCCATGTATACCTCCTCAAGTATATCATCACGAAGAAAAGCACTCTTGACAACCAGCTGAAGAAGAGGTCAGTGACACTGAGTGGCAATAGAAATAAGAATCTGCATAGAATTGAGCTGAGCTACTAGAGAAAATGTCTCAAATAAGTCAATTCCATGTGTCTAAGTGTACCCCTTTGCCACCAGACACACCTTCAAGCAATCAATAGACCCATCATGTTTCTATTTCACAGTATAAACTCATTGGCAACCAACAACACACTTGCCATGAGGAAGATCCACCTTCAAGCGATCAATAGACCCATCAGGTTTCTATCTCACTATTCATAGCTTGGACCCTACCATCATGTCAGGCTGCATCCTTATAAGAACAAGGAACCGTCATAGAGTCTAGTTGAAGAACTAACGTGTGGGCTACAGTTGATAAATGAGACAAGCAACACACATTTTCTAAAGGATGACATATAGTGTAGGACCGGACACCTTTTCGAGCCGCAACTAAAAGGTACAAATATGAAACTGAAGCATCAAGAGAACTCTCAGTATAAAGAGGTACCTAAGGAGTGGCAAATGAGGATGAGGCATGATGTTGGACTAGTGACACTACATCCTCTTGGTGACGCCCTGCTCACCTGGTGTAAACTCGAGGAAAGGATGGGGGTGTGGTAGTGGTGGTGGTGGTGGGGTGATATCGAGAACACTCTCATCAGACAACACATGAAGTGGTGGCTCTCTCTCACACTCAAAGATGTATTCACTCTCAAGATTGTGCTTCCACACACTATGAATAGGGTCACTAAAGAATGTGGTAGACTCATTAAACGTAACGTCAACTGACACAAAAAGATGATGAAGATGAGGACAATAACACATGTATCCCTTCTGTGTGGGAGAATATCCTAGAATGACAGTGTGAACTATGTAAGACAACTTGTCAGCGCATGGATCAAACACGTGAACAAATGTTGTTACGACCCCACCTCCCGATAACCCCCAATTAAGGGAGACCGAGAGGTCGAAGCCGCACCCATAACTTCCAGATCAAAGGTTCGGCAATTAACCAAGAATAGTTATCAAATTTTAACAGACTATACTGAAAAGTTGTAAGAAAATAAATTTTTGCATACCTTTTTGAAAACTTGGATCTCTAAACTTTTATCCACTTAAGGATTGTACTCTAACTAATCATCCTTGTATTTTACTTCATGTATTTCTCATTAGGACGATTTACTATCTGTCCTTTTGGCTTGTACCTAAAACACTGACAAACAAAACGTCGGTCAGCCGAAGCTGGTATGTGGGGGAAACAATAATCATGCAATTATCTATAACAATGTATTTCACTCAATTATCATTTAACAAACAATTTTACATTTTAATATAACTACGTGATCCAAGGATACCCTATCCTCTGTGTTGTCCCCATTAAACCCCTCATGATCCACCTATCAAGTGAACCCATTTCTAGGGTTGAGTCACATGGAACTACCCATAGGTAGACCACTCCTTAACTCATGGTAGGCTAAACAGTCTCATGGCACTACACATAGATAGCCCAGTTTCTAACTCATGATACCCTAGACCTTGATCTAGGTTATCCTTAGCCTTTGCATAGCCACAGGGGTGGACTCGGATCTAGCTAGTTATACATGTATACTCATAGCGATAGTCATAGTCACTCTATAGTTGCATGAATTGAAACATCCAACAATTATTTCAAGCATTGAGGGAAACGCCGATAAAATCCTCGGAAAACTAATCGATATAGTCATAAGCGTAACCACATACCTGATTTGACGAGTCATGCATATTATTCAACATATACTTCATGTATATACAATCAAGCCAATCAACAAATCCAAGCAAGTGATTCAATCATCACATAATTCCTGAAAAGAATATGTACTCTATTTATTACACACTTTATCAAGAATCTACTTTATTAACTTGGATTCTCTTTCTAGGGTTTCTAATCCGCATTAAGGTTTCATTAATATTCATTAGGGTTTCTTAGATCAATTTCTCAAACTTTATCCCTTTTAGGTTAACAAACCCTAAAATACTCTTTTCCATTTATATGAACCTTAATTGCTCAACTATCCATTTTAATAATCTTTTATACCCAAATTGACTTAGGATCATCATATCCCTATTTATTCATAGATTTGAACAATTAAACCAATTAAAAGACATATTCTCCTAAATTAGGGTTTTCAAGCTTATTAATGCATAATCATGCACGGAACCCTAAATTAAGCCAATTATATAAACGGATCATCTTTTTAGATCCTATTTTCTCTTTTATTAACAACATGTTAATATCAGCTTGAATTATCCAAATAATGTCATTAAGACCATCTACCATCAAATCTAAGGGTTTTCCCTTAATTAAAACATTAAAGATGATAACTTTATGTACTTTTTCCAATTTCAAGCATATTTATGCACATAAACTCTAAATTAGACTAAACACGTGCAAAGTTCTTCCTTTTTGAACATAATGTACCTTTAAACATTTAATCAGGTTAACATCAACTCTAATGATCCATTAAACCCTATCAAACACTTTATTCATTTCAAAATAGGGTTCCTTAAGAACTAAAGCATTAAAGATGATTATTTCCATTACTTTTCGGATTGTAATTAGAATCAGGCTTCAAACATAATTTCTTTGCATTCCTCTCGTTTTGAGGATAAATTTTCATATAAGACTCGTTTTAATCCGAGTTACAAATAATTATATACAATTTTTGCAAGAAATCACTTACCACGGCCAATCAGAAGTCACCATGTGTCCTGCCCCATGCAACATTGCTCATTTTAGATGAGAACATTTTGAAAAGACACAAATACCCTCACTTAAGTTGTGCGTGTCTTTAGCCCGCAGAGGGCAGAACGGTCCAATGGCCCAAGACCTTCTTCAACCTTGCGAGACCTAGTTCTCGGCGCCGATCTGCAGCAAGGTGTGGCTGCCCCTCTCCACCCCAGACCTCGACTGCCTACAGAAAAACTTCCTCCACCTCCATTGTGCCTTGGTGCACACGGGGAACCTTTGATTAATGGCTGAGGTGGCTGGTCCTATGCACGCCAAGGCCGCGACCTGCTGCGGGTTGCAGATCTTCGGCCGCAAGCTGCACGAGGTCGGGAGCATGCAAAGGGTAACAAATCATTTAAGGATTGTCTGAGGAGCTTTCCGCCTCCTTCGAGACCCATTGCAGCTCCTTGGGGCCCATGAAAATAGTAAACTCTCATGTCTAGGGTTGGTGGACGAAAATAAGAAGAAGGAGAGAGAAGATTCATTGGGATTATCCTGATCTCGGCCAAGGGCTCTACCCCTTATATAGGGGAGGGTAGCCATGCCCTAATATGCTTGCCCATGAAGTAATCAAGGACCCTTTATCAAAAGGAAACTTACTTTCCTTGTTTGGGTGCAAATTCTCTTTTTTAATCTATTCATTGTTTATTAGTATTCCTTGACTATTAAGAAATCTATTTTTCTAAAGGAAATTCGAAAGTTATCTCTCTCTTACTTTCTTTATGACTTTTTAATTCATTGATCACGAATTTATATTTTCTTTTAGTAAAAAAATACTCCCTTTTTATCAATATCACAAAATTCATTAGTAAAGTATCACACTATCCTCTTATTTTGCAATTTTAGCATTTTCTCTTTCCTCTTTCTTCATTAGGACTCCTTGGATCCCAAGAAACTCAAATAATTCGAAATTCCTTTTCAAGGAATGCTCATTATCCTTCTAAATGCAACAATATGCATTATTCCACATTATCTTGTTTATTTCTCATTAAAATATCTCTTTTTGAGGATTTCTCTTTATTTCTCTTTTGTTTTCCTCATTGGCATTCCTTTTAATATTAACATCCTCATGGATATGAAATTTCACCAAGAAATCTCATTTATGCCTCTTTCCACTCATTTTCCACATTTTATCATTATTTTCAATTTATTTCTTAATAAAGATATACTTAATTAATCGTTTCTTTTCTTATTGTTGTCTTTTTGCAACTTTGGACTCCTCGGAACCCAAGGAACCCAAGAGGCACGAAATCCCTCTTTGGATTTGCCTTCTAGAGGTTTCTATTTCATTCTTTTCTCAAATATTCAATTATTCATTTATTAATTGAATTTTCTTTGTTATTTGGGCCCAATAGCCAAAAGGCCACCAACACAGACATCAAGGCTATTGTTAATAAAATCCATGTATTCAAAACAAATTATACCATTCTTTGTTCAATTATCTTTAATATGAGAAATTACATTTCTCACCAGATGAACCCAAAAATTGGGGTTGTAACAAATGCAATGCATCCAAATACATGAAGGGGAATGGGAAAAGGTTGCTCATCATGTCATAAAATAGAGAAGGGAGTAGCCCCTTGTAAGATGAAAGATGGTTGACAGTAATAAAAAAATAGGCAGTGAAAAGAGCATTAGACCAATATTTCTTGGGCACAAACATTTGAAACAACATAGTATGGGTTACATCAAGTAAGTAAAGGTGTTTGCATTCAACAATTCCACTTTGTTTGGGTGTATTATGCCAAGTCATCTAGTGAACCATGCCAATAGAATTATAGAATGTAGAAATAGCTTTTTGAACATATTCAAGAGAATTATCCATATGAAGAATCTTAATATTAGCATTAAACTAAATTTTATTAACTGACGAAAAGTTTGGATAACTGATAAAACTTCATCATGAGACTTATGTAAAAACCATCAATGGAAGAAATGAAATATTGAAATCCATTATAACTTAGCTCTTTAACAAGACCCTAGACATCATTATGAATATGATCAAAAGGATGCTTAGAGCGTTTCACAATGTGATTCAGAAAAGACAAGCGATGATGTTTGCCTAAATGGAATGATTGACACTCTAACGACTTAATTAAGGATAAACTTGGGACAAGCTTCTGAAGACTCTATAGGGATGGATGTCCAATGCGAAAATGCCATTGCAAGGGAGAGAATTTGAAAATAGTGGATGTGGTGGATGGAATCTAGCGAGATGGGTGACCACCTTCAAAGAAGTAGAGATCACTTTTCTAAGATCCCCCACCAATCATCTTCCAACTCTTGGGATCTAGTAACTTAAAGAAATAATCTCCAAATATTACTAAACATTTTAAGGAATCAAGCAGCTTAGCAACAAACATCGAGTTGAATGGAAAGTCTGGAACATAATGGACATATTGTATTGTCAAATTGAATGATGCTTGTATGGTGCCACAAACCTGGATGCTTCTGACATAACCATCATTCAGTGTCATAGAATAATGTGGGATATATAATTCAGAGGAACAAATCATAGACCGTATACCTATCATATGTTGGGAGGCCCTGAAATCAACAACCCATGTAGAGGAAGGATGAGAGGTGACAAGTGAAGTCCCATGGTTACTTGCATCTGAAGCTAAATTGATGGAGACACCAAGGGAAGCCTGTTGGGTAGCATATAGAGGACGGTCATACTCCTCCTCGGAGATTGTGACATCTGATTATAATTTCTAAGAACCTCCAGATGCATATGCTCTAGATGAATTTGTAGTGTAATTCCCAGCTACAGTTGGAGGCTGACCATGCTTAGAATAGCATTTTTCCTCTACATGACCAAGTTTCCCATAGAAAGTACATTTTGGATGATTTCCTCTAGCACATCATTCCAATCATTTGGAAGTAGCAGTAAGAGGAGCTTGAGTTTTAGTGAGGAGGTCTCCTAGAGTGGCAGAAAAAGACTCAAATGATGATTGTTGAATTCGTACAGAGGCTTCTTCAAGACTTGGTAGTTTCTCTGTAGCCAAAATAACACTCCTAGCTGAGGCATATACAAGATTTAAGCCAGATAGAAACCTTGTTATCACCAGATCATCTCAGTCCTTCATCTGATCATCAGTCTTTAATGGATGATAAAAGTTGAGTTCTTGAGAAATAGACTGGTAAGTACCAAAATAATCCTTAAGAGAGTGACTATTTTGTTTCTCTACAAAGAGGTAATCATAAATAGTATAAAGACAAAGAGAAATATTATCATGAGAAAAATGTTTCTTTACAGCTTCCCATATTTATTTGGTTGTAGAATAGAAAATGAATCTAGAAGCAATATGAGGCTCCATGCTATTCCATAGCCATGACTTCACCATCCCGTTTTTTTTCCACCAAGTAGGGTAGTTCTAGCTACCTTCATCAGGAGGCTCTAATTCAATGATGTCCACCTTCTCATGAGATTCAAGCACAGTGTAGATAGCATTCATCCAAAGGAGATATTTTTGTGAGTTAAGCTTCACATAAGTGATCTGAGATTGGTCGTTGTACATGACTGTAGTGGAAGCATGCTTGGAATCTCCCATTTTGAGAAATGAAGAAAACAATATTAGACATAGTAAATAACACGTCGTGTCGAGGAAAGAACAAGTTGTGTCTGGGTAGTGCACGACATGCCTATTTTTCTACACGTCATGTGAGTGGACAGAAAAATACTCCAGTGCTCAACACGTTGTGTCAAATTTTTCACACGTCGTGTGAGTTTCCAGAAATTCCTTTTGAAATTCTCACATGCCAAGTTTCTAAGGGATACACCATGTCCAGTTTCAGATGTGTAACTTTCACTAGCTAGGACACGCCGTATCAAGGATGAGACATGTCGTGTCTTCTGTGAATAGTGTCATCAGAATAGAAGTATTTGGTGGAAACACATTTTGTCGCCTGGGATACATTCTGTCTGTAGCAGTGGTAGACATATACATCATCAGGAATTGGCTTCGTCAAACAGTGAAAATAGACTCTAGGAATACACATCGGAGAGAGCATAGCTCAGGTAAGATGTGTCGGGGAAAAGGTGAGGAGAATTAGCCACTACAAAAAATACATGAATTGGCTACAATTTATTTAATTACATATATACTATATGTAGTCAAAGCCAATTTTAGCTACATTTCTTAAAAATATAAATAAAATAAATGAAGCCAATAAGATTGATCAACTTCAACTACATTTGTCCTCTTTATTTTAGATGTAAACACTACTTTGTAGCTAAATTTACTAAACAATACCCCCTCTCCCGCGCGCATGTATTGGATCCAATTAAACCCGTGCATCCCAGTTTCCCATTCTCTCTATTCCTCGCTATCTCCTTCTCTCCCACACACTCAATCGGCCACCGATCTCGCTCCTCTACCGTGCACATGTATTGGATCGAATTAAACCCGCGCATCCCAATTTCCCGTTCTCTCTATTCCCTGCTATCTCCTTCTCTCCCACACACTCAATCGGCCGCCGATCATGCTATCTGACTAACTATCACACCCGATCGCGCGAGCCTCCCGCAGTCCACACGCTTGAGTGCTTCCGCACATCTGAATCCTTGCATTGGCAGGATGAAGACCTAAAACCATCGTGGATCCTGAACTAGTCGTCCAGCTTCGCCCGCTGAATAGTTCGCATCTTCAAGCGATCATTGCCCCCATCCAGTGCTCACCTCTTCTGCAAGATCGTCAACCCTTCCCAAAGTCTCCACCTCCTCCCAAGGTTACTGCCTCTCCATTGTCGCAGACAATCCCCAAGGTCTTCAGACCTCTATTTCTGTAAGTCTGAGATGATTGCAGTTCCTTTTCTTCTATTTCTGAGATCATATTGTCTTTTGTTTGCTGATCGATCATGGAGTCAATTTTTAATATTTCTGTAGAGGAGTGAATACGTGTATCTTGTTTATATGCTCTATTATGAAATTGTTAGGCACTCCATCATCATCAATCACCACTGCTAGAGGATTTGGACTAGGGATAGTAGGCAATGGTTATTTTTTAGCACATCACATGTATTCAGACTCAATGCAGTGGCATCTCAGGTTTTATTGATGGGACAATATAACGCTTTCTAGATGAAAGCTTGTCATAAAAGATAAGTGGGTGCAGTAGGAACCAATATAAACCAACACATATTATAATAATGAGCAGTCCAAGACCCACCACTCTTTTCCAGTATTGTAATGGGCTGAACTGGAGATGTAAGGATTTCATAATATAATATTCCTTCTTTCCAACTGGTTCCATTTTTATGGTTACCCTGCAGATTTGACACAACATCATGGCCCCATATTATAATAACTTCCCAATGTTATTAGGTTTTGAATTATCTATTTGTTGCATGATCAGCTGTGAAGGATGAACACATAATATTGTGGGTTGCTTAGTGTTCTGATTGTGAAGCTTGCTTCTTACTTGCCACCATCATTCAAGAAGAACATACATTAAAGATTATAGGTTTAAATCATCTTCTATGGGTCCCAGTGGATCAACTTCTAAATGAAGACAATTTGTCTTCTGTTAGTTCCACTGTACAAGAAGTTGTAGAGATCAATAGGTCTCCATTTTTTGATATGAGCATCTCTTTCACCTTAGGAATAAACATCAAAAAGGAGCAATTCACCTCTTTAAGAAGTCTACCTCTTGAGAAAAAAAGTTAAAATAGCTTGAACAATATCATTACCCATAATAGGACTACATGTTCAGTAAAAGTAGGCATTAAAACCATCTAGACTAGGACACTTGTCCCCATTAGCATCCTTAATGACCTTTCCTATCTCTTTCCTAGTGATATATATCTTCATAAATCTTTCACATGTTCATCCTTTAGTGTAGAAAAGTTAATATTGTCAAGAATATCATGCTTTATCTGGTCTTATTCTTGAAATGATTAGCATAGTAATCAACAATATGCTCCTTAATAGTATTTCCATTCTGTGTCATAATACCATTGACATCCAAGCAGTTGATAGCGTTTTGGCCCTTCTAGTTTGAAAAGAAGTGTAAAAAAATCAGAATTCTTGTCTCCCAAAGAGATCCAGTGAATCATGGATTTTTGTTTGAAAAGAGATTCCTTGCATTTACCTCTATAATAGCTTCAATTCTTTTTTAAGTTCTACCTCTCAGAGCAACATCACTAGGTTCATATCTACTATAAAGAGGGCCTATCGAGCTTCAAATTCTTTGATTATAACATTTTCATTAGCATAACCAAAATATTCTCTACTCCATTAAGAAAGAGCATCTTTTCAGA
This sequence comes from Alisma plantago-aquatica, assembly GCA_963693085.1. NCBI lineage: Eukaryota > Viridiplantae > Streptophyta > Magnoliopsida > Alismatales > Alismataceae > Alisma > Alisma plantago-aquatica. The sequence continues at coordinate 981,797,579 of OY856410.1, read as the reverse complement.
CTTCAGCTTCTTACAAATAGTATATATTGGGTTACTAATGACTTCAATAGACCAATCTTCATTTACAATATTCAAGGAGTCCTTATGTGAAGTCCAAGAATTTATAATACATAGTGTAGTGTTTCTTTTACTTCTAGAAACTCCACCATGAATGATTATCTATTTGTGATCAATATGCAATGTTAGGGATATTCTCACTTTAAATCCTAGGATAAAAATTGGTGATATGGACATTGGAAAAAATCTTTCAATTATTGATAACGTGACTCTAATTCCTCTTTGAATATCACCAAAGGTAAAAGTTACTCCTTTCAAATTTATCACTCAGATTTTTATTAAAAATGAAATCATTAAATTCAGCCATGCATCCTATAGAAGGATTTCCTCTTCCCAGTCTTTTAGAAGAAAGCCTCACAACATTAAAATCACCTAGAGCGAGCCATTTGTCCTTCTAGTACAAATCCTTGAACTTGAAATGGTCATCCCAAAGAGAAGATATTTTATTATCATTGTTATTCCCACATATATATAAAAGAATGAAATCTTCACCTATAAAGTTGATTCTCATGTTAAAACATCGATTAGTACAATCAATTTTATTGACAATAATTTGAGGAGGATCCTAGAAAACTACAGTCATTCCCAGGGAATGAGTGTTAATATTAGAAATCCAATTACAACCATTCTAGATATTGTCTGTAACTATATTAAGATTCTTCCTTCTAAATTTAGCTTCCAATATAATAGCTATAGGAGACTCAACTTTTTGATACTATACTGAACTTCCTCTTGATATCTAGGATTATTCAAGGCAATAAGTTAAAACTTATCCTTTCAAAATGTTACCTGGATGGAGTGGTGGCCTACCACTTACAATAAGTGAACCAAATCCCAACTCATCTATTCTAAATATATTACCAAATTCATTAGGATAAAATATTTTATTATTGAAAAAATTACCCATCTATGTGGAACTACTTTTAGTTAGACATCTAGGAGGCCACCAATACCTTCCTATAGCAGTGTGAGACCTTCATTATCCATCCTCTTCCCATGTGGATTCATTAGACCCAAAGTAGTATTGGGGTGGAACAGTCAATATGGATATTATGGCCCTCCCTATTCACCTATAACAAGCTATTATAAGCTTCAACCTAAGTAATTCTACTTCCATTCCCCTGTAAGGTAGTAACATTAATTTACCATGTAATAAGTATGCTTACCTAGTCTATTTCCATATCTAGAGAAGGATCTCCTCCTAACACTTCCATGTTTTCTTGCTTCTATTGCCATGCATAGAGATGGTTCATGCCCAAAGTAGCCAAAACTTGAGCATTTTAGGATACTGCTCATATTGGAAAAGAATAGATACTTTATCATTCTTGTGTTCATCACTTCACAAACTATCTCCTTTGAAGACTCAAGATAAGGAATGACAACTTGGATTCTTACAAACTCTAGCCGCTTATTGATTTTCATAAAATAGTCAGATTGTATAAGCCTTCCCACGAAGCTTCTGATCATACTAAGCATCTCCTCATCCCAAACTCCCAAGGTAGGTTGGGAAACTTGATCCAGACTAGAATTTCCATTATCTTTGCCTTTTCAAGAGGCTCTCCCATCTCCCACTTCTTAAGGATTAGCGACTTCCCTACTACAAACCATGACCCCTCATCTAGAGCCTTCAACATATTTGCCCTATCCTCAAACTTGATCAGGATGAAATCTCTCCTCCTAGCCATAATAAAAAATTATGCTTCATTTTCTTGATTGACTTGAGATGAAATTTGTGGGTCAACTAGTGTGGCCTTAACCCTACCCATATCTATATAATATAGTCATCCACTAAATCATGTTCACTTTTGCAATAGTCATGTTGTAGATCATCTCTCCACTATCCACTTGAACTTGCTTCAACAATAAGGATAAATCCTTGCTAGCAATTCTTTCTGAGGAAAACTTTCATATTATTGTACCCGACCCAAAAATTCCAATGAATCCTACTATTGTGGAAACACAAATAAATAAATGAGAAAATGATAAATCGATTGAACTCATATTCGCCACCCAATGGTTCTTTTCTACATGTTGTGGAGCTGCTTATGGAGTTGGGGATGTTGTTTCATTTTTGCTCAGTTCTTGTATGCAGAACTTTCTGTTTGGTTCTTCTTGTTTCTTATCTGTTTGGAGATGTTATCGGGATGTTTGAAGGAAGGAGCTTTGCTATCTTGTTTGGGGAGCTGCTGTCGTTTTCCTCTACTGCCTTGGATGTTCTGAATGGAGTTGCTGTCATTTCTGAATGGATCAGTTGTTGATTGCCTCTGCTGCCTTGGAAGTTCTGAATGGAGCTGCTGTCCTCTTTCTTTCTGTTTTGGAGTTTTCTTGGGAGCTGTTTTTCTGTTGTTGTTCTCTTGGGCGCTGATGATTGATTAGTTGGATTCTACGATCTTCATCATGTTATTTAGGGTTATGTATAGTTAGTCTTTCTTTCTTCTTCTGTTTTCATTTTGAAAATAGTTGTATTTTGTACAAACACTTTTCAAAAATACAAAAAAAGCACCCCGAGTTTACCCGACCAAAAAAAAATTATGCATCAATACCACCACACTGATGCAAAACATAGTAGTGGCAAGTGCATTGGATGATTGAGAGGGAAGAATAGTCAAAATTATGCAACAAAGACTATATTGATAGTGGCAGCGAAAGAAAGGTTGTTTTTTCCTTTCCAAATGATGAAGATGTAGAGGACAATATTGTGAGTTTGAAGTCCACAGAACCCCAACAAGGATTCATGTTTCCAACAAAACTCAGAGCAAGGCTTATATGGATATAAGTACACCATAGAAAAAATCAAGAAACCAGTAGACAAACCTCAAGTTGTTCCAACTATATAGACTTCACTTTAAAGGAGACTCCACTGTTTTAAAGAATAGAGATGCCAAATATGGCGTTGGTGTCCTAACTGCACATTTGGCACTAGGGGTTCCATGCAAAGTAGTGTTCATGGCATGTAGTAGTTTGTGGAAGTGGCAGAATGGGGTTTGTTTGGAGTATGTAAAAATGGATCTGGATTGATCATTTCACAGTGGTTTTTCACTAGGTATAGACATTCAATTGAAATGACCAAAAAATCTAGATAACTATACAATTGTGTTTTACTCAAGCATGGTTATTATACACAAGAAGGCATGATTCTGAAATCTTATTCTAAATAATATACATAAACTCCTTATAGAAGAACCAACCAGAATTTATGTAAGCTGAGAGAGCCAAAGCTAAAAGATGTTTGGCAGGCAAATGGAAAATGCATAAAACTGACCTACATATAACTGATCATTCCATTCATGAGATGACTCTTCACATAATAGACTACCACTCCCCTAAAAGAGATGAGTCTCTACATAACCATTGAGCTCAGGTTTTTCATGTGCTTGTATAACAACCTATATGTATATGTTATACATGCATGGCTTACGTTCTTACATGCTAACTCAATTGTATTTTGTACAAGATAAAACTATTTTGATATTTATTGCCAATACGTCATAGATAAATAGATATATACATGGCTTGTCAAAGTATTATGTAGTATATAATGTATAATATGATCGGTATTATACTTTATTGATTTTCTACTTATTTATATATTTAATTTTTCATTGTGTTAAATTTATGTATGCTTTTTTACCTTCTTTATTATTAATTTTTTTAAAATCTTTCCGTTTGATTAATAATTTCTACGCATATATTGATTATATTGATGTGTTTACTTACATTTATCTAGGGAAGTATGATCGAAAAAAGCTGGATAATTGAGGAAGACAGGACCAGTACAAAGTACTTAACTGGGGTAGTCAAATTCATAGAGGATGCTTTCAAAAAATGTAGTAAGAATGAGACTATCTTATGCCATTGTAAAAAGTGTCTAAATACACAAAGACACAACCGTCAAGTGACAACCGAGCACCTATTATGGAATGGTTTTTTCAGCAGCTATATTGATTGGATTTTTCATGGTGAGACTTCTTCTGATGCCACGGAAGATTCTTCTATGCAAGACAACATGCCATTTGATGATATGAGAGACGTGTTTCACGATGCATATGGAGTCCAAAACTGTCGAGAAACTATGGACAACGACGATGATGATTCATTTGTATTTGTTGACGACGAAGAAGCTGAGCAATTCTACAAATTGTTAGAGATTGCTGCACAAGAGTTGTATCCTGGAAATAAGAAATATTCCAAGTTGTATACCGTCGTGAGGTTGTTCCATATAAAATCTAGCAATCATTGGAGCAATAAATCATTTATTGAGCTGCTCGAACTTTTGAAGGATTTGCTTCCTGAGGGTGACACATTGCCTGGCTCATACTATGAAGTAAGGAAAATAATTAGGGACCTTGGTCTTGACTACGAGAAAATTGATGCCTGTATAAATGATTGCATTTTGTATCGCAAGGAGTTTGCAAATAATACCTCATGCCCGCGTTGTCATGTTTCTAGATATATAGAGACTGAAACTGATGTAGACGGTGCACAAAGTATGGGAACTAAAAAGAAAAGAGTTCCTTGTAAAGTTATGTGCTACTTTCCCTTGACTCCTAGGTTGAAGAGATTGTTTATGTCCTCTAGAGTCGCACCACTAATGCGGTGGCACGATGAAAGTCACACCAAGGACGGAGTTTTAAGACATCCAACAGATTCACCTGCATGGAAGACATTTGATAACATGCATGCTGATTTTGCATCTGATTCTCGTAATGTGCGTCTTGGTTTAGCATCTGACGGATTTAATCCATTTGGCATGATGAGTAACTCATATAGTATTTGGCCAGTCATATTGATTCCGTACAATTTGCCACCATGGTTATGCATGAAGACACCTAATTTTGTCCTTTCTATGATTATTCATGGTCCAACTCAACCAGGAATGAAGATAGATATCTACTTACAACCTCTGATTGAAGAGTTGAAAGAACCGTGGGAAGTTGGTGTTGATACCTACGATGCTGATCGTAAAGCTGTATTCAAATAGTGTGCCGCCTTACTATGGACGATAAATGAGTTCCCTGCCTATGGTTATTTATCTGGTTGGCAAACTAGTGGGTATGATGCATGCCTTGTTTGCAATAAGGACACGTGGTCTATTAGACTACCACATAGTAGGAAACAATGTTTCATGGGCCACAGGAGGTTCCTTCCGATGGATCATAAATTCCGTAGGGATATGTCCTCATTTAATGGAAAAGAAGAATTAAGACCTGCTCCAAAGACGTTGTTTGGAAATCAAGTTTTAGTTCAAACCAGAGATGTAGACAATATGCCTTACAATTGGAAAAAACAAAGCATTTTATTTGAGTTGCCATACTGGAAGTACAACCTTATTCGTCATAATCTTGACGTAATGCATATTGAAAAGAATGTATGTGAGAGTTTGATTCACACATTACTTGGGATGGACAAGTCAAAGGATAATGAAAAATCACGTTATGACCTTTTAGAGATGGGAATAAGACCTAGACTGCACATTATCAAGAACATAAGTAAGAATATGATTCCACCTTCTTGTTTTACTTTGAAAAAAGAGGAAAAAGAATTATTCTGTAAGTTTTTGAAGTCTGTACGGGTTCCAGATGGTTATTCCTCCAATATCTCACGAAATGCACGCATCAAAGAAATAAAATTGTTGGCATTAAAGAGTCACGACTACCATATATTAATGCAACAATGTCTGCCATTGGCTTTACAGGTTGCGTTGCCGAGCAAGAACGTCATAACTGTGATAACTGAGTTGTCTAGATTTTTCAAAGACATATGCTCAAAAGACATAAATCCGTATGCTATTGAGAAGTTAGAATCTAGAATTGCGGTGACTCTATGCAACATGGAGAAGATTTTCCCGCCCTCATTTTTTGACATAATGGAGCACGTGGTCATTCATCTTCCACGAGAAGCTAAGATAGCTGGACCACCAATTTATCATTGGATGTATCCAGTGGAAAGGTAGTATGTTTTTACTATTTGTTTCACTAAAATTTTATCAAATATTTTTTTTGATTTTAAACAAATTCTATTTATCATTATAGATACTTGAAAACTTTGAAAGAATATGTGAGGAATAAAGCTGCTCCAGAAGCTTCCATAGTAGAATGTTACCTGGCAGATGAATGTGTAACATTTTGTTCAAGGTATCTCTCTGGGGTAGAGATAAGGTTCACAAAATTGGCTAGAAATGATGTTAAAGATGACGATATTGTTACTGATGATGATTGGTCTATATTTTCACACAAAGGGCGTCGAATAGGAAAGAGTATTCCTATTTATCTTGAAGATGTGATGCTGAAAACTGCACATCAGTATATTTTATCTAATTGTGTTGCAGTTGAACCGTTCATGGAGTGAGTTCATTAAATTATTAACAAATATGCATGCTCACCATTAGATGTGTGTACACACGACTTATGTACTTGTTAGCAGGGAACACATTCGCCACGTGAAGAAATTGAATCCGCGTGCAAGACATTGGGAAATCAGTAATATTCATATGAACACTTTTAGTGATTGGTTTAAGAAGCATGTAAGTCTATAACATTAATTTCATTTAATATTGTTAGAGCATTGTATTAATAACTCAATTCATAATGTATACAGATTGAAGAGAAGGCCAAGTCAGAAAATTTGCCATCAAATCTACTAACTCTAGCTCGGGGACCACAAAATATGGAGAACAAATACAATGGATATGTAACAAATGGATATAGATTTCGAACCAAGGAGGGGAAACATCATAAAAAAACCCAGAATAGTGGGATAATGGTGAATGCCCAGACAGAAAGTTTTTCCAGTTCCAAGGACAAAAATCCTAAATTGGGTCAAGTTACATACTATGGGGTACTCCGAGAGATTTTTGAGATTAGTTACTATGAGCAACTGAAAGTTGTACTGTTCAAAGGTGATTGGGTCAATGCAAACAAGGGCGTCAAAAAAGATGAAAATGAATTTACAATGGTCAAATTAAAACTCATTGACTTAATTGAAAATCAATTTGTATTGGCCTCTCAAGTACAACAAGTCTTTTATCTGGCTGACATCAATCACCGTGGGTGGAGCTTTGTCGTGCAGACGACAGCACATGATACTTATGACATATATGAGAAGCTTACTGAAAATTTCATGGATGGGACATGCGTACCCGAAGATTCTCATGCAGATGATTGGGAATCTATTTTTAGCGATGTTTCTGATGGATCTGATTTGGTTAGAGAAGATATGGAGGGTGTAACTTTTTACGATGGAAAAATGAGGAGCAACTTGATTGAGATCGTTGTGATCTATCATATGTAGTTTTTAATATTTTGTATCTTGATGTAGCGTTATAAGAATTTAGTTTTATTCATTTATTATTAATTATCAATACCATTGTTCTTCCTTTAATATGCATACTATTTCTCTTAAAATTTGCAAACTTTTTTTGTTCTCAATAATCGAATCAGCAACTGTTTTATAATGTTTATATCAGGTAGCCCCTACACCCATTATTATTTAACTATATTTTTATTGTTATAGTTTTGTTTTATTAATATTTGTTATGCATTATATTTTTAGGATGTTGAAAAGACGTTCACAATTGTTGTCTGCATGAGAAACTGATGATGCAAACAATGGAGTAATTAAACGAAAATTGGCGGGTAAGTTGACATATAATTTATCTATTATCATTTTGTACTTATAGTTGTAAGATTTTGTCTGAATATTTATCTTTGTAGGAATGTCTAAATTATTGCAAATGAATGGAGGCTATCTTGGTTCAGTTAATGCTGATTTGGGAATGAATGGAGGTTATCTTGGTTCTATTAATGCTGATTTGGGAATGAAAGGAGGATATCTTGGTTCAATTAATGCTGATCTTGGAAGTTCTAAAGCTGATTTGAGTAATAAAACTAATAAAAAGGTTGGTGCATCATCTGTTTTCAGCAGCAAAAATGCTGAAGTACACATCAGAAAAGAGAAGCATCCACATGTGTCAATGATAAATCAGGATGTTCCAATCGGTGGAAGGATGTCTCTGTTAAACAACCGTATAAGAACTGCTCATTGTGTTGATAATGCCAACATAAATCATGAGGTTGGAGCTTATCATAGAAATTCTTTGACAAACAATAGCATCAGAGCTGGTCATTCTATTCATAAGGCTAATTCTTTGGCAAGCAATGGTACCGGAGCTGGTCATTCAGTTGATACAGCCAATGTCAATCATGAGGTTGGAGCTAGTCATAGGGATTCTTTGGCAAATAATGACATGAGAGCTGATCATTCTGTTGATAATGACAATATAGATCATGAGGTCGAAACCAATCATGTAAATGATGAGGACTTCGAATTGGTTGATCAAGAAACTACTGCTAATCATGATGAAGGTACATAAGTTTCTAATCAACAATTTACACCAATTAGCTATTACCTAATATTTTAGCATTTATATGTATCTTTTAAAAATAATTGCTTCATATTGTTTTAAATTTTTAGGTGGTGATGTGTATAATAAAAAATGAGGCTATTCTAAGTGTCTTCGATTATGGAGTAAGACAGGGGATGCAAAATTACCAATCACATTGGATGAAAATGGAGAACCAATTGGACCTCATCAAAATGACTTGTCTTCTTTTTTGGTAACAATTGCTAGAAATTCACAACTGGCACCCTTGGATTACTTGGATTGGCAACAAGTACCAGCTGGAAAGAAAACTGAAATATGGAATTATGTCATCGTAATATATTTTAGTAAAGTGTTATTGAAGCGTATAGTTGTTATATTTGTTCTATTTTTCATTTAACAGAAGAAATTTACTATCGACTCAAAGGGAAAGAAATCGGTTCTACACACAATTAGGGATTGTTGGAGAAACTTCAAATCTGAAATCAAAAGAAAAAATTATATGCACCACAAAGACAAAACAGACAGACTTAATGATTGTCCTTCCCGTGTTGACCCATTGCAGTGGGCTTTCCTTGTAAATTTCTGGGACTCTAATGATGGAAAGGTAAGATAATTAGTTATATATGATGTCTTCTCTTAGTTTTTATTGGTGATAAGGTTAATGTTCATGAACTGCAGTTACGGAGTGCAAAGAATAGTATGAGTAGAAAGTTTGTTACCACACGACATACATCGGGGTCGATGCCCTATGCTTGTGTGAGAGCGAATGTGAGTGATTTGCCACATAATTATAATAATATCATAACACATTCACACTCTACTTATACTTTATTTGTGTGTTAATAACAGTTGCAACAAAAGAATAAAGGGGGTCCCGTTAGTCGATTGCAGTTGTTTGTTGCTACCCATAAGAAGGACGGTACTCCTGTAGAATTTTCATTTTTTACAATTAGACAGATTTCACACATACTTCACACACTATCTTAGGAAGATAACCTAGTGTCTGAAGCTACTATTATCCCCTATCAACTTAGACTGTCTATTTGTTTTGTTGACTCTATTAGTCTGATTGTTTAGTCCAGCTTTCTATTTTGATCTTGAAAGTCCTGAGTGGTCTTGTTTGGAGATAGGCAATAAACAATCCCAAATGTGCACTCTGATAACAGTGAACATGGTGACAATGCTTTTATGAAACCACAATACTAACATGACAAGTACTACTCCCCCTGATTTTCCTTATCCACCTGTAGATGTAGAACTCAAATTTGCACTTTGTTCTAAGCGATTGTTTATTTAATTATATTATCCAATGCATATTTTCTAATAGTCACTCTAAGATATTCTTCAATAATGTAAGATTTGTAGTTGGGAATCAGCTATGGCGTTCTCATTCTCTTCATCCATATAATAGATGAAAACAAGTAGCAGGACAAGCTCAAACTCTCTAAACTCGGATCCTTTCTTCATTTGAAGTTTGGTACCACCTCTTGTCAACAAAAGATGAAGAGGCTGCTCTAAAGACTAATCACAAACTAGTTGAGTATATATGTTCTTTAGCTATTTTCATATGGCTGCCACCTTAGTGTCCCTTATATCATGTTATAAATATGAACCTACCATCATAATGTACAACTTTCATTCGTGTACCTATGATATATTAATCCCTTTGCCATATTGGTTAGATCCTAAATTTAATCATGCATAGTTATGTTTGTTAAATTACATCTTCAGTAGGAATGTATCACAATGAAAATCAAGACTGTTATACATTCCTGTAGAAATGTTCCAAATTCTACTATGACAAAATAAAACATGTGTTTTCGTCACTCCATTGAGTGGTTGGAAAAACATCTAACATACCCATGATATTGTGTCCTAATGCCTAAATAAAGCCATTCTATGGCCCAGAGAAGGTGATGAGAAACTCATGTAGGAATATCCTGTATGGTTTCATTCATGTCTGTTTTGTAGCTTGTTTTGGTAATCTCGTCTCTTGCGTCTATATATAGTGCACTGGATCTGGAGAGAGAGAAACTCCAGGGTGCACAAAGACAAGTAAGTGTTTAGGAAGTAAGTATGAAATGTTATTTATTTTGCATTTGACTGTCTCGCTAGCTGATTCATGGTCTACTTGTATTTTTTGTCTTCTGTTGCACCATCCATTTAGTTGTCCTTCTAAAGAGTTATTTTGAAGGCCTTGTATGCTTTGACGTCTTACTTTCAAAAAAGACTGGCATTTGTTGCGAATCATAAGTCAATGAAGAGAACCTCACTGAGTTGATGAAAGATTTTGCATTTCTCTTTGAAGTATTGGTTGTTGTACCTGAGGTTTGCAGGGGCCACTATTGGTTTCTAAATGGTTGTTTCTGTACACTGAATTATGTACATCTTTGACTCTACTGTTTTAATTGGTTTCAGAGCTATCTTGAGTTGGATTCCTTCAGGTTTAAATATTTGTTTGAGACTCATGATGTGTTGTTATCTAATGAACATGGTCTGCATTTGATTCAATAGCTAATCATATTGGTTTGCTGTTGTATATTATCGTCTTGTGTAAATTTGAAGGCCATGTGTTGAATATGTGATGTGTTTATATGTAAATCCTTTCTTGTAAAGCTGGCTTAAGCTGCTGCTAATTTCAGGTGGTTTTTTATAGTCATAGTTGATGAATGGTGATGAGTTACTCATTGCAAAGAAACTATTCATGTATCTACATCTTACTACAACTTCAACATGATCAAATTATCTCAATAGGTGGTCATGCTGGGTTGGTGTTGCCCCCCATTAGAAGGGAGGATCAGTAAGTTTAGTTAAAGTTTACTGCCTGGGATTCTTCTAGTTGTTGGGTTATCTTATTTTAAATGATCGACATGGGTTATCCTTGAACATAAAAGGGTGCTAGAAATGCCAAAAAATGGTACAACTACTAACATATTTACACTAAATTTTCTAAAGAAAAAATAATTATGATTCATCTTGGTTATGAATTCATATTGTTTGTTAGCAGTTTAAAAGTCCACATCTAAAAATACCATCTGCTGATTACGTTAGTAAAGCTAGCTGGGCGTATTTCTAATTTGAGTGCTTCTGAGTTCAATATATAATTTTCATGCCTGATTATATATATTGTTCACCATAAAATAATTAAGTAGCACACGGGTGTTGATCTCTACTTATTATTTATACAGGAAACACTTGGATGCAAGGCTTGATCCTTCCCTTTGGAGGATATCAATTGTAAGGAAGAGCATGTGCAAACGATTCCAGGTGTGCATAACAAATGCCTCGGGAGTAGCCTGCCATAGCTAACATCTCCAGGTCAGTTGAATAGTCTTTTTACACTAGATTTACCGATCTATGTTAGTTGGATGGTTTAGGCTTGCATATCACAAGATATCTCAGTTGTCTAGGTCAGTCTATCAGCTTGGTTGCAAGTCAGAGTTTAACCTAAACTGAAGAATGGTAAGCCTAAACATGTAATTTTATATATATTACAGCTACAACATGCATCTTTAACCCTTAGTCTTCAGTACTATCTCATTGCTCTATGTTTCAGGAAATAGTAGTTTGCACTTGATTGTTCTGCTCAATTTTCTATTTTCCTGGGAACAGCAAGAGGCCTAGAATATCTTCATGAAGAGTCATAGTGTGGAAGATTAATAAGTGATCTCATTAACAGGTATATGCTGAAAAGTCAGAAGTTGCATGTGTATGCTTACAAGTTTTTTATTTGATTTCTTTTCTTTACATTGTGGTTTAACAATTTGGTACATCTGACAGTACATATTGGGGGCTACACAAGTGAATGAAGTTTCCTACACTTCTCATCTCTTCAAGGTACTAATTATGTCATCTTATTTTCATAGCAACCTTCATTTATTCCATGTATGAATGCTTATATATCTTTATTAAACTATTTAGATGATCTTTACCTTATGACATATATGAATATTAACTTTATCTCAATAGATGTCCATATCTCCCTATTATACTGTTATACATAGAGTTATTTTTGAAGTGCTTTCAGCTACTCACGTCCTGGAGCTGTATACTATTTGTGATTAATCTTGTGGTTCATTTCTCTTTGAAGCATGACAATGCAACTCCATTTGAAGCCCAAGCCCGCCCAGTCACAGCTGCAGCAACAGCCACAGACACAACAGTGTATCATGATATGTTGCAATTTGATATGGCTCTTTTCTACTATGAGAAGGTTGCATTGCATAGACCTATGCATATATTTGAATAGTCACTATCAACAGCTGCAAACATAGTGACGATATTCCTTCTATCTCTGCTTGGAGAGTTCCTTTCAGATTCTTATCTCGGGTGCTTTTGGATGATGTTGGCTGAACAAGAGCTTGAACAAAAGAAGAAGACAATAAGGATATTAAAATTGGCCGAGAAAGACACAACTCTTTGGCAAAGATGTTAGTAGACCACTGAATCATTGATATATGTATATACCTTTTTTTGTGCACATTGTGTAATAGGGGCAAGGTATACGTCCTCCCCATGTACATTTGATGCTTCATTATAAATGAAAGTAAGATTGTTGGCATAATGAGCATCACTTGTTCTAGATACTACAATTTTGTTACTAAAAGAACTTGTGTACTAACAAATTACACTATATATATATATATATATATATATATAGTCGAACTAAGCATATATGTATGTGTACTAAATGGAACTACATATGTAGCTAGATGCATAATCAACTACATATATATGTATATAGTAACTAATGCCTTTCCCTACACATTAACTACACATAAAATGTATTAACTTCATCTTTTTGCTACATACTGACTATATATGCAATTGTAGTCATACATTTAGCTATAATTGTACTTATATTTAAATATGTAAGGACAATATCTAGCTACACTTCCAGCTATATATAAATTTGTAGCGAATGGATTATCTAACTACATATTTGAAAAATATAGTTAAAGGCTTTAGCTATACGAGCATATACTACAATTTGTATGTGTAAAGAAATATGTAGTTAAAGCCTTTGGCTACAAAATATGGGGTTTTTGCTACAATTTTTTTTTATAGTTAAAGACCATATTTTTAGTAGTGAGCACCGTGATAAGTCACTTGATGATGCAAAAATGACACATCAGCAGCCCTAAGAGATGAGGGCACTCATTGACGTACGAGGACTACATGGAGAGGAAAGAGGGTGACAATGAATGTGCTCCTCCTTCTCTCTTTGGAATAGAATGAGGGGTTCTCCTCCTCACCTTCAAGCAGCCATAGTGCCTTGACAAATTGAAGGAGGACCAACTTCCTGGAGAGGAGAACCTCCGACGGCTGTCCTGTTGTGTCAGTGATGGAGGATACAACCGAAGAAGAAGGAGAATGGGTAGAGGGGAGGAAGAGGTGATAGCAAGGGTTGCAACAGCTAGATATGCTCTGATGCCATGTGAAAGAATTTGGGTCAAAGCGATACCCAGTTAGGGTGTGCTCTCCTTGATTATATAAACAAAGACTATTTACATAGTAGACCCAATAGGAAAAGGAAATAGTAAAGAGATACATAAATAAGAAAACTATTTTCTAACAAGTAAAATAGGTGCTGACACACTTGGTGGTACAATCACATCAAACACACATTTAAAAGAAGTGGTTTACCTAATTCTCGCTCTTAATAATATTTTCCTTTTATTTTCTTCTTTATCAAACTTTTCAAGTATGTAAGTTAATATGTATGTATCTTTCACTCATGTACCCAACATATTATGTTAATTCTTTATTGCACATATTTTCTAGGTGCAAAGAATCCATAAATGAAGTAAGTACTAGAAGGCAATAATAAATCTCATTGGAGGATCTAGAGTAGTTTATGCGTATCTCTCTTTCTCTTAGGTGGTTACTTTTCCATTACATAGTTGATGTATAGGATGAATTATGTCCTATGTACTTTCCTTCTTCTTATAATTAGTCTTTTCTTCCATGTGAATAATTGTAAACACTACTTTCCTTCTCATTTATGGATGATGGTTTTTGTGTGGTAATACTATGTTGTTTGTGAACATGATCCAGCTTTCGTGTATTACAGATAAGGACAATTCCTTGTATATTCCCTCTTGATATCTTATCAATATGAGTGTTGCATATCAATGGAATGTCATCATGGAAAGTACACAGGACTTGGGGTCATCACAAAAACCATTGTTTGATCTTCTAGGTAAACCATCATTTCTCAGGTGAAGTAAAACCATCATTTCATTGACTAATGAAACCATTGATTGATATCCACAAGTAAATCATCAATTTAGAGACTAAGTATAAACCACCATTCCTCATGAGGACTCAAACAATCATTTCATAGTTCTAGGTGAGAAATCAATTCATCATACTTAAGGAGAAACATGTTGACTCAAGGTCTAAATTCAGTAAACCCTTGTTTTGATGATGACTAAACCATTCCACTTATTTGTGTCTAATGTCTCTACTTGAGTGATTTTAGATTAGGTATAGACACACTCCAAATGCCCTAACTTGTGCTTCTCAACTTGGAGAAAAGACAAGTCAAAGTCAATACAAGTGCACATTTTTGTAATATGATATAAATCCATTAGAATCATGTTGTAAATCACTTGTAATGATTGTATGACTTGTAATTAATCTTAGAAAAAATCAGGAGCACTTAGATCCAATATTTAAGCATTCAAAAGCCATTATAAAAATTCACATCAGGTTGTTCATTGGTCGAGTTGCAAACTGGACCGATCCTGATTGGATTTTGAAAATGACATTTGATCGGTCGAGTTTGCACTTCACAAAACTCGACCGATCCCTCTACTAGACAAAACTAATTTAAGTGAATTGGTCGAGTTACCCCAGGACAAACTTGACCGATGGCCTAAATTGTTCTTGTCTTTTAGTGGGATCGGTCGAGTTATCTTTATAGAAACTCGACCGGTTGCATTGTACAGAAAAGTGCAAAAAAGTGTTTCTAGCCGTTGTGGAGTTGCAACAACTGAAAATATATCCATTGCAAGCCACAAAACAACTAGTTTTTGTTCTCAAGTGTTCCCAAAGGCTAAGAGGCATCCCCATCTATAAATAGTACCCCTTGGGATTCATTCCAAGGTTGAGCATTCAATGGAAACTCTATGTGAGGTTCCAATTCTATAGTTGAGTGCTTCCAATAGTCTCCTCTCTCTCTATAAGCTTAATCATTTACTACATTCATTAGAGTAAGTAGGAAATCTATAAGAGATCTATCCCTACATGTATATCTTATGAGGCTCTCACTTCCATCACCTCCCTATCTTTCATTTCAACCATGAAGATGAAGGTTCTCTCTATTGACTAATAGAGGTGAAGAAGAACAAGGGAAGGTGTCCCTTGGTGAAGATCAAGGCTAAAGACTTGGAGCAAGAGTGGGTAAGCCCTTGGTGAAGGTAGAAGACTCCTTGCTCATGTGGGTAAGTCCTTGGTGGAAGCTTCTCTGAGTGAAGGTGAAGTCAAAGGCTGAAGATCCAAGAAGAGTGGCAAAGTCCTTGAAGGCAGAAGACTTGTGCTAGAGTGGGTAAGACCTTGGAGAAGGCTGAAGACTCTTGGCAAAGTGGGTAAGTCCTTGGTAAGGTGGAATACTCTTGGTGCTTGGATGGGTAAGTCCTTTAGTGGTCATGTATTGTAAGTCTTATGAATGAATATAAGAGTGCAATGGTTAAGAAATCCAAGAGGTTGACCTCTCTAGGTAGTGGACTGACTCACTTCTAGTTTAAAGTGTGGAACCACTCTACATAGATTGTCACTTGGTGTATGTTCAATCTCTCTCTCCCTTTCTATGCATGTTTTAGTTGCACTCAAATTTACTATTTAGCAACCTTATTTTGTTATATATCTTGAAGGTCTAATAGATTTTGTTTAAGTGCATTAAACTCTATTCACCTCCCTCTAGAGCATCCAATCACCCATCTAGGATCCAAAAAAACCATTATTTCTAAACTCAAGGAAACCATCGGTTCATAAACTTGCAAGGTTTAGATATCTTACTTAAAAAGAAGAGCATGCACAAGATATAGGGGTAGTTTACCCACATAAATACTACTACATATGCTCATACATTACCCCAAGGATACATATTTTGACACATTACCACATTTTGAGGGCAAGATCTACATATAGAAAGTTAAAAGTAAGCAACAAATAGGATGAAAGTTATATAACTCACCTAAAGGAGGAAGATGAACATCCAAACAGTAAGGTATCTTGAAATAGAGAAGAGAAACCCTAGCTTTAGCACTTCAAATATTCCAAGATAGCTCCTTTCTTCAAAAACAAGGAAGATCTAGAGAAAAAGAGAAGAGGTTCTTATCCTACATGCTCGAGTTGTAGCAAGAACACCATGGATTTGCCCAAAGAAGAAGAGATAAGAAGAAGAGAAGCAAGAAAAATGAAGATAAAGAAGAAGATCTTACTTGTTTAGGGCAAGAAACTAGGTTATGAAGCACCAAACGACCCTAGAGAAAGTAGACACAAACCCTAAAGCAACATGCATCCAAGATTGACCAAGCTTCCTCCTCAAGAGCTCTCCTTCTTCCACCAAAAAGAGGGTGGGACCTCTCACTAAACAAGAAGAAGATGAAGGTTTGCCAAAAGTTCATTTGGGATAGAGATGAGGAGTATGTTAGAATAGAATGAGAGAGAAAGGTGGTTGAGAGTTGATAGCATGCTTGCCATGTGTCAAAATATTGAAAACTCCATCCATGCAAAAGTAGATCTACCATCAATTGTCAACCCGGGAGAACCATCAGTTAGCATACTACATGGAAAACCATCATGTTGTATCATCAGAAAAGCCATCGGATCATGCCCATACTTGGCCATATATGCAAACCCTAATCCACCATCAGTTGGTGCATTCTACATGGAAAACCATTATTTCTTGTGCCTCTAGAGAAAAGCATTGCATACCATGCTGAAAGGGAAAACCATCGGATTCACTCTCATAGTGAAACCATCGGATCCCTAACCTAGTTAGGAAAACCATCGATTTAGGTACTTAGGTAAGAAGCCCTAGGTCCTTAACCCTAAGTAGAAAATTCTACACTTCTAATGGTGCATCTAGGTGTTAAAAGGTGCAAGTGTATCAAATATGTTAAGAACATTTATAAATCACAACATTCATGTGTTAAAATTACAAAATAAAACCCTACACATGAGAAAATTGCATAAAAGGTGCATATAAGCACATAATTTTAAAATCAATCAAATAATGTCCAAACTGGATCAAATTTGAAACATAGCATTGTCGAGTTTGATTAAGGAATTAAGCATCCAATTAAGTTAAGAAAGCATGTTTAAGCCTTAAGCTAGATTAGGGGGCTTACAACCATATTGGACACATGGAACACGTCATGCATCATGATATACTGTGGTGGTTAAGCAAGATGATAAGTGGCCTTGCCAATACATTCTAGAATCTCAAATGGGCCCACATATTATGAACTCAATTTTCCTCTATTTTTAGATATAGCTCGGAGGGGTCAAACTTTCAAAATGACATGATCTCCTACAGTAAGCTACAAAACTAAATCCTCTTTGCATCAACATATGAATTTTTTTGATCCTGGGATTTCTTCAACCTATGCTTGATCAAAGTGACTTTATCAGCATATAATTGTAGTTATTCTGACCTAAGAAAGGTCCTCTCACTGACATCATCCCAATGAAGTGGTGACCGATACAGTCTTCCATAAAGGGCTTTATATGGGAGGAATCCATATATTGGCTTGGTAAATGTTTTTGTAGGAAAACTCAACTAAGGATGGATATTGTTCCCACGATCCACCCCAGTGGAGAATACATGCACTCAATAGATCTTCTAAGGTGGGGATTGTATGTATAGAGTGACCATCTATCTATGGCAAATATGTTGTGCTAAATTTTAGCCTTATGCAGAGTTCTTCTTAGACTTGTTTCCACAACTTGAAGGTGAACTTAGGGTCACGGCCGAAGATGATCAAACTCAGAACACCATGCAAATGGACTATTTCTTGAGTATAATGCTCGGCTAAGTATGATACCTTGCCAGTATTCTTTAGGGAAAGAAAGTGTGCTGACTTGTTTAGGCGGTCCATTAGGACCCATATAGTGTCATGTACTTTCTAGGTCTTGGAAAGATCCACCACAAATCCATGGTGATCTGGTCCCACCTCCACTAAGGAATCTCAATAGATTGTAGTAACCCACTAGGTTGTTGGTTCTCATCCTTCAATGTTTATCATGTAAGACAACTAGCCACATACGAGGCTATGTCCCGCTTCATTCCTGGCTACTAGAAGAATCATTGTAGGTCTTTGAACATCATAGTGGTGTTAGGGTGTATGGTATATTTTGATCCATGATCTTCTTGTAGGATGTGATCCTTTAACGGTGAATCCTCGGGAACCCAAATATGGTGCTTATATTGGATTCCACCATCCACACCCATAGAGAGGTGTGTTTGAGGTTTCATCATCAAGCCCCTCATATTATCTAAATCTAGGCTACTAATTGTGCTTCTACAAGCTAGGTCAATGGGCCATGAATGATTTTGATGTTGGCCAAATGATTTCTATATTGAAGAGGCTATGAAATCCATCTAGAAAAATCTTCCATCCTCCTCCATTGGGTGACCAAAACTAATTGCACAACTGATTCAATTAGGATAAAGGGTATCAGCTACTACATTAACCTTTTTGGGATGGTAGGCTATGGTGAAGTTCAAATCCTTTAGGTACTCCATCAAATGCATTTGTCGTAAGTCTAGGTCCTTCTGAGTCAAAAGGTACTTCAAGATCTTATGGTCAGTAAAGATGTCAAAGTAGCCTTATACATGTAGTGTTGCCAAATCTTTAATGCATATACAATTGTAAGAACCTCTAAATCATGCATCAGATAATTCAACTCATTTGGCTTGAGTTGTCTTGAGGCCATGGTGATGACATGTTGTTTTTTCTCTAACACACATCATAAGACCATCTTCAACGCGTCGGTGAATATAATGAATCCATCATTGCCCAAGTGTATTCTCAATATGGGGATAGAGGTAAGCTTTTCCTTTAACTCCTGGAATCGTGTTTGACATAGGTTGACCATATCAAAATCTTATCCTTTTGGGTGAGCTTGGTGAGGGGCAATATTGTCTTAAAGAAATATTTGATGAATCATTGTTAGTACGTGGACAATCCCAGGAAACTACAAATTTCATATGGGGAATTTTGTGCTGGCCATTACTGAATTTTTGCTACTTTAGCAAGGTTTGTCGATATGGTTCCTCCAGATATAATGTGCCTGAGGAACATGACTCAGTCTATCCAAAACTCACATTTTGAGAATTTCCTATAAAACTTCTAATTTGTCAGGATGTCAAGGACCTTAGATAGGTGTTCACGATGTTTTTCTAGGTCATTAGAGTAAACTAGGATGTCATCTATAGAAAGGACTAGAACACACTATTCATGAGGTTCATAAGCACACTTGGAGCATTTGACAATCCAAAAGGCATGACCAAAAACTCATAGTGACCATAACGAGTTTGAAAAGTTGTTTTTGGCATGTCTTCCTTTTTAACACAAAAGTGGTGGTACCCAGATCTCATATCAATATTTGAGAAGAATCAGGAGTTTTAAAGTTGGTTAAAGAGGTCATCTATGTGGGGGTAGGGGATACTTACTTCTAATTGTGGCTTGATTTATCATTTTGTAATAAATGCACATACGGAGTGAGACATCCTTACTTTTTACAAAAAGAACCAATGCTTTACATGGGGATTTTATGGGTCGAATTAAGCCCTTGTCTAGGAGTTCCTATAGTTACTTTTTCAAATCAAGCAACTGGGATGTGCTAGGTCAGATGAAGACCTTGTCTAGGAGTTCATGTGGTTGCTTTTTCAACTCAAGCAACTCAGTAGGAGCCATCATGTAAGGGGACCTAGAAATTGGGTTTGTCTTGGGATATAGATCTATTGAGAAATCCACTTCTCTCTCTGGAGGTATGCCTAGCAAGCAATCAAGGAAAGCATCAACATAGTCCCTGATCACCTCTATTTCCTCTAAGGGTCGTACCTTAGCTTCTGGCTTGGTTACTATAGCTAGGAATAGTAGAAAACCTTTAGCTACCATTCGTTCTGCCTTCATGGTTGATACATATAGGTTGGTGGGTGGCATCATTTCTTCTTTGAATGGTAAAAGGTGAAAAACATGACCTCTCTATCCTTATTTTCTTTTCCCTACCTTCTTTTTTTGAATTATAGTTATAAAGCCAATCCATTCCTATAATGACATCAAAATCATTCATATCAAGGAGGATAATGTTGGTGGGGAGTTCATTATTCATATACTTAACATGATTTAGTGGTGTCTTTAAGAAGGAGGAGAAGATGTGACCACTAGAGATAGTGACTTCCAAAACATTTCCTAAGTCCTTAAAATCCAAAAAAGCCTTTGGTAGTTCCCTTCCCTCCTACAATCGGTGCCCCGAGGTACCTCAGAAGATGGTGAATTCCCTACGAGGTACCTCAGGGCACCGATTGCAGGAGGGAAGGGAACTACCAAAGATTTCACGGCCTACCTTGATGGCATTAGAACAAAGGTGGAACAGTGGAGTGGGATTAAAATCTCCATGGCAGGGAGGTTAGTCCTTGTCAGATCGGTCATCCAAAGTATGATTCGCTTTTGGGGGGATGTATGTGAGATACCAAACCCAGTGGTGGATAGAATGAAAGCCATACTAGCCAATTTTTTTGGGGGAGGCAAGAACCATAGTGTAGCATGGGAGATCATTGCTGAACCTTTTGAAAAAGGTGGGCTGAATATCAAACACCCTTTGGATATTGTGGACAGCTGTAGATTGAAGAGGATGGGAAGATTTCTAAGGGACAAAGATTGTGTGGACGAGCTAGATGAGGATCAGGTATGGCCTCATCCCTTCCTTGAAGACGCAACAATCAAGAGTGTGGAGGCAGATGTGCTATAGCTAGGAGAAGGCACAGAACCTCTACAAAGTGGGTGACGATGGTATGATGGTGTTGATAAACCAACACATCACACCATGGATCAACTTGGGCGATGGTTCACATGTCTACTGGTTCAAAACTCTATGGGGACCCTTTCATATTCCAAAGTGGAGTACAACTACCTACAAAGCTATTTTGAAGAAACTCACTACTAAAGATAGGATGCGCAGATGGGGGCTGCAAGTTAATGCCCGATGTTGTCTTTGTGACAGAGAAGACGAGGACCATGATCACCTGTTTACTGCATGCAGATACTCCATGTATGTATGGAGAACCATCTGCCTCAAAAATGGTTGGTCTTCTAGCAACCATAATTTCTTCGAAGATACCATCAAGTTTTTTGATATTTCTAACAAATCCAAGTTTGAAATAGGGTTTTCTGGTTTGTGCATTACCTTGTTTTGCTATACGATATGGGGGGAGAGAAACAAGAGAATACATGGAAGAAATAGGACTACTGAATCTGACCTTATTCGGAGAATATGTATAGATATGAGAAACGTGGTTAGAGCTAGAAAAGACCTTGTCAAAGGCAACTCACCACTAGCTAGGAAATTTTGGGGCATTTTGTAGAGTTACGCTCTGGGATTGAGCTACATGTTCTATTTGTACGCTCATAGTTGTAATGTTTGACGGGTAGCTCCGCTACACCTTTTTGGCAATACTATTTACCTATTTCCAAAAAAAAAATCCAAAAAAGCATAGTTGTGAGATTTCATGAAATGAAAGCATTGGTAGAACGAGAATCAAATAAAGCTTTAACTATATGTAGCATGATATCAAGCACTCCTACATCTTTTTCATAGGAGTCAAAATCAAATATGTATTGCTATGGTAAAGGATAGAAATAGGAGTTCTATAAGGGTTTACCTTCTATGAGTCGTTTTGCATTAGCTCAAGCTTCCTCATTGTCAATGGAAACAACTCATGCCTTACTAAGTTCACCCACAACTGGGGTAACCCGTGGTGAGTTGCAAATCCTGGTTGGGCCACCATAGGACCTAGACCCTATAGGGCAGGGAGGAGACAGTTGGCTATGAGGTGTCCCTCTTACTGATAGCAAAAACACACTTGCTTCTCAAAGCAAAATTTACTAGGGTGATTCTTCCCATTGGTGTGATATATGTGGTTGCAGTTCTCATGACGGGGCTTTCCTCACCCTCCATTCCTATCTCTACCATGTCTACAGCCTTGTGCCCTTCTATTATCATTTCTTGAAGTAGAAACTCCTTCAGTGAACCCTCAGTACCCCTTGGAGGGGTTCTAGGCATGCATGACAGGCTTCTCCATCACTAAGGCAAAGTCGAGGGGTTCAGTCAAGTTAGGGGGTTTGCTAGCCATTACATGGGATTTTAGCTAGGGGTGCAGGGGCTCAATGAAGTGCTCCACTCATTATACCTCGATTATCATGTAAGCAAAGTGCTCCAGGAGTCGGAGCTTCTTAGCATAATCTGCCACCGCATGTTGCCCTAATAGAGGATCATGAAGTACTTCTCCTTTTCCTTCTTGGATGAGCTACCCTTGTGGTGATGATGGTCTGGAAATCTACCCAGGCCATTGGTTCCTCCGTTAGATCTCAGTTGACAATGTAGTTTTCCCATGATAGCATTGTTGCTCCTTCAAGAAGGTGAGTGACAAAGAGGACGTTCTTGTTGGGTTGCACCTCCAAGATGCAGAAGCCACTCTCCATGGCTAGGAGCTAGGCACCTGCCATGCAAATGAATTCTGTCTTGTCTTCACCCCAAAAAGTTTCTATGTTCAACTTGAATAAGTCAAGGGTGGTAACCCCTAGATGAGGGCGGACAAATTGGGGTTCACCATTCTCATCTCTAGCGATGTCTCTAAGGGCCAGGGCGCTAATGGCCTATGTTAGTTTTTTCTATTGTTCAAGACAGAGCATCTTAGGGGTCTGGATCACTACTTTCCCAACTACATGTATAAAGCCAGGGCCACCAGATCCAGGGTTACCTTTAGACATGGGTTCATCTTGTATGATGGTTTCATCCTTAGGGTCAGGACCATCTTATGGTTTTGGGATTTCAAATGGATGGATCAGGTTTAGGACCTTCTCTGTGGAGGCCTCCCCTTTCCTCTTCTCCTTCTTAGAAGACTGGCCTTCTATGGGTCCCCTCCTCTTCTCTGAGGAAACCCTATTCCTACATGAAACCTTCTTGTCTGGGTTGTTCTAGGGTGTGTCATCAATAATGATGGTGGTCTTGATGCGAGCCATACTATTTCACATAATAAAAAATAATCTCACTTTTAGGTTTAGGGCATTTAAAGCATCACAAATTAAGTTCATAACATCTTCGGTCTCCAAAATGGTGTGAAACAAAAACACAACCAGTATATCTCTATATTGAGTGTGCGGGGGAAGCAAAATATACACATGTAGGTGTAACAACATAAATAACCATACCAACAATTATTATTACATAATCAAACATGCATTTTTTGTTATAACTTACCATTCCTTAATTATTCAATCTCTGGGTATATCCATTCATTGGGGGTCTTCTTTGTGGGATATCCTATCACTGGGTGTTTTGTACCTACAGTGGACTTCTCAAAACCTTCCTCTCCCAATCTTGGTTTTATATCAAACTTACTTTCTTAGCTTGTCCTATTAGTGATTTTCCTTTCCCAGCTTGATCACCAGTCATCACAATGATTTCTCTTCTCTCGTATGTACATTCAACACTCCAAAGATTGCAATTCAAGTTTGAGAAAGTTATGTTCATATAAAGTGGTACACATATGGCCTGATAGTTTGCAAGAAATAAATAAACAATCAAGTAGGTTAACGACAGCATATTCGTGAAACTTCTGCAAAACATCGAAAATCAATAAGGGTGGTTATCCATAATTAACCACATACCTATATTCAGGGATGACATAATTTCCAAGCAAATAAGAGTAGATCCAACCATCTGAGTAATCAACATATAATGAATGTTTAACAACCATGTATTACTGTTATGATAAAAAAAATATCATTTAAGACTCATTTGGGCCCCTAAGTTAGGGTTTTAGGGCCAAATTAGGGTTACATTAGGGTGAGGCTTCCCAAAACCCTAACTATCACATATTAGACTTTTCCAACTTTAGAAACCCTAATTTGGTGACATATGAATCCTTGATCCTAGATTAGATCCAATTATTACTATTTTATCAAATTAGATCACACTTTGATCACTAGAGTTAACTAATTTAAATATGACTATCAATTTCATGAGATTAGCATTTATATGTGTTAAATATCATCTAAGTATTCACCTTTGTTTACTTGTGGAATTGGGAACCAAACTGTGCAATGAAACCTATTCTAATAGTTACTACACATTTTGTTGATGAAAATCATATATATATTTGATATATTTGGACCCACCAATTATTTATTAGAATGTTTGCAAATTAAATATGTTGTAACCAATTAGAGCTCATCATGTCAGCGGCTGACTGGATAAACCAGACACCATGGGATAGGGCTGAGCCAATTGGCTTGTGCCATTAGGGAAAATGACTCCAATGAGGATGGGACAAATAAAAGAAAAAAAGTACAATTTTTCCCAAACCTGTTAATGACGGGTTCAGGGGCACCAAGGCATTTTCCCCTTTCTTTCTTCTTCTACCTCCCTGGCGTGGTCCTTGCTCTTGGTGGCACCGTGATGCAGTCAACATTTGAGTCAACTTTCTTCTTCCAACCACTGACGAGGATTCCAAACAGTCAGGGAGCTTCGTCGTAGTCCCTCAGACGTGATGGCCCCTTTTTTGTGGCGTGTAGTGGCTGAAGTATGGGGGCTAGAGGTTGTCTAGAGAACTAGAGGGTCAAGGGTGATAAGTACAAGGTAGGTCTTCAACTATGGATTTGAAGGAAGAGAATGGATTGCATTTAGCTGGGTCTCACGACATACATTTTGTGTCGTGAAGAGACCACTATGCCTTATATAGGCATGGCTAGAAAGCCACCAATCAATGGAGTCTGGCTCCAATTGGCAATTTGGGAAAGTCCCTAACTTGCCCAGATATAGGTTATCTAGGGATGGTTAGGCTCATAATCATTTCCCCAAACTAATGGGAAAGTTTTTTGGTGCCCACGTGGATCAAGGAGAGAGATATGTGAATGGAGAGAAAGGACGGGTCTATAGCCAACTTTCCTATTTTGGCTGAAGTTAGGAGAAGATCCATGGATCATTGATCAGTGATCTAAGGGCCACACAGTCACACAACATCTTAAAGGGTCGGGACCTATGTTTCCTAATTGGATTAAATGTGAATATATATATATATATATATATATATATATATATATATATAAGTAAATCCTTCACTTTAGGGAAACTTATTAAACCCATATCTCTCTCCTCTATTCTCTAATAGATACAAAATTTCAAAGGAAACTTTATAATCAACTAATCTTGGATTGGAAAACATTTGGTGGAAAAATACAGAGGTTAAATGCCTTTTATTTCCCTCCCAAGTATTTTCTTTATAGGAATTATTCAAGGCATACACTAACTCCTTTTTTATCCAAATCTGGCAAGCAATCGTATTTTGGTATATTCTCATGATGGGTACAATATAGGGACAAATTAAGTCTATTTGTTGCCTTCAACTTGTTTTTCAAGAAGTCCAAGATATTTCCATATTCTAAATATCAATTATACCTTATTCTTGGAAATTCCTATATTATTGATTTTCCCACTATTTCTTTAAACAACAATCAATAATGAATTATTGAAAATGCAAAAATACACAAAATCCCTTCTATATGGAAAATTGCATTCACAATTCAAAATTATTAAACAAGTTATAGAAAATTGGACTTTTTCTAATATGTCCTAAACAATCCATTATTTGCATCCAAATATATGTATAAATACATGAAAATTTAGGTTATAACAATAGTCAATCACAGAAAATAGCCATAATTTTTTCTATACTTATCAAATTTCAATGAAATTAGTTTTATTGGATTGTATTTCAATCCTCCACACAACCAAAGCCTTAAACCACAAAAAAGACGAACGAGAAGGTGACTTCTAGTGTGATCTTTGGGGAAGAACACAAAGGGTAGGAAAAACTTATGGTGTTGTTGTAGATTTGGTTTGGTAAGTAGTTTTTGATCATTGATATTTCATTCTCATCATGTTCCCTTGCTCAAAATTCCATGATTTATCAACCAAAGGTTTTTCTTGACCTCCTTCCTTTGTCTCCTACCTCCAGTAGGTGCCATTTAGGTCTGTCTACCTCCCATCAGGCTATTCAAAATTGATTTTTGAGGTTTGGAGCTTCAATCCAAGCTCTATAGACTGAGTTTTAGATCTACCAAGTGGAAACCCAATATTAGTAAGCTAGATTGCATACCGATGAGTGGAAAATCACCTATAAACCTTGATTTTATAGAGATTGAGTCCAAAAGTCATACTATACATGTGTTGTTATATGTGGTGATTGTTGTATTTGATTTGATGAACCAAGATTTGAGATTTCAGTTCACTTATTGTTTGTTTAAACATAATTGTGATGTCATATATATGCTTTCATCTCTCAAATGATTTATAATGAGATGATTGTGAAACTTGATAGTACAATTTGAGGCACAAGAATCATGGGTTTGCCCTAACTTCTACAATTTTGAATCATATTGTGAATCTATGATCTAGTTGATAATTATTTCAAGTTAGATGATTATCATGTTTAAAGAACACTCAATTATAAAGACTTTAGTATGCTTAGTTTATCAATTTAATCATATTATTGTATTAATATTAGTGATCTGTATTAAGTTCAGTGTTCAAAAAGCAATAATAGAAGCCTTAAGTACAAAATTAAGCTATGAACAATATAACAATAACATATTCAGTGAACTAAAGATTAAAATAGAAATTAGATGCCTCAAACACCAAAGAATCCATCACAAATGTCTACACCATGAAGGAGGAAACATACCTACCATCTGGAGAGTCCAAGATGAGGTAGTTGGAGCATACCAGAGAGTTATGGGGGACTAGGCCCAACGAGGATGGTCTTCATAAATTAGTGAGGTTCCCAACATTAACTGTAGATTTTCATGGCACCCAGTGCAGTTTGGTTAGTATTGATATTGATTAGTAGATAAACCCTTGTGGAACTACTAATGCAAGTAGTTAAGCCAAGTACTTCAACTCTCCGCATATTTACCTAGGCTTAGAGGAGCACTCTAGTTTGTCCGACCAACTATTTATCCATTGAGGCTAGATGTGGCGAGTCCTATTAAAGAATGGGGAGCTAGTTTAGTAGACTTAGAATCTCTGGTCTACTCTAAGTCTTATATAGTGAGATCATAGCTTGTTGTGATACTTCCACATGACGTGGTACACTTCATGTGGGTCCATGGCATAATATAAGAAATAAAAAAATCATGAATGAACTAGTTTATTTATTTGTTGTGGTTATTATTGGAAATACTTCCATGTTGTATGATTTACAATTTTTAATTACCATGCTTGTATTTTTGTATTTAATTGTATTAATATATACATCTTAATTATCATGGTTTCTTGTTGACTTTCCATGCACTGAGCCAGTAGCTCACACACTCTATTGAAGCAATTTTTTGTGAACCCGTCCAGCTCAACAAGAGGATTTAGAGGATAGGTATCATTAGGAGTAAATCATATAAGGTATTGAGAGGAATAGTAATATGAAATGGTCTCTTATACTTCCTTGGGTTTTGGGAATGTGATAATGTGGATTTTGAGTAGTTTTGTAATATGATTTAATTGGTGTAAATTTAAGCAAGAAATTGTTTCTTTTTGTTTGGTATGTTGTAAGAGTTTAACTAAGTTGTGAATGTATGATGTTTATTCTTAAATAAGATGTTATCCTTTAGGTTAACATTGTGTTTATTTAGTTCTACATAATTTAAGAAAGAAATATTTAAGGATGATTTTTAGTAATTGACTCAAATTGTATGGTTAGTCTAAACCATCTTTTCCAAGATTAAAACCTAATTAGTGGGTTTGGGTTGCATCAACTATTGGTATTAGAGCATAGGTTAAGCTTAGGTTGATCTTAGGTTTTGGATAGACATGGTAAGATACCAATAGGTTAGTATATATTCCTTTTTGAACTGTAATTTTTAATAGATATGTTCTATTATGGATATGCACATGGTAGGAAGAGGATGTGGTCATGATCAAGAATAGGATGAGAACCATTATGACCCCAATCCTCAGACATTAAGTCAAGGTGATGATCATAGAAATGAGGCATCTATGATGGAATCATATCTTTCAGGAGACAAAGGATACATATAAGATGGATAGGAGGGCTACATCTTCAAGAAAGGATTTTATGAGATCCTATGAGATGGTGAAGAAGCTCAGTTTGACTAAATTTTTTGGAATAATAGACTAGTTGTTGTAGATGTGTGGCTCCAACTGCTGGAAAAGATTTTTTTTCTTAATGGAGTTATTAGATGACAAGAAGTTCAACCATGCTATCTATCTACTTAAAGGAGATGTTGAGATATGGTGGCTAGAGAAGAAGATAAGAGGATAAATATGGTGATGACATGAAGGGACTTTTTGGATGAGTTTCACCTAAAATATTTCCCTCCTACCTTCTTGAGTGATAAAATTAGACAACTAGAGAGTATTATACAGGGTAGATTGACAATTGATGAGTATAAGGCGTATTTTATGAGGTTGGTTAACTTGTGTCCGCAGCTTGTACTAGATTACATAGAGAAATGTAGGATTTTTCAAGTGGGTTTACATCCAGAGATTAGGCACATCAAAACACTGGTTTGTCAAAGGGATAGAGAATTTTTTTTGGAGTTTTTGGAGGCAACAAGACATATTGAAGAGCTAGTTTATGTTGATAAGCATTTTGAGGGTAGAAAAAAATTGGAGGTTTTAGTAGATGATGACATATTAGTGGTGGATATAATGTACATGGTGGAGTCTTTTCTAAAATCAGATGAAGTCTTGGTTGTTTTGGAAGGCAATGATCTGGTTCTAGTGATATTTTATCTTCTTATAGTAGGTGAAGATCTAGCCCTAGCAGATGGAATACCCAACCTACTTGGGCACCTCATCAAGGTGTTCAAAATCATCAATATCGGTGGAAGGACCACAAAAAGGATACATCAATATGTGGCACTTGTGGTAGGTCACACTCTCGTCAATGTTGGGGAATAGAATTTCAAGGATGCCATTACTATCAATAGATGAGACATTTTATGGGACATTCTTCTAAGGTTCAGATCACACTAACACAAAGTTCATAGCGTCAGTTTCAAACTATGTAGAAACAAACTTCCAACTATAGGAGTAAGTGCTTCGATAGCTTCAGGATCTAGAGGAGGAGAACATGTAGCAACATTGGATGGAGAGGGCTCTATGGAAGAGGGAGGATACATCATATTTCTTTTATATGACTCAATCTGAAGGAGTAGTCTCAACTAGAGTTGTTACATGTGAGATGTTTCTCTTTAACATCATATCAGTTATAGTTTTCAAGATCTAGTGCGATACATTCTTTTATACAAAGTTCATTACTTGGTGGATTGAATCTTTTAACTCGAGATTTATCTTAGTAATTTTTGTTAAGGATATTGTTAGGTGAACAAATAGTTTTGACATAAGTATGTCCTAGATGTCTTTGAGTTTTACTGGGTATAGCATAGGGGTTAATATTTATCCTTATACACTAATTCTTATCAAATAATTTGGGTCTGGATTGCTTTGAGATATATCATATTTGATTAGATTGTTGGAAGAAAGAGGCTATCTTTTAGCATGGTGGATTTTCTATTATCTTCACTGGTGACAGGAAAGTCTTGCCAGTGTGCATAGTATCAACGATTGTAGATGATAAGATAATGAAAAATGGGTGTGAGGTTTTTTTAGCACATGTGGTAGATGCAAAGGCAGAGAAAAGAATAATTCATATAGAGGATGTCCCCATAGTGTGCAAGTTCCCATATGTTTTTCCTAATGAGCTACCAAGTTTGCCTCCAGATAGTGATGTTGACTTCAAGATACAGATCTTACACGATAGTCACCCAATATCATTACCATCTTATAGAATGGAACCTACAGAGTTAAAAGGATTTAAAAAATCATTTACAAAATTTACTAGATAAGGGTTTCATTCAACCAAGTACATCACCTTGGGGAGCTCCAATGATTTTTGTGAAAAAGAAGGATGGAACTATGTGGTTATGCATAGACTATAGGAAACTGAATAAGATAGACATCACGAACAAATATCATTTGTATAGGATTGATGATCTATTTGATTAGTTGCATGGTGCAACAACTTTCTCCAATATAGATCTCAACTCAAGTTATCATCAGTTGAGGATAAAGACATCAAATGTACCTAAGCCGGTCTTCAGATCAAAATATGGACATTACGAGTTTTAGTCATGTCTTTTGGACTAGAAAATTCCCCTCCATATTCTATGGACATGATTAATAGGGTTTTCAGACCATATCTGGATTAGTTTTAGAAGTGTTCATATATTATATTCTTCTATATTCCAGAGTTGTAGAACAACATGATCAACATCTGAGGATAGGCCTATAGTTGTTGACACAACATCAGTTATATGCTAAGTTAATCATGTTGGCTAAATGGACATCATTAAAATCGCTTTGTTTTGAAAATGACAAACATTTCATTCTTGTGGATCTAACGTTCTACTTGAGTATTTCAAGGACAATAATTCAAGGTGGTGGATAGCTAAGCTTGGAAGATCTATATGCTCAAATTGCCTTATTTTTTATGATTGTAATCAAATGTAAACTTGTACAAACATATAATGTACAAGTACTTAGATATCATGTAAATCAAGCGTTTAGATCTTCCCTATCCACTCACAACACTTATATAGGTCATTTCCTATAATAGAATCACAATGGAACTTTGATACATACACTTAGTACATGTCGAGATACACTAAAATAGGGACTCCTTTGGTCGAACTACTTCTTGACCGAGACACACTCGGTCGACCATCTTCTCAATCGAGAATCACCAGAGTCTATTCCTCGAGCAGGTTCTATAGCCGTTAGACTTGGTGGGAAAATTAGTTGGGAGTTGAGTTGAACGTTGCAATACACTTACTCAAGACTTTCCCTCGGTCGATGAAGTTCTCGACCGAGAGACATTCAGTCAACAAACTTCTCGACCGAGAAAGATTCTGACTGCACTTTTCAGAATTAATCAACTAGTCATTACAAATGTAATTAGTGGATAATTAATGGCTAGTTGAGCACTAAGAACATCCTAGAAAGTGTCTAGAACATCCCTAGACCCTTGTAAGACATTCCTATAAATAGGACATGCCTTAGGACACCTAAAATCACTTGAGTATACATACTTGCAATTGAGCATCAACTCATGTAAACAATTGAGCAATCCTTCACTTGCAAATCATTTCCATAAGCTGAGATTTCGTGTCCTATAGGATATCATCTCCTACCCACTACACTTTCAGGTTCATACACATTGGATTGGAGATCAAAACGCTTATTATAGGATTCAAGCTTTGTGCTAAAGTGGTAAAGTGTAATTTTCCTTCTTCTTTTTTGTTCCTTCTTATTGTTTTGTATTCTCCTTTGCTACTCCTAGGTTGGAGGATGCATAAAGGAGGTTGTAGGAGCTTCTTCAGGTGGAGAAGGTAGCTTGGCGAACTTAGGATTACTTCAAGAAGGTTGTCTCAACGAGAAGCTACTTCAAGAGGAAGGCTACTTCAAGGGGGAGCTTGATGTTACTTCAAGAGGAAGGCTGCTTCAGGGTTGGTGAGACTACTTCTAGGTGAAGGCTATCCTAAGGTTTGGGAAGATACTTGTATCTTATGTAACATCCTTCAAAAAGGTAATAAAATACAAGTGCTTTCAAAATCCCAATTGGAAACAATTGGGTAGTGGACTGACTCCCTTAGTTTTTGGTAAGGGTGGAACCACTCTAAATGCCTTTGTCTCCTTCTCTAATATTTTGGTGGTTGCTTGGTTGAATTAATTTTAAAATTGTCATTAAACCCTATTCACCCCCCCCCCTAATGTTTTTCAATTGGTATTAGAGTGGGCTTCAAGGAACTTTAACAAGTCTTGAAGAAAATGGGTGATGGAGTACTAAACAAACTCAACTTGGAAGGAACACTTGTAGCTCGGCCTCCACCATTTGATGGCACCAACTACAACTATTGAAGAGGAGGATGCAATTATACTTTCAAGGGATCAACTGGGATCTTTAGATAATGGTGTCAAATACCTACACTCTTCCTTAAATTGAGTATGCTACATGGGATGCAAATACGGTAAAATTTTCCCAATTAAATACAAAAATTGTAAGTATCCTTTATTGTTCAATTTCCGTAGGTGAGTTTAATAGAATATCAAATTGTGAAACTGCATATGAAATATGGCATAGACTCTCTATTACTTATGAAGGAACTGTTCAAGTAAAGAACTCCAAAATTAGTATGCTTAAAAAAAGTTTGAACAATTTCGTATGGAACCAAATGAGTCTATTAGTGAAATGTATGCAAAGTTTTCTTCTATTGTTAATGGTTTGAATGCATTAGGTAAAGACATTAGTGAAGAAGATCAACTATCTAAAATTCTTAGGTCTCTTCCTTCCAAATACAAGCCTAAGGTGACTGCAATTGAAGAAGCCAATGGCCTCACCCGACTAAGGATGGAGCAACTCATTGGCAACTTAGAAGCACATGAAGCAACCTTGGAGGAGGAAGAAAGATGGGAGTGTGAACTTCAACAAGGAAGAAAGAAGGACATGGCTCTAAAGGTTACAAAGGTCATCACTCAAGAAAGTGATGAGACAAGTGATGGAGATGAGGGAGAAGAAGCTCTAATTGTAAATGGTAAGAAATATAGAAGATTTAAATCTAACAAAGTTATTGGTTCCTCTTCTTTTTCCTATCCTAGGTGTTTTGAATGTGGAAAGAAGGGACATCTTAAGAATGAATGTCCTAAAGAAAAGAAAGGGAAGAAAAGCTCATCCAAGAAGAAGGGAGAAAAAGCATTCAAAGCTGCATGGGGTGAGTCAAGTGATAGTGAGAGTGGAGAAGAGAACGTGGAGTGTCTCATGGCTAAAGAAGATGATAGTGATGATTCTCAAGAGGTAAGCCTTTTTGATTTACCAAAAGAAGACCTAATATCTACTCTTCAAGATACACATGACAAATATGTTGATTGCAAAAAGAAACTAAAGAAAGTTACTAAAACTAATGAGGATTTGAATGCTAGATTAAATAATCTTGCTTTTGAAAAGGAAAGTATTATTTCTGAAAACTTTACCTAGAAATCATATTTAAATGATTACGATATGAAGTTGCTTACTTTAGAAACAAACTATGATCTTCTTTCTCAAGAAAAGGTTGAATTGCTTACAAAACTAAATAATTTTCAGACTCTACCTATCCTATGTACTCATCTAGATTATGATGCTATTGTTAAAGAAAGAGATGATTTATCATCTGATCTAGATCAAGCAAAGTTAGATATCAAAAAGAAAATGGATGAGGTTGCTAAGTTACAAAAAGAAGTTAGTAGCTTGAGAAATAATGGTATTCTTGATAAGATCCTAAAGAATTCTTCTGGTTATATATATTGCAAGAAGAGGTTTAGGATATGTTCCAAAAGAAAACTCTTATCAACCTAAACCTAGGAGAACTCAAGAACCCACGACCAAGATAATATTTGTACCCAAAAACACAACTCAAAATCTTAGAAAGAGAAATGAAATTGACTCCATTTGTTGTCACTATTGCTTGCGTCTTGGACATTATTCCTTCACATGTCCTTACAAGAAAAAGGATGTTGAGTTAGTATGGGTTCCAAGACCCCAAACTTAGCAAATTTAATATGATTAAGTTGAGTTTTGACCTAAAACCTCATTTGAATATATTAATATCTTATCTTAACTAAATAGAATGGTACATTAGCATGTTACAGTGATTTTATCTCAAATTGACATAAACAAATTGCTGAAAACAAACAGAAACAACCTCGGTGGACAAATAGTTTGACCGAGACTCTCCTTGGTCTAGAAAGTATTCGACCGAGGAAATACATGTATCAAATCTGAAATCTGTTGTAAAAACATTAACAATCCCGGTCAAGTAAATCTTTGATCAAGACAACATCGTTCGAGAAAATTGTCGACCAAGAAATCTCCTGCTTCAACCAGTAAAACATCAACATTCTCAGTCAACAAAATGTTTGACCGATACACTCTTTGTTTGAAGTATTTGTTGACCGAATGTAGTTCTGTTCAGCTTAAAACATTCAATTGTTCAATTATGTAATCATATTCAGTTTTTTTATTAAATGACTCTAACCAAAGAGGACCATCACATGGGTACCAAAATCTATCTCTTTTGTAGGATTGGGTGGTTGATATTGGATGTTCTAAGCATATGACCGACAACAAAAAGGCCTTTCAAACATTTGAAGAAAAGAAAAGCAGAACAATCACTTTTGGAGATAATGGAAAAGGAAAGATTGTTGGAATAGGTAACATTGGTACAAATCTTCAAATAAAATGTTTTACTTGTTGATGTCCTACATCATAATTTAATTAGTGTTAGTCAACTATGCTATAGTGGCTATTATGTCCTATTCAATAAAAATCTTTGTAAACTATTGATTGAAAACACTAATGAAATGGTTTATGAAGGAAAAAGAATAGGAAATTTATATATACTTAGGCCTAATTCTATGCAAACTATTATTGGAAAATGCCTTCTTGCAAAAGATGAATCTCTACCAATATGGCATAGAAAATTAGGTCATGCAAGTTCTCATGTTATCAAAAAGTTGATTAAATATGATCTTGTACGTGGTGTACCTAAAATATCTTTTGATAAACCTAAAAATTGTGAACCTTGTACTCTAGGAAAGCAAAGCAAAACTTCTTTTAAATAAAAAACAATTCTTAGCGCTACTAGATCATTAGAACTTATTCACATGGATTTGTTTGGTCCTGTGAGAACTCAATCTATTGGTGGAAAAAGATATTGCTTTGTTATTGTTGATAACTTTAGTAGATATACATGGGTTCATTTTCTTGCAATTAAAGATGATACTATTCAAGTATTTTGCTTAAAGATTTAAAATCAACTACAAAATAAAATATGTACAATTAGGAGTGATCATGGTGGAGAAATTCTGTAACACCCCTCCCTAGGGTTTCATACGTAACCAACGGAAGAACAACCTAATCCCCAAAATTATCCATAATGTGGGGTACTTGGCATTTCAGGGAGGGATTGTCACATGCATGATCTCATATCAAGAAAAAAATAACACTTGACATTATTGAAACATAGATTCATACATAAGTTCTTGGAAAGAAAACTACATCATGATTCTAAAGCTACACATATTCTAGATAACATATGAAAAATAGGATCTCCATAGATGGATGTCCCACCAGGAAACAACTTCTAAGTTCTTGGATCTTTGGAATATTCTCAAGATGTCTCCTTCCCTTTAGCTCCAACATCTACAGACATCTCGTCCCCAACCATGCAAATGAAAAATAAACATGGTAAGTAAGCAACATTGGCATTTTACAAAGCATAAAAATAAACTATAAAGGTGACTTGACATAAACATGGACCTACATTTAACATTAATCATCTTTTACATAAGGAACTTGACTAGAAGTATATGCTCCTCTCTTAATGCCCCATAAGGAGCCCATAATGCTCGAAAAGCCCATAATTGCTCAGAAAGCCCATAACAAGGTGCATATAAATCTAAATCAATTTCCATTAACCATGATCCTTCTTAGACTTAATTATCTTCTTAATAACTTAAATGTGATCTTAATTGGGATTTCTCCCTCTTGAACATAATTGGGATTTCTCCCCATGGCCATAATGCGATTTCTCCCTCTTAAGCATGAATGGGAAATTTCTTCCCTCTTAACCTTGGTTTCATGTATCTTAATCATAATTCATAATCTTAATGTGATTCCTATTCTTAGACTTAGATTGTAACAATCAACATCCAATAATCATATACATTGAAGAAAACATGCATTAATCATGACTTTAGCATAAAGTGCATAAACTTATCATAATCATTCAATAAATTAAGTTTACTATGCCAAGGGCATGGCCCGCTTAACTTGAGCTAAAACACCTAAGTCAAACCTTATTTGACTGATTGGGTTCCCTTAATCACCTGAAAATAGCATGTTTATCATTCATTATACAACATCAAACCCTAATTTGTTCATATAAATATTGAGATGTGAAAACAGAAAAATTAGTCGATAAAAACCACAAAATCAGATTCCTCGTCGAAAATCCTTTCCAAAACATATTTTTTCACATTTTTCTGAGGTCATATGCAAAAGTTATGAAT
This sequence comes from Alisma plantago-aquatica, assembly GCA_963693085.1. Lineage (NCBI taxonomy): Eukaryota > Viridiplantae > Streptophyta > Magnoliopsida > Alismatales > Alismataceae > Alisma > Alisma plantago-aquatica. Next base: position 981,760,720 of record OY856410.1, on the reverse strand, counting down.
TTTGCATCATGGACCAATCAGAGTGCAGGAAACCATAGGCATGGCATCGATTAAATCTTGATTAAAGCTGATATAAATAAAATATGAAATGCCAGTAATGACCAAGGCATGCGTGACACGTGAATTGAAATCGTGGGGGCAAAAATGTCATTTAAACACCATTGTATCACGTGACTGATGCATCAAAATCACACGTGAAATATCTAAATTGCCCTTGCATATTAAAGCATCGATAAAGAAAAGATGCAGGGCTCAGGGGTCATTGAACTCCATGGATCCTTCCCCATCACGATCCATGGCTCGACCTTTGCTCCAGGAGTAAGAAGCCAAGATTCACCCATGATCAAGGTTGAAGATTTGGGTTCCTCTCAGAGCCGAGGCCGCTAGTGAGCTCGCCAACTCCTAACGGAATCATAGGGCCCTTTCATGGGATCAGACGTGAACTGGTGCTCGAGAAGCTCCTTGGCCATGGTGGTACAGGAAGGGCAGGGCCAAGGCAGAACCACTTCTTGTGAAACTTGAGCATTGAGAAAGTGAGTTGTTCGGGACCAAAGGATCCAGTAAAACTAAAGCAAGGTCGTGCGGACCTCAAGCCATCATTTCTAGGGTTGAAGAGGACAAGAGGACCGTCACGCCCATAAAACAGAGATTTACCGTGGGAAACAGGGGTGGCAGTGATGGTTCAAAATGGCGAAAGAACCGAGCCATAAAGGGCATTCTAGGGATCGGAGACCAATCCTGGAGGCCAGGAAAGGTCGGAGGAGCCGTCTCTGTGACCTAGAAGCCACTGAGATTCCATGGCGTCTAGCACTGGAAAGCACAGGCGGCGGCTCTACAGGATCCGCTAGCAGGGGCAATCGTGAGGCAAACGGAGAAAGTAAAAATGAAGCTTGGTTTCCGGGGATGCTCACCACAAGAGTGATTGAGCTGAGGTTACTGAAGGAGGCCGGGTGGTCTCAAGGTCGCCAGAGAAGGAACCTTGAGTAGGTCGAGGAACCTTGAAGCTTCGGAGAAGAAACTGAGTGAGGAGGGGAGGTACTTGGGGTCCGGTGATGCCTTCGGGCTCCTTAGATGGAGGCGGAGGAGGCTAGAACGTCGTCTGTGCAAGGGGGTGTGAGCCCTATATTGAGCGTTTGCCCTACAAAGCACGAGAGGGTGTGAGTTAGGGCTCACTCATATTGGATTGACGTCACGGTCTCATTGGTGAAAGAATCAAGGGAAACGGTGCCTTGTGGAGCGAGAACGAGGTCGAAGGAAAAACGGCATGTGAAACATCTTCTGCTCGCGAGAAAAGCGGAGGTGGGAGACAAAGGATCAGCCGTTGATCGCTGATCAAACGATGCTGATGATTCACAAAAATAAAACAAGACCAGGGTAACGCGTGATAGTGCAAATAAAACGAATCAGAGGTTAACTACTTGTATTAACGAAATGATATTCAAATCTTGGCCCATCTATATTCAAATCTCTCTCTTAAATTAATTGGGAGGTCAAACATGGTCATAATGGGTTCAAATTTGAACGATAGGTGTATTAGAGGGTCTAGAACATTCCCATTTAATTAGTTTTACTGCTTGTACACGTTTTAGGCCTAAAAATAGCAATAATCATCATGTACATTTAAATGGCTATGATTAGTGTATATAAAGCTATTAATTTCTCAAATAAGAATTACAAGGTATGAAAACATGCACTAAATATTATTTCTTTTCAATTAACAAGATGGAGGCCACTAAGCAAGCAATTAAACATGTAAATCACTAATTACCATATGAGAGAGAAAATTTGACATAAAAGCATTTATTCTCATTTTCTTAAACAAAAGAGCATAGATATATATGAAAACATTTTCTTTAATTAAAACAAGGATAATAGAGCAATTAGACATAATAAAATGAATTTGCAAAACTAAAATGGTCAATTTACATTTAAGTCCTCAACAATTATCTTATTTAGAAAAAGAGCATGCAAGGAATAAAATAGTTTGAAATTTTGCATAAAAAGGATTGGGGTGTTACAATTCTACCCACCTTAAATAAATTTTGTCCTCAAAATTTCCTAGAGTTTCTACCCACCTTAAGGGTTTCACATAAACTTGCAATTTTTTTTCAAATTTTTATTATGAAAGAAGCATACATAAACAAAGCATTATGATTCAACATAAATTACTTAACTATCCTCACCTTGATCATCTTCCTCTTCTCCATCCGTCATTTGCATGGTGAAGAGCCTTGGTTTAACCTTGGGTTGAGGATTAGGGTTCTTAGCTTGGTTATGGTTGGGATCCTTCTTTGCAAGTTTGGGGCAATTGGGCTTGATATGCCCTTCCTCACCGCAATAGTAGCAAACAGAAGTCCCAAACCTACAAGGACCACCATGATTTCTCTTACATGTGGGGCATGGGGTTCTCCCATTCTCAGGAGAAGGCTCAGGGGCTTTTCTCTTGTGGTTGGAGGGTGGAGGGGTTGATGGTGATGATTGTTTTGGGGTACCTCCTTCTTATGGTTCCTCCCAGGGTGCTCCTCTAATTCTAGGGCTACATCCAAGGCTGATTGCATGGTCCTATGTCCTCTACCAGACAAGGCATAACTTAGGTCAGGTTTAATCCCTCTAATGAACTTCTTATCTCTCTTTTGCTCACTGTACTCAAGACCATACTTTTGGAGCTTACAAAACTTCATGGCATACTCAGTGATAGTCATATCACCCACTTGCTTAAGATTAACAAACTCATCCTCCTTCCTCTCTAACATGGCTTCGGATACATAATGGTCATTAAAGACTTATACAAACTCACCCCAAGTGAAAGAAGGGTCATCTTCTTCCCTAGAGGCTAAGAGGTTTTCCCAACAAGTACGGGCTGCACCCTTGAGCATATGGGTGGCAAATCTAACCCTACTATGTGGGGGACACTCTAAGTCTCTAAAGCAATGTTCCATGTTGCTAAGCCACTCCTCAACCTTGGTTACTACATCAACCTCATATTCACCATGGAAAGAATCGGGTCTAATCTTCAAGAAATCTATGAGGGAGATCTCATGTACTCTAGGTGGAGCTCTAAGTTGGAGGGCATTGTTCAAGGCAGCTACTAGGGCATCTAGGGTGACTGGTGGAGGGATGTGGTTCATGTCTTCAGTCTTATCACCACTAGAGGATCCTTGTGAGGGCTTTGACTCACCAACCTTCTCCTTCTTTTTTGGGGCCATCTGAAAGGGTAAACAAAACATGATATTAGAACATAATATGAATCTCTATTGTTGCCTTAGTGGCCATCTATTCCTTGCTATGATACCATTAATGTAACACCCCTCCCTAGGGTTTCATACGTATCCAGCGGAAGCACAGCCTAATCACCAACATTATCCATAATGTGGGGTACTTGGCATTTCAGGGAGGGATTGTCACATGCATGATATCATCTCAAGAAACAAATAACACTTGGCATTATTGAAACATAGATTCATACATAAGTTCTTGGAAATAAAACTACATCATGATTCTAAATCTACACATATTCTAGATAACATATGAAAAATTGGATCTCCATAGATGGACGTCCCACCAGGCAACAACTTATAAGGTCTTGGATCTTTGGAATCTTCTCAAGATGTCTCCTTCCATTTAGCTCCAACGTCTGCGGACCCATCCCCAGCCATGCAAAGGAAAAACAAACATGGTAAGTAAGCGACATTGGCATGTTACAAAGCATAAAAATAAACTATAAAGGTGACTTGACATAAACATGGACCTACATTTAACATTAATCATCTTTTACATAAGGAACTTGACTAGAAGTATATGCTCCTCTCTTAATGCCCCATAAGGAGCCCATAATGCTCAGAAAGCCCATAATTGCTTGGAAAGCCCATAACAAGGTGCATATAAATCTAAATCAATTTCCATTAACCATGATCCTTATTAGACTTAATTATCTTCTTAATAACTTAAACTTGATCTTAATTGGGATTTCTCCCTCTTGAACATAATTGGGATTTCTCCCCATGGCCATAATGGGATTTCTCCCTCTTAAGCATGAATGGGAAATTTCTTCCCTCTTAACCTTGGTTTCATGTATCTTAATCATAATTCATAATCTTAATGTGATTTCTATTCTTAGACTTATATTATAACAATCAACATCCAATAATCATATACATTGAAGAAAACATGCATTAATCATGACTTTAGCATAAAGTGCATAAACTTATCATAATCATTCAATAAATCAAGTTTACTATGCCAAGGGCATGGCCTGCTTACCTTGAGCTAAAACACCTAAGTCAAACCTTGTTTGACTGATTGGGTTCCCTTAATCACCTAAAAATAGCATGTTTATCATTCATTATACAACATCAAACCCTAATTTGTTCATATAAATATTGATATGTGAAAACAGAAAAATCAGTCGATAAAAACAAAATCAGATTCCTCATAAAAAATCCTTTCCAAAACATATTTTTGCACATTTTTTGGAGGTCATATGCAAAAGTTATGAATTTTACATCCTGGACCAATCAGAGTGCAGGAAACAATAGGCGTGGCATCAATTAAATCTCAATTAAAGCTGATATAAATAAAATATGAAATGCCAATAATGACCAAGGCATGCGTGACACGTGAATTGAAATCAGGGGGGCAAAAATGTCATTTAAACACCATTGTATTGCGTGACTGGTGCATCAAAATCACATGTGAAATATCTAAATTGCCCTTGCATATTAAAGCATCGGTAAAGAAAAGACGCGGGGCTCAGGGGTCATTGAACACCATGGATCCTTCCCCATCGCGATCCATGGCTCAACCTTTGCTCCAAGAGCAAGAAGACGAGATTCACCCACGATCAAGGTTGAAGATCTGGGTTCCTCTCAAAGAGCCGAGGCTGCTAGCGAGCTCGCCAACTCCTAACGGAATCACAGGGCCCTTTCATGGGATCAGGCGTGAACTGGAGCTTGAGAAGCTCCTTGTCCATGGCGGTACAGGAAGGGCATGGCAAAGGCAGAACCACTACTCACGAAACCTGAGCACTGAGAAAGTGAGTAGTTCGGGACCAAAGGATCCAGTTAAAACCAAAGCGAGGTCGTGTAGACCTCAAGCCGTCATTTCTAGAGTCAAAGGGGACAAGAGGACCTTCGTGTCCGTAGAACAGAGATTTACCGCGGGAAACAGGGGCAGCAACGATGGTTCAATACGGCGAAGAACCGAGCCATAAAGGGCATTCTAGGGATCGGAGATCAATCCTGGAGGCCAGGAAAGGTCAGAGGAGCCGTCTCCATGACCTAGAAGCCACTGAGATGCCATGGCGACTAGCGTCAACAAGCACATGCGGCGGCTCTACAGTACCCGCTAGCAGGGGCAACCGTGAGGCAAATAGAGAAAGTAAAAATGAAGCTTGGTTTCCGGGGATGCTCGCCGCAAGAGCGATTGAGCCGAGGTGACTGAAGGAGGCCGGGTGGTCTCAAGGTCACCGGAGAAGACACCTTGAGTAGGTCGGGGAACCTCAGAGCTTCGGAGAAGAAATTGAGCGAGCAGGGGAGGTGCTTGGGGTCCGGTGGTTCCTTCGAGCTCCTTAGATGGAGGTGGAGGAGGCTAGAACGTCATATGTGCAAGGGAGGTGTGAGCCCTATATTGGGCATTTGCCCTACAAAGCACTAGAGGGTGTGAGTTAGGGCTCGCTCAGATCAGATTAACCTCACGGTCTCGTTGGTGAAGGAATCAAGGGAAATGGTGCCTTGTGGAGCGAGAGCGAGGTCGAAGGAAAAATGTCTTGTGAAACGTCTTCTGCTCGCAAGAAAAGCAGAGGTGGGAGACAAAGGATCAGTCATTGATTGTTGATCGAACAGTGCTGATGATCTGTGACAATAAAATAAGACCAGGCTAATGCGTGATAGTGCAAATAAAATGAATCAAAGGTTAATTGCTTGTATTAATGAAATGATATTCAAATCTTAGTCCATCTATATTCAAATCTCTCTCTCAAATTAATTGGGAGGTCAAACATGGTCATAATGGGTTCAAATTTGAACCATAGGTGTATTAGAGGGTCTAGAACATTTCCATTTAATTAGTTTTACTGTTGGTACACGTTTTAGGCCTAAAAATAGCAATGATCATCATGTACATTTAAATGGCTATGATTAGTGTATATAAAGTTATTAATTTCTCAAATAAAAATTAAAAGGTATGAAAACGTGCACTAAATATTATTTCTTTTCAACTAATAAGATGGAGGCCATTAAGCAAGCAATTAAACATGTAAATCACTAATTACCACATGAGAGAGAAAATTTGACATAAAAGCATTTGTTCTCATTTTCTTAAACAAAAGACCATAGATATATATGAAAACATTTTCTTTAATTAAAACAAGGATAATAGAGCAATTGGACATAATAAAATAAATTTGCAAAACTAACATGGGAAATTTGCATTTAAGTCCTCAACAATTATCTTATTTAGAAAAAGAGCATGCAAGGAATAAAATAGTTTGAAATTTTGCATAAAAAGGATTGGGGTGTTACAATTTCAGAATTATACATTTGAATAATTCTACACATCTCAAGGTTACACTCACAAATTTTCAGCTCCACGCACTCCACAACATAATGGCATAGTTGAAAGAAAGAATAGATCCTTACAAGAAATGGCTAGGACTATGATGCTTGAACATAATACATCTAAAACCTTTTGGGCTGAAGCTGTAAACACAGCTTGTTATGTGCTAAATAGGGTAACCATACACTCTCATTTGAAGAAAACACCATATGAACTCATTTTTAATAAGAAACCAAGGGTTGATTATTTTCACACTTTTGGCTCAACTTGCTATATCTTAAACACAAAAGATGATAAAGACAAATTGACTCTAAATCACAAAAAGCCTATTTCTTAGGATATTCATCTTCTAGCAAAGCATTTAGAATATACAACACCATCTCTAGAAAAGTTGAAGAATCCATTCACGTTACTTTTCATGAAGAACTAAAAAAAATGCCAAAATTAATGACATAGTTGATATTACTCATCAAAATGAAGATCTTACCATGTCAACTAAAGATGATCAAAATGCTAAAAATGATCAACAAATTGAGACACAACAACCCATTCCTAGACTAATTAAAGATCAAACTCAAGAACTAATCATTAGGAATCCTAATGATAAAGTAAAAACACGTTCCTCTTTTAGAGATGTTGCAAATATGGCATTTGAATCTATAATTGAACCCAGAAGGTAACTGAAGCTCTAAAAGATGATTATTGGATAATGGTCATGCAAGAAGAATTAAATCAATTTACTAAGAATGATGTATGGGACTTAGTTCCTAAACCTCAATATAAAACCATGATTGGAACTAAGTGGGTTTTTTGTAACAAATTGAATGAAGCCGGGAAAGTAGTAAGAAATAAAGCTAGGTTGGTAGCACAAGGGTACAATCAACAAGAAGGAAAAGACTTTGATGAAACTCATGCACCCGTGGCAAGACTTGAAGCTATTAGAATGCTAGTGGCTATAGATGCCCACACAGACATCAAACTATTCCAAATGGATGTAAAAAGTGCATTTCTAAATGGAATAATACAAGAAGAAGTATATGTTGCCCAACCACCCAATTTTGAATTTCCAGGTAAATATGATCATGTATATAAACTTAAGAAATCTCTTTATGGGTTAAAACAAGCACCTAAAAATTGGTATGAAAGGCTAAAAAATTATCTCTTTGATAATAGTTTTTCAATTGGAAATTCAGATTCGACCTTATTTTTCAAAACATATGAATCTGACTTTCTAGTTGTTCAAATTTATGTTGATGATATTATCTTTGGTGCATCAAATGAACTCTTATGTAAACAATTTAGTGATATTATGCAAAAGGAATTTGAAATGAGTCTCATGGGAGGATTGACGTTCTTTCTTGGTTTTAAAATAAAGCAAATGGTTGCTGGAATTTTTATAAGCCAAGAGAAGTATACAACTGAACTTTTAAAACATTTTGGAATGGAACATTGCAAACATGGTACCACACCAATGGCCACTTCTACTAAAATTGACAAGGATGAAAATGGGGAACCCATTGATGATTCTTTGTATGGGGCCATGATTGGTAGTTTGCTTTACTTAACCGCTTCTAGACTGGATATCATGTTTTCCATTGGAATTTGTGTGAGATTTCAATCAAAACCCATGCAAACTCATTTTCAAGCTGTCAAAAGGATTCTAAGATGCTTAGTCAGCACTACAAACTATGGTTTATGGTATCCTAAAAGACAATCTTTGAATTTGAAAGCTTATATCGATGTCAATTACGCTGGTTGTCGACTTGACCGAAAGTGCACAAGTGGAAGTTGTTTCTTATTAGGATGAGCCTTAGTATCATGGTTTAGCAAGAAACAAAATATGGTTTCCCTTTCTACTACTGAAGCTGAATATATGGCAGTCGGGTCTTGTTGTGCTCAAGTGCTTTATATGCAATAAGTTTTAAATGATTATGGTTTTATATTTTCATCGACACCTATCTATTGTGATAATACAAGTGCTATAAACTAGGCACATAATCCTATTCTACATAGCCATGCCAAACATATTGAAATCCGCCATCATTTTCTAAGGGATCATATTTTTAAAAAACATATATCCCTTCATCATGTTGATACGAAAGATTAGTTGGCTGATATTTTCACAAAACCGCTTACATTGGATCAATTTAATAACATAAGAAAGAAATTACTTATCACTCCTTTAGCAGATGTTTTCTTTGACATTTGTGCTTCTCCTTCTTAAAATCGGTTTGTTTCTCCGACCCTTACATTTTGGATGGAAATGGATATTTTTTAGCTCTTTTAATCATCATATTGTAGGGGAGCACTAATTAAGGGGGAGTCTTAAAATATGTTTTTAACGGTTATCTTTTTGATATGACAAAGGGGAAGAAATAATATAAATATTAAATACTCAATCAATGAGTTTCATACATGCTCTCTTGGCTTCACATCAAATGTTGTTATATTCCCTAAAGAGTTGGATGTTATGTTCCACACTTCTTTGGGAATAATAAGCACATATTCCATAAACAAGAGAAGGTATACACTGTTGACTCAAGGTCAATTAGGTCAATGTTGACTCACGTCTAAATTGACTAAACCCATGTTTTGATGATGACTAACCATTCCACATATTGGTGTCTAATGCCTCTACTTGAGTGTTTTCAGATTAGGTATAGACACACTCCAATTGCCCTAACTTGTGCATATCAAATTGGAGAAAAGACAAGTCAAAGTCATACAAGTGCATGTTTTTGTAATGTGATGTATATTCTTTAGAATCATGTTGTAAATCACTTGTAATGATTGTATGACTTGTAATTAAGCTTAGAAAAATATCAGGAGCACTTAGATCAAATATTAGAGCACTTTAGATGCATCTTTGAAAATCAATTACAGGCACTTGGTCGGTCGAGTTTCCCCAGCCTGAAACTCGACCGATCCACCTTGGTTGATTTTTTGAAGATTGCATCGGTCGAGTTGTGCACTCACAGAACTCGACCGATTGGGTAGTAGGCCATTTCCAATTGAAATGGTTGGTCGAGTTTCCTCAGGACAAACTCGACCGATCCTTTGAACGTCAGTTTGCCTCCTACTTGATCGGTCGAGTTACACCCATCAGAACTCGACCGATTGCATTGTACTGAAAAGTGCAGAAAAGTGCTTCTAGCCGTTGTGGAGTTGCAACAAGTGAAAATAGATCCGTTGCAAGCCACAAAATGGCTAGTTTTCATTCACAAGTGTTCCCAAAGGCTAAGAGGAATCCCTAGCTATAAATAGGACCCCTTGGGCTTCATTCCAAGGTTGAGCATTCATTGCAAACTCTTTGTGAGGTTCCTATTCCATAGTTGGGTGCTTCCTATAGCCTCGTCTCTCTCTCTAAGCTTAATCACTTGCTACATCCATTAGAGTGAGTAGGAAATCTGTAAGAGAGCTAGTCCTATTTGTATATCTTGTGAGGCTCTCACTTCCACTACCTCCCCATCTCTCTTTTGCAATCATGAAGATGAAGGTTCTCTCTCTTAGCTAAGAGAGGTGAAGAATAACAAGGGAAGGAGTCCCTTGGTGAAGATCAAGGCTGAAGACTTAGAGCTAGAGTGGGTAAGCCCTTGGAGAAGGCAGAAGACTCAAGCTCAAGTGGGTAAGACCTTGGTGGTGGAAGCTTCTCCAAGTGAAGGTGAAGTCAAAAGCTGAAGATCCATGAAGAGTGGGTAATCCCTATAAGGCCGAAGACTTGTGCAAGCATGGGTAAGTCCTCGGAGAAGGCCGTAGACTCTTGCAAAGTGGGTAAGTCCTTGGTAAGGTTAAAGACTCTTTGTATTGGATAGGTAAGTCTTTTGTTTGGTCATGCATTATATGTCTTATGAATGAATATAAGAGTGCAATAGTTTGGAAGTCCTAGAGGTTGACATCTCTAGGAAAGTGGACTGACACACTTCTAGTTTGAAGTGTGGAACCACTCTAAATAGCTTGTCTAATTGGTGCATGTTCAATCTCTCTCTCCCTTGCTATGTATGTTTTAGTTGCACTCAAATTACCTATTTAGCAACCTTATCTTGTCATAAATCTCGAAGGTTTAATGAGTTTTGTTTAAGTGCTTTCAACTCTATTCACCCCCCCTCTAGAGCATCTAATCACCCATCTAGGATCCAATAATTGGTATCAGAGCGGGTCTTCTCCAAGCATACTTCCACAAGTAGGCGAATATGGGTGATTATGAAGATGGGCAACCTTCAAAGAGAGGAATAGTAGGAAACAAGAGAGAAAAAGGCATCACAAAGGCTCCATCAACAAATGAAAGCACTAGTGGAAGATCTAGTGAATTTGAAGATGGAAGATGCCATTGCACCCTCTTGACAAGCTCAATTAAAGATTTAAATGAGCTAAATCCAAGTGTTGAGATTCTAACCAATTATTATCTTAGTCACCTAAATGCTTCTAAATTTGCAAATTCTAGCTTGCTTGATAAGATTAAATTTTTAGAATCTCAACCTTCTATGACTACTTCATTTATAGAGCTTGCTACTACTATTGTTTCTCTCTCTATTGTTTCTTATGCTCTTAAATGTGCTTATGAGAGTAAAGAGCTTACTTTGCAGGGAATAGAATGTGTAGATAAAGTTTATCCTTCAAAGATTACTTGTCTTGCATATGAACTTACTTCCTTGCATAGTAGTGTAATTGCTCTTGACCCTCATACTATCTTTTCTTATAGAGAGTGACGTGTATTTTACTACGCGTTAAAAACGCAAGTGTACGCGTCGAGTAATATAGGCCTTTGTGAGGCCCGAGTCGAACACAAGGATACGTGAATTATTGGAGACTCCTACTAACTAATTGCAATCAGCTAGGCCGGATAACAAAGTAGGGTTTGTTGTCGAAATTAAAAGAAGATAAAATAAAACAAAGAAAACAATCGATTAAAGGTTAATTTAATCAATTCAAAAGGGTATCTTTAGGATTGCGGTTTCACCGCGGGTCAACATTGCATTAGGTTTTATATAATTCCTCACTCTTCTCTCTCTATCCGGGTAGTGGCCTGAAAACAGAATTACCCACTGTCATGGTGTAATTCACTACTTAGATTTAGGTTGATTCCACTCTCGTAGTAATCATTCCCCTAAACTAAGCGCATTACAAACGGTCTCTCAGTTTCCACCATTAATTTTACAACTCCTTTGTCAAGGGTTTTATCGATTAATGTAGGTTTCGTCTCTTTTCAACCGTTAATCCTTCTGTCGAAGTGATTAAGGGCATTAGGTTATTATTATGGTGATCAGGCATAACAATATATATATAGAAAACGAAACTATACCTCGGATTTAAGAGAGAAAATATGAATTATTAATATAAAATTGTCATACAATGCATTCCCGGGCTACTCCCGGTCCTAAAGATGGAGGGTTTTAGCCTCGCATGTTCATCTCGCAAAAATACATGGTAGAAATAGGGGAATTCATAAGAAAAACGTGAATTAAGTGGGAAAACCCCTGAACGGAGAAGAACAGGTAGATCCTTTGCGTAGAATACGAGCTTTCCCGCCTTTCGGTGGTGAAATTCACCTTCGGCAGCGTCTGGATCGACAGGGATGAGCTTCTGGCCTCCGTTCTCCTTTCTCTCCTCCCTCGGCACTCGTGCAATGACAAATTAGCTCCTCCTCCCGTGTGGGCGGCCGTCATTAGGTATAAGTCCCTAATTAGGTCGTCAAATAACTCCAGCCGTCCGATTGAGATCAAAACGAATCCAACGCATATCTGCCGGCGTCGATACCATCAACGCGGGTCAATGATATCGACCCAGTGTATTAGCGGCAGCCTTCTTTTCTTTTCTTCTGAGTTCCTGTGGTCATCTCGATACCATCGACTTGGATGTCGATGGTATCGACTCTCTGTAGCGTCGGGTTTGTCTTTTAGCGACATTGTAGCCTCCATGCGTCGATGGCATCGACTTGAGTCGATGGTATCGACAGATTTCTCGCCAACAACCTGAAGGTATCTTGATGCCATCGACTTGTGTGTCGATGGTATCGACTCTGTGCTGCTCCTCTCGACTGGCAACCTGTGGCTTGGTCGATGGTATCGACTTCCATCGATGGTATTGACGGAAGCAGATACTTGTTTTTCCTGAAATTCCAAGACAAGACCAAATAAATCCACACAAATTATGATAATATGATAAATAATGCTCAAAATGATAAAACTAAGGGGATTTGACATAAAATGATGGCAAAGACCGAAATGAGTGAATTATGCAATATTATCCATAAAAATGACTAATTAGAGCATAAAACACATATGAAAAAGGTCTATAAATGCGACTTAAAATCATCGCATCAAACTCCCCTAAGCTTAAACATTGCTCGCCCTCGAGCAACTAATCCTTAGAATAGAATTGCAGATGTCAACTAAAAATCAACACACCAACCCAACATCCCATGTGACTCCCTCGGAACATTCTCAAACCGGCCCTCTCTAACCACATAATAGTAATTACCCTAAAGGCGACAATAATCATCAATAAGAGAAATTATCCTTCAAACCGATGAACACTATCACATAAGGCAGTTAACATAATAAAATTCACCGATTCAGCATTGGTGCATCTTGTGATCGCCTATACTACGTTGCTCGCCCTAACTACCATCTACATGGAAGCAGTTCTCCTGATAATCATTAGTGAGGAGAAATTCACAGTGGCCTCGCGATCCGAGCAACGGGTGGATGGAATGGGTGGTTCATGGAAGAACTTGGAAGTATTGTACAATTTCAACATGCATAAAACAAAAATGTCCTAAATGATGCCAATGCACATTAAAATTGCCCTAATGCCTAAAATTGGGTGAAATGATGCATGCACTAACCTTCCACCTCAAAATGAGATGGAAATCTAATTAAGCCACATCATGTACTCAATTTTCCTGTAATGCGAGTGATATCATGTTCCTTTCTCTCTCTTTCCACTTTTTTCTAAATTCTCTTTTTTTTCTTTTTTTTTTCAGATTTTCAGCATTTTTTTTCTTTAGCCCACATATCCATAATTGCTTAGAGATACGTGTATTGGGATATTTTCTTCATGCTTGGAAATCTTTGCAATATATAGAAGGTATGGAACAGTTTAGATCACTTTTGAGGACAAATTGAGATACATGGTGTACTTTATGCATGAAAGTCATGAGTGCAACTACATGGCATGCACCTAAAGGTAATGTGCATGAATCCCTATATTTTTTTTCTCTTTTTATGCAAACGTATAGAAAATATCAATGCAAGTCCTATCTAAATGCTATGCACACAAGAAGGAATTAAAACTGCACTTTACTTCCAATTCTTAGGTGGATTATGGAAAAATGAAGTGGAATGATCACAAGATCAGATGACTGAACCTTAGAAAAATATTATGTGTCCCTCCTTACTGACCTGTGTAGTAGTTTAGAGGGTTCTCTCTCTTACATCCAATTAAGGTCTCATTACCGTTTGGTTAAGTTAGGCTCAAACAACCATTACTATCCACTTTTCATGAGTCAATAGGAGTACAGGTGTGAAATGTTGTTTTAAAGTTGACATAATCAATCATTTTCATAGGATAAGTTCCCCAAGGACAACCAAGTCAAGCTATCCAACGACACAAAAATTTTTAAATTTCCCTTAAATTTCCCATGAATTAACAGCAAGATGACAAACTTTTACGACACCCACAGTTACACTAGATAGCACGTGGATCCTACCAAAACTAACAAATGCAAGAAACAAATAACAATGCTAAAAACTAAAAACAACAAAAGAAAAGATAGAACTATTCCAACTACCTTCCCGTAAGCTTGAATTCGACTATGGCCTCATAGTAAAAAACAAACTTAAGAGTGGAACAAAGATACCCTGATCATTCTTGTGGAGGCGGAGGTGGGTACTGTGAGGCCGTAGGATCCCAAGAAGAATACTCCCCCTGGAAGCTCAGATCGTAATGGGTCCTCGGCGGAGGCTGTGGATAGCCTCCAAAGTAGCTCTGACTCCAGTAGTGGTCGTAGAAGGGCTCCTGTTGCATCTCCATCCGTTGCAACCGATTGTGTATCTGCTGTTGGTTGTCGAGGAGGAGACGTGCATTCTCGAACATCGCCCTTTGGTTGTCAAGTAACCGGTTCGTAGTATCCTGAATACCGATATACATCTCTAGATGTTGCTGCTGTGTCTGATGGATGTCCTGCAGCATCGTATACATGCCTTGCATGGAGTAGGCATCCTCGCTCGGCTGCGAGGGCTGTGGTGATGGCGGCGGAGGCTGTGATGATGAAGACGCACTCGGATGCATCCTAGGACGCTTCCGTGGTGCTACTCGTGCGCGAAGAGGTGTGAAAGCCTCCTCTTCCTCCTGAGCCTCATCTTCTTGTTCGTCGTTACCGCCTTCTTCTTCATCGGACTCGACGGCTATGATCGGCCACCGGAAGTGCTGTGCGCCCTCGATGTAGAAGACGGCGTCCGGCAGTGCACACTCCTGGTAAGCATGGTTGACGTGGCAGTGTGCGTACGCCAACCCATCCCGTAGAAGAATGAGATTAGAACGGTGCAGATGTTGCACGTTCACCTTACTCCTCATAGAAAGTGACGTCATGGTGGAGAAGTTGAGCCCGAGGTAGTGCGCCAACTTGGTGATGAGTCCACCAAAATGGATCGGAGCCTTCCTTGTACTCCTCTTCACCGCCAGGACGCGCTGCAGAAAGAACGCACCCCAGTTGCATTGTTGTCGCTTCAGGAGCATGTAGAGAAAGAAGAGGTCGCTCTCCTGAAACTTGCTCAATGCTAGATCACTCCGAGCAAAGAACGTGAAACTCAACATCCGGTGTAGGACCCGGACAAAAGGATGCTCAAAATCCGCTACAGCAGCATTGTGGTAGCTCACTATCTTTCCCGCCGGCACTGTCACTAGCTCGGCGAAGATCTTGTCATAGTCAGTGCGGGCGTCCGGTCGGCGTTGATCATGTTGGGAGTGGTTCCAGTTGAAGATGTTGTTGAACTGCCTAAGAGTGATGTTGTAGTCGATGTTGAACAGCTGGAACGATACCCTGTGTAAGGCCCCTAAACTTTCTTAATGAGTTGAAGGAGCTTAATTACCATACTTGAATGCTTATAACTCTAATATAACCTTTTGATATGTTTTGAAATCATAACGCAAGCTTAAGTTTCAAATTTGGTCCAATTTGGACACTGTTTGAGAAAGTTATGCAATTTTCTATACATTTCGGACTTTTCTACAATTTACCCAATTCAGGGGTTTTCTTTGCAATTTTTCACATACATTATATTCCTTAGTTGTTATATTATCATTCTTGATATTTTTGAGCCATTGGGACCCTATTTGAGTCATGCTTTGAAGGTGTTTTTATCAAGGGCAATTTCGGGTTTTCCCCCTTCATGGATGAGCTACCTTTAGTAGCTATCAACTAAGGAATTATGTGATTGGCTGAGAATTTCTTCAAAGGCAAGCCAAGCAGGTCTAGAGGGACGGTGGGAGAGCTGTGTGTGTGTGTGCTTATGTATTTTAATAATATAAAGCCATGGATACTTGGATATATATTAGAATTTCAATTTGTTTTCTTTTTCTTAATATTAAAGTGTTATATACTTATCCAAAAGCCCACAAACGAGCCATTTTCTCTCCATTCTCTCTCTCCTTCTCCCAGCCTCGTCCTCCCTCTGTTCAGCTGCGATTTTTTCTGCCCAAGGAAGAAGAAGGTGGAGATCCTCTTGGAAACAAATTCTAGGGTTGAAATTGATTCTCTTTTTGGGTGTATGATGCTTCCCCCAAGTGATACTAACCTAAAAGTGTAAGTTTTTCCTTATTTCCTCCGTCCAATTCTTTGTTCCTCTTCCTCCTACATCTCTCCAGGTCGGAACCATGGTTTTCCATGGTGAAAGTTCCCCTAGAACTCAAAACTCCTTCCTTCTTGTCTCTTTTCTAGGGTTTTGCTTGTTTGTGGAGAGAATTGCATAGTTGGCCAAATTCAGATCTGAATCCAAGGTTTCCTTGCCCTATTTGCTCTAGATTTTTGCTGTTGGATATCTGAACTACTCTATAGAGGCGAGTTATATAACATTCTTCACTTATATTGCTTATTAGAAGCTTGTTAGTTCATGATTATGCTTGAATGTGATGATCTAAGCATAGTGGAATTATGCTTGTTTAGAATTACGAATTTTGTGGTGTTTCCTATTTTATTCCAGTTCTATATGAACCTGTAAACTTGTGTAAAGCCTTTATAAGGTGTAACATGATTTGGGACAGGTTGATATCAACAACCTATGGCATTATGTACAAAATAAATGATGGTGCAAATTAGGGTTTTTAAACTATTTCCTTCCCTATCACATAATTGATTGTTATACCATTCAATAACCAATAGTGTTTCTATCTTAGCAACTTATGTTCGTGATCAAGGGTGTCAAATTTATAGTTACAACATATGTTTACCACCTTAGGACAAGTTTTGACTCAATTATACATTTAATTATCATCCACTAAGTATTTTAATGATGTTATCAATCGATGATGATATTGGCCTATTATTTGATGATGTTAATTGAATGTATTACTGATCTAGCAACCAATGGTGACTTAATGATCACAATTAATGGTGGATCAGGTCATCACCATATATGATGAATTAGGAATGTAATTGTAGATTTGACTATACCTTGAACCAATGGTTCCTAGGTTCAATTGATCTAATGGTTAGACCTATACTTCAATTGATAACCTTGAACAATGAACCTGATCCAATGAATAATATTGGATGCTTTAACATCCAATGGATTTGAATAAATCACATGTTATTATATGTGGTTCCTAGTGAATATAATTTAATGGTTCAATTCCATTAATTGGCAGCATTACCTTTGCCATTGTATAGTTATATTTGATAAATCACTATAATAAGTGGATGTGTAACTCCCGTGTGATCTAGCTTGTTATACCTAACCTTGATGTAATTATTTGATGTTGATTGGTTATAATCCGACCTCCTGAATGATTAATGTGATAATGAATTACATTCTTCTTGTGTTGAAACCACATTGTAGTACTATTTCAATATCATAGTGCATTGCCATGTTAATATCTATGGATACATATGTGCTAATGATCTTTTGAGCCTTGTTTAAGGCATGGAATGATGATGATAACCTTACTATACATAATGTGATGGTCTTAATGACCTTTGGGCAAGCTTGAAGCCATGATTGAGGTGAAATCCTCTTTATGTTCCAATAAGGGTTAAAACCCTGGAACTTGTGATAAGATATTGGTATCTTGGAAATAGTATCATGATAAGTGTGGTCCATTAATTTGCAATGAATGATAGGATGTGGTAATATGATTAAGATTTTTACATCAAATGTTTTATATCCTTTGAATTCATTATACATATATTCTTGTTAGAAAATAATTAGGGTTTGAATGTCCACTTGTATGATAAAGCCTTAACGCATTCAATTGGCAGTAATTAATCAAGTGTAACCCTAATCATGTAGAGCCCTGTGCCGTAGAGCCATCTTCAGTGTCAGAATTTACTGGATGGTGAAACGAGTATTCCCAAGGGAAACTCGGAGCGCATACTGTTGAGTATGTGGGGGTGGCAAGTTGAGGATATATTTTTGTCATCCACAATTGCAGGTTATGGAGGATGGCTATGGTCATGCCTCAGACATTTGATGTGATTGAGGACAACTGCGGTTGTACCTCGGATTAGAGGGTTTTGTATACCCTGTGTTCTAGTGTCATAACTTGTACCAAGTACGAACTAGTTGTTATCAGTTGACTATATGTCACTGTTGGCAGTTTGACTGGTATGTCACTGCGGTTTACTCGTACTGACCGAGGGGAAGAGATCTTAGGATATCGGCACTCCTAGATCTTATACGGAACTGAATAGCACTTCGCAGTGGTCAGTTGAACTTTGAGTGGTACGACTCAAACTCCCCAGAGCATAATAATAAAAGATATAATACCAGCCATGTAGTATAATTGCTAGGGTTTAAATACGTATCACATTGGTTGATTAACCCTTGTATTGTCTTTACACTACATATTTCTTACATGATGTAGACTTATGAAAACTGTGTAATTCTACTTGATGCTTCAACTTATTTGCTTAACTGCTTAGTATGCTTAAATTGTTCAATCTGTTCATATTGCTTATTCAATACCCTAACTGCTCTTTGTAATTACTATTAATTAATAAGTTATAATCAATATATGTTGGAGAGAGTTATATCTCTCGCTGGGACTGGGTCTCACCCATGGGTAACCACATTTTTTTTAGGTGGTCGCGGGCAGCGTGGTCGAGGTCATGCTGTGGAAGAGAACCAACCTGGTGATCAATAGATTCAGAAGGTTGGTTAGTTGTAGATGTTAGTTATAGATGTTAGTAGTATAGTCCTAGTGTCGTCCCTGTACTCTCAGGTCCTGGTATAGGATGTGTTTTCTAGACGATATACTTGTATCGACATGAGATTTTGGTCGTATGCCAATGTTTGTAAATATATGGCATGTACATGTGAAATATCTTTTGTATGCAGGATGTGACTGAGGTCTTTGGACCCTTATGCAAATGCTTGATACAATATATGAGAATGGAATGATGGACATTTTAGCAATGTTCTAAAGTTTGTTTACACCTTTGGAATCAGTTTTAATTATTCTGCATTTTTGACAATGTGATTAATTAGTAGTTGATCGTGTTTTGAGTTTTGAGTAATCTCGTTTAACGTGATGAGGTGTCACAGTTAAGTTGGTATCAGAGCTCTAGGTTTACCGAGTCTACAGGGACATAGGACGTAGGTTTGAGTCTGTTCTTATGTATCCAACATATCTGATCATAGTTTATGCTTATGCAGATATGTCTGGAGGACATGAAGAACATGTTGAGAGTAGCTATGTTGCACCAGGAGGAGGTGCAGGGAGGCAGGAACGCAATGAGAGAGTGCCAGAAGCAGGGCCAGAGCAGCCCACAATGCCTCATCTAGACCCGACAATGATTGCCAATCCTGAGTTTCAGCATATGTTTAGACAAATGATGGCCACAATCACACATATTGCTGACAGAGCACCAGCACCTCCAGCTAGGGCAGCCACCTCTAATGTGGAGTCCCTAGGTATCGGGAAGACATTTGAACGTCTTAGACGTGTTGGGGCAATTGAATATGTAGGTACTTCTGATCCAGCAGACGCTGACATGTGGTTGACTGAGCTGGAAAAAGCTTTCAAAATCCTAAACATCACTGAAGAAGACAAAGTTAAGCATGCAGTATACTTGTTGAAGGGCAGTGCTGGCCACTGGTGGGCCATAGAAGAGGAGAAAAGGCCAGGAGTTGTGATAGGATGGGAGGAGTTTCGGAGGGAATTTGTTAGTCGATATTTTCCAGAGACCTACCTAGATGAGAAAATCTCTCAGTTCGAGAAGATTCATCAAGGAGCTATGAATAACAATGAGTATGAATCAAAGTTTATGGAACTTCTGAGGTTTTGCCCACACATGGCAGAAACAGATAAGGAAAGGATCCGGAGATTTGAGAAGGGTCTGAGTACAGAGTTGACTACTACAACATCAGCCTTGGAGAACAGGGAAAGGTTTTCCACCTTTGTGGAATCTGTCAGGAGGATTGAGAGGTCTACCATAGAGAAGCGTGATGCTAATGCTAAGAAGCGACCTATGCAGTTTCAAGGGCAATCATCTGGAGGCTTTAAGAAGCCAAGGTTTTTCCCATCATCGTCACAACCAAGGTCAACCTTCACTGAACCAAGATCACATGCACCATCACAGTGGACCCCGAGCCAGGGTAGAGGTCACAATTTTCCACCGACGGGAGCCCGCAGTACCTCATCAGTTTCAGTGACAGGGCCATTTAGGCCATATCAGGACACCAGAACATGTTACAAGTGTGGGAAAGTGGGGCATACAAGACCTTATTGCCCTATGAAAGATGAGGAGGTGACTCAGCAGGCAAGGCAAAGTCAACCAGGTCCACAACAATGACAGTTTAGTAGTGGTAGTGGCAGAGGACGTGGTCAGGTGTCCCATGCAATATCCTCAGGACAGGTGAGCAGAGGACGTGGACGGCAGCAGGCGACAGCTAGGTTCTATGCCATGACCCAGCCTGAAGCAGTGGTCAATCCACGAGTCGTGACAGGTCAGATGGAGTTATTTCATTCTGATATGTCTGCTTCCTGTTTCATATCTGTGTTAGTAGACCCGGGTGCGACACACTCTTTTATTACCAGAGAGGTGATAGATAGTTGTTATCTACCTGTTAGCCTTAGATCTGATAGCCTGCGGCTAGAGACTCCTTTGGTTGATTCTGCCGAGTTGCTAGAAGTGTGCTCTTCTTGTGTTATTTCTTTCTCTGGACATAACATTCAAGTGGATCTTCTGCCACTTGACATGCATGGTTTTGATGTAATCCTAGGAATGGATACCTTGGAGAAATACAAGGTAGTCTTGGACTGTAGTACTAAGGTGGCGACATTCCATGACGGAGATGTACAGTGGATTTTTCAGGGTGATAGGAAGATTCTTCCTACATGTTTGATGTCAGCCATGATAGCTGAGCGGTTGATGAGATAAGGATGTGAGTCTTTCTTAGCTCATGTTGTGGATACCAAGGCGGTAGGTCCTAGTATCCAGGAGTTACCAGTGGTGCGAGAATTTGAGGATGTCTTTCCTGAGGAATTTCCTAGCATTCCCCCTCCTAGAGAGATTGAGTTTGAGATCAATCTTGTTCCTGGAACACAACCCATAGCACAGTCAGCATACAGAATGGCACCAGCAGAGATGCAGGAGTTAAAGAAACAGTTACAAGAACTATTAGAGAAGGGTTTTATTAGGCCGAGCACTTCCCCTTGGGGTGCCCCAGTGTTGTTTGTTAAAAAGAAGGATGGTTCAATGAGGCTGTGTATAGACTACAGACAATTGAACAAGGTGACAATAAAGAATAAGTATCCTTTGCCGAGGATTGATGATCTTTTTGATCAGTTGAGAGGTGCCACTGTGTTTTCAAAGATAGACCTGAGGTCAGGTTACCATCAGTTGAGAATTAAGGCTGATGACATACCTAAGTCAGCTTTTAGGACTAGGTATGGTCATTATGAGTTTGTGGTTATGCCATTTGGGCTAACCAATGCACCTGCAGCTTTTATGGACCTAATGAATAGGGTGTTTAGACCTTATCTTGATCAGTGTGTTGTCGTGTTCATAGATGATATTATGATATACTCCAAGGATAGTCATCAACATGAGCAACACCTTCGCCAGGCATTGACTTTGTTGAGGCAGCACCAACTTTATGCTAAGTTCAGCAAGTGTGAATTCTGGTTAGCTGAAGTGTCTTTTCTGGGCCATGTTATATCTGCAGAAGGCATTTGTGTTGATCCCAAGAAAGTGGAATCTGTACTAGAATGGGAGCAACCAAAAACACCGACAGAGATCCGTAGTTTCCTTGGTCTGGCAGGTTACTATAGGAGGTTCATCAAAGACTTCAGTTCTATAGCGTTACCCCTAACTAGGTTAACCAGGAAGGATGTTCCTTTTTCTTGGAATGACAAGTGTCAACGTTCTTTCCAGATTTTGAAGGAAAATTTGACTAGTGCACCGGTGCTTGTACTGCCAGAGCAAGGGAAAGGTTATATTGTCTTTTGTGACGCTTCAAAGAATGGGTTGGGATGTGTGTTGATGCAGGATAAAAATGTGATTTCTTTTGCTTCACGACAGCTTAAGAAACATGAGGAGAATTACCCAACACATGATTTGGAGCTTGCTGCAGTGGTCCATGCCTTAAAGATCTGGAGACACTATCTTTATGGTGAAAAGTGTCATATCTTCACTGACCACAAGAATCTACAGTATATCTTCTCAAAACAGGAGTTAAATATGAGGCAGAGGAGATGGATGGAGCTGATTAAGGATTATGATTGCACAATAGACTACCATCCAGGGAAAGCTAATGTGGTAGCTGATGCATTGAGTAGAAAGTCATCTTCATCATTAAGGGTAGATAATGCACAATTAAATTCCTTGATGTGCCATAAGAGAGATATGCTAGTATCTCTTCGCCAGATGAATGTACAACTAGAAGTTTCCTTGCTGGCAGGATTGTTGGCACAGTTACAAGTGAAACCTACCTTGAGACAACAGATTCATGATGTACAACAAAATGATACTGTGATACAGAATATCTGATCAGGGATTGGTAGTGAAAAGTATGATGGCTTTCACGAGGCAGATGATGGTACAGTTTGTTACCATAATAGGATAGTAATTCCTGATGTTGATGGGTTGAGGAAGATGGTACTTGAGGAGGCTCACTCCTCCATGTATGCAATGCATCCTGGAAGTACCAAGATGTATCAAAACTTGAAAGACATGTATTGGTGGCCAGGTCTAAAGCGTGATGTGGCAGAGTTCATTGCTAAATGTCCAGTTTGTCAGCAGGTGAAGGCTGAGCACCAAAAACCTGCAGGGACATTACAATCCTTGCCAATACCACAATGGAAATGGGATCATATTACTATGGACTTTGTGGTTGGTCTTCCTAGGACAACCAAGGGTCATGATTCCATATGGGTGATAGTAGACAGATTGACTAAGTCAGCTCATTTTCTGCCAGTTAAGATGACATTTACAGCAGAGAAATTGGCACAAATATATGTTGATGAGATAGTCTGTCTGCATGGCATTCCAGTGACTATAGTTTCTGATAGAGGTCCACAGTTTACAAGTCATTTTTAGGAGCGTCTGCATTCAGCAATGGGAACACAATTGAGATTCAGCACAGCTTTTCATCCGCAGACTGATGGCCAGTCAGAAAGGACTATTCAAACTTTAGAGGATCTCTTAAGGGCATGTGTGCTACAATTTCTTGGTAGTTGGGATGTACATCTAACTCTGATAGAGTTTGCGTACAACAATAGCTATCAAAGAAGCATAGATATGGATCCTTATGAGGCTCTGTATGGGAGACGATGTCGGTCTCCTCTTTGCTGGTATGAGACCGGTGAATATCAACTTTTGGGTCCTGAGCTAGTACAACAGACTACAAAAAAGGTTAAAGTGATACAACAACAGTTGAAAGCAACCCAGGACAGGCAGAAATCTTATGCAGATAATCGACGCAGACCACTTGAGTTCCAAGTGGGAGAGAGAGTATATCTTAAGGTTTCTCCTTGGAAAGGTGTGTTGAGGTTTGGAAAGAAGGGTAAGTTGGCTCCTAGATTTATGGGACCATACCCTATCCTAGCTCGTGTTGGAAAGGTAGCATATAAGTTGGAGCTACCACCAGAGCTACATAGATTGCATAATGTCTTTCACATCTCTATGTTGAGGAAATGCCATCCAGATACTGAACATACAATTCAACCAGTAGAGGTTGAGTTAGATGAGGATATTTCCTATGTTGAGGGTCCTGTGTTGATCCTGGATAGAAGGGTGAAAAAGATGAAGAGAAAGGATATAATACTAGTGAAAGTTTTGTGGAATCACCGTGGCATTGAGGAAGCCACATGGGAACTAGAGAATGAGATGCGTAGAAAATACCCATCTCTTTTTGCGTAGGATTTCGGGGCGAAATCCTTGTTAGGGGTTTATAGTTGTAAGGCCCCTAAACTTTCTTAATGAGTTGAAGGAGCTTAATTACCATACTTGAATGCTTATAACTCTAATATAACCTTTTGATATGTTTTGAAATCATAACGAAGCTTAAGTTTCAAATTTGGTCCAATTTGGACACTATTTGAGAAAGTTATGCAATTTTCTATACATTTCGGACTTTTCTACAATTTACCTAATTCAGGGGTTTTCTTTGCAATTTGTCACATACATTATATTCCTTAGTTGTTATATTATCATTCTTGATATTTTTGAGCCATGGGGACCCTATTTGAGTCATGCTTTGAAGGTGTTTTTATCAAGGGCAATTTAGGGTTTTCCCCCTTCATGGATGAGCTACCTTTAGTAGCTATCAACTAAGGAATTATGTGATTGGCTGAGAATTTCGTCAAAGGCAAGCCAAGCAGGTCTAGAGGGACGGTGGGAGAGCTGTGTGTGTGTGCTTATGTATTTTAATAATATAAAGCCATGGATACTTGGATATA
The DNA here is from genome assembly GCA_963693085.1 of Alisma plantago-aquatica. Taxonomy (NCBI): domain Eukaryota; kingdom Viridiplantae; phylum Streptophyta; class Magnoliopsida; order Alismatales; family Alismataceae; genus Alisma; species Alisma plantago-aquatica. The sequence goes on along the minus strand of OY856410.1, from coordinate 981,736,051 downwards.
TATTAGAATTTCAATTTTTTTTCTTTTTCTTAATATTAAAGTGTTATATACTTATCCAAAAGCCCACAAACGAGACATTTGCTCTCCATTCTCTCTCTCCTTCTCCCAGCCTCGTCCTCCCTCTGTTCAGCTGCGATTTTTGCTGCCCAAGGAAGAAGAAGGTGGGGATCCTCTTGGAAACAAATTCTAGGGTTGAAATTGATTCTCTTTTTGGGTGTATGATGCTTCCCCCAAGTGATACTAACCTAAAAGTGTAAGTTTTTCCTTATTTCCTCCGTCCAATTCTTTGTTCCTCTTCCTCCTACATCTCTCCAGGTCGGAACCATGGTTTTCCATGGTGAAAGTTCCCCTAGAACTCAAAACTCCTTCCTTCTTGTCTCTTTTCTAGGGTTTTGCTTGTTTGTGGAGAGAATTGCATAGTTGGCCAAATTCAGATCTGAATCCAAGGTTTCCTTGCCCTATTTGCTCGAGATTTTTGCTGTTGGATATCTGAACTACTCTATAGAGGCGAGTTATATAACATTCTTCACTTATATTGCTTATTAGAAGCTTGTTAGTTCATGATTATGCTTGAATGTGATGATCTAAGCATAGTGGAATTATGCTTGTTTAGAATTACGAATTTTGTGGTGTTTCCTATTTTATTCCAGTTCTATATGAACCTGTAAACTTGTGTAAAGCCTTTATAAGGTGTAACATGATTTGGGACAGGTTGATAGCAACAACCTATGGCATTATGTACAAAACAAATGATGGTGCAAATTAGGGTTTTTAAACTATTTCCTTCCCTATCACATAATTGATTGTTATACCATTCAATAACCAATAGTGTTGCTATCTTAGCAACTTATGTTCGTGATCAAGGGTGTCAAATTTATAGTTACAACCTATGGTTACCACCTTAGGACAAGTTTTGACTCAATTATACATTTAATTAACATCCACTAAGTATTTTAATGATGTTATCAATCGATGATGATATTGGCCTATCATTTGATGATGTTAATTGAATGTATTACTGATCTAGCAACCAATGGTGACTTAATGATCACAATTAATGGTGGATCAGGTCATCACCATATATGATGAATTAGGAATGTAATTGTATATTTGACTATACCTTGAACCAATGGTTCCTAGGTTCAATTGATCTAATGGTTAGACCTATACTTCAATTGATAACCTTGAACAATGAACCTGATCCAATGAATAATATTGGATGCTTTAACATCCAATGGATTTGAATAAATCACATGTTATTATATGTGGTTCCTAGTGAATATAATTTAATGGTTCAATTCCATTAATTGGCAGCATTACCTTTGCCATTGTATAGTTATATTTGATAAATCACTATAATAAGTGGATGTGTAACTCCCGTGTGATCTAGCTTGTTATACCTAACCTTGATGTAATTATTTGATGTTGATTGGTTATAATACGACCTCTTGAATGATTAATTTGATAATGAATTACATTCTTCTTGTGTTGAAACCACATTGTAGTACTATTTCAATATCATAGTGCATTGCCATGTTAATATCTATGGATACATATGTGCTAATGATCTTTTGAGCCTTGTTTAAGGCATGGAATGATGATGATAACCTTACTATACATAATGTGATGGTCTTAATGACCTTTGGGCAAGCTTGAAGCCATGATTGAGGTGAAATCCTCTTTATGTTCCAATAAGGGTTAAAACCCTGGAACTTGTGATAAGATATTGGTATCTTGGAAATAGTATCATGATAAGTGTGGTCCATTAATTTGCAATGAATGATAGGATGTGGTAATATGATTAAGATTTTTACATCAAATGTTTTATATCCTTTGAATTCATTATACATATATTCTTGTTAGAAAATAATTAGGGTTTGAATGTCCACTTGTATGATAAAGCCTTAACGCATTCAATTGGCAGTAATTAATCAAGTGTAACCCTAATCATGTAGAGCCCTGTGCCGTAGAGCCATCTTCAGTGTCAGAATTTACTGGATGGTGAAATGAGTATTCCCAAGGGAAACTCGGAGTGCATACTGTTGAGTATGTGGGGGTGGCAAGTTGAGGATAAATTCTTGTCATCCACAATTGCAGGTTATGGAGGATGGCTATGGTCATGCCTCAGACATTTGATGTGATTGAGGACAACTGCGGTTGTACCTCGGATTAGAGGGTTTTGTATACCCTGTGTTCTAGTGCCGTAACTTGTACCAAGTACGAACTAGTTGTTATCAGTTGACTATATGTCACTGTTGGCAGTTTGACTGGTATGTCACTGCGGTTTACTCGTACTGACCGAGGGGAAGAGATCTTAGGATACCGGCACTCCTAGATCTTATACGGAACTGAATAGCACTTCGCAGTGGTCAGTTGGACTTTGAGTGGTACGACTCAAACTCCCCAGGGCATAATAATAAAATATATAATACCAGCCGTGTAGTATAATTGCTAGGGTTTAAATACGTATCACATTGGTTGATTAACCCTTGTATTGTCTTTACACTACATATTTCTTACATGATGTAGACTTATGAAAACTGTGTAATTCTACTTGATGCTTCAACTTATTTTCTTAACTGCTTAGTATGCTTAAATTGTTCAATCTGTTCATATTGCTTATTCAATACCCTAACTGCTCTATGTAATTATTGTTAATTAATAAGTTATAATCAATATATGTTGGAGAGAGTTATATCTCTCGTTGGGACTGGGTCTCACCCGTGGGTAACCACATTTTTTTAGGTGGTCGTGGGCAGCGTGGTCGAGGTCGTGCTGTGGAAGAGAACCAACCTGGTGATCAATAGATTCAGAAGGTTGGTTAGTTGTAGATGTTAGTTATAGATGTTAGTAGTATAGTCCTAGTGTCATCCCTGTACTCTCAGGTCCTGGTATAGGATGTGTTTTCTAGACGATATACTTGTATCGACATGAGATTTTGGTCGTATGCCAATGTTTGTAAATATATGGCATGTACATGTGAAATATCTTTTGTATGCAGGATGTGACTGAGGTCTTTGGACCCTTATGCAAATGCTTGATACAATATATGATAATGGAATGATGGACATTTTATCAATGTTCTAAAGTTTGTTTACACCTTTGGAATCGGTTTTAATTATTCTGCATTTTTGACAATGTGATTAATTAGTAGTTGATCGTGTTTTGAGTTTTGAGTAATCTCGTTTAACCTGATGAGGTGTCACACCCTGCCCTTGATCCACTCACGATCGGAAGCAACCACGTCGTTGGGCACGACGCAGACGTCGAGGGATGCCATAAACTCCACCACCAATTCCTTGTAGGTGGGCCATTCGCCAAAGAACGGCTGCCCATCTGCATGGTACTCCAACTCGTCTGGCCTTCTACTGGTGTGGCGTGCTTGACCCTTCAGCACATAGGCCAAGTTGGCCTCGAATCCAAGATCGCGGATCATATCTCGGTCCACATACCGGGTAGGCTCTATCTTCCGCTTCAAGATCTCTTCATAGATCTTCTTCACCTCCGTGGATGGGTGAACCAGGCGCGGACGTGATACGGAAGCAGTAGGAGGTGGCACAAACTCCACAATCTCCATTGGATTCATGCGCGAGGACGATGATCCGGCGGCATGCACCATTGTTGCAAGAAAGATGGGATTAGAAGAAGAGAGCTCGGGGAAGATGGAGAAGTGATTCTCCGCTCGGTGAAGATCCTTGCTCGATGTTGCTGCTCTTTAGTCTTGGAGGGCTCAGGGGAGTGCTCGGCACAAAGGAGGAAGTTTGCTCTGAAGGTGTGACGTCAAATGACGTTGCACTTCTCCTTATATAGACTTGGCCGGTGCCACTGTTGACCCGTCGATACCATCGACGCGGGTCGATGGTATCGACACTTCTCGCTGCTATCTGCCTCCCTCGCGAGTATCGACGGCTGACGTTTGCTGGATCGGGAAACCTGGATTGCTGACCTGTCGATACCATCGACTTGGAGGTCGATAGTATCGACGCAGCACCCGGATCGCTGACGTGGACTCGCGATCGCAGTTGATGTTTTTGCGTGGATCGGTGACATGGATGTCGATACCATCGACGGGTGTCGATAGTATCGACTTGACTTCATTGCGACACTGCCACTTTTTCACTTCAACCTGTGACCATGTCGATACCATCGACAAGGCCGTCGATGGTATTGAGTTGACTGAGCCAAATCATTCTGAACTTCTCCAGAGATCTCGATGGTATCGACTGGCATGTCGATACCATCGACAATTATTGCGCAACCTACCTGTAGGTATGTCGATACCATCGACGGGACCGTCGATAGTATCGACTCAGAGCAATTTTTGCAGCTGTCAACCTGAACCTATGTCGATACCATCGACCAGTGTGTCGATGGTATCGACCCTGCCTGTGCCTGCACATTGAACAAACGGATCAAGGTATCTTCTTTACACTAGAATTTAAACGAAATGAAAGCAATCTATGACTATAATTAAACTATCCTAATGTACCAATGGTTGGGTTGCCTCCCAACAAGCGCCCTTATTTAACGTCTTAGGCTAGACGGCATGATGCTCATCATCTTTTCACCTTGGAGACTGCGCTTAGAGGATCATGCGGTAATTTGAATTCAACTCGATCTCCTCCAATTCCCAAGGACAAAGTACCTCTCCCTCACGACATCCGCCGTTGCTTGAAACGGTCTTCCTAGAAGAATTTCACAGCTTTGGAGCGGTGGCATATCAATAACAACAAAATCCACCGGGAATATGAATCTATCCACTTTGACGAGCACATCCTCACACACTTCATATGGTCTCACGATAGACCCATCTCCTAATTCAATTGTTGCGGCTGATCTCTTTATCTCTTTTAACCCCAACTTTTGAAATGTTGCCAAAGGCATGAGATTTATGCTAGCGCCGGAATCACATTGCGCTTTAGGAAAATGTCGACCACCTATTGAGAACGGAATGTAAAAACCTCCTGGGTCTTTTCTCTTCTTTGGTGAATTCCCGTGAATCATAGAGCTCACCGTCTCATTCATCCGACAAATATCATCGTCTTTTATCCGCCTCTTCTTATTGATGATTTCCTTGATGAACCTCCCATAGGCGGGTACTTTCTCGATCATCTCCACTAATGGAATATTGATGTGGAGTTTTCGGAATATCTCCAGGAATTTCTTAAAATGATGATGCTCTTTCTTTGTCTTAGTATTGATCGAATTTGAAACATCTACTGCATCAACACACCTGTGAGGTGGCACATATGAGCTTTTCGGGGGTACCTCCCCTAAGCTTGCTTCAATCACTCCCTCCGACGTGGGCTTTGGCGAGACATTCTCAATAGTAGTAGCTTGTTGTGGTTCCTCTCTCGCCTTAGATGTCTCCGCATGTGCACAAACAACCTGCACTTGTTCCTCTTGCCTAGATGGAGATACCATACTCACAACTCGCTGTGATTTCCTGAAGAAAGGGTTTCTGCCCGGCAATCCGTAGTAAGTGCGTGGATACGGTATTGTAGGTGTCGCATGCGTATTAAACGTCATTCTTCTTTCTTCTACAGCTTCTTGCACCTGAGGTTCCTCCTCACTGTTTACCACAGACATATACTTGACATGATGGTGTGCTTGGGCCACATTTGCATTCTCAGCTGGTTTCTGTTGATTGGCGTGCTTGATGGCCGCCACTTCACTCGAAATCTATGCCACGGTGGTCTCTAATGCCCACATTTGTGCTCCATGACTTTGCAGCGTCTGCCCAAACTTGGTTAGAATATCACCTTGGGATTGCAATTGCTTACCAAACATGGCCATCATCTCTTGGTTTTGCTGTACCATTTGACTTAGTAATTCAGTGTTCTTATCCTTGGCTCTCTGCTGTGGCTTGGCATCCAGATCCTGCAGAAAATTATTCGGATCCTTCCATGAAAACTTTTTGTCCTTTCTCCATGAGTAGTCCTTGTTTCTATAGCCCTTTTGTTGCATGAATTTCACTTGGGCCTCCTCATCCTCAGATGCATCTTCCTTAGTTAGCAGCTTCTTGGCTAGAAGATCTAACTTATCATTCAGCTCTCTAACTATTCTAGATTCGCCAGCAGCCTTGACCTGTTCCACGGCACCTCTGTCACCCCATGACTGTTTCCTAGCCATGTTCTTGAGTATTTCCCAGCATCTATTGTCAGTGTTATTTAGGAAAAATCCCGACCCGGCTGAGTCCAAATTACTCCTATCATGCTCGGAGAGAGCAAAATAGAAGATCTTCACCTGTGTCTCCTTGTCCAACCCATGATGCGGACATCTCCTCAACATGACCTGAAATCGCTCCCAGGTCTCAGAATATGTTTCACCCGCCTGTTGGGTGAAATTGTGAATCTTCCTAATCATGTCGTTGGTTTTCTTAGGAGGGAAAAACCTCTCGAAGAAAACCTCCACCATATGATCCCATGATTCAACGAACTCATCATCGAGGTTATGTAGCCACTCTCTTGCTGCTCCCGCCAAGGAACTTGGGAACAGCTTGAGGTACAGAGCATGTTGTGGAAACCAGTCTATCTTCACCATATCACAGTTTTCAACGAACTGGCTGATGTGTGCAACTGGATCCTCATTCTTCAGCCCGTGAAATGCATTTGACTTTACCAAGTTAATCAACGCCGGATCGATCTTGTATGTTGGTATGTCGATCCCCTGTTTCTTTATAGGCCCCTTTGAAGCTGATGAAGAAGACGCTTTGATCTTCTCCCATATCGTCTGTGGCTCGGCCATGTCTTCTGGTTCAGATTCAGAATTTATTTCTTCTTGGTACTCGTACTCGGAATGCTCCTCGTCCTTAGGTCCCGGAGGTGGAACCTCGGGTGTGCGATTCGCGTAGTCCGTACTACGTGTATGCACCATGCAAAGTACCTGAAATAAGAAAATTGGGGTTCAGTACTATGCTTGAACGAGTAAACACAATTATAAAGAAATTTAGGATTATTTAAAGTTGTTTAAAAATAAAAAAAATAAAAAAAAAATGTGGCCTAGAGTGGCCGCTCTTAGCACTCAAAGTGCCAACAATTCGCCGTATCTCCGGCAACGGCGCCAAAAACTTGACGTGTATTTTACTACGTGTTAAAAACGCAAGTGTACACGTCGAGTAATATAGGCCTTTGTGAGGCCCGAGTCGAACACAGGGATACGTGAATTATTGGAGACTCCTACTAACTAATTACAATCAGCTAGGCCGGATAACAAAGTTGGGTTTGTTGTCGAAATTAAAAGAAGATAAAATAAAACAAAGAAAACAATCGATTAAAGGTTAATTTAATCAATTCAAAAGGGTATCTTTAGGATTGCGGTTTCACCGCGGGTCAACATTGCATTAGGTTTTATATAATTCCTCACTCTTCTCTCTCTATCCGGGTAGTGGCCTGAAAACAGAATTACCCACTGTCGTGGTGTAATTCACTACTTAGATTTAGGTTGATTCCACCGTCGTAGTAATCATTCCCCTAAACTAAGCGCATTACAAACGGTCTCTCAGTTTCCACCATTAATTTTACAACTCCTTTGTCAAGGGTTTTATCGATTAATGTAGGTTTCGTCTCTTTTCAACCATTAATCCTTTTGTCGAAGTGATTAAGGGCATTAGGTTATTATTATGGTGATCATGCATAACAATATATATATAGAAAACGAAACTATACCTCAGATTTAAGAGAGAAAATATGAATTATTAATATAAAATTGTCATACAATGCATTCCCGGGATACTCCCGGTCCTAAAGATGGAGGGTTTTAGCCTCGCATGTTCATCTCGCACAAATACATGGTAGAAATAGGGGAATTCATAAGAAAAACGTGAATTAAGTGGGAAAACCCCTGAACGGAGAAGAACCGGTAGATCCTTTGCGTAGAATACGAGCTTTCCTGCCTTTCGGTGGTGAAATTCGCCTTCGGCAGCGTCCGGATCGACAAGGATGAGCTTCTGGCCTCCGTTCTCCTTTCTCTCCTCCCTCAACACTCGTGCAATGACAAATTAGCTCCTCCTCCCGTATGTGCGGCCGTCATTAGGTATAAGTCCCTAATTAGGTCGTCAAATAACTCCAGCCGTCCGATTGAGATCAAAATGAATCCAACGCATATCTGCCGGCGTCGATACCATCGACGCGGGTCGATGGTATCGACCCAGCGTATTAGCGGCAGCCTTCTTATCTTTTCGTCTGAGTGCCTATGGTCATCTCGATACCATCGACTTGGATGTCGATGGTATCGACTCTCTGTAGCGTCGAGTTTGTCTGTTAGCGACGTTGTAGCCTCCATGCGTCAATGGCATCGACTTGAGTCGATGGTATCGACAGATTTCTCGCCAGCAACCTGAAGGTATCTCGATGCCATCGACTTGTGTGTCGATGGTATCGACTCTGTGCTGCTCCTCTCGGCTGGCAACCTGTGGCTTGGTCGATGGTATCGACTTCCGTCGATGGTATCGACGGAAGCAGATACTTGTTTTTCCTGAAATTCCAAGACAAGACCAAATAAATCCACACAAATTATGATAATATGATAAATAATGCTCAAAATGATAAAACTAAGGGGATTTGACATAAAATGATGGCAAAGACCGAAATGAGTGAATTATGCAATATTATCCATAAAAATGACTAATTAGAGCATAAAACACATATGAAAAAGGTCTATAAATGCGACTTAAAATCATCGCCTCAGAGAGAAAGATTTTGATGCTCTATCTTGTGATAAAGATTCTTATATGACTAAAGATGTTTGATTAAAAAATCTATCTTGTGCATGCTAGAGATGATATGAATCTATTGTGTTTTACCTTTACTTCTCTTATGCATGACAATCATAGTTTGAGATCTTCTTTGCAAAGATTCTTAGGTGATGAAAAGAATCTTAATCAAGTCCTAGACCATACTACCAAACAAATGGGTAGAGATGGTATTGGACTTGACTGTAGCCAAAGGAACAACAAAGATAAAGGACCTTCATTTTTCAATGAAGAATCCTCCAGTTCCAAGGCTACAGGCACTTATAATTATTGCAACGAAATTGGTCATGATTCTACTTGTTGTCCTTTTAGGAAAGCACCCAAAAGCAACAGGACTTGGTTTTCTAAGCTAACCCCTCCGGACCCAAATACATGATTGGGGACCATTTCATCTTTCTTCTTGTAGGTACTTGAAAATGGATTGACTTGAGCTATTGAATTGCAAATTGACTTGTCAATCCACATAGAATAAGAAAGGTGGGATGTGTAGAGGGTGACAACAAGTGGAAAAAGCAATGGTAAGCACAAAGGTAAAGGTTTTATTGCTTATAACTATTTCTAACTTGTTTTATCAAGATAGTGTGCACTATACTTATGGTTTTTGAGTAAAAAGTGGTATTTTATGTTTCTCTTCACACCTTTGCTCAAAAACTATTTCTAATGCTTCTACAGTGCATTACTAACTTGCTTAGACATGTTTGGATATGGTTTGTATATTTAGCATGCATCTATATATGTTTTTATGAAATATATGTGCTTTTTGACAGCTGTTCTGTCGGTCGAGTTTGTCCTGGTTGAAACTCGACCGATAGGCACCAATGGGTGTTGCCAACAGCTGTCATCGGTCGAGTTGTCAATGCACAGAACTCGACCGATTACACTGTGCACAGAATATACATTTGGCTTATTGAATGAGAATTTCCCTCTCAAAAAGATTTTCTCAACCAATAGCCTTATTCTTTGGCATCTCCTTTGGTACCTTTATATATGCATATTGCCATGTTCTAAATTGCCTATATTTCTTACAACTCTATCTCTTTAATTGCTCTAAATTGGTATATCTATATGTTGCAATTACTTGCTTTGAGTTGTTTTGCATGTTTTGATGATGGTCTCTTTGGATCTCTTGGTTGTGTCTAAAAATTGCTTCCGCTGTGCTCTAACTTGTTACATCTATCTTGGTGTATATCTTGTTTTGATACAACCTTGAGGTTCTTAGTGGTAATCATCTTATGGTAAGGATGCATATCTAGTGAGTTATATCCTTTCATGCGTCTAAAATTGCATATCTCTTTGTTTGGATATATCTCTTCATTTACTCATAGCTTGCTTTATCTTGTATATCTTTTGGTATCTCTTGCTATGATCTAGATCCTACTAGTAGTCCTAACTTATGATATCATCTACTAGTAGTTCATATACATGTAGTTCTAGCCTTGTTTATAATTTGACATCTTTGCTCATCTATATGTTATGCTTGTATCTTGTCTCATACATGCTCAAGTTTGTTCCTTGAATTGCATATCTACTATCTTGAGTTGCTTGCATAACATTGTGATGCAGGGCACAAAGAGCTACATTATATGTAGAAATTGGAGTATTTTTGGATTTTATGCAGATTTTGCTCCAGTTTCAGTTTTTGGTGCAAGACTAGTGTTTTTCATGCAGAAACTACCTTCTAAACAAGACTCATTGCTTCACGATGAGCTTTGATGATTTTTGGTCAAATGCCATCATCTTGAGGGTCAAAATTGCGATTTATTGTTATTCTGCAACACTTTATCTTGCTTTTTGGGCTGTTCAAGTATATGCTTTAACTTGCTTTTCTTTCTATGCTTGGACAAGCCCCTATCTGTGCTCTTCTATTCTCCTTATGTATTTGCATCATCTCCTTTCTCTTTAACAAGTGATGTTTCTTATTTCTTCATAACCCCACTTTTTGAAATGACAAAGGGGAAGAAAGGTATGTCTTCTTTTAAAAGAGGAAGAAGGCATGTCTTACATGAAGATGAGAAGTATGTCCATGTAAAGGGGAGAAGGTAAAGGGGAGAAGACATATATGTGTAGAACATATATGAGTAGAAGACATAGTTTCTATTAATGTTATGAAAGCAAACCATGCAGGAGAAATAACATCAATTGAGGGGGAGTATGAAAACTCCATGCTCATCAATTGAGGGGGAGCATATGAACTCAATTCCATTGAAACCCCTAGGTTTCTCCAAAGGTATGAATTTACTTTAAAGCTTTCAATACATTTATAGAATGGTTTGTCATCTTCAAAAAGGGGGAGATTGTTGACTCAAGGTCAATTAGGTCAATTTTGGCTCACGTCTAAATTGACTAAACCCATGTTTTGATGATGACTAACCATTCCACATATTGGTATCTAATGCCTCTACTTGAGTGTTTTCAGATTAGGTATAGACACACTCCAATTGCCCTAACTTGCACATATCAAATTGGAGAAAAGACAAGTCAAAGTCATACAAGTGCACGTTTTTGTAATATGATGTATATCCTTTAGAATCATGTTGTAAATCACTTGTAATGATTGTATGACTTGTAATTAAGCTTAGAAAAATATCAGGAGCACTTAGATCGAATATTAGAGCACTTTAGATGCATCTTTGAAAATCAATTACAGGCACTTGGTCGGTCGAGTTTCCCCAACCTGAAACTCGACCGATCCACCTTGGTTGATTTTCTGAAGATTGCATCGGTCGCGTTGTGCACTCACAGAACTCGACCGATTGGGTAGTAGGCCATTTCCAGTTGAAATGGTCGGTCTAGTTTCCTCAGGACAAACTCGACCGATCCTTTGAACATCGGTTTGCCTCCTAATTGATCAGTCGAGTTACACCCATCAGAACTCGACCGATTGCACTGTACGGAAAAGTGCAGAAAAGTGCTTCTAGCCATTGTGGAGTTGCAACAAGTGAAAATAGATCCGTTGCAAGCCACAAAACGGCTAGTTTTTGTTCAAAAGTGTTCCCAAAGGTTAAGAGGCATCCCCAGCTATAAATAGGACCCCTTGGGCTTCATTCCAAGGTTGAGCATTCATTGCAAACTCTTTGTGAGGTTCCTATTCCATAGCTGGGTGCTTCCTACAGCCTCCTCTCTCTCTCTAAGCTTAATCACTTGCTACATCCATTAGAGTGAGTAGGAAATCTGTAAGAGAGCTAGTCCTATTTGTATATCTTGTGAGGCTCTCACTTACACAACCTCCCCATCTCTCTTTTGCAATCATGAAGATGAAGGTTCTCTCTCTTAGCCCAGAGAGGTGAAGAAGAACAAGGGAAGGAGTCCCTTGGTGAAGATCAAGGCTGAAGACTTGGAGCTAGAGTGGGTAAGCCCTTGGAGAAGGCAGAAGACTCAAGCTCAAGTGGGTAAGACCTTGGTGGTGGAAGCTTCTCCAAGTGAAGGTGAAGTCAAAAGCTGAAGATCCATGAAGAGTGGGTAATCCCTGTAAGGCCGAAGACTTGTGCAAGAGTGGGTAAGTCCTTGGAGAAGGATGAAGACTCTTACAAAGTGGGTAAGTCCTTGGTAAGGTTAAAGACTCTTTGTATTGGATAGGTAAGTCTTTTTTTTGGTCATGCATTGTATGTCTTATGAATGAATATAAGAGTGCAATAGTTTGGAAGTCCTAGAGGTTGACCTCTCTAGGCAAGTGGACTGACACACTTCTAGTTTGAAGTGTGGAACCACTCTAAATAGCTTGTCTAATTGGTGCATGTTCAATCTCTCTCTCCCTTGCTATGTATGTTTTAGTTGCACTCAAATTACCTATTTAGCAACCTTATCTTGTCATAAATCTTGAAGGTTTAATGAGTTTTTTTTAAGTGCTTTCAGCTCTATTCACCCCCTCTAGAGCATCTAATCACCCATCTAGGATCCAACATACAAAAGGTAAACTTCAGGTATGAAACTCAATATAATTTAAGCTTATTTGATTTATATATTTAGAAATGTTTGTCATCTTCAAAAGGGGGAGATTGTTTTCTAAATGGACATCATTAAAATCTCTTTGTTTTGAAAATGACAAACATTTTATTCTTGTAGATCTAACGTGATACTTGAGTATTTCAGGAACAATAATTCAAGGTGGTGGATAGCTAAGCTTGGAAGATCTATATGCTCAAATTGCCTTATTTTTTATGATTGTAATCAAATGTAAATTTGTACAAACATATAATGTACAAGTACTTCGATATCATGTAAATCAAGTGTTTAGATCTTCCCTATCCACTCACAACACTTAGATAGGTCATTCCCTATGATAGCATCACAATGGCACTTTGATACATACACTTAGTACATGTCTAGATACACTAAAATAGGGACTCCTTTGGTCGAACTACTTCTCGACCGAGACACACTTGATCGACCATCTTCTCGACCGAGAATCACCAGAGTCTATTCCTCGAGCAGGTTCTATAGCCGTTAGACTTGGTGGGAAAAAGTAGTTGGGAGTTGAGTTGAACGTTGCAATACACTTACTCCAGACTTTCCCTCGGTCGACGAAGTTCTCGACTGAGAGACGTTCGGTCGACAAACTTCTCGACCTAGAAAGGTTCTGACTGTACTTTTTAGAATTAATCAACTAGCCATTACAAATGTAATTAGTGGATACTTAACGGTTAGTTGAGCACTAAGAACATCCTAGAAAGTGTCTAGAACGTCCCTAGACCCTAGTAAGCCATTCCTATAAATAGGACATGCCTTAGGACACCTAAAATCACTTGAGTACACATACTTGCAATTGAGCAGTCCTTCAATTGCAAATCATTTCCATAAGCTAAGATTTTGTGTCCTATAGGCTAGCATCTCCTACCCACTACACTTTCACGTTCATACACATTGGATAGGAGATCAAAACGATTGATATAGGATTCAAGCCTTGTGCTAAAGTGGTAAAGTGTATTTTTCCTTCTTCTTTCTTATTCCTTCTTATTGTTTTGTATTCTCCTTTTCTACTCCTAGGTTGGAGGCTGCAGAAAGGAGGTTGTATGAGATTTTTCAGGTGGATAAGGTAGGTCGGCGAACTTAGGATTACCTCAAGGAGGCTATCTCAACGGGATGCTACTACAAGAGGAAGGCTACTTCAAGGGGGATCTTGAAGTTACTTCAAGAGGAAGGCTGCTTCAGGGTCGGTGAGAATACTTCTAGGTGAAAGCTATCCTAAGGTTTGGGAAGGTACTTGTATCTTATGTAACATCCTTCAAAAAGGTAATAAAATAAAAGTGCTTTTAAAATCCCAATTGGAAACAATTGGGTAGTGGACTGACTCCCTTAGTTTTTGCTAAGGGTGGAACCAGTCTAAACGCCTTTATCTCTTTATCCAATATTTTTGTGGTTGCTTGGTTGAATTAATTTTAAAATTATCATAAAACCATATTCATCCCCCCCCCGGTGTTTTTCAAATCAAATGTGAATTTTTTTTCATAAGTTTACTTTCTTACACATGTCATAATAAGAGAAGGAGTTAGTGTAGACCCTAAGAAGGAATCTATTCTTCTATGGGAGCAACCCAAAATCCCTACTGAGATCATATGTTTTCTACGATTATCTGGATATTGTAGGAGATTTATAAAGAATTCTAGTCTCTTAGAAGCACCTCTTACTCATTTTATAGGGGGGGTGTGCCTTTTTTTGGTCAGAAATGTCTGAGAAAATCTATCAAACATTAAAGAAGAAATTAACTACAATACCAATTTTGATTTCACCAGAGGAAGAGGAGGGATGTATGGTGTTTTGTGATGCATCCTAGAGAGGTTTAGGATGTGTTCTAATGTAGAAAGAAAACAAGGTGGCTTATGCTTCTATCCAACTAAAGAAGAATGAAGAGAATTATCTAACACATGATCTTGAGCTAGCAACAATAGTACATGACTTAGAGACATGGCATCATTATCTCCATGGTGAATCATGTAAGGTCTTTACAGACCATAAGAGATATATTTTCACACATGACTATCTTAACATGAGGCAGTGCACATGGTTAGAGCTTATAAAGGACTATGATGTTATCATTGATTACCACATTGGGAATGACAATGTTGTGGTAGATGTACTTAGTAGGAATTCTACATCACATGTAGAAATGTTTTCTATGGCATGTGTAAAAAGAGACTTACTGGTCAAAATGAGAGAGATGAATTTAGATTTGAGTGTGTTAGAACATGGTGGAATAATTGCACAAATGTAGGTTAGGCCTACATTCTATGAGTAAAATAACGAGTTTCAACATAATGATAGTGAACTGAAGCAAATCATGCATGACTTGACAGAGGGAAAGAGGACAGAGTTTAGATATTCAGATGATGGAATGTAGTATTAGTAGGATAGATTGTATGTGTTCCAAAGGACACTAAAATAAAGAAGAAATTTTGTAACACTCCAATTTTCATATCACATGAGAGGAAGAAAAAAAAATACAAGTGGAAATAATAATAAATAAGAACCATTACATACTATGTATGAAATAAATTATCATAAAGTATCAACAAGAGAAACAAGGTTACATAAAATTTTATAAAATGCCTATGCACTTGATGCTAAAACATGTACTCTGTCTTAATATATTGGATCGTGTAGATGGAGCCCCACCAAGCAAACCTCTCTTAAAACTTTAGATGAGTCCTTTATCCTGAATGATCTTCTTAACGATTAGTGCTTAAAGTTATCTCATCCCCAGCCATGCACAAAGGGAAACCTAGGTTAGAGTGAGTGGCATTGAATTTCTAATAAGATAAACATGAATATACTATAACTAAAAGCTGTAAACTTATACTGAATCAATGTGTATTTTACTTATGTCTTTTATCTGATTTGTGGCCACCATTATAAGATAAGTCCTCCATAATTGGCATATCAATGCCCTGAATTCGTATTTAAGTACCTCTGAATTGGTGCTACATGTCTCTGAATGACACTGAGATGTCTCTAAATTGGCATGACTATGCCCTTAATTGATACTGAAGTACCTCTGAATTGGAGTAAACACTCCTCTAAATTGGCAACACATGCCTCTAAATTGTCCTGAGACTAAATGAATGAGGACTTATCATATAATGTCTTATGTGAAGTTTATGACTTAATTATCTTAAATCTACAATTATAGAATTCTGAATCTGAATTCATCTTATACTGAACCTGAATATTGATAACTGAACATGTACTAAATTCTGAATCTAAATCTAAATATCTATTCTTAAATTCTAAGATGAAACTAAATCTAAATCTGAAGTATGATATTATTATTCTCTAATAAATCTTAATCTAAAGCATTTATTTAAGAGACAACTTATAAATTTTTTGATGTCTGATCTATGGCATCTGAGTCTAAGGCTTGAGAAAATAAACCGAACTGAATCTAATTCTGGATTTGGAATCTAATATACATATTGTTTGGATAAATCTGAATTTGAAGCTCTTTAATTTAAAAATTATACAAAAGACTTATATCTGAGCCTAAGGGCTTGAAAAATAAACTAAACAAAGCATAGAAGTATTGATTGTCTAAAAGTAATGTAAGTCTCATATATCTAACATCTAAAAATTGGGTAACATGACTCAATCTGGATAAGATCTGATTGTTCAAAGCATGACTAGATATGAAATACTAAAGTTTAGAAGTAACTTAATCTCTGAGTTACTTTGTAGGAATGTGTAGGCTGAATAATAATAATATTAAAACTCAATGGACATGGCCCACTTACCTATTATGGTGAGAGATCCAAATATACTTTCAAGTTATGATCAAGCATTAGCTTTCCTGAAAATGAACATGATTCATATAAAAAAATTAAATCCATAAATCCGAGATTATTCTAATATACTTTCTAGATCTTCTAATCTATGTTGGGATTTCTTTATGCATCATAAACATGATAGCATCCTCTAATAAAATTGGATATTATCATGAATTCTCATAATATATGATCTCTACACATTTACATCATTACTAATATCATCATTTTCTTAATCACCTTAATTAACATCATGGCCTAACTTCTCTAACACTAAATTCTCATAATAGGTAATTATCTTATAAACTAAAAAAAACAATATTTTTGTGAGACATACATAAAAATATAATTTCAAAGGTTTTCTACAAATTTTATCTCATTGTTTGATGACTCAAATTAACATAGTAACTCTAATGAGTAAACTCATCACAATAAATTATATTCAACAAAACACTGAGACTAGATCTTTCAATTGTGCTTTAGAATGCAGAATCAATCACATGAGCTTATCTCCACAAATTCAGACATCAGAATCTATTGCATAAACACCATCATCATATATTTTTTCTTATAATAAATCTTTGGCCTATTAAGCATATAAATATACTCAAAATAGTATTTTTATAATAATCTACTATTTAATATATTTTCAAATACACTTTATTTTTCATTATTGGATGTCTAAGCTAAAAGATACGAGCTTTTCAAGATTACCTCTTTCTAGAAGATCTAGGCCATTCATCATGAATCTGACAGATTACATCCCAGCTTTCCATTTTTTTTTCTTTCCTTTCCTTTGGTTCACAGATCTCCTCCTTTGCTTTTCCTATTGAGAAACCTAGATCTGGATATCCCTTGTCACCTTCCTCTTCCTTTTCATGTCTGCAAGTCAAATGTGAACCCTACTTTGCACACGGGACGCATCTTTGTGGGCAACCACATTGCCGAACTCTAGCAAGGGATCCATGGTTGAGTAGACTGCTGCATGATTATCCCACGATACTTGCCACTCACATATGATCCTTCAAATGAGACTGATTTTGGGGAACAAAGACAATCTCCCATGCGGTAGTCATTGTCTACACATTGCTCCTCAAGAAGACTTCTTTATTACTCCCTTTATATTGAATATAGAGGAAGATAACTCGACAAAGACATGATATCCTATGCCCCATTTTTTATAATGCATCGCTGCTATGTGTGCTAGATCCTTTTGCCTTAAATTCTACATTTTGATTCAAAACTAATTCTTAATTGGAATCCAAACTTCCCACACTCGTCCCTTCTCTACAAGGAAGGGGGTGTTATCTCTTTCCTTTTAATATTTAATTTATTAATTCAATTGGTTTTGATCATAATGGATCATATGTCCCCACTATTGACCAATGTTTCTTTTACTTAAACGCCCACAATATTGAGTCATTGACCATGTTATTTAAAACTTGGACACCGTTCATTCACATTGACACACAGAAACCACACGTTAAACACAAGTATACATGTCAATGTAATAAAGGACCAAGGAGACCCAAATGTAGAACGCAGGGAAACACTCTCTCGAGACTACTACTAACTGTGATGTGATCAACTAAGTTGATGAAAAATTTGAGTGACAGTTTAATTATCTAAGATGTAGAAAATAAATCTAAGACTATTGGTTTTGATCTGAAGTGGAGTGAAATCCTTAGGATTGTGGTTTCACCATATCTCATAGTGTAATTAACATTATTTTTTTAATACTAATCTCTCCTAACCCTGGGCAAAGAGACTTGTTGTAAGAATTACCCACTTTGGTGGCATAATTCACTACCAAACCTAATACCAATGCCTCTCTTATAAACATTGTGTTATTAGTTAGGTGCTTTACAAAAATCTCTAGATTATTCTCTTCACATTCGTAAGCCCTTTCTCAAGGTGTGATATAAAACATGTAAATCTATAAATTTATCCAACCCTTAATCCTCTCTTGAAGCATTAATGGTCTAATCAATTACGTTTGGTGATCAATCATGGATAATTCATGATGCTCTCATAAATTTATGTCTAGAAATGAAGAGAAACATATATACTAAATCATAATTTTCAATTATAATGCAAAATTGTGCTACTCCTGTATCCTAAGGAAAAAGAGGGTTAGCCCCATATGATTTCAATTTCTTTGAACATGGAAAAATAAGTAGAGAAGGAAGAAAACATTGAGAGATAAGAAAAAAACCCTAGAGAAAGAAGGTATGGAAGGTTCTCCCTGACAAAAGTGGTGATTTTCTGTCTTTCGACTGCAAATCCAGCCACCAGTACTGCATGAACCACCTGGAATGTTGCTTTGTCCTCTTCTTTCTCTCTTGTATGCTCTCCTCTGTCATAAACTGAATGGAACGTGATATCTAGGTTTGGCCAAAATCCCCCCTAACTCATAGAAGTGACTTCGGGTGTCGTTCATTGCCAACAGTCAGATTCAACACAATTTTTAGATCTACTTGATCCGTGGTGTCAGTACTACTGATTCCTTCGATAGTTGTGGTCTCATGTGCAGTTGTCGGTACTACCAAGTTGATGTATGTAGTATCAAGATTTCTTGAGATTTTTTGAATACGTGTTGTGAGGTTGTTTGTAGTATTGACTTCCTTGGTCGGTACTACCGAGTTGTCACGAATTTACATGTTCCTTTCTTCGTAAGTGTCGGTACCACCAACATATAGGCCGGTAGTATCGAGTTGTGTAGTTTCTTGTAGATTCACCTAAAATTTCAAAAAAAATGAACATAAGCTCCCAAATAATAATGAATCTTAAAGGAACATTGAAAACATATTTATTTGATGGAATTAAGTGTCACAGGTAATGATGATAAATAATGTACAAATTAAAATGAACATGAACAATAAGTGCACAAAAATCCATAATATATAGCATGTGAAAATGACAATTACCTGGTGCATCAAACTCCCCTAAGCTTAAATGTTGCCTATCCTCGAACAACACACCTTTAGATTTGTTTGAGACAAGTCAACAAAAGGACATAAAATATGAATTTCCTTTCTCAACTATCCCCACCTAGTGGTCCCAGATCAGCCTTTACTTACCACTGAACAATCAACTACTCTCAAGCGACCAAAAATCTCCATAACAGATATCCACCCTTAGATCAGTTATTAGTATCAATAGGGTAGTTAATATCATAGTCAATCAGGCATTTGCTGGGTTAATCATGTGATTCCCTATCTACATTTCTCTTTCCTAACTACCAACTACTTGGAAGCAGCTATCCTTATAAGAATGAATGAGGAGGTCAATCATATATGTGGCCTACAAATAAGAGAAATTGATGGAATTAAATAGGTGTCTTGTGAAGAATCACAAGTAGCATCCTGATTATTTATGCACAAATAAAACATGATGAAGCTATATGGTGAAGATAATGAGAATTGCATGAATCCTAGTGCCTAATATTATGGGTGAAATGATGCATGTATTGAAAACCTCATCAAATGGGTGAGAATGAAGTAAAGAAGAGAATGCATCATGTGAATCTTTCCATTTCTTTGTGAAGAGTTTAGGGCATTCTTTCTCCCTCTTTATGTCAAAACATTAAATTTTTCTTTGTTTTTTATTGGCCTAATATTTTAGCATGATGGAAAGTTATGCTTGGGCTTCAGTAATATATCTCATTCATTTTTTTTTCTTTTCATCTTTTTTTTGTGGGTATGGATGTGTATCTATGCACTCTTATTTTAGAAGAAAATAATATAACCACATAATGTGAAAATGAATGATGAAAAATACAAGTAATCTACATGTAATTGTTATGCAACTAGATGATATGCACAAACATTGTTTATGCAAAAAAAATTATTTCGTTTCATTTTGTAACTAATGCATCAAATGAAACTAACTATCATGTCACCTATTATGCCATGAAATGCAATCAAAAAGAAACAATTTGGGTTCCTTGATCATCGTAAGGTGGTGGATCAAAATGAGTGGAATATGGATGGAATCACATAATTAAGAGACAATGCCTTTCTTAAAATATGATATGTCCCTCACTAATGACCTGTGTATAGGGTAACCTTAGGATTTCTTTCTTAAATTTCAATTTAAGGTCTCGTTAATTGTTTGATCAATTTAGACTCAAACCCCATCTCATCCAAATTACATTAATAATTAAGATTTACATTCATATCAATTGTCCTTAAGCTGACTAGCCCATACACTTCCTCTAGGTGATGTAACTCAAGAAATTTACAACTGAGCCCAATTAAAAGAACACATTTTTTCATTGCACAAACATGGAAGAACGGGCTCTATGGTGATAGAGATAAAAATCATGATTTTTTATTGCTCCACATTTACACTAAATAGATTGTGGATCCTGCAACTTGGAATAATAAAAGCTAAAAAGCAAATAAAGACTAAAAGAACAATAAAAACAATAGGATAGATTTGTTCCACCACCCCCCTAAGCTTGAACTTGACTATGTCCTCATATTCAAAATCCAACTTAAGAGGTGGAACAGTGGTACAGATCAATATGGTGGTGGAGCTCCCTCTTCTTGTATTGTCCATCCGTTGTACAACACACGTACACCTTCCCATGATGCAGTTGAGGGGGTTCACTCTCTTGAAATGTATCATGTCCAACTTGGGAGAAGCCTTCTAGGATTTGGAGGGGGGTAGATGAATGTTAAGATGCATGATGTTTGAGTGATAGGTCCTCCAAAATGGATGGGAGAGTCCTCTGCACCAGACTCTTCACTGACATCATGTGTTGGAGGAAGAAGGAACAAAATTCCACCGAGTTCCCTCCTAATTTTAGCAATTTGTAAAGGAAGAAGAGATCCATCTCATGCACCTTCCCCTACCCCTTACTTGACTTGGCAAAAATGGTTTTGGTGAGGAAGCGATGCAGGATGCGATAAAATGGGTGCTCAATGTCGGTGATGGAGTTGGTATGCCAACTGATGTGGTATCCCTCTGGCACCTCCGCCAAAAGTTGTCATGCACCCTTGTAGTCAAAGTTGCTAGTGGCAAAGCATATTTCACCCAGTTGCCAAACATAGATGGTGTTGAATTGCCTCAATGTCATTTGACATTGGGTTTTGAAAAGACAAAATTTGATGTGCCATTCCCTCCATTCATCCCCATGCTCGGGGATGCAACAAATCTCCAGCGAGGTAAAGAACTCATAGACGAGCTCTGGGAAGGTAGGACAATCACGGAAGAATGGGTGATCAACCACCAGCTCCTGACACTCATAGACACGACAAAGATTGTCAGTGAAGCCCAAGGATGCAAGGAATGCATGGTCTCCATACATGTTGAAGTGATATCTCACTTTATCAAGTTGTCGAAGATCTTCTTCACATCAGTATTGGGATGAGTGATGTGCATTGGTTTGGGAACCAACTCAGTATGCCATGCCAATGAAGAAGCACCTCTTTTGGATGCCATCATGTTGGTATAAGAAGGGGGTGGAGAAAAGGAGGTCAAAGAAGACTCTGATCACTGGGGGTTGTTGGCAGTATCCTTCTTAAGAGAGGTGTGGTGGAGGTTTAAATGATACACCCCCACACCCCTCCTTATATAGCTGTCGGACTCACCCCTATCACCGCATTGATAGTACCGACCTGGGTGTCGGTACTACTGACTTTTTCTCCATGATCCTTGTGAATCGATACCATATGTTGATACAAACATTCCTCATTTGTCAATGCTGGTAGATGCGGATCGTCATGTGTCGGTAGTACCGATGGATGTTGGTAGTACAAACTTCAAGATATGCATGACAGATCGGTACTACATACGGTAAGATGTGAAAAATCTCAAATGTTGTTGGTGCTCCCATGAATTCCAGTTTTTTTGTGTCGGTACTACCGACATGGTGCAGGTAGTATGGAGTCTTTGAAATTTCTTGATACTTCAGAGAATTATCTCAGTATTTCATACCTAGAGCATCGTTGGACGTCAGTATTACCGAGTTGGATGTCAGTAGTATCGAGTTGGATGCTAGTAGTATCGAGTCCTTATTAGTTATCTCGACCCCTTTTCTGTAAAATGTTGGTGCTACCAAAATTGTGGTCGGTACCACCGAGAAATTTCTCGATCTCCCTGTGATGTCGTTAGTACTACCAACACTGTTTTCGGAACTACTAAGATTGTGTGAAAATCAACCCTATCATTCCTGTGACTGTGTTGGTACTACCGACATGAATGTCGGTACAAACAACTTATGCTCATCCTACACACCAAACAAAAATGATCAAGGCACCTTTTTTATATGGAACTAATAAAATGCAAACTAAAACTAAGAAAACTACAAACTTGAATGTAAAAAACAAAATCTTAAGGAAGTAAATGATGGTTGGATGGACTCCCAACAAGCACCCTTATTTTACATCCTAGGCTTAAAAATTAAAGCATAAATGATCACTAAAGCTCAATGAGCTTTAACTCGTCTTCTTTCCTTGTCAATTCTGCCCCAAAACAGTGTTTCAATCTTTGGACATTTACAAGGAATGGCTTAGATCCATTACTAATCTCAACTGCCCCATGGGGAAAAGCCTTGACTACCACAAAAGGGCCACTCCACCTAGACCTCAATTTCCCTGGGTGCAATTTCATCCTAGAGTTGAATAGAAGCACCTTCTGCCCTGGAGTGAAAACTCTATGCAAAATGTGGCGAACATGGATCTTCTTTGTTCTCTTTTTATAGATCACAGAGATTTCATATTTATTAAATCTTAGATCATTTGACTCATTTAGTTCTAACATTCTCTTTTTCCCCGCATCATCCAAGTTGTAATTGAAATTCCTTAGGGCCCATTTGTCTTTATTCTCTAACTCGACAGGTAAGTGACAGTCTCTCCCGTAAATCAACCTAAAAGGTGTGTACCTATAGGTGTCTTATAGGTTGTCCTATATGCCCAAAGAGCATCATTCAACTGCATACTCCAATTTGTCTTATTGGTTGAGATTGTCTTCTCTAAGATTTTCTTTATCTCCCTATTACATACCTCAAGTTGTTATTGGGTTTGTGGGTGATATGGAGTACCTACCATGTGTCTCAGTCCCTATTTTCTCAAAAGCACACCAAGCTTCTTATTGGTGAAATGAGATCCACCATCACTAACAATCAATCTTGGCACCCCAAACCTAAAAAATATGTGATCTTTTACAAACTGACATACAACTTTGGGCATCATTGGTATGGTTTGGGATTGCTTCCACCCACTTAGATACATAATCAACCACAAGCAATATATATAAATTGGAGTTAGATGACATGAAAGGGCCCTTAAAATCTATTCCCCATAAATGAAACACTTCAGTTTCTTGTAAAATATTTAAGGGCATCATGTCATTTGGATATATTCCCAGAACATTGACAATAATCACAATGAAGCACAAAATTTATATGCATCCTCAAAAAGTGTAGGACAATAAAATCCACATTCTAATAATTTGGCCTCTATCCTAGAACTGGCATGGTGACCCCCAGTAGGTAGAGAATGACAGTGTGCCAAGATACTCTCAAACTCACAATCGGGCATGCACTTCCTTAAAATACCATCCCTACACTGCTTGAGCAAGATGGGTTCATCCAACACATAATACCTCAAAGAATGGAAGAACTTTTCTTTCTCCTTACATCATCGGTCTTCAGACTGCTCACCACAAGCCAAGCAGTTCACAATGTTTGCAAACCATGGATCTTTGCTTCTCATGGCAAACAATTTCTCATATGGAAATTCTTCCACTATTGGTATGTATAAATCCTTTTATTCCACTCTTTCAAGACTAGACAAATGATTAGCCACTCATTCTCCATGCCCTCCTTATCCTTAATTTCAATGCCAAACTCCTACAATAGCAAATCCACCCAATAAGTCTAGGTTTGGCATCCTTCTTATGCAACAAATATTTAATTTCTATGTGATCAGTCCACACATTGACCCTCACCCCTATGAAATACTGGAAAAAAATCAAAAGAAAAAACCTACCAATAATTCTTTTTCAGTGGTTGTATAATTTTAATTGGTCATGATTTATGGTCTTAGACACATAACAAATGATGAAGATGTTCTTGTCATCACTTTGGTCTAAAATAGCACCAACCACATAATCTGACACATCACATATTAGCTCAAAAGGTTGGCTCAACCTAGATATTGAACAACAAGTGCAGAGACTAGTTTCTCCTTCACCTCAAATGCTTTCAAACACCACTCATCGAAATTAAATTCATCGTCCTTTTCCAACAACTCAGAGAGTGGTTTGTTGATTTTTGAAAAATCTTTTATAAAATGATTGTAAAATCCAGCATGTCCTAGAAAGCTCCTCACTCCATTCACCGATGACGGTGGAGGTAGCTTGGAGATGACTTCTATTTTTACCGAGTCAACCTTCCTTCCCTTTCGAGACACCTTGTGTCCCAAACCTATCCCCTCACTCACCATCATATGACATTTTTCCCAATTTGAAACTAGGTGAGTGTCCTCGCATCTTTGTAAAACCTTATCAAGATTGTCAAGGCAGTCATCAAATGATTCCATGTACATAAAAAAATCATCCATGAATACCTTGAGACATCGCTCTACCATATCAGAAAAAATGGCAGGCATGCATCTCTGAAAAGTAGTTTGTTCATTGCAAAGACCAAAAGGCATTCGACGATACATGAAAGTCGGATAAGGACAAGTGAAGGTGGACTTCTCTAGGTCATGTGTCTCGATGGAAATCTAGTTGTATCTGGAATATCCATTGATAAACTAAAAGTGAGAGCAACCGGCGAGCTGCTCAAGAACCTAATTGATAAAGGGGAGTGGAAAATGGTATTTCAAAATGGCGGCGTTCAAACATCGATAATCAATACATACTCACCACCCAATCACCAACCTAGTAGAAATCAACTCACTAGAAGAATTTTTTGTGACCATTATTCCTCATTTCTTAGGAACCACCTGGGTTGGACTAACCCAATTAGAGTCAGAGGTAGAAAAAATTATACCTATAGATAAAAGGTTTATTGCCTCCTTCTTTACTACCACAATCATGATTGGATTAAGACCCCATGGAGTTTGGACTATCAGTTTGGTTCCTTCTTCTAGTCTAATCTTGTAATTGTAGAAACTAGGGGAGTTTCCCTTTATGTCTGCAACATACCATCCAAATGTTGCCTGATGCTTTTTCAAAACCACTAGTAGCTACTCCTCTTCCTGAATGCTCAATGAAGCCAAGATGATGATCGAAAGCTTCTCTTCTGATGCCAATAAAATATACTTCAAGTGTGGCGGCAACGGCTTCAACACTAGATTTGAGGGGCTCTATAGAGATGGGATCAATGGTGGAATGGTGGTCCTAGGTCCTCTAAATGCCTTGTGTAGTGACACGGTAATGCCTTGAGAAACAAGACACACTCCTCCAAAGAACATCTTTGGGTATAGTCATCCACAAAATTCATGAGACACACCTCTAAAGGAAGTTATGGGTATGCTTGAACAAGAGTGGAAGAAGTTGCCTCGTCAATTATTGGGCAATATTCCTCCTCTTCATCATCAGGATATTGAACTGCCTTGATCAATGAAATTTCCTTTGTACTCTCCAAGATGCCCACTTCTAGTGTTCCTTTATGTACTTGTGTCATCACATGAGCCATGTCTAGGAATGACTTCCGTAGAAATAAAGACACATTTCCTTGGACCTGCTACAACATGTGGCATTGTGCCTTCTCCTCAGTCATCTTTGTAGACTCTGGCATCTTGATTTCAAAATGGTCTTCTTTGACAGCTAATGTCAATCTTCCTCTACCCATATCTAAGATCATGTCTGTCGTGGTCTGAAATGGTCTTCCTAGGAGTAGTTTGTTGTTGTGATCATCATGTATTTCCATAACCACAAAGTCTGTTGGAAACACAAATGTATCCACCTTGACAAGAACATCTTTACATATTACCATATGGCCTAACCACTAAATTGTCCACTAGCTGTATGGTCATATTGCTCTTTTTGGACTCCTTGAGACCCAGCTTCTTGTCACAAGATGATTTCCCAAACAGCCTCTCTGCTCAACCAATCTAGAATCAAGTCTTCCCCAAAATGCAGATCACCTACCAGGCCTACAAATCAGGTGACCAAAGAGGACCCAAAATGGTGAGTAGTCACTAGAATGAAAATAGTAATCAAGATTAGCTGACTAGATGAATCAATCAGCTGACCAAGCCGAAGCCCAAAAATCTAGTAACTTCTAGTGTAATGAAATCCAAGGATGGTCGGCCAACCAAGCTTGTTGATCGGCTAATTAATGGGAGGCAATTACAAGCATCCAAATGCCTGGTCGAATGATCTGTATTTATAGGATCGCTCGACCAACACTGGAATTTCCTCACCACCTAGGACCCTGGTCGGTTGACCTAGTCACTCAAGACCGCCTGATCACTGTCGCTCCACATCTACAACAACCACCATAGTTGGGTCAACATGACAACTAGTGCCATTTCCAGTGATCTTCTTCCCCTCCATTTGGAATTTAGAGTTTGCTCGACCATGAGCACATTTCTAAAGTTGGGGTGAAAGGTTGGTGGTATCTCTCAATTCCACCCCCTCTATCTTCCTCTTTTCTATCTAGAATTTCAGTGTTTCTTTCTGTCATTATTAGTGACATGTAGTTGGAAATTATCTAGTCTCCCTATATTAGTGTTTATTGCAAGTTTTGTTTTGTAAATTCAGCTGCTTTTCCCATTTGATTGTAACAAATCCTTTTTGTAGTAACGAATCTCAAATGCTAATGCTAGAACCTATAATGTCCCCAATGATCTTAAATATTATCACTCCTTAGAAAAGATGACAAGCTTTATGGTATTGAGAGGAATCAAATTGCAGTGTCTTTTATTGATCAACAAAAGCTTCTTGTGGAATTATAATTATTTTGCAATTTACATGACATGATTGAATTGGTTCTTAAATTTTGTTCCTAAGCTCAGAATTCTCAATTATGAGATGCACAAATTCAACCTCTTCTACACTTCTTCCACCAACTTCTCGCCCCATCATCTACTAAAAATTAATTGAAAAGCCAAAAATAAGCTTTCAAACTCCAAGTTTGGGGTGTCATCCCTTCTCTTACCCATCCATTTCTTCTATACCCCTCATATATAATAGGGGTGTACCATAATAAAAAAATGCCAATGTGCACATCAAAAATAAGAAAGTGTATTCAATGTAATTACAACAAAAATAAAGCAATCTTGGTTGCATTAGAGGAGAGATTCACAATTTTACCTTCCATGCCCTCATTCACTTTAATTTCTTCCCATGGGGCAGCGATCACCCCAAAAATAACTCCCTTCATAACTAAACCTTGCATTTGTATAAATCACATTGGAATATGTTGAACTTCTTGAGATACAAATGATATTATGGTTGTGATGCACATATTTTGATATGGTAACTTACGCGTAAATGTGAAGTTGATACATGGAATTTGAAGCTACATTTTATGATTCCAGGAAATTAGGTTGCTTGGCCATATTAGGTTGTAGGGAACCAAGTGATGTTATGAAAGAGAGAATGGTAAGCTAGTAGTATTATTTGGTAGGCTTTTTGATTCTTTGTTTCTCAATGAGTAGGAATGATCAAATTCAAGTAGTTTGATGGACCCATATTTATCACATTTTTATTACTATCTCTAGATTTTTATACTAATTTCATGAATTACATATTCTTTTCTTAGTTTCATCATAGTTTTTCTTGTCCTTAAATATTTGATTATGATCAAAATTCTTATCCTTATGTAAAAGAAAGCACACACCAAATTCATAGCAGATTGGATCAAACACAAGTTAGGTGTGTAGATCGGGCGATTAGACCTCCTGATTGGTTGACCAACCTAACCATCCCGATCATTTCCATGACAAGTTCCATACAGGGTGATCACTATTATAGATTTACAAATTACAAGGTTGCACAAATTGACAGAAACTCTGACAAATTTTTGAGATCGAATGATCGTCTAATCCACTCTCTTGATTGGGCGATCCACTTATAGTAGAGTGCCATAAAGATGTGACTGGTTTCCAACTCCACCTCACTAGTCAATCAACGACCAAATGTGCCTCTGAAGTCATAAATCAACAACAACCTCAAGTATATATTTGATCGACTGATCCCCTCCTTGGATCAACCGATCTACTTCATCCCTAGAAGACTGATCAGCATCATGATCGGATGATCTACCTAGCTGGTCGACCGACCAGATTCACATCAGTTGTGCCGCCATGTGGCTAATAAGCTTATCGGACCATCTGGTTGCCCGATCAGCGTGGGGGACAAAGAAAAAAAACACAACTATCAGCATAAGGCTATTTGGTAAAAAAGAGGGAAGGCTTGACTGGAGGCCAATTCACTCCATTCACTCTGAGTCCAGAGCACGTTTTGGAAGAAAGGAACCTGAGGAGGGAAGTATAGGACCATCCTAGTGGAGTTCCTCAGATTCATCATGTTCGGAGTGGATTGAGGGAGTTAGAGACCTCTTACTACTTCTATCTTCTCCATCAATGACATGATTTCTCCTCTCTCTTCTTGTATCTGTGTTCTTGCCATGACGATGAGCGAAAAGACCTTCTTGGTAGGTCATGGGGAGTAGCCCCATCATCCGTACACTATATTAATTATTATCAAACTTGATTTTTCTCACTATATTAAATTGTTCTCCATTAAATTTATATTTGCATCTTGAATTGAGCTTTCATCTAGTATGTTTGATATAATCCTGAGTGTAGAAACCATAAAATTTAGGATTAGATCTCCGAATGATGTAAGATTTGGGTTGCAATGACGGAAGTAATCCTACATGACGACTGGATCATGAACCGTGGGTAATGAGAGCTCAACCCCATGAGAAATCCAGTCCTTATGTAATTCACATTCTGAAAGGAGGAAAACCACTTGGTCCTAGTTTAGTTGTCGAAGTTACTGAGTTGTACTGACAAACATAGATAAGTAGGTGATGGTGATGAAATTTGAATGTCCAGTGTCCCTTTAATATTGATTTCATCCCATCTAATATGTTTTCTTACATTATAAACAAATAGTTCAATCATTAGTTTATAATCATTCTGCACATATCAATTTCAAATATGTTCCTAAAGATTAATTTTGAAGATGATTTCTTAAAAATATCATGTTTTGGGTTCAATCCCTTACTATACTACAATTGATCTTTCTGCTTGCGGTTGTGTTGGTGGTGAATGTGATAAATGTTCAAACCTAAGATAATTTTTGGTAAGAAATGTGTGTGCAATAAAACTCGCATCAATATGCGGATCGAAGCTGAATTATCTCAGGTCTCATCTAATTTCTAGTACTAGGTTCTGCCATGCAATCAAGAATGTCATGGTAAAAGTCAATTAAAGATAATATTAAAAAAAGACAACACTGGATCACATCCTCTTTGCCAAACAGGGAGAGAGAGAGAGAGAGAGAGGATGGCGTCATTCACCCAGAGAGAGAGAGAGAGAGAGAGAGAGAGAGGGAGAGAGAGAGAGAGAGAGAGAGAGAGAGAGAGGATAGCGTCATTCACCGAACATGAGGTTGGGTGTGCCCCACGTGTAATGGGGTTCTGCTCATAGCTAACTAATATTTGTGTGTTCTCAGCGAATGGAATTTAATGTAGTTGGCTAAATCGTATTCATTCAAACAGTAGTGACGATGCTGAAGATTACGCCTGCCGTATTATTTTGGTGAATCAATAACATGTCTCTTCTGTGCCTTTATACATTTCATCTTGACGTCAAAACCAGTCTTCATTAATCTATCAGCTTCGTCTGGACTCATTCATCTATGTGTTTCGTCTACCTTTTGAGCAGTTCAGCTGCTTGGGTCTAGTTATTCTCCAACTAGCTTCAGCTGCGATCATATTAGCTTCATGTACTTTTATTTTACAGCCGCAACTATTTATCTATTAGTTGCATGTGTCTGTTAGTTGTTCTTTATTATAGAATTTGAGGAGTTTATGTGCTAGCACATCTTTTCAGTATGTTTGTCTACTTAAGGAGTCAGAATGCTAACTCACCATACCAACATATATATTTACTTAAGAAACATATTTGTAAATCATGTTTCTGTACTTTATCAGCATTTTTATGTATTTCAGTAGTCTGTCTAAAAGTTTATCGGTCCTGTCTGAATTTTTAAAACATATTTATCAGTTGTGTTTCACATTATAATTTTTTAAGAGAAGTGGATGATAATTGATTGAGTTGTTACCTTTTAGTAGGTAAATGTTGTGATTACTATTTATAAATCAGTCGTCATCAAACACATGTAAAGAAGAAAACATATGTATTTTGTAATAACACACACAAATTGGAAGAGTCAACTAGTAATTAATCAAGTTATTCTCTTTTTATCATATAACATGTAAATAATTTTAAATACTAAAACCTAATGAGACCTAGTTCATCGAATTTCTTAATGTCATTAATTTTTTTAATCTTAGTACATTTTCATGTGCTTATTTATTTTCTTAGTTTTAGTATCTACTTAAGATGTGAATTTGTACACATATTAAAGGGGAGTAACGATAATATTAATAATGCGATACACATGTTGCAAAAAGTCAGTTGCTAAGCGAACGGTTCTGTATTGGCAGGTTGTACGTAAACTATCATGAGTACCACTTACGAACCGGTGTAAAAATATCATATTTAAATTTTGTCAACAGTTAACTCGTAGGCATATTCTTTGTTTATTTATTTTTTGTATTATTTTTCTTATCAATTATATGAAAAATAAGAGGAGATATATTTGTAATAATATACAACCAAACTAGTCTCCTTTAGTAACTTGTATCTAAATTATATATTGTCAGTATTTAATTATGAATACTAGATATATAATTTTTTAACTTAATTTTTGAGCAATAAACCAATCACTTATATTCATACCAACATATATATTTACTTAAGAAACATATTTGTAAATCCTGTTTCTGTACTTTATCAGCATTTTTATGTATTTCAGTAGTCTGTCTAAAAGTTTATCGGTCCAGTCTGAATTTTAAAAACATATTTATTAGTTGTGTTTCACATTATAATTTTTTAAGAGAAGTGGATAGTTTGGAGAAAGTCAGATGATAATTGATTGAGTTGTTACCTTTTAGTAGGTAAATGTTGTGATTACTATTTATAAATCAGTCATCATCAAACACATGTAAAGAAGAAAACATATGTATTTTGTAATAACACACACAAATTGGAAGAGTCAACTAGTAATTAATCAAGTTATTCTCTTTTTATCATATAACATGTAAATAATTTTAAATACTAAAACCTAATGAGACCTAGTTCATCGAATTTCTTAATGTCATTATTTTTTTTAATCTTAGTACATTTTCATGTGCTTATTTATTTTCTTAGTTTTAGTATCTACTTAAGATGTGAATTTGTACACATATTAAAGGGGAGTAACGATAATATTAATAATGTGATACACATGTTGCAAAAAGTCAGTTGCTAAGCGAACGGTTCTGTATTGGCAGGTTGTACGTAAACTATCATGAGTACCACTTACGAACCGGTGTAAGAATATCATATTTAAATTTTGTCAACAGTTAACTCGTAGGCCTATTCTTCGTTTATTTATTTTTTGTATTATTTTTCTTATCAATTATATGAAAAATAAGAGGAGATATATTTTTAATAATATACAACCAAATTAGTCTCCTTTAGTAACTTGTATCTAAATTATATATTGTTAGTATTTAATTATGAATACTAGATATATAATTTTTTAACTTAATTTTTGAGAAATAAACCAATCACTTATATTCATACCAACATATATATTTACTTACGAAACATATTTGTAAATCCTGTTTCTGTACTTTATTAGCATTTTTATGTATTTCAGTAGTCTGTCTAAAAGTTTATCGGTCCTGTCTGAATTTTTAAAACATATTTATCAGTTGTGTTTCACATTATAATTTTCTAAGAGAAGTGGATAGTTTGGAGAAAGTCAGATGATAATTGATTGAGTTGTTACCTTTTAGTAGGTAAATGTTGTGATTACTATTTATAAATCAGTCGTCATCAAACACATGTAAAGAAGAAAACATATGTATTTTGTAATAACACACACAAATTGGAAGAGTCAACTAGTAATTAATCAAGTTATTCTCTTTTTATCATATAACATGTAAATAATTTTAAATACTAAAACCTAATGAGACCTAGTTCATCGAATTTCTTAATGTCATTATTTTTTTTAATCTTAGTACATTTTCATGTGCTTATTTATTTTCTTAGTTTTAATATCTACTTAAGATGTGAATTTGTACACATATTAAAGGGGAGTAACGATAATATTAATAATGCGATACACATGTTGCAAAAAGTCAGTTGCTAAGCGAACGGTTCTGTATTGGCAGGTTGTACGTAAACTATCATGAGTACCACTTACGAACCGGTGTAAAAATATCATATTTAAATTTTGTCAACAGTTAACTCGTAGGCCTATTCTTCGTTTATTTATTTTTTGTATTATTTTTCTTATCAATTATATGAAAAATAAGAGGAGATATATTTTTAATAATATACAACCAAATTAGTCTCCTTTAGTAACTTGTATCTAAATTATATATTGTCAGTATTTAATTATGAATACTAGATATATAATTTTTAACTTAATTTTTGAGCAATAAACCAATCACTTATTTTCATGTGTGGTAATAATATGTGCGAAATTTTATTCACGTGCTAATGCACGTGGTTTCAGCTAGTCTTGACGCAGAAGCCAGTTTTCAGTTTCGTGGCCGGCTGCTTCTCGTCTGCCCTCCTACTATCTAGCTAATCCACTGCTAACCGATACTAACTTTCTAAACCAAATTCCATGCTTTTGACTTTGAGCTCCTATCCAGACCATACGTCTCCAAAAAATTTGACATGTTCACATGCCCAATATTGACAACTGGGTGATGAACGCCGTTTCTTTCCTTCTGCTCACTTGCTGTTGCTATCCTCATCCTGTTACACCTCCTTCAAAAAAAAAATATCCAAGCCCACCAAAAACCCAAACCCCACACCTACCCCTACCCATCCCGTGCCATCGTCGCACAAGGTCGAACCCGCAACCTCCCGCACACACACAGGACAGCCACCCATTAGGCAAGTGCGCTGTTAACTGTTGGACGACGTTGAAGTTTCTACTTCCTACTTGTCGGTAGAGTTTTGATCTTCTTTATTTAAGTTGTGCATGGAAGTTAAACTACCACTATACAATCCACGAGTCTGCAATGTAATATCTTACAATCCGATGTCAGAAATCATGCTTTACACTTGTAACAAGGATTCAAATTCTAGGTTTTATTTGTCGATGGAGTCCTCGCCACTTCTATACCTTGTACCGGGATGTTATCTGACCATTGCAATATGGACTACATATTAGAGTCTATATATGGTGCTTGTGGCAATCATATAACCCCTATTTGGGAGCATGACTGAAATTTAATTCAGATTAGAAGAGTTTAAGATGAAGCAAGACTAGAATGGGATAATCATATTCCGGTTTTAGTGTCATTGTGTTTGACAATCTAGTTGGCAACCCAGACTTGACATGTCTCATTTTGAGTGTTGTATATAAAATAAAATAGTATATATGAAATAATGAAATCCTGAGAAGATCCTAACCCCTGTTTGGTTCGTGATCTAATGATGATTAGGTTCTATCCTTTTGCGCCATGTAGGCGCTAATTCTGACCAATTTAGTTCCACTCTGATTTTATTTTGTTTGACAAAAATTGGACTAACACATCCATTTTAGGATCATGTGCTTATTTTATACAGACCAAGTCTGTCTTGCTTTTAGCAGGATTACAAAATCTCAGTCTGAATTTAGCTCTATCTCATGTGCTTTTTGTTTTATATGCAACACTACTGAAAATCACTAAAAATAGGGGCAATCCAATCTAATGAGTGCCTAAAATGGGATTGTATTGCCAAGTGAAATAGGACCAAATCCAGATAAGACTAATCTGGATTTCTTGACTATTTCAGTCTCGACTTCATAATCTTGGTCCTGAACCAAACATGGGCATATAGTCCTATTTTATCGAACATCACACCCCTATTTGGTTTTAGGACCGGGATTATAAAGCCAGGATTGTGTTAGTCATGAAATTTGAATTAATCTTATTGAGATCCAATCATATTTCTTTGGCAACTCACTCTCATTGTAAGCACTCATTAAATTGGACTGACTTCATTTTCAGTATTTTTCAGTGTTGCATATAAAACAAAATAGCACATAAGCCAAAGCTAAATCCAGACTTGGATACCAAAATCCTACTAAAAGTAGGATTGACTTACTCTGGATGAAAGGATTGCGGAATCTGAAATGAACCCTTAGAGACTATTTGGTTTGGGATCTCATCTGGACTAGATGTTGTCTTTTTGTGCCACGTAGGTGCTAATCTCGACTAACCCAGTCAGGATCCAGTCTTGTTGTGTTTGACAAAAAACGGACTGACGGGTCCATTTTGGAATTCATAATCCTCTAATCTAGATCAAGTCAGTCATGCTATAAGCAAGATTTCAGGATCCCAGTATTTGGCTCTGTCTTTTGTGTTATTTTATTTTATATTCCAAAGTGAAAAATAGAAGTTACAAGGTCAATCCAATTTAATGAGTGCTTGCTATGGAATTGGGTTGCCAAATAAAAGAAATTAAATCCAGATAAGCTAATCCGGATCTATCGACTAACTCGATTCGGATTTCATAATCTCTATCTCAAACCAAATAGGAGTCTATAGTGAGTTGGTCAGGATTGAACCCTACATAGTGCAAAAGGATAGAATCTAGTCCCAGCTAGATACAGAACCAAACATGGGACATGGGATTCAGACCAGATTTAATTTGAGTTGATGTGGCGCACATGTGGCACAAACAGATGAGAGTGAATTCCAGCTAGTCCACCCCATATAGGAAGGAATCATGTATATAGCTTTTGATATGAAGAAGCTCATTTAGTTGACATTTAGGCACCATTCGCGAATTAAAATTGAAGGCACATCTTTAGCTGCATCGAATTGATCAAGTGTTGACATTCTTGAAAATAGTGTACACAAAACATTTATTAAGCAACATTATACAAAAAAAACACATTCATGTAGTCATACATGTAGATCATCCTTGCAGACTCGCACCACCAAAATCAATGCCCCACTATAGGTTCTACTCGGGTTAGTGATACATTTATCCAAAGACTGTAATCTGATTTGTGACAAGGTATGTATTGAAGTATTTATCTCAAGATCCTTAATATGATTTATGAAACTCATGAACCATGTTGCTTTTTTTGTCAAAGCCTCGGTCGTCATCCAAAGGTAGAGAAGCAACATGCTAAGAAAGTAACAAACACAACAAACATTGAACAACACCCCCAACAAAGTAAGAGAGCCACTACATGAATGTAGTCATGTAGAAGCACCATGTGCAAAGGGAGAAACCCAAAATGTGTCCTGATATGTGTCAACGTAGATAATGTTGGATTCTAGAACATCATTATAAACAATAGGTCAATTACAATTTAATTAACAAATTTTTATACCAAGTTTAAGGACCAGATAAGAAATAAAAGAACAAAGAGAGCAGGAGAAATATATAAACTGAGTTAGAAAATGCTAACCAGATTGCTCTCTTGAAAATGAAAAATGTTAAATAAAGAAATCAGTCTTCTGTTATGATCCAAATGCACATTGTTCTTCCAGACTTGATCATGTAACAAATATGTAATAAGACGTCATCTCACTCACACGTAGACGATATACAACATTACCATAGGTGCATCTGAACGGTCGCTCGATACCACCACCCAACAAATCATGTCAAAGAAGAGTATGCACGGAGAAGAGTTCTCTCGTTCAGGAGATGACCTCCACAAGAGAAGTGCACAAGGAGCAGCTACGTAGGACAACGATAAAGAGTTTGTAAACATGACAAAAAACATTATAGGTTTAAGACCTGAGATGTGTGTTTAACTCTAAGCCCATGAGCCTTATAACCACGTCCACGCTCTGTAAAGAAGTGAAACCACCTCTCTACTAAAAATTTGAAGAATCAAACATCCAATCCAAACACACACAAAGGTATGTTGGATTAGGTGTAAAATTTTCAAATCTCAAATAATGGTATTCAAAACAACCATATTATAGTAGCGGAATAAAACATTGACTATATTCAATTTATCATATGATTACAAAAGTACCTCAACATCATCTCCCATAAGAGTTTACATAAAAGGTGCATCATAAGGATCCATGTAGACGGAAATCTAAACCATATCAAGATTGTCTCCAAGCTTCATCTTCACAAGCTAAGTCTATGTCCTCATGTCAAGTCATCCAAATCCTTCACCTAGGGTTGGAAGCATACCCCAATAAGAAGAGAATATAGATGACATCAACAAAGGTTGGTATGTGCATACTAAATAGAAAATGGAGCAATATAAAGAAACAAGGTCGTCAAGATAAAAAGGCTTCCCATAGAAGAGTAAAGTACTACCCAAAGGGGCATAAAAGAAATGAACAACAAAAAGAATGAAGCAAAATATTATATAAACAAGGCATCCATGTTTCACATGTGACAATACTAGACAATATATCATGTAGGTAGGAAATAACACATCTACCAAAAATATATGTGGGGTAAGCAGGGTCTTGTATACATCTTCTCTAAAATGTGGGGTGGTAGGGTCTTGTATACATCTTCCTAGGCACATCTACTCTAATTATTTTCATATGTAGGAATTTTTTCACATCTGCACACATATGGGGAAATTTTCACATCCACATAAAAACACATGCAACATTATACTAGCAGTCACCACATGATGCATAGCAAAAAAATAAGCAAGTATAAAAAAATAAGGAGGATGAAAACATCCATAAAGTATAAAGTTAGATCAGAGGATCCATGCCATCAAATAATGTGCCATATAAACATCCACTACCAAGGTGGGCAAAGAAGCACATATCATAAATTAAGTCCAACATGCACAAAGAAGAAGAGGGAGTCTAAAAGAATATCCATGATCACAAGATCAATAACAAATGAGGTAGTTCACATGAACCATGATTTTCAAAAGAAAAGAAATTATGTATAGGCTAATTTCCATAGGACCAAGAGAAAGAAAATATAAGTGGATTGCTCAAAAGGAATAATACGGGATGCAAACATAAATTTATAGTGGAATTAGAAATTGCTCAATATAGGAATAATGTGTGAAGCAATCATACCTCAACTTTAGAGTCTAACAGTCCAAGTCAGTCCTAGATCCAAGTCTAGGTCTCTAAAGCACCTATTAAGCAAATAGGTAGATATTGTGTCGATTTCACATTTAATTATACAAACCCTAAAAATCACCTTTTTATTACTATGTGAATTAGGTTAGGAAAACTATGCCATATTTTAGTTTATATTATTCTGAGTTCAAAACATATTTTATTATATTTTTCCGACTAATAAATATTTCGTTATGAATTTTACAAGTTATTACCTAATCTGACTAATCCATTATTATTTACTTTTAATTAAAAGTTAGATTTAGGAAACAACATCAGTCTAAAAGATAGATCTTATTTTTCTCATTTTATTGACTATTTAGTCATATTTTTTTTATTAGTAGATAATTAGTTATTATTTTTCCAATATTAGCTAATCAGAGAAAGCCATGTAAGCAAACATCTGCGAAAGTACAAGAGAGAGAGGGAGAGGGCCACACAGCCAAGGTGGCCCAATTAGGGCTGGCCAACTCGATCGGTCTCTCATCCAACTCAGCAATTCTCAGTGCAACGATAAGCAAAGAAAACCTTGTGAAATGACCATACTGCCCTTCGGCGAGAAATCAAACACAAAAGGACAAGAAGGGCATAACATGGATTCAAGGAGCGGGTTTGTTCTGCAAGGGATCGGCTTCGACAGACGTGATTTGATCATTGCAAAATAGAGATTCAAGGAAGATTTCAAGAAAAAGACCTCAAAATTGTGTTCCATAGAAGCTGTCAAACTTAGCAAGCTCCTGGTCGAGTTTTGTAGCATTCCAAAGACCAAAAGGAGCCCTCCTCCATGAATGGCAGGTGCAAGATTACAGAACATCTAGCTCTTCAAGAACCTATGCAAAATAGTCACAGATAAGGCTTTGTGGACCAACACCGGAGTCAGGCATGTAACTCACACTCCTTGGCATTAACTGATGATGGTCGTCGACTGCGTTGCAGAGATGATAACCAGGCTGAGTATGTCCGAGCACTGGGTGAAATTGTTAGGGATTTTGAGGGTAGGAACACCTTTGACAAAAACTTGGGAGGGATTGGGCAAACCCAATTGGACAGAGGTCGGCCAGAGTACCACCGACAAACCGGGAAGTACAAGGAGGAAGAACGAGTTGGTGGAATCATCGTAGGTGAGTACCGCTAAAATTGAGCGATGAGGTGGGTTCCAGGAGGTGTGACGATGGTGATAGGGTGTTTATATAGGAGTTCCAAGAAGTGTAGAGGCTAAAAAAGATTGGGGGTTGCGAGGTAGGAAACTTCCCTTTTGGGTGTTTTCATGATTAAGAGAGATATGGTTTAAATCAGGGCTCGATCGACTCAAAAATTTATGATGAACACAATGCACAAAAAATTAGGAGGAAAGGTGGTCCAAGGATGGAGAATGATCGGAGAAGGCTTGCGTTTACTGTACACGCGGGTCAGCTTCTCCTACTCGAGGTAGGAGACGACCCCAACGTCATCAGATCATGATCCAAGGGTGGAGGATAAAATGCACATAATTTAAATTCTAAAACCCAGAGAAATCATAGTGTGACAACGATGTAATTATAAAATCAATTTGATTTTTAATAAAGTGGGGTCACATTATTTTCCTTTCTTCTCTCTCTTCAATAAAGGGTCCAAATACTATCCAAATTAAGTGAAATTTTGCATAGAGATTAATTAAAGCATGTAGATTCTGATATGTAATTATATTTACCTTTTGAGAACTTTTGACGTGTTAAATAAATCAAATATTATTTTCTCTTTCCTCGTGCATTAATGACATTAGGATTATCTAAATTTTATGAAACTTCACTCACAAGTCTCATTAAGAGTCTTGAATATGAATTTACCATTAATTTTACATGTTAGAGTTATTTGTCCATTTATTTAATATTTTGAAGGTTCTACACACTTTCTCTCTCCTAAATTCACCTTTTAATCAAACTTTCTCCAAAATGAGTGAAAATTCACCCGAAGACATATTTTAATGTGTATATTATGAATCTAAGATTATTTTCCACTTTTAGGGTCATTTAATATTTTATTTAATATTTTGGGGAAAACTCAGATCTTCTCTTTCCAAATCAATTAAATTAATTATTATTATGTGAATAATGTGAAACTTGACTCCCAAGACAATTGGGACCTAAGGAACACGATTCTTAACTTAGATTCCACTTTTGGGATTTATTTTAATGAGCTATGTCACAATTAATATTTGTGGCCATTATTATCACATTATCTCATTACTATTACTATTGCTCATCCAATTATGTTCCACAACTTAACATTATCACCAAAAGAGTTATGTGTGATTATTTGCATGAATTTATATAATTCATTATTATCTCATGTGACATATTTTATGTGTCTATTATTGGCCCAAGACTAATGTGAGAACATTAGATTACATTAGGGTGATTTATACATGCATTAACACATTAATGTTATACTAAACCTCATTTAGATCTATCCTCAACCTTGTTTGGCTAAGTCCAAAATGTCAAACTTCTAGGGTAGGGTCCAAGATCTGATATGTTACATGCTCAATCCTATATCCATCTTGATGCAATCACAAGACCAAACTTATACTCATAAAATAAAGAGGAGGACTCCCTTTCCAATTGGGGAAGATTTAAAAATTTACTTAAGTAGTTATACAGTCATAGAGAGAAGTACATGAAATAAAAAAGACAAATTTCCAGTCCAATTCCTAGTTTGGATAAAAGACAAAATACCACATTTCCTTTACACTCCTTATGTACTAGCCGCACCTACATTCAGCTTAACCCATGTTAACTAGAATTAGCAAAGTCAATATAGCTGACAACCCCCCACAAACTCTAATGTGTAATGTGCTCTGGCATCACTCACTCCTCCATACTATGCTTTTCACAAGTGCCTTTCATCTTGAACTATGCCTGAATTATCCAACATTGACTCTTGTAGGAACTAGTTAAACTTACGTCTCAAGGTTGAACCTTAACTATAAGAATATAAGTTGGCACCAACACACTAAAGATAATGTGAACAAAGAAAAATAATACATTCAAGGTATTGCATCTAAATAAAGAATCATGATTCATATCAAGGAACAACTCAATTCCCCTATTGTGGTCTACACGACATCACTCATTTAGTTGGAGTCAACAAGAATGCACTACTAGAATCTTTTCCTCAGACTTGATACCATTCCAAGGCTAATCACTTACTAATTTTTAGTCATTATGCTAAAAGGATTTCAAGAGACAAACACATAGATTCTATAAGTAACAAGTAAATTACATAGCATCAACTAGTTCACATGAAAACTTGTTCTTATCATAGTAAACCCAATTTGTGAGATCTCCATTATGTGGATTGGTTTTCTATTACCTTTGAATCATTAGGGGTTTTAGTCCCATCCCCAGTCTGAATTTATAAATTAAGGCCAAGATAAGAGTTTAGTAAAAGAGATGACTATATTTTATTCTATAGCTATGTAGTCCACAACCACAATCCTATTAGACACTAACTCCCTTACAGACTTAAGTCTGAATTGGATGTGTCTACACTATTTTTTATTGTACTTAGAACTCCTTATCTTGGTAATAGTTGTCGTACTATCATAGTGAACTGAATTTGTTGTAAGTAGATTCTTTACCATAGGTAAACTTGACATATGTCCATGTATCCCTTCAACTTCGAATCCAGTTTCATCTAAGTCACACAACTCAGCCTCAAATGTGGACCAAGACAATATGGTATGTTTCTTAGACCTCTACATAACAATACCTCCTCTCAATAGTAATAAATATTATGAAACACAATTTCTCTCTAAGTTCGTGACAATTCAACTTGCATCACTGTATCATTCAACTACAAAAGGATATTTTCCATAATACAACCCAAGAGAACAAGTTCTCATGATATATCTCAACACTCTGTCAAGAATATCCCAATGGGTCTTCTCGAGACAACTGATATATCTACTCAACTTACTCATAGAAAATGTAATGTATGGTCATGTACATTTTATAAGTTCCATCCAACTTTTGATAATTTGAGAGTTTTGTAAATGAGACATAGGAGCACCAATATCATTCTTAAACAAGGAGTTGGATGAATCATACAAAGTTTTAACACGTTTATGTGATGGGTACTAAAACCTCTCAAGTATCTTCTATACATTGTGAGACTGAGAGAGTGTAATACCATATGTATACCTTGTGATCTTAAGTTCTAAAATCACACTAGAGACACTCATATTATTCTTCTCAAACTTACTATTAATGACTTTGTCCCATTTACTACTTTCATATCAGAACAAAAAATTAGGACATCATTTAGATATAAGCATAAGA
Source organism: Alisma plantago-aquatica (assembly GCA_963693085.1). Classification (NCBI taxonomy): domain Eukaryota; kingdom Viridiplantae; phylum Streptophyta; class Magnoliopsida; order Alismatales; family Alismataceae; genus Alisma; species Alisma plantago-aquatica. Next base: position 981,693,901 of record OY856410.1, on the reverse strand, counting down.
TAAGAAATCTATCTTTAATGGTCTTGAGTAAAATTGCTTAGCAAAATATTTAAAAATGAAGCAAAAAGATGATATCACAGAATCAAACTTTTCATACCATTGTTTTGCGCTTGTTTTAATCCATAAAAGACTTAACAAGTTTATACACTTTGGATTCATTCCAACATTGCATAAAGCCCATAGGTTGTTCCATATACATATCCTCTTAAAAGATCACCATGGAAGAATGCGGTCTTCACATGCATCTGATGGATAGAGAGATTATAAATGGAATCTAATGTTATGAGCACACAAATTGTGGTCATGTGAGAAACAAGAGAATTGTTATCAAGATAGTCTATTTCCTCCCATTGTGTGTACTCCTTGGAAACCTATTTTGTCTTATATTATTGATTGTCCCGTCCTTATTTAGTTTATTCTTAAAGATCCATTTACATTCAACTGCAAACAATCGGTAAGTAAATACACAAATTCCCAAGTTCATTTTAAGAGAAGTGATTAGAGTTTATCATTGATGATTCTCTTCTAAAACATAGCTTCTGTGGAATCCATAATCTTATTTTAAGGATAAAGGATAATTCTCAAAATTGTAAGTGAGTAACTCACTTCCAAAGTCCTTAGATGCCTTAGACCGTATACTTCCCCATGGTTCAACCATGTCCCTAGAATCATAATATTTAGAAATGATATGTTGTAAATCGTCCCCCACATTTGTCATCCTTTCCACGTGCTTGGGAATGGAACATGTGGTAAATGGATTCACTTGAGAAAATTTCTTGGGTACATAAGATTTCATGGGAAAAACATCATCAAAAAGGTTGCATGAAGAATCTCTACTATTGTATTGACATAATATTTGGTATTTCATATTTCACAATCAAGAATCTATAGACATAACTTGTCTCCACATAACACAAGAAAATGGCATCTACTTATTTTGATCTGAATTTCTTCCTCTTATTTTTAGGGACAAGTACCTTTGCGAGGCACCCCCGCACTCAAAGATATTTGATACTAGGATTTCAGCCTCTTCATAACTCAAATAGACCACTCTCTTTATGTTTATGGGGAATTCTATTTAGAATTTGGCAAAATCTATTCAAAATTTCACCCATATAAACATGGGTAGATCAAAAGTTTGCAATAAAGTATTTACCATACTTATCAGGATTCTATTTTTACTTTTAACAATCCCATCAGATTGTGGTGTATATGTAGCAGTAAACCATAAACTATACCACATCTTTGAAAAGATTTGTTGAACAAGTTTGAGGTATATTCTCTTTCCCTATCATTCCTTAATCTTCCAAGTATCTTATCAGTTTTTATTTCTACTTCTTTCTTAAATATTTTGAATTTCTTTAATGACTCATCTTTACTTTTTAGCAAATAGAGGTAAAAATATTTACTATCTTTAATAATATTTATGATCCCTAGTTGCATTTGCATTAAATTTGAAGATATCAGTATGCACTAAATATAAAATTTTAGGATTCCTATCCTTAGAATGAAAATGTTTGTTAGGCAATTCAGCTTGCACACAATTTCACATCTATTATCATTAATTTCATATTTAATGATCATATCAAGTTTCATATTATGTTTTATCAAGCCAAAATTCACACGACCCAAATAATAATGCCATAAGTCATACTAAAAAAGATTCAGATGAATTGAAGTATAATTCAAATTAAGAGAAAAATTCTAAACAATAGGTTCTACATGAATCTTAAATTAGCCCTCCAAATTCCATAAGTTCCCCTAGACAAAGAATAAACCATCTTGAATATAAGTAATAATTTCCTTATTACATTTGTAATCTATTCTTAAACTATCTTTAAATACAATTTCACCACTACTTATATTATGATTAATAGATGGAACATGTCTGACTCTGTGAAGCATCATAATCTTTCCCAAAGGAAACTATAGATCCACCCCCTCTTTGGCTTTGACTTCTATAGAGCTTGCATCACCTCAAGTCATGGACCACAATGAAGATGCTTGATAAAACACAAACATATACTTATAAGAACAAACATGTACATTGGTCCCACTGTCTATTATCTAGTAGAGTTGTTAAAAAATGTCAAGGATTACAGGTTTAATAGAAACATACCCATCACTGAGGTTCAAGGTCATAGTCATTATGTTGATCACCACCTCCTCAACTGCAAATATAGTAGCATCCTTCATCTTCTTTATTGAACAATCCTTATTCCATTGCCAACTTGTCCACAAGTACAACAAGGTTTGTTCTTTGGTTGGCTTTATATTTATTTATGTTAACATTTTTCTTATAATAATTCTTAGAACTCATAATAGTGTCAGTGGGGTTGACATTGACTGATACCTTGACCACATCCTCTTTCTATTGTTCCTCAATATTGAAATATCTAGCATAAGTTGACTTAGGGTCATGTCACCCTTCTTGTTCTTGAGATCATAAGAACAATTTTTTAGGCAACAACAATGCCCACTTTAGAGAGGTTACAACACAATATTTGGAAATCATGCACCTAATTAGCAATAGATTTACTATCTACCATACAAATCTTAAGAAATTTAGAGATAAGACTTTTTTAACATCCTCATTCTCCATGTTGTATATCATATCTATAACACTCCAATAGTTTGTCGTATACATAATAAAACTTATTAATCAGTGTTAAGAGGATACATATTTACACAATAAGTCCCTCCTTCCATCCAAAAAATTTCTTACCATTCTTAGGATCTTTTTCATCAGGTATATGTTCATCTATTACATGATAGTCATCCTAAGCCAAATTTCCATATTGCTCCGTCAATAATCAAAGTTGGTGGTGTCAAAATTTTCAAAGATACCAGATCTACCATTCTTAGGACCATAAAAATCATGGCCAATTATGATAGTAAAATGATTTCTTTAAGAGTGATGGATTTTATAATGTTTTTACAAGTAATAGTAGGCAATTGTAATTTAACAAATAGGTTTACTGTGAGACCCCAAACCTTGCTTATAGTGTTGAACAAGAATAATTATCATAATTTAATTCTTATAACCCTAATCTAACCTTGTGATATGCTTTGAAGTCATAATACAAGCTTAAGTTTCAAATTTGGTCCAATTTGGACACTGTTTGAGCAAGTTATGCAATTTTATGCACATTTTGGACTTTTCTACAATTTACCCAATTGAAAGGTTTTATTTGCAATTTATCACATGCATTATGTTCCGTGTATATTCTCTCATCATTCTTGAGCTTGTTGAGCCATGGGGATCCTATTTAAACCTTGGTTTGAAGGTCTCCAAGGGTATTTTAGGGTTTACACCTTTACCGATGAGCTAACTTTAGGAGCTATCAACTAATGATTTATTTGTTTTGCTTTGAAATTAAAGAAATGAGGGATAAGCATGTCTCTATGGATGGTGTGGGATCTTCTTGTGTGTGTTCTTGTATATTCTTAATAGCTTAAGGCCATGGACAGTTGGAAAGATACTAGAACTTCAACTTTTTCTTTTTCTTTATCTTAAAGTTTCATATACTTATCCCTAAGCACCCAAATGAGCCATTTTCTCTCCACCACTTCCCTCCTTATACAAGCCTCAATCTCCCTCTGTGCTTATGCAAATTTCCTGTCCAAGGAAGAAGAAAGAGGGGATCTTCTTGGAAAAAGAATCTAGGGTTGCAATTAACTTCCTTTTAGGGTTTGAAAAGCTTCCTTCTAGTGATCTTGACCTAAAAGAGTAAGAATCCCATTCTTTCCTCCATATATTTCTTTTTTATCCTTCCTCCTACCTTTCTCCAGGTCGGAACTTTGATGTTCCATGGTATACATTGCTCTAAAGCTCTAAAATCCTACCTTTCTTGCTCCTTATGCTTAGGGTTTGCTCATTTGATGAAGAAATGTGCTAGATGGACGAGTTCACAGCTTATGCTTGGATTTCCTACCCTACCTTCTCATGTTTTCTTCTATTTGGGAGTTTATATTCTAATTATAGGCAAGTTTTATAACTTTCTCCACGTTTATTTCTTACCATAAGCTCGCTAGCTCATGTTCTTGCTTTTAAATGATGATCCATGCACTAAAAAGCTATGCTTGACTTGGATTTCAATTTTTATAATGTTCCCTATTCTAATTTCAGTTCCAGATGAACCTGTGATTATGTGTAAATTATTCCTAAGGTATAATATGACTTGGATCAGGTTGGTTTGACAACCTATGGTGCTAAGCACCTATCAACCAATGGTCAATTTTAGGGTTTAGAGCTGATTTCTTTAATAAACCCATGACCCGATGGTGGTACCATTGCAACAACCCTATGGTGTTGTTTTCATGACAAATGATGGTGGTGACCAAGGGTGTTAATTGATGTTCATGTGGCCTAATTAGAATCCTAGTGATTAACAACTCAGTACCCTAATGATGCTATCAATCAATGGTGATATTAGTTTGATATTCGATGGTGATTAATGAATATAGGGTTGATCTAACAACCTATGGTGACTTAATGGTCACTACTGATGGGAATCAGGTCTCCAAAACCTATGGTGAGTTAAACTTGTAGTTTTAGCATCAATTAATCCTTAAACCAATGGTCACTTGGGTCATTTGATGCAATGGTTGGACCTATACTCCAATTGATGGTTTTAATATGTGAACTTGGCCTAATTGTTGAGATCTAATGTTTCTTCATCCAATCAATTGGAATGATGCCTAAATGTATTATGTTGGTCCTAATAAAGTGATTTAAATGATTTACTTTATGAGATCAACTTAAGAAGCTCATTTAGTGACAGTTTGTTTTAAATAAACAATCACTTGTGGGTTTTACCCTACTCTCAACAGAACTATTTATGTTCTTAATCAATGGATGTCTAGGGTTAAATGGTGACTCTTTCTAGAGCACAAATCAATGACTTCATAGGTGGTTTTTTCAAGATGTTTACTTATGTAAATGACCAATGGATTTACCTTTCAACATTTAATGGTTAGAAGTTGATGCCTTAAAATTCCCATTGTTCTAGGTGAAGCGTGTAGTGCAATGTTATGAATCTGATGATGAGAATTTGATGGTTCAATGCCTTCAATTTGTAGTATTACCGTTAACCTCGTATGATTATGATTGATAATCACCACAATGAATTAATGGGTAACCCTAATGAGGTATAGCTTGTTACACCTGGCTTTCATATAACTAAATGATGGTAATTGGGTATGAATAGTCCTTGAATGATTTATACAATCATGGAGTGCTCTCTTATTGTTGTTGAAACCCTAGTATGGTATAACCTGATGGTTACTCCTTGATTTATGTGTGGGTTCATACTTGAGAATAGTATTGAATGTGATGGTGATGCTTCACCTTATGCATCCATGATCCAATGGGGATGTCGTGAGTTAGGGTTTACGTATAAGTGCTGATTAGTAACATTAATATAATTTATATTGTTGAACCTAACTCTAATGCAAATAGATAAATATGAGTATTCATGTTTAACATTCTTATATGATGGAATCATGGTGAAATCACCTCCTTAATATGATCATAACCTTAATATGTTAATTGGTGGTTATGATAGCCACATGGTTGATACTTTCTTATGCTAAACATGTGCATTATGAATATAATGAGGGCTAATCATATCTAGATTCCTTGCATGTTGATGTAATAAAGGAATGTTCTTAATGTTAATATAACCCTGCTCTATTTGTTTATGAATATCTCCTAGCTCATTAATGCAATATTGTGCTGATCTGATGTATGATATGTAAGTGATGTTGTTGAGGCTTGTTATAAGGCATGCAAAGATAATGATGATCTTGGAGGGAATAGTATGATGGTCTTAATGACCTTTGGGCATGGTTGAGCCCTGAATGAGGTGTAATCCTCTTGTGTTGATAAGGGTTGATACCCTGTGATATTTGGAAAGGGATTTATATCTTGTGATAGTATGATGACTAGTGTAGTCTCATGAATGGCAAGTGTATAGTACCATGTGATGATAATATGAGAAATTATGTTTTACACATTTTATATCTTTTGAAGTTGTGATATTTATATGCTTGCTTGAACCGACCAAAAAAAGATATTTATATGCTTGCTAGACATGAATTAGGGTTTGTATGTCCACTTGTTTGATGCAACCTTAATTCACCCAATTGGCATAACTAATCAAGTGCAACTCTAATCATGTAGTGCCTTGTGCTGTAGAGTCATCTTCAATGTCAGAATTTTCTAGATGGTGAAACGAGTATTCCTAAGGGAAACTCGGAGCGCATATTGTTGAGTATGTGGGGGTGGCACGTTGATGATATATCCTTGTCATCCATAGTGCAGGTTATGGATTATGGCTATGGTCATGCCTCAAACATTTGATGTGAATGAGGACAACTAAAGTTGTACCTCAGATTAGAGGGTTTTGAATACCCTGGATGCTGGTGCTGTGACTTGTACCAAGGTGGGCTAGTTACAAGACCGCATGTCACTATTTTGCAGTTTGACTATATGTCACTACCACTCGTACTGAGCGAGGGGAAGAGATCTTAGGATATCGACACTCCTAGATCTTGTATAGAACCAAATAGCCCTTCACAGGGGTCAGTTAGACTTTAGATGGTACAATTCAAATTCCCCAGGGCATAATAAAAGATGTAAGATATATGTGCATCATATCTGTTTAGGGTTATACACAATGCTTCATATTGGATGTTAACCCTTGTTTGCTTTCTTTTCATTGAGATCATGTATAGTACAATAAGAGATAATAGATATGTTTATGTTGTAGTTATTCTCATGTTGTAAACATGCTTATGTTGTCAAATATACTGACATTGATGGTTAAGATGATGCTGCTAGCTATGTTTAATATTTCTAGCCATGCCTATGTAATTATAAATGCTTAAACTACTAATCATGCATATGCAGTTAACTGTGCTATGATGTTAGTTCTACTTATGATATCGATCTGTTCACTTTATTTGAGATGCCAATATTGATAGCCATGTTATGTTACTAGACATATTCATGATGTCAATAGGGATGCTTATGCTACTAGATTGCTTATACGGTTAGCAAGGAATATGATGATAGTAAGATTAATGATAATGATTGTTATTAGATGCAATTTGATGATATTTGAGTAGATATCTATCAAGAGAAATGGATTTATTTGTTATCTATATATGTATTGATGATCATACTTGTTTGCTAAGATGATTTTCTTAATTTGTTTTTTTTAACTGTTCAATATGTTCAATTTATTATTAAATACTCCAACTACTTAGTTATCTACTATTTAAAATGTTGTAATAATTAAGTGTTGTTGGAGGTTATATCTCTTGCTGGGACATGGGTTTCACCCTTGTGGTTCGTCACATCTTTTTAGGTAATCAGAAGTGACAAAAACAAACATGTGGTAGCAGATAGGAGCTATAGTAATGAATCTTTGAGAAAGCTGATAAGATGTCTAGTGTGTCCTAGAGTCATCCCTGTACGCTCAGGTCCGAGCGTGAAAAATTTGTATATGGTGTTTCAAACGAATCAGACTTTTGTTAGCATATTAATGCTTGTTTGTGTGGCATACATGAATATTGTTCTCTTGTGTATATATGTTGTAGCTAAGATGATAGAACAATTTGTATCAAATTCTTGGCATTGTATGTATATAAGAAAGATGTTGGGCTCTTATGCAAATGTTTCTGAGCGGGTGTTGATATTGAGATTGGTTTTAATTTACCCATATGTTTGGGTATGTGATTAATTAGTGATCCATTGTGTTTTAATGTTTGAGTCATCTCATTTAGTGTAACAGGTTCTCACATTTACATGACAAATTTAAGGAGAAAATAAGAAGCAAATGAAAAATAAAAATAGGATAAACAAATAAAGTGAGTTGGAGAACTCAAACCAAATTGCTTTCTTGAAGAAGAGAGAGGTTAGATAAAGAAATCAATGCTCTGTTGTTTGTAGATGCATGTTTTTCTTATCGTCTTAATCCAGTTATGAACCTATAGTAAGAGGTTGTTTTGCTCACACATAGACCACTAATAACAACACCACTTTTTGGGCTTAGAGGTCCATAGATACCACCGCCCAACAAATTACAGTGAGGAAGAGAAGCGATAGAGAAGAGTTCTCTCCTTCAGGAGATGAACTCCACAAGAGAAGTTCATGGGGAGTGGATACATAAGGCAACAATAGTAGGGTTTGCAAACATTAAGGTAGATGTTCTCAGCCTGAGATATGAGATGTTTGTTTAACCCTAAGCCAAGTGGCCTTATTTCTTGCACTTCCACACTCAATCATGTTCCCAATTTGACACAATCACATAACCCTCTTGTACACATCAAAGAAATAAATGGAATTCCTTCCTCATTTAGAAATCATTGATTAAAAAATTCATTAAATAATTAGTTAAGTAGTTATGTATTGTGTAAAAAAGGAGATGGAATAAGAAAGAAAATTTCCCAGTCGTATTCCTAGTTTCATGAAAAACAAATACTGCATTCTCCTCCACTCTTCTTATGTAATATCCATACCTACATTGAGCTTAGCCCATGCTAAGAAGGATTATCAGATCTAATATAGCAAATAGAAAAGAGAACTAATAACATGGAAAAGAACATAGGAAACAACTAGTTTACTAATTATAGCTTTAGTGATAATTGATGACTCGAAGAATGATGGAGAGATAAACACAAAGACCTTGGTTTTTGTATCCTGAATGGTATGTCCAACATTCATATTTTGTAAACATAAAAAAATATCAAGACATAAAATCATACTTTTTATTCAAAATACAAATTCAATTATGAATCCAATATTAGCTGTCTTTAGGCAAAAAGGTTCTATTAGAAAATTCCTTTGGCCTTCCCCATATCCAACATGGTGTGGAGTGTTCTTGTGTGCATGTACTCTATATTCTCCTCTAATTGTTGTGAATAAGCACCAATTATCATATGGAAGGAGGGAAACTACATCTAGGTTAGTACTACATGTATCTTTTAATTGCAAAAAGAAAAAAAATCTATCCTACTCATTTGTCTTAGAAGCATCACTTTCAAGTTGATCCATGTTTATTACAAACTAACAAAGAGTATAAATTGAACTTGAACCATGTGATTTCTTTCACAAGAAGAAGAGCACTTGACACATAACTATATAAGAGAAAGAGAGCCAAATGTTAGGAAATTAATTGATTATTTTTGTGATGTCTTAGGATTTTCTAAAATTTAATTTGACGTGTGACATCCAAATTGAAACCTGACCTCAGCAAAAATCCCAATTTAAACTCCACACACTAGGTTAAGAAGAAGAAAACCAGAGGAAGTCAGAAGGAAACAACAGTAGCACATGTACATGAACAATAACAAAACCATACAAGACATGTTCACCATTCAACATATAAATACATAATGAATCATTATGACATATGATATTACATATTGAATAGAAAACTTCTACATATACATGTACTACAACTAAACAACAGGATATTAAGACAACATGTCCACATGTACATCAACTCGCCACAACTCTTAACTATCTTGGATCTTCAAGAACATATGTACACAACCTAAACAAAAGATTACATGTGGTACACGTCAGCACAATAATCAAGAATATTGTATTGAGTACACCAACGTGTCTTTTATATACCTCTCATTAGTAAGTTTGGCAATAAGATAAAACTAGAGCTTGGTAGTTATAAAGAAATATAAGAAAAATCATATACTTGCACAAATATGCTCATTAACAAAAGAGAACACATATTTTAAACTCATTTTCCATTATATCATCCATGCATTTACTACCTGAGAGTTGAATGCATTAAGGCCTTTATAATCTACTATGAAAGAGTTGGATCATTTCACAAACTGATCTACTACCAAAGAGTTGGATCACTTACACGTACATGAATACCACAAAGTTGAAGTACTTTATTTGCAGAACTTGACTACCAAAGAGTTGAAGTGCTTGGATATAATGGAACAAATATATTATGTTTCATGTGTGTTCATATCCATAAGTATGGAAAATCAAGCAAGATAGCATACAAAAACAATAGTTTCATCCAATATCATATGCCAAGTGTTTACCACACATATAATGCAAGCATATTGTATAATAAGCCAAATAAGAGGTAATGGTGTACCTTGATCAAGAGATATTCTAACCCATATTCTTGATGTCATCTATCTCCTTGTTAAACCTGATTAAGACAAGATCATATACTATCATTAGATTCTCCATTACTTTATACCACATCTAAACCCTAATTATGTCCATTCTAGGGTTTAGCTTGGTCATTATGATATCTCATTATTACTTGTCTTGTCATCGTGTAATTATCTTACTGATGTCATATTCCATATTGTAGTGCATCATATGAACATTAGTTTCCATATCATTGTTTGTATGTATTAACCCTAGATTAGTTACAGTAATCCAATTAGGATTTTCTCATCATTATGGGATCCTTAAACGTGTAACCTTATTATATGCATAATTATGATCTAATAATTATATCATAGCTTCCAATTACTGATATAAGCTTACTCTACAATTTTCAGGGTTTCCTCAACATCTTTGCAATTATTGCACATTAATTAGGGTTATTACCCCTAATCAGCCATACGTAGAAAAATACATGATTTCATGCATCAACATCATAATCACTGACCTCAAATGGATTATAAAAATGAATATTGATTTACTGACATATTATCATAATTTTAGGCCATCCTTTGATATTTATTATCCATGAAATAAGTATTTCACAACTTACATGATATCACTCAGATTAATGCATCAAAAGCCTAATATTATCATTTCATGTGATTCTACTCATTTTTCTGAGAATTTCAGTCCCTTATTTGTATTTTTTGGATAAATGAGCTATTTTCTATGATTTATACAAGATCTATAGATTTTATAGGTTTTACCTTTTTTGACCAATTGCATGCCACCACGTGGCAACTGGGATTGACCTAGTTCACTTGGTTTGGCCACCTAGTTTGCTAGGTTTGGCTGGAGCTGACCGGTTCTCGACTGAGGCAACTGGACCCATCCCACCTTCTTTCTTTCTCTATCCTCACGCTCACATGAAACACGCCGTCCGTTCTCCCTTGCTCACATTAGAAGGAGCCCATGCTCCTTGTTCTGTGCCAGTCCGTGAGGTGGTCGTCTGTCCGAGCGTCATCGATGGACTAGACCCCCTGTGAGAGATCAAGCATGAACTCCTCCTCCCGGCTGAACCTTTTGTAGCATACAACTTCTTCTGTGTTGTGTCCTACTGTCGACCTCCAGAAACTTGTCACCGTCGACTCTCCTCTTGTGATCAATATTCTTGTGGTACGAATATCCACACCATTTTCTCATGTTGTCATCACCTGAAACTCCAGTGAGAAAACAATGTTTTTGGTCCTCTCACCAGGTTTCCAGCATTGTCTTCATCCATGTGGAGGCTCAGTGGTCATCTATAGCTACTTCTCCACAAAATAGAGTTGGTCTGCAATTCTGTGTGGATTCTGCTCATTGGATCTCCATCTTGGTTACCCCTTCTCTCATCTACCCTACTAGTGGAGAGGCTTAGGGAGTCAAGACTCATTTCTCATTGTTCGCTCACTCGCACGCCTCAAACGAGGGCCTGAACTGTAGTTTCTTAGTACAGGCGAAGAAAACTACCCATATACTTTCTTGTATAGGGCCACGACCACGACCACAATGTGGAATGATAGGTTGGGGCATCATCATTGTTACCCCCCATGATCTCCCATGGGATAGGAAACAAGGCACAAGCCCCATCTGTCACATCCAAAATAAGGGCCAGGACAAACTCTCCTCAAAGTCGATCTATGGCTTACCACAACAACATATGTGTGATACAATGTATAAACCAAACTTGACTAAATATTATTACCTTATTCATGGATACATCAAATATAACTCATTTGATATATTCCAAACCTAATAACTTTCTCTAGGAGCCTCATTTAATCATGAAATTTGAGATATTGCTTTATCATAATCACAACTACATTCCGTTAAAGTTTGATGCCAAAATTCAATTGGTTAACCTATCAATCAAATACATTGAAGAGGCATAAACTTAGGAATCTTAATCATTATTTCAACATCAAGATAAATGCATAGACCTTAAAGTCATTCAAATCCTCAAATCCATGGTTCATTATCCAATTAGTATCCAGAATCCTAAAAGTTTACTCTATCACATCCTACACACCTTAATAGAAATTTCATCCTCAAAATTAAGCCTAAATTCAGTCCTTCACATCATATACATCTTAAAAGAAATTTTGTCCTCGAAATTAAGGTATCCTCTTACTCCAAGGAAAAACTAAAATGTCTTCTTTCACGTGTAGGACATCACTTTAGATGTAACATTCTCTTAAACATCATTCTTAGAACATATATATGCCACTCCTAGGAGGTTTACAAGCATCTTGGGTTAGGCAACCTTTCATAAAGGTTGAAATAAGGTTTTAGAAGATCAAGTTATGTAACAACATATTTCATATTTTTGGATTTACATCCTTATCTTTACCCATGCATTAGGTTTCCCACATTACATTACCATGTTCTAGAGGAGTTAAATAAAGTTAGCCCATTATATCAAGGTGTCATCAACATTTTATTGAGCTAACTATTAGAACATGTTCAACCTTAACATATGCCTTTTAGGAGGGAGTTAACTAAAGTTATCCCACTTTATCCATCTAGATCATATCAAGGTGTCATAATCGTTATGTTGTGCTAACTATCAAACTATATCTTTTTTTAATCTTTATTAAGAACTAAGATTAACACCTCATGTAACATGTTTCATTCATATGATCATATTTCATTTATCATAATAAATTGCAACATTTACTAGTGATTTCATCACAAGATTAATCAACAATATCACATTATTATCATTATTCATGTATATGGTTAACCAATTATGTATAGAGAGTTATTAACCATCACTAGATTTTCAACATGAGATTATCCAACTATTCACATTATCATATTTCACACATATGGCTAGAAAACTAATAGAGTGCTATGCCAAAACATCACTAGGGTTTTCCAATCTTATCATGTCCTCATACCTTATCTCGAGATTAGATCATGAACATATATATATTATATCATCGTTGTGATGCACAAACTTATATGAGTGGCTTGCCAAACATATATCAAAACTTCATCTAGTCCAATTGAGGTTCTCCTGACCCATATCATGAGGGTTGTGTCATGCTCCGTCTCTTTGAGCTCACTCAACTCTATGAGTATCTCATATGCACAAACCTTATCCTCCCTCTTTGATCTAGGGTTACCAAGTCTACCTCATTGGCACTAGTGATATCTTTACGAACCAAGCCACATTAGCACAAACCAAAACAAGCTATGACATTACCGTCATAGGTCTCTACCCATGAATCATGCTTACCCAAAACTCTCTCTATATATATACTACTAGATTCCTATGTGGGAAACTGCCAACCTGAGCATGAGGCTTTACAGAAACTAACACATTTACCTCCTCTAGGGTCTTGGGACTCTCTCCCTCACCTAGATGGTAGGTTCTCATGGTCATGTTCACATACATATATAACCTGTCTGTTACAACCCCACCTCCTGATAATCCCCATCTAAGGGAGACCGAGAGGTCGAAGCCGCACACATAATTTCCAGATCAAAGTTCAGAAAATAATTGATAACAATTATTAAATTCTACTAGACTAAACTGAAAAGCTGTAATAAATAAAAATTTTGCATACCTTTGAAAATTTTGGAATTCTAAACTTCTATCCAGAACTGGGACTAACTACTAATCCTCCCTGGACTTTAATTTGTGTATTTCATGATATGTCAATTTACTGTTTGTCCTTTTTGTTTTGTACCTAAAACACCGACAAACAAAATGTCGGTCAGCCAAAGCTGGTATGTGGGGAATTCACTAATCATGCAATTATCTATACCAATGTATTGCATTCAATTATCATTTAATAAACAATTTTACATTTTAAGTATAACTATGCGATCTAAGGATACCCTATCCTATGTGTTGTCCCCATTAAACCCCTCATGATCCACCTATCAAGTGAACCGGTTTCTAGGGTTGAGTCACATGGAACTACCTATAGGTAGACCACTCCTTAACTCATGGTAGGCTAAAGAGTCTCATGGCACTACACGTAGGTAGCCCAGTTTCTAACTCATGACACCCTAGACCTTGCTCTAGGTTATCCTTAGCCTTTTCATAGCCAAAAGGGTGGACTCGGATCTAGCTAGTTATACATGTATACTCTTAGTGATAGTCATAGTCACTTTATAGTTGCATGAATTAAAACATCCAACAATTATTTCAAGCATTGAGAGAAACGTCAATAAAATCCTCAGAAAACTAATCGGGATAGTCATAAACGTAACCACATACCTCTTATTGCAGATTCGGTTACAGAATTAACTTTATAGAGGGAAAAAATCCAAACAATCAAGCAATTGCACAGAAACCCTGAAATAAAAGTACAAGATTACTTTTATTAATATTGATCCAGTTTCATCATGTCCCTTAGGGTTTCTATCCAATTTTAGGGTTTCTTGAAAATTAGGGTTTTGCCTTCATTCTTAATTATTGTGAACCCTAATTCATCAAAATCACTTAAAACCTTTAAATTCTCTCTTTTAAAATTCCTAACAGTCTTAGGATCATCAATTAGTAATTTACTTCTTTAATGCAAAATAATCATGATTTTCTTCTTCTTTTACCCTAAATTAGGGTTTCCATACACATCACTCTCCATTCATAAACATAAACCCTAATTTAGCCACCTTTATAATTTAAAACGAATGACAACTTCATATTATTAACTAACAGGTTAATAATCCTCATTTTAACCCATTAAGTTACCAAGAATCACCCTTTATATGCAATTAGGGTTTCCAATTACTTTTCAACACATTTTAATAAAAAAACAGGGCACTTTTGCAAAACGAAATAGATCTAGGTTCTTAAAGCATTTTTATCAGATTCCTTGCATTTTTCTACCCAACTTTCATATATAAAGTTTCTTTATTCGAGATTCCTAGCTATTACTATGATTTTAGCAAGGAAAATCTATTATTTGCAATTTGATTTAGAGCAAGGTAATTTACCGAATTTTTGTAGCCACTTGATCTATGGATCGGTGGTCCACTTCTCAGATCCGATGGTTCTTCTTAGCGTGCGCCTAGCTAATGCCTCCCTTGCACGGGCGCATTAGATTAGCCTTGAGTCCACAATGGACCGCGATCGGAGGGTGGGCGCCTCGTCGTCTACCTCCGCTCTGAGCAAACTCCCACGGTCAACCCGCTAGTTGACCCAGAGATCTGGGACACCCACAGAACCACCGAGGAGCTTCTAAGCTTCTCCGACAAGGCCCGAACTCGATGCCCTGGTCAATTGCGCGATCCCACCCAACCCTCATCACCAATGCGGCGTCGGAATGTCTCCGCCGACTTGCAGGTCGTGGAGGGGGTAGGTTAGACTAGATCTAGCAATTGGAGGCACCGTTCCACTTGTCTTCGCACTCCGCAGCAAAGGGGGAAGATTATAGGGATGCTGGTACCCTCGTGATGCTCCCCCTTATATAGGGATAGGACCTAGGAGTCCAGAGTTTGGGGGTTCCTCTCCCCGACGAGGATTGCCCATAAAACTTGGGTCTAAAGTAATCACAGAGATCTCCCGGACCCAATGGGACTATCAACTCATTAATTCGTTGCCACAAATTCGAGAAAAAGGAAGAGGAAAGTTCCTCCTGAACCAGAGAGAGTCCCTATCCTACTGGGATCTAGACAATGAGCTGGGTCAGTTGGATTAAGATCCAACGGCCCCAATCATCCGTGTTCAAATAGAAAAGGAAATATTTCCCAATTATTCAAATTATCTTCCAATATAATGATAATCTTGGAAAAATCATAACTCCCAATTCTTAACTCCGTTTTTATTCAAATTTTGAGGAAAGATCGTTCATGCCTTTATCTTTCATTGTGCAAAAATTTGAATCATTATCCAAAGGAAACGAGCCCTTTTCTTCAGTTTCAAGTTATCCCTTATTTAATTGTATTTTCCACATATTCTTTATTTCCTTTGCCATTATCTAATTATCCTGAGTTCCTTAAACCCCAAGGAACCTTTATAACTTGAAAACTTATTTTGGGAAAATATCTTTAAGCCTTTTAATCATCCTTTAATCCTTTTCTTATATATTCCATTTTCCCATTGTAATTCTTTATTAAATGGAATTCCTTTTTCATTTCTTTTTATTTTTCTTTCAATTGGGCTTAATGGCCAATAAGGCCCATCAAGAAAGCATGCAAGGCTATTATTCACGAAATTCATTCAAATCAAACCATGAACTCAAACATTGGTCTTATTTATTTATTTAGAAGAGATTTACAAATCTCATTACATGTTTTGGAAAAAAGGAGGTTATAACATCCTCCCCTCCGTATAGGAATTTCGCCAACAAACACATTTGGATATACCCTTTCCATGTCCATCTTCAGCTCCCATGTGGCCTCATCCTCTCCATGGTGCTTCCAAATAACCATTACCATCTCAATATTCTTATTTATGAGCTCTTTTACCTTCGTATCTAGAATCCGCAAAGGCAACTCAGGATAAGATAGCTTCCCTTGAAGCTCAATAGGTTCAATGCTCAGCACATGGCTTGGATCTTGCACAAATCGCTTCAGATTGGACATGTGAAACACATCATGCATCATACTATATTGAGGGGGTAACGCCAGATGATATGTGACTTCACCAATCCGTTCTAACACTTCAAAAGGACCCACATATCGGGGACTCAACTTTCCTCTGTTCTTAGCTATAACTCGGAGCGGTCGGATTTTCAGAAAAACATGTTCACCCATAGTGAAATGCACATCAGTCCTCTTCGCATCAGCATACGACTTTTGTCGGTCCTGGGCTCTCTTTAGCCTTTGCCTGATCAAATCGACTTTATCAGCATACACTTGGAGTTCATCTGACCTCAATAAGGTTCTTTCACCAACATCATCCCAGTGAAGTGGTGACCGACACGGTCTTCCATATAGATCTTCATATGGAGGCATTCCGATACTGGCTTGGTAACTGTTGTTGTAAGCAAACTCGGCTAAAGTTAGGTACTGCTTCCATGATCCACCCCAATCGAGCACACAAGCTCACAGCAGATCCTCTAAGGTCTGAATTGTCCTTTCTGACTGACCATCTATCTGTGGGTGATAAGCGGTACTGAACTTCAACCTTGTACCTAGTTCCTCTTGAACCTGCTTCCACAACTTGGAAGTAAACTTTGGGTCTCTATCGGAAATGATGGAACCGGGTACGCCATGCAAACACACTATTTCTCTAATATATAACTTAGCTAAGTCTGACACTTTGGCAGTGGTTTTTAGGGCAAGAAAGTGTGCTGACTTGGTAAGGCGATCTACCACAACCCATATCACATCATGACATCTTTTGGTCCGGGGTAGACCCACCACAAAATCCATGGTGATCTGCTCCCATTTCCACTCTGGAATCTCTATAGACTATAAAAGTCCGCCGGGTCGTTGGTGTTCATCCTTCACCATTTGGCACGTAAGACAACTGGCTACATAAGCTGCAATGTCTCTCTTCATTCCTGGCCACCACAAAAACCTCTGCATGTCCTTAAACATCTTGGTAGTTCCTGGGTGCACCGTGTATTTAGAATCATGAGCCTCTTGTAGGATACGTTCCTTTAACGATGAATCTTCCAGAACCCATAAGTGATTCTCAAAACGGATTCCTCCGTCCATTCCCAAAGAAAGACGGGTCTGAGGCTTCTGCATCAAGCCTTTCATCTTATCAAGTCCTCCACTAGCCAACTGTGCTGCGACAATCTCATTCAATAACTCAGACTGTATCTGGATATTGGCCAATCGAACTCGATCATCTAACAGTTGAGGTGACCATTCCACCAGCTCTTCCAAGCTCTTCCACTGTCTGGACAACACAGCTGCACACCTTAGCTGTTTCCGACTCAAAGCATCGACTACGACATTCGCCTTTCCTGGATGATAGGCAATGGTGAAGTCATAATCCTTCATGTACTCCATCCATCGTCGTTGTCGTAGGTTCAAGTCTTTCTGTGTTAAGAGGTACTTCAAGCTCTTATGGTCAGTGAAGATCTCAAAAGTAGCACCATACAGGTAATGCCGCCATATCTTCAGGGCATGGATTATAGCTGCTAACTCTAGGTCATGAGTCGGGTAATTCACCTCGTTGGGCTTGAGTTGTCGGGAGGCATATGCAACCACATGCCGATTCTGTTCCAACACACAACCGAGTCCAATCTTTGATGCATCGGTGAAAATCATGAAACCCTCGTTGCCTGATGGTAGAGTCAAAACTGGTGCAATGGTCAGATTCTCTTTCAGCTCCTGGAAACGAGCTTCACAAATATCAGACCACACAAACTTCACATCTTTCCGAGTCAACATGGTCAAAGGCAAGGCGGTTTTTGAGAAATCTGCGATGAAGCGCCGATAATATCCTGCTAACCCCAAGAAGCTTCGTATCTCGGAGGGGTTCTTCAGTGCTGGCCAGTCTCGAATTGCCAACACTTTGGCCGAATCTATCGCGATCATTCCTCCTGAGATGATGTGTCCAAGGAACATGACTCGGTCTATCCAAAACTCGCATTTAGAGAATTTCCCATAGTTATTCTGCTTTCTCAAGATATCAAGGATTGTACTTAGGTGGTTTCGGTGTTGATCTGAGTCATCCGAATAAACCAGTATGTCATCTATGAACACTATGACAAATGATTCTAGGAAGGGT
Source organism: Alisma plantago-aquatica (assembly GCA_963693085.1). NCBI lineage: Eukaryota > Viridiplantae > Streptophyta > Magnoliopsida > Alismatales > Alismataceae > Alisma > Alisma plantago-aquatica. Next base: position 981,675,053 of record OY856410.1, on the reverse strand, counting down.
TGAAACACACTATTCATAAGGTTCATGAACACACTGGGTGCATTGGACAATCCAAAAGGCATAATCACGAACTCATAGTGGCCATATCGGGTTCTAAAAGCGGTTTTTGGGATGTCCTCACTCTTAATCCTCAACTGGTGGTAACCTGACCATAAGTCGATCTTTGAAAAGACTCGAACTGACTTTAACTGGTCAAACAAGTCATCTATCCGGGGTAAAGGGTATTTGTTCTTAATGGTAGCCTGGTTGATCATTCGATAGTCAATGCACATTCAGAGCGAACCATCCTTTTTCTTTACAAAAAGAACTGGCGCTCCCCATGGTGATGTTCTAGGATGGATAAAACCCTTGTCTAGAAATTCCTGTAATTGCTTCTTTAACTCAAGCAACTCGGCAGGGGCCATTCTATAAGGTGCTCGGGAAATAGGGTTCGTACCAGGGGCTAGCTCTATGGAGAAATCTACCTCTCTTTCGGGAGGAATCCCAGGTAGATCATCTGGGAAAACATCTGCATAGCCCCTAACTACCTCTATTTCTTCGAAGGGTTGCACCTTGGGTTCAGGCTCGGTAACTACTGCTATTAAAGCTTGACACCCTTTACACATCATCTGCTCTGCCTTCAAGGCTGACACATACAGGCTGGTGGTGGCATCCTTCCTACCCCTAATGATAAAAGGTGGGTGACCTGGTCTTTTAATGATCACTTTCTTCTCCCTACAGTCAATGTTGGCCCTATAGGTATAAAGCCAATCCATGCCAATGATCACATCAAAATCATTCATGTCAAGAAGGATAAAATTTGTAGGAAACTCATGATATCGATATTTCAAAGGTATCACCGGAGTTTTCAAAAGGGAAGTAAAGATTTGACCACTCGGGGTTGTAACATCTAAGACATACCCTAAATCCTTGATATCCAAACAAAGCATAGTTGCAAGATTTCTCGAAATGAAAGTATTTGTAGATCCAGAGTCAAACAAAGCTTTCACATTATGTCCCATAACTTCAAGCATGCCTACATTATTGTTCACCATGCATTAGACCATTACATGCTTAACTTTAAAACATAAAATAAAACTCTAAGGGTTATTACCCTCGATCAACCGATTAGCATTAACTTGAGCTTCCTCATTATCAATGGAAAACACCCGAGCTTGTCTTCTCTCTCCAGCAGGTGGGGCTACAACTATAGATGGGGCTGCAACGGGTGGAGCCACTGCTGGTAGAACTGCCACTTGTTCGGGTCCCCTGGGATCTGGCATAGGACAGACAGATTGCAGATGTCCCTCTTGGTGGCATCGAAAGCACGTCTTCTTCTTGTAGCGGCATTCACCGGCGTGCCCCTTTCCGCAGGTGCGGCAAGGAGGTCGGTTATTCTCTTGACGGGGTTTCCCTTTTCCTCCATGTTTTCCTTTATCTTGATGACGTCCTGGACCCTTCTTGTGGTGGTTTCTCAGGCCTTGGGTTCCTTCAGTGAAACCCAAATACCCCTTGGGTGGAACCTGGGTAGGCATTACGGTCCTCTCCATGTCTAAAGCAGTGTTGTAAGCCTCAGCAAAGGTCTTGGGTTTACTTGCCATCACATGGGGCTTGATGGCTGAGTGAAGACGTTCCACGAAGTGGTCCACCCTCCTCTCTTCATCAAACATGTGTCCAAAACGTTCCAGGAGGCAGAATCTACGACCAAAATCTACAACTGAAGAGCTTCCCTGAGTCATGCTAGTGAACTCTCTTTCTTTCTCCTTCCTTGCTGAGACGGGGAGGAATCTAGCAGTGAAGATGGTCTTGAAGTCAGTCCATGCCATTGGTTCCTCACTTAGATCTCTTCCCGTGATATGGTTCTCCCACCATATCTTGGCTGCACCTTCCAAAAGGTGAGTAGCAAATAGAACCTTCTTATTTGGTTGCACCTCGAGCATACAGAACCCATTCTCGACTGCAAACAGCCAAGCTTCGGCCTTGTCGACTACTTCAGACTTGTCTTCTCCCCAGAACTTCTCGACGTTCAGCTTGATGAAGTCTAGGATGGTGGCTCCCAATCGAGGACGGACTGGAAGTGGCTCACCATTCTCAGCCCTAGCTATGCCCATAAGGGCTAGGGCACGAATAGCCTCAGTCAGTTGCTTTTGCTGCTCCATCCAAACTGCATCTGTTGTGTGAACCACCATGGCTGGTTCTTGGCCACCAGGCTGGTCCTCCTCCATTCGGGCTTCCTCTTCATGCTCTTGGTACTCCTCATATTCTGGTCCTTCCCCTTGATCTAGGTTAATGCCGGGTATTGGTTTAGGGTTGGGGACCCGTGCACAGCTTCTTCAGTCCTCTTTCTCTTCTTAGAGGTCTCTCCCCCATGATTCTGCTTCCTCTTCTCAGAAGACCCATTCTCTTTACGGGGTGGCCCACCTCTGCTGGCGGCGAAAGGGATTGACACAACCTTTGTACGAGCCATCTATATAAGTATAACAAACAGACCTTTAGTTTATCATTAAACTAATTACACTTATGTCATTGACATCTCATTATGTATATTTCATTAATTTGATGGAGGATTCCTTAATCCTTAACTTACTTGCCCATACCACATGAGGGTGAGGAAGAGAGGGAAAACCCTAACTCTTAAAGTCCTTAATAGAATTCGTGATGAGGAGGGATGAATAAGATGAGGAAGTCCTAAAGGTATCTTATTTCGATTCAAATCCTAGGACATCGGCCAGGAAGTCACACATTCCGGGAGTCCTCGTATTCCGACTAGCGGTGCGGAGGAAAATTTTATCAGCCCCCGGAAGTGATCCTTTTCTAGACACCTCAGTCTTTCGGAAAATCCTCTAATAACTCCCTTGTCTTCTACAGAGTTTGTAAAATTTAATAATTATTAACAATTAAGTGGAGAACCTTGGCTCTGATACCAAATGTTACGACCCCACCTCCCGATAATCCCCATCTAAGGGAGACCGAGAGGTCGAAGCTGCACACATAATTTCCCGATCGAAGTTCAGCAAATAATTGATAACAATTATTAAATTCTACTAGACTAAACTGAAAAGATGTAATAAATAAATTTTTTGCATACCTTTGAAAATTTTGGAATTCTAAACTTCTATCCAGAACTGGGACTAACTACTAATCCTCCCTGGACTTTAATTCGTGTATTTCATGATATGCCAATTTACTATTTGTCCTTTTTGTTTTGTACCTAAAATGCCGACAAACAAAACGTCGGTTAGCCAAAGCTGGTATGTGGGGAATTCATTAATCATGCAATTATCTATACCAATGTATTGCATTCAATTATCATTTAACAAACAATTTTACATTTTAAGTATAACTATGTGATCTAAGGATACCCTATCCTCTGTGTTGTCCCCATTAAACCCCTCATGATCCACCTATCAAGTGAACCAGTTTCTAGGGTTGAGTCACATGGAACTACCTATAGGTAGACCACTCCTTAACTCATGGTAGGCTAAAGAGTCTCATGGCACTACACGTAGGTAGCCCAATTTCTAACTCATGACACCCTAGACCTTGCTCTGGGTTATCCTTAGCCTTTGCATAGACATAGGGGTGGACTCGAATCTAGCTAGTTATACATGTATACTCTTAGTGATAGTCATAGTCACTTTATAGTTGCATGAATTAAAACATCCAATAGTTATTTCAAGCATTGAGAGAAACGTCGATAAAATCCTCAGAAAACTAATCGGGATAGTCATAAGCGTAACCACATACCTCTTATTGCAGATTCGGTTACAGAATTAACTTTATAGAGGGAGAAAATCCAAACAATCAAGAAATTGCACAGAAACCTTGAAATAAAAGTACAAGATTACTTTTATTAATATTGATCCAGTTTCATCATGTCCCTTAGGGTTTCTATCCAATTCTAGGGTTTCTTGAAAATTAGGGTTTTTGCCTTCATTCTTAATTATTGTGAACCCTAATTCATCAAAATCACTTAAAACCTTTAAATTCTCTCTTTTAAAATTCCTAACAGTCTTAGGATCAACAATTAGTAATTTACTTCTTTAATGCAAAATAATCATGATTTTCTTCTTCTTTTACCCTAAATTAGGGTTTGCGTACACATCACTCTCCATTCATAAACATAAACCCTAATTTAGCCACCTTTATAATTTAAAACGAATGAAAAATTCATATTATTAACTAACAGGTTAATAATCCTCATTTTAACCCATTAAGTTACAAAGAATCACCCTTTATATGCAATTAGCGTTTCCAATTACTTTTCAACACATTTTTATAACAAAATAGGGCACTTTTGCAAAACGAAATAGATCTAGGTTCTTAAAGCATTTTTATCAGATTCCTTGCATTTTTCTACCCAACTTTCATACATAAAGTTTCTTTATTCGAGATTCCTAGCTATTACTATGATTTTAGCAAGGAAAATCTATTATTTGCAATTCGATTCAGAGCAAGGTAATTTACCGAATTTTTGTAGCCACTTAATCTGTGGATCGCTGGTCCACTTCTCGGATCCGATGGTTCTTCTTAGCGCGTGCCTAGCTAATGCCTCCCTTGCGCGGGAGCATTAGATTAGCCTTGAGTCCACAGTTGACTGCGATCGGAGGGTGGGCGCCTCGTCGTCTACCTCCGCTCTAAGCAAACTCCCGCGGTCAACCCGCTAGTTGACCCAGAGCTCTGGGCCACCCGCAGAACCACTGAGGAGCTTCTAAGCTTCTCCGACAAGGCCCGAACTCGATGCGCTGGTCAATTGCGTGATCCCACCCGACCCTCACCACCAATGCGGCGCCGGAAAGTCGCCGTCGACTTGCAGGTCGTGGAGGGGGTAGGTTAGACTAGATCTAGCAATTAGAGGCACTGTTCCACTTGTCTTCGCACTCCGCAGCAAAGGGGGCAGATTATAGGGACACTGGTACGCTCGTGATGCTCCCCCTTATATAGGGTTAGGATCTAGGAATCCAGAGTTTGGGGTTTCCTCTCCCCGACGAGGATTTCCCATAAAACTTGGGTCTAAAGTAATCGCAGAGATCTCCCGGACCATATGGGACTATCAACTCATTAATTCGTTACCACAAATTCGAGAAAAATGAAGAGGAAAGTTCCTCCTGAACCAGCAAGAGTCCCTATCCTACTGGGATCTAGATGATGAGTCGGGTCAGTTGGATTAAGATCCAACGGCCCCAATCATCCGCGTTCAAACAGAAAAGGAAAGATTTCCCAATTATTCGAATTATCTTCCAATATAATGATAATCTTGGAAAAATCATAACTCCCAATTATTAACTCCGTTTTTATTCAAATTTTGAGGAAAGATCGTTCATGCCTTTATATTTCATTGTGCAAAAATTGGAATCATTATCCAAAGGAAACGAGCCCTTTTCTTTAGTTTCAAGTTATCCCTTATTTAATTGTATTTTCCACATATTCTTTATTTCCTTTGCCATTATCTAATTATCCTGAGTTCCTTGAACCCCAAGGAACCTTTATAACTCGAAAACTTATTTTGGGAAAATATCTTTTAGCCTTTAATCATCTTTTAATCCTTTTCTTATATATTCCATTTTCCCATTGTAATTCTTTATTAAATGGAATTCCTTTTTCATTTCTTTTTATTTTTCTTTCAATTGGGCTTAATGGCCAATAAGGCCCATCAAGAAAGCATGCAAGGCTATTATTCATGAAATTCATTCAAATCAAACCATGAACTCAAACATTGGTCTTATTTATTTATTTAGAAGAGATTTACAAATCTCATTACATGTTTTAAAAAAAGAGAGGTTATAACACAGTCTCTCTCTAACTCTAGGGTTTGGTCCTCCCAAGGACATCTAGATTCAACAAACTATTGGCATCATGCATCAAGCGACTCAACTCAATCACTCAGGAGTATTCTAGTTTAGGACACATCATATCACATATTTCTCATCATTCTCATATCTTGGAGTTTAGGTTCTCTAACCTTCTCCATCTAGGTCTCACTCTCTCTAGAGTTATCCCTATAATTGGTCCCAACACTAGAGGTCCTCCTTTATAAAAGAGCTTGAGGCTCATGATGACTCATAGCCTTGTCTTAACTTCACATATATTATATCATAAAAGCCTAGTTACTTGCATCATCAAAACTCATCTTGCATCCTCAAAAATGAACTTAATTCCTCAAAGACAAACATATATCATCATAAACTATCCTATATCATCTCTATACATCTTATATCATCATCTAATCGTATTCCATCTATTCCATCTATTACATATTCCAACAAGGATCTAGACATCTAATCTAGAACTACTCTATCTTCTAAACGAATGTCACATAATTTCACTTAGGTAGCATGACCACCTCCTACTCGCACATGTGTGGGGACACATTTTTGTAATACTTACATAAATAATAAAATATTATATAGTTTTTCTCTGATAAAACATGCACAGAGAAAGCTATCAAGGTTCGATCCGATTGGAATAAAAAACCAAATCCAAAAAATGAGTGTCCCACACATAGTAGAGAGTATAGTGCCATGAAAATTAGTGAAAAGGGTGAGAGCAAAGTGTAGACTAGTGTATCTACCCTAGACAACTAGTGCCATATGCCTAAGATTTCTCTTCCTTCGATGTACATCATTTTTAAATAATGCAATGTCCCATATTGTTGCACTATAAGGAAAGAACAACATATAAGGACTTGCTATACAACAAGCACTAGTATAGACCTAGTTCTCAGACATCTAGGTGCTAACCTAGAGGCTAGGTCAGATCTAGTCTCTATAAGATGACTAATCTAACCCTAAAGATTTTTAAAGTTCAAGGTTTTCTTTAGTTTGATTTGCATAATGAGAAAATGTTAGGCTTTGCTATTATTCATACTCTGATACCACCTATGACGTCCCCAGATTTTCTAAAACTTAATCTGATGTGTGACGTCCAAATTGAAACCTCACCTCAGTTAGAATCCCAATTTAAACTCCACACACTAGGCTAAGAAGAAGAAAATCAGAGGAAGTTAGAAGAAAATAATAGTAGCACATGTACAAGAATAATAATAAAACCATACAACACATGTTCACCATTCAACATATAAATACATAATGAATTATTACGACATCTGATATTACACATTGAATAGAAAACTTCTACATATACATGTACTACAACCAAACAACATGATCTTAAGACAACAAGTCCACCTGTACATCTGCTCCCCACACAATTCTGAACTATCCTGGATCTTCAAGAACATATGTCCACAACCTAAACAAAACATTACATGTGGTACACGTCGACACAATATTCAAGAATATTGTACTGAGTACGCCTACATGTCTTTTATATACCTCTCATTACTAAGATGGGCAATAAGATAAAACTAGAACTTGGAAATTATAAAGAAATATAAGAAAAAGTATATACTTGCACAAAGATGTTCATTAACAAAAGAGAACACATATTTTAAGCTCATTTCCATTATATCATCCATGCATTTCCTACCTAAGAGTTGAATCCATTAAGGCCTTTATGATGTACTACCAAAGAGTTGGATCATTTCACAATGTGATCTACTACCAAAGAGTTGGATCACTTTCAAGTACTTGACTACCAGAGAGTTGAAGTACTTTATTTTCTAGCACTTGACTACCATAGAGTTGAAATGCTTGGATATAATGGAATAGATATATTATGTTTCATGTGTTCATAGCCTTAAGTATGGAAAATCAAGCAAGATATCATACAAGATAACCATAGTTTCTAGTTACTAATATAAGCTTACTCTGCAATTTGCAGGGTTTCTTGAGCATCTTTTCAATTATTGCACATTAATTAGGGTTCTAAGCTCTAATCAGCCATACATAGCAAAATACATGATTTCGTGCATCAACATCATAATCACTAACTTTAAATGAATTATAAACATGAATATAGATTTACTCACATATCATCATAGTTTTAAGCCATCTTTTGATATTTATTATCCATGAAATAAGTATTTCACAACTTACATGATATCACTAAGATTAATACATCAAAAGCTGATATTATCATTTCATTTGATTCTACCCATTTTTTTGAGAATTTCGGTACCTTATTTGTATTTTTTTTGATATACGGACTATTTTCTATGATTTATACAATATCTGTAGATTTATAGGTTTTTATCTTTTTCTGACCAATTGCACGCGTCACGTGGCAACTGGGATTGACACAGTTCACTTGGTCTGGCCGCCTAGATTCACTAGGTTTGGCTGGAGTCGACCGATTCTTGACTGAGGCAACTGAACCCGGCCCACCTTCTTTCTTTCTCTGTCCTCACGCTCACGCGAAACACGCCGCCTGGTCTCCCTTGTTCGCGTCGGAAGCATCCCCTGCTCCTTGTTCTGTGCCAATCCACAAGGTGGTTGTCTGTGTGAGTGCAGCCGATGGACTAGACCCCCAGCGAGAGATCGGGCAGGATCTCCTCCTCCCGGCTAAACCTTCTGCAACCAATAGCTTCTTCTGTGCTGCGCCCTACTACCGACCTCCAGAAACTTCCGCCGTATACTCTCCTCCAGTGAGCGATGTCCTCGTAGTCCTGATAGCCACACCATTGTCTCGTGCTGCCATCACTTGAAACTCCAGTGAGCAAACGGTCTTTTTGGTCCTCTCATCAGGTTTCCAGCATCGTCTTCATCTATGTGGAGGCTCGGTGGTCATATGTAGCTACTTCTCCACAAAATAGAGTTGGTCTACAATTCTACGTGTATTCTGCTCATTGGATCCCCATCTTAGTTACCCCTTCTCTCATCTACCCTACTGGTGGAGAGGCCGAGGGAGTCATGACCCGTTTCTCGTTGTTCCCTCACCCGCACTGCTCAAACGAGGGCCTCAACTACAGTTTCTTGTACAGGCAAAGAAAACTACCCATATACTTTCTTGTATAGGGCCACTTCATCATCCTTGTTACCCTCCATGAACTCCAGTGGCACATGAAATAGGGTACAGGCCCCATCTGTCGCATCCAAAACAAGGGTCGGGTTCAACTCCTCAAGTCAATCCGTAGTTTACTACAACATCTTATGTGTGATAAAATGTATAAGCAAACTTGACTAAAGATTATTACCTTATTCATAGATACATCTGTTGGGTTTTAGGGGAGACAGAGAAGACAACGGAAATAAAAATTTCTTCTCCCAAACTCAGAATAAAGGAATCGCATCAACGTCTATACAATAGGAATGATGGTTTGTAGAGACATACCTTGTGCCGAAGCTTGCTCGGCGACGTTACCTCGCGGCTTGCGCAGTCTTCACCTCCGGTCTTGGACGGTGTCTGTGCAGCTCCTGGTCTCACCGGGACTGTCGGGATTGACAGTTGTCCTCCGAGCGATAGAAGTCTCCTGCCTCTGAAGTAGTCTACATGGACCACCTGGAACTCCGATCTCCTTGTCCGATAAGGTTTCAGAAGGAGTCGCACCCTCATGTCGGCGTACTAGTCACTGACACACTCTCCTGCAACCAGTTGCCTTTCTGTAGTTGTCTTTCCCTTGTTGTGCCTCCCTTATCGGGTAACACTTGATCGGGCTCTCCTAGTTACCACAACCAGAGAGAACGATAACTTTGCAGAGCAACTGGTGTTCTGAGTTGTTGTTCCTGAGAAGCCTCTAATACCCCTATATATATATAGGAGGGTCATGGGACAATGTTCTCTACCTTGGGCAATGCGGGATTAAAGTAGGAGTAGAACGGTTCGAAATTTTCCACAAAACAACCAACTACGCCAGCTGAACCGATCGTTTCAAGCATGAATCGATCGGTTGTGGACCTGAGCCGATCGGTTCACACCTGAACCGATCGGTTGGGACACCTGAGCTGATTGGTTCAAGCATGAGCCGATCGGTTCGTGATCCTGATTAATTCCCGATTGACTTTTCCTCTTTTGTTTCGAATTGATCCAAATACCAATCCTTGTTCCAATCAAATTGGACAAGTGAAACAAAGAGAAATTTCTTGCCAACCTGACTTTCCCAACTCACTCGTTTGGACCAGTTGAGCTGATCGGTTCAACCCTTGAACCAGTCGTCTCAACCTGTCCTGAGCCAATCGGTTCATCACATGAGCCGATCAGTTCACCAAGCTGAGTCGATCTGTTCATCATATGAGCCGATCGGTTGGGAGTGCATACTGTGCAAAATCAGTCAATTGTAGTTTCAATCAATCTGATACTCTAATCAATCGGTCCAACACCTTGAACACTATGATACAGAGCTATCAATTGATTGAGTGTTTAATTGAACTACTAAACTCCTTTAGTAGTCAATCTAAACATCATTTTTGGATAAACTCCTCTTCCAGGTTAAATCCTATGTGTGTGACCCTGTAGGTCCATTTCACATTGACAGTGAAAGTCCATAACACTTATGACTTCACAAGAAAAGAGTGGTACCTAGTCGCACATCAGTGCTACCCAAGTGAAATAGAAAGTTGGAGAATAACTTTCAATCCTACAATCTGTGAATGGTGTTACAACGAATGTATAATTCCTTTGTCACTGATACCCCAAATGAACTCAAGGCATGGAACTGTCATCCTATTAACGTTCATTCACTTTCTTGATCTCAGAGTAGATTGGAGGAGATATGTATGACATCAATATCATATACTGATTCACACATGCATGTGCATGCCTATCTCAATCCTACTCATCAAGTGGCCATGGATATCAAACTCCCTCATGAGGGACAAATCCCATATCTATCACTCACCCCTCAAAAGCCCCATGTGTCAAAGCCACCCAATCATCACCTTTATAACAACCCATGTTTTAGGATTGCGTTTGATTATGTCAAAGTGTACCCAACGACATGTGTTGATTGTAGTGATTTCAGGTCAAAGAATCACACTCACCACCATCACTATGAGAACTGACTGTGACTACCATGTCATGGTTCCATGTGTCAAACTCACGGTGGGTATGTCCGGTACACTTGTTCTCTAACAAGTACCTATGTGTTTGGTTTGATATCTCCATATCATGACTAATGAGATTCTGTCATCAACCAACACCACAATCTAGTATTGTGTGTCATTGCTGTCTATCTACCTTCCACAATGACATCCGACTAGGGACATAATAAGAATGTACACACTCTTAGAATCTGTATGATCTCATCGTTCAGGTCCTTAACTTGAAAGAATACATCATTGACTACTGTCATTCTCTAGACATTCAATATGCTCTATCATTATCGCATATGACTGAACCAGAAAGAATTGGAAGCCTGCCTTTGATGCTTATCAAATAAATCTTAATGTATCCCACCAATCAATCCATGATTGGCTCTCAGGGCATACATACCAACAGACTCCCACTTACACTGCGAGCCAATCACCCTTTAATCATATTCATAGTGATCTTCAAACATGTCCCACATGTTACTTGGTGCGCTCCCGCTAGAGGCTTGCAACAAGTGCAATCCACGAGGTCGGGAGGCACGGGAGAGATGATGGGATCTTAGCTTTCGATATTTGTATGGTCCCACACTAACTACCTACGTCTACTAAGACACTACGCCCGCAAGCGCACGGGGTCGTGTCGTAGTATAGGTGAGGCGGCAAGTACGGGGTCGAACCTCAGAGATAGAGGGGGCGCTAGAGTTATATGGCGTGAGCTACGTTCCTAGTGCGGAGAGTAAAGTTTTTAGGGTTTTAAGGTTGATTTTTGGTTGATTAAACTAAGAGAGCGAGTATGAAAAGCAATATGAAACTAAGTTATCAAAAGACTAAACTAGCAATCTAGGTGACAAACTAGCTACACTAAGGCAAGGGCAAGATGGACTAGACTAAGCAAGCAATTAACAACTAAGGAATTGAATTAACTACTAAACAAGATCAAAGGCCTAACTTAACACTAGCTATAAGAACTAGGAAATTGACTAAAGTAACTAAAGCAATATGAACTACACTAGCATTAACAAGCAGACTAAGCGATTAGGGTTTTAAGCAAGATGATTAAGGTGGGTGGGCCGTTTGGGAAATATCACTTTGATTTTAGTTAGGGGAGTTCATTAAACATGCATGGTGCTCAATTCATATCTAGATTACCAAACCAAACAACAAGGGCAATGCCATTAGAACATACCCTATACTACTAGTAGAAGACTAGGGTTAGGTGTAGTTCTAGTGAGATTGGCCAAATCTGGGTTTCTAGGGTAAGTGATAGTGGACAATTGAGGGTTGAGGGTAGAGATGGGAGTGGAGATGAAGGGGTTTAACCTCATGCCACTAGCCACTCTAGCCTTTAGAAGACCCTATGCAATTGCATCACTCTCACTTGCACTAGCCACTTAAATCTCACACTCATTTGTAGGGGGAGGGGTGTGTATGTAGGAACAAAGGGGACTAGATAGGGATCCACTAATTGGACCTAGGAGCCATTCCTAAGATTGCCACATACACCCCAATTCCTCCTAGGAATGAAGTGTCATAAAAAACCTCAAAACAAGCAATTCATACAAGAAGCATAAACCACATGCAATAAGATAGGAAAAGAGATGGAAGCAAGAAGTAATCATCATAAATATGAATTGAGTTCATTACAAGAATTTATCCCCCAACATGGTATCAAAGTAACATTTTAATCCCAAATAGCCCACCACAAGGGGGCTTAGCTAGACATAGTCATGAAAACAGGAAAAGAAAGGGGTAGAAGAAGGGAAAACGCCATGAAGCTCGATGTAGTGGCCTCCTTCTTCACCTCCAAGCAGCTGCAGATGACCTCCCTCCTCCAAAGGTGCAGGGGTGCATGAAAATGGTGGAATGGATGGATAGAAACCTAGAGAAACTAGGTTTCTATGGTGTAAATGAGTGGAAAATGGATGGAAATGGGGTAGATTGCAAGGAAATGGGTGGATTGGAGCAAAGGGTGCAAGGGCAGCAGCTAGGGTCGGCTAGGAGTGCTTCCCCGAGCCCTAGAAGCAACTAGTGCTTATATAGGAGCTAGGGTTAAGTTGGGGTAGAATAGGAATAACAGTGGAAAGTTATGTAGGGTGTGTGATCACCACGGTCGTGGTGGGTGTGCCGCGGCCGTGGTGAGGGTAGTGGGGGACGGCCGTGGGGTGGTGAACACGGTCGTGGGGTGAAGGCAGTGGTGAAAAAGCAAAGTAGGGTGGTGGCCACGGCCGTGGCGGAGTGCCACGGTCGTGGTGTGTAGCATGCACCACGGCCGTGTTGGGTAACACGGCCGTTTTGGAGGAGTTGGAGCTGACCGTGGGGAGGAGCCACGGGCGTCTTGATCAGCATCGACCATGGTCGTGGCGACTTGTCCACGGTCGTGGCTTTCTGGGCAACTTCCCTGTTGGAAACTGATTTTTCGCAATTTAATTCCCACGACCGTGGCAGGGTGCCACAGCCGTGTTCTCTTCTACTGACCACGACCGTTCTGATGGCCACGGCCGTGGTGTCTTCAAGGGCCATGGTCGTGGCAGGTGGCCACGGCCGTGGGATTATGTGGATTTCCCTGTTGCAGCCTGTTGGAATTTGGCAATAAAGCCACGACCGTTGCATTGGGGCCACGACCGTGGTGAGGCTTGATTTCTTGATTTTGCTTCTTACTTTGTCAATTTCATATGTCTTTGCTCGTGGATGATTCTTGGCCACTGGAGGTAGGTTGAGGGAAAGTTTGGGGCCTTCTTTGGGTCCCTCCCTCTCTCTCGTCCATCTAAGCATGGTCCAAGTACCTGAAAAATAGTGCAAAGAACATCCATAAGCGTATTTGCAATGATACTCATATTGGGAAGAATAACCTGTAATTCTAATGCATTTGAATGTGATAAAAGTACAAAATGACATGAGATACAGCCCTAGAATAGGATTGGATCACCACCCCAAACTTGAAACATACTTGTCCTTAAGTATGCTCCAACTTAATCTCTCTTTTCCGTTCTTTTCAACAAAAACAAAAGACAAATGCAAAGCAACAAAAAATTATTGAATATATGGTCTTGGAAATGACTAAGTGCATGTGTCTCACATCTCTCCTCTCCTTCTTTCACAATCCAATCATGAACTGAGCACTAAGCATACAAACTTCAAATATAAAGCATAGAAACACAAGTTGTCCATATGTCCTTTATGTCATTCCGTGTAAACCGTTTCATGTTGGTGTTAATCACAGGTGACTAGGAGTGTTGTTTCACTTTCATGCATTCAGTCTTATGCTTCAAACCACACTAGATGATCCACTTGGCTGTAGAAAGGGCAAAGTGAGCTAGATTTGATGTTTTCTAGCTCAATGGGTATAAAAGAGGAAGAAAGGGTTGCGGTAAGATTTGGAGTGCTTTTACACACTCTTCTTTTCTTTATTTGAATGCTCTTAAACAGGAGCATCCTTTTATTTTATTTTTGCTTTTCTTTTTCTTTTTCTTTGCCCTTGGTGTAGATAGGGCATATGGTGGATAGAGTGAAGCGGGGAGACAGAGATGTGGCCACCCCAAACTTTTGGAGGTGGCCACGACTAATATGTGCACTTTGACATCTTTTTATGAGGCGGAGGGGTATGAAGATGGTGGAAGAATAGTCGGATCAAAGAGGGGTCATCAGTGTAGTTTTCAACATACGATTCCCTGCATAAAAGCTAATTCAACACTTCGCCAAGTAATATCATATCACATGATAGAATTAACACAATATTCATATTTCTCCCAAGTGATTCCATTGGCTTTAAGCGTTTGTCGCTTGCTCACTTCATGATTCAACCAAAGCATTCACGGACTTAAGAGATGTGGTTCACATGTAAAAAGTCACAAACAAGACCATATATCAATAAGATCTAAGAATGTAGCATGCATTTGTCACAAGAGTACACCTTTTCATTTCAAACATTGGAGATTAAGTCAAAACATCCTATCGGAGCAAGAATATTCAAATCTGGGCAAAATTGGCCAAAATGGTGCCAATTTGCACTAAATCACATCTAAACCTACTTTAGGGAATTTTAAAGACATAAAGCAGCAAATCCTACTTAACATGCACAAGAAATTATCAAAACTACATGAGAATGCAATGCATAGTATGAAAAGGCAAAAATTTTGAAAAATTACTCAAAAATGCAGAAGTTAACTACATGAATGCGTGAATGCAAGTAGGCACACAAGGTCAAGGTAATCGAGTATGGTAAGTCAGTCAAACTGTTTGATCATCTTGCAAAAATTCAGCACAAGGTACATAGAGAAAAATGCGGCGAAAGAAGGCTTACCGCCCTACCACCCCAAACTTTTAACTCATGATGTCCTCATCATGAAATAGAAGTTTAGACTAGTAGGGTAAAAATGTGTGGGGTTGCGAAAGGCAACCGGCGAGAGCTGAAGCGGTCAAAGTAACTTTTAGGTGAGCAGGACAGGGACACCACGGCCGTGCTGAGCAGCATGGCCGTTCTGGCTTTCTTCCTGTAGCTCCTCCATTGAGTTGCAATCTTTTCTTCCACTTTGACCTCCGTATTGTCTAAACCCTTCAGCATCGTCTTTTCTTTCTTGTGCCTATGCTAAAATGATTCCCAAATAGAAAAACTATCAAGTATAGTGTGTATGTGTTTCTTGGAAACCAAAAGAAAGTATGGTAAAAATAAGGTTCGAGAATCTCAAACCACGTGGGTTGCCTCCCACTAGCGCTAAATTTATAGCCTTCAGCCGGGCTTGTTGCTCTTTTTCATCATGTATTGACACCCACGGTGCCCTCCTCCTCTTCTACGGTGATCCTGTTGAGCGCTCTTATGACATGTGCTTCATCCCAAGGAGTGTACATGGAATAGAAGTATGGGCTCGATCTCCACAGCTCCAGAGGGTCACGATAGCACAAACTCTCACTGAAGTCTTCATTGGCTAGCTCATCTCTCTCTTCTTTGGTGAACATGAAGAAGTCGAACTTTTTCCTCTTGTAAGTAACCGTCAGCATGCCCTTGCGAATGTTGATTTCTGCGCATGCGGAGGATAGGAAGGGCCTACCCAATATGAGGTACTCTTCTCCATCAATAGGTGCGGTATCCACTATCAAGAAATCGGTCACATAGGCAATGTTCACTCTTTCATCCATCGACACTATTGTGTTCAGCATGATTCCCAATGGCTTCCGCTTGGTTTCGTCACCCAAGATAATGGCGCATTCCACTGGTTTCATTTTGTTTAGTCCAAGTCGTAGGTACATGCTCCATGGCATGAGGCTTGTCCCTGCACCTAAGTCAATGAGAGAGTGCTTGACGGGCTGTGTACCAATGTAGCAAGAAATCAGCGGCACTCCCGGATCACCTCTCTTTTCTGGGAAGCCATTGTCATAGATGAAGTTCACAGATTTTGAGGCAACAATCTCCTCAGTCGGTAGTAGCACTAACTTTCTCCTTACCATGCATATGTCCTTCATCAACGACAAGAGTGATGTAATGCCTATTGTTCCCCGCTTCAAGTTTCCTAGGAGATTCACAACATTTCTGCCCCCTTTTTGGAGAGTCGAACCGTCATGGGTCTGCTTCCCGTCTTCATCAACTATCTCCGTTGTACTGGCTGGAACTTGCGGAGGGGTGATGGTGACTCTTGTCTCATGTAAAGGTCTTGGTTCCCATAAGGATATGGCCTCGAGCGCTGCTATGTCCATGGTATGTGAAACAGTAGACGTGACACTGTCACCAACAACCGACTGAGCTATATCTATTGTAATTTCCATATCACTGAATACGAGTGGAACCAAGGAGGGTGCCTCTACATTCGTGTCGGGTGCAGTAGCAATCCGGGTGCACTTAGAATTCCCTGGTGGTGCTTGGGTGGCACTTTCTTTGGAGTATTCTTTATCTTTTCTAGATCCCTCAAGCATCGGGACTTTGCTTCCAATCTCAGTCACTTTCTTTTTCCCTTTTCCGCAACCTTGAGCAGTTTCTTCACCCCATATGATAGTGATCACACTCACTTGCTCATGTGAAGATGGAGGAGCTTGTGAGGATGGAGGTGGTGGTGGTCTTTGCTGGGGAGGATTAGGATTTTGGAGTATGCAGGTTGGTTGTGGTGGAGGTGGAGGTTGGTAAGTGTGTGGAGGTAGTGGTGGGTATTGGTAGTTTAGCGGGGGTTGGTGGGATGGCGGAGCATATGGGTGCGGTGGTCCTTGATATTGTGGAAGTGAGGTTGCTTGGCCACGTGGTGGGATGTACGTGGCTTGGTTGGCAGTCACACAGCTTCCATCGCTGTTAGGATTCGTCACAGGTTGAGATGGCAGTCTCCCCTCCTCACGGCGAGAAAGTGAGATAGAAATTTGGTCGAGCCTTTGCTCAAGACGGCTGATGTTCTGTCCTTGAGAAGACACCTCTCTCTTTACCTCATCTAGATTCCTCAGTCTCCCGAGTACTTCTTCTTCGAACTTTGAGTTGTAGTGTGGCTTTTGCTGCCCCTATCCTTGCCCATCCTCATTCAATTGTTTCCATGAGAAGTTCGGGTGGTTCCTCCACTCGGGAGTGTAGGAGTTGGACATTGGGCCTTGGTTATTGCGGCCACCAAAGGAATATAGAGCATTGACCTCCTCGTCTATGGTATCAACTGCCCTTGTGGGCTGGTTAGAAGGGCCGCCAGCTTGATTCTTCATCCACTTCATCATCTCGGTCATCATTGCCATCATGTCGGGGTCGGTGGCATTGCGTGCGGGAGCCACGGAGGACGGTGGAGGAGTGTAGTTCCGGCCGCAATGCCCCCCTTTAGTGGAAGCTTAGTGGCGAGAGTTCTCGGCTAGATGCTCAAACAGTGGCCATGAGTCTTCGGGTGGCTTTGCCATGAACGTGCCCCCGCAAGAAGAATCTACATTGTTTTGACTCTGCTCCTCAAGCCCAGTGTAAAAGGCCTGAACTAGCTGCCAAAGAGGAACCTCGTGGTGAGGGCAGTCACGAAGCAACTTCTGGAACCGCTCCCATGCCTCATGGAAGGGTTCGTTCTCTTTTTGGGAAAAGGACGTGATGCACCTTCTCATGTAGGATAACTTGGCTATCGGAAAGAACTTCTTCAGAAACTCATTCTTTACTTCATTCCATGTGACGAGCTCGGACCTCGAAACGTACCATTCCTTGGCCTTCTCTTTGAGAGATAAGGGAAAGAGCGTCCTCCTAATCGAGTCGTCTGTGGCGGTAGGCGTACGGAATGTGGAGCACGTTTCCAAGAATGCATCTATATGGTGATAAGGATTTTCGTTCTCCATTCCGTAGTACGTGGGAAGAAGCCCCAAGAGTGCCGGTGGGATGGAAAACTGTTGCCCAGGCATTTGATCAACTAGCGTGGCTATGGGGGAATTGTAGTTCCCCGGCATGAAATACTCATGAAGCGGGCGATGCGGCGGAGGTGGAACTTCCGGTGGTGGGTTGTTAACGGCCATCGCGGCCCCTCGGTGTAGATTGCGGCACGCTTGATGTCTTCTTCTCCCAATCTCGGGGTCGTAAACCACCAAGTCGGTGCAAGTCGAACGCGTGTTGCGCATGCACAACTGTCACCTGCGCAAGTCACAAACAAACAACAAGGAGCCAAGTTAGCGAACTAATATGCAAGAGTAACACAAAGAATAAAGAATAGCAATGGTGAGGGCAAAAGGAAAGGCTAAGCTACACTATCTAACTAGGCCGAGCGCCTCTATCCCCGGCAACGGCGCCAGAAAGCTTGGTGCGCTCCCGCTAGAGGCTTGCAACAAGTGCAATCCACGAGGTCGGGAGGAACAGGAGAGATGATGGGATCTTAGCTTTTGATATTTGTATGGTCCCACACTAACTAGCTATGTCTACTAAGACACTACGCCCGCAAGCGCACGGGGTCGTGTCGTAGTATAGGTGAGGCGGCAAGTACAGGGTCGAACCTCGGAGATAGAGGGGGCGCTAGAGTTATATGGCATGAGCTACGTTCCTAGTGCGGAGAGTAAAGTTTTTAGGGTTTTAAGGTTGATTGTTGGTTGATTAAACTAAGAGAGTGAGTATGAAAAGCAATATGAAACTAAGTTATCAAAAGACTAAACTAGCAATCTAGGTGACAAACTGGCTACACTAAGGCAAGGGAAAGATGGACTAGACTAAGCAAGCAATTAACAACTAAGGAATTGAATTAACTACTAAACAAGATCAAAGGCCTAACTTAACACTAGCTAGCAGAACTAGGCAATTGACTAAAGTAACTAAAGCAATATGAACTACACTAGCATTAACAAGCAGACTAAGCGATTAGGGTTTTAAGCAAGATGATTAAGGTGGGTGGGCCGTTTGGGAAATGTCACTTTGATTTTAGTTGGGGGAGTTCATTAAACATGCATGGTGCTCAATTCATATCTAGATTACCAAACCAAACAACAAGGGCAATGCCATTAGAACATACCCTATACTACTAGTAGAAGACTAGGGTTAGGTGTAGTTCTAGTGAGATTGGCCAAATCTGGGTTTCTAGGGTAAGTGATAGTGGACAATTGAGGGTTGAGGGTAGAGATGGGAGTGGAGATGAAGGGGTTTAACCTCATGCCACTAGCCACTCTAGCCTTTAGAAGGCCCTATGCAATTGCATCACTCTCACTTGCACTAGCCACTTAAATCTCACACTCATTTGTAGGGGGAGGGGTGTGTATGTAGGAACAAAGGGGGCTAGCTAGGGATCCACTAATTGGACCTAGGAGCCATTCCTAAGATTGCCACATACACCCCAATTCCTCCTAGGAATGAAGTGTCATCAAAAACCTCAAAACAAGCAATTCATACAAGAAGCACAAACCACATGCAATAAGATAGGAAAAGAGATGGAAGCAAGAAGTAATCATCATAAATATGAATTGAGTTCATTACAAGAATTTATCCCCCAACATGGTATCAAAGTAACATTTTAATCCCAAACAACCCACCACAAGGGGGCTTAGCTAGACATAGTCATGAAAACAGGAAAAGAAAGGGGTAGAAGAAGGGAAAACGCCATGAAGCTCGATGTAGTGGCCTCCTTCTTCACCTCCAAGCAGCTGCAAACGACCTCCCTCCTCCAAAGGTGCAGGGGTGCATGAAAATGGTGGAATGGATGGATAGAAACCTAGAGAAACTAGGTTTCTATGGTGTAAATGAGTGGAAAATGGATGGAAATGGGGTATATTGCAAGGAAATGGGTGGATTGGAGCAAAGGGTGTAAGGGCAGTAGCTAGGGTCGGCTAGGAGTGCTTCCCCGAGCCCTAGAAGCAACTAGTGTTTATATAGGAGCTAGGGTTAAGTGGGGGGTAGAATAGGAATAACAGTGGAAAGTTATGTAGGGTATGTGATCACCACGGTCGTGGTGGGTGTGCCACGGCCGTGGTGAGGGTAGTGGGGGATGACCGTGGGGTGGTGAACATGGTCGTGGGGTGAAGGCAGTGGTGAAAAAGCAAAGTAGGGTGGTGGCCACGGCCGTGGCGGAGTGCCACGGTCGTGGTGTGTAGCATGCACCACGGCCGTGTTGGGTAACACGACCGTTTTGGAGGAGTTGGAGCTGACCGTGGGGAGGAGCCACGGGTGTCTTGATCAGCATCGGCCACGGTCGTGGCGACTTGTCCACGGTCGTGGCTTTCTGGGCAACTTCCCTGTTGGAAACTGATTTTTCGCAATTTAATTCCCACGACCATGGCAGGGTGCCACGACCGTGTTCTCTTCTACTGACCACGACCGTTCTGATGGCCACGGCCGTGGTGTCTTCAAGGGCCACGGTCGTGGCAGGTGGCCACGGCCGTGGGATTCTGTGGATTTCCCTGTTGCAGCCTGTTGGAATTTGGCAATAAAGCCACGACCGTTGCATTGGGGCCACGACCGTGGTGAGGCTTGATTTCTTGATTTTGCTTCTTACTTTGTCAATTTCATATGTCTTTGCTCGAGGATGATTCTTGTCCACTGAAGGTAGGTTGAGGGAGAGTTTGGGGCCTTCTTTGGGTCCCTCCCTCTCTCTCGTCCATCTAAGCATGGTCCTAGTACCTGAAAAACAGTGCAAAGAACATCCATAAGCATATTTGCAATGATACTCATATTGGGAAGAATAACCTGTAATTATAATGCATTTGAATGTGATAAAAGTACAAAATGACACGAGATACAACCCTAGAATAGGGTTGGATCATTACTGTACTCTAGTGCTAACATAGTGAGTTATGGAAACACCTTTCCAAAGTCAGTATTAACTGCATGTCTCTCATCTCTTCGCTGTACGTCACATGTATGTGATGGAGTTGCCGTAATATGCGATCTAGTATTCCTTTTCTAACCTTTAGCCACATTGTATGATCAAGTACTCCTTACTTGTCATCAATGATAGAAATAACTATAAGTTCATCTCTATGAACTCCCAGATCCATATAGTATCCACTAATGTTCTCTAACACACGGATACTTGGCTTTTCCTTTTAAACGGCTTTATTGGAACGTTTCCATTTATCAAAAAACATTCACTTTTATATATCCCATATATATTTTGCGATTAATTTTCTGTCCTTTTTAGAAGTTCACATCAGTGTAACTCTTTACAGTGAACCCTTCCTTATTTCCATAGAACTAGAACTTTTCAAGTACTTATCAAGTTCTTATGGTATTCTAGTAACCCTTATCGGAACTAGACAGACATCCACTCGTCATGTCCCACATACGTGCTATCAGGATGAGCACATCATATTGTCATGTCCTACATACAAGATGATGAATGCATTTTATTCTTGCCATGTCCTATACATGCAAGATAATGGGATGATTACATACACGATAGATCCATATCTATTCTTAGTGTTCCCATTCTTCATAAGAATTGGACACTTGGCCTTGGGATACTAACTCCATGTAACACGGATCATTTCTCTCCCACTGAATCTGTGCATACTGAACCCTTCAGTATAGATTGCCAATGTATGCTCTCTCTTTTCAGGTCAAGAGGTTTTTCGAGAACTATCTCTACAAATCTCTATTCCTATCACATAGGAAACGTCTCGATCTTCCCTAATTTCCACTTTGGATTTCCGGTCTAGAACATTTCCATTTCACATCAACATGTGGAATGTGAATACGCTCCCACTAAATCACAGATCTCTCTTTATCATTGACATATCAGTCAAACCTTTTGACTATATCATCAAAGTAAAGATCCAACTCTGAGTTGCTTGTACTTAATCAATCACATTGACTAGTCCATTATAACTTATAGACTTCATTTGCATTAATGGATTCATAAACCTTATAGGTTGTGTCACGTACACATCCTTGTCTTATTCCTCATAGGAATGCAGTTTAGTATCCAGATGCCAAATCTCTTAGTCATTAAGTTGCAATTAACAAGCATCATCCTTCTCAAAATGTTATCCATGTGTCTTAACGCTTAAGACTCATTCACACTTATGGATTTCATTCCAATGGGTGCTACCATCAAATTCATACCTTGTGGTTCACATGGAAGTCATTTAGGATGTAATGGTCATAAACCATAACTCAAAATCCGGTCCCTCATATTCATCTAGATAGTTGACTCATCACATGACCAACTCATCACATAGATAATCGAGATGTATCTGTCAAGAATATAAGAACTCACAACCCTTTGTGATTTTTAATGTCCTTTATTAGTGTGGGGTATTCTTTATTTAAGAAGAAATTAGTTATTTAATAATCATACTCTAACTCCTTAGAGTATGACTCCTTATTGATTTAGACATCACCATGCCTTAATCATGAGTTTACTATGATACACTATCATAATCACTCACAAGGTTTTCAAACATTTGGTCCAAGTATTTCATTCATTGATCTCATTAAGAATTAACACTTTACCAAATTCGTACTTCATCTATGATATTCTTGAACACTTCAAGATATTTATATTGGTATTTCTCTAAACACTGTTTGAAGTACTAGCATTAACTCTAATAGGTATGTAAATACATCACATGTATTATACCTAATAGAATAATCATTCTCCCACTACCTTAGTGAAGATTGATTAATCATGTCCAAGAGATTCATGTCTCTCATTGGTTCTCTAACCAAAAGGAGTCTAGATTTATCCATCATATGGAAACTAGAAATGAATTTCTCGTGATTTATGCTAATTTGATTGTTTGAGTTATCGATAACTTTTAGGTATCATTTTATCTTCTGCATACCAAGTACCACGAATAAACAAGGCATTGCCACAAAGATTGAAACATCAACTTTATTAATTTCCATCATTGCCATACAATATGCAAAAATTAAGGTGTTTCTATCCATTGACAAATATGAAATAGCGGTTCATAACTCTATTACATGCCTTCAAGGCTAAAAATAAACTAAAGTACTCCTATCTATGGCGGCAACACTTGCCCCATGTATTGGGTGCTTTACACTTTATATCTTAGTATCATATACATCAAAAAATGTTACAAGTTTATTTCATGACACCTTCAGGTGGAGACGTTTGTCACCTCTTTCTTTAGTTCTTCCAGATAGAGTGGACAATTCCTTTTCCAATGTCTTGGATTTTGACAATAGTGGCAATTGCCTCTCTTGGTCACACCTCCCTTGGCCTTGAGAGTTGAAGATGACTTGGGCTTCTGGCTAGCATCAGAACCTTTCTTAGCGTTGTCGTTGCCCTTATGCTTCGACTTGCCTTTCTTGTTGTTGATCACCATCACAGACTTAGGCTTGTCCTTCTTCATCTGTGCCTCGGCTGTTCTCAACATGTCCAACAACTCTGTCAATGACTTGTCAAAGTTGTTCATGTTGTAGTTCATCACAAACTGACTGTAGGATTTTGGCAACGATTGCAGTATCACGTCAGTAGCCAACTCTTGGCTCAGGGGAAATCCCAGTCTTGTCAGGTTCTCCACATACCCAATCATTTTGAGCATGTGAGGACCAACTGGATCTCCTTCTATCATGACACACTTGAACAACACCCTGGAGACATCATATCTCTCTTACCATGCTTGATCTTCATACATGTTCTTGAGATGTTGAATCATCTCAATGACACCCATGTTCTCATATTGTCTCTTCAACTCGTGGTACATGGAGCACAAAATCAAGCACTTTGCATCAATGGCATCTTCATAATGCTTCTTATAAGCATCCCTTTCTGCCTTTGGTGCGGTAGGAGCAGGTTCCTCTGGAGCTGGAGTATCCAAGACATAGAGCTTTCACTCTTGAGTGAGAACAATTCTCAATGTCCTAAACCAGTCGTGAAAGTTAGTCCCATTCAGCTTGTCCTTTCAAGGACCGATCACAATGAAAAGTGATTGTTGTTTGTTGTCATTTATACTACAAAAGGAAATATATGCAATTTAGTTCAAAACTCAATTTTGACTTATTTGATTGACTTGAAAGGTTAACGATATATAATTAGGACTTTAATTAATTATCGCTCCCACTATTTTTGTTCAAATTGATAGCCCTCACCATCAATTCAGAAGATTGCATCGTACAATCTTCTAATGGGTCAAGATTCTGAAATCCTCTGAGTCATGGACCAGCTAGGGAAGTCAGCCACAACTTAGATCTTCTAGGTAGGCAACTTATACCAATTGCATCATATACAACTCTTGAAAGATGTCATATGCAACTCCTTGCCATGATCACCTCCATGCCTCAAGATGCTAGATCCTATCTAGGTCACCTTGTTAAGTCTGACCCAAAGCCAACACGATGAATATGCACCCTGCTAGGGCAGACCCACATATCCATCCTTCATGCTTCTATGAGATAGACGATGCACCATGCTAGGGCGTGCCCACACTTGGCCGATCAAGCTTTTCACGTGTGTCACATTTTGAAGACATCTAAAACGTTAATATTTAATGAGGGATTTGGTTTTATAGGTACATATACATATCCAATCACTAAAATACATAGTATGTATCATATACATGCTATATCCCACATAAAACATGTGAAATTATAAAAGTGATGATTATGGCCATCCTAATGTGATTCCTCGAGCCAAGAGGAATCACGGTCATCTAGGTCTACATCACATGCAACCTGTCCATGATAAAGTGCTATATCTGTTTGAGTTGATCAACTCATCACATGAATGACCTGCTCACCCTGGTCGGTCATCTGGGTGCCACCAGCCGATCGGTTGGTTCCTCCAACCGATCGGTTTGCCTGGTCATCGTGCATCTCCTCAGGTCACCACCCGCTCGTCTCTCTCCTCGAGCCGATCGTCTAGATCGCCAACCGACCGGTTCACACCTTGAATCGATTGTCTCAGTCGTCATAAGATTGTCCTCTGTTCTATGACATAACAAGAAATATAAAAAGTTCTATCCTATTTACATTTAGATTGGGAAATCCCAAGTTACATTTGGGGGGAGCAAAGGTAGGAAAGAAATATGGAGTTATCTCGAGTTACATAAGGAATAAGGAGGTAGGGAATCGGTGCGCAGACCAAGATGCAAGAAACCACATTCAACCAAGCACACATATATAGGGTTTATTGGCCATAACCACGCTATACATCCACCACAAAACTCATTTAATGGCGACGCGTATCGAGTGCATTCATATTACATATCATGTATGTATATTGGGATTTGTGGATTTAGGATTGGACATGCATAAAGCCAATTTTATTCACATCGTATGAAATAAATAAAGGTGAAAAACCAAAATCGATCATATCGATAATCCTAAAGTATAGAGTAGTTGATGTGGCTCTGATACCACTGTTGGGTTTTAGGGGAGGCAGAGAAGGCAGCGGAAACCAAAATTTCTTCTCCCAAACCCAGAATAAAGGAATCGCGTCAACGTCTATATAATAGGAAGGATGATTTTTAGAGACATACCTTGTCCCGAGGCTTACTCGGCGAAGTTACCTCGCGGCTTGTGCGGTCTTCACCTCCGATCTTAGATAGTGTCTGTGCAGCTCCTGGTCTCACCGAGACTGTTGGGATTGACCGCTGTCCGCTGAGCGGCAGAAGTCTTTCGCCTCTGAAGTAGTCCACACAGACCACCTGAAACTCCGATCTCCTTGTCCCACAAGGAATCGGAAGGACTCACGCCCTCCTATCGGCGTACTAGTCACCGACACACTCTCCTGCAACTAGTTGCCTTTCTGCAGTTGTCTTTCCCTTATTGTGCCTCCCTTATCGGGTAGCACTTGCTCGGGCTCTCCTGGTTACCACAACCAGAGAGAACGAAAACTTTGCAGAGCAACTGGTGTTCTAAGTTGTTCTTCTTGAGAAGCCCCCAATACCCCTATATATAGGAGGGTCATGGGATAGGGTTCTATACCCCGGGAAATGCAGAATTAAAGCAGGAGTAGAAGGGTTTGAGGTTTTCCACAAAACAACCAACTGCGCCGGCTGAACCGATCAGTTGTGGACCTGAGCTGATCGGTTCACACCTGAACTGATCAGTTGGGACACCTGAGCCGATCGGTTCAAGCATGAGCCAATCGGTTCATGGTCTTGATCAGTTCCCGATTGACTTTTCTTCTTTTGTTTTGAATTGATCCAAATACCAATATTTGTTCCAATCAAATTGGACAAGTGAAACGAAGAGAAATTTCTTGCCGACCTAACTTTCCCAACTCGCTCATTTGGACCAGTTGAGTCGATCGGTTCAACCCTTGAACCGGTCGTCTCAACCTGTCCTGAGCCGATCGGTTCATCACATGAGCCAATCAGTTCACCAAGCTGAGTCAATCGGTTCATCATATGAGTCGATCGGCTGGGAGTGTAGACTGTGTAAAATCACTCAATTGCAGTTTCAATCAATTCGATACTCTAATCAATCGGTCCAATACTTTGAACACTATGATACAGAGCTATCAGTTGATTGAGTGTTTAATTGAACTACTAAACTCCTTTAGTAGTCAATCTAAACATCGTTTGTGGATAAACTCCTCTTCTAGGTTAAATCCTATGTATGTGACCCTGCAGGTCCATTTCACGTTGGCAGTGAAAGTCCATAACACTTATGACTTCACAAGCAAAGAGCGGTGCCTAGTCGCACATCAGTGCTACCCAAGTGAAATAGAAAGTTGGAGAACAACTTTCAATCCTACAATCCATGAATGGTGTTACAACGAATGTATAATTCCTTTGTCATTGATATCCCGAATGAACTCAAGGCATGGAACAGTCATCCTGTCAAAGTTCATTCACTTTCTTGATCTCAGAGTAGATTGGAGAAGATATGTATGACATCAATATCATATACTAATTCGCCTATCTCAATCCTACTCATCAAGTGGCCATGGATATCAAACTTCCTCAGGAGGGACAAATCCCATATCTATCACTCACCCCTCAAAAGCCCCATGTGTCAAAGCCACCCAATCATCACCTTTATAACAACCCATGTTTTAGGACTGCATTTGATGATGTCAAAGTGTACCCAACGACATGTGTTGAGTGTAGTGATTTCAGGTCAAAGAGTCACACTCACCACCATCACTGTGAGAACTGACTGTGACTACCATGTCATGGTTCCATGTGTCAAACTCACGGCGGGTCTGTCTGGTACACTTGTTCTCTAACAAGTACCTATATGTTTGGTTTGGTATCTCCATATCATGACTAATAAGATTCTATCATCAACCAACACCATAATCTAGTCTTGTGTGGCATTGCTGTCTATCTACCTTCCACAATGACATCTGACTAGGGACATAATAAGAATGTACAAACTGTTAGCATCTGTATGATCTCATCGTTTAGGTCCTTAACTTGAAAGCATACGTCGTTGAGTATTGTCATTCTCTAGACATTCAATATGTTCTATCATTATCTCATATGAATGAACCATAAAGAATTGGAAGCTTGCCTTTGATGCTTATCAAATCAATCTTAATGTATCCCAAAAATCATTCCAAGATTGGCTCTCAGGGCATACATACCAACAACATCTAGGATCCTCATTTAATCATGAAATTTGAGATTTTTCTTTATCATAATCATAACTGCATTCCATTAAAGTTTGATTCCAAAATTCAATTGTTTGACTTATCAATCAAATACCTCGAAGAGGGATAAACTTAGGAATCTTAATCATTATTTCAACATCAAGATAAATGAATAGACCTTGAAGTTAGTCAAATCCTCAAATCCATGGTTCATTATCTAATTAGAATCCCGAATCCTAAAAGTTTACTCTATCACATCCTACACACCTTAATAGAAATTTTTTCCTTGATATTAAGCCAAAATTCAGTCCTTCACATCATATACATCTTAAAAGAAATTCCATCCTCAAAATTAAGCCATCCTATTACTCCAAGGATAAACCAAAAGCCTTCTTTCACATGTATGCC